>CM063175.1:40408690-41608690 GCA_031835075.1 Saguinus oedipus | reverse complement strand
ATTCAATTTGCATATACCCAGAAACTGCGTACGCCTATTATGCACCAATAAAAAAGAAATAAATACTTTTTTTTAAGTGAGTAAAGGCCCCTTTGCCTGAGATCCCAAGTCTTGGAAACAGGCCCCGATGTCTTTAGAAAACCCCAAAGGGAACAGGGCCCTTCTGTAAAGTTGAGCCGGTGAAAAACCACCCTGGTCTTCAAAACTGGGCAAACGGGGGTGTGTTTCTCTGGCCAAGCTCTCATCTTTGCCCTAGAAACTGGGCCACACCTATGGTTCCGACGGGCTGCACCTTGGACTTCAGGTTCCAGATCCCACACTCCTCCCTGGGCCTATTAAAACCCCACAACATCCCCAAGAAGCCTCTGCAGGCCTTAGACGAAGCTCAGCCTCTCACTGGACATTATTCTTGGCATTGACCTTGCTTCTGCCCTGGGCCCCACTGTGGGTTTGAGATTTCCTAGTGGCCCCTGGAGAGTGGTCCCTGCATTGCCTGAACGGGACCCCCTCACTGGATGCCCCATCAGCCTACAGGTCCATGCACCAGGCCTGGCCCTGGCTCTGCTGGTTCTGAGCTCAGCCCTGAGGATTAACTGGACCGGCCCTGGGTGCCCATGTGCTATCTTGCCCACCCATGCTTCATACATGTCACAAGCTTCACCCTCTCTTTGGATGAACCAGCTCATCATCCCTGGCCCCTGGCTGTTGGGAATGCCGTCTCCATCTGGGGATGTGCCAGCCTCAGTTTCCTTCTCTGTACAGTAGGAGCCAAAAGCATTTTGCAGACCTCGGTGCAGATTGACCCTGCAACAAGGTGCAGAAGAGGCACCAAAGGGGCTTTGTGGCCAGCAACATGCCAGGCCGGTGCACCTTGTTGATGCAGTCGATGCTGCAGGGCTGTGGGAGGTGAGGACCCACCCAGAGGTGTGGGAGGCGAGGACCCACGCAAGGTTGAGGGAGGCGAGGACCCACGCAGGGTGCGGGAGGTGTGGATCCACTCAGGGGTGCAGGAGGTGAGAACCCACGCAGGGGTGTGGGAGGCAAGGACCAACGCAGGGGTGCGGGAGGTGAGAACCCATGCAGGGGTGTGGGAGGCAAGGACCCACGCTGGGATGTAGGAGGTGAGGACCCACGCAAGGTTGAGGGAGGTGAGGACCCACACAGGGGTGCGGGAGGTGAGGACCCACGCTGGGATGTAGGAGGTGAGGACCCACGCAAGGTTGAGGGAGGTGAGGACCCACGCAGGGGTGCGGGAGGTGAGAACCCATGCAGGGGTGTGGGAGGCAAGGACCCACGCTGGGATGTAGGAGGTGAGGACTCACGCAAGGTTGAGAGAGGTGAGGACCCACGCAGGGGTGCGGGAGGCGAGGACCCTCGCAGGGCTGTGGGAGGTGAGGACCCAAGCAGGGCTAAGGGAGGTGAGGATTGACGCAGGGGTGCAGGAGGTGAGGGCCCACGCTGGGATGCGGGAGGTGAGGACCCACGCTGGGGTACCATCACAGGACATAGGAGGGACAGCTCCAGGGACAGAGGCAAGGCCCACTCCACCCTGACTATGAGGGGACAAGTCCATGGCCAAGCATCTTGGGAGCCATTATCTCTGCTACACGCCGTGCAGAGGTGCCCTCTGGCAGCAGGTGCAGCTCTGGGCACAGCCAAAGCAAACACAAGAAAAAGAGCCAGCCAGGCAGGAGCATCTGTCCAGAAAGGAAGACAGGGGAGCAGCGTCGGACAGGTGGGCCAGGCACACGTCCCCAGCAGGACCCTGCAGGAGGGAGGAAGGCTGGGGGAGGGATGAGGCAAGGAGCAGCCTGTGCTGGAGCAGTCAGGAAACCTCCCAGGTGGCATATGAGCAGAGGCCCTGGCCAGCGGCAGGAGTGAGGCTGCGGGAAGAGTGAGACCCAGGAGGGGCTGGGGGCTGTGCCCGCCAGTTCCTTGCCCTGTGGTATCTTTGTCTGGCTTTGGCGCCCACGGATCACTGGACTCAGATGACCCTGGTAAGTATTTTCTTCTCCCACCTTTTGGGGCCGTTTGTGAAGATTTGATATCAACTCCTCTTCAGATGTTTGTAGAATTCAGCGGTGAAGCTGTCTGCAGGGCAGAGGCCTGTGAAAGGTGCCCTGGTGTGTTCAAGGCAGAATGACAAGCAGGTGGGTGTCCTCAGAGGAGGGCAGCAGGCAGCGGGCAGCAGGCCTCATTCGGGTCCAGCAGGGTGCGGAGCCTGAAGGGTGCCATGCAGATGAAGTGACAGGGCCCACCTGTGTAGCAAGTAAGCACTCTGGCCCTGCCCCATGGTGAAAAGGCTCTCACAGGAGAGGAACAGAGGCAAGAGGTCAGGTGCTACCGGTGGCATCCGCTCTTATCCCCTTGCACATGTGAGCTCATCAGGGTGGGCTCTGGGTCCCCTGGAGGAGTCAGGGTCGAGTCCCAGAATTAGCCTGAGGTCAACTTGGAAAAAGACCGTGTGTCTGGCACCTCCCTCCATCCCAGCCTCCTACCTCACCTGACCACAAGCCACCCAGCAACCGTGGGGACTGTCCCCGTCCCCCCAGCGACTCCAGAGGGAGCGTGTTTTGTGCTGTGCAGAAAACAAGCCAGGCTCACTGCAAACCACGACAGCCCCTTCAAGCTGTCAGAGTCCCCGCATGTGGAGTGAAAAGGGGGAAAAAAGACAATTTACAATTGCAAATTGGAACTCCTCTCTCGGAGCAGAGCAATAATCTAGCTCGGGAGACAGATGGTGAGGAAGCGTTCCAGGAACGTGTTACAACACAGCGCTGCCTAGCAGAGGCGAGAGGCTCCAGGAAGGACCCGGTGCCTGCCACTGCAACCTTGGGGAGCTCCTGGGGGGACGCTGGGGACCAGGTGGCTGTCCTGTCACCCCACTCTTGTCTCTGCCCCCACTTCTCCCCACTGTGCCAGACTCAGGACCACAGGCACCCAGACACAAAGGCACAGAGCCACGGAAACAGGAGCTCCTTGCTGTGCAACTGCTGGTGGGTGGGGCAGGGAGAGAGACCCGAGTCCCATTCTCTGCTGCCTTTTAAATAAAAGACAAGGAGGACGGCGAGGACGAGGTCAAAACTCACTGTGGTCTATACCACGGCACAGATCCCGACCCAGGGTGGAGACGTGTAGGAGGGACAGAAGGAGAGGAAAAAGCACAAAGAGGAAGGAGGAGGTCCCTCTGCTTCATGCGAACGGGAACAGGTGTGTGGGAACCCTGGCGTGTCTGGCGTCTGGCGTGGCGGGCTCCCATGCTGGATTCTGCCAATGCTGCCAGCGCGGCCTCCCTCACTCCCCAAATGCTGCTCTTTTCATGGGGGAAACAAAGACAGGGCAGATGCTGAGTGAACGAATGTTTTTAAATGCTCACGATGTCATTCTTTCTTCTGGAAGTTCGTTCATTTATGTGATGATCTGAGGGCCTGTCACTCGCTGAGGCCAGAGTGGACCCTCACAGGCAGGTGGCAGTTCAGGGACCAGGGCCTGAGGTGCAGGGATAGACAGAGCCTGACAAAGGCCAGGACATAGTCCAGGCCTGGGGACAGGCATGGCCAGGGCAGCAGAGGACAAGGAGACAGCCTGGCAGACCCCAAACCCTGGACCGGGCTGGTCTCGGGGAAGTGCGGGTGTGGAGTGAAAGAACGTTTCCTGCAGACAGAATGTAGGATGGGCCGGGTATGGCCAGGGGACAGCTCACGGTTCAGCCAGGCTGCAGCGACTCCAGAAGATTCTATGGCTGAGTCCTTCCTGCAGACTGGAAAGCCTCAATGAGCTGTCAGCAGACCACCAAAATCAAAACGCAGGCATACGGATGCAATGGGCGGGCGGCATCAGGGACGGCGAGCCGGTGGAAAATGAAAGGAGAGCGAGGGCCACGGGGCTCCTGAGCGTGGGCCGGCCCATTCCCCTTTCCCACTGGGCTCCAGGCATTGGTGTCCTGGCCTGGAGTCAGTGAAGACAAAAGCAATGAAGACCCAAAAGGTTCTCAGGATCAAAGGCCCCTCTGTGAACTCTTCAATATTTTCAGCATAAAGCCAGTAAATGTCAGAGTTTTGGTTTATCTTTTAAGGCACCACCTGTTTCTCCCTACGGAAAAGGAAAATGATGACTACTGCTAAAAAGGGAAAATGTAAAAACCCCTAAAAGATCACCTGAGGTGCACATGAAGCTGTTCTGGGCCACGCTTGAATGTGAACGGAGCCAGCCTCTTCACCCTGCAGGAAGGCCTTGGAAAGAAAAATCGAGGCCCAGGCTCCCCGGTGGCTACAGCTCTGGGCTCCATGCCCCCCACCCTCCTCTCCCAGCAGTGACTGCCTCGAAGGGCAGACCCTAACTCTTCCCAAATGCTGAGCAGGAGAGGCCCTGGTGCTGAGGGCAGAGCAGCCCACTGGACCTCACCCCCCTCCTCCCACTCTCCCCCTCCCACCTGGCACCCCTGCCCTCTGGGCACAGGAGCGACTTGAGCCCTGGCTGCCAGGGCCCTAGAGGAAGCCACATCTGCTCATGGAACGCCCAGGGCAGGCGTCGGGACAGCGCTGTGTCTGACGAATCCTCCTGAGCAGGTGAGACTCAGTCACTCATTCATTCCTGTATTCATTTGTGGGTTGTGAAATTAATTTCGCAAATATTTACAGAGAGCATTCCAGGGTTCTTCAACGGGAAGAAATAAAGACGTTAGCAGAGTTCCTGTTGAGGCTTCTCCCACTGCATCCTGCCGTCACCGGGGGCCTTAGGGCGACTTGGCAACGGGAGCTCCCACTTCCTCCAACCCAAAGACACCAGCGGGCGGGATCCCGCGGCCGAGGCAGAGTCCCACTCCATTACGGCAAATCTCAAAAAGTCCCTGCATCTCTGTTGGTTTCCCGAAGCCACAAACTAGGCAGCTTCAACAACAGAAACTTGTCCTCTCCCGGTCCTGGAGGCCAGAAGTCCACACGCAAGGTGTGGGCGGGGCTGGGTCTTTCTGGGGCCTCTCTCCTTGGCTCCCAGAGGGCTTTCGTTCCTGCGGCACGGCCTCCGTGTGCACCTGTGCGTGTCTGTGCCCAAATCTCCCCTTCTTAGAAGGACACCAGTCCGACTGGACTAGCGCCCACCTGAATGACCTCATTTTAACTTAATTATGTCAGGACCCTTCTCCAAATAAGGTTTCACCCACAGGTTCTGAGGGTCAGGGCTTCAGTGAACGGATTTGGTAAAGGGGCACACAATTCAGCCCATAATGATCTCTGCGCCTTCATCTTCTCATTAAAAAAAAAAAAAAAGGCCGGGTGCAGTGGCTCACACCCACAATCCCAGCACTTTGGGAGACTGAGGCAGGCAAATTATTTGAGGTCAGGAGTTCGAGTCTAGCCTGGCCAACATGGTGAAACCCATGTCTCTACTAAAAATACAAAAAAAAAAATAGCAGGGCATGGTGGTGCATGACTGTAGACCCAGCTACCCCAGAAGCTAAGGCAGGAGAATTCTTTGAACCTGGGAGGTTGCGGTGAGCTGAGATCAAGCCACTGCACTCCAGCCTGGGTGACAGAGTGAATCCATCTCGAAAAAATCAAGAGGGAGAGAGAAACAGGCCAGGTGTGTTGGCTCATGCCTGTAATCCCAACACTTCAGGAGGCTGAGGCAGGCAGATCACTTGAGCCCAAGAGTTTGAGACCAGCCTAGGCAATATGGGGAAACCCTGTCTCTACAAAAAAAAGTACATCAATTAGCCAGGCATGGTGGCTCATTCCTGGAGTCCTAGCTGCTTGGGAGGCTGAGGTGAGAGGATCTCTTGAGCCCCAGAGGTGGAGGCTGCAGTAAGCTGAAATCGTGCCACTGCACTCCAGGCTGGGCCCTGTCTCAAAAAAAAAAAAAAAGAAATAGCACCTGCCCAACTCTCTCCCAGAGCAGACCCAGTGAATTGGACCTGAGGGGTGCCCTGTGAGCTTCAGAGGGCTGTGCTGCAGGTGCCACCCACTTTCGTCTCCAAGAACAGGCAGTAAGAGAGACAGGGACTCTCATCTCCCAGTGCCCTTCAGAAAATCAGAGCCCCCAGGCAGGGTGTTAGCATGTGGTCCACTGGCAGAGAAAATCCTTTAAGAAAAGCCAAGCATCTTCAGAGACATGAACACAAGGTCAGAACTCTCACCAGACCCATCATCATTTCTCCCCACTAAGTAGCATCTGATGGCGTTAGATGCTAAGACTCGCTCTTCAGAGGCAATAAAAAAATGAAAATTAAAATTAAAAAAGGCAGTCCCTTGGTGGGAGGGTTTCTGGCTTTCATCTGAATTCCATAATGAATAATGGATACGAAAGTTTTATTGGCGCCCAGCGTTCCACAATAAACAATCCCTGAGAACACGTGCAAATACTGGAGCTGCCATCTCTCTGCTGGAGTGGGCTGGCGGCCTGAATCAGATCTGAGTTGCTGCATCGCTTATTTACAAAAAACAAAAAACATAATCTCACTTTTATGTGCATTTTTCTAGGCATCCGTGGGTGACAAGTTGGAGAGGCATGGGCAGCAGCGGCAGCTGCTCCTGTTGGATCCGGGAGGGAAGGGAGGTTCTGAGCTTCGCAGCAGGAAGCAAGGAGCCTCAGCTGTCTGTCTGCACCCTTTTCCCTGAGGAGCCTCAGCTGTCTGTCTGCACCCTTTTGCCTGAGGAGCCTCAGCTGTCTGTCTGCACCCTTTTGCCTGAGGAGCCTCAGCTGTCTGTCTGCACCCTTTTGCCTGAGGAGCCTCAGCTGTCTGTCTGCACCCTTTTGCCTGAGGAGCCTCAGCTGTCTGCACCCTTTTGCCTGCAACACAATGAGGAGAGGGACTAGGGGGAAGGAGCCACCTGGTTTCTGGGTCATAGGAGCCCTACGCAGCCATGGGTCCCAGGCAGAACAACGTAGGGATGTGTTGGAAATAGATGCTCGGTGCCACAAGGAAAAATCAGCACTGAGACAAAGGATCTTTCAGCAACATAATTTTTGCTTTCTGGATTGCAGGAAGGGAGCTCTCACTAGCCACCTTGCCATGAGAGTACAAAAAACAAAGGACAACACACAAATTTATTTCTTACACATTTGGGGTTGTCCTTACCTCTGTGTCTGATCTCCGTTGGCTGGAGTCAGACCTCACAGTCTAAACTAAACCCCAATTGGCTAACAACTTAAAACTTTTCTAAACAGGTCAAAGCAATGGAGACCGGGCCATGCCTGTGAGCACGTCCAGCCCAGGTATCCTGGTTAAAGTACAAGGACGTAGAGTGCACTACTGTCTGTAAGCACGGCATGTCTAACAGCTACCTAGGATAGGGTTTAACAGAGTTATTAGCACACTTATGATTTATTCTTTAACAATAAAGAAAACTTTATAAAGAAACTTACTTCCCACAGGAGGGGGCAGAGGAGACCCCAGTTATTCAGCATCAGGAGGGGGATCCAAAGACTTGGGCACAGGGAGATCCAGCCCAAAACCTCCTCCTAGCTAGGTTATCTGGCCTCTCTGAGTCCTTGACCTTACTTGTATCATGGGGAAAAGAGAACCTGCCTTTCAGGACTGTCCTGGGAATGTACTGACCTGTTGTGGACAGCGTGGCCATCACGTCACCCTTCACACCCAATAAATGCAACACAACTGACAGGTGCGTGGCATGAGCATGCCGCTGGCGAGGACTGCTGTTTCTGATACTGCCAGCGAGGCGGCTCCAGCCCAGCTGCAGTGTCCAGGGGCACAGCCCACACTTCCTGCACTCGCTGCCCAGGGGTTCACGTGTCCTCAGCTTAATGTCTTCTTCATATTTTATGAAGTTTCTCTTTCCTGAATGCGTCTCTTTTCACGGAGGCTTTGCCCATGTGTGCCCAGTGGGAGTGTGAAGGCATCAGTCATCACCACATCCTCCTGAGGGTTTCTCAGTCAGCCACTCTAGGCAGGTCCTGAGGGAGGGGGTGGAGAAGATCCCAGACCCTGTCTCTGCCCTTCCTGTCCCAGCCAGGTGAGTCTGCTGGTTTAGGGATGCCAGGGATGCAGGCGTTGGCCCCCGCTCTGCTGTTGACCAGCAGTTTGACTTGGGGTAAGTTTCTTAACCTCTCTGCACCTGTTTCCTTACCGCTAAACTGAAGTGACTGTAACCCTTTCCCCAGGGGAAATCGGGAGGCTCCCTGATGGGACTGCGCACACGCAGCCTTGGCATTGTGCAGAGGTGGTACCATGTGTGCCCCCAAGAAATGCCAGTTGTCTTGTGCAGCTAGCTCAATCTGCAGGAGCAGGAAGGGAACCTGGGGTGGGAACTGTCCGTTGCCCACAGGGAGGTGCTGGAGGACCCGGGACAAGGCCTGGCTCTCCACCCCCTGCACCGTCCACCCCTGCCTAGTTCACAGCTTCATCAGCCACTGCGTTTGCTTTCTCCGCTCCCTCCCTCCCTATAGGAACCAGTTTGGGGTTTGGCCCCTTCTCTGTACTGCCCATGGACTTGGGAGGCTGAGTGCATCTCTCATTCTGGATGGATCCCAGTCATCCAATCACAGAATGTCATCCTCCTTGCCAGGGATTATTTCAGCCAATCAGCACAAAGACTCCTGCTGGTGACTCTAATAGGTCCAGGAGCAGGCACAAGACCTAGGCTGGCCAATCAGAGAGATGAAGACTTTCGCTCCACCTGTCCTTCTCCCACCCGGTGTGAATGAGCAAGCTCCTCTCATTGTGGCAGACAGGCAGCCATCCTAAGGCAGCGAGGAACGCTCCCTGAGGACACGGAGGCAGAGTCAAGGGAAGGGAGATGCAGCCCTGATCACATGGTGCCTTCATCCCACCTTGCCTCAGAGCCTGTGCTCACATGAGATAACAGATCTCTCTGATTAAGCTATTTCAAGTTGGACCTTCTGCTACTAACTCTTGAGAAATGCCCCCACATGTAAAGTTAGAGAGTCTCCACTGTGGCTAGGCATTGATGGCCTCTTCATATGACCAACCCTGGGAGAAATTCAACTCAATAGAAGACCACACAATGAGATAAGGGAGTAAAAAGTTAATGACTAAATTCAGGTTATAACCGGAAGTTTAAGCTTCTTGAGAAGGGTCACCTCTTTTTGAAGACCCACAGAAAGTGCTGTCAACTTCCATTCTAAGACAGCCGTCGGCGTCCTGGACCAGCCCCTGAAAAGCGTCTCCCAGAGGTTCCTATTGCATCATGACACCTGCCCACCAATAGGGCGGGACAGCAGCGTGGCCAAGAGCCCCACTGAGCAGGTCTCAAGTGGCGATTTTGCCACTACCTAGCTCCATGGCCTCTGCAAACGCAAGGACCTCACGTGGAAAAGCGTGTAATAATATCACCAGCTTATGCAAATCAACGCGAGGATTCTACAGATAAGAAAAATGAAGTTCTTAGCACTGCGTCTGGCATGTTGGGAGTGCTCAGCAAATGTTGGTGTTATTTTCCTGACATTTTCACCCCGATTAAATGATTAGGCAGAGACTAAGGCTTCTGGCCAAGTGGAGTAACCGGGGGTTGGATGTACCCTCCAGATTAAACAACGAAAACAAACAATAAAAGTGTGAAGCAGTGGTTTTCAGGCCGCGAGAGCCCAGACAGCGAAGCACAGGCACTCCTCAGAGGAGGAAAACCAACAGTCGTTGGAGCTTCTCCCATGGGGTGAGCTTCCAGGCTGCAGCGCAGGGATGGGGAACCCAGGTTGAGGGCAATGGACTCCCTGAGTGGAGGTGACAGAGCCAAGTCCAGAGAAGCCAAGGCAGGAAAGTTCACAGAACATCACAGGAGAGAGTTACACAGAGGGTCCCCTCCAGGCCCTCAGCAAAGCAACAATCAGTGCACGTAGGCAAAGAAATGACTCAAGGCCGGGCAAAGAAGCACCCAGAAAGATTGGAGACAGCAGCTCCCCGTGCTCACACAGGGGTGGGGGTCATCACAGCCCCCCCCAGCCAGACTGGCAAACCTTAGAATTCACATGGCATTGGGTAGAGGACTCAGAAGGGTCTCATCTCTGTCATAGGAAATCATTGTCCCTAGGCCAAACACTGATTTGAAATGTTTTAAAGCAAGCTCTGAATAGATCAATGTTCCCAAGGAACTTAACTGCATCCCAGAACAAAGCTCAAGAATACTCTAGAAATAATCACAGCAACAACAAGAATCTAGCAACCAACAATATAAAATGTCAGTGTCGGCCGGGCACGATGGCTCCCACCTGTAATTTCAGCACTTTGGGAGGCGGGAGCAGGTGGATCACTTGAGGCCAGGAATTCAAGACCAGCCTAGCCAACATGGTGAAACCCTGTCTTTACTGAAAATATGAAAATTATCCAGGTGTGGTGGTGTGCACCTGTAATCCCAGCTACTCAGGAGGCTGAGGCAGAGAATCACTTGAACCTGGGAGGTAGAGGCTGCAGTGAGCTGAGATTGTGCCACCGCATTCCAGCCTAGGCAACAAGGCAAGACTCCATCTCAAAAAATAAATAAATAAAATGTCAGTGTCTTACATCCAATCCAAGCATCCTACCCTACATGCAAAGAAGCATGAAAGCATGACCCACGGTAAGAAGAAAAGTAAAACTGACTCAGAACTGACATAGATGCTCGAATTGGCAGACAAGGACACTTAAAGAGTTATTACAACTTCATTCAATATGTTCAAAAGGTTAGAGATGGAAAATATACAAAGACCCAAATTGAACTTGAGATGTGAACACTACAATATCCGATGTGAAAAATGCATTGGTCTGAGTGCAGTGGCTCACACCTGTAATCCCAGCACTTTGGGAGGCCAAAGCAGGAGGATCACTTGAGCCCAGGAGTTCGAGAACAGCCTGGACAACATGATAAAACCCCATCGCAACAAAAAAAAATACAAAAATTAGCTAGGCATGGTGGTGCGTGCCTGTGGTTCCAGCTGCTCGGGAGGCTGACGTGGGAGGATCACTTGAGCCCATGGAGGTTGAGGATGAGTGATTTTCCACTGCACTCCAGCCTGGGCAACAGATTGAGACTGTCTCAAAAAAGAAAAATGGGCCAGGTGCAGTGGCTCATGCCTGTAATCCCAGCACTTTGGGAGGCCAAGGTGGGTGGATCACTTGAGATCACAAATTCAAGACTAGTCTGGCCAACATGGAAAAACCCCATCTCTACTAAAAATAGAAAAATGAAAATAGCCAGGCATGGTGGCAGGCGCCTGTAGTCTCAGCTACTCAGGAGGCTGAAACAGGAGGATCATTTGAACTGGGGAGGCAGAAGTTGCAGTGAGCCGAGATGGCACCACTGCACTCCAGCCTGGGCAACAGAGCAAGACTTTGTCTCCAATAAAAAGAAAAAGAAAAAGGAAAAATGCATTGGATAGAATTAATAGCAGATTAGACAATGCAGAAGAAAAGATCAGTGAACATAAGAATATAGCAATATAAAATATCCTAAACAAAACACAAAGAGAAAAAATCATTTTAAAAAAATTCACAGAGAATTAGTGTGTTTGGAAATAATGTCAAGCAGCCTAATATGCAGGTAACTGGAATCTCCAAAGGAGAGGGAGACCAGAAGAAATAATGACTGAAAATATTTCAAATTTGACAGAAAGCAGAAACCAACCAATTCAAGAAGCTCAACGAACTTCAAACACAAGAAACATAAAGGCACATCCTAATCAAACTGCCTAACCCCAGTAAGAAGGAGAATATCCCAAAAGCAGCCTGAGGAAAAAGACGTGGCATACAGAGAAACAAAGATTAAAATGGCAGCAGATTTCTTGAGGGAAACGATTCTGGCAAGAAGACAATAGATCGACATCTTTAAAATACTAAAGAAAGAAAAACTGCCAACCTATGCAGTGAGCCAAGATCATGCCACTGCACTCCAGACTGGGCCACGAAGCAAGACTCTGTCTCAAAAAAGAAAAAAAAACTGCCAACCTATGCAGTGAGCCAAGATCATGCCACTGCACTCCAGACTGGGCAACGGAGCAAGACTCTGTCTCAAAAAAGAAAAAAAAACTGTCAACCTATAATTCTGTACAGTGAAATTATCTCTTCACTGTACAGAAATGTGTTGCTAGCTTTCAGATGGAGTGGAGGGAGCAGAGAGAGGCCACTTATCCCTGGGAGGGTCTTCCGCAGAAGCCGAGCGTACGGAGTCATCCAGTGACAGCTCCATGGACAGATGCTAGAGGGACCTCTGGAAGAATAGAATGGCCCAGGCTGGAAATGGGCTGGACTCTGAGACCAAGGCGATTGCCAGTCCACTTTCTTGTTGGGAAGGAGTTGGAGCCTGCATGGGTAGAGGTCCCCATGTGGCCTCACCTTTGGGGCAGAAGGGAGTGGTCCCTGCACCCGGTGTTGCCCACAGAGCCACAGGACACTGATCCACTCTCCAGGTGAGCTGGGGCCACAGAGCCTGGTGGCCATCTGGACCACGTGGCTAACAAGTCACCTCTGCCTCCTGGGATGGAAAATGCCCTCAGGGACATTCTCTACTCTGCCCTACAGGAGCAGGGCTCCCGGAGTGGGCCAGCCTGGGTTCAAATCCCAGCTCTGTGTTTTGCCGGCTTTGTGACCTGGGGCAAATCTCAGCCTCTTTCTGTGACAGTCAAGTGGGAATGGCAGTGCATGTGTTGCCAGGCTGCCTGAGCCTTTGAAGCACTTCGGACGCTGTGTGGCACCTACAACCCCCAGCCCAGTGGCTGTGAAGAACAGCTGACCTGGACGCAGCTCCTCAACCCCAAAGGTGATGCTCAAATCCCAGCCAGCTCTCCACGCACACCAACCGCCACGGGGTTGCTGCAACAATGAGGGGCTCCAGCAACAGAAGTCTGTCCTCTCCCAGTCCTGAGGCCAGAAGTCCGAGGTCCAGGCATATGCAGGGCTGCTCCCTCCTGAGGCAGGAAGGAGAGGCTGCCCCGGGCCCCTCTCCAGCTCCTGGGGCTGCTGGCAATGGCGGCACTACCTGGCTCATAGAGGTATGGCCGCAGTTTCTGCCTCCATCTTCACTCAGCACCCTCCCTGTGTTTGTGTGTGTGTGTGTGTGTGTGGTGTGTGTGCTGTGTTTGTTGTGTGGTGTGGGTGTGGTGCGGTTTGTTGTGTGTTATATATTGTATTGTGTAGTTGTGTTGTGTGTTGCAAGTGTGTGATGTATGTGTTATGTTTGTTATAGGTATTGTGTGTGTGGTGTGTGTGGTGTGTAATGTGTATATGGTGAGCTGTGTATTGAGTTGTGTATTGTGTGTGTGTGTGTTGTATGTGTGTTGTGTGTGTTTGTTGTGTGTATTGGTATGGTGTGTTCTTGTGGTGTATGTCGTGTGTATGTGTGTGGTACGTGTGATGTGTGGTGAGTTGCGTGTTGTCTGTGAGTTGTTGTAGGTAATCCATGAGCCCCACATTGGGCACCAGAATGTAGGGATCCAGCCCTACGTCACCCGTAGGTACCCCGAGTTTGGTGGTGACAAGGAATGAGGAACAGACAGATTAAGAGAGACAGTGGGGCCAGGGGCATCAGTTATCACTGCAGGCAGTGAAGGCCCCAAGCTCTGAGCATCCACACTATTTATTGATGGCGATCACTTGAATCTGCAGGGTAGGAGTGGAGTGATGGGGGGAGAGGGTGACATGATGGTGGAGTTACTCAGTGAGCCGAACGGATGTGTCATCTAAGGACTGATAACAGCGCAGTTTGGGAGTTTCACAAAACAAGCACATGTGTTTGTCCTTAGCCTGATATCTACGTGCAGCTGACGGAACTCGGGCCTTACAAGGAGCCTGCAAGTCTGGCTACGGCATGGCGCTACAAAGGGGTTTTACGTCCTTGAGCACGATGTTTATGGTGACAGAGCCGAGGTCACCCTGCACCGGAACGTGAGGCATGGAGAGGTCTTCCTCCTCAGAGGCCTCCTGCGGGCTTCGCAGTTCGTTGTCCCCTGTTTGTATGTTACTCATAACCAATTTATGTGGGCGCTCTGTAAGTCCTTCCTCCTTTGCTGTGTTTCCCCACAAGTTGTGTATTGTGTGTATGTGTATGTTGTGTTTCATGTGTGCTGCATGTGTGGTGTGTGTGTTGCATGTGTGTGGTGTGTGTAGTATATACGGTGTGTTCATGTGGTGTGTGGTGTGTGTGATGTGTGGTGTGTTTGTGGTGTGTGTGGTGTGTTTATTGTGTGTATTGTGTGTACTGTGTTCTTGTGGTGTGTGGTGTGTGTGGTGAGTTGCGTATTGTGTGTGCTGTGAGTTGTGTATTGTGTACACATGTGTATTGTGTGTATATTGTGTACACATGTGTATTGTGTGTTGTGTGTGCGTATTGTGTATGTGTGTATTGTGTGTACATTGTGTGTTGTTCTGCATATGTGTGGTGTATGTGTGGTGTGTGTATTGTGTGTGGTGTGCGGTGAGTTGTGTTGTATGTGTTGAGTTGCATATTGTGTAACTGTGTGTTGCATGTATGTGGTGTATGTGTTGTTGCATGTATTGTGTGTGGTGTGTGTGGTGAGGTGTGTGGCGTGTGGTTGTGTCATGTGTAGTTGTGTGTTGTGTGTTGCATGTGTGCAGTGTATGTGTTGTGTTTCTTGTGTGTATTGTGTGTGCTGAGTTGTGCATTGTGGGTTGTGTATTGTGTGTAGTCGTGTATTGCATGTATGTTGCATGGGTGGCATATGTTGTGTTTATGTGTATTGTGTGTGGTGTTTTATATGTGTTGAGTGTTGTGTGTGTTGTATTGTGTATGTTGTGTGTGTGTTGTGTTTGTGTTCTGGGTGTGCCTCCAAATCTCCACTCTAATGGCCTCATCTTAACTTGACTGTCTCTGAAAGGCCGTTTCCAAATGAGGTCACACCCATGGGTCCTGGGGGTTAGGACTTCCACAAAGTTTAGGGAACACAACTCACGCTCAAGTGTCCACGTCTTGCTCCCTGCTGTACCGTCCTTTGTACAGTTTTTGGGACACAGATGGCTCTCCCTGGCTGCAGCTTCTCGGGAAGGAGGTCAAGCACAGCAGGGGCTAGGGAGGGTCGGTGATGGGCGTCCCTGTCCAGGCACCTCTGAAGCCAGCAGATCCAGGCACATCACAAATGAAGCTTGGGTGGGTTCGCCCCCTGCCAGCACGCAGCCTGGCAGCCATAGGCATGACGGCTTCCACACATCTGCTGAGGAAGAGCAGGGCAGAAGCTAAGTTTCCAAATTGTCATGGCTCTGATTTCCCTCGCCAAGAAAACAAAACCACCAGGCAATTGCTCCCTTGTTACTCCCACTCTGCTCACTGTCTTTGTGTCTGGTTCCTGGTAACTACCCACTGTGCCAGGAACCGCACCAGGGAGCAGCCCTTAGGACCCCAGTGACTCGCAGCTGGGCCCAAGCATGACCCTAAAAACCCAGCAGACCCATTGGTGGGGCCAGGAGTGTGCTCCCCTCAGGTGCGCCAGCCAAGCCCACAGACAGGCATTCAGAGAGGTCCCTGGCTGTGCAGCCAGCGGTACTGTTGGTAGGAACTTCATAAACTGTATCATGAAATATTTATCCACTTACACCAGCTTAAGTAATTTAAGTTTGCTAGAAACCAACAGCATGTTTTCATATTTAATGAGCCTTCTGTGAAGCAGCCTTTTCTGTCACTGGCAGGTGTTGGGGGCAGGAGCTTCCACAGCCAGATGCAATTTTAATCTCCCTCCACAAACGACGCTGAATAATGCACCAGGTTTGCGAGGGCTTTGCCTGAGGCTGCCGGGCAGGTTGGGCCCTTTCGCTCAGGCAACCCAGCACTTGCCACAGAGGTTCAGAGTCAGGTGCCTCCTCCCTGACCCCCTATTCTCTTTGAACACAGAAGGATACTGGATGCCTATACGCAGAGCTCACAGGGCTATGGCCAGCTGATTCATGACTCCAAACATGTTACTTCTGTGTGTCAACTTTGCTGGGCCACGGATGCCCAGGCAGCTGGCAAGACGTCATTTCTGGGTGTGTCTAGGAGGGTGTTTCTGAAGAGAGTAGCTTTCAGTCAGTGGACTGTGTGCAAGAACTGCCCTCACCCGCATGGGCAGCATCCAATCTACTGAGGGCCTGAGTAAAACGCGAAGGCAGAGGGAGGGTGAATTCATTCTCTCCTTGAATGGAAACACCCATCTTCCGCTGGCCTCAGACATCACAGCTCCTGATCCCAGGCCTTCAGGTTTGGGGACTTACGCCAGTGGCCCCCACGGATCTCAGGCTTTGAGCCCTGTACTCACCACCCCAGCTTCCCTGCTTCTCCAGCTTGCGAACAGCAGATCATGGGACTTCTCAGCCTCCATCCTCAGGCAAGCCAATTCCAATACCAAATCTCTTAAATGTCCAGATAGAGAGATAGGTAGGTACATAGATAAACAGACCGAGACAGAGATAGACTGATTACATAGATGATACATGGCGGACAGATAAGATAGATTGATTAGATAGAAGATGATAGAGTAATTGACCAATTGACTGGATGACAGATTATTACACACATAGATGAGATGGATTAGATTGATAGATAAAATAGATTGATTAGATGATAGATTCGCTACATAAGATCGATTACATAGATAATGATTGATAGATGGGTGGATGAATGGATGGAGGGATGGTTGGATGGATGGACAGATACACAATAGAAGACAGATAGATAATTGAGGTGTATAGAGATAGATAGATAGATAGATGATAGATAGATGATAGATAGATAGATAGATAGATAGATAGATAGATAGATAGATAGATAGATAATAGAGGTGTATAGGGATATAAACATACATATTCTGTTGGTTCTATTTCTTTGGAGAACTCTGACTAATACAGGAAGATTTTTCTGGATTGTCTGAGTGAGCCCCATGTGGTCCCGAAACATCCTTCTGAGAATGAGGCAGGAGCTGAATGTGAGCGAGGACTCCCCACACTGGCTTTGCAGATGGAGGAAGAGCCATGCGCATGCAGGCAGCCTGGAGAAGTTGAAAAAGAGAAGGAAATTATTCTCCCTTGGTCTCTGGAAGGAACAGGCCCCTGAGGACCCGTTTTTGACTTCTGACCTGCAGACCACAGGAGAACAGACGTGCGTGGCTTGCAGCCACCGAGCTGCCAGGGATTTATTTTGGCAGGAATGATGGGAAATGAATGCAGTGACTTCTCTTTTCCAGCTTTCCCCCAACCGCTGATCAACACTGGCCACACTGGTTCTCTGCAGGCCTGGTTCCAAACTCTCCCTTGCCACTTCTTAGCTCTGTGGGCAGGTGGCTTGTCCTCTTGGTGCCAAATTCACCTCTAGAATTAGGACAAAGTGGCATTCCGTGGGAATGGCACCTTGGAGCTAAAACAGCCCTCCGGTCAGGGCAGCATGAGGATGGCATGAGCTGATGCGTGAGACACCGAAGGCGCTGGCCACGGTGCCTGCACAGGACACATGGGCCACGGGAGAGCCGCTCCACAGTCACATGACCCTGTGTCAGAGGATAGATGAGCCAGACCGAAAGCAGCTCCCACATCCCAGGTAGGAACACTTCAGGCTGAAGTGGTGGCCCAGGCACTGAGTGAAGGAGGCTTTGGTCTGGCAAAGTCATAAATGGGACTCATGTGACCTAACAGCCTTGGGGAGACAGAAAGAAGGTGGAGATGCCTCCACCTCCCAATAACAGCACCCACCCCAGAGAAGACAGCCAGGCTCCCCAGGAAATTCCGATTCACACATCCACTTTTCTGTGTGCCAGCAGAGCCCTGGCCCTGGCTGAGCCCTGGCAGGGACACCAGGAATGACTGTCAACCCCTGCCCTCCAGAAGACCAAAGCCTGGATGCAGGAAAAGCCTTGAGCAAGGTACCGAGACCACCTGTGCCACAGGCACTCCCTCCCAAGGCAGGCCCAGGTAGGCGGCAGGGCAGATCCCACCTCCCCAGAGGGCTGGGACAGGCTTTCCAAAGAGACGGTGATGGAGCTGGGCCTGGTGAGCATGAAGCACGATGTAGGTACATGGCACCTGGTTACAAGCTGTTAGGATTAGGAAAGGACTCCAGATGTTCCCAGCTAAGAAAGGCATTTGTCACCTGGTTGGAGGGAGATGTTGCACCAACCTCTGTGAGTCAGGAGATGAGTGAGCAGGTGCTCAGGGCCACCCAGGGTGGCGGGGATGGAGGGGAGGGATGGAGCAGATTCAGGGGCCCCTTAGGGGACAAGCAGACACAATTTATGTGGCAGCTGAGTCACTGATGGGCCGGGAGGGAAGGGACTGGCAAGGGACTCCTCTGGCCCTGGAGAGCACCCTCAGTCAGGGGAGGGGTGCAGTCAGGGCCAGGGCCAGGGCCAGGGAGTGCTGCCATGAACTTGGCTTGAAGCTGTGGACTTTGGAGGCAGGCAGCTCACTGGGAAGACAACTTTCAGTGAGAACAAACCAGAGGCTGCCCCATGGCTGAGACCCCACTGAAAGAGCAGACCACATTCCTCCCGCCAGGCTCAGAACTGAATCCTCCCCATCTTCTCCCGGCTGCTGACAGCTGGAGGAGTTACCTGTCATTCTCCCGCCCACATAGGCAAGCAAGGCCAGACACGGTGCTGCTTAGAACAGCATCAGGAGGATTTGTGGGGGCACTGACCTGGCGGGGTGGGTGCAGAGGAGTGAAGACCACCACTGGGCAGGGAGCCAGGGCCCTGGGAAGGAGGAAGGAGGCCACAGGGTTAGGTCCTCGCATGAATCCACCCAGGTGGGCTCCCCAAATCAGCCTGGAGGTCCTCCTCTCCAGCAAAAATCCCTTAGGAGGGCCAGCTTCAAATGGGCCCTGTCGGGAAGCCGCTCCATGGCTCAGCCAGTGCTGTCAGAGTGTCTGTAATGACTTCAGACTTTTTCTTAATCCCTCAGACTCTGCAAGTGTCTTACATAATCCATCCGTCCATCAGCAGGGAAGCATGGGGTGCAATGAGGAAGACTGTCCCCAGATGACCCTGGACCCCATGCCAGCTAAGACAGGGGCTCCCCTTCTCCTAGCAAACAGACTCCACCCAGGCTAGGCGGCCACAAACCCCACAGGCCCGGGGCCTCAAGTGCGAGGCAACTGTCACTTCCAGACACCACCTAGTGCCAAAAAACTGACAAAGCTGATTTATCCTGTGCCCTGTAGAAAGTTGGATGGCGGGGTGGCACTATCTCCCTTCTGGGACACGGGCCTGCCCAGCACACCCCTCTGCCCATGGACTGACTCCAGACCTGTGCCTGCCCCTTGTTCCTCCTGTGAGGTCCACGTTGTGTGATGTCGAGGAATCGGGCCCATACTCTGGTGTGTCACTGGGGAGCATGAGGAGTAGGGGACCAGAAGGCCCACCTGGGCAGTCACTGATCCAGATGGGCCCATGGCTGCAATCTGAAGAAGGTGCAGACTGAGGTGTCATGGGGGTGCTGGTGCTGAGGGCTGGGGCCTGGGGTAAGCTGCTTAACCCTTCGTGACAAGGGCTGGCCATATGTGAGCCCTGCTGCGTGTCAGATACAGTTCCAGGTGCTTCACACCTCTGCTCCTCCCCCCTGGAAGGCCTTCGGAGTGGAGCCAGCGTTACCATGGTTTAGCTGATTAGGGAGCCGAACCACAGCTCTTCCCAGGTCCCCAGGCAGCCAGTGACAGAAATCGGACATGAGTGGTGAGGTCTGGCTTCACTGCCTGTCAGAACAGCAGTGGCGACTCCACCGGGTCCCTGCAAAGGCTCGAGGAGATTCAAAGGGGCAGAAAGCCTGGAATTGTGGCTGAACGGGTCAAGTTCTGGATAAAATCAAACACTGCCACCATGGGAAGGATGAAGGAAGGGAGGAGGCATCTCCAGACACAATGAATCTCGTACTGGATGGAAATGAAATGAGAACTAGCACTGCTATTCCGCAATGCCCAGTAGGTGAATGGATCAGGGCTGCCCTGTTGGTTTCTGTGATAAAGTCCCACTATGGGATGACTCAGAACAACAGAAATGTATGTGTTCTCTTAGAGTCCTGGAGGCCAGAAGTCAAACCCAGTGTTGGCAGGGCCGGCTCCTTCCAGAGGCTCTTTGGGAGAATCTATCCCCCAGCCTTCAGTGTCATCAATCACTCATCCTTGGCATTCCTGGGCTCACAGAGGCACCGCCCTGACCTCCGCCTCGACTTCCGCCTTCACGTGGCATTCTCCCTGTGTGTACATCACTGCATCTTCACAAGGGGTCTTCTATATCTGTGTCCAAATTCGCCTCTTACAAAGACACCAGCGACTGGCTTACGGCCCAGCCTAACGAAGTATGACCTCATCTTAACTTGATTGTGTCTGCAAAGACCTGATTTTCACACAAGAGCCTGTTCACAGGTATCAGGGGTTTGGACTTGACACCCCTTTTTAGGGGACATAGTTACACCCACTACAGCTGCTAACATCAAAGAAGAGTGAAAGCAGACACAGCATGCCTCCCGATGGAGGAACCCAGCATCATCCGCAATCTTGTCTGAAGGACCACAGCGAGGCAGAATAGGGTCTGGAGACAGGAGCCCAAGCTTATCTGCACTGACTTCCTAGAACTGAATCAAAAGGAAAACCCCAACTTTCCACACCCAAGTAAAAAGAGAACTAAAGCGCCTCCCTTTGCCACCACCTCCCTTCCTGCATCACAGATGAGAAATGGAAAGTGGCTCTCATTGGTCCCCTCCTGCAACCAATCAGACTGGTCATGAGTCTAGTCTTTCGTTGCATCTGGGTGTAACTTTTGTAACTTCACTTCAGCCTCTGATTGGTCCCTTCCCAGAACCAATCAGGTGTTTGCATAGGGTGTAAACCTTTGTAACTTCAGCCTCTGGTTGGTCGCCTTCTACAACCAATCAGACTGGTTGCAGGTCACTACTTCATTTACATAGGGTGTAAACCAAGTAACCAACAAGAAACCTCTCAAGGCGATTTAAACCTCAGAAAATTCTGTAACCAGCATTAAGTGGCTTCCTGGAGCCTGCTCCCACTCTGTGAAGTGTGCTTTCATTTCAGTAAATCTGTGCTTTCGTTGCTTCACTCTTTCATTGCTTTGTGCATTTTATCTAATCCTTTGTTCAAAACCCCAAGAACCTGGACAACTTGTAGCCAAGACCCTCTTCTGGTAACGAAAGTGGAGTCTGATGCATCCTCTGGTTCCAGCTGCCCGTTGCCAAGAAGTGCCGAGGACAGAGGTGGATGATAGCACCTCACGGAGGCCACAGCAAAGCTGCAAGGATGGCATCTCTGCAGCCAGATGTGGGGTTGTTTGAGGATAAGAAAGGCATGGGCAGGAAACCAAGTTCCCTTTCTCAATGTGGGTGGTGGTTTCAGGGATGTCTGCCTTATCATAATCCATTAAGCTAAATATTTGTTGGTGTCGTTTTCCGTGTGTGTGCTTTACTTAAAATGAAAAGATTTCAAAAGTTAACTAGGGAACTGGTTTTCTCAAGGAGGAAAAGAGAAGAAA
Organism: Saguinus oedipus; assembly: GCA_031835075.1. Taxonomy (NCBI): domain Eukaryota; kingdom Metazoa; phylum Chordata; class Mammalia; order Primates; family Cebidae; genus Saguinus; species Saguinus oedipus. The sequence goes on along the minus strand of CM063175.1, from coordinate 41,587,291 downwards.
AAGAATAAAAACATTAAAAATCAATCAATAAAAAGCTATTGTAACTATTAAAAATTACCATCATCTTTAACATCATCCTTCTATCTTTTCACAATATTTTCAAAGAGCTCCAAGTGCCCAGCACTGTGCTGCGTGCCAGAAATTCAATAATGAGAAAAACGTGCCCTCCTGAAACTTACCACCTGGCGCAGGTGGGCAGTGAACAGGGAACAGTCTGTCCACGTGAGAACCACGCAAGTCACCACATTATTCCAGCCACCACATTATTCCAGCCACCACATTATTCCAGCGCAAACAACACAGGGTGAGAAGCGGACCCTGAGTCTGGAGAGTGAACCAGAAGAGTCTCCATTTCCACTGATGACAAATGGCTCTTGCTTCTGTCTGAAAGACTGGAGCTAAACACTAGGAGGTATTCAAAGTAGTAACAGTCCCACCGGCCAGCCTCTGCTGATCCACAGGTGTGGCGTGGCACAGGCCCTCCACTAAGGGCCTGAGATGGATATCTCACTTAATTCCCAAAACAATTCCCATCACACACACACACACACACACACACACACACACACACACACACACAGCAAGAACTGCTAGCCTGTGTCATATTTTTTTTTTTTTTTTTTTGAGACGGAGTTTTGCTCGTTACCCAGGCTGGAGTGCAATGGCGCGATCTCGGCTCACCGCAACCTCCGCCTCCTGGGTTCAGGCAATTCTCCTGCCTCAGCCTCCTGAGTAGCTGGGATTACAGGCACGCGCCACCATGCCCAGCTAATTTTTTGTATTTTTAGTAGAGACGGGGTTTCACCATGTTGACCAGGATGGTCTCGATATCTTGACCTTGTGATCCACCCGCCTCGGCCTCCCAAAGTGCTGGGATTACAGGCTTGAGCCACCGCGCCCGGCCTGCCTGTGTCATATTTTTAATTGATATGTGGAGTGCTCATTTTAATGAGCTTTGGCAACTGTATACACCCATGTAATCACCACCCACAAGAAGAGATAAAGCTGGATTTTTCATCCCTAGAAAGGTTTCTGAGTCCCCACTCCAGTCCAACACCTCCCCATCGGCGGCCAGGGCTTATATGCTGAGAAATGATAGAGGCAGCTTTAAGAGGTCTTCTGTCATAAATTGGCTGCAGCTTTTCCTAAAGCAGGGACTGGAGCTGAGTGCAGTGGTTCATGCCTGTAATCCCAGCATTTTTGGAGGCTGAGGTGGGCAACCACTTGAGCCCAGGAGTTCGAGACCAGCCTTAGCAACATACTGAAACCCCATCTCTACAAAAAAAATACAAAAATTAGCTACGTGTGATGGCGGCATGCACCTGTAACCCCCAGCTACATAGGGGCTGAGGGGCAAGGATCACTTGAGCCCAGGAGATCAAGGCTGCAGTGAGATGTGATTCTGCCACTGCACTCTAGCTAGGGTGACAGAGTGGAAAGAAGAAAGACCAGAAAAGAAAAGAGGGGAAGGAAGGAGACAGAGAGAAGAGGGAGGGAGGGAGGGAGGGAGGGAGGGAGGGAGGGAGGGAGGGAGGGAGAGAAGAAGGAAGGAAGGAAGGAAGGAAGGAAGGAAGGAAGGAAGGAAGGAAGGAAGGAAGGAAGGAAGGCCGGCCAATCTGGGCCTTCATCACCAGGCAAAGTGGCCAAAGAGCGAATGTGGAGGTCTCAAGAGATGCCCTGTGTGCCCGCTCAGAAAAAATCGTTTCCTGGAGCAGGGCAGAGCATCCCCTTCCACTGCTACTGTCATTGAGAAAGGGAGGGGTCCAGACAGATGACTTTCAGCCCCTATTTGGAAAAAGGGAAAGATTGTTCCTGCAAGAGCAGCTGGCACTGTGGGCTGGGGTTAAATGGCAGCATCTGCTGGCCTGCACTGGTGGCCTTCCTGGCACACAAAGTCTTCCTCTGCACTGAGCAGGGGACCCACGTGAGCAGCGAAGCCACAAATAGCACTGGGGAGGGCAAGCCCTTTGTAGCTGGTGAATTGTGGACAGAGGTCCAGAGGTGGGAGGGAGGCAACCGAGGGCGTCCTGCTGGAGAATGAGATGCCCTCAGGCACCCTGTCCTCCAACGCTGCTCACAACAGCCCTCTGCCTCCTCTTTGCCAAAGTCCAGAGGTGGTGATCCTGGAAATAAATCCCCTACTCAATTAACCCGGGAGGGATCTTGGTCTTCTCTGTCTGGTCACGACCTGCCATCACTCCAGCATTCAGGACTTTTTGCAGCCCATGTTTTGGAGAATTTGACCTGGAATTAGCTCAAGAGTTTCCTAGGAACTGCTGCACGAACACCAGTGAAGGGCCTCGGCAGGTTGCTTTTTGCCCCCCATGAGCAGAAATGCATGAGCTTATTCCAAAAACAAGGAGGTTACTTGCTGACTCCCCACCCCCACGCAAAGACGTCTGTGTAATCCAGGTGTTTTCCATGGCTCCCTTGCAAGGCAGCTCCGCACAAAGAAAGCCTGTCTCAGAGACCCACCTAAGCCTGGCTCTGTGGGATGTGAGGCTCCTTCGTTATTTGCAAAAGGGCCCTGTATTAGTCTGTTTTCATGCTGCTGATAAAGACATACCCAAGACTGGGCAATTTACAAAAGAAAGAGGTTTAATGGACTTTAGAGTTCCACGTGGCTAGAGAGGCCCCACAATCATGGCGGAAGGCAAGGAGAAGCAAGTCACATCTTTTTTTTTTTTTTTTTTTTGAGACGGAGTTTCGCTCTTGTTACCCAGGCTGGAGTGCAATGGCGTGATCTCGGCTCACGGCAACCTCCGCCTCCTGGGTTCAGGCAATTCTCCTGCCTCAGCCTCCTGAGTAGCTGAGATTACAGGCACGCGCCACCATGCCCAGCTAATTTTATGTATCTTTAGTAGAGACGGGGTTTCACCATGTTGACCAGGATGGTCTCGATCTCTTGACCTCGTGATCCACCCGCCTCGGCCTCCCAAAGTGCTGGGATTACAGGCTTGAGCCACCGTGCCCGGCCACAAGTCACATCTTACATGGATGTCAGCGGGCAAAGAGAGAGCTTGTGTGGGGAAACCTCCCCTTATAAAACCACCAGATCTCATGAGACTTATTCACTGTCATGAGAACAGCATGGGAAAGACTCCCCCCGCCCCATGATTCAATCACCTCCCACCAGCTCCCTCCCACAGCACATGGGGATTCCAGGTGTGGGGACACAGCCAAACTGTATCAGGCCCCCTTTGGAATGCCAGCACCCCCATTTGCCTGTGCACCCTCCAACTTGGACTAGTTAGCTCCAAAGAGTGGACATGAGAGAAAAGGAGGGAAAGGAGAATTCAGCCTGTCGAGCCCCTTCTGTGAGTATGTGTTTGTCCCAGTGCCATGTGTGACACACGCCTTGTCACAGAAGCAGGCACAGTGGGCTTGCATGTCTGAGCACCCAGCACACTTTCCCTACCCTGGGACCACCCATACCCCTCTGGCAGAGGAGTAACCTCAGGCTCCAGTGCAGGCCTGACCCATCAGCTCCGGCAGTCCCTGGCACCAATGGCAGAGCAGGGGACCCCGTCAGAGAGCAGGGACCACAAACACGCTCCCAGGTGGCTGGAATCTGGGAGGATGCAGGCCCTGGGCTTTGGCCATGTCTTGCCCCAACCTGGAACTCAAGACTGAAGCCCACAAGGAGGTGACAAGGACCAGAGAGGGAGGCTAAGCGCCACTTGCAGTTACCAGATCTGAAGTCCTTTCTTTGGCTTCAGACAATTAGGGTTGTTTCTCCTCATCACCTGCAACCCAGAGAACCAGAATAGATACAGCCCCACTGCCAGGTAAGGAAACCAAAGCTCGGAGGGACCAGGCAATGCAGTCAGGTTCATGCCACTGTTTACCTGCAGAGCTGAGGTTAAAACTGGAACTCAGGTCTGTCTGCATCTGCCTGGAATAAAGCACTCAGTTCATCAAATCAAAGGCAGAGACCATTATCTAATGGACCAGTAAGAAAGAATTTAAAATGCTTCCAATTAAACTTTAACACAATGCTTTCTTATTATCTATAATTGTATTTTAAATTTTACTATGCTTTGGGAGACCAGTATGGGAGGATCGTTTGAACCTAGGAGTTGGAGGCTACAGTGAGCTGGGATCGCACCACTGCACCCCAGCCTGGGCCACAGAGTGAGACCCTGTCTCTTAAAAAAAAATTACTTAAAAAATTCTTATAGACTTAGAAGGGTTTTTTTTTTCCTCCTAATTTCCCTCATTATACATACAGAAAAGGGGAAAGCATAAGTAAAATAAGTTGGTCTCTGTTGTTTCCCTTTTTTTTTTTTTTTTTTTTTTTGGAGAGAGAGTCTTGCTCTGTTGCCCAGGCTGGAGTGCAGTGGCATGATCTCGGCTCACTGCAACCTCCACCTTCCGGTTTCAAGTGATTCACCTGCCTCAGCCTCCCCAGTAGCTGGCAATACAGACACATGCCACTGTATTCCCTGGCTAATACACTGGCTAATTTTTGTATTTTTAGTAGAGAGGGGGTTTCTCCACATTGGCTAGGCTGGTCTCAAACTCCTGACCTCCAGTGATACACTTGCCTCAGCCTCCCAAAGCGCTGGGATTACAGGCGTGAGCCAACACACCCGTCTGGTCTCTGTTACTTCTGGATGTCCTCACCATCAGAGCCCTTGTCACCTGAGCCCCCCTGACTCATGGCACTGATGTCCCTGAGCCCCATGCAGCATCATCCTCTGGGTCGTCAGGAGCCATGACACGGGGCGCTCCTGCTAAGAGGGCCCACTGCTATGTCTTCCAAGCTGCTGATGCTCATTCCAAGTGTGAAGAATGCTGGCATCTTCTAGAAGTTGAGGAAGGGTCTTCTGCAACAACAAGAACCTCTACTCCTTCCTCAGTTGGTTCGTACATGGTTTGTGGACTGGGGTGTCAAGGCTGCAGCTGTCCACACGGCACCAGGAATAACCACCACGTTCACACGTGATTGGAGCTGACATGGTTTTTTTAATTCACATGTGAGCAGACAGAGGCAACTGCAGCCCGAATGCCACACTCACTGTCAGACGCGTCCTGATTCAGAGATGCTGGGGTGGGAGAGGGTGTGTGTCAGATTCGATGAAACAGATCAGAACACACACCCCGTCTGGAGTTTGCAGAGCACTTACTCATTCATTAGCTACCTCATTCGATTCCGAACACATCAGTGAAAAGTATTTTTATCTGTATTTTACTGCAGGGATCAGGGATCCAGAAGCTATGCATTCCCCAGCCACATAGCTACCGCGTGGCAGGGCCCAGATCCAGACTCAAGCTTTCTGCCTCCAGAGCCAACGTTCTGTTTAAAATCAGGGAAATTTCAAGGTGGATGCGAAAAGTTGGTGGCTTTAAAATGCTACTTTAAAAAATATCTGTTGTCAGGATCTTGAGGGGACGCAAACCACATCACCCTTCTTCCCACCCAAGTTCTAAACTAAGTAAGAAACAAGACAAATGCGCCTGCAGATGGAGAACCAAAGTCTGTTGTCGAGGGAGAGCCAGGCGGGCTCCTGCCCCAGAACAGACCAATTGGAGGCTGAGCTGGCCAGGCAGACACACTCTCCACCCACTGCCTCGCCCCGATCCAGCTGAGGAGACGAGGAAGAGGGTTCCCTTCAGCACACAGCCTGGCATATTTTAATTGATTCCAATCGACAAGGGTGAACCATGGGCTGCCACCCACCGGGAGGTTCCCTCTGCTGCCGAGGAGAGGAGGGAGGGCCAGGGGCCCCGTGGGGTGTTCTTCGCTGGGAGGGCACCCAGTGAACACCCCTAACCACCCCCACCCAGGGTCTCTTGGTTCTAGGGCTATCAGAAGGCTTCATCTCAGGAGAGCTGCTCTCCTGTTTGGTGGGAACGCTGCCCGTGGCCTTAGGATGCCACAGAGACGATGCCCAGAGCCTGCGGTGAAGTCAGGGAGGCTGAGAGAAAGGAGGAGCTAAGCTGCTCTACACAGCGATCGTCCCGCAGCCCAGTCCAGATTCACTCAAGAAAGCGGTCAGTCACTCTAGGGACTTCAGGAAACGAGGCTCCATAAGGAATGAGGGTTGTTACAACAGTAGGGGTGGCTGGGGATAGGGGGTCTGCGGTGAGGGGAGTCACTAACCCGTCCACCTGAAACCTGGGAGCAGGGGGAAACCAGAGCTTTGGGGGAGTTCCAGGAACCGAGGCCACCTGCATTTAGCCCCTGACACCACACTGGGCACTGGTGCTAGGGAGGCTCAGCAGAGCACTGGGCCTGCTGCAGCCACCGCATCAGCAAAGCCATGGAGTGTGACCGCCCTCACGGTGGCCAGCAGGACCCCCCACCCACGTCCCAGCTCTGCATCAGCAAAGCCATGGAGTGTGACCGCCCTCACGGTGGCCAGCAGGACCCCCCACGTCCCAGCTCTGCATCAGCAAAGCCATGGAGTGTGACCGCCCTCACGGTGGCCAGCAGGACCCCCCACATCCCAGCTCTGCATCAGCAAAGTCATTGAGTGTGACCGCCCTCACGGTGGCCAGCAGGACTCCCCACATCCCAGCTCTGCATCAGCAAAGCCATGGAGTGTGACCGCCCTCACGGTGGCCAGCAGGACCCCCCACCCACGTCCCAGCTCTGCATCAGCAAAGCCATGGAGTGTGACCGCCCTCACGGTGGCCAGCAGGACCCCCCACGTCCCAGCTCTGCATCAGCAAAGCCATGGAGTGTGACCGCCCTCACGGTGGCCAGCAGGACCCCCCACATCCCAGCTCTGCATCAGCAAAGTCATTGAGTGTGACCACCCTCACAGTGGCCAGCAGGACCCCCCACATCCCAGCTCTGCATCAGCAAAGCCATGGAGTGTGACCGCCCTCACGGTGGCCAGCAGGACCCCCCACATCCCAGCTCTGCATCAGCAAAGCCATGGAGTGTGACCGCCCTCACGGTGGCCAGCAGGACCCCCCACATCCCAGCTCTGCATCAGCAAAGTCATTGAGTGTGACCGCCCTCACGGTGGCCAGCAGGACCCCCCACGTCCCAGCTCTGCATCAGCAAAGTCATTGAGTGTGACCGCCCTCACAGTGGCCAGCAGGACCCCCCACATCCCAGCTCTGCATCAGCAAAGCCATGGAGTGTGACCGCCCTCACGGTGGCCAGCAGGACCCCCCACATCCCAGCTCTGCATCAGCAAAGTCATTGAGTGTGACCGCCCTCACGGTGGCCAGCAGGACTCCCCACATCCCAGCTCTGCATCAGCAAAGTCATTGAGTGTGACCGCCCTCACAGTGGCCAGCAGGACCCCCCACATCCCAGCTCTGCATCAGCAAAGTCATTGAGTGTGACCGCCCTCACAGTGGCCAGCAGGACCCCCCACATCCCAGCTCTGCATCAGCAAAGCCATGGAGTGTGACCGCCCTCACGGTGGCCAGCAGGACCCCCCACGTCCCAGCTCTGCATCAGCAAAGTCATTGAGTGTGACCGCCCTCACAGTGGCCAGCAGGACCCCCCACATCCCAGCTCTGCATCAGCAAAGCCATGGAGTGTGACCGCCCTCACGGTGGCCAGCAGGACCCCCCACATCCCAGCTCTGCATCAGCAAAGTCATTGAGTGTGACCGCCCTCACGGTGGCCAGCAGGACTCCCCACATCCCAGCTCTGCATCAGCAAAGTCATTGAGTGTGACCGCCCTCACAGTGGCCAGCAGGACCCCCCACATCCCAGCTCTGCATCAGCAAAGTCATTGAGTGTGACCGCCCTCACAGTGGCCAGCAGGACCCCCCACATCCCAGCTCTGCATCAGCAAAGCCATGGAGTGTGACCGCCCTCACGGTGGCCAGCAGGACCCCCCACGTCCCAGCTCTGCATCAGCAAAGTCATTGAGTGTGACCGCCCTCACAGTGGCCAGCAGGACCCCCCACATCCCAGCTCTGCATCAGCAAAGCCATGGAGTGTGACCGCCCTCACGGTGGCCAGCAGGACCCCCCACGTCCCAGCTCTGCATCAGCAAAGTCATTGAGTGTGACCGCCCTCACAGTGGCCAGCAGGACCCCCCACATCCCAGCTCTGCATCAGCAAAGCCATGGAGTGTGACCGCCCTCACGGTGGCCAGCAGGACCCCCCACGTCCCAGCTCTGCATCAGCAAAGTCATTGAGTGTGACCGCCCTCACAGTGGCCAGCAGGACCCACCACATCCCAGCTCTGCATCAGCAAAGCCATGGAGTGTGACCGCCCTCACGGTGGCCAGCAGGACCCCCCACGTCCCAGCTCTGCATCAGCAAAGTCATTGAGTGTGACCGCCCTCACGGTGGCCAGCAGGACCCCCCACATCCCAGCTCTGCATCAGCAAAGCCATGGAGTGTGACCGCCCTCACGGTGGCCAGCAGGACCCCCCACATCCCAGCTCTGCATCAGCAAAGTCATTGAGTGTGACCGCCCTCACGGTGGCCAGCAGGACCCCCCACATCCCAGCTCTGCATCAGCAAAGTCATTGAGTGTGACCGCCCTCACAGTGGCCAGCAGGACCCCCCACATCCCAGCTCTGCATCAGCAAAGTCATTGAGTGTGACCGCCCTCACAGTGGCCAGCAGGACCCCCCACATCCCAGCTCTGCATCAGCAAAGCCATGGAGTGTGACTGCCCTCACAGTGGCCAGCAGGACCCCCCACCCACGTCCCAGCTCTGCATCAGCAAAGCCATGGAGTGTGACTGCCCTCACGGTGGCCACCAGGACCCCCCACAACCCAGCTTTGCATCAGCAAAGCCATGGAGTGTGACCGCCCTCACGGTGGCCACCAGGACCCCCCCCCCCACATCCCAGCTCTGCATTAGCAAAGCCATGGAGTGTGACTGCCCTCACGGTGGCCACCAGGACCCCCCACAACCCAGCTTTGCATCAGCAAAGTCATTGAGTGTGACCGCCCTCACGGTGGCCAGCAGGACCCCCCCACATCCCAGCTCTGCATCAGCAAAGCCATTGAGTGTGACCGCCCTCATAGTGACCACCAGGACCCCCCACCCACGTCCCAGCTCTGCATCAGCAAAGCCATTGAGTGTGACCGCCCTCACGGTGACCACCAGGACCCCCCCCACACACGTCCCAGCTCTGCATCAGCAAAGCCATGGAGTGTGACCGCCCTCACGGTGGCCAGCAGGACCCCCCCCCCACCACGTCCCAGCTCTGCATCAGCAAAGCCATGGAGTGTGACCGCCCTCACGGTGACCACCAGGACCCCCCCCCACCACGTCCCAGCTCTGCATCAGCAAAGCCATGGAGTGTGACCGCCCTCATGGTGACCACCAGGACCCCCCCCATCCCAGCTCTGCATCAGCAAAGCCATGGAGTGTGACCGCCCTCACGGTGACCACCAGGACCCCCCCCCCATCCCAGCTCTGCATCAGCAAAGCCATGGAGTGTGACCGCCCTCACAGTGACCACCAGGACCCCCCGCCCCACGTCCCAGCTCTGCATCAGCAAAGCCATGGAGTGTGACCGCCCTCACGGTGGCCAGCAGGACCCCACACACATCCCAGCTCTGCTTCTCCCTCCCCACATCTCACATGCATTCAGCGTCTGCCACCCCCACCCCCACCCCCCAAGGTAGGTTCTGGGACACATAGCTCCCAGCCATAGCAGGGATGGCAAGCTGACAGAAGACGCTCCAGCCCTCTGGTTGTAAAGAGAGAGACGCAGGTGTCGGAATGCTCAGGATGGAGGGGTGGTCCAGCTGTGGGGACTGGGAGGGGTCACTGGCTGGGGATGTTGACAGAAATCCCACAGAGGGTCTGGGTGGAGGAGGGACCCATGACTGTGCAGAATGGTGGGAGTCACAGTTCCTCTGGAATCTCTTCCCTTTCTAGGGCATGTAGGAGTCAAGGGAGGCCTGTGGCCATCACAGAGCCAGGCAAGCTGTTGGGAACGCCAAGGGAGGACGCTGACATGGCCACCCAGAGCCAGAGCTGCACTGGGGCAACTGTAAGCCCCCAGGGTCAGGAGGACGGGAGTCCCAGAAGACAGGCATGGGGTTCCAGAGGACACGTTAGGTACTAAAGGAAGGTTTTCCTGGGGACAGCGAAGCCATGGTGACACAGCTGTCACTGACATGGTCCAAGGACCCAAACACTCCAGCAAACAGCAAGGTCAACACCCACGCTCAGCCGCATTCCTGGATGTCACCACATAGGGCTCCCTCAAGCCCTCGGTGGCTGCAGGGGCCATAGGTCTTGGCTTGTTCTCGCATCCTGTGACATCCCCATGGGCAGCCTCAGCACTGCACTCGTGCATAGACCCCTGGCTTTCCCGCCAGAGACAGCTTCCCATCAGGATGCTGAGAGATGCAGCCCTGCCCCAGCACTGCCAGCCCCTCCTTCGCCCTCAGTGTGGTCTCAGATGCTGGGAACAACCTCGATGTGGGTTTGCTGTTCATTTCCATCTCCCCGGTGAGACCCCTGCCTTCACGAGGCATTCAGGCGCCACATTCACAGCTGTGATCCCCAGTCTACCTCAATACCAGCACATAATAGATACTCAATAAAAACTTGATGAACATGCCAGGCACGGTGGCTCACGCCTATAATCCCAACGCTTTAGGAGGCCAAGGTGGGCAGATCACTTGAGTTTGAGACAGCCTGGCCAACATGGTGAAACCCTGTCCGAACCAAAAATATTAAAAATTTACCAGGCGTGCTGGTGTGTGCTTATGATTCCAGCTACTTGGGAGGCTGAGGCAGGAGAACCTGGGAGGTGGAGGTTGCAGCGAGCTGAGATTTGCACTACTGTACTCCAGCCTGGGCAACAGAGTGAGACTCCATCTCAAAAAAAAAAAAAAAAAAAAAAACACGACTTGATGAACAAATGGATCATCAATATCTCAGGTGGTTTCCACGCCAAGCCTGTCCAAATGCCGCACACGAGAACCTCCCGGCTTCATTAACATCAGCCAAACCTAATGTTGATACAATTTTACTTTCAGGCCTTTCCCTAAATGGGAGCGGGGGGAAACATTATCATTTGTCAGTGTCTTTCAAATGCTTGGAAGAGAAAGGGTGACCTGGGGACCTGGGCTTGGCCTGCATGGGTGTCCCTGGGAGGAGCTGTCCCCACCAGGTCACCAGGAAGAGGAGGGGATTACAGCACCCCATGAATCCAGAGGACCCCAGAAAGTGCATCCAGCTGCCCTCCCATTCCGACCCATGGGTCCCACCCAGACACCAAGAGGCCATGTCCTTTAAAGGTACCAGTTGGACCAAGCCTGGGGGCTTGAAGGTCAGAGGTCGGGGTCAGCACAGTTAAGGCCAGACGGGAGGTTGTGTCCAACTCCAAAGAGACGGGGTGACCCCCTCACTGCCTCCTGTAGCCCCCAGGCTGCTTCCCACAGAGCAAGGTCCAGCTAGGGTCACTGAGCCCCCAGTGCCGTGCGATGGCAGAGACGTAAGCAGGAGGCCACACAGGGTCTGGTCACCAGAGAAACCCACTCCCGTGAGGTCAGAGGCAGGTTCAAGGAGGAGGCCTGAGACAAGACCAGAAATGTGCTGGACTGTGAAGGGCAGAGGCTCCCGCCTGGGTGTGTGAAGGGCAGAGGCTCCCGCCCGGGTGTGTGAAGGGCAGCGGCTCCCACCCGGGTGTGTGAAGGGCAGAGGCTCCCGCCCGGGTGTGTGAAGGGCAGAGGCTCCCGCCTGGGTGTGTGAAGGGCAGAGGCTCCCACCCGGGTGTGTGAAGGGCAGAGGCTCCCACATGGGTGTGTGAAGGGCAGAGGCTCCCACCTGGGTGTGTGAAGGGCAGAGGCTCCCACCTGGGTGTGTGAAGGGCAGCGCCTCCCGCCTCTGTGTGTGAAGGGCAGCGCCTCCCACCTGGGTGTCAGAGCCGGGCGGCAACGAAACCCACGTCTCCCTCCAAGAGCAAGAGCCTCAGCCTGCCTCTGGCCAGCCTCCCCTTCACCTCTCGTGGTTCCAGCCCACAGAGCTGGGGAGAGCTGTAGCAGGAACACAGCAGAAGCAGCCAGCCAGCATGTGGCCCACACATCTCGGGGCTCAGCAGGTCGCATGGCTGTGACTGTGAGGTGGCCTGGGTGTGGCCGAGCTGTGTGGATGACCTGTACCTAGGCAGGCTAAGGCTGTGCTCCCGGGAGATGAGGCAGCAGACAGGCAGTCTGCTTGAGGGGAGCCCAAATGCCTGCCCGGGGAGGGCCCCTCAGCCAGCCCAGGTCGGGCCAGCATCGTGTGCCCCTGGAAGCCACGACTCCACTCCCGTGGGCTTGGCTGTGCCCACCAGATGCCAGGCAGCCCAAGGTAGCAGCTCCCTGGACACAGAACAACCACGCCTGCATCTGCTTGCATTGGCTGTGGGGTCGCAGTGACCTGTCTGACCCATGGCCAGCGGCTGGCCCAGAGGAGAGCGGGGCCTTCAGGACAGCGCCCCCAGGCCTCCTTTGTGTAGAGTCTGCCGGCCACCAGACCTTCAGGTGCCATCTCTCCTCACAGGTCCTGTGGCGTTGCAGCTGCTGAAAACCTCAGCCCTGGCTCAGGAAGGACAGGAGGAGCACAGGAGCACCCACAGAGGCTTCACTGTGCTCCCGGCACTAGCGCTCTCCAGAAGGCGGAGCTGGGGGGACCTGCTCGGGGGACGTGCTGGGGGGACCTGCTGGGGGGACGTGCTGGGGGGACGTGCTGGGGGGACCTGCTGGGGGGACGTGCTGGGGGGACGTGCTGGGGGGACGTGCTGGGGGGACGTGCTGGGGGGACGTGCTGGGGGGACCTGCTGGCTGCACCAGTTTCACTCCCACTCCCCTTCCTTGCCCCGAAGGCTTGGAGATAAAGGTCCAAAGTGCACGCCCAGAGGGTGGCTGGAAATCCCCCAGCCCCAGCATTTGTGGGAACCACCCATGTCAAACCGAGACTGGCCTCTTGGGAGAGCTCCAAGGCATACATCCTCATCCTCAGTAACCCAGGGACCATCAGCCCCTCCCCAGGCCTCCCAAACACGCGGCCACAGCAAGATGAACCCGGCCAGTGGTGCCCATTCTTTCTGCTGGACTGGGGGGCGGGGGCGGGGGGGGCTCATGCCCAGAAGCAAAGGCCCCAAAGCAGAGCCAGGGACAAGGCTGGAGACAAAGGAAGAGAAAGGAGAGACTGGGTGTGGGGAGGACGAAAAGGATTTGGAAGAGCAAACAGGGGCGGGAACGGAGGCTAAGAGAAGAATGCAGCCCTCCCCTCAAGGGAGACAGACAGGCAAGGCCAAGACACAGCCCGAGATGGGTTCCAGGCTCAGTTCAGGGCCTGAACTGTTATGGGCCTCAGTTTTCCCATCTGCAAATGAGGGATTCGGACCCATACGTCCCAGAGCTTCCTCCAACACCATTAACTGGTGTCTCTGCAAGAGATGAAGTGATTTCTAGAAAACGTGCCTGGGAGGGTGGGTCAGGAGGAAGGAGGGAGCCGGATGAACCTCGGCCCGAACCCCAAGTCCCGCTGGGCCTCCTGGGTCTCAGTGGGTTAAGGCCAGTATGAACTCGGGGATCTGCAGCTCGGCTCACCCCCTGGGAAGGTCCCTGTGGGTAGGAGCAGCCTAAAAAACTCGGCAGAAGGGCTGGGCTCCCGAGAACAGCTAGGGGAGGGTCCCTCTGGGCAGCAAAGGCTGCATGAAGGAAAAGACCAGCAAAGTGAGCAGGGGAGAAGCAGAGGTGGGAGCAAAGCGTCAACACAGCACCCACCACCCTGAAATGCCCTCGCCAGCTCAGAACCCGCCGAGAGGGCCCGGGAGGGAGCAGCGGGGACTGGGATTCACGCTGTTGACAGGGGCTCAGCCCGCAGCCCCTCCCTGAGCCCGGCAGGAAGCAGCTGCTGCTTCTCACAAACACGTTCCTAATTCAGTGATTTCCCTCCCTGCTGCTTGCCAAGGTGTTGAATACCTGGAGAAGCCAAAGATTCACATTCTCTACTGAGGCAGCTGCCGCCCCCATCCCAGCCTGCGCAGAACACTCTGAAGGCCTTCAGTGAGCAATGGAGCTGCGTGGTTCTGGGCCCCGCCGCCGGGGACCACCTGGGTACCCTTCCTGAGAGCCATCCTGGGAACCAAGAGTGACGGCCGGCAGCAGCGGCCCAGGAAAGGCCAGAGACGGCGACGCCTGCAGCACAGGCTCCGTTCCCCTGTCTCATCCTGCCCCCTGGCGTCAGGACCGAAGACACTAGGGCTGGCTCCTACCTACGAAGGCAAAGGATGGCTCTCCAGGTGGCTGTCCCCACTCAACAAGGGTCTACACCAGCCCTTCTGGGGGAAGGGTGCCCTGCAGAAACCCACATGGCCGTGTAGCGGGGGAGTCCAGGTCCAGCTGAGCCTCGGCACCTCCTGGCTGTGTGATCCTGAGCAAGATGTGTCCCCTCCCTGCACCTCCACCTCCGCAGGTGTCAACAGTGGGCAATAAAAGAACCCGTCTGTCTCACAGGGTTGCGCTGAGAATCAGGAGATGATCTGGGGAAGAGGATCCGTGCCAGGCCCAAGTTGGGTCCCCCTCAAAACATGCAGCCCTCAGCGGGCTCGGCCACCGGCGGGTCCTCAGCACCACCCACAGCGTGGCCACCCAGCCAGGGCCCCTCCTCTCCCAGAATGCCCGCCTCCCCTGAGCCAGCCACCCGTGCAGGTAGACAGCCTGCTCTCTGTGCAGGTGGGAGCCTGCTGCTGTTAGAACTTGGGGCAGCCAGGCTGGGGCGCCGCACGGCTTCCAAGCGCAGGCATCCTGCATCTCCATCATCCTCGGGAGACTCTCTGGGACCCAGTGCCTGGCTTGGGAGAGAACTGGAAACTCCAGGCATGGACCAAGGAGCTAGCTCAATGGCAGCCCTGCTCTTTCAGGAAGTTGAATGTCCCTGACGCTGGGCATCCTGGCAGCAGAATTTTAAAAGCCACTAATAGGAAAAGCCCCACTGGGAATGTGACACTGAACGTCTCACTGGATGCAGCGCCCTACCCCATGGGTGCCGATCACCACAGACGCAGGTGCTATGGGCACCAAAGCATTTACACTCCACTGACCTTAAAATACTTGACTTTTTTTAAACCCCAGGAAGAAATGAATAACAACACCTGGGGGGAGGGTAGCTCATTTTCACTGAGCCTCTGGTCTGGAGAACAGTCCGGGTCAAACTGGGTCCAGCCAAGAGAGGGACCTCACTCTGGTTCCTATGGTCGTGAGGAGGGACGAGGCCTTCACAGCCTGGGGACCCGTTCTCCTCGCCCAATGACAGGGCGGGAGTCAGTTTACAAAGCACCGTGGAGCACGCCGCCTGGGCTGCGCCATGCAAACATTAAACAGCATCATCTGCATGCTTCTCCGCAGGAAGGCTGCAAGCCCTTAGCAGTTGGATCAGAAATTTTTTAGTAAATTAGAAAATTATTCAAAAGAACATTTCTCTCTCGCTGAGAAAAATGCAGGGTGCCTCCTTTTTCCTGAGAGGAAAAATGCTCTGGAAAATCGCTCCCTTCGTAATCAGGTACATACAATAGGCATTAGTTCTAGGGAATTTCAACGGAAATCAGAAATAAAAAGAGAATGTTCCAAGCAGCCTCCGAAAAGGGGCGTTCCAGACCCACTGGGGAGACACGCTACTCCCTTTTCTCCTTGCTTCACTTGTGCATGTGGGCAGGAATGTCTGCTGTAAAGGACGTAATCCTGCCCCAAACCGGCCTGGCCTTTGTCCTCGACCTCTGGGAAGTGGCCTCCACGATGTCCTGCTTGACAGGAGTCACTGTTTGCCCAGGGCCTTGGGTCATACGCGAGAGTCCAGTGATGTGACAGGGTGGGGTCAGCCACCAAGATGGTGTCAGAGTGGGGCTGGCCATGTCAGATAGACCAACCACGTGGCAGAGGGTGGGGGACGGAGGCCACATGGCATCAATCGGCCCAGGGACAGGGGCTGACCACTCAGGTGGTCACTCCATCAGCCAAGCCGTGTAGCGGAGCCCTAATGAGAACCCGGACCTTGTGGGTTGAGGCTGGCCCTCACTCCTGCCACCACATCAATGCAGGAGAGTCACACCTCCCAGTCCCGCAGGGAGGGGCAGCAGGAGCTCCACCTGAGGGACTTTCCTTGGACTCTGCCCACCGCCTCCCCTCCTCTGGCTGATCCTAATCTGCATCCTTTCCCAGTAAGGAACTGATTATGAAGACTGCTCCCACACAGGCACACCGGCTCCCCTCTGGCTTCTGCCATGACTGGAGGCTTCCTGAGGCCTCCAGGAAGCCAACTACACCTCTTTGCTTCATAAATTACCCAGTCTTGGGCATTTCTTCACAGCAATTCGAGAATAGTCTAATTCAGAAACCATAACTGAGTGTAACAGCTTTCAGGGCGTTCTGGGAGTCCTTCCAGTGAATCACTGAACCTCAGGGTGGCCTTAAGCACCTGAACTTGTGATTGGTACCAGTGTGAGGCTTGTGTGGACTGTGTCCCTGACCTTTGTAATTGGCCTGAACTCTTACTATGTGTACGTGTGTGGGGTGTGTGCGTGTTTGTGTGTTTGTGTGTTTGTGTGCGTGTATGTGTTTGTGTGTGTCTGTGTGCGTGTGTGTGCATGTGTTTGTGTATGTGTTTGTGTTTGTGTGTGTGCATGTCTGTCTGTTTATGCACGCGTGTATATTTGTGTGTTTGTGTGTGCGTGTGTGTCTGTGTGTGCATGTGTGTTTGCGTGTGTGCGCGCATGTGTGTGCGTTTGTGTTTGTGTGTGCGTGTATGTGTGTTTCTGTGTGTGTGTGTCTGTGTGTGTGTGTGTGTGTGTGTGTGTGTGTGTGTGTGTGAGAGAGAGAGAAATAGAGAAATTGTGGACCTGGTACAAATCTATTTTCTGGAAAACTAAAGTGTGCCATCTTGGGACTGACAAATCTAAGGGAAAATTATCCCCACCCTTTTGCCTCTAAATTCATGCAACTGAATTAGCTTGAGAACGTCCAAGAATTCCAGACAGTTCAGCCTCAAAACTCAAGACAAGACACACAACTTGTTTACTGCTCTGGGCCCATAAGCCAACACCCCCACAAACTCAGAGACATGCGTGTAGACCAGATAACCACACGGGCTGGCCTCCATTCTGTGCCCAGACTTTGAGGAGAGAGCCAGGCAGGAAGGGAACTTCGCCAGAACAGAGGAGGGGACCATTGCACGAGGAGGCCTGGGGGGTCCAGGGAGCAGGCCAGCCCCGTGAAGCCCCCACCTGAGAAGCGAGGGATCAGCTCACACCTATCAGCTGCTGCGAGTGGGCACAGGTGACCCTGGCTTGGCACCGAGGTATACGGATGCTGCCACTCATGCAGCACTCAGCTGCCTCAGAACGCACTGACCTGAATCTGTTCTGCATTCCTAGGAGGCAGCATGACAGGGAAATCACAGCCGCAGGGACCTCGGGAGGCAAGTGCCCTTCGAGGAAACTGGGGAATCCTTCACCCAGCAGTGAAGCGGGCCTGGGTGAGCAGAGACCGCCCATCGGCCATTCCGCTCCCAAGGCCCACGAGCAGGGCAGACCCCGCCCGACCGACGTGGAGAAGTCTCGTCTCTGAAACAAATGCCACCAACACACACACAGACACCGACACAGTCTACCGTCCTGCATCCGTAAAAGTGGAATGATGCCTATTCACACACAGACACCGACACAGTCTACCGTCCTGCATCCGTAAAAGTGGAATGATGCCTATTCACATACAGACACCGACACAGTCTACCGTCCTGCATCCGTAAAAGTGGAATGATGCCTATTCACACACAGACACCGACACAGTCTACCGTCCTGCATCCGTAAAAGTGGAATGATGCCTATTCACACACAGACACCGACACAGTCTACCGTCCTGCATCCGTAAAAGTGGAATGATGCCTATTCACACACCACTGACACAGTCTACCATCCTGCATCCGTAAGAGTGGAATAATGCCTATTCACAGCTGGCTTTCCAGTGGCTGAGGCACTTAGGCGGGAAGGCCTGCCAGCCCTGCCCTGCCCTGCCCCACCCTCCAGCTGCACCCCTGCCTTCCCACACTCACTCTTTCCCGCATCTTCCCACCGCCTTTGCTGCCCCTTCAGGGCCCTTGTGGCCTTTACTGACAGCTGGCGAAGACAGCACTCCATGACATCTCTGTAGCTCAGATGAAACTTGTTTGATTTGAAAGCTGATGATTTTCGCTCCCGGAGGCCACACATGGGAACCAACCTGGATGTGAAGTCGGTTGTTCCCAGTCCTGCCTGGCTCTGTGTCCTGACAAAACGTGACACCCGTGAGAACCGGGCAGGGCCCCACAGTGTCTTCTCCTGGGTGGCCTTGACCTGTGTCTGTGGCAGTCGAGGATGGATGCTTGGGTTTCAAAGAAGGCAACTGAACAAGCACAGCCACCCAGAGACGCTGTGAGGCAGGGGCCTCGGAACCCCGTAGTCTCTGCCCTGGGTGCAGACAGTTCTTCAGGAACTCCTCATCCTGCACATGGCCTGAGCACGGCCAGGCCACAGAGGGAAAACCAGCAGCCCATCAATGACCAGGACATTTGCAGGAAAACCCATTTATCTAGAGGCTGTCCCTGCCATGCCCCTGATGTTTGACCAAGTGAGCCCACAGGGTGCTGGGCAGGGAGCACCTGTGAGTGGGAGGCAGATGAAGATCTGCAGGAGGGACCTGTCCACACGCCGCTCCCAGCCTGAACCTCATGGCTGTCAGCACAGTCTGCGGCCAGTTTCCACCGCCAGCAGCCCCTGCATGAAGGCAAGGGAGCTCTCAAAATAGGGCTTTTCATCCTGTGTTTTTCTTCCTGACTGCCCAAAGGTTCTCATAAAATGACAAGTTTTTTTTTTCATCTAGCTGGACATTTAGCCTTTCCCAGGCTTTGCAAATCCCAAGCCTTTTCTTCAAAGGACACTGAGCACAATCCCACTGGAGGCCGGCGGCAGGACGCAGTGTGACCACCACTCGGAGCTTGTCCTGGATGACGCTGGCGCTCACGATCGAATGTCTCCCGCAGTGTGCAGTTTCACTGATACCTAATAGAGTGTGTTCTTCACGTAGTCAGGGCAAGTGGAGACTACGGGGTTCCCGAGGTTCCCCTGTCCTGCAGCCCCTCTCTGCAGCTGTGTGCATGCACTGTGACTCCAAGCTCCACCCTGGTGGGAGCCGCATCCACAGCACCCAGGGCCCTGCCTGTGTGCTGCCTGCAGTGTTCTTTATGACACACAAGCAGAGAGCCCAGGAAACATTTGAGGAACTGAACCAGCAGACTCCAGCAGGAGGCCAGTCCTGGCTTCCGCTGGTGTGTCTCCATGGGGCCTGCGTCGATGGGAAGCAGAGGTGCTCGTTCTCCTACACAGACCTCCACACCCTGCTACACACAGGGACTGTGAACTGCCATCAATGAGAACAGAAGCATAATTAGATTTTCAGAACACACACAGCTAGGTGTTGATTAAAAAACAAGCCAAGGCTGGGCGTGGTGGCTCATGCCTGTAATCCCAGTGCTTTGGGAGGCCACGGTGGGCGGATCATGAGGTCACGAGTTTGAGACCAGCCCAACCAACATGGTGAAACCCTGTCTCTACTAAAAATACGAAAAATTAGCCAGGCGTGGTGGCAGGCTCCTGCAATCCCAGCTACTCGGGAGACTAAGGCGGGAGAATTGCCTCAGCAATTGGAAGTGGAGGTCGAAGTGAGCTGAGATTGCACCACTACACTCCAGCCTGGGCAACAGAGTGAGACTCTCTCAAAAGAAAAAAAAAATGCCAAAAACTAAAAGACAAGTGAACCAGAAAGAACAAAACAAAATCACAATATTGAGAAACTTTAAGGAATGCTCAAATTTCCTGGCAAGGGGGCAGAGAGGGGCCAGGGCTGGGCATGAGCCTGGGAAGAGACGGCCAGGCCGGGCTGACCCAGTCAGGTCAGGCCATGGGTCATGACCCTCGGCAACCACCAACATGCCGGGCTGGACAGGTGCCATGGACCCACTGCTGCCTCCTGACCCCAGCGTGTTTTAGGGTGTCTGAAACCGAAAATGCTCTACTCTACTCAAACAGCGTCATGTCACAGACGATCAACCAGTCTACGAAGTGAGCTACCGGAGCGCCATGATGCTCAGCACCTGCTGGGAACCCCAAGGGGGCAGGCACTGGGCCCGTCCATCCCCACCTCCTTTGCAGGGTCCTGTGAGCCCCTCTCTACTTGTGTGGAGACCGGCAGAGACACAGAAAAGAGAGTGTGGGCCCAGGGGTCCACTGCCAACCGAAGCCCAGAGTCCAGCAGTGGCCCCTAGTGTCCACACGCTCTGACTTTTACTGAGTACGAAGCTGGAGGCAGGGGAGGTAGGGCGTGGAACTGGTGGTCAGTGATGGGTCAAGTATAGCACGTGTCCTATAGGTAGGGGCCCAGGGCTTTCTAGTAGCCGAGACGAGGCAAGGAGCATAAGGCATCAGCACTTTTCCATACTTGTCAAGAAAGAACAAAGACATTAAGGTTTCTATTACTTTTACTGATTATCCCTTCAAAAAAAGGAACCAGGTGCAGAAGCGGAACATGAAAGTGGACATGGAACGTGACCGATGAAGCACAGCATCGCAGAGACAACTAAGCCTCTGGACGTCTGCCTCCCTGACAGCCGTCAGGCCCACCGCAAAAGCTTGGAGGAGCGGAGTTTTCTCCTAACTCCTCTGGGGAAGGGGACATCTCTGACACCTCCTTCCGCAGCTTGCAAAACAGCAGGCGCTTTCCCAGCGCTGGCGCTGCGGCATAGCCAAGGCGCCCTCCAGCAGCCCTTGAAGGGAATGGCAGAGGGCTTAAAGCGTCTAGCCTTAGGGTCATTCCTTCCACAATGTCACCCCAGGTTCACACTTCATGACCTGAGAGGCATTAGTAAAAGAACTAAGATCACCTATGGATAACTGAGATCACCTATGAATAACCACTATGGTTATATCTCTACTTATTTTCTTCTTCACTATTTATATGGGAATAGTCTGAGCCTTCTGACTCCCACCTCCGCACTTACGGGGTCTCCCCACACCCTTCCCCATCTCTGCATGGCGCCGACAGTTCCTATGTACTTAACACCTGATTGTGATGCCACCAACTCCAGAAGAGACCCTCTGCCCCGGGCTGCTGGCTCCCTAAAGTTTCTGGGCATTTTCCGACTGCCCTAGTGGAAGCTCCACGAGTCTCTCCGGCGCCCTAGCAGTCTCGGAGCCCACACCCTTCTCCCTGGAATCCTTCATTCACGGCAGGACCTGGGCACCATGTGCATGGGGCAAGCTCAGGGCAAGAACTGTGAAACTTTCCAACAGCAGACAGCTGTCTACCATGGGCTTACTTTTCCCCAGCTAAGTCGGGTGGACAGAGAGAATAGGAGAGCGTAGGCTACCAAGAAAACATTTGTTTAGGTCAATTCAAAAAGAACATTTTAAGAGCATGCTGCAAGCTTTTTTCCCCCTTGCCTTCTCCCTCCCTCTGTCCCTCCCTCTCTACCTGTTACCTCCTTCTTTTAAATATAAAGGGCCAGTGTGCAAGAGACGACCTCTCATCATACAGGCCACCATCTGTTGGCAGGGATGAGATGTGCTCTGGCCTCAGTTAATGAGTCTACCAACTGCTAATCAGCTGAAAATTCTCCTCAGCTTTCTCACCAGCCCTGCGGCGTTTGTCAAAGGCAAATATTGAGCTGGGGCACGGCAGTGTCTAAGCGGTGAATCTGAGATACGGAAAGTTTCCTCCAGCTGATAGTGCTCAAGTTCTCTGTGTGCGTCGCAGCCCTAGCCAGCCAGCCAGCCAGTGAACGCCCCTCAGGTATCACCAACACATCCCAGTCTCTGCGACCAAAACACGAGCCCGGCCTCCCAGGGGCTTTCAGTTCACGTGGGAGGCCATCCACGTACAGGCCTGTGTAGACTTCACACGCCTGCCACCTTGATGAACCTCACTGTGTTCTGACCTGGCCGAGCAGGCACAGGTAATCAGGAATAAAGAATGGAAGTGGATACTGGGACTCTGGAAGCCATGGTGCAGAGGTGGCTTTAGCCAACCCGTTTTGTGCTCCTCCAGGGTCTCCTGCAATTCAACATGGCGGCTTGGGGTGGGGCAAGGGAGAGGATTCAAGAATGGCTCCCCACCAGGAGGGGTGGCCTGTGCAGACCAGGCTCCACTCACATCCAGCACTGACTAGGAGGCCCTGCCTGTTTCCCCCTGGTAGGCCTGGGTCCTAGAGGATGAGTGAGGGAGAGGGGACCCCAGCCACTTCCTCCCAGGATCCTCGCCCAACACCCCCAGCCCTGTGCTGCTGCCCACGTGGCCTCTCCCCCATGGTTCTCATCACATTGCAAAGGCACAATTCTGTGTGATGATTCCTCCCTGGGCTCCACACCACGTGGCCTCGCACCTGGCCCAGTCCCCAGCACACAGTGGAGCTTGATAGGTTGAGTGAATTAGTGGATGTGCCACACTCTGGAATCGGGCAGGGGGAAGAAATGAACCAGGCCTGCCACAGTGTCCCAGTGGAAGAGTGCAGAATACTACAAAAGCAGTAACCAGATTTAATGTGGGGGGCATCTGGGAAGGGCCCTCTGAGGACAGGAGATTTAAGCTGAGCTGAGGTTTGAGGAATGAATTAGCTGAGCAAAATGTGGATTGGGGGGCTGGGGAGAGAAGGTTTTCAGGCAGAGGGAAGTGGGGGAGAGGCTTTGCAGTGGTCAGAGGCTGAGGGGGCCAGTGTGGACAGCACATGGGCGGGGAGCAGGTGCTGGGACTCCATGCGTATGGAGCAGGGGGCAGCAGCAGGTGAGCTCAGGAGACCTTCCACACATTCCTGCAGCAAACACCTGCTGGGCACCCACAGTGTGCCAGGCGCTGTGCCAGGATTTACAGGCCACTTTAAGACTGTGGCTCTGGGCTGGGCACGGTGGCTCAAGCCTGTAATCCCAGCACTTTGGGATGCCGAGGCGGGTGGATCATGAGGTCAAGAGATCGAGACCATCCTGGTCAACATGGTGAAACCCCGTCTCTACTGAAAATACAAAAAATTAGCTGGGCATGGTGGCACGTGCCTGTAATCCCAGCTACTCAGGAGGCTGAGGCGGGAGAATTGCTTGAACCCAGGAGGCAGAGGTTGCGGTGAGCCGAGATCACGCCATTGCACTCCAGCCTGGGTAACAAGAGCGAAACTCCGTCTCAAAAAAAAAAAAAAAGACTGTGGCTCTGGATCCTAGAAGCAGGGGATCACCTCAACAGCCATAAGCCACCCAGGCCAGAAGAAAAGGAGAGACCAGCCATGGGGCTTCAAAGTCTAGAAATAATAGCAACCGACATTGGATAGGACGTGGGCAGGGAGAGAGAGACGTTCAAGAACAGCCTGGGGGTCAGGCCTGAGCAGCTGGGAAGCTGGAAACCATCCTCATCCCAGATCTGGGGGAGGAGACAGAGCACAGTGGTGAAGGGGAGAGCCCTTTGCAACATTAAAGTCCAGATGGCTCAGAGCTCAGAGCCCCATCAGGCGAGGCCAGGCAGTGAGGTGTTTACGTCCACTGGCACCAACCACAAACCAGACAGTCCGACACTAGCCAAGCCCCAGTGGATGAGAACTTTGAGCTCCCCGGGACTCCGAAATGAAACCACGGAACCAAGCTTATTATGAAATCAATCTCTGAGAAAATGGGACGGGCTAGGTGTTTAACAAAGTATCGCTCATTCTCATTTCTTTCTGAACAGCTGGCAGCGATTATATTAAGTTTCCATTTCAAATGGATTTCCTGCCAGTTACACGTTTGTCTCCTCCCCTTCTGTACAACATGGGAAATAACATGGGGGAAGTGCAGGGCTGGGAAGAGAGAGGGTGCTATAGCCAGGTAGGAGCCTGTGTGAGTGTGCGCACACCAGGATCACAAGCAACTTCACTCACTGCCGAAAGCAAAATCCCACGTGCAGTCTAATTTCAGGGCTCCACCTAATTACCAAGCGTCACACTTCTAAAGAGAGTGGAGGCTGCACAGAGCTCAAGCTGGCAGGATCCTTAAATACTCTCACTTCTCAGGCACTAAAAGGATGCATCAGCTGCATGTCTCGGCTTTGAGAGTCATTCTGTAAGAGCAGGCATGTTGATGCTTCTGGAAGAGCTTATGAATCACACCCTGCTTCGGATCAGTGCACAGAGGGACCCCGAGCAGTCCATGAAGCCACAATGCAATGAAGCTCACTTCTCAACCTTTGTAGTTTAAGTGGAAAACCCAATGCTTCTGACGACACTGTCTGATCCAAACATTCTCACTTGCAAAAAAAAAAATAATGATTTTAAAAGGAAATATGACTCACTTATTTGCAAAGCACTGTATGGGTTGCTGCATGCACCCTGTGCCCTAGCACCTGGGACCAACCCCGGACTGGACAGCCACCTGCAGGCAGAGTGGAGGGGCCAGGTGTCCTCCACCCCTGACATGGTTTCCACCCTGCACCCCTTGCTTTTTCTTTTTTTCTTTTTTGAGACAGAGTCTCACTCTGTCACCCAGGCTGGAGTGCAGTGACACGATCTCAGCTCACTGCAACCTCCGCCTCTCGGTTTCAAGTGATTCTCCTACCTCAGCCTCCTGAGTAGCCGGGATTACAGGAACGAACCACCACGCCCATGTAATTTTTGTACTTTTAGTAGAGATGTGGTTTCAACATGTTGGTCAGGCTGGTCTCGAACTCCTGACCTCGTGATCCACCTGCCTCGCCCTCCCAAAGGGCTAGGATTACAGGCGTGAGCCACCTGGACCGGCTCCCACACCCTTTTCTTTTCTTTTCTTTCTTCTTTGAGACCGAGTCTCACTCCATCACCCAGGCTGGAGTGCTGTGGCACAATCTAGGCTCACTGCAACCTCCGCCTCTCGGGTTCCAGCAATTCTCTGCCTCAGCTTCCCAGATGGGATTACAGGCGCGTGCCACCATGCCCAGCTAATTTTTGTAATTTTTAGTAAAGAAGGGGTTTCACCATGTTGGCCGCGCTGGTCTCACCCGACCTCAAATGATCTGCCCACCTCATCCTCCCAAAGTGTTGGGATTACAGGTGTGAGCCACAGCAGCCAGCCAACTGTTCCATATTTAAGAATTTTAGGCCCCGGCGAGGTGGCTCACGCCTATAATCCCAGCACTTTGGGAGGCCGAGGAGGGAGGATCACGAGGTCAGGAGTTCAAGACCAGCCTGAACATGGTGAAATATGGTGAAACTCCATCTCTACTACAAATACAAAAATTAGCCAGGCGTGGTGAGGCGCGCCTGTAATCCCAGCTACTCAGGAGTCTGAGGCAGAGAACTGCTTGAACCCAGAGGCCGAGGTTGCAGTGAGCCAAGATGTCGCCACTGCACTCCAGCCTGGGTGACAGAGCGAGACTCCAAACCTCAAACACACACACACACACACACACACACACACACACACACCACACAAAATAAAACAAAAGAACAACAGCGGTCGGGGCCCAAAGTGGCTCCGGCCGGATGTCGTGGCGCTTGCGAAGGCGAGGCCAAGAGTTCAAGGCCAACCAACCTCAGCAACTTTACAAGCTCTCAATGATTGGCAAAAAAAAAAAAAAAAAAGAACAACAGCGGTCCTCAGCTTTATAAACACCTCCCTTAGCTGATGGGAAGGCCAGGATGTCAAGGGGCAGCCGAGGAGGACAGACACATCAGCAGCCCAGGCCTGATACGGACGAGTCAGATGGAGGAGGCGTGGCCGCTGTGTGTCTGTCAAGACCTGCTAGGGGCATGCCCACTGGAGGAGGCGTGGCCGCTAAGGGTCCACCTCGGCCCGCGGAGAAACGGGGCGGCGGTGGGGTCAGTTCCTGCCTTGCAAGTGACGAGGGGTGAGGTCCGGGCCCCCAGCCCCACCCTGGACCCTGGCCTTCTGGGCCCACCGACAGCCTCTACTAAGGCCCGCGACGTGGGGGATAGCAGAAGCCACTTCCCAGGCGGGCCACCCCAACCCAAAGCGGCATGTCGCGGGGCAGCACAGGCCTGGGGAATCCCTCGCACTGCTCAACGCCGCTCACCGGCGCTCAGAAACCAGCGCTCTGCGGCACTGGAGAAACCACTGCCCACCCTCCTGCAGGGCCGTGGCCAGGGGCTGCAAAGTGAGGCACCCCTTGTGGACGCCTCGCCCGCCACTCTCAAACATGGCGGCCAGAGGTGCACCAAGGCGTCCCTCACAAAGATGGCCGTCCGCCCTCTCAAACATGGCGGCCAAAGACTCTTCAAAGGAAGCGTCCCTCACGAACATGGTTGCCCACCCCTCTCAAACATGGCGGCCACAGGCGCAAAAAGGGAAGCGTCCCTTACAAACATGACCGTCTGACCCCCTCAAATATGGTGGCCAAAGAGGCTTCAAGGGAAACGCCCCTCAAATACATGGTTGCCCTCCCCTCGGAATATGGCGGCAACAGGTGCACCAAGGGAAGCCCATGAACATGGCCGTTCGCCCCCTTCTAATATAGCGTAGACGCTACAAGAAAACCGCCCCCTTAAAAATAACCTCCCAGCCCTGCCACGGGCGTGGGAAACATGGCGGCTACAGGGCTGCCAAGGGAAGCGCTCCTCACGAACTACGCCGGCCCCAGGCCGACTTACAGCTCCACCGTCCCACCGCTGGCCCAAAGCTTGCGAGCTGCGTGCGCCGCTTACGTAAGCGACAACTGTGGCGTCACATGACAAAGGCGCTGCGCTGTGATTGGCTCTGCTGACGTCGGTGACCGCCGCGGCGCGCTCTGCGGACTCCGCATTGCTGTTCAGCCGGAACGCGTTGGACCGGGGCGCGCGGGACTTGGCGGCGGTGCTCACTCATGAGGAGCCGGAAGGTGAGGGCTGGGGCCCGGCAGCAGCTGCACTGGGCAGCGTGGCCGGGGGGCTCCGGGCCACCTGCTGTCTGGAGAGCCGTGGCAGTGTCACGGGGCGTCCGTGGTCTAGGAGCGGCCTCCGCTTGGGCCTCGTCCCCGGGAGTAGGGAGGCTCCCAGGTCACGCCCCCGGCAGTAGGGAAGCTCCCAGGCTGCGCCCCGGGAGAAGTGAAGCGCTGAGTCCACGCCCCCGGGAGAATGGGGGATCCGGGCCACGCCCGTGGCACAAGTGGAGCTCACCCGGGAAAAGAGGGCTCCCAGGTCACCCCCGCACCCGGAGAAGGGGGGCTCTGGGACACGCCCTGGGAGAAGGGGGCTCCCAGGTCACGCCCTCTTGAAGGGAGGCTTCAGACCACTTTCCCAGGAAGATAGGGTGCCCCCTTCAGAACTGGTTTCAACTCCTGGCAGTGCTGGATGCCTAAGAGCAGAGTTTGTGCCCCTCAGCTGCTGCCACTCCAGTGGAGGTCACACAGCTTGTGACCTCAGCTTGGCCCCAGCTACTTAAAATGCAAAAAAATGGGGTGATGAGGGATCCACCCAGAGGGGGATGCCAGTGTCTGACGAGGGGCAAATGCTCACTGCGTGGGTAACAATTAAGGTGAAGGACCCTTTTCACAGTGGACCCGGACCTGGACCCGGACCTGGGCTGGGGCCTCTTGGGAGGCTCTGAGCTGCATCCGGGCTCTCCTGGTTTGTTCAAATGGAGTGGGCACTTGTGAATTCCAACTCCTTTTACTATTTTTATCTTTGAACCAAAATGTGTCTCCTATAGGCAGCGTATACTTATATCTTTTGTAAAGTCCAGTCTGGTAGTCTCTGTAGTTAGGTTTACATAGGCTATTTTACTTTTGTTTTTCTTCACACAAGTCTGTCTTTTTCTTCCCCTGTTCCTTCTTTAAGTGGATTAAAGTGATTATTTCCTAACGTAGCATTTTCATGAATTTTTTTAACTATATTTTTGGGTTTTTTTCCAGTGCTTGCTCTGTGTTTTACCATATATATCTTAATCAGCTTCATATTTGTACTAGGTCAATTCCAAGTGATACAGAAATGTTACTCGTATATGGTTATGTTTGGGGTATTTTGTTATGTGTATTTCATCTGTTGATGTTACAAACTCAACAATACTGTGTTATAATTATTACTATCTGTGGTCATTTCCTCAGACCCATAGGGCTTTGCTTTCACCCACTTTGTTTTGTTATTGGCAAATATAGTACATGTCTGTATAATTACATATGTATTATTGCATACAATTGCTTTCAAAATTAGTTGAGAGAAGGAGATAGAAAAATAAGCATTTACACCATCTTTTGTAAGAACATAATTCCCTTTCCTGGTGGGATGTGTGTGTGTGGAGGGGGTTCGAATTCCTGTCTGGGGTCACTTGCTTTCAGTCTGACTTCCTTTAGTATTTCTTGTAAAGAGAGTTGTTTTTTGTTCGAGTTGGAGTCTCGCTCTGTTGCCCGGCTGGAATGCAGAGGCACAATCTCGGCTCACTGCAGTCTCTGCCTCAGTCTCTGGAACGGCTGGGATTACAAGTGCCCACCACCGCGCTAGCTAATTTTTGTATTTTTACTAGAGATGGGGTTTCATCATATTGACCAGGCTGGGTCTCAAATTCCTGACCTCAGGTCATTTACCTGCCTCAGCCTCCCAAAGCTCTGGGATTACAGGCATAAGCCAGCACTCCCAGCCCGTTTTTGAAGTATAGCTTTGCTAGATACAGGTCCCAGTTTGTTTGTTTGTTTGTTTGTTTGTTTGTTTGTTTGTTTGTTTTGGAATCTTGCTCTGTTACCCATGCTGGAGTGCAGTGCTGTGATCTCAGCTCACTGCAACCTCCACCTCCCAGGTTCAAGCGATTCTCCAGCCTCAGCCTCCCGAGTAGCTGGGACTACAGGTGCATACCACCAAGCCCAGCTAATTTTTTGTATTTTTAATAGAGACAGGGTTTCACTGTGTTCACAAGGATAGTCTCGATCTCCTGACCTCGTGATCCGCCCACCCCGGCCTTCCAAAGTGCTGGGATTTCAGGTGTGAGCCACTGCACCTGGCTATTAGCTTATTTTTTTCTTTGAGCATTTTGAATATGTTTGAATATTCTCCATTGCTTCAGCTGAGAAGTCAGTCCTGCATTTACTGAGGTTGCCTTCTGAGTGGCTACCTTCTTGCGGCTTTCAAGATTTTGTTTTTTTGTGACTTTCAAGAGTTTCCCCTTGATCTTTGTATTTTTACGGTGACGTATCTGTGGATCTCTTTACAGGTTCGGTTCATTCAGATTCCTGGATATGTAGGTTGATGTTTTCTGTTAATTTGGGTAGTTCTCAGCCATTATTTCTTGGAATATTTTTTCTGCTCCTTCCTGTCTGCATTCTTTGTGGTTCTTATTACATATGTGTTAGTGTGCTTAATGCTGTCCAGCATTTCTCTGAGTCTCTCTTCATTGTTCTTCCTTCTCTCTGTTCCTCAGCGGGCATAATCTCTCCATCTAGCTTGTTTGCATATTCTACCGGTTCATATTTACTATTGGGCCCATCTAGTGAATTTTTTATTTCCATTTTTAGACTTTACTCCGGAAGTTCTATTTGATTTTTAAGTCATTTCTCTTTGTTGATCATCTGTTTGATGCAACATTATCTTGCTTCTTTCTTGTTGATTTTGATCCTGTTTATAGTGGCTACCTTGGTCCTTTATATATGTATAAATCCAACTTCTGGTGACTCACAGACAGCTTCTGTGGCCTGCTTTTATTTCAGGGTATGAGTCTATTTCTGTTTTTTTGATTGCTTCATAATTTTTTGTCAGAATCTGGACATTTTAGATAATGTTTTTAGCAATTCTGGGTACTGTCCCCAACCCTGGGGCTTGTCATTGTTAATATGCTTATTTGCTTAGCAACTGGGTAGATTATTTTGATGAAGTATGTTTCCCCTGCCGTAGTGTTCAGCCTCTGTTGTTGCTGGTGGGGGATGGCGCCCAGCTTTGGGTGTGCCCACAGCCACCCTAGATGACAGTGGTTTTAGCAGGGTCCCTCTCCTCTTTCCGTGACCACGTTCAGCTGTTAC
Organism: Saguinus oedipus; assembly: GCA_031835075.1. Classification (NCBI taxonomy): domain Eukaryota; kingdom Metazoa; phylum Chordata; class Mammalia; order Primates; family Cebidae; genus Saguinus; species Saguinus oedipus. The sequence goes on along the minus strand of CM063175.1, from coordinate 41,557,398 downwards.
ACTTTGCTAGTGCCAGCTTATTGTGCTATTCTCAGCAATAGCCTGGGCATAAGTTGCTCTACAAACTAATCAAATTGTGCCTTCTTTGGAGGGATACTTTCTAAGGTCAGTGTTTGATTAGTTCGTTCTAAGCCCAAGAGGGCCCCTTCCAGCCATGTTAGTCTCTGGTTCTCTCCTGCAAACTGGTTGGTGTCTTGCTTGATTCTGCGTTTGCCCCGCCACCTGCTTTGTCACAGCCTCCACTGTTCTTGCGAGAGCTCCCTTAGGTTTGAACTTCTCCACATTCCATTGCAGTGAATTCAGTGCCTTTGGGAGACTCTAAGAGCTGTCTGTTGAGTTGCCTGCCTCTCACCCCAATGAGAACCTCGGAGCCAGGCTGTGAGGCTATGGACAGCAATAGGATTCTCTCTGAATGGGGGCGGCGGGGATCTCACAGCAGCCTGAGATCCTCCACATTTGCTTCCCCTGATCTAGAACCACCTCCTATCAGGGACAAGGTTGATGGGACCCCAGTCTTCTTAGTTCACTGGGAAGTTTATGGAGCCAAGGTGAAGCCTCCATTCTACAAATGGGGTCTGCGCAGAAGGGAGGCCCCTCTTCTCAACCCTGCTCACTCAGGACCTCATGTCAGCAACAAGTGGGATGAGAGCAGAAAGAGAAACACTGCTGCCCTGCTTGCCCTGGGAAGAAAGCTCTCTGCCTGGGAGCCAGGGGAGCTGGCCCTGTGTTATTGGCTGCAGCAGGACGGAGCTCAAATGCCCCAGACTCTGCATGTCCTGACCAAATTATGTAGATATTCTGGAGCAAGTTTTCTCCATTTGCTGGGTGCCCGTAGGACCATGTCCAAAGGCTCTCTGAATGGTTGTTTTGGGACTGCTCATCACTTTGTCTGAGTAGGTCCTCAAGCTGTCTCAGCCAGCCCTTTTGGAGAAACTGTTTGTGCTTCTGATATTCCAGTTTTTAAACAACCTACTAGAATGAGGAGCGTGTCAATGATGAGAAAGTCTTTCGTTTTTGGACTGTGGGACCAATCTGAGCTGCCCAACTGCAGAGCAAGAATCTGCAAGTGAGAATGTGACCAATTCTTGACGTTTTAGAGTTGACACCTTGGAGGTGGTTAATCCATGGTGAAACTGAAGCTAAGCTGCCCTCATATATTGACTCCTGTCAGTCCAGAGTGGACAGCAAATGGCCGGCTCCATTGTCTATAACAGCCAGCGCTTCCAAGCCCACCAGACCCTCTGGCTTTTCTCTGCAGAAAGGGCTGAAAGGTCACCTGATGAGCCAGTCACACGTGAAGAGTTCAGAACCACTGCTGCCAAGATGCTGATGGAATCTTTGAGACGCACCTGCTGCAGGAAAAGAACTGCAGGTGCAGAACACACAGACCGGCAGGCATAGAACACGGACCTGCAGGCGCAGAACACACAGATGCGCAGGCGCAGAACACACACAGATGCGCAGGCGCGGAACACACACAGATGCGCAGGCGCGGAACACACAGATGCGCAGGCGCGGAACATGGACCTGCTGAGACCCGCTGGCACAGAACACTGAGACCCGCTGGCACAGAACGCTGAGACCCGCAGGCGCAGAACACGGACCCGCTGGCACAGAACGCTGAGACCCGCAGGTGTAGAACACGGACCCGCAGGCACAGAACGCTGAGACCCGCAGGCGCAGAACACGGACCCGCAGGCACAGAACGTGGACCCGCTGGCACAGAACGCTGGGAACCGCAGGCGCAGAACACGGACCCGCTGGCACAGAACGCTGAGACCCGCAGGCGCAGAACACGGACCCGCAGGCATAGAACGCTGAGACCCGCAGGTGTAGAACACGGACCCGCTGGCACAGAACGCTGAGACCCGCAGGCGCAGAACACGGACCCGCTGGCACAGAACGCTGAGACCCGCAGGTGCAGAACAGGGACCCGCTGGCACAGAACGCTGAGACCCGCAGGCGTAGAACACGGACCCGCAGGCATAGAACGCTGAGACCCGCAGGTGTAGAACACGGACCTGCAGGCGCAGAACAGAGTTCAGTCCCCACCTCAGGCAGTTTTGGGGGGTCATATCTGGGGTGAGCTATGGTGATGGAAGAGAGATTTGGAGGCCAGGCATCATTTGTGTAACCTTATAAGCTCCTTACCCAAGTTCTCCTCTTCTGAAATGGGGGTGCCGTTCCTTTAAAGCTGCTCAGGCCCGGAGCTTGGCTCCCCACACAGCATATTCCAGCGCAGGGTAGTGCAGCGCCTGCAGGAGGGCTCCCAGCAGGGAGGAGAGAATGGGCATTGGCTTTCTGGAACAGAGGTGTCTTTTCCCTATGAGGCTCGTGATGGCATTTTAGAGAGATGGGCTTCAGACCCAGTGGGAGGATTTTGATGAAAGGTGTTTATGGCAACTCTTAGCAAGTTGTTACCTCTGTTGCCTCAGCTCCCTTGGTGTAGCTGTGACCATGACGTCTGCCCGGGGCTCTCAGCAAAGCCCTGCCCTCATGAGAGGATGGAGGCCCAGCCCCCGGTGTGCCATGGTAGCAGGTGCTTCACGGGCCTGTGGGCACCGGATTCGTCTTGTGTGTAGCTGGCAGGTGTCCTGGCCTCCTGTGGGCTGCCGCCTGCTCTTCTACCCCGTTTCAAACGCAACTCCAACTGCCACAGTATCATGGCGTCTTGGAGCTGCCACCTCCCAGGGCTTCTGGAGCTGTCTTGGGCTACGGGCTGACGGCGGAGATGGCTTATTTTTGTGTGTTGTTCTTGTTTCCTTTTTTATTTCTCTTATCTGCTGTTGGGCAGAGCACTCTTCATCCATCCCTCTGGGTTCCAGTTCTAGGGCCTGTCGGCAGTAGCTCTTGGGCCTTTCCTGGCCGTTCCAGCCTGCATTGCTCCTATGTATTGCTTCTGCTACCCACACTCATTTCTTCTGAGTTTTAAGGTGAGCTTTAAAACGTATCATCTTCTAAGTGCAATGTGGTATTCTAGACTGGATTCCGGAACAGAGAAACAGTTCATGGAGAAACTGATAAAACACAGTAAAGTCTATAATTTAGTGAAGAGTATTGTGCTGTTGCTAATTTCTTTCTTTCTTTTCTTTTTTTTTTTTTTTTTGAGACGGAGGAGTCTCCCTCTGTCACCCAGGCTGGAGTGTAATAGCGCAATGTCAGATCGTTGCAACCTCTGCTTCCCAGTTTCAAGCGGTTCTCCCGAGCAGCTGAGACTACAGACATGCGCCACCATGCCCAGCTAATTTTTGTATTTTTAGTAGAGACAGGGTTTCACCACGTTGGCCAGGCTGGTCTCGAACTCCTGACCTCAGATGATCCAGCCACCTTGGCCTCTCAAAGTGCTGGGATTACAGGTGTGAGCTGCCCCATCTGGCCACTAATTTCTGAATGTTGACAAATGTCCTATAGTTGTTTTAACATTAGTGGAAGCTGAGTGAAGGCTACATAGCAACTCTGTACTATTTTTTTATCATTATTTTTTCAGAGACAAGGTCTTACTCTGTCACCCAGGTGGAGTGCAGTGGGACAGTCATAGCTCACTGCAGCATCAAACTCCTGGGATCAAGTGATCCTCTCACGTCAGCCTCCCATATAGCTGGAACTACAGGTGCACACCACCACACCTGGCTAATTTTTTTTTTTTTTTTTAATTTTTTAGAGATGGGATCTTGCTGTGTTGCCCAGGCTGGTCTTGAACTCCTGGCCTCAAACAATCCTGCTTCAGACTCCCAAGTAGCTGTGATGACAAGTGAGCCATCACACCCGTTTCTTTGTACTACTTTTTGCAACTTTTCTGAAAACCTAAAATTATTCCTAAATAGTTAAAGTGTTGTGTCTTTAATTTCTTTCTTGTTATTAGAAGAGTTTGCATTGCATTCAGAATGAAAGAGGGGTAGAGCAGTTTGTTAATATGAAGATTTGTGAGACAGTAGCTTGCTGCTTTCCGCTAATAGAATAGGACTCTAATTTGAGGGAGAGAAGCTTTGCTTTCCTCATGTTGCCTTTTATCAAGAACTTTGACAGTGTAGAAAAGTTGCAGATCCTTCTCAGGGAGGGCATGTCCTACGTATTCTAAACACTTTGTAGTTGACTTAAGTTCCGCTAATGCACACATGGTGGTTACTAGAAACATGCAAGATAAGAGACCAGATCGCCCCAAGCCTCCGAGATCCTGGGAAGAGTAGCTCCTGTATCTTAAACCCAGGCACAGTTTTGTTCGGATTTGCACTTTCAGGCCACAGGTGTCTCCACAAAGATGATGCTCTGTGGGAGTGGGAGGGGCTGTCTTTGCGTTATCTGTAGGTGGGATATCCTCCTCTGTGCATTCATGCTGCTTTCCCCAGAGCACTCTCTGACTGACTCTCAATCTGGTCTAGCTCACAGGTGGAGTGCGGTCTTCAGCACGCCTGAAAGCCCGAAATTGTTCGGCAACCGGGTTGGCCTCTGCCCAGGAAGTCGCTGGTTCCACGTCTGCCAAGACAGCATGTCTGGTGAGCCCTATTACCATGGAGAATGCCAAGTTCCTGACTCAAGGGTCCATTTTCATACAAAATTGTCATTCCAAGATGTGTCGCTTTAGAAAAATATCAAATGTTGCTTATCTGCCAGAGGGGGAGTATTTCAGATGAAAAGGTGGCAGCACTCTAATTGCCTTCAGGGAAAGACATACTCAACAGGCCGCCCGTGTGTGTGTGTGTGTGTTTCTCTAGACCCAGGCTCTATCCTAGCACCTGCCCACCCGTGTGTGTGTGTGTGTGTGTGTTTCTCTAGACCCAGTCTCTCTCCTAGCACCTGCCTGTGTGTGTGTGTGTGTGTGTCTCTAGACCCAGGCTCTATCCTAGCACCTGCCCACCCGTGTGTGTGTGTGTGTGTGTGTGTGTGTGTGTGTGTGTCTCTAGACCCAGGCTCTATCCTAGCACCTGCCCACCCGTGTGTGTGCCTAGACCCAGGCTCTGAGACCACTTGTGCTCGTCGCTCTGCTCTCACGTCAGCTGTTGAGTCTTGCTGGCCCATTGCCGTGCTGCCTCAACCACAGAGGCTTTAAGAGAAAGGCCGAGTGGGTGGGGAAAGGATGCTCATGTCAAATGCCATTCAACCTAGCGTAGCTGTCATTTCCGAGGAGTGAGTTCCTGAACTTACCGGTGAAGTAGAGCTGCGCCACTGAGCCCAGAGCCCATAGCTGAGGGGTTGGGATTTGGCCATACGCCAGCCTCTAGCACAATTTTGCTCATAATGAGGGGTTTGGTAAAAATTTGTCAAAGTCAATTTAGCAAATATTTTTAAGCACCTACGGTGTGCCAGACAGTATTCCGTGAATAAAGCAAAGACCCCTGACTTCACAGAGCTTTTGCCGTAGCAGAAATGCATGAAAGCTGGTTCTTTCATTGTAATTGTATGATATATAAATCCATGCTTCAGAATTCCCCTCGGGAACTGTGACACCTCTAGGAAAACAAAGTGGAGGAGTGCTGTTGGGGTGTGTCTGGATTCAGTCGCAGCCCCACTTGCATTTTGTCTCTTGGTGGCAGAACAGTGAAATGGCGATCTGTGAAGGTTGTGGTCTTATCATTTCACATGTGAGGAGAAATACTGGCCTCTGCACCGAGGCCTGTGTCATTTGCTACATGTGTCCGGTTCCCCTGAGACTTTCTTTCTTGACAGACTTCCTCATCCCACAAAGCCACAGACAGGCGAATGTCCAAGAAGTTCAAGTGTGACAAAGGTCATCTTGTGAAGTCAGAATTACAGAAGCTTGTCCCTAAGAATGACACCGCTTCTTTGTCAAAAGTGACACCGGAGACCCCTTGTGAAGATGACTTTGCTGAAAGAAGGGCCTTACTTCCAGGAGGTGAGGCCGGAGTTTCTGTGCAGCAGGAGGCTACAAGTCTGCCCCTAGGAGGCTGCAGAGCTGTGAGTGACTCTCGCTTAGCAAAGACTGAAGCTGGCCTGTCCCTGCCGAAACACAGTGCCAGGGCAGGGGCAGAAGAATCCAATAGCAGCTCCACTGTGCAGAAGCAGAATGAGTCAGGGCTGGAGGGAGAGGGCATGCAGAAGCCACCACTTCAGATGGACAACAGCATCTTCCTAGATGACGACAGCAATCAGCCAATGCCCGTGAGCCGCTTCTTTGGAAACGTTGAGCTCATGCAGGTAAGAGCGGCCCCTTCCTCCTTCTGAGGGCATCAGGCAGCCAGCGGTACATTCAAGTCACACACTCCCCACTTACTGCATGTAAATAATGCCTTGACACAAAATTCAACGTCAGTTAATCATTTTAACCCGAGGAGGAAATGGAACCGTTGGCTAATTGGGAGCACTCCCTCCGTCTCCCAAGCTGAGAATCATTGCCATGGGGAAAGGCTGTGGCGGGGGAAGGGGGGCGGTCTCCTCCCGCAGCCACAGGTGTGTTTTCCTGGAATCAGGTTTGTGGTTTCTGGAGCGTCCATCCCACGCTTTCTGTTGCTTTCTCTTTTGTTTTGAACCCAGCATCTTCCCCTCTCTTTGCTTGATCAGCCCAGCAGGGAGGAAGCTCTTATCTAGAGAAAGTGCTGGGACTCAGTCACTTTCCCACGTCTGAAAGGGAAGAGTGCTCTGCAGCCCCAAAGCAAGTGGATGGGTGCATTACAGATGCAGATGCAAATGTGTGTTGCTCGGGACTGAAGTCCGTGTTTTCTTCTCCTCTAAGGACCTCCCACCTGCGTCTTCATCTTGTCCTTCAATGAGCAGACGGGAGTTCAGAAAAATGCATTTCAGAGCCAAAGACGATGATGATGATGATGATGATGATGGTGCAGAGATGTAGAGGCTTTACCAGATGATGTCTGCATGTTTAGTACCATTAACCATTTGACAATTTAGCACGTTACTAGATTTATATGAAACACATCTCCAAGAGAATGTCTTCTTGGTCATACTTCAGAACTGACCCCTCACAGTCTACAGTGCAAAGCACCAAATGCCTGTGGAAGATGTACTCATGGGAGCTAACACTAAAATAGTCGTTGAAATTGCAAAGCTGCCGTGCTGTGCCAGTGGCCTTTCTTTGTTGTTGTTTTGGAGATGAAGTCTCTCTCCATCTTGCTCTGTCACCAGGCTGGAGTGCGGTGGCGTGATCTCGGCTCACTGCAGCTTCCGCCTCCCGGGTTTAAGCAATTCTCTTGCCTCAGCCTCCCCAGTAGCTAGGATTACAGGCATGCGCCACCATGCCCAGCTAGTTTTTGTATTATTCGTAGAGACAGGGTTTCACCGTGTTGGCCAAGCTGGTCTCGAACTCCTGACCTCAGGTCATACATCTGCCTCAGCCTCCCAAAGTGCTGGGGTTACAGGCATGAGCCAGCGCACCCAGCCAGTGTCCTTTCTTACCAGCGTACATGCATGATGGCTTGAGTCAGCTGCAGGGCAGAGGCTCGCCGAGAGGGATCTTCGTAAAGACAGCTCTTCGCTTCAGCCGGGTCGCTTTAGTTTGTTTTCCGTTGTCATAACTGGATCGTTCTTGTGATGAACTGAATGCTAGTTCTTAAAGAACTCTTTATTTCTATCTGTGGAGCTAATGTTTACCTTGGAAATTTTGCAAAATACACGTAAAAAAGAAATAAAATATATTTTGAAAGCAGTCTTATGTTCCTGAAACCGGATTCCTTTCTCAATGCCTGGGAGCCACGTAGAGGAACCGAATCCTGCCTCAGCCTCATGCTCCCAAATGCTTGTAAGGCTGGGTCCTTTTTTTTCCTTTCTTTTTTTTGAGACTGAGTCTCCCTCTGTCACCCAGGCTGGAGTGCAGTGGCACAGCCTTGGCCCACTTCAACTTCTGCCTCCCAGGCTCAAGTGATTCTCCGACCTCAAGTAGCTAGGATTAAAGGCATGCACCACCATGCCCTGCTAATTTTTTGTATTTTTAGTAAAGACGGGGTTTCACCATGTTGGCCAGGCTGGTCTCGAACTCCTGACCTCAGGTGATCTGCCCACCTTAGCCTCCAAAAATTCTGGCATTACAGGTGTTAGCCACTGTGCCTGGCACGGGTCCATCTTTTAGACCCGTTAACCACTGAGGCTCTTGGGAAAGGGCCCCTTCCCTCCTCTCAAGTGGACTTCTGCTTTCACATGTCTGCCACAGGAATGTTGGGCTTTCCTCTCCTGTGCGGTGGGGAAGGCCAGCCATCCAGCAAGGGCTGTGCTCTCCTTCAGGCCATAGAGGGCCGTGTGCAGCTGCTTCACAAGGACTGCGTTCCCCAGCCCCACCGGTGTCAAGGAGCACCTCGCTGCGTGTTCTCGCCTGGGGCAGTGGAGAGAAGCCGTTGGGAGTGCTTTGTCCATGGTCTGCTACCAACTGCACATAGAAGCCAAGTGGACCAACCGGGGGTGAGCTGGGGTCCCTGGGTGGCCAAGGACAAGGAGCCGCCTGCCATGTGGGAAGACCGTGTGGGCCTTTTCGTGAGTGAGCAAGAGTCGTGCTGGTTTTGAGCTATTACACGTTTCTGGTTTATTATAAGAGCAGCTCAAGGCCGGGCGCGGTGGCTCACATCTGTAATCCCAGCACTTTGGGAGGCCGCAGCAAGGTGGTCATGAGGTCAAGAGATGGAGACCATCCTGGCCAACATGGTGAAACCCCATCTCTACTAAAAATACAAAAATTAGCTGGGCGTGGTGGCACATGCCTATAATCCTAGCTAATGGGGAGGCTGAAGCAAGAGAATCGCTTTAACCCAGGAGGTGGAAGCTGCAGTGAGCCGAGATCGAGCCATCACACTCTGGCCTGGTGACAGAGCAAGGCTCCATCAAAAAAAAAAGGCAGCTAGATGTAAACCCGTTAAAATGTCCTGTGAAATACAGGAAGGATTTTCCATGACACAAATTGGAAGCAAAATACAGTTGAAGCGGCCCAAAAGAAGTGTTTCCACTCTTTATTGTTCAAATACTGCCCTCCCTGAAGGTGTTGTTCTGCACTTCCAATGTGATCCTTTTCTCATGAGCTATGACCTTCACCTGCTTTGAATCACTTCATGATTTATTGATCAACATACTATCATTTGAAAATATGGCTTGCAAAGTCATTTTATGATAGGGAAAATGATTTACAACTTTTACCAGGCACAGTAGCTCATGCCAGTAATCCCAACGCTTTGGGAAGCCAAGGTGGTCAGATCACTTGAGGTCAGAATTCGAGACCAGCCTGGCCATCATGGTGAAACCCCATCTGTACTAAAAATACAAAAATTAGCCAGGCGTGGTAGTGGGTGCCTGTAATCCCAGCTACCTGGGAGGCTGAGGCAGGAGAATCACTTGAACTCAGGAGGTGGAGGTTGCAGTGAGTCAAGATCATGCCATTGCACTCCAGCCTGGGCAACAGAGCGAGACTCTGCCTCAAAACAATAAGTAAATAATGTACATCAACTGCTGCATGAATAACTGAATAACAGGACCTATCAGTGGTGGTGAGAATTCTGCCATCCTCTAAGCAGACTTCAGTGAGGTGCATTGTCCCGCAGAGGAGACGCAGCAGGCAGAGTGGAAAGCCTGTGCGTCTGGGGCCACCCCTGCTCACTCACAGTCGTTAACTTGCACTAACAAGCACCCCCAGGTGGAAACACTTTCTTAATCTACATATGGACTTTTAAGCATCAGTCCTAGCTTGCGCAGTGGCTCACACCTGTAACCCCAGCACGTCGGGAGGCCAAAATGGGCAGATCACTTGAGGTCAGGATTCCAGACCAGCCTGGCCAACATAGTGAAACCCCATCTCTAGTAAAAATACAAAAATTAGCCAGGTGTGGTAGTGGGCGCATGTAATCCCAGCTGCTCCAGAGGCTGAGGCAGGAGAATTGCTTGAACCTGGGAGGCAGAAGTTGCAGTGAGCCCAGATTGTGCCACTGCACTCCAGCCTGGGTGACAGAGTGAGACACTGTCTCAAAAAAAAAAAAAAAAAAAAGGCTGGGCACAGTGGCTTATGCCTGTAATCACAGCACTTTAGGAGGCTGACTAGGGAGGATGGCTTGAGGCCATGATTTCCAGACCAGTCTGGGCAATACGTGGAGACCGACCCTGTCTCTACAAAAATTAGCTAGATGTGGTGACAAATGCCTGTGGTCCCAGCTACTCACAAGGCTGGGATGAGAAGATCACTTGAGCCCAGAAGTTGGAGGCTGCAGTGAGCTGTGATTGCACACTGCGCTCCAGAGAGAGCAAGGTGACGGAGCAAGAGCCTCTCTGTATAAATAAATAAATACACACAGGTGTCCCCTGTAAAGAAGGCACAGACAATGGCGTGAGTCTTGTGGAGCCTTTGGGGACAGGGCAGGGAAGGGGTACACTTGGGGACAGGCACAGGGGCCAGGAGCAGAGGCTGGGCCAAGTGTGCTCACAGACGCAGCACCACGGCAGAACACAGCACAGGCCTCGGATGGCTTCGGGGCTGGCTCAACAATTGCAGGCTAAGCCCTGGGGACGACACTTCACAAGGCGTGTTAAAGTACAGGCTACGAGGCTGGACGCAGTGGAAAGCTCATCTCTACTAAAAATACAAAAACTAGCCGGGTATGGCAGCAGGCATCTGTAATCCCAGCTGCTCCGGAGGCTGAGGCACAAGAACAGCGTGAACCCGGGAGGTGCAGGTTACAGTGAGCTGAGGTCGTGCCACTGCACTCGAGCCTGGGCAACAGAGCGAGACTCAGTCTCAAAAAAAAACATTACTTATGTATATGCCACGAGGACTCTGATGTGGGCACCATGGTGGTGTGCTCTGCCTGGGCTGTCTGCCAGTCTTTAAAATGAGTGCCTTACCCAGTGTAGACGAGGAGGCCAGCTTTTTACACAAATGTGCATTTTTAGAAACAACTTAAAATGTTGCAAAATTACATACCGGGGCTGCTTGAGCAGTGTAAAAGACTATTAGAACTCTAGGAAAGCCATCTTGTACATATTCCGTGCTTCCTGAGACATTCCTGCAAAACTGCTGTGCTGCCCCACTGCCCACGACTAAGCCTCAGAGGCTTTGTGTCCCTCAGGCCTGCTGCTGTCAGACCTCAGCCGTGCCCCTCCTCACCCTTCCTGACCTGAGGCTTCATTTCTGCAGGAGGTGAGCCACTGGAAACCCAGGCTGGTTGAACTGTGCATGAAGCATGTGAGGCTCTTTGCTGTGATGTGGTGTTTTGGTCGTTGTTCATTCTTGCTTCCGGGCCCTTGGCTGGGCGAGGTGCTGGTGATTGCTACAAAGAGCTGTCACCTATCAGGAGTTACATTCCGCAGCGTCTCAGGTTAGGAGGTGGAGCGGGACATCTGCACAAAAGAGTGTCTGGTCTGTCCATCTCACAAGAGAGGGAGAACAATTCTAGGAGCTGAGAGTGTGGATTCATTTGATCTATGGGCCTGAGGGTGACATGCTGGGAGGTCCCAGCATCTGTAAGAAGCTGCCAAGGGAAGAGCCCAGTAGGGACTGCAGATGGCCTCAACCAGCCCCGTGCCAGGCTCCATCCGGACAGCAAAGCTGCAGCGAACACGACCACAAGACACAGCCTTCCTGCAGCCCAGGAGGAAATGCGCTGTAGGCAGAGCCACGGTCGGCCTGCGCTAGGGGCCGTGTGTGAGCACTGGCGTGCCGAGACGGAGTGGGTGGCAGAGGCCGGAGCAGGGGCCCTCAGAAACCATTCCAAGAGCTGGGGGATGATGAGGCATGTTAGGGGCTTAGGAAAAGGCCACCATGGCAGACAAGCGGTGAGCAAAGGGGTGGGGTAATAAGGACAGAGCCCAACCATGCTGCGAAGGCAGGCCAGGGTGAGGAGCAGGAGGCCTCGGAGGCCTTGCAGTTCTGCTCCAGACCACGGTGATCAGGCAAGCAGCACATTAAAGCAAGTCACACGTGTGTTGTGCTTCCCGGGGCATACGAAGCTTATGCTTCCACGATTCTCGTCTACCGTGTGCATAGCATGATGTCTAAAAAATGTATGTTCCTTAATTTAAAAATCACTTATTGCTACGAAATGCTAATGATCACCTGAGCCCTTAGCCAGTTGCCGTCTTTTTGCTGGTGGGGGTCTTGCCTCCACATTGACGGCTGCTGAGTAATCATGGTTACTGCTGAGGGCTGGCAGGCTGGCGGGCTGTGGCATCATGGTTACTGCTGAGGGCTGGCGGGCTGGCGGGTTGTGGCATCGTGGTTACTGCTGAGGGCTGGCGGGCTGTGGCAAGGTTTTGCTTTTGTTTTGACCGGGTCTCACTGTCAGCCAGGCTGGAGTGCAGTGGCATTATCACAGCTCACCGCAGCCTTGACCACCCCAGACTCAGGTGATCCTCCCACCTCAGCCTCCTGAGTAGCTGGGACTACAGGTGCACGTCACCATGCCTGGCTAATTTTTGTCTTTTTTGTTGAGACAGGGCTTCACCACGTTGCCCAGGCTGGTCTCCCACTCCCAAAAGTGCTAAGATTACAGGCACGAGACACTGTGCCCGTGGCAGCTTCTTAAAATAAGACAATAAACTTTGCCACACTGACTGACTCTTCCTTTCGTGGAGGATTTCTCTGTAGCATGCGATGCTGTTTGAGAGCATTTTACCCTAGCTGTGGCCCTGCTCATAGACAGAACTGCTGCGTGTCCAGGGCAAGGTGGCACGGCACGCCTTGAGAAGGAAGGACTCCCCTCAAGAATGTGTCTTGGGCTGGGTGCAGGGGCTCATGCCTGTAATCCGAGCACATCAGGAGGCCGGGGTGCATCTCTTGAGCCCAGGAATTCAACACCAACCTGGACAACACAGCGAGACCATCTCTGCAAACATACAAATAAGTTAGCTGGGCATGTGGCACACACTGGAGTCGCAGTTACTCCGGATGCTGAGGCAGGAGAATCGCTTCAACCCAGGAGTTCAAGGCTGCAGTAAGCCGAGATCATACCACTGCACTCCAGCCTGGATGGCAGAGCGAGACCCTGTCTCAAGAAACAAACAGGCAACGAAAGAATGTGTCTCTGCAGAAGGCCCATGTCTGCAGCTGGAAAGCAGAGCAGCTCATTTCCTGAGGCCGCAGTGACAGAGCTAGGAGGCCTCACAGCTGTCGGGGCCAGGCTCCTTACCGCACAGGTGGGATCTGCTGGCTCCAGAGAGTTCTTCAGACTGAGAAGAGGAACCAGGCCCGTTGGCTCCCAGGTCCCAGCTCTCCCACTGTTTGTCCTTCCCTGATCAGAGTGGATAAACACCACATACGGTAGATGGGCCTTCGAGAACTTCCCCACACAGGACTGGCTCATTCTAAGGTATTGCTTTAGCTCTGTGAAGAAAATGAGCCAGGCATGCTGAGGTACACTGTGGTCCCAGCTATTCGGGGCTGGGAGGGTCACCTGAGTCTGGGGAGGTCAAGGCTGCAGTGAGCTGTGACAGCTGTGACAGCTGTGACAGCCTTAGCAACTGAAGTCAATCTGTAAAACATCATGGACTCCAAGTTTCATCCTTATTTTCAGCCTTCTCAGCAACTCCAAACTTTTTTGACATGTCTATTTTTGAAAAATCTTTATTGCTTTTCCCAATTATACAACAGATGTAAAAATTCAAATATTACAAAGACTTTTTCTAAAAAGTACATTTTAACATGTTATAAAATAAATGCCCATTTCAAAAAAATTCAAGTATCATAAAATACATGATTTAAAAAATGAGCCCTCTGTCATCGGTCCCACCCCTGTGTCCCCCAGGATTACTGCTGTTGAGGTCGGTGTGTTTCCTTCCAGACTGTCTGTGTGCCGCCCGCCGCCCACACTGCTGACATGAGCTCCACATCATCTGAGATGATGGTAACTGACAAACAGAGCAGAGTTCAGCTGCTGGTGCACTGAACTCTGTTTCTACACAGTTTCTACACAGAAACACTTTCCTCATAAAAGCTTGAAACTGTGACATAGTTTTGCACTATGGAAATGTATCAGGGTAAATCACGAAATTAATGATAGCTGACCATTTTTGGCCTAGAAAAATGGCAGTTTCGTGTGGTTCAACAGAATAGTGAATGCCCCTATTCATAGACATTGGGAAGTTTCCTACTTTTTGCCACAATTCAGCATGCCGGACGTGATGGCTCACACCTATAACCCCAGCACTTTGGGAGGCTGAGGTGGGTGGACCACCTGAGGTCAGGAGTTTGAGACCAGCCTGACCAACATGGTGAAACCCAGTTTCTACTAAAAATACAAAAAGTAGCCAGGCGTGGTGGCGCATGCCTGTAATCCTGGCTACTTGGGAGGTTGAGGCAGGAAAATCACTTGAAGCTGAGAGGCAGAGGTTGCAGTGAGCCAAGTTCACGCCACTACACTCCCGCCTGATCAACAGAAGTGAAACTCGCATCTCAAAAAAGAAAAAAAGATTCAGAAAGGTACTGAAATCAGATTTACAGGAAATGTTTTTTAAGGATTTTCCAGGAGCTAGTGGAGTGACAAAAAAAAAAGGCACCTGTTAAAATTATGCCCATGTCAGGCCTCAACGAACACGAGAACACGGTGTGCACACGTCACTGGCGCTTTCGCACGGGCCGCTTCCTCTTCAGCCTTGTCTGGCATTTGTAGATTCTGTTCGGGTCACAGCTGAGCTTGTGGGTGGTTTTCTTATGGCAGACAACGTGCACTAATTTTAGGTTCTCTGAGGTAAAGAGCAGGCCATAAAAATACTCCCAGTCCACTTCTCTTCCGTCTTGTTCCTTAATTGCTTCCACCAGTGTAGGAATGATGGCGCGTTTCTTTTCTATGCTGCAAAGTAAGGTTAGAGGCATCATTTTCTGTGGTCATGCGCCACAGGCAACAGGTCACAGCAGCGCATCGCAGTCACAACTCTCCACCCGCTCCCCTGAGTGCCATCACGGAAACCCACCGCGCCTGCTGGCCAGGTCCGTCCAGCAGAGCCTGCTGCAGGCAGCCTCGCTCATCTTACTTTTTAAAACTCGACCTGTGGCTGGGTGCAGTGGCTCATGCCTATAATCCCAGCACTTTGGGAGGCCGAGGCAGATGGATCTTGAAGTCAGGAGTTCAAGACAACTTTGCCAACACAGTGAGACCCCGTCTCTACTAAAAATACACAAACCAGCTGGCCATGGTGGTGGGTGCCTGTAATCCCAGCTACTCGGGAGGCTGAGGCAGGAGAATCACTAGAACCTGGGAGGCAGAGGTTGCAGTGAGCCGAGATTACGCCACTTCACTCCAGCCTGGGCGACAAAGGAAGACTCCTTCTCAAAAAAAAAAAAAAAAACACCTGACTTGTGTCACTGTTCAGAATACCGAAAAGGACATGGAAAATAACAGGGGTCAGCCACCTCCCCACCACTTACAGTCGCCCACCATCAACAACTGGCTTAACTGCCTCCACGTGTCATCTACATATAGATTTATCCCAAACAAATTACATGACAGGACGTGAAAATTCTACAAACAGCCCTATAAAGGAAGGTGAGGTCACTTCGATACCATGTGTCATCTCATGTCCCTCCTCCTCAGAGGTAATCACTATTCAGGGTTTGCTATTTTTCCTTCGAGTCCTAATCTTACACTATTATACGCATAGGTGTATGTCTGTTTAAAAAACTATATGAGGCCAGACACAGTGCCTCACGCCTGTAATCCCAGCACTTTGGGAGGCCGAGGCGGGCAGATCACCTGACGTCAGGAGTTCAAGACCAGCCTGGCCCACATGGCAAAACCTCATCTCTACTAAAAATACAAAAATTAGCTGGGCGTGGTGGTGCACATCTGTAATCCTAGCTGCTTGACAGGCTGAAACAGGAGAATCTCTTGAACCCTGGAGGCAGATGTTGCAGAGAGCAGAGACTGCGCCACCGCACTCCAGCCTGGGCAATGGAATGAGACTCCATCTCAAAAAACAAACAAAATACTAGATGAGGCCAGGCACGGGGGCTCACGCCTGTAATTCTAACACTTTGAGAGGCTGAGGTGGGCAATCACTTGAGGCCAGGAGTTTGAGACCAGCCTGGCCAACATAGTGAAACCCCACCTCTACAAAAAAATTAGCCAGGCATAGTGGCACACGCCTGTAATCCCAGCTACTACTCAGGAGGCTGAGGCACAAAAATCGCTTGAACCTGGGAGGCAGAGGTTGCAGTGAGCCAAGATCATGCCACTGCTTTCTAGCCTGGGTGACAGAGCCAGACTGTCCCAAAACACACACACACACACACACACTCACACACACACACACACACAACATGATACTGCTGTTTCACTTATAAACCGTTTGGAAGACTGTATTAACAAGTATATGAGCTTGCAAACTGGCAAGGCGGGATTAGAGACCCCATGGCCAGGAGGGCTTATGGTGGGTGGTGGGCTAAACTGGTGCAGACCCCTCTCCCTACAGCCCACAGAAATGCTGAGCAAAAGTCGCCTTTTTTTTTTTTTTTGGAAACAGTCTTGCTCTGTTGCCGGAGCTGGAGTGCAGTGGCGCAATCCTGGCTCATGGCAATGTCCACCTCCTGGGTTCAAGTAATTCTCCTGCCTCAGCCTCCTGAGGAGCTGGATTCCAGGCATGTGCCATCATTCCCAGCTAATTTTTGTATTTTTAATAGAGATGGGGTTCCACCATGTTAGCTAGGCTGGTCTTGAACTCCTGACCTCAGATGATCCACCCACCTCCACCTCCCACAGTGCTGAGATTATAGGCGTGAGCCACCACGCCCTGCCAAAAGTCACCTTGTTAAAATATCTAGTTCAGATCAAAAGAAAGGGGCTCCCCACCTGCCAGAAACCCAGAGAAATATGTGCACACAGGCAAGCTATGGTCCAGGAGCTCACCAGGGCTCCAGTCCCTGCTCCAGGCCCAGGGGACCCCAGAAAGACAAAGAAGTGGGGCTGAGACCCCGCCATAGCCATTTAGGGGGATAGAAAAGCTTGAACTGAGTCCAGGGCTTGGGTAAGAGGAAGGGAAACCCACTGAACCTGTTACCTAGTGCTGCAGAAGCAGCCACCACAAAATGCAGTGGTTTCCGGTGGTGGCCTGTGGGGTCTGCTGCTGTCACCTGGTGCACTCAGGGGCTGCGTCTGCTGGGGGCTGGCCTGGGGCTGGGCCCTTCTCCCCCTCCTCCCCCATCCTGAAGGGGCCAGGGCAGGCTCCCTCACAGGGCAACAGCAGTGTTCAGAGGGGACGAGTCCCCCACGAGAGCACTTTCCAGGCCTCTCTTAGCTCAGTGTCCCCTTCACTGGTGTCACATGGACAAGCCTGAATTCAGTGTGGGGAGAGTAGGCAGGAGAGCACACAGGGTGTAGACGCTGGGAGTGCGTTCCTGTCCCCACCTTCCACAGTTATCCACGGAGCTCAGGGTGTACGGCCCAGAGTACACAGCCAGCAAGGCAGGGAACCGCAAGCAAGAAATGGCAGGAAATGCTGGGCATCCGCAGGAGTCAAACGCGAACCCACGAAGAGCCACACTGAAGGCCTGTGACACACAGGAGCAGAGAGATCTACAGGAAACACTTCCCACTGAATTGAGCTCGGGGCCTGACACACAGCAGCAGAAGGCTCCCCCAGAGCACGCTGGAGGTCCCGTGACACACTGGAGCATAGAGACCTACAGGAAACACTTCCCACTGAATTGAGCTCCGGACCTCACACACAGCAGCAGAAGGCTCCCCCAGAGCACGCTGGAGGTCCCGTGACACACTGGAGCATAGAGACCTACAGGAAACGATTCCCACTGAATTGAGCGCCAGACCTAACGCACAGCAGCAGAAGGCTCCGCCAGCAGGAGAGGCCGACACAGCAGCAGCACAGGGCCACCTGCACGACAGAGCCTTCAGGAGCCCAGCACAGTCTACGAAGACCCTCACTCCTGCCACCAACTACAGGGGGAGGGGTCAGAGGCCACCTCAGACTCCACAGCTCCCCAAAAGGACTGACAGATGCTCCAGCAAGCAGTTAGACTCAGATGATCGTTTCGTACAAGGTCAGGAGGCACATGGGGCAGTCCAGGAAGGTTCCAGCCCCACAGCTGTCAGCTGTCCCCTCCCTGTGGAGTCACAGCCAGCACTAACTTACACAGCCCCCCATGATGACACTGCCAACCAGGAAGCTTACCGGGCCTGGGTGCCAGCCTTCCCTGGGGCTCACACAGACACGGCTGATGGCCCATGGGCCAACCTCCCTCTCAAACCCTCTAGTGGTCAAGGTGACCCAAAGCCCCCACTCTAAATCACCCCATTAAACTATCCAGTGACCAAGGTCCCCAAGTGAACAGACACTCCTACCAGGCAAGACATTTCAAGGCTTTGGATTTTACCTCCCAGCAGTCGAGAACAAATGCCAGACCTCTCTGTGGGCAAGGCTGAATTCTTTGGCATACAGTCATAAAGTTACTATGCTTAAAATGCATGGTTAATGAGTAAAGTGATTAAAAAGAAATGAATTAATGAAAACAGGCTGGCATACAATAGGCTTGTTTTAACCCAAAAAAGGGAGTAAGTCCTCAGCAGAGAGAAGGAACACATGACAGCTGAAGAGAGAATTCGCGAACAATACGGGAATGTCTTGTCTGCTCTGGCTGCCACAGCAAAACGCCACAGGCTGAGGATTCACTCTCAGCTCTGGAGGCTGAAGTCCAAGAGCAGGTGCCAGCAGGCCGGGTTCCGGTGAGGGCTCTCCTCCTGGCTGGCAGCTCCTCTTTCCTGGAGCCCTAGGGACGTTTCCCACGGGTCTTCATGGCCCCTGGCAGCCCCCGCGGGGAACTTTCCCTTCTGTCCCCTCACAGCTGTCTGTGGCAGTCTTCGGCCCTTTACTTCCGTTTGTTAACAGCCGCTGTTTTTTAATTCCGACCTTCTACCTTGTTGGGTTTCCCCTTGCTTATTCATTCGTTCCCATCTCTTGTATCCTAGCCTATGTTTAAGGCACCTTCTCCTAGGGCCGCATGAGCTGCGTTTTGGGAGTTCCGTTTTTTGGTTTTGTTTTTGAGGCAGAGTCTTGCTCTGTCACCCAGGCTGGGGTGCAGTGGCATCATCTCGGCTCACTGCAACCTCCACCTTCTGGGATCAAGCGATTTTCAAGCCTCAGCCTCCCAAGTAGCTGGGATTACGTGTGTGGGCCACCATGCCCAGCTAATTTTTGTATTTTTGGTAGAAATGGGGTTTCACCATGTTGGCCAGGCTGGTCTCGAACTCCTGACCTCAAGTGATCCACCTGCCTTGGCCTCCCAAAGTGCTAGGATGACAGGTGTGGGCCCCGTGCCGGCCGGAGTTGTTCTGAGACTGCACAATCATGGTTTAGTTTCTGATTCATGAAGTTTCCAGAAGTCACTGTAGTCTCCACACATGGCTCATGCCTATAATCCCAGCAATTTGGGAGACCTCGGAGGGTGGATCACGAGGTCAGGAGTTCAAGACCAGCCTGGCCAAGACAGTTAAACCCCGTCTCTACTAAAAATACAATTAGCCAGGCATGGTGGCAGGAGCCTGTAATCCCAGCTACTGAGGCTGAGTCAGAGAACTGCTTAAACCCGGAGACAGAGGTTGCAGTTAGGTGAGATCACACCAATGCACTCCAGCCTGGGCAGCAGAGCAAGACTTCGTCTCAACAAAAAGAGTGGAAGCTGAACAGACCTTTTCAAACACTAGAGTTTACCCCTCACAGCCACTCGTGGAAGAAACACTAGGGGCTACAAATCAGTAATCAGAAAATGAAGCCAGAGGCAAGATGCAGGAAGCACTGGCAAAGAGACACGGGTGAATCTGTTGTTACACAAAACCGAGTACTGACCGTAAAACCACAGCAGCGCAGGATTAAAATGAGGGGTGCAAGCACCAAAGAACACTGCAGAGGGACACGAGGAGACCTGCCCGGGAGAGGACAGCAGCAGGGCCCTCCTCCAGTACAGCCAGCATCGAGAACCACGAACGTCAAACCACGAAAGGGAGGGGCAATGGGCAAGGGAAAGAAGGAAACTCGAGTAAGTCAACAGAAGGCACAGAGGAGCCCAGAAGAAAGTGAAGACGCGGCGTGGTGAACAGGAGACCCAGAGTGAAGCAGCTCAGATCCAGTCTGTGTATCCACTCAGCAAAACGGCCAACAGAGATTCCCTGAGTGGGCCGGGCGCGGTGGCTCACACTGTCATCCAGCACTCGGGGAGGCCGAGGCGGGCGGATCACGAGGTCAGGAGCTCAAGACCAGTCTGGCCAACATAGTGAAACCCCGCTCTATTAAAAATACAAAAATTAGCCGGGCGCAGTGGCAGGCACCTGTAATCCCAGCTACTCGGGAGGCTGAGGCACAAGAATTGCTTGAACCTGAGGTTGCAGTGAGCCAAGGTCATGCCACTGCACTCCAGCCTGGGCAACAGAGTGGCCACCATGGCCAGACTCTGTCCCACACGTTGGAGACACAGCTGAGAGCAAGGGACCCCACAGAGTCACATTCTAGGAGGCAGCAGCTGTCACAACACCTGCAGCAGGTTCAAGCTGCGGCTGACGACGGAGTCTCAGGTTAGATAAAGAGAAAAGGCCATTACCCTTGGCTAGCAGGAGATAACCCCAAGCCTAACGGTGCATAAAGGGCCAAAGGAAAGGGGCGGAAACGCCGCAGGACCGAGAGAAAGCCGGCACGGAATCTAAGTCCGGCAGGGCGGAGCGGAGGCGCTAAGTGCTGTGAACATCTGCAAACCCTGAGCAGTTACAAAAACTGACCACAAGAGGCGGGAGCACGGGACCCCGAACACAAACTTGAAAACGTGTGGAGACCACAGTGACTTCTGGAAGCTTCACGGATCAGAAAGAAAACCATGATCGTGCAGACTCAGAACAACTCCGGCCGGCGCGGGGCCCACACCTGTCATCCCAGCACTTTGGGAGGCCGAGGCAGGTGGATCACTTGAGGTCAGGAGTTCGCGACCAACCTGGCCAACATGGTGAAACCCCATTTCTACCAAAAATACAGAAATTAGCCAGGAGTGGTGGTGGGTGCCTGTAATGGTGCTACTTGGGAGGCTGAGGCAGGAGAATCGCTTGATCCCAGAAGGTGGAGGTTGCAGTGAGCCGAGATGATGCCACTGCACCCCAGCCTGGGTGACAGAGAGAGACTCTGCCTCAAAAACAAAACAAAAAAAAAACAAAAAACGGAACTCCCAAAACGCAGCTCATGCGGCCCTAGGAGAAGGTGCCTTAAACATAGGCTAGGATACAAGAGATGGGAACGAATGAATAAGCAAGGGGAAACCCAACAAGGTAGAAGGTCGGAATTAAAAAACAGCGGCCTGTTAACAAACGGAAGTAAAGGGCCGAAGACTGCCACAGACAGCTGTGAGGGGACAGAAGGGAAAGTTCCCCACGTGGGGCTGCCAGGGGCCATGAGGACCCGTGGGAAACGTCCCTAGGGCTCCAGGGAAGAGGAGCTTTCCCGGCCCCGCCCACCACAGCCCTTCCACTGCCAGCAGGATTCTGCCGTGCTGAGGAGTCAGGCCCACCCAGAGCACACAAGGGCACTCCCAGTGCAGCCTTCTGCCCAGGGGCCCCTGAGCTGCGCGGGCTCTGGACCATCCTCCTCACACAGGCTGAGCCCCAGGGCCTGCGCCCTTCAGCCCGAGGAGGAGGGTGTTCCAAGCCTGGACGCCCTGTGTGCAGGCCCCGGGCATGAGGTAGTGCTGAGGGTGGGAACAGAAGGAGCAGGCTGCACGTGGCGGGCCATGGTTGGGCTCCACTGCCCTGCACCTCCCGGAACTGGAAGAGGCCTGCAGATTCTCAGTCCTCCCAGCCATGACGATACCTAAGTGCAGGTGGGGACAGCACCTATTTTATTTCATAGTTTGTTAGCTTTTGATTCTTAAATACTGACACCACGTGGCTCCTGGTGTCGAGTCCCACAAACGCCAGGGCAGGCCTGTGGCAAACAGACCAGTGTCTCTGCCACTTTCCGATAACCGGTGCTAAAAACTACATTTTTAATGAAAATCCAATGCACTCATCTGCGTGTAAGTATTCATATTTAGGAAGAGCAAGAGAAGATATAACACTTCACAAAA
Source organism: Saguinus oedipus (assembly GCA_031835075.1). Lineage (NCBI taxonomy): Eukaryota > Metazoa > Chordata > Mammalia > Primates > Cebidae > Saguinus > Saguinus oedipus. The sequence goes on along the minus strand of CM063175.1, from coordinate 41,535,422 downwards.
CATTCCTCCGACTCACGCTGTGCCTTCTGCGGTTCTCATCCGTGCTCTGTTCTGGGATGGCCTATTTCACTCTAAATGCTGGTTGTGCCCCTGGACTGACGTCCCCACCCGCGATGGTCTTGAAAAGGGCAAGAGCGTCGACATGGCCTGGAGGAAACATCTCCGGGTACTTGGTGCATATTGCAAGGGTCCAGCAAAGCAGCAGCGAGTAGGAGAAACTCTTCAGGATAAACAGGGCAGGGTGGGATTTCCCAACACGCAAAGGGAACGTCTGGGCACGAAACCATTTACAGCTTGTTGTGGGCCGGGTGTGGCGGTTCATCCCTATAATCCCAGCACTTTGGGAAGCCGAGCTGGGAAGATCACCTGAGGTCAGGAGTTTGAGACCAGTTTGGCCAACATGGCAAAACCCTGTGTCTACTAAAAAATTACAAAAATTAGCCAGGTGTGGTGGTGCACGCCTGTCATCCCAGATACTCGGGAGGCTGAGGCAGGAGAATCGCTTGAACCGGGGAGGCGGAGGTGGCAGTGAGCTGAGATGGTGCCACTGCACTCCAGCCTGGGCGACAGAACCAGACTCCATTTCAAAAAATCAATACATAAACAAAACTAGCGATAAAAGATATAGAATTAACATACCTAGAATGTGTAAAGCATGCCCACAAATAAGACCGCAGCCCAAGACAGAACGAGCAAAGGAGAACACCAAAGATACAAGCGGCCACAGACACAGAAGGAGCAGCTCAACCTTCCTAGTCATCAGGAAAATCCAACTTGAGCGAGAGAATCTGTGTCTCACCTATCAGGATGGGAAGATGCAAAAGTGTACAATGACACCAAGTGGCACCTAGAACCCGGGACATGAACTCACACGGAGGCAGGATTCTGCTGGGCTGAGGAGTCAGGCCCAGGTGAGCGTGGAGGCTGGGACACTCGGGAGAGCAGCCTGGCCAGGCTCAGAGAGGGGACAGCGGTGTCATTAGGACCCAGCACGCTCCCTAGAGGGACTCAAGCTCAGACACGGAGCCATCTTGCCCATGCTAGGACACACACCTCAATGTCACATCTGGATGAGGCCTGAGGATCTGAATTCCCATCCAGCTCCCAGATGTTGCTAAGGCTTTAAAGTGACCACAGTTGAAAAAGCACGGAACCAGACCATATGGGTTCATCCCACAGAGTATTCATCCCGGGGACTTTTATAATGATGGGAACTTGGAAATAACCTAAATGCCCACCAGTATGGAAAGATGTTAAAATTACAGCCTATTCAAAAAGTGAAGTGTTTTGCACCTGCTAAAATGAATGTGCCAAATCTACATGCGTCACCACCAGCATAGCGTGCACTGAAAGGCACACTGCAGACGAGAGTGGACGCCACGTATGTGTGTGTTAAACTCACGCATGGTAAAGGTGCAGTGACAGCGCTCTGAAGGGCATGCACACCTTTCGCAAGAGTGTTTTCCCTTGGCACAAGGTGCAGGGGCTGAGTACGGATGGGGTAAAAGCTCAGCTGTGACTAAGGGTTTTACATACTTTAAAAAAAAAATCGCACTCCAAAAAGGTTGAGTATCCCCATCTGAAATCCTGGGGACCAGACTGTTTGGATTTGGGACTTTTTTAGGATTTGGAATCTTTATATTATGATGACTAGTTGGATAGCCTTAAAAAAAATCTTAAATCCAGCCAGGAGTGGTGGCTCACGCCTGTAATCCCAGCACTATGGGAGGCCGAGGAGGGCGGATCACCTGAGGTTGGGAGTTTGAGAACAGCCTGACCCACATGGAGAAACCCCATCTCTACTAAACATACAAAATTAGCCGGGTGTGGCGGCACGCACCTGTAATCCCAGCTACTCGGGAGGCTGAGGCAGGACAATCGCTTAAACCCAGGAGGCAGAGGTTGCAGTGAGCTGAGATTGCGCCACTGCACTCCAGCCTGGGCAAAAAAGGGAAACTCCATGTTAAAAAAAAAAAAAATCCCAAATCCTAAATGTCCCAGTGAGCAGTACCTTTAAGCGTTATGTTGGTACTCAAAAAGTTGGATTTTGGAGCACTTCAGATATCCGATTTTCACACTGGGGATGCTCATCCTGTACAGCCATTTTAAAGGCATTTGAAGGTTTCTGTCTTCAAAAGGCAACGGCCAGGCCACAGTGAGAGTCAAGGAAGGCATCCGGGCTGAAGAGAAGTTTTCCATCCTGCCCGTCTGCTAGAGCCATGGAGCTCGTGTGGGTATGAAACCCTCCTGGCTAGCCGAGACGTCTGCTTATGCTGGTTCCACAAAATAAGCCAGCCAGGCCTGCTCGCGAGCACCTGTGGTCCCAGCGACTCAGGAGGCTGAGGCAGGAGGACCACTTGAGGCCAGGAGCTCCAGGCTTCCGTGAGCCATGATCCTGCCACTGCACTTTAACCTGGGCCAGAGAGCAAGACTCCCTCTCTAAAAGAAGAAGGAAAAGGGAAAACACTTACTATCATAACACCGGGAGCTCCCGCTCTCTGAGCTCACCCTGGTTCCAACTCAGAGGTTCAGAACCTCTGACAGCCGAGGGCTGGGCCCTGTGTTCTGGGAAAGGATGCTGCCCACCAGTTCCATCCAGAGGAAGGACTGGAGGGGACGGGAGGGATGGCCCCATGTCAGGCACCCATACTGACAGTGGAAGGAATGGTGTGTACCCTCCCAGTAGACCCCCATGCTGCCACCAGGCACCCCTTCCCTGAGCTGTAACACGGGCGCAGCCCTTGAAACCCAAGGAGGCAACACCGTGGCAGGGCCAGGGCCCAGCAGGCGCTCTCAGGTCTGGCCCTGCTCTGTGAGCTTACATGTGATCCAGGTTCCAGGTACCGAAGAGGATCCTGCTCTCCCTGTTGCTGTAGGGGTTGATGGAGTGTCTCGACAAGCAGCTGTCCATGTCGAAGGGACCCTGGGGGCAAAAAGAGAGCAAGGGAAGGCCAGGAAGTGAGTCTCTTTTTGTTTTGTTTTGAGACGGAGTCTCGCTCTGTTGCCAGGCTGGAGTGCAGTGGCGTGATCTCAGCTCCCGCTCCCTGCAACCTCTGCCTCCTAGGTTCAAGCGATTCTCCTGCCTCAGCTTCCTAGTAGAGACAGAGTTTCACCATGTTGACCAGGATGGTCTCAATCTCTTGACCTCGTGATCCACCTGCCTCGGCCTCCCAAAGTGCTGGGATTGCAGGCATGAGCCACCGTACCCGGCCAGAGTGACTCTCCTATGCCATCTCTATCACCAGGCAACATGCTTTGGACGTGCAGCCCCACCCAGAGCTCGTGTTGAAATGTTGTCCCCAGTGTGGGAGGTGGGGCCTGGTGGGAGTGATGGATCACAGGGGTGGATTTCTCAAGAAGGGTTTAGCACCATCCCCTCAGCGCTGTCCTCAACACAGTGAGTCCTCCTGAGATCTAGTTTAAAAGTGTGTCGCGCCCACCCCTCACTCCTGCTCGCTCCTGCCCCCACCACCTGAGACATGCATGCTCCTATTTCCCCTCCCACCACACATGTAAGTTTCCTGAGGTCCCCCCCCCGGAAGCTGAGCAGATGCCACTGCCATGCTTCCTGTACAGCCTGCTGAACCATGAGCCAATTAAACCTTTTCTTACAAATGACCCACTCTCTATTTCTTTATAGCTATGCAAGAACAGCCTAACACGGCAAGTCAGGTGATCTTACTGAGAGGCGCCTCATGGGGGTGAGCGCGATCCGTGGCATGCTGCTTCAGGGAGATACAGAGCTCTGTCTTTGGAATTAGATCATTCTTTTTCCCACATTACCCCCTAACATTATATTCTGAGTTTCCAAGGAAGACAAGGAAGTTATTGCCACCCTGTGATCACACATCAGCACCCCCACCTCACGGGAAGTGAGACCAGGAAGGTGCTGACTTGCCCAGGGCAGGGCCAGCACGTGAGAAGCAGGGAACCAGCCACCAGATGCCCCCTTTGCAGCCACTCCCTGAGGCTTCCTGATGTTTCCCTGTGATCCCAGTGCGGAGGCAGCGCCGTCTCACTGACGTGCGAGTCCACGGCTTCCCTCCTCCCTGTGGTGTCTAGCCCAGCACTCAGCACAATCATTCATGCACAGACATCTGCACAGCACAGGCCCAGAGCCCCTGGTGCCCACATCACTCTATGCCCCCATCACACCAGGGACTCGCAGCCTCCCGAGCAGAGCCCACTGGGTCCCACTGCCATGCCTGGCCACTTGGCCCCTCCCAGCCCACTTTTGCTCCCCACCCATCAGTCAACCCACTCTAAAGCCCCACCTTGTCCCTGGGGCCGCTCATGACCGGCCCTCGTACCCAGGACACTGGTTGCAGCTCCCGCAGCCCCGTGGCCTCCTCTGCCTGGCTCTCAAGTCTTTCCCCTTCCAGTGTGTGGGACTCACCCTGCCGTCAGGGATGAAGGGTTTTTCCTCTTCGTGTCCCAGCCCCTTACACAGCGCCAGGCACAAGGCAAGTCCTCAGTGAGCGGTGAGCGACCGTAAAGTCTAAACGTTAAGCCAACTTGGAAGACGTGTTTTTATGGTCAGAGGCCATCACCCCAGAATGATCTAACTGGCAGTAGCAGCAAGGAGCCTTGCCCGCTGAGAAGAAGCCACTGGAGGCCACGCCCACCACCCGGCCCTGCTGCCAGACCCACTGAGTGGCGCTCGGAAGATCACGGGCATCAGGGGACCTTACTGGGATCGTAACTGCAGTTTGCAAACGCCGAGAGGCACCTCAAGTTGCTTCCCACACCATGGAGCCAGGGTGTGCCCAGGACTCGCCAGAGACACAGAAGATCACCACTAGAGGCTACACCACGCCTGCATGGTGCAGAAGGGACACCTGGGAAGGCGGTGGGGGAGCACGGGCCTGGCTTCCGGCCTCCAGAACCGTGAGCAGTAATGGCTGCTGTTCCGCCAGGGTCATCTGTTATGGCAGCCAGATCTGAGACACTGCCCAGCCCTATGGAGACACGCCCTGGACGGGGCCCTGGAGCCCTTTTCAGGCTCCCCAGGGACACCTGTATGCAGTGGAGCTTGAGAGGCACTGGCTGAGACCCTGCCACCCTCCCCAGGAATCTGAAGGCTGCATCTTTTCACAAGGCTTTGCCCAGGCAGGCCAAGGACTGAAGGTCCCCTCCCGCCTCCCCCCAGAGCGCGTCCGGGCTGCGCTCTGCAGGCCAGCCTGGTGGCCCCAGGATAAAAGGCACACAGCTCACCTGGCAGGAGAACCAGCCTTCCGGCGTGCAGAGACGGCCGCCCTTGGCTCCTCTGTCAAAGTAGCTCCCATTGTACTGCACAGACCGGAGTTTCTGGCACATGGAGTCGATGACCCGCAGGAATTCCTCCTGAGCCTCTGCACCCGCCATGGAGGGGTAGGAGCTCACCTGGAGGAATCAATGAAGGGCGCTGAGCCTGGCGCATGGCGCCCTGAAGCCTGCACTAGCTCTCAATCCATCCCACTCCACAGCCCTCCGAGAACCTGCCCAAGCCCAGTCCTAGGGTCAGAGGGTCTGAGTTCATGTGGCCTCCTGGCCACTGCTGGGCTGTCCCACCCTGGGAGACTCTGACCTGTGAAATGGAGGGAACCACACCAGTCCCCAGGCTGGGTAAGACTTAGATAACAGGCTGGGCGTGGTGGCTCACGCCTGTAATCACAGCATTCTGGGAGGCCGAGGCTGGCAGATCCCTTGAGGTCAGGAGTTTGAGACCAGCCTGGCCAAGAAGGTAAAACAATGTTTTACTAAAACTACAAAAAATGAGCCAGGCGTGGGGGCACATGCCTGTAATCCCAGCTACTCAGGAGGCTGAGGCAGGAGGATTGCTTGAACCTGGAAGATGGAAGTTGCAGTGAGCCAAGATCACACCACCGTACTCCAGCCTGGGCAACAGAGTGAGCCTCCGTCTCAAATAAAATAAAAGAAAAAGATGAGATAATACAGTCGGGCAGCCACAGCCATCCCACCCTGGTCAGGTGGGCAGTGGTCCGTGGAGGGTCACACCTGCACGGAAGAGTGTCGGGATCAGTTAGCTCTGCTCCAGGGAGCAGGCTGGGAAATGCAAGGAATGTGGATAGTCACCAGGACCTCTGGGAGATGCAGAAAAACTCAGGACATGCGGCGGAGCATTAGCAATTGTCCCACAAAGAGGGGTGGGGTGAGGGCACAGGGGTCAACCACACAGGCAACACTGGGACAGGACACCCCTCACAAGGGTCTCCACAGCACCCTCCACGTACTAATGATGTACCGTGGCATGGCGTGGCATGCTACGTGATGACAAAACCCACATTCAGATGGGGTGGATGGAAATGAGGGCAGAGCTGGCTCTACCTTTGGGAGGAAGGTGGAGAGGTCTGCAGACCAAGGATGGGCTCATGAGAAGGGCGGGGTGGTGGATGATGGGTGGCAGATGACAGGGTGTTGGGTGACAGGGTAGCAGGTGACAGGATGACAGGTGACAGGGTGGCAGGTGATGGGCGACAGGTGACAGGAATATGGGTGACAGGTGACAGGAATATGGGTGACAGGGTGATTTACACCTGTACTGTGCTGCCTAGACCCTCAGATCCCTGCTAGCACCTGCTGACCTTGGTCACAGTTGGGCAAATGACGACTCAGGCTCTGGGCATCCTCTCCCGTCTGCCCTGATGTTCATCACTGCTGCCCAGGAAGAACCCCCGTGGGGAGGAGGGGAGGCAGGCAGTAGCCCCCACCGTCCCCCTCCCCAACCCCAGTGAGCTCAAGCTCAGGTGAAAAGACTCCATGGGTGCCGGCCCCCACGAAGAGAGCTGTGCAGAGCCAACACGGTGGGACACAGGCCCCGCAACCAACCACAGTCCAGACAGGGACACTTCTTTCCTTCTTTTTTTTTTTGTTTTTGAGAGTGTCTCACTCTGTTGCCCAGGCTGGAGTCCAGTGGCGTGATCTTGGCTCCCGGCAACATCTGACTCCAGGGATCAAGCAATTCTCCTGCCTCAGCCTCCTAGGTAGCTGGGATTACAGGCATATACCGCTACACTCGGCTAATTTTTTGGTTTTTTAGTAAAGACAGGATTTCACTGTGTTAGGCAGGCTGATCTCAAGCTCCTGGCCTCAAGGGATCCGCCTGCCTTGGCCTCCCAAAGTGCTGGGACTGCAGGCATGAGCCACCACATCCAGCCCAAAACAGGGCCACCTCTACCATTAGAGACAGGCCCCACTCTCCACTCTGCCCCTCATTTGTCATCTCGGTCTATTTCTTTGTTCAAAGGAAGCAAAAGAGCCATCAGGCCCAGGCAATGGAACAGAAGGCTGAATTCTCCTTGAAGGCGAAGAGCAGTTCCCACTGAGAGCTTTTACGCTCAAATCTGCATGGATCTTTCTCTCATGTCCTGGAGAAGGAAGGGCTGGTCTGTTTTAAAAGGCAGGGCTCAGACCCAGCAATAACTCAAAGCATCTCTGAAAAGCATCTGGTGCAGGGAACGCCCCTCGCCGTTTCCACGTCTCAGGTCAGGTGCCTGTGCGGCACCACGGGAGGGAAATGAATGAGTCGGCCGGGACACAGAAGACACTGACCAGCTGTGGAGGGACGTGGCAGAGTGAAGGGCAGACGGAGATGAGGGGCTGCCTGGGACAAGTGCATGTCAGAAGTGAACTGCCTGACACGTGAAGATATTCAAAGGTCAGTTTTACTCAAAACACACCACACCGCAGGGGAAATGCTGCCCTGCCATGGGCAACAGCAGCCCCAACCCCAGGGCAGCGGCCCCGGCAGGTGTGAGCATCCCACCGAGAAGGGAAGTCCAGCGCTGGCCGGGGCAAAAGCTGACAAGTCAGTGAGGCCGATGCTCCTCACAGCTTGGGGTCCACATTCTGGCTTCCCCAACCAGAGCAGCCCCGTCAGATCCACACAAGCACAGAGTGTGGCCCTACCCACTGCTCGTCGTGAGGCCAACAAGCTTCCAGAGCCCGCAGAGCCTGGCTTCAAAAACCCGTCCAGCATGCCCGACCCTCACACGGGCTCACCTCCCTCAGGTAGCTCCGGATCCGGCTCTCACAGCTGTATCTCAGATAGCCAGACTTACTCTGAAATCGAGACTCCAAGCCTGCAAGGAAAATGAGAAGACCCCCGAGCCCCCGGGGAGGCCAGGGGTTTCCAGGTCTATGTCCTGCCCAGCTCAGGTGCCAAGCGGAGCGGAATACGAGGGTCACACTGCAAGCATCTTTTCACCTTTTCTTTCTTTTTCTGAGACAGGGTCTTGCTCTGGCCTCCAGGCTGGAGAACAGTGGCATGAACACAGCTCACTATAGCCTTCACCTCCTGGACTCAAGAAATCCTCCTGCCTCAGACTCCCGAGTGGCTGGGACTACAGGCACGCACCACCACACCTGACTGACGTTTTATTTTTTGTAGAGATGAGGTCTCACTTTGTCACCTAGGCTTGTCTTGAACTCCAGGGCTCAAGCTGTCTTCCCGCCTTGGCCTCCCAAAGTGCTGGGATGACAAGCATGAGCAGCCACACCCAGCCAGACGGCACCACCTTGAGAAGTATTCTGATAGTGACACGCACAGCATCCTTGTTTGGTTTTTGTGTTAGAAGCACCTCAAATACCACCAAGGAGCTTCTGCCTGGCCCTCAAGCCCTCCTTTCCCGAAAGGGCTGCAGTCTTTCAGCATCGCCTCTGATGGACCTACAAGGCCAGAGCAGAAGGTGGAAGCAACCCAGTGTCAGTGAATACAAGGCCAGGGCAGAAGGTGGAAGCAGCCAGTGTCAGTGAATAGACAGGGTGTGGCGTGTACATGCAGTGGAGTGATTAGAGTGTGGTGTGTACATGCAGTGGAGTGAATAGAGCGTGGCATGTACATGCCATGGAGTGAACAGACAGTGTGGCGTGTACATGCAGTGGAGTGAACAGACAGTGTGGCATGTACATGCAGTGAAGTGAACAGTGTGGCGTGTACATGCAGTGGAGTGAATAGACAGTGTGGTGTGTGCATGCAGTGGAGTGAATAGACAGTGTGGTGTGTACATGCAGTGGAGTGAATAGACAGTGTGGTGTGTATATGCAGTGGAGTGTATAGACAGTGTGGCATGTGCCTGCAGTGGAGTGAATAGACAGTGTGGTGTGTGCATGCAGTGGAGTGAATAGACAGTGTGGTGTGTATATGCAGTGGAGTGTATAGACAGTGTGGCATGTACATGCAGTGGAGTGAATAGACAGTGTGGTGTGTATATGCAGTGGAGTGAATAGACAGTGTGGTGTGTACATGCAGTGGAGTGAATAGACAGTGTGGTGTGTACATGCAGTGGAGTGAATAGACAGTGTGGTGTGTATATGCAGTGGAATGAATAGACAGTGTGGTGTGTACATGCAGTGGAGTGAATAGACAGTGTGGTGTGTACATGCAGTGGAGTGAACAGTGTGGCGTGTACATGCAGTGGAGTGTATAGACAGTGTGGTGTGTACATGCAGTGGAGTGTATAGACAGTGTGGTGTGTACATGCAGTGGAGTGAATAGACAGTGTGGTGTGTATATGCAGTGGAGTGTATAGACAGTGTGGCATGTACATGCAGTGGAGTGAATAGACAGTGTGGTGTGTATATGCAGTGGAGTGAATAGACAGTGTGGTGTGTACATGCAGTGGAGTGTATAGACAGTGTGGTGTGTATATGCAGTGGAGTGAATAGACAGTGTGGTGTGTATATGCAGTGGAGTGTATAGACAGTGTGGTGTGTATATGCAGTGGAGTGAATAGACAGTGTGGTGTGTATATGCAGTGGAGTGTATAGACAGTGTGGTGTGTATATGTAGTGGAGTGTATAGACAGTGTGGTGTGTACATGCAGTGGAGTGTATAGACAGTGTGGTGTGTACATGCAGTGGAGTGTATAGACAGTGTGGTGTGTATATGCAGTGGAGTGAATAGACAGTGTGGTGTGTATATGCAGTGGAGTGAATACACAGTGTGGCGTGTGCATGCAGTGGAGTGAATAGACAGTGTGGTGTGTACATGCAGTGGAGTGTATAGACAGTGTGGTGTGTACATGCAGTGGAGTGAATAGACAGTGTGGTGTGTACATGCAGTGGAGTGAATAGACAGTGTGGTATGTACATGCAGTGGAGTGAATAGACAGTGTGGTGTGTACATGCAGTGGAGTGAATACACAGTGTGGTATGTACATGCAGTGGAGTGAATAGACAGTGTGGTGTGTACATGCAGTGGAGTGAATACACAGTGTGGCGTGTACATGCAGTGGAGTGAATAGACAGTGTGGTGTGTACATGCAGTGGAGTGAATACACAGTGTGGTGTGTACATGCAGTGGAGTGAATAGAGAGTGTGGTGTGTACATGCAGTGGAGTGAATACACAGTGTGGTGTGTACATGCAGTGGAGTGAATAGAGAGTGTGGTGTGTACATGCCGTGGAGTGTCATTCAGCCTGAAAAAGAAGGAAATTCTGATATAGGCTATGATATGAATGAACCTTTAGGACACTGTGCTGAGTGAAATAAGCCAGTCACAAAAAGGCAAATACTGTGTGACTGCAGTCATATGAGGTTCCTAGATTCATCAAATCAGAGACACAGAAACTGGAACGAGGGTAGGGGGAAGAAACAGTGAGTGTAATGGGGACAGAGGTTCAGCTTTGCAAGGTGGAAGGAGTTCTGGAGAGGACAGTAGTGGTGGCTGCACACAGTGTGACTGTACGTAATGCCAATGACCTGTGCACTAAAAAATGGTTGAGATGCTACATTTTATGTCACATTTATCTTACCACAATTTTTAAAATAATAATAGGCCGGGTGCAGTGGCTGACACCTGGGAGCAAATCCCAGCAAAATCCCAGCACTTTGGGAGGCTGAGGCACACGGATCACCTGAGGTCGGGAGTTCAAGACCAACCTGGCCAACATGGCAAAACCTCATCTCCACTAAAAATACAAAATTAGCTGGGTGTGGTGGCAGGCACCTGTAATCCCAGCTACTCGGAAGGCTGAGGCAGGAGAATCACTTGAACATGGGAGGCAGAGGTTGCAGTGAGCCAGGATCATGCCACTACACTTCAGCCTGGGCAACAGAGTGAGACTCCATCTCAAAAAAAACAAAAATAATAAAAAGTCCCTTGACCATGTGTGGTGGCTCATGCCTGTAATCCCAGCACTTTGGGAGGCCGAGGTGAGTGGATCACGAGGTCAGGAGACCATCCTGGCCAACATGGTGAAACCCCATCTCTACTAAAAATACAAAAATTAGCTGGGTGTGGTGGCTCATGCCTGTAGTCCCAGGTATTCGGGAGGCTGAGGCAGAAGAATTGCTTGAACCCGGGAGGCGAGGTGGAGGTTGCAGTGAGCTGAGATCACACCACCGCACTCCAGCCTGGCAACAGAGCGAGACTCCGTCTCAAAAAGTCTCATCCAAGGGCTGCCCAGACTCTGGCCCCCATGTGAGGGGTGGGGGTGCCTTTCCCACGAGGCCGGGAAATGAGCACATTTTGTTCTGAGTCCCCCACCTCAACCACAGGGTTACAGGCCAGCCCTTCGTTGGGGGCTTTTTGGACCCCAACTTCTCCTGGCACCACAGGCTCCAAAGAAGCCCCTCCCCTGCCAGCAGCAGCACCCACGCACCTTCAAACCACGGCGGGTCCTCAACCCGGGTCTCAGCCGCGATGTTCTGGGTGGCGTTGTGTAGGAGGTCAGCCAGCAGCCTCTGCCTCTGCGGGGCCTGCTCATCACACAGCAGCTGCTGGGCGGCCTGGATGAGGCCCGCGTGTGGCTCGTGAAACGCACTGAGGAAGCGCCTGATGTCGCTCACATCTGCCACCAAAGGAACAAACAGAAAAGTGCCAGTCCAGCAGAAGACACATCCCCGGTCACGAGAAGAGCCTCTGACCCCATCTTCCCCATCACTCAGGGCCTGGGAATCACCAGGACTCAGACTCAAGGTGTCCCAGGCCTTTGTCCTTGCCCTGACACCAACAGCTGGGGACCATGCATCAGGGCGGCATGAGGACAGGGAGGAAGGGGCAGGTTGTGCTTCAGAAGACAGATGAAAGCGCACCGAGACGGCTGCTTCCCCATTTGGCCTCTCCTCCCAACCACGCTGCCCCTCCTGCAGCCCTTCCTGGAGACCTGGCTCTCAGACCTTTTTCTGCTCTCTCCTGGAGCCTCTTCACAACTCCCTGAAGCAGACTGCTCTCTAGGCAAGCACTTAATAGAAAGTTAAAACAAAGTCTATCCAGGACCTTCACAAAATGTTAGCAAAGAGAATTCATGTAATCCCAGCACTTTGGGAGGCCGAGGCGGGTGGATTACGAGGTCAAGAGATCGAGACCACCCTGGTCAACATGGTGAAACCCCATCTCTACTAAAAATACAAAAAATTAGCTGGGTGTGGTGGTGCGTGCCTGTAATCCCAGCTACTCGGGAGGCTGAGGCAGGAGAATTGCCTGAACCCAGGAGGCGGAGGTTGCAGTGAGCCGAGATCGCGCCATTGCACTCCAGCCTGGGTAACAAGAGTGAAACTCCATCTCAAAAAAAAAAAAAAAAAGAGAATTCAGCAACACAAGAAAAGAGGTATACACCATGGCCGAGCAGGAATGCAAGGCTGGTTCACCATATTAGAAAAGTCTCATGATCATATCAGCGGATGCAGAAGACTCACTGTGGAGCGTGGACATGGTGGAATCCTTAGACAACATCAAAAGCACAGCATAAAAGAAAAAATCAACAGACTGAGCTTCCTCAATATTAAAAACACTTACTCTGCAAAAAAAAAAAAAAAAAAAAAAAAAAATGCTCTTAAGAGAATGAAAAGTCAAGCCACAGGGTAAATATTTGCAAACCACCTATCTGACAAAGAACTTGTGTCCAGGTATTTTGGTAGGGTCGGGGGGTGACTTCTAAAACTTAACAGTAAAAAAAAAAAAAAAAAAAATCCAGTTAGAAAATGGACCAGGGACATGAAGAAACACTTCACCAAGGAGACTCTACAGATGGCAAATAAGCATGTAAAAACGTATTTAGGGCTGGGCGTGGTAGCTCACACCTGTAATTCCAGCACTTTCAGAGACTGAGGTGGGAGAATCACTTAAGCCCGGGAGTTCAAGACCAACCTGGCAACATAGCAAGACCCCATCTCTAAAAAAAATAATAATAATTAGCTGTGCATGGTGGTGCACACCTGTAGTCCCAGCTACTTGGGAGGCTGAGGTAGGAGGATTGTTTGAGCCCAGGAGTTCAGGGTTGCAGTGAGCCATGATTGCCACTGCACTCCAACCTGGGCAACAGAGTGAGACCCTGTCTCTATTTTTACAAAAGATGTTCAGATACTTGGCATCGTTAACCATTAGAGAAATGCATATTAGGGCTGCAATGAGACATCACATTGCCATCAGAATGGCTAAAATTAAAAATAGCAACAGTGCCAAAAGCTGGCAAGGCTGCACAGAAACTGCAGAGTGGGAAGGTAAGACAGCCACTCTAGTGTACAGCTTGGTGGTTTCTTTTCCTTAAGTAGCTTTATTGAAATACAATTCACACTCCTTACAATTCACCCATTTAAAGTGTACAATTCAATGTGTTTTATGACATTCCCACACTTGTGCAGCCACATCCACAGTCAACTTTAGAGCATTATCTACTTTTTTTTTTTTTTGAGAAGGAGTTTCACTCTTTTGCCCAGGCTGGAGTGAAGTGGTGCGATCTGGGCCCACCGCAACCTCTGCCCCCAGGGTTCAAGCAATTCTCCTGCCTCAGCCTCCCAAGTAGCTGGGACTACAGGTGCCTGCCACCACACCAGGCTATTTTCTGTATTTTTATTAGAGACGGGGTTTCACCATGTTGGCCAGGTTGGTCCCAAACTACTGACCTCAAGTAATGCACCAGCCTCAGTCTCCCAAAGTGCTAGGATTACAGGCATGAGCCACCATGCTCGGCCAATTTTAGAACATTTTCACCACCTGAGAAAGAAACCTCATACTCTTTCGCTACCAATCCCCCTCCCCTCTGCCCTGCCCCCAACCCTAAACAACCACTAATCTATTTTCTGTCTCTCTAACATCCCTGTTCTGGATGTTTCCTGTGCATGGAACCTTGCTGTATGTGCTGGCATCTGGACTCCGCATGGTTTCATGGCTCAGCCGCTCTGTGCCTTGTTCCTCTTCATGGTGAGTAATTCCACTGGATGGATGTGCCACACTTCCTTTATCCATGTGTTCAACATTGGAGACTTGGGTAGTTTCCACCTTTCGGCTATTATGAAAAAAGCTACCACTGACGCTCCCGTGTGAGTTTTGGCGTGGACGTGTTTTCATTTCTCTTGGGTACTTACCTAGGAGAGGAGCTGCTGGTTCATATGGAGACTGTGTGTAACTGAGAAGCTGCCAGACGATTTCGCACAGCAGCTGTGCCGTTTTCCCTTCCCAGTTTCCCCACATCCTCGCCCACACTGGCCGCCATCCCAGTGGGTGTGAAGTGGCATCTCGCTGTGGTTTCTGTTCGCAGTGCCCTCATGACCGATGATACTGAGCATCTTTTCATGTGCTTACTGACCATCTGAATATCTTCTTTGGAGACATTTCTATTCAGAACCTTTGCCATGTTTAATTGGGTTGTCTTTTTACTATTCAGTTATAAGGATTCTTTGTATATTCTCATGCAAGTCCCTGATCAGGTACATGATTGGCAACTATTTTCTCCAATTCTGTGGGCTGTCTTTTAGCCTCCTTCATGGTATCCTTTGAAGCACCAAAGTTCCCAAATTTTCTGTTTCTGAAACGGAGTCTTATTCTGTCACTCAGCCTGGAGTGCAGTGTCATGATCTCGGCTCACTGCAGCTTCCACCTCCTGGGTTCACATGATTCTCCTGCCTCAGCCTCCTGTGTAGCTGGAATTACAGGCGCCTGCCACATACCCAGCTAATTTTTGTATTTTTAGTAGATAGGGAGTTTCACCATGTTGGCCAGGCTGGTCTGAAACTCCTGACCTCAAGTGATCTACCCATCTCGGCCTCCCAGAGTGCTGGGATTACAGGTGTCAAAGCAGAAGCAGCGGGGAACAAACCTCTAGAAGGCTGAACTGGGGAAGGAAGTGGCTTTTTATTCAGCTGGGAGCTGCGGGGGCAACAGCCTCATTCACTGAGCTCCCCGAGCTGCAGCTCCTCTCCCCTTTTATAGGTTTACAACGCTAAAGGGGAAACTGAGGCGGAACTATGTCATTGTCCATTTGCTGGACATCTGACCTTACAATCTTTTGGCTTCATTGATTTGCTAATTCATATGCAGAGCGAGCCGGGACCAGCTGGGGAGGGGGCTTACAGAGACAAGATGAAAGCAACAAGCTGCCTGTTGGCAGAGGTATTTCCAGGAGGGAGCCTGGTCGTGGAGACATGGGGGCGTGACCCAGTGCCTGGCTCCAGCCGGCAGGGATAGCATTCATTTGCAGCTCTTTCAAGGTTAACTGATAGCAGAGACGCTGGGAACTAAAGAGGGAGTCATTTCCCAGCTCTTTGGTATCTTATTTTATTTTTTTCTTCACCCTTCTTCCCATCTGGAAGTGGGGGGCGGAGGAGGTGAAATAGAGGGAGGAAGTGGCGAGGGGGTCTCCCCTCTTAGCATGAGCCACCATGCCCAGCCCAAAGTTCTTAATTTTGATGAAGTCCAATTTATCTGTTTTTTCTTCTGCTGCTCATGTTTTGGTGTCAAATCTAAGAATCTTTTGCCCAATCCAAGGTGATGAGGACTTACCCCTATGTTTTCTTCTAAGGGTTTTATATTTTTAACTTTTACATTTAGGTCTTTAAGTTAATTTTTGTATAAGGTACCCGGTGAGGGTCCGGCTTCATTCTTTCGTATGTGAATATCCAGTTGTCCCAGCACCATTTGCTGAAGACGGTATTCTTTCCCCCACATTGAAAGGTCCTGGCATCCTGACCACAGACACATAGATCTCTGGGTGCTCTGTTCTATTCCTCTGATATATACCTGTCCTCATACCAGTGCCAGTCTTGACTACTGTGGCTTTGTAGTAAGTTTTGAAATCAGGATATGTGGGCCCTCCGACTACGTCCTTTTCACGGTTGTTTTAGCTATTCCGGGTCTCTTGCGATTCCACATGAACTGTGGATTAGAATCAGCATGTCAATTGCTACAATGAAACCAGCTGAATTTTCACAGGGATTGTGCTGAATTTGTAGGTCCATGTGGGGGGTTCCACCACCTTAACAACCTTCAGTTTTCCATTCCGTCAACATGGGATGTTCATCCATTTATTCAAATCTGTCATTTCTTTCAACAACGTTTTGCAGTTTTCAGAATATAAGTATTACAATTTTTCATTACGCTTATCCTAAGTATCTTATTCTTTTTGATGCTAGTGTAAACAAGACTATTTTGTTTCATTTTCAGATTGCCCATTGTCAGTGTATACCTATATTCGTATATGGACCTGGTATCCTTCCGCCTTGCTAAACTTGAGGATTAGTTCTAATCATTTTTTAGCGGATTCCTTAGGGTTTTCTATATGCAGGTTCATGTGATCTGCAAACAGAGACAGCTTCACTGTTTCCTTTCCAACCTGGATGCCTTTTGTTTTTCTCGACGAAATGTCCTGTGTAGACCCTGCAGAGCCACGCTAAACAGAACCGGCAAGAGTGGACA
Organism: Saguinus oedipus; assembly: GCA_031835075.1. Classification (NCBI taxonomy): domain Eukaryota; kingdom Metazoa; phylum Chordata; class Mammalia; order Primates; family Cebidae; genus Saguinus; species Saguinus oedipus. The sequence goes on along the minus strand of CM063175.1, from coordinate 41,518,789 downwards.
TCCTTGTCTCCAGAAACTAAACGCACACCACACAATGCAGTACTCCATTCCTGGGCATTTTCCCCAGAGGAATGAAAACCTACATCCCACCAAAACCTGTAAATATGACCAGGTGCGGTGGCTCACGCCTGCAAAGATGGCCAGGTGCGGTGGCTCACGCCTGCAAAGATGGCCAGGTGCGGTGGCTCATGCCTATAATCCCAAAACTCAGGGAGGCCAAACTGGGTAAATCACTTGAGCTTAGGAATTCAAGACCAGCCTAGGCAACATGATGAAGCCCTATTTCTACAGCAAATACAAAAATTAGCCAGGCACGGTGGTGCACCCCTGAAGTCCCAACTACTCAGGGGCTGAGGCAGAGGATCACCTGAGCCCAGGAGGAGGAAAGCTGCAGTGAGCTATGATTGCACCACTGCACTCCAGCCTGGGTGACAGAGTGAGACCCTGCCTCAGAAGAAAAAAAGAAAGAGAAAAGGAAAACCTGAACATAATTGGCCATAGAAGCTTTATTTGTAATAGTCAAAAACTGGAAACAAACAAAATATCCTTCCACAGGTGAATGGTTGAACTGTGGTAAAAACAAACCATGGAATACTATTCAGCAATGAAAAGGAACAGAGTATGCACACACCCAACTCAGACGCATCTCAGGAGCCTCATGTGGAGTAAAAAAGGTCACATACTGTATGATTCCACTCACCTACTGTTCTCTAAATGACAAAATTATAGACATGGAGAACATATCAGCAGGTGCTACGGGCTAGGGATTGGTGGTGGCCAGGGGCAGGCAGGACTATAAAGGGGAGAGCCTTGAGTGACGGATGGAGAGGTCTCTACCTTGACCCTGACGCTGGTCACAGGTATCTACATAGGGAGAAATGACAGAAGAACACACACACTGCAATAGTGTCTGTGTTCCCGTTTTGATGTTGTACCATGGTTCTGTCTGATGTTGCCTTTGAGGGAAAGGGTGGAGGTACATGGGACCTTCCTATCTGTGCAACTTCCTGGGAATCTATCATTATTTCTAAATAAACAATTTAGGCCAGGCACAGTGGCTTGCACCTGTAATCCCAGCATTTTAGGAGGCCGAGGCAGGAGGACAGCTTGAGCCCAGGAGTGTGAGACTATCCTGGGCAACATGGCAAAACCCCATGTTTACAAAAAACGCAAAACAATTGGCCAGGCATGGTAGAGAATGCCTGTGGTTCTAGTTACTTGGGAGGCTGAGGAGAGAGGATAGCTTGAAACATGGAGGTTGAGGGTGCAGTGAGCCATGTTTGTGCCACTGCGCTCCAGCCTGGGCAACAAAGTCTCAAAATATAAATAAAATAAAAAATTTTTGGCCAGACACAGTGGCTCATGCCTGTAATCCCAGCACTTTGGGAAGCCAAGGCAGGAGGACTGCTTGAGCTCAGGAGTTTGAGACCAGCCTGGGCAATAGAGCAAGACCCCATCTCAATGTTTTAAAAAAAGAAAACAAAATTTGTTGAAGTCTAACAAATTTCAAGGAGGAGGACTAGTGGTCTCAGGGAAGAGACGGGGATAAAGCACCAGAGAGAGGAGAGACAGAGAGACAGAGACAGACAGCGGAGAGAGACAGGGACTGGGAGGTGCAGGGAGGGACACAGAGCCACGTGTTCTGCTCTCTTGCAACTATGCCCTGAAATGGGAAAGAAAGGAAACGTCCAAAGGCGAGGAATATCCTGAGCACACCCCTGCCCAACCCTGCCCCCGAATGGGCCACCCCAGGGGCCATCACAGTGATACATGTTCTGGCTGCATCCTCTGGGAGCACAAGGCCCAGTGGAGAAAGGGGGCTTGCAACCGTGGCACATGCCAGGGACACGACCCCTCAGTGCTGACAGCTGAGCCCCCAGCACTGCAGCCTGGGACGTGGCCACGTGGACGCTCCTCCTGGACTTCTCTTTCTGCCCTTTAGGCCAAGGAGGCAGAGCTTCATGCCTCAGAGCACCCACGCCCTTCCTGGGCACCAGAAGTGTCTCCCTCCCAGGGAAGGGCACACGATGGCGTCTCCCCCCACCGTGCCCAAAAGTTCTCCTTTACAGAGGCCAACAAGCACAGACCTTGGCATTCAGCTGCTTCTGAAAGGCAGGACTTTGTGTCCTGAGGCTTCAATACAGATTCCCCTAAAGAGCCACCTCTCAAAGCAATTGCCCCCGAGCATGAGCTCTGAGGATAGCATCTCCGCAAACGCCAACCAGGAACAACGTGAGCATCCCATGGACCACCACCCCGTCCTTCCAGAAGGGCCTCAGCCTAGCAGAACAGAACAGCATCTCTTTCTGGCTCCACCTCCCCCACCAAACTGTGCAGGCCCCAACCCCAAAGCCCTCCCTCTGCTCTTGGGAATTGCTAGGACACCTCAAATGAACACAAATAAAATTAAAAGATTATTTTTTGTGTGTGAGATGGAGTCTTGCTCTGTCGCTAGGCTGGAGTTTAGTGGCACGATCTCGGCTCACTGCAACCTCCAACTCCCAGGTTCAAGGGATTCTCCTGCCTCAGCCTTCCGAGTAGCTGGGACTACAGGTGCACACGACCACACCCGGCTAATTTTTATATTTTTAATAGAGATGGGGTTTCACCATGTTGGCCAGGATGGTCTCGATCTCTTGACCTCATGATCCACCCGCCTCAGCCTCCCAAAGTGCTGCGATTACAGGAGAAAGCCACCATGCTTGGCCAATTAAAAGATTTTTTTTTGAAGAGAAAGACAACCAACTGAGCAACTGGGTGCATGAACGAGAGGACTGAGGACTCTGCCATCGAAGTGACACTGACCAGCTCTGACTCCAGAGGGCTTCCTCCTTGAGACCTGAGAGTTCAGAGTAAGGGGGACCCTTTGCCACCCCGACAGGCACCCCGGGGCCAAGCCCCCAGGACCCCCGAGAGTGCCAGCTTCCCGCCCACCTCCAAGGTCCTTGCCACTCACAGCCCTGCCAGGACTGGCCCGAGGTAAGCAGCACCAGCTCGGTGTCATCGGGGATGCTGGGGAAGTAGTCCTCGGTCAGCTCCGTGCCATCTTCGTACAGGCACAGCCGGGAGCCGCGCTCAGGTAGCTGCAGGGGCGGGAGAGGCAACAGGAGGAGGAAGGGTCTCAAGACCAGGGCTTTCAACGGCAGGCCTCACAAACGTCCAAAATGAGCTGTGTTGTTGTTTTGTTTTGTTTTTTCATGGTACTTTAGGTTCTATGAGCTGTGTTTAAGAAGCAGGCTCAGGCTACCGCCTGTATATGCCACAGTGCGACAACGCCCAGGCAAGGATGAGGGATCGGGAGCAAGAGCGCCTGAGTGCAGGCCTTTCTAAAACAGGAAGAGTCAGGAAAAGTATACAGCAGGTGGCGGCCGCTTGCTCTGCAGGATTCACCCTTTTAAAATGAGCTCCTGAGGGCACTTCAAATACAGCCTGTCTCTGTCAGCGCCGCCTCCCTTCTTCCAGGAGCTGGCATCACCACCCCCAGCGCACAGCCGTCATGAAACCCAGTCTCTACTAAAAATACAAAAATTAGCTGGGCCTGGTAGCACGTGCCTGTAGTCCCAACTACTGGTCAGTTTTAGGCATTTTATGGCAACTCCCACCCCTGCCAGGCCTGGCATGCACACCTGGTAACCCTCGCACTGGTCTAAAAAAGGACACCAATCTAAAATAAGGTGACGATTGCAATCCCTAGCTGCGAGGGCCGGAAGGGCCTGCAGGGCTCACCTAGCCAAGCCTTTCACTTTACGCAAAGGGAAGCCGAGGCAGGGAAAGGCAGAGCAGCCGCGACCCCGCGTGCCAGCAGCTGGCACTCAGCCCTTGTCTCCTGGCTCCGCATGCAGGGCTGTGCTGACCCAGAGGTGGGAAGAGGAAAGGGGTGATCCGAATCGCTTCCCAACTCGCCTGCGCTCCGAAGCCACGATCGGGAACCCCAGGCTGCGGGGGCCCTGGTGCCCAGCGGCTGAGACGAACGAAAACCACCCTCACCGGGCGCCGCCCGCACCCTCCGCTTTGGAAGAGGAAAAGCGGCACCTCCTATTCTCCCCACCGCCTCCCCGGCGGGCACCTGGAAGCGGAGGCAGCCCTTCCGCAGCACTTCCCGGCAGCTCCTGCCCGCCACGCCGAACTTCCTCGGGCTGCGCAGGGCCCGCAGCTTGACGGTCTTGGGCTTCTGGAGCATTGCAGACGTCCTCCAGGCCGCTGGGCCCCGCAGGTGGCGGCACCCGCTGGCTGGCTGCTCAGGCGCGTCCTCGCCCCGGCCGCAGAGGTCTGCACCAGGTGAGTTCTGCAAAGCTGGCACTGGCCGGGCGCCGATCCAGGAAACTACATTACCCAGAAGGCCTGGGAAAAGTGATGCCCTACGTGGTCTCGTGAGCTTGCGTCACCCCACCGAAACTACATTACCCAGAAGGCTCGGGAAAGCAAAGGCGCGACATCGCCTTGCACCCAGGTGCCCTGGCCCCGGAAACTACCTGAGCCGGAGGGCACGAGAAACAGAGGCCTCCCTTGTGCGCAGGCGCGGCCAGGGCGGGGCGGGGTCGCGCACGCGCGGAGGCCCCGGCCCAGGGCTGGGCTTGGTTGTCATGAGAGCGGCGCCTGCGGCCGGGGCGATGGACGGAAGCGGCCGGGGCTGCTCCTCCCCTACCACCGCCGCGGCAGCTTGGGGTGCAAGCCAGCCTGGGGCGGCAGAGGGGGCGCCGCCTGAGTTCCACAAGAGAGAGCGTCGGCTGCCGAGGTGGTCCGCGAGGACCGGGACCCGCCCGCCCCTGGGGTCCGGGCTCTGAGGCACGGCCTGGCCGCCTCCCCGGGCCGCTCCGCAGCTCCGACCCGGCCGCCCTCTCTGTCGGGGCCGCGGCAGTGCCTGTCGGGGCAGTCCACTCTGAGCAGGTACCTTCCCGGGCCGGGGCCGGACGTGGGGGCGGGGCGCGGTCCCCACCTGGGAGCCGGGTACGAAACCTAGGCGCGCGGTGCCAGCCTGGACGGTGTGGGCTTAGGCTCCGGCCTTGCTGTCGCCAAAGAGCCAGCGCGGCCCCGGCGTGCCAGATGCTGGGGAGCTCAGCCTGGGTGCTGGGAGCGCCTGTCCCGCCGGCCCGTTTAGCCAGGATTTTATTTTCATGCCCCGGCTTTTCCTGTTCTGGGTGCATAGCACATAGCGGGCCAGTTTCAGATGCGTTCTGCTGAGCAAAAGTTTGAAGAAAGATGCTCTGCCGCTGTAGAGATTAAAGTTTGATGGTTGTTTTTTGTTTTCGTTTTGCGCACTCAAGTTTTAGATTTGTCTGAAGCCCTTTCAGTCGCTAAGATTGCTTGACCAGAAGTCACTATTTGTGTAACACTTAAGGCTTTGAGACAGAGTCTCACTCTGTTGCTCAGGCTGGAGTGCAGCTCACTGCAACCTCCGCCTCCTGGGTTCAAGCGATTCTCCTGCCTCAGCCTCCCGAGTAGCTGGGATTATAGGTGTCCACCACGCCCGGCTAATTATTGTATTTTTAGTAGAGGCTGGGTTTCGCCCTGTTGGCCAGGCTGGTCTCGAACTCTTGACCTCAAGTAATCTGCCCGCCTCGGCCTCCCAAACTGCTGTGATTACAGGGGTGAACCACTGCACCCGGTCACATTTAAGTCTTCTTTAAAAAAAGATCTGGTTGGGCGCGGTGGCTCACCCCTGTATTCCCAGCACTTTGGGAGGCCGAGGTGGGTGGATCACAAATTCAGGAGATCGAGACCAGCCTGGCTAACAGTGAAACCCTGTCTTTACTAAAAATACAAAAAATTAGCTGAGCGTGGTGGAGCACGCCTGTAGTCCCAGCTACTCGGGAGGTTGAGGCAGTAGAATCACTTGAACCTGGGAGGCACAGGGTGCAGTGAGCCAATCGCACCACTGCAAATCGCACCACTGCACTCCTGCCTGGCGACAGAGCAAAACTCCGACTCAGAAAAAAAAAAAAAAAAGAAAAGAAAAAGAAAATCGGAAACAAGTTTTGTTTTCCAGTCTTGTAACAAAATGGAAGTAGCTACGTCGTAGTGAGGGATGAGGCCACATGGAGTCATAGCTGCCTGGGGAGAAACGCACTCTGGCACTTGTAGGGATGCCTATGGCTGTCCTTGGGACAGCGGAGTTCCCACGTGACTCTGATGAGGAAGACCAGCCAGTAACTGCACATTCAACAGAGCTTAGGTTCTTCCTGAATTGTTAATGGTGATTTTTTAGAGGCTAAAGGTGGCATCCTTCAGGGACATTCCAAGTATTTTATGTAACGCTTGAGGGTTTACACAGAGGGGATCATAGTGTAGAGCTGGAGGGTGTTTGGAGGGGTGCGGGTGTAGACTGGAAAAGGAATCCTTCTCAAATGCCAGACTGAGGCAACAGCATTGCCTCCCCAGTGCTGGTGCGTGGCTCTTAGCTGGTTCTTAAATGCCAGTGCTTTGTTTTAGATTTACTGGGGACAATACGGCATAATGGAAACACCCTTGACTTAGGAGAGCCATAACAGAGAGTGTTGGTTAGGATCAGAGACTAGCCAGGCTTGATAGCTCACACCTGTAATCCCAACACTTTAAGACACTAACGTGGGAGGATCGCTGAAGGCTGGGAGTTCAAGAGCAGCCTGGACAACACAGTGAAACCCCATCCCTACCAAAAAAAAATTAAGTAGTGTGCCTATAGTCCTAGCTACTCAGGAGGCTGAGACGAGGATCACTTGAGCCCAGGAGTTCAAGGTTACAGTGAGATACAATCACTCCACTGCAGCACAACCTGGGCAACAGAGTGAGACCCTATATTAAAAAAAAAAAAAATGGGATCAGGTGCAATGGCTCATGCCTGTAATCCCAGCACTTTGGGAGTTCAAGGTGGGTGGATTACTTGAAGTCAGGAGTACAAGACCAGCCTGGCCAACGTGATGAAGCCCCATCCCTACTAAAAATAGAAAATTAGCCAGACATGGTGGCATGTGCCTGTAATCCTAGCTACTTGGGAGGCTGAGGCAGGAGAATCGTTTGAACCCAGGAGGCGGAGGTTGCAGTGAGCCAAGATCGCGCCAGTGCACTCCAGCCTGGGCAAGAGCATGAGACTCTGTCTCAGAAAAAAAGAAAAAAAAAAAAAATCAGAGTCTGGAACCCAACAGCCTGAGCACAAGAGCTATTTTCAAGGTGGAATAGGGAGTGACAGGCCCTTCTCTTAAAAATGATGCAAGGGATCTGGCATGGTGGCTCACACCTGTAATCCCAACACTTTGGGAGCCTGAGGCAGGCAGATCACTTGAGACCAGAAATTTGAAACCAGCCTGGCCAACATGGCAAAACCTCGTCTCTACTAAAATATATATTAAAAAAAAAAAAAGTAGCCAGGCATGGTGGCCCATGCCTATAATCCCAGCTCCTCAGGAGGCTGAACCACCAGAATCACATGAACCCAGGAGACTGGTTGCAGTGAGCCAAGATCCTGCCACTGCACTCCAGCCTGGGTGACAGCAAAACTGTCTCAAAAAGAAAAACAGATGATGAAAGGCGATGGAGGGCTTCAGAGCTGAAGGTGTTAACTCTGAGCTTTGATTATTTGGCTGGACTTCAGAATTTATCACAAGAAGTGAGGGTCGGGAGAGTTGGCGCATTAATCCCTAGATGGGGAGCCCGCCGGGAGCTCTTGAGTTAGGACCTGGATGGAGATGACCAGAGCTGGGCCTGAGGCGTGCTCACGCAACAGGAAGTTAGGACTTGTCTGAGGGAGGCGCTTGCTGTCTAGAAAACACAGTGGGATCAGAAGGAAGGGTAAGCCTGCCGAGACCTGGCACACCACTGCGTGGTGACTGGGTGAGAGGAGATGCTGTGGCCAAGGGCTCAGAGCCTGAACTACCCAGAAGTGCTAGGTCACGAAGGAGGAGGAGCCATGGCCTGTGCGTTCCTGACCTAGGGTGCCTGGAGTGCAGGTCGGGCTGTGCAGCTAACAGTGGGTTAAATCACACTCATCCTTTTTAAATTCTTTGTTTGTTTTTTTTGAGAGATGGGTCTCACTCTCTTGCCCAGGCTGGTCTCGAACTCCTGGGCTCAAGCGATCCTCCCACCTCGGCCTCCCAAATTGCTGGGATTATAGGCATGAGCCACCACACCCAGCCTCATCCTGTTTTGGGAGGCTTTTAAAAAATTATTTTCTGGGTTGGTTTAGTTTAGTTTTTCTTTAATATACAGTAACATCTTGCAGTGAACTTTGTGGAAAAAGTAACTAGGGTCTCAATGATGGTTTATCATTCTATTTTAGGGCTTTCATTCATACATTCCAAGAAACACTAGCAATAATGCCAGCCAATAATCACTAGATTGAAGTGGTCCTCTTCAAATTCTCAATGAAAGTAAAAGAAAAATCTATCCTGTGCATCAAGCATGTCAAAATACATAACGTTTTATGTAGGGGTGTGTCTATGTGTTACCTCCTATTGAGAATTTCAATTAATAGTGTATCTTATCCCAAATTTTTTTTTTTTGAGACGGAGTCTTGCTCTATCGTCAGGCTGGAGTGCAGTGGCGGGATCTCAGCTCACTGCAACCTCTGCCTCCCAGGTTCAAGCAATTCCCCTGCCTCTGCCTCCTGAGTAGCCGGGACTGCAGGTGTGCACCACCGTGCCCAGCTATTTTTTTTTATTTTAGTAGAGATGGGATTTCACCAGTTGGCCAGGATGATCTCAATCTCCTGACCTCATTATCCGCCCGCCTCAGCCTGCCAAAGTGCTGGGGTTACAGGCATGAGCCACATGCCGCCCCAGAGAACTTTCTGATGGAGTCTTCTCATCCTGGTTTAGCCAGGAGCCTTTTTTCCCCCCATGATTTAGACTTAACTCAAATTGGCTTACTTAGGAGGAATTTGACTGGCTTAGTAACTGAAAAGCAACTCAGAGTCCCCGAGCATATCGGCTCAGTGGCCTGAGTCGGTCCCTCAGCCTGACTCTGCCGTCCTTTTAGTGTTTCATGTGCCTTTCCGGTTCCTGCCCTTCCTCTGCTCATACATATTCATTGAGCGGTTATTATGCTGTGCTTACATTGCCTTTTTCCCCTTGTGATTGTATAACTGATTAACATACTGGTCGTATTAGTTTTAAGTTTGTGTGTATATTCCAGCCAAAAACTATTTTTGCCATAACAAACTATCATAAACTGGTTAGCTTAAAACAACAGGAATTCATTCTGGAGGCAGAAGTCGGAAGGCGGTGTGGGCAGTGCCGACCCTCACTCTGGAGGCTGTAGGGGAGGATCCTTCATAGCCCCAGTGCCTGCTGGCCAGCCTCGGCAGTCCTCGGCAGGCCCGGCTTAGAGATGCATCACTCCAGTCTCTGCCTCTGTCACACATGGTGTTCTCCCTTTGTGTGGCTGCACTTCTTCCCTCCTTCTTATAAGTCACGTTGGATTGGGCCCACCCTGAGGACCTAGCTTTAACTAGATCACACCTACATAGACGCTGTTTTCAAATAAGGTCACATTCACAGGACCACAGGTAGGACTTGAACCTGTCTTTTGGGGGAATGTAATCCACAATGCTGGTCAAACTTCTTAGACAAATATTTGGGAAAAGTCAAGATAACTTATATGATACCTTAAAGAGAATCAGAAGCATTTGTAAGAAGTGTTTAACAACAACCAAAAAAGGCTCTTTTGAAGAGATGGGAAGAGTCTGAAGAGTTAGTGCATGGTGTGTGTGTTACCAAGGCCTGAACTAACACTTTAAGTGTTCAGGTGTTAGTGAATTCCTGCATTTTAAAGGAATCTTTCCTGCTCTTATAAACAGCCCAGGCGTGCAGAATGCCCCACAAGATTGGATTTGTAGTCGTCAGCTCATCTGGACACGAAGACGGCTTCAGTGCCCGGGAGCTCATGATCCACGCACCAACCGTCAGCGGGTGGCGGTCACCGAGGTGAGGGCTGGACAGGGTGGGACTTGGGCAGGGAGGCAGCCTCAGGTCCCTGAGGAGGGCACGGGGCTTCTTTCACTCAAAGCCTCAGATTTTGCTATAACTCAGATATCAGGACCAAGGATGTCAGCGTGCGTTACAGTGTCGACATCTCTTTCTGTTTAGATTTTTAAAGAAAATGATTGATCCTCTTTCCCTTATGACATTCACGCACACTCCCTGAAGAAAGTGTGGGGATGTGGAGAAGGAGGAGGAATGAGGCCCCGTAACGAACCGCATTCCCTGACCACACGCTGGGCCGCACGTTCTCGCGCAGAGGTTGTGCATGCAGCTCTGTTCACTTCACAGTGGTGCTGCTGTGATGAAAGAGTGTGTCCAACTGCTTTTATCTGACACCAAGCTTTAACTAGAAACGTGTCTTTCACAGTTCTCTTAAACAAGCGTATACTTTTATTACAATGTTCAGTTGGGCACAGTGTCTCCTGTCCTAGTCCCAGCTACTCAGGAGGCTGAGACAGGAGGATCGCTTGAACCCAGAAGTCCAAGGCTGCTCTGAGCTATGACAGCCCCTGCACTCCAGCCTGAGCGACAGAGTAAGACTCTGTCTCAAAACAAATGTTCATTATATGAGCATTTTGCTTGATTATTTTCCTAAAACATTGGAGTCTTCTTGCCTCTGCTGCCTTGATGTTCACAGCTGAGCGCTTTCATGCACTCCCTTGGTGTCTGCCCTCGCCCTCGGTCACGTGATGGAAAGTCTGCCCTTTGTCCCGTCCCGCCTCCTCAGCGCCGTGCTCTCCGTGACTTGCTTTCACGTCTGACAAGTTACTATTCATTCCTAACTCACGAATGTGTAAATGTGTGTGACATTTCAAGTTCAGTCATGTAATCGTGTCTTGCTTTTATTCCAAAGACGTGTTGCTGAAAATTGAATGTAAATCTCATTTAAAGTGAAAGTGTATGTTCAAACTCTGTACAGTTTTTGGAGTTTTTGAGGAGTTTTTGGAGTTTTGAGGAGTTTTGAAGTTTTTGAGGAGACGAAACAAGTAAGACTCCCCGTCCCTGCATTTCCCGGAAGTGAGTTCTGAATGAATTGAGAAATGAAGCAAGAGTCCAGCAGAAGCGGGCAGACGGCACCTCTGTCACCCACGGAGCTGGGACTGCCGGCAAGGGAGCGTCCTGATACTGCCCAGGCCGTGACAGACACACTGTCCGTGCAGGCAGCATTAACAGGGTCCAGCCTGTGGCTGGAGGGCAAGAGGAGCACCGCCACAGGGGCAGCCCAGCGCTCCCGCCCTCTCCTCCCAGACTCCCCATGTGAGCTTGCTCCTGCCTCTCCCAGGCGGCAGCATCCCCTCTGCAGAGGTCCTATATGCTGACTGCAGTTGTTCCATGTTAATATGGGGACTGAAGGTTCTCGAGTGTACACACAGCTACCCCTTCTGGTTCAGCCTATAAAGGTCACAGCAGTATGGTTCTCTTGTGCGTGGACATATTTCTTTAAAGGGCATAATCTATACTCACTTTAGTGACGTGCTTTCAGCAGATGTACCAAAGAAAAGCATCTGTGTGCCCTTGGTCACCACAGACTCCCACTGGGTTTGGCTCAGGGGTCTTCCAGAGCTCAAGCATGTCGCAGAAAGACAAAAGGAGGACAGCCTGAAGCCCAGTCTGCCAATGGCAGGACAGGGCGCTCTGTTACCACAGCTCATAGAAAATGTAGGACCTCTACATCAGAGCTCCGGGCATGGATCGATGCAGTTCCAGAAGAGGCATTTCACGGGGGTTACAAGAGACCCAGGGAGACCTCCCCTGCCATTCATGTGACCTCAGAATTCAGAGAGCCTAAGCTCTTCCAAGGAAGACATTTTTCCAGAAAAGCGTAAAGGTTGCACCAACCGCAGCCTCTGGCCATCCATTTTTTGGTAGTCAAATTATTTTTATTTTTAAAAATCTATATCTGTCCATTTATCTTGAAAGGATAAATACTAGCCTTTTTAGCTGTGTGGTTTCTTTTTATATTCAGCTTGAAAGGTATTTTTGATTCATCTGTAAACTGTTCATCAACTACATTTGAGTAGCTAATCATAGCCCCTTTTTGGAAGGATTTTTTGAAGTACAGTCCTACATCCCTCAACGGTGGGGACACACTCTGAGAAATGCACCATCAGTCAGTTTCATGGAACACCTGCATTGTGCTCAGACCCAGAAGCAGCAGCCTGCCCCTGCACACCTCGGCCCTGTGGCGTGGCCAGTCGCTCCTGGGCGGCACACCTGCACAGCACGTGACTGTGCTGAATACGGTAGCAGTTGGGACACAGGTAGGCACCTATATCTAAACAGAGAAAAGCTAAGTCAGAATACAGTGTTGTCATCCTAGGGGACCGCTGTGTCGTGCAGCGTGTGACTCTATACAGCTTCAAAGCTTGGCCGGTTGTCTTGGTTTTCTTTAAACAGTTTTGGAGTTTTGTGGTGGTGGTGGTGGTGGTGGTTGTTTTTAGTAATCGAGGTTTGTAAGTAATAGATTACTATTGTCCACAGCTCATAGAAAATGTTCAGATCATCTCATCACGAATTATAGTATACGTGCCCTGCATTTAAAAGCAGTAACTATCTAAAGCAGCACTTTACTGAAATGAAAGACTAAAGAATTTCATTTCAAAAGTTACTCAGTTTTGTAGTTTGTGCCTGCCCCAAATGTGCCTCTCTTGAAGCTTCGTATTCTTGGAAGCAGTGTGGGGTCTTTGCTGACTGCTGCGATCCTCTAACCAAATCTTAGTTTTTTAATATGTGATGTCACTTTTGGGCCGGGCACAGTGGCTCACACCTGTAATCCTAGCACTTTGGGAGACTGAGTGGGAAGGATCCCTTGAGCCCAGGAGTTTAAGACTAGCCTGGGCAAAAACGTTTTTTCTTATTTTTTTGAGACTGAGTCTCACTCTGCCGCCAGGCTGGAGTGCAAGCGGGATCTTAGTTCACTGCCAACTCTACCTCATGGGTTCAAGCAATTCTCCTGCCTTAGCCTCCTGGGACTATAGGCGTGTACCACCACACTCAGCTAATTTTTGTATTTTTAGTAGAGACGGGGTTTCACCATGTTGGCCAGGATGGTCTCGATCTCTTGACCTCATGATCTGCCTGCCTTGGCCTCCCAAAGTGCTGGGATTACAGGCATGAGTCACCACACCCAGCCGCAAAATTTTAAAAAATAAAAATTATCCAGGCACAGTGGCACAGTCTGTGGTCCCAGTTCCTCTGGAGGCTGAGGTACAAGGATCCCTTGAGCCCAGGAGATCAAAGATGCAGTGAGCCATGATCACACCACTGCAGCCTGGGTGACGGAGTGAGACCTTATCTCAAAAAAAAAAATTATGTCACTTTTGAGCAAAGTTAGACGCCGCAGCGTGGGCCGTAGTGTAGGCTTCTCTCCCGAGAGCACTCTGCGTGAATGGTAGGCATGCCTTCAATGGTGATACCTTGGGGTCCTCAAGCATTTGAGTTCCTGTAGAAAATCCTTTGGCTCCATCCTGCCCACTAGGGCCGCCTCATGAGATTGATTTATCTTATGTTAAACCTCAGGGTTCACGTCAGACCATTTACTAGCTGCCAAAAGTATGATTCCTATAGGGTTGCAGGCGGATCAAGTCAAATTTTAATTCCAAGCTTCAGCTCCGATGTGAAAAGCTCGAGAGAACGTGAATGGGTCGCAGGCATCTTTGTACCATCAGTGCTGCAGACTGTCCAGTTCACAGCGGGGTGTGGTTCATGCCTCTTACCTGCAAGAATGAGATGCTAACCCCTGGAAACCCTCTTCAGGAATGGTTCAGAAGAAATAAAAAACGTGTTTGCTTTCAGATTTTGCCAATTTCCACAAGAAATTGTCCTTCAAATGGTGGAGAGATGTCGGATAAGGAAACTCCAGCTACTCGCTCACCAGTACATGATTTCGAGTAAAATTGAGTTCTACATTAGCGAAAGCTTGCCTGAGTATTTCGCACCATATCAAGCAGAGCGGTTTCGAAGACTTGGGTAAGAACGAAGTTTAAAATGTGTAATCGCAGCTTTTAGGCTAATTCTACCTGAAAGCTCTTAAAAATGGATTGTCCTGCTGGGTGTGGTGGCTCACAACTGTAATCCCAGCACTTTGGGGAGGCCGAGGCGGGTGGATCATGAGGTCAGGAGTTCAAGACCAGCCTAGCAAGATGGTGAAACTCCATCTCTTCTAAAAATACAAAAATTAGCTGGGCATGGTAGGATGCACCTATAATTCCAGCTACTCAGGAGGCTGAGGCAGGAGAATCGCTTGACCCTTGGGGGCGGAGGTTGCAGTGAGCCAAGATTATGCACTCCAGCCTGGGGAACAAAAGTGAAACTCCATCTCAAAAAAAAAAAATAGAATTGTCACTTGACTTTTGGTCTTATATTATGTGCTTCTATTTGGTTCAAGAGTACACAATTTCTTAATACTTGCCTCTTACTGAATATGCTTAAAAAGCAGCATTGTAATTTCTGTGAACTCTGCTATTCAATTCTAGTTTTCAGATGCAGAACTTTTCTTAAGAATACTATTTAGATGACCAGTCTGGCCAACATGGTGAAACTGAAAATACAAAAATTAGCCGGGCAAGGTAGCGGTGCCTATAATCCCAGCTGCTCGGGAGGCCGAAGCACGAGAATCACTTGAACCTGAGAGGCAGAGGTTGGAGTGAGCCAAGATCGCACCACTGCACTCCAGCCTGGATGTCAGAGCGAGACTCTGTCTCCAAAAAAAAAAAAACAAGAATACTAATTAGATTTGAGTTCTGGGGGTTTTTCCTAGGTTTTTCATTCTAGACTTAGCTTCTATTCAAACCTATTGATCCTGCATAGGGTAGTCTAGCTTTAAAAAGTAAAATAATAAAAATAAGTAGGCCAAGCATGGTGGCTCATGCTTGTAATCCCAACACTTTGAAAGGCCAAGGCGGGCAGATCACAAGGTCAGGCTGTTGAGACCATCCTGGCCCACATGGTGAAACCCCATTTCTACTAAAATATAAAACAGTAGCCGGGCGTGGTGGCATGTGCCTGCAATCCCAGCTACTCAGGAGGCTGAGGCAAGGGAATCACTTGAACCCGGGAGGCAGAGGTTGCAGTGAACCGAGATCGCACCACTGCACTCCAGCCTGGCGACAGAGCAAGACTATGTCTCAAAAAATAAAATAAGATATAAATAAATAAGCCTATTGAGTTCAGTCAGAGCAGGGGGCAGTTTTACTGAACAGCACATTTTCAAATGAGTGTATTCTTTAGTTGTGTTTGTTCTTTCAGCTACGTCTCTCTCTGTGATAACGAAAAGACAGGTTGCAAAGCCCGGGAACTGAAATCAGTTTATGTCGATGCAGTAGGACAATTTCTTAAACTGATTTTCCACCAAAACCATGTCAACAAGTACAACATATATAATCAGGTAAGCGGCATGCAGCTTCAACTTTGATTCTGCCCCTACCTTTGCGGGAGTATGTGGTCACGTATCTTTCCTTAGATGCATTTTCAGGATGATCTCATAAGGATCTGTTCGGGGAGACTGCTGAGCTCTCTGAGCTGTGGTGCAGTCTGATCCAGCGGCCTCTGGGCACGCGTGGTCATTGCCCAAGGGGAACTGGCCTAGAACCCAGAGCTGCTGCAGTGGGCTTCAGAGAGTCCATACAAAAGGAGAATGCGAAGGGGTTCGTGAGAACTTTTGTGTTAGTCATGTGTGATGAAATAATAATACTTTGGATATGTTGTGTTAAACTGTATTATTAAAATTAATCTCACTCTTTCTTTTTAATTTCCTAATGTGCTTACTTAACCTTAATGACACGTGTGGCTCACATTCTATCGTGCAGGACAGTAGAGTTTCGATAAACCCTTCTGACTTGCGGGAGCACGTTAAGGCTGCATGTAACCCAGGATCTCTCCAGCTCCAAGCCACTATTTCTTAATCTCCTCCTTCCTCCCTCCCTTTCTTTCCTTCTTTTTTCTTCCTTTTTCTTACCTGATTAGTGTTGAAATCAATTGTATCCAAAGGAATCTTGTTAATTAGCACAAGTATTTACAACTCTCCCTGCCCCCTCCAAGAGAAGTGCAAGCACCCAGCAAATCAAGTCTCTAGACCAAGCAAGTGTTCTGGACGAGCGCAAAGGTCCAGTTTCGCTGCCTGGCCCCTTACAGCATTATGCGCCAGGAAGCCAGAGGAATGATTCTTGACTCTCCTTCCTCCACCCGCCTGCATGTGTTTACCAGCAATGCCCTGGCTGAGTAATTGGTCTACAGTGGTTGAGGGTGCAGGATGGAAAAGTGACTCCCCACCTCAGATGAAACTCAGCAACGTGGATAAACTGAGCTGTGTTAATGTAACTCTTGGTCGTCTCATTTCCCAAGGTCCTATAAAGATGACCTCCACACTAATCTCGAGTGGACCTGTCATTACGAAGCTATGTTAAAACTTTGGGAGTTTTTAGCTATTATGATTTGTACATCCTTTAAATGATTAAAATAACCATTTGAGCATCAGAATACGAACATAATTTATTTAAAATTATTATTAAAAATTCTTTACATTAGCACATTTTAAGAATTAATACACTGTGTTACACATTATCCTATTTGATGACAGTATAGGTCAGAGCTTGTTATAAAGGGATTAAGTCCAGCCTGGGCAACATGGCGAAATCCTTTCTCTACAGAAAAACACAAAATGAGCAGGGCATGGGGGCTCACACCTGAAGGCCCAGCTGCTAGGGCGGCTAAGGTCTGGGGATCGCTTGAGCCTAGGAGGTCAAGGCTTCAGTGAGCCGTGATCACATCACTGCACTCCAGCCTGGGTGACAGACGAGACCCTGTCAGAATACGTGAAGGGGTTAAGTCATTTTGGACATTGCGTATTTAATTTCTGTTCATTGGACACTTTCTCAGGTTGCTTTGGTTGCCATAAACATCATTGGAGACCCCGCAGATTTCAGCGATGAAAGCAATACTGTAAGTTTGGAAAGTCTTCATTCCTAAGGAAGTAAATGTGTTTCTAACAGAAGGGGGTCATTTATTTTCACCCAAAAAAAGTATCGCTTTTATAATCTGCATAAAATTGCCTAGTAAATAACTTTCAGATATTTTGAGGAGCTTTAGCATATTAAACTTGGCTTTAGCCATTTTAGCCGTCCCTCCGAAAGATCTTGCTGACAGCTTTATAGGAAATAAACCTTGTAGTTAGGGTTTGTGTTGTTCCTCTCTCTCTGAGACACTAAGCGGATGTTTTGCTCCCAAAGGCCTCTCGAGAGAAGTTGATTGACCACTACCTTGGGCACAACAGCGAGGACCCTGCTCTAGAAGGAAGTTACGCCAGGTAAGAGACCTGCTCCCCCGGCAGTAAACTTCTGTTTCTTTCCTCAGAATCGTGAAAGTGTCAGTCATTTCCAAAGGATTCTGGACTTAGAGCCTCTAAATTCGGTTTTGAGCTGGATAAGCCACTGATTGGATTGTCTTAAATTTGCTTTAAGATTAAGGTCACTGTTTTGTGTAGCACATTTTCATTTATTGCCCAGCAGAGACCACTTTGTTTCTTGTGTTCAGGTGTTACTAGAAGATTCCTAAAACGCATTTAGAGCAAAGACCTGTCAGCCGTCCTTTGATGTTTTACCAGCACAGGCAAATTCATAGGTAAAAGTCAAAGACATTGATGGGCCCAAGTTATCAATTCTGGAGACAGCATCTTGCAGCTACTTCAAAAGTATATTCTTCAGAGGAGTGAAAAATATGTATTACACACGTTTTTAAAAACACAATTTGTACCAGTCTCTCTCTACCAACTAAAAATATTCTTTCTCACTGTGAAATCTGACTGGCTTTAAAAAAAAAGGGTGGGGGGAAAGTTGTTCATGTTAACAAATGTAGGCCAGGTGCAGCGGCTGATGCCTGTGATCCCACCACTTCGGGAGGCCAAGGCAGGAGGATTGCCTGAGATCAGTTTGAAACCGGCCTGGGTAACATGGCAAAGCCCCATCTCTACTAAAAATACAGAAACTAGCTGAGTATGGTGGCGTGCACCTGTAGTCCCAACTACTTGGGAAGCTGGAAGATCACTTGAGCCAAGATCATGCCACTGTACTCCAGCCTGGGTGACAGAGCGAGACCCTGTCTCAAAAAACAAAACAAAAAAATTACACATATTTTTGTGCTGCTGCTGCCGCTTCCTCTTTTTTTTTTTTAGCAGTGTAAGGACCCGGGGCAAATCCACCTTGGGAGAACTAAAGGGCCCCGCTGCGCCATCCTCAGTCACCCTCTCTGTCCCAGGCACCTCTTTGGGATAGTGGCTCCGTTGCCACCTGCCTGCTGTGGATGACAAGGGCACTCCATTCCAGAGGTGCCTGGTCTGAAGAAAAGAAGGGAAGGACAGGCAGGCATAGTTGCAGCAATGAAAGAAAAGAGGAATCAAAAATGTTTTTTAGGCTGGGCACATGGCTCACACCCATAATCCCAGCACTTTGGGAGGCCAAGGTGGGCAGATCACTTAAGATCAGGAATTCAAGACCAGCCTAGGCAACACGGTAAAACTCCATCTCTACTAAAAACACAAAAATTAGCCCTGTGTGGTGGCACATACCTGTAGTCCCAGCGACTTAGGAGGCAGGAGAATCCCTTGAACCTAGGAGATGGAGGTGGCAGTGAGCCGATATGCCACTGCACTCCAGCCTGAGCAACAGAGCAAGACTCCATCTCAATGCCACTGCACTCCAGCCTGAGCAACAGAGCAAGACTCCATCTCAAAAAAAAAAAAAGTTTTTTGACCGGGTGCCGTGGCTCACGCCTATGATCCCAGCACTTTGGGAGGCCGAGGCAGGTCGATCACGAGGTCAGGAGTTCGAGACCAGCCTGACCAACATGGTGAAACCTCGTCTCTACTAAAAATACAAAACTTAGTTAGCTGGGCATGGTGGCACACACCTGTAATCCCAGCTACTCAGGTGGCTGAGGCAGGAGAATTGCCTGAACCTAGGAGGCGGAGGTTGCAGTGAGCCAAGATCATGCCACTGCACTCCAGCCTGGATGACAGAGTGAGACTTTGTCTCAAAAAAAAGAAAAAAAGTTTTTTAAAAATAAAAAGGAATTCCAAATAATCCTTGGTTCTTCTCAGCAGCTTCCCCATAAAGAAAAGATCAAATTTTTAAACTGTAATAGAAACTTCAAATTTGTCTACAGTGTTCAGTGTAATTTCACTTTTACCTGCATACAGACTGCTCACATAAACTGATAAATTCTTGATCTAGGCTCTTCCGTTTGCACAAAACCTGGAGCAGATTCTCTCTGCAGTTGCTCAGGAGCTCTCTGCAGTCTGCCGAGTGTGTGCATCGGTGGACAGCGAGCCCTTCCTCCTGCAGAGGCTGCCTGGCTTCCCACAGGCCTGGTACAGACCTGAGCCGTCACAGGCACTTAGAGAGTAGAGGCTATTCGTGTCATGTCTATCAAAAAATAATACCAGCCTCTCAGTCTCTCCCTCAGATGCCTCCTTTACCTAATAGAAAAACGACAGTACTCTTCCCATCCTTCAGGATGGCGATTGGAAACCCTGTGGGGAAGGAGCGCTGAGAACGGATGGCTGCCTCCCTCCTGCCAGCCTCGCCACTAGGACTGCAACTGGGGCTCTGCCCTCATTGAACCCAGTGCCATGGGGCAGGAACAACCAAACTGATGAAGTCTTTAGTTTCTCAGCATCTCCAGTAAAGCCGCTTTCTGTTCTTTTGATTTAGACTTTAAATCTATTGCCTTAATCCAATCAGCCAGGCGGGATTGTAGGCTGCGGTTTGCCTGTCCTGCCCTACGCTCGGGGTTTTATGAAGGTTAAGTGTAAGGGCTGGGGAAAGCTGTGTGACTGGCACGTGCTGGCCTGTGCTGGACGTGGAATTCGCTCATTACCACTGGGGGTTCTGTACCAAAGTGCGTAGATGGCTCTCCATGCTGCTGCTGCTGAGTCACCAGGAGCTGGGACTGGAATGCCAAGGACATTCTGTTTCTTTGAAGGATTTTTTTTTTTTTTTGAGAAGGCGTTTTGGTCTTGTTGCCCAGGCTAGAGTGTAATGGCACAATCTGGGCTCATTGCAACCTCTGCCTCCTGGGTTCAAGCGATTCTCCTGCCTCAGCCTCCTGAGTAGCTGGGATCACAGGCATGCGCCACCATGCCCGCCTAATTTTGTATTTTTAGTAGAGATGGGGTTTCTCCATGTTGGTCAGGCTTGTCTCGAACTCTCACCCTCAGGTGATCCGCCTGAGTGCTGGGATTACAGGTGTGAGCCACTGTGCCCGGCCTCTTTGAAGGATTTTTATAATCAAATGAAGTATTTGTGTTTATCTCTGGGACAGCAAGGCAAAGCAACTTAGAGTGTAATATGTGTTACACTAAAAATGGTTAATAATGTGATCTTGTAGACAACCCAGAATGTTTCGCTGTCGAATCACCCCTGTGATTGTACGCAGTTGAGAGCTGCTGGTGCCGTCCCAGCCGCCAGCCCGTGGTGCTGCTGTGAGCAAAGTACGGTGAATTCAAGGGGGAGACGCCAGGGGGGCACTGTGAAGTGTCTGAAGGGAGGCTGTTCCCATGCCCCACTTGAATTCACTATAATACAGATTCACCAGCTACACGTTTACGACAAATGTTTTCATGGAAGTACCTGTCTGGAAGGATGTTCAGGTCACTGTAAGCAGCTGGCTTGTCTGATGGGACTGGTACGGCAGTTGGGCTCTTTGACCCTCATCCTCGAGAAAGGTTTGTTGTTGGTTAGACTAGCTTTAGTGTTAACATTCTAGACCCTACTATAGACCTTGGAAGGAGTAATAGAGGTCATTTAATCAGAAAGGAGTTACTCAGGTGACTACAAAAGACGACTTATTTCTAAAGGAATATTTTTGATCTATAGGACACAGTTGACACCATTTGACGTAATCCTTTGAGTAAAACCTCAGTGGTAGCAATTCTTAACCTACCATGTTCATCAAAAATACTGTGATGTTGGCCGGGTGCAGTGGTTCACACCTGTAATGTCAGCACTTTGGGAGGCTGAGATCAGTGGATGAGACCAGCTTGGCTAACATAGTGAAACCCCATCTCTACTTAAAATACAAAAAATTAGCTGGGCATGGTGGTTCACACCTGTAGTTCCAACTTCCTGGGAGGCTGAGGCATGAGAATTGCTTGAAGTCAGGAGGTGGAGGTTGCAGTGAGCCAAGATCGTGCCATTGCACTCTAGCCTGGTCGACAGAATGAGGCTCTGTCTCAAAGAAAAAAATACAGGCCGGGTTCGGTGGTTCACACCTGTAATCCAAGCACTTTGGGAGGCTGAGGTGGGCAGATCACTTGAGGTCGGGAGTTCAAGACTAGCCTGGCCAACATGGTGAAATCCTGTGTCTACTAAAAATATAACAATTAGCTGGATATGGTGGCACACACCTGTAATCCCAGCTACTCGAGAGGCTAAGACAGGAGAATCACTTGAACCCAGGAGGTGGAGGTTGCAGTGTGCTGAGATTGCACCATTGCTCTCTATCCTGGGTGACAGAGTGAGACTCTGTCTCAAAAAAAAAAAAGAAATACTGTGGTGTTATAAAATATGGTACCTGAACTATGGGAAGAAAGTTGCCCAGGTGCCATGGCAAGAGACTGAGGCACAATCTGTGCCAGTGTAACAAATGATTACTTATTTATAGCAATTATACCAAATAGGTTTACTGATTACTTAGTTATAGCATAAGAAATGATTACTTACAGCAAGGACACCAATTAGGCTTAGATACAATCACAAAATGAATTATACGCTCAGTCTTATTACATTGCAAAGGTTATTGAGCTTCACTTTAGTATTGCAGTGGAGGAACATTTTTAGCCTTATAGTACAGAAATAATCGGGTGAAATGTAATTGGGAACTGAAGGGACGTTGTGAGAAGTGATCAGGAGGCGGGAGTAAATGCCTTGCGGTAGCGCCAGGTAAGACGCCCGTTACTTAGCAGGCAAGCCTTGCAGTAACGCCAGAGCCTGGGGAGGCACCTGTTGCTTTGCAGGCCATGGCGGGGTGGGGGGGGGTTCCCTTTCACTGGGGAGTTCAGAGAACACTCTGCTCCATCCAGCTCTCGAGGAAGGTCTGACACTAGCCAGGCCGACCCACAGACATCCGGGGACTTACACACCTCTCCGCAGTGTGTGCTGATGGTCACCATCCTCGTCCACTTGCCCACCCGATGCTCCCTTGTAAATTCTTAGAAGTAAGAATACAGGAATCCTAAAAGCCTTTGATCTCTCTGATAAGTGCATAGAAAGATACTGACGTATGTGCCTCCCCTCCTTACAGTGGCTGCCTGAGAGGGAGGGGCCCCTTGTACTGGACCCATGTCCCCCCTCCACCCCATATTATCAGTATGTGATTTGCTTGGCCCCTACCAATCATGTAGGGTGAGTCACTCTCTGGCCCTGCCCCTCTGCCTTGTATACAATAAATATCAGCGTGTCCAGGCATTGGGGCCTCTGCTGGACCCCGTGCCTTGGTAGCAGTGGACCCCCGGCCCAGCTGAATTCTTCTCTTATCTCTGCATCCTTGTGTCCTTCTTTTATATGATCTGTCTTCTCCACACACAAAAGAACACCCACGAGACCCTGCCGGGCTAGACCCTGCACTGGCCTCCATCTTGGGCCTGCTGGTCGCATTCCTCAGGGTGGGGCTTGGTCATCCCTGTTCTGCAGTTGATTCACAGTCACTGTCCTAATCTGAGACCCAGCGTCTGCACCAAGCACGTGCACCGAAGGCTCAGATGCCCTGAGTGCAGTTTGACCCGTGGTCAAGAGCATGAGTTTTGGAGTGAGAAAGGCCTGCTTGCAGTTAAGAGCCCTGTGACCTGAGGCCCATTAGTTCTCAGAGACTGGTTTTCTCGTGCAGGAAACGTGCTGTGAACCGTGGTGGGGTGGGGTGGGGGGGGGCATTCTCAGCTGTGCATCTGCAGCGCTGAGCTCCTACGGCTTGAAATTCCCTCTAAAATATGCGTTTCTTCCCTTTAGGAAATCTGACTATATTTCTCCACTAGACGACTTAGCTTTTGATATGTACCAAGATCCAGAAGTTGCACAGATTATACGAAAACTAGATGAAAGAAAACGGGAAGCTGTCCAAAAGGAACGCTATGATTATGCCAAGAAACTAAAGCAGGCTATTGCTGATTTGCAAAAGGTATTGCTTTTGGAGAGAACACTTCCTCACTTATGTCTGTAATAGGTTTTATGTATACTTTTGATAACTACGTGGTAAAAGAAATGGGTTACTGAAAGCTGTGAAGTTAGTGGTGTGAGTTCACAGATCTCAGCAAAATAAAGTTATGGAGACAGATAAGCACCTTAAAAATGTCAATGGAAGCAGAAGCTTTACTTCTTCAGACTCGCGTTCGGGTGCCAGGTCAGCCACCTCGTTACCAGGACCCCTAGCGCAGTGGGAAAATAGTAGGAAAACGAGCTATCCCAAAAGTAATGATGAACCCGTGGGCTTACTAGATGCCAGTACAGCAACAGCAGCCAGACCTTTGCAGTGAGTGTGGCCCATTCCTTCCATTTCCCTGTGCTCATTCCCTCTCCTCGCAAGACTGTTAGAGCATGATTCTAAAAATTACCTTTACATTTGATGTGAGTTGATCCAAATTTGAAACAAAAAGCAAACATTTTGTGCTTCAGGTTGGTGAGTGTCTTGGGAGGTATGAGGTAGAGAAACGCTGTGCTGTGGAGAAGGAAGACTACGATCTCGCCAAGGAGAAGAAACAGCAGATGGAGCAGTATCGCGCTGAGGTGTACGAGCAGCTGGAGCTCCATAGCCTCCTGGATGCTGAGCTGGTGGGTGCAGGAGCCCGGACGGGTGGAGGAAAGCCTAGAACAGAGCTGGAGCGTGCAGGAGCCCGGACGGTGGAGGAAAACCTAGAACAGAGCTGGAGGGTGCAGGAGCCCGGACGGTGGAGGAAAACCCAGAACAGAGCTGGAGCGTGCAGGAGCCCGGACGGGTGGAGGAAAGTGTAGAACAGAGCTGGAGGGTGCAGGAGCCCGGACGGTGGAGGAAAGTGTAGAACAGAGCTGGAGGGTGCAGGAGCCCGGACGGGTGGAGGAAAACCTAGAACAGAGCTGGTGGGTGCAGGAGCCCGGACGGGTGGAGGGAAGCGTAGAACAGAGCTGGAGCGTGCAGGAGCCCGGACGGTGGAGGAGAGCCTCGGAGAACTGTGTGTTCATACAGGTGGATAGAGATCTTTGAAGTGTAATGTAAAACACTTCGCAATGCTCAGGGACACTTCTAACAAATGGCTTCAGCTCTGTGCCCACGTCAGGGAGGTTTTGCCTCAGCATGTTCTTTCAGGAGGTTTACAGTTGTGGGAAAGGGAACGAGCCAGGGTCAGGAAAACCGAGGCCCTGATACTTTTCCACTGCATCCTTTCGTCTCTCCAGCTGCTTCCTTATTTGGAAAATGCAGTGATGACCCTGCCCCACTTAACCCTCAGTGTTGTGAGGATCAAGTGAGAGCTTAATACTAACAGTTTCAACACATGGAGGACGAGTTTCCATAAGGTGCTCTCCCTCCAGTCTTCAGAACTCGTGCAGATGAGAAAATGAAGGCCCTGAGATACAGAATAGTGATTGAGAGTGCACACTCAAGACCAGGTGTGGTGATGCACCCCTGTAATCCCACCACTTTGGGAAGCCAAGTCTGAAAGATTGTTTGAGCCCAGGAGTTCGAGGCCAGTCTGAGCAACATAGAGAGACATTGTCTGTACAAAAGAGTAAATAATAGCCTGGCCTGGTGGCACACACCTTTGTAGTCCTAGCTACTCAGGAGAGTGAGCCAGCAGGATCACCTGGGCCCAGAAGTTCAAAGCTGCACTGCAGCCCTGGTGATGGGGCGAGACCCTGCCTCTAAAAACAGAGAGTGCATGCTCCGAGGTTCAAATCTAGGCACCGCCATTCCAGCTGTGTGATTGCAGACTCATTCTTACAGCTTTATGCCTCAGTCTTCCCATCAGCTTTCCAGTGGAGGTAAAAGAGTAAGCATTAATGGGCCCACCTGTCCAAAACACTCAGTACCATGCCTAGTGTGCAGCTGTGCAATCAGCTTTGCTTGTGATTATGTAACATCACTTTCCTTTGTACACACAATGTGTAGCAGTGCGCGATTTTGAATAAAAGTCCACTTGGGACCGGCCCAGGTGCTTTCTCCAAACCACCGTGTTCCTTCAGGGGCATATGTGTGTGGACATGCTCCATGCACAATGCCCATTCCTTCACCAGCATTTTGGGGTATATGTGACTTTTGTAGTCCACACGGAAATGTGGAGAGACAGCTGAGGTGGGCGCAGCTTGATTGTGAAGGACTTTCCAGCAGGTCTAGCTCTGAACGCTCCCTCCTGTTTTGAAAGTTTTCACTGTGCCAAGAAGCCTCTTCCAGCACAGCCTTCCTAAAGTCTTACTCACCTGCAGGAGGAGATGGCATATCTGGCATGACAGTGGCATTTGAAATTAAGTGTCCCTTCTTGTTCCCTAGGTACGAAGACCTTTGGATTTGCCCCTCCAGCCCCTCACTCAGAGTCCTCGCCACCAAAAGCCAGTGCCCTCACTACCACAACTGGAAGAAAAAGGAACAGAAAGCCAGTTTGCAGAAACTTTCCTTCAGGAAAAGCCTTCCTCATATTCTCTAACTATTTCTCCTCAGCATTCTGCAGTAGACCAGTTACTCCCTGCGACAGATCCTCATCCAAAAATCAATGTAGGTAACTCCATTTCAGATTGATGTTCAGTTTTTTTTTTTTTTTAAATAGAGTCTTGCTCTGTCACCCAGGCTGGAGTGCGGTGGTGCAATCTAGGCTCATGCAACCTCCGCCTCCAGGGTTCAAGAGATTCTCCTGCCTCAGCCTCCCAAGTAGCTGGGACTACAGGTGTGTGCCACCACACCCAGCTAGTTTTTGTGTTTTTAGTAGAGATGGGCTTTCACCATGTTGGCCAGACTGGTCTCAAACCCCTGGCCTCGTGATGCGCCCCCTTCAGCCTCCCAGCATATGGGGATTACAGGCGTGTGTCACTGCGCCCAGCCGGTGTTGAGTTTATTTGGATCTTTGTAGAGGACCTGTGTTGGTCCAGGTGCTGTTCCCATGCATGGGTCTGTGAGTGCATCACAGCCGTGCCCCACTCCGTTCCATTCTGGGAGCCGTGATGTTGAGTGAGAACATAGCAACATGAGCAGTTGGCCTAATGACACCTTATGAGTACGTCTATCAAAATCAAGCCTGACACTTATTTCTAGGCTCAGAAAATATCAGAGATCTTGTCAGAAAAAAGATGTAAGAGCCTCTACTTTAGTAACCTCCATGTCAATTGAACTGAAATTGCTGCCAGTAAACAGTAACTGAGGCAGACTCTACCTGGCCTTTTTTATTAGGTCTGTAATGAGTTTAGAAAAGAACAGAAAGCCTCATCTCATCTTTTCAATGACATCCTATTTGTTGTATAAATTATTCTAATCTGATTTAATAATTTTTATAAATATTCTAATCTGATTTATAAATTATTCTAATACTGATATTTAGCAAAATCACATCTTTCAGATCAGGTAAAGCAAGCTGCCAGTGAGAGCTGCATTGGAGAATGTGACCCACAGAGCTCCCCAGCCCTTTCCTCTCTCTTTTTCTCACTGCAGGCAGAGTCCCTGCCCTATGACGAGCGGCCTCTTCCAGCTATTCGGAAGCATCATGGTGAGGCGGTGGTGGAGCTGGAAATGAGTGATGCAAACATCAGCAGTGCTCGAAGGGGAGGCATGTCTGGGGAGCCAGAGCCCCTAACCGAGAAGGCCCTGAGAGAAGCCAGCTCTGCCATTGATGTGCTGGGAGAGACCTTGGTAAGAGTGGGTGCAGAGGGGAGGGAAGGCTATGTGCATGCATCTGTGTACCTGCACATGAAGGAGGGAAATGCCCAGGGCTTTGTGTTTGTAATATTGTTGATTTCCCTCTGTTCTTACTGAATTAGAAAGTCTTTCATTAACTTTTTTTTTTTTTTTTTTTAAGAAACAGACTGTCGCTCTGTCACCCAGCGTGGAGACAGTGGCATAATCATAGCTCACTACATCCTTGAACTCCTTGCCTTGGCCTCCCAAAATGTTGGGATTACATACATTAGCCACCATGCCTGGCCCTTTTGTAAATTATGAATTATGTGAAACAGCAAAAACATGAGTGAAGACGTTTCAATGAGTACTCATTTCAGCCTGGGTGTTTCCTTCTGGCATTCATGGAGCTTGTATTAAACACCTGCTCCCAACTAATTCCAGCACAAAATGATGGCATAGCAAAAGATGGAAGTATCTCCTCTTAGAAATGAGTAGGGGCTGGGTGCAGTGGTTCACGCCTCTTATCCCAGCACTTTGGGAGGCCGAGGCTGGCGGATCACGAGGTCAAGAGATCCGAAACCCCATTTCTACTAAAAAATACAAAAAAAAATTAGCTGGGCATGGTGACACATGCCGATAGTTTCAGCTACTTGGGAGGCTGAGGCAGGAGAATCACTTGAACCCGGGAGGCAGAGGTTTCAGTGAGTCAAGATTACACCACTGCACTCCAGCCTGGTGACAGCAAGACTCCACCTCGGAAAAAAAAAAAAGAAATGAGTAGGGTTTTCTCCTTGTTCTCAGCTTTAAAATGTTTTTCTTGGAGGTTTTAATACTTTTCGTATTTAAACGTCTTAAATTTTTGTTATCAGGAAAGTTATTTCTCTAAATACGCATATTTATTTATAAAAGTTCTGTTATTAGTAATGAATCATTTTAGTTTTAAAAAAAAAAACAAAGCCTTCAAGTTGTGTAGTGTTGGAGGATGGCTGTGTGATGTCATGCCAATGCCGCCTGTTTTGTGGCAGGTTGCTGGAGCCTATTCCAAGACGTGGTCCTACCGAGAGGATGCACTGCTTGCTTTGTATAAGAAGTTGATGGAAATACCTGTTGGAACCCCAAAAGAAGATTTGAAGAACACACTGAGAGCCTCCATCTTTCTTGTTCGAAGAGCCATAAAGGACATTGTGACCTCCGTGAGTGCCCTCAGCTGGCGCTGGCTCCACAGTCCATGGATGAGATTATGCGCCATACCACAGAAGACCAGAGCAGCTTGGGAGATGACCAGTTAGTCGCTGACATGGTCACCAGCTCTAACCCAGTAGAATCACTAAGAAATGAGGTTCTCTAGCAAGAGCTATGTATTGTACGACTGATCTGACCTGACGGGTCTGGGAAACCTGCCTTTGCCTGGGCCATTGTCTCCGGCCTTGAGCAGTGCTGGCTTTTCCATGCTCTGCAGAGCCAGGTGTTTGTAGAGCCTGGTTCAGCACCACCACATCTTCAGTTTGCGTTTTAACTCTTAATGAAACCTGCTGAGGTTGAGCGTTACTATTTTTCTAATGCTGAACAGGCCTAGGAATGAACATTGCACAGTTGGGCTTACCCACTGAAGCAGGCACATTAGATATGTGGGGTGGAGAGAAGATGTGGGGTGATTTATGACACTGTGAAATAGAGCATACGTCCTCTATATGCAGGGCACTGTGTTTAGAAAGCAGTTTTCAGTTTACCATTTTCATTCTTTCAGACGATGTAATTTTCAGTCTCACGTTCGTATGTATTACTGATAGTAAATTCCACATTTACTCTTGGTAGAATTCCATTGCGTAACTCGTCCGTGTTTATCACTTTTCTCTTAGGTCTTTCAGGCTTCTTTGAAATTGTTGAAAATGATCATTACACAATATATTCCTAAACATAAACTGATTAAACTCGAAACGGCTCACTGTGTGGAAAGGACCATTCCTGTTTTGCTCACCAGAACTGGAGACTCTTCTGCCCGCATCCGTGTCACAGCTGCGAATTTTATTCAGGTCTGAACTTCACCAGAGCATTTGAAACCATAGATAATAAGCATATTCCTGTAGCTCTCTGGCTTTCTTAACACCTTACAAGATTCTGTGTCTGCTCAAGAGTGTGAAAATGATGCTTAGGGATTCGCCGTCACACTTTGCTTATGCTCTAAAAGATCAGTTTTATCTTAGACGTAAAGTTCAGTTACAATGTACAGTTTGGTTTTTTCATGTTTCTTTTATCCAACATACACCATTAATTTATTAAATAAACAAAAGCATACAGAAACGATACCAAAACAGAAAATTTGGGGGGTAAAGAAATAAAAAAACGTACCTGTCTTAATGGAAATATTTTCATTCTTTCTCCAAACGTGCCTCGTCTAGGCTGGACATTGTGGGAAACACTGAGGTAGAGAGAAATGTGTGAAATTGGGGCACACAGCCTTGCACCATCATGTGAAGATATATTTGCTGTCTTCAAATGAGCTCATGAATTCATCTAGTCCAGAAGTTCTTAAGAGTCCTCCTTTGGGCTTAAGAAAGATATCAGGGCTGGGCGCAGTGGCTCAAGCCTGTAATCCCAGCACTTTGAGAGGCCGAGGCGGGTGGATCATGAGGTCAAGAGATCGAGACCATCCTGGTCAACATGGTGAAACCCCATCTCTACTAAAACTACAAAAAATTAGCTGGGCATGGTGGCGCGTGCCTGTAATCCCAGCTACTCAGGAGGCTGAGGCAGGAGAATTGCCTGAACCCAGGAGGTGGAGGTTGCGGTGAGCCAAGATCGCGCCATTGCACTCCAGCCTGGGTAACAAGAGCGAAACTCTGTCTCAAAAAAAAAAAAGAAAGCCATCAGTTACTTAAGTTTTACACAAAATGTTGTGATGTGCAGATCTTTCTTAAAAAGGAATCCAGGCTAGGCGCAGTGGCTCACGCCTATAATCCCAGCACTTTGGGAGACCAAGGAGGGCAGATCAGTTGGGCCCAGGAGTTCAAGACCAGCCTGGCCAACAGAGTGAGACTCTGTCTCTGCAAAAAATACAAAAATTAGCCAGGCGTGGTGGTGTACTCCTGTAGTCCAGCTCCTGGGAAGGCCTCGGTGAGATGCCTGAGCCCCGGAGGCTGAGGCTGCCATGAGCCGTGATCTCACCACTGCACTCCAGCCTGGGTGGCAGCAAGACTGTCTCAAAAACAGAAGACTCCAAAGCTTTCATAGTTTCCCAAAGGGGTCATTGCTCCAGAATAAGAGGAACCACAGATGTGGTTTCATTTAATAAACTTGAAATTTTCGGAGTAAATAAGGAAAATTAACGCTAATAAGAGGTAAGAAGTACTGTAGTGCTGATATGCTACAATGCGCTCCTGGTTAAGACAGCGAGAATTTGGAGGTGGGAGGGCTCATCCTTCAAAAGCTCTGTTGCAAATGAGCACATGTTATTGCTCCATTTGATTATTTTCAAGCTCTATTAATTTCTGAGCAGTTTGATGGTGCTAAAATGTTATCTATTTGAGATAACCTTACAGCAGTCTCTCGAGTTTACAATTCTTGTGCCTCAGTGTGTGCCACTCAGCAGACTACACACGCACTCACAGCATCTGTTTGCCATTGAGGAATTGACTGTCCGTACTTCCCTGGAGAATGCTCTTCTCTTATCTTTTATATTTGTACAGAGTCACTCATAGACCCAAATACAGAGTGAATCGGGCCAGAAAGATGAGAGATTATTTTAGATGATAGGACCTACAAACCCATTAAAAATAGGTTTATTTCTGATACAACTGAATACATCAGTATCTCATTTTTTTTCTCTGCCTCTGGTCAATTAAGTGGTAAATACCTTAATCATATAAAGACTTGTTTGTTTAGAGACATAAAAATATGTAATGGTACTTACCTTTTCCATCTTAACCTCTAGTAATCATATCACTGCAGAATCATACATTGCTACACCCTTGGCTAATATTTCCTAAATACTAAAATAACGATGATTCTAGCAGCAGCTATGATTTATCTTAGAATTTTAGAAATGAGAAAACCTTTTTCTTGAAGTTGAAGAATACAGAGAACAGACACCTTCTAGTTTGCAGTCACCCTTTCTGTGAAGCTTTCATCAGGCGTGAACTTGTCTTATTCTTCACGGTTTTATTTCCTGTGGCTCAGGTTTTCATTTCTAATGGCCATTAGGCTTTACATAGAAACACAAGCTTACAGATTGGTGATCTTACTGCTGTTTTCACTGTCATTCTGTATGTCCCTATTTTTCTCTTCAGTGTTTAAGATCATGCTAAATTATCCTAAACTCCCTCCAGCTTTTTCCACTAAAAATTAACAAGTTCCGTTGGCTTTCACAGGAAATGGCCTTGTTTAAAGAAGTTAAGTCTCTCCAAATTATTCCATCCTACCTGGTGCAGCCATTGAAAACAAACTCCTCGGTTCATCTGGCAATGAGTCAGATGGACCTACTGGCCCGGCTGTTGAAAGACCTGGGCACTGGGAGCTCAGGCTTCACCACTGACAACGTGATGAAGGTAAGCGGACCTCACATGTGACACGCCACCGTGGCCCGGCCCTCACCACAGTGCCTGGAGCCTGGCGAGGGTCTCATCAGCATTTGTTCCATGAATGAGTGAAATAGTGATTTCAGAAAAATAGCCCGTGTTTCATCCAGTGGGGGCCCCCATGCTCATCCTGCTGTCTAAGCCAACTTGGTGGTGCGTGATCTGTGAAGAACTTTGTCCGTGGAGAGAAACAAATAATAAAAAAACACGTCTTTGTCTTTTAAGAGACAATAAAAACAGCATGATGGAGAATATCAGGTAGAGTTTGAACCTCCTCATCTGAAATGCTTAAGACCAGAGCGTTCAGGATTTCAGATTGTTTTTGGATTCTGGAATATTTCCATTATACTTACTGGTTGAGCATCCGAAATCCAAAATCTGCACATCAGCTACACAGGCGTGCACACCTCCAAGGAGGGCGAGAAACCGTGGGCCCCAGAGACGTACGGGGGATGTGATGACACTACAGCCATAGTGTCCTGTTTCTTTAAAAGACCCACACCAAGCGTGATGAAATTACAGCGCGGGTCCATGAGGTTTTATGTTTGAAGGATTTCATGACACTTAATATGGATGTTTTTTCTTTATTTTTCAAATGTTTATAATGTACCTTTTTTGTATGCTGAAAGAAATTAATTTCATTATTTTAAGAATCAGTAACAAGAGCCCCTCCCAATTTTATTTTTAGTTTTCGGTGAGTGCCCTGGAGCACAGAGTGTATGAGGTCCGAGAGACCGCCGTTAGAATTATTCTGGACATGTACAGACAGCACCAGGCCTGCATCCTGGAGTACCTTCCTCCAGACGACAACACGCGCAGGAGCATTCTCTACAAAACGATTTTTGATGGATTTGCTAAAATAGATGGCCGGCCTACAGATGCTGAGGTGAAGGTAAGCTAACTTTCGTGAGGTTATGACCTAATCCTTTGTTGAGGAAGTCACTTGGTACATAAATAAGTAACTGAATAATTTTAAGGAGCCACGTGTATGGGAAGCCCCGGCTTACTGGCTAAGAACATTGGTTCCTGCCTTCGGATCCCACTCCTCCACTTCTGCCGGTGAGACCCTCAGGTTCCCAGGCTGCAAACGGGCATGATGCTAGCTGTGAGGACATGGCAGGTTTATCTACCAACAAACATCGATTAAATCCATTGGAAAGATTTACTTCTAACTCATTATTAGTCTTAGTGAATAATAATTTGTAATTTATGAGAAACATAGTTGATATGCCATAATTTGTCTCCCAGCTTCTAAGATGACCCTAACAAGCTATTCTAATGGAAGAATAATTTTCTTACAGGCACAGAGAAAAGCAGCCTCAGAAGAAGCAGAAAAGCAAAAGAAAGAAGAAATAAAAGCTTTACAAGGGCAGCTGGCAGCACTGAAGGAAATTCAGGCGGAAGTTCAGGTTGGAATTAACACAGCTTTCACCTGTGTGCTTTTAGCCGAACTATATTTTGCTATATAGATCCACATCATACTTGACCTATTTTTCATGGGGTTATACAAATGAGTGTCTTGATTCCTTCTGATTTTAGGTTAGTTTTGGGGTGGATAACTGAAGCCTTCCATGCAGAGTTGGAATTGGGTGGCAGACACCCTTCCTGCCCCTCCATCCTCTATCAGAATTGATGTGAGCTGCTGCAGATGTTTAGGGAGGGGACCAGGGGCTGCAGGCACAGAGCTGGTCTCCTCCACAGCTCTCCAGCCACCTTGAGAGGCAAAAGAGAAAAATCAGCTTGACTATCTGACTTCAGTGCATTAAAAAAGGAAGGTTTTGGCTGGGCACAGCAGCTCACGCCTGTAATCCCAGCACTTTGGGAGGCCAAGGTGGGCGGATCATGAATTCAGGAGATCGAGACCAGCCTGGCGAACACAGTGAAACCCTGTCTCTACTAAAAATACAAAAACTTAGCCAGGCATGGTGGCAGGCGCCTGTAGTTCCAGCTACTCGGGAGGCTGAGGCAGGAGAATTGCTTAAACCCAGGAGGCAGCGGTTGCAGTGAGCTAAAATTGTGCCACTGCACTCCAGCCTGGGTGACAGCAAGACTCCCTCTCAAAAAAAAGAAAGGAAGATTTCAGGTAAACCTTCAGTTTCAGTGAGCCCTTACTCTTTAAGCCTGGGGTGAGGGGGTGTCATGTACTGGGAACAAAGATTATTTGGTTGAAGATAAATGTGTTCCTTTCTAACCTCCCTGCTTCTGAGATATGAATTAGCTTCATAACACTAATTTTACCATTAAGTTTCCTTCAGTTGAAAGAAAATAGAAAAGAAAAGGTAGCAGAACACTGAGCTTCCGTGCAGCTGACCTGAGGTTTCATCCATGCCAGATGAACGAGTTCTGGGATCTGCTGTGTACCTTGGGCCTGCAGCCCACTCAGCTGCACAGCACACCCAGAGCTGTTCAGAGGGCAGAGCTCATGTCAAGTGTTCTTACAACAATTTTTTTAAAAAGAAAAATGGGTACAAATGTCCCAGCGACATTTGCACCAAATGCTGGAACGTCAGGGTCACAATTAGAAAGGGACATGAGGCGGAAGGAGGCAGCAGAGCCTGGGAGGGAGCGAGCTTCTGGCTCAGGTAGCACATCGTGGTGTGGACCACTTCTGTGTTCTCAGCACACCCTCATTGTGATTAGTACACAAACAAGGGCACAGATATGGCAAACTGAAGGGACCTCCCTCCAGCCACAAGCTGGCGCACACACAGCCCATCCCAGGCACCTGCTTCCCGCCTCCCTCCCCGCAGCCGAGCATCTGCTGGCAGTGGCTCCCGATGCAGCTGCCGCCCAGGAGCTGTTGTTCCCCGGACTGTATGTCCTGGGGTCGCCTGTGCTGATGGGCTGCACGGCCACCACACAGCCTTCCTGAGAGCCTGCAGCTGTGCTCGTTGGCTGGGTGTTTATGGAGCGCCTCCCTGTGCCAGGCACCATCTGGCTGTGGAAATACAGCAGGCACCAAAGCAAAGTCCCACCCTCAAGGCCTGGGGCTCCAAGGAGGAGCAGACAGGGAGAAAGAGCCAGGCAGTGGGTCCCTGCTGGAGCATGTCGGGACCTTGGGGCCAGCGCCGGCCTGCACCCACACAGGGCCTGGGGAAGGCCTCTCCCAGGACAGTGAGTGACGGGATGGTTTTTCTCTTGTTTCCCTGGGGTGAAATATGCACAGTGTAAATGTTACCATTTTAAGCGCACACTGCGGTGGCGTGGAGTGCATTCACACTGCTGTGCAGCCATTGCTCCTTCATCTCCAGAACCTTCAGAATTAACCTGTTAAGTCCTTTTCTGGCTCCAAAATCATACTCTTGGCCAGACATAGTGACTCACACCTATAATCCCAGCGCTTTGGGAGGCTGAGGCAGGAGGATCACTTGATTTCAGAAGTTCAAGACCAGCCCAAGCAGCATAGTGAGACCTCATTTCTACTGAAACTTTAAAAACAACTTACCCAGACATGGTAATGAACACCTGTGATCCCAGCCACTCAAGAGACTGAGGCAGGAGGATGGGGTTAGGGTTAGATGCCCAGGATATGCAGCAGCAGGTAGAAATCCATGTGGTGAGAGGGCCCTGCTGAATGTGGAATTTTTTTTTTTTTTTGAGACAGAGTCTCACTCTTTCGCCAGGCTGGAGTGCAGTGGCGCGATCTTGGCTCACTGCAACCTCCGCCTCCCAGGTTCAAGTGATTCTGCTGCCTCAGCGTCCCGAGTAGCTGGGACTACAGGCATGGGCCACCATATCCAGCTAATTTTTGTATTTTTGGTAGAGCTGGAGTTTCACCATGTTGGCCAGGCTGGTCTTGAACTTCTGACCTCGTGATCCACCTGCCTTGGCCTCCCAGAGTGCTGGGATTACAGGCATGAGCCACCACAACTGGCCAGTGGAAACATTTTAGTCACCTTTTGGGCAAGAGGCCGCTAGGGAGAGGCAGCCAGTGCACATCCGTGGGAGAAGCTAGAGGAAACCAGGCTCGTGGGGTATCCTGTGTGAGCCTGACTGAGAAGGGCGCCCAAGTGCGTCACAAGCCACTGGGAAGTCACATGGAAGAGATGTGTGGCCACCAAAAGCGATTTCCACAGAGTGGCAAGGCTGAGGACCCAAGGGGAGGGGCTTACGAGAGACAGGGAGAGGGAGTATCCATGCCTCTTTTGAAGACAGGGAGTATTGATTCCTCTTTCCAAAAGTTTAGTTATTTTTTGATAGAAATTCCTTTTTTTTTTCCCCCTGAGACAGGGTTTTGCTGTGTCACTCAGACTGGAGTGCAGTGGTGTGATCTCAGCTAACTGCAACCTCCACCTCCCAGGCTCAAGTGATTCTCCCTCCCCAGCTTCCTGAAAAGCTGGGACTGCAGGGCGTGCCACCACACCTGGCTAAGTTTCGTAATTTTTGTAGAGACAGGGTTTTGCCATGTTGCCCAGACTGGTCTTGAACTCCTGAGGTCAAGCAATCCACTCACTTTGGCCTCCCAAAGTGCTGGGATTACAGGCATGAGTCATCTTGCCCAGCCAATAGACATTCTGAAAACTCAGAAATG
The DNA here is from genome assembly GCA_031835075.1 of Saguinus oedipus. Taxonomy (NCBI): domain Eukaryota; kingdom Metazoa; phylum Chordata; class Mammalia; order Primates; family Cebidae; genus Saguinus; species Saguinus oedipus. Next base: position 41,482,892 of record CM063175.1, on the reverse strand, counting down.
TGCTTTCATGATCAAAATGTATCCTGAATGGGCTCTTATTCACACTGCAGCCATTTGTCCCTGACCATCCTGTTTTTGTGTCTTAGGAAAAAGAAAGTGATGCCGTGAAACCAAAGAATCAGGGTATGTAAAGAATTGGGGTACACAAAGAATCGGGGTATACAAAGAATCGGTGTGTAAAGAATGGGGGTATACAAAGAATCGGGGTGTGCAAAGAATCAGGGTGTGTAAAGAATGGGGGTATACAAAGAATCGGGGTGTGCAAAGAATCGGGGTGTGTAAAGAATGGGAATACAGAATCAGGGTGTGCAAAGAATCAGGGTGTGTAAAGAATGGGGGAACACAGAATCAGGGTGTGTAAAGAATTGGGGTGTGTAAATATTCAGGGTGTGCAAAGAATCAGGGCATCAAAGAATTGGGGTATGTAAAGATTCGGGTTGTGCAAAGAATTGGGATGTGAATCGGAGTACAAAAAGAATTGGAGTGTGTAAAGAATCAGGGTGTGTAAAGATTCGGGGTACAAAAAGAATCGGTGTGTAAAGAATCAGGGAACATAAACAGGATGTGCAAAGAATCGGGATATGTAAAGAATCTGGGTGTGTAAAGAATCGGGGTGTGCAGAGAATCGGGGTGTGTAAAGAATCGGGGTGTGTAAAGAATTGGGGTATGTAAATATTCAGGGTGTGCAAAGAATCAGGGCATCAAAGAATTGGGGTATGTAAAGATTCGGGTTGTGCAAAGAATTGGGGTGTGAATCGGAGTACAAAAAGAATTGGAGTGTGTAAAGAATCAGGGTGTGTAAAGATTCGGGGTACCAAAAAGAATCGGTGTGTAAAGAATCAGGGAACATAAACAGGATGTGCAAAGAATCGGGATATGTAAAGAATCTGGGTGTGCAAAGAATCGGGGCGTGTAGAGAATCGGGGTGTGTAAAGAATCGGGGTATGTAAAGAACCACGGTGTGCAGAGACTCGGGGCGTGCAGAGACTCGGGGCGTGCAGAGAACCGGGGCGTGCAGAGAACCGGGGTGAGTAGAGAATCGGGGTATGCAATTGGGGTATGTAAATGCACGTCCGTGATTTACATGGAAGCTCCGTGTAGAAACCGCTTCCGCTCGCTCATTCAGCAAGTATCGCTACACACCAGCTGCATTTCAGCCTTAGCACAGCTGAATAGAAACACTTCTCCCTTTTTCATTGTATCATATTTTTAAAGTATATTTCACATCAAACTGGTTACTAAAATTTTAGAAGTGATTTCTGTAAAAAGTTATTTAAATTATTTTCTTTTAATCTCTGCAGACACTCAAGGAGGAAAAGCAGCCCCTGCCGAAGCTCTGGGAATCCCAGATGAGCACTATCTAGATAAGTGAGTCTGTCTTCCACCCCCTGTGTGACGGTCAGGTGGATGGGCACTCTCTAGATAAGTGAGTCTGTCTGTCTTCCACCCCCTGTGTGACGGTCAGGTGGATGGGCACTATCTACTAAGTGAGTCTGTCTTCCACCCCCTGTGTGACGGTCAGGTGGATGGGCACTATCTACTAAGTGAGTCTGTCTTCCACCCCCTGTATGACGGTCAGGTGGATGGGCACTATCTAGATAAGTGAGTCTGTCTGTCTTCCACCCACTGTGTGACAGTCAGGCGGATGGGCACTCTCTAGATAAGTGAGTCTGTCTGTCTTCCACCCACTGTATGACGGTCAGGCGGATGGGCACTCTCTAGATAAGTGAGTCTGTCTGTCTTCCACCCACTGTGTGACAGTCAGGCGGATGGGCACTCTCTAGATAAGTGAGTCTGTCTGTCTTCCACCCACTGTATGACGGTCAGGCGGATGGGCACTCTCTAGATAAGTGAGTCTGTCTGTCTTCCACCCACTGTATGACAGTCAGGCGGATGGGCACTCTCTAGATAAGTGAGTCTCTCTGTGTTCCACCCCCTGTGTGACGGTCAGGGCAAGGAGCCATGCAGAAGCTCTGGAAAAGGAACACATCCTCCCTGGTTCACTGTGATATGTGTATTAGTTGGCCCTTCATAGTCATTATAAAAGCTGGGAAATGTGCCTTCTGCACTCACCAGCATCCACTCCAAGTCAGTCAAGACAGCTTTCCCTCTGTTGCCCCAGTGGAAGTTGCCAGTCTCTTTGTGAAAACTGTTGTTACAGGCACAGAATATCACAGGAGCAAAATCCTTTTTACCTTAGCAGCCCAGACAGGTCTATAGAAATGTGGGGTCTTGGTCTTATCTTTTTACCTTAGCGGCCCGGACAGGTCTATAGAAATGTGGGGTCTTGGTCTTATCTTTTTTCTTGTAACTTAAAGTATCTTTTCTGCTTGATTATGCTGAGTGAGAGTTTGAAGGATCGTAATTTCAGGCGCCTCCTTGCTGAAGGCTTTCCTGTGGCACTTTTAACGCATGGCACACCCGGCCTCTGCAAGTGATGCCCAGCCTGGGCCCCACAGAACAAGCTGAGGCAGTTCGGGCTGAGAGGGAAGGTGCAGACATCACAGGGCCTGGGGAAATTAGGAGTTTCCTGGTGAAGTGGGAGCAGAACGGCCATCACTGGAACTGGATCTTTACCTTTATTTCCTGCTCTCTTTTAGTTTGTGTATTTTTTGTGGGGAAAGGAGCGAATCCTTCACAGAGGAAGGCCTGGATCTCCACTATTGGAAGCACTGTCTCATGCTGACGAGATGTGACCACTGCAAACAGGTCAGGTCGGGGGCACGGCAGTCCAGCTGCTCGCTTGAGCGTGAACCTCTGGCTGCTGAAAGCCAAGTCACAAAGCTGTCCCAAGTCTCGGTATTTTCAGAGGAAAGGCTGTGAGAAAAGTAACTAAAGCCGAACACACACCTAAAAACGTTTGCACGTCATTCCATATGACAGCCCAGTGTGCCGTGAGCGTGCTGTGCCACCAGCGCCCCTCAGGGCTCCTTCCACAGTCACCGGGGGCCTGGGTTCCAACACCACACACAGGTGCTCCTCGCTCTCTGAGCTTTATGTAAATGGAGCCATGTTGCGTCATGTTTGATTTCTTGCTTTCTAGTGTCCCATGCTTGAATAGACCACAGTGCCTACATCCATCTGCTGCTCTGCGTGTGGGCATGTCCCATTTGGGACCGCGATGAACCATGTTGCTGCGGTGTTCCGGTGTCTGCCGGGGTGCACAGGAATGCACTTTCTTGGGTTCACAATGTGTCGTGGGTTGCAGGGTGTGCTGATGCTCAGTGGGGCTGCCCAGGAGTGCTCCAAAGGGGTTGTACCCGGCACCGCCACCAGCAGCACCGGCTCGGTGCCCCTTCCCAAGTGCCGCTGCGGCCATGCTTCCTGCTGCCTTGATGAGCTCCCACCGTGCATGTCCTGGTGAAGATGAGGTGGAGAGCTGTCCTTTTGTCTGCAGCCATCGGGCGTCCTCCTGCATCGACCTCGGCTTGTCCGTCTGTTTTTATTGATTTGGGCCGTTCTTTAGACATGTGGATGTGAGTGCTTGGCCGGTTGCATGGACTGACCACTCCTCCCACTCCACAGTGTGCACCTTTGCTGTCTTCAGTGTCTTGAGGAAGATTTGTAATTTTAGAATTGCCCACCTTACCAGTCTTTTTCATGATTCATGTTTTTTGTGTCCTGTGTAAGAAGTCTTCTCCTACCCCCTGTATTAGGCCATTCTTGCATTACTATAAAGAAATACCTGGCTGGGTGTGGTAGCTCACTCCTGTAATCCCAACACTTTGGAAAGCTGAGGTGGGCCAATCACCTGAGGTGAGGAGTTCGAGACCAGCCTGACCAACATGGAGAAACCCTGTCTCTACTAAAAATACAAAATTAGCCGGGCGTGGCAGCACATGTCTGTGATCCCAGCTACTCAAAAGGCTGAGGCAGGAGAATCACTTGAACCCAGGAAGTGGAGGTTGCAGTGAGCCAACATCACACCATTGCACTCCAGCCTGGGCAACAGAGCAGAACTCCGTCTCAAAATAGCTAAGACTGGGTAATTTGTGAAGGAAAGAAGTTGAACTGGCTCACAGTCTGTCAAGTCCTGCGGCCTCAAGTTAGAGAGAAAATGCAGGTCGTTCCTGCCAGAGGCCAACACAGTGAGAGAATCTCTTAAAACTCTGTCGTCCTGTTTCTGTGCGCATTCTTAGAAATACTGGGGAGCCACGATTTGAGCCCAGGGCCACACGTGTAACCTCTGAGCACCTCAGGTCGAGCGTGGCTTCCCCCATCCTTTCCAGTGACCCCTGCCCAATGCTCAGATGGCAGGAAAGGAAGGATGTGGGGTCTTCAGCAAAGTATCACAAATGATTCCAGACAGTCGGGGGCAGATGCCAAAGATAAAAGACTGGCTCACTTCGTGTGCAGGTGACAGAAAAGCCGTGCTGATTTCTCTGGGCGGAGGGAGGCACTCACAGGCTGTGCAGGTGGCCATGGAGGACGCTTTCGGCTTCCTCAGCAACACACTTTGCTCTGTATTTTGAAATCCAGGTGGTCGAGATATGCAGTCTGACGGAGCACTTGCTGACGGAGTGTGACAAGAAAGACGGGTTTGGAAAGTGCTACCGTTGCAGCGAGGCTGTTTTGAAGGATGAGCTGCCCAAACACATCAAGAACAAGGGTTGCAACCGTGAGTGCCCCTTCCCAGGCTCCCATGCCCGCAGGTCCCAGGCGTCCTCTTGGAGGAAGCGCCACTGCTCTTGGGCATATGCAAGGGCTTCGTGAATTAAAGGGCACCTGGCGGGCACTTGTCATTCAGCGAGTGACTGCGTCTTTTTGAAATCATTTCAGCTGCCAAACCAGAGAAGCTGGCAAACCGGTGTCCTCTGTGCCATGAGAACTTCACCCCTGGAGAAGAGGTGAGGGGCCTAGCTGGGGAAGGGACCAGTGAAGTAGGTAAGACCTGTGGGTGATGGTGTTGGTGGTGACCGAGGTGGTGACGATCGTGGTGGTGATGGTGGTGTTAGTGCTGAGCCATGCCAGAGCACAGCACGTGAGCATTCGCATAGACAGCGTCTGCGTAGCCCTGTCTCACAGTTCTCCGTCTCCCTGCACGTTCACACGATTTCCTTCCCTCCGTTTACAAATGGTTTATGGAGGGGCCTCAGCTCACCGAAGCCAGCTTGTGTCACTGGGGTACAAGCATGACATGGTTTTCTTTTGTTCTGGCCATGGCCTTTTTCCAGATACTGAGGCCCTCCGTGACATCTTGGCCAGATTCTATAACACTGCAGTCTTTTTTGCCTAATAAAACCCAGCCCTATTTGGTTAAACAAACTCTCCTTCCTTCCTGATTCCAAGCTCTCCTCCCTGCCCCAGTGCAAGCTACGCTGTGACTCAGCAGGCTCAGTGGGGAGGGCCAGCTCGCACATGCGCACCCTCCCCTTCCCCATGTGCTCGGCTCCTCTGACGTTGGAGGCAATGAGGAGGGATGTGGGCACGCAAGGCTCTGTGCCAGTTATTCTGGCCCTGTCCAACATGATGGGCTGGCAGTGCCCTCTTTATGCCGGGCAGTGAATGCTGAGCCTTGGGACACTGTTCCATGCAGTTACCATGCTTAGTGATACCGTGAATTGTCCCAGCTCTGGCCAATGGCAGACTCTTCAGCTGGGCTCCTGAGGCCTTGATGAGACCCACGCAGCTGTAGGGAACTCCCTCCTTTTCAGTCCATTCCTGCCCCGGACCTGGAATCGGCCAGCTGCTCACAGAGGCCTGGTTCCCATTAGTGGGAATGGGCCTCAGGACAGCACTGGGGGCCTCATGCCCACTGCTGCCAGATGGGTCGCTGTGGCTGGGCTCTCAGTGGACACAGCCAGGAGGGATGGAGGGAAGCAGGCTCCGTCGCTCATGCACACACTTCCCCTCCCATCCTGAGCTGCAGGCCTTATTTAACCTTGTCTCTCCCACCATCTGTGTCTCCTTACTTCCATCCGTGGGCCCCAGTTCCCAAAGGCTCTGGAGACAGAATTCAGGGATCGCAGGTGACCCATTCACCTTGTCCCCCACTGGACACGGGCGGCGCAGCACAGTGGCACCCGCACCGCCGGCAGCAGATTCTGCTAGAAATCAGACTTCCCAGTTCCTGTCCTCACAACATTTTCTACTGGCGACAGGGGGCCCAGTGGCCCTGTGTTGGAGGGACTTGAGTGAGCCCTGGCTGGCAATGCCACCAACTGTAAACACATTCATTTTATATTCCATTTCTAGGGGACTTTAAAGAATTAAGTTCTGTAATTACAGAAGACATGTTTCCAGGTCTGTGGAATCAGGTGTCTTTGAAGTACCCGGGACAGAGGCTGCCACCCGGGACAGAGGCTGCCGCCCGGCCCTGATTCCATCCGCCTCCCTCTAGGGGCTGCTTTTCCCATGGGCATCCTTCCCCTTTCTTACCCCTGGTTACTTCCAGAATGCGGGAGCCTCTGTGTTTACACTCCTGTTGTTACCTTTGCTCATACTTCGCGCAGTGCCCATCGTCCCGTTTCTGTTCTTGTCATTGGTTTCCCGCTGGAGCAGTGTTCAGGTTCTCCAGGGGCCGCCTTTGCTTCCTTCCCTTCCTGTTCCCAACATCTGACTTGAGTTGACATCCTCTCACAGGTGGTACCTGTAGTGCCATCAGCAGGTACATCTCATGTGTCGTCTGCCTTCCCTGTATCTAATCATCTACACTGCCTAACACGTCACCACACACCTTGCAGTGTAAGCAGATAACAGACGCACGCTTACTACCTCGTGGATTCCCTGGGTTCGGAGCCCGGTGTGTTCTCATCTGTGGGCCCTACTAGGGAAGGGCTCACTTCCAGGCTCATCCTGGCAGCTGGCAGGAGTACTTCCTTGTGGTTATGGGACTGAGGTCCCATGTTCTTGGGGACTGTCAACCCAGAGCCACTCAGCTCCTAGAGGCCCCCACCGTCCTCAACACTGGGGGCCTCTCTGCAGGACAGCTCACTCCTCAAGGCCACTCCAGCCTGCTGAGACACGTCTTTCTAATTTTCTGTGAATTTTGCCAGCGTTCCCTCCCTTCTCTCCTGCCTACAGGCTTGTGGGTGTGAAGAGTATTGGGTCTGCCCTGTGGTTCACTGGGCTATGTCCGGGGTCTCCTTTCTGTTCTAGTTGAAGGGCCCCATGCCCCTTCTCCTTCCCTCCCTCTCCAGTCCTCTGTTAAATGTATTTTTCATTTCCAGTCTTATACTTTTTAGTTCTAGTGTTTGTATTTGGCTGGGATTTTTTTAGACGTTTCATTTCTCTGCCCAGATTCACAGCTGTTCACTTACTAAGATCACTTGTTTTTAACGGCTTTATGGAGATAGAGGCTGCGCAGCATCTCCCCGTGTACAGAGCAGTGGGTTCTCATGTATTCAGAGTTGTGCAACCGTCAGCACACGCTGGGAGCTTTTCCATCACCCACAAGATAGCACTGCCTGAGTGTGGCCCCATTTGTCCCCAGCCCCTTTCCAGCCCCTGCCAACCATGTCTAGTTTTCATCTCCAGGGATTTGCCTACTCTGGACAGTTCCTGTAATGGAATTGTATACTCTGCAGCCTTTGTGTCTTTGACTTAAATGCTTTCAGGGTTGGCCCAGGTTCTGATGGCTATCAGGGGCACTTCATTCCACATTTAAGTCCTCGAACAGATGTTAAGAATCTACTTTAAAGTCCTTGTGTGCCAATTCTAACATCTGGCATTTTTGTGAATGATGTGAAGAGGGGTAAACAGTGAAGTTCAACACCCTCCACTCTGCTTAGAAGAAAGCTCCGAGTGGGCCGTGCATGGGGGCTCTGCCTGTGATCCCAGCACCGTGGGGGCCGAGGCAGGCAGACCACCAGGTCCAGAGATCAAGACCAGCCTGGCCAACATGGTAAAACCCCATCTCTACTAAAAATACAAAAATTATCTGTGCGTGGTGGCACGCCTGTAATCCCAGCCACTCGGGAGGTTGAGACAGGAGAATTGCTTGCACCTGGGAGGCGGAGGTTGCAGTGAGCCGAGATCACACCACTGCACTCCAGCCTGGCGACAGAGCGAGACTCCATCTCACACACAAAAAAAGAAAGCTCAGTGGATCTGAGACTGCAATGTGAAAGGCCCAACTGTGAATCTCTCAGGAGATGCTGTGGATCGATGTCCTTGTGACTTCAGACCAGGAAGGGATTTCTCAAACGGACACAGCAGAAGCCTTGATGGAAGAGGCTGATACATTCAGTTCCATTAAAATGAAGAAGGTCAGGGCAGTTTGGGTTTTGTAAAATTAAAAGAGTTCTGGAGATTGGGTGCAGGGCATCGTGAATGCTTATTTGGACTCTTTATCGTAAAACTATTCAGTTGTAAAAGGTGAGAACCTCTTCATCAAGGGACATAGATAGACTGAAAGGCAATATTGGGGATGAAAACTATTCACCATTACTCTTCAAAGTGAGTGGAAGGCAATGTCCCTGCAGGGTTTGAGTGGGAGAGTGGGCATGACCTGGCAGATCCCATGCCAGCCACTTTTGCTGCTCTGTTGAGAGACTGTGGGACAGAGAGGTCGATGGTAGCAGAGAGCTAAGTGACGAGAAGCGGTCAGATTCTGGATGCACACTTCAGGCAGACCCAGGACTTGCCGGTGGAGTCCTCACTACATGATGAGGTAGTGACTGCCGTCAGGAACCCAGGGCGCTCAGGAGCTCAGCCTGGAGCTATGGAGTTAAAATGCCTGTCAGGTGTGCAGGCAGCTAGACAGACGGCTGCAGGTGGAAACGAGTTGTCAGCGTGTATGAGAAGTGAGTGTAAGGTCATGTTACTGGAATCACTCTCCTGAAGAGCAAGTGCAGACAGAAGAGGACCACGGGCCAAGCCCAGGCAGAGTGGGAGGGAGGCGGCGAACCAGGTGCTGGGGACGACGCCCTGGGGAGGAGCGCAGCCCGTGAGAGAGGACACCTGCTGGCCTGGCTGGGTTCACACACACACCTGGGGTCCACAGCTGAAGACCGATCTAGGACAGTCTGGAGGCAGCTGCGGCGCCTCAGCTTTGCTTCCTGTGTCTAACTCCAGCACGCCAGCCTGGGCATGGCATTCCTGCAGCAATGGCAGAGGGCAAGAGCGAGACAAGCCCAGGCGCATGCGTTCATTTCAGCCTCCCAGCCGCATGCCTACCACTCTCCCATTGGCCAAAGCAAACCACAGTCACCCAGATTCAAGGGATGGAGGGGGACCCGCCGCCTCTGTGCTGGGGAGGGAGGAAGTAGAGCCCTTAGGGCAAACCATGTCCCTCCACCAGGGAGGGGGTGAGCAGGTACACCCCACATGCCGATGGGTCACGTCCTGATGAGAAGGCACCCCAGCTTTAGTGCTGGTGGAATGGAGAGACGAGAACCCAGGCCTGCCTGGAGCAGCTAAAGCGGGACAGGAGGGGGTTGGGCTGGGGCTGCCACAGGTGGGCAGACACTGGCAGCCACTGGTGAGAGAGAGAGGGACTAGGGAGAGGTAGGGCTGTGTCTGGTGGAGATACTGGTGTACCAGAGAATGGGGGAACGGCTGGAGCAGTGTCCCTGGGGAGCATTGTTTTTGGTTTTGAGATGGAATTTCATTCTGTCGCCCAGGCTGGAGTGCAATGGTGTGATCTCAGCTCACTGCAACCTCTGCCTCCTGAGTTCAAGCAATTCTTCTGCCTCAGTCTCCTGAGTAGCTGGGATTACAGGTGTGCACCACCACACCCGGCTAATTTTGTATTTTTAGTAGAGATGGGGTTTCACCATGTTGACCAGACTGGTCTCAAACTCCTGAACTTAGGTGATCTGCCCACCTCGGCCTCTCAAAGTGCTGGGATTACAGGCGTGAGCCACCGCGTCCAGCCTTGGGACTGTTGTTTAAATACAAGGGAAAAAGCCAGGAACAACCCGGGTGTCCAGAAGACTCGGAATCGGTGGTGCCGCATTTATATCTGAAATTGGCGGTGCCGATTAACTCTGTGCCTCCTCCTTCCAGTAGTGGGAAGGGATGAGCTCCCTGTCTCCGCGCAGACGGTCTCATAACTGGTCCTGAAGGAAAGAAGCTGGCTGCCCAGGCAGTCAGGGCCCCATGAGCCCCACATTCTGCAGGGCGAGTGCGTGTGGCGTGGCTCAGGAGGATCAGGGATGAAAAGAGTAGGAACCCCACGAGGAACTGTAGGCAGCGGGCTGGTGGGGAGCCCGTGGGACCTGCCCCATTCTGTCTTCTGGCCTGGAGCATAGTCACACAGGCACCCTGCTTCTCACCCTTGCATTTGCACACACTGCTGCCCTCGGAGACACTGATGCCAAGAGCCCTGTGTGGGGACCAGATGCAGGCTTGCCTGGCAGCAGGACTTGGTGCGTCCTGAGTTGTACTCTGCTCAGACCGCAGAGGCCATCAGAACACACCCAGAGGGAGGGGTCCTGGTGACGGAACTGTTCTGCGGCTCCTGCCGGTGTGGCCGCCCCTCGTTTTCAGCGTGCACAGTGAGTCCCTTTGGGTCTGGGGTCGTGCGCCAGGTTGGTCCTGCCTGATTAACTCTGTGCCTCCTCCGCTGCAGGCATGGAAAGCTCACCTGATGGGCCCAGCCGGCTGCACCATGAACCTGCGCAAGACACACATTCTGCAGAAGGCCCCAGCACTGCAGCCAGGTGAGGCCGGCGCGCTGAGCTGGTGCGGTCCATCCCTCATTTCCACTTACTCAAAAGAGCATCCCCGGCAGGGCAACATGGCAAGACCCCATCCCTTTAAAAAAAAAAAGTATCCCAGCCTCTCACGTGTTCTGGTTCCTTAGTAAGCAGACTAATCATAATCATGTGACCAAAATCCTTCTCCACGTGCAAAGGCTCCCACTCCTGTCCTCTGCTCTTTCTACATCACTCACACGAGTGTTTAGAATCAGGAAGCTGGCCGGGCACGGTGGCTCACGCCTGTAATCCCAGAACTTTGGGGGCCAAGGCGGTCAGCTCACTTGAGGTCAGGAGTTCAAGACCAGCCTGGCCAACATGATGAAACCCTGTAAAAAAAATTAGCTGCACACAGTGGCGGGGGCCTGTAATCCCAGCTACTTGGGAGGCTAAAGCAGGAGAATCTCTTGAACTCAGGAGGTAGAGGTTGCGGTAAGCCGAGATCATGCTATTGCTCTCCAGCCTGGGCAACAGAGTGAGACTCTATCTCAAAAACAAAAAAAAGAATTAGGAAGCTAAAGAGTAGACCCATAGCTAATGCCACTGCCTGATCTAGAAATCACATTAGCCATTTCATGTCAGATTTGGGATGCCTTGCAAGAAGATAGGATTTCTTTTATTAGAAAACTATTCCTGGTGGCAACTGTATTTGAGGAGTGACAATGTTTGTGGGTATTGGGTATGTGCCAGGCCCTGGGCTGAGGCCTGCACCTGGTTACAGGGTATCCACATCCCAACCTCTGCCACACATGGGGAAAGAGAGGCTCCTGGGCTGCCTGCTGACCACCAGCCAGCCGGGAAGCCCCTCTCCAGTCCCTGTGGCTGCCCTGCCTCTCTGCTGCTGGAGCTGAGTTCCAGACTAATGCCAGGGTGGCTCTGTGTCCTCTGCCCCATGTCACATGTTTCCTCTGCATTCTCTTCCTCTCCTGGTGCCGCACGTGTGCATGGGCAGCCGGCCAGCGCAGCCACTTCCCACGTCCGCTGTCAGCCTGGCCCCTGGGGACCATATGACCGCTGCCCACTGTGCAGACCCCACCAGGCCCAGCCCTAAGTCCTGCAGTCGGGTGCTGGCCACCACCATGGGCCCTCAGACACTGTTGCTCAGTGTCTGACCACTCCTGGCCACTCACACTGTGGCCACAGGTTCCACATCTGGTTTGTGGGTAGGCCGCCCCTCCTAATGTGGGTCCTGTGCTTGCTCTGCAGGGAGAAGGTCAGCTGTGGCCGCATCAGGCCCCTCGGGGTCAAAGGCTGGAAGCAAGATCCCCACCCCAAAGGGTGGGCTGAGCAAGAGCTCCAGCAGGACGCACGCCAGGCGCTGACGCGGCACTCTAGCTCCTTTGTCTCTGTAAGGGATGGAGCACGTCTCCTGATTCCACAGTATTTCTCCTGAACTCTCTGGCCTTGGCGACCCCATGCTCTGGCTGCTGTCCCCGGCTCCCAGCTGTGCACGCCTCTTACATGTCTGCATCGTCAGCTCATGCACATGATATGTATGGGAGTAACCAAAGACCCTGTGTGCAGCGCCCGGACCCGGGCTCTGTGCACTGAGCCTTCAGGGCTGTCTCAGGCCTTCCTTAGAATCAGAAGAAGAGGCCGCCTGGGAGGTGCTAGCACAAGGCGGCAGGCAGCACAGGCGAGGCCCCACTTTCCTTAGTACTGGGAGAGATTTCCATAAAATAGTACCAGAAACCTTTTGCACATTGCTCCCTGTCACATGAAGTAGAATCTCCACAGGGCTGTGGCTCGGCCTGCGGTGGTTCCAGGAGAAGGCCATGCGCACTGGCCTCCAGCCGTGCCTTCTCCCCGCAAGGTCCCATCTGCTGGCCATGCCCAGTGCTCTCAGCCCCAGGTAGCAGAACTCACATTCCCACTAGAGTAAGAAATAAAGGCAAAAGAACATATTTTTAAATGGGTAGTGTTTCTGAGAAATGGTCTCACCTCAGCAAGCACCTTGTTGGATGCTTCTCCAGTAGCGCTGCCTCTGTGACAGATGTCAGCCCCCGCTTGGAACTGAGGTGGACACATGTGGCCCGTGCCGTGCTGTGCCTTTGCCTGGAGGCGCTTTGCATTCTCCACACTTTGGAATTCCTAAAGAAATGTAGAGGAAGTCACTGTGAAATGAATTTCTACCTGGTCACTCTGCTCACAGCATGCAGAAGCCCGCTGGTGCGGCCCGGCCCGGCCCTTCAACTCCATGTAGTGATTGGGCCCATGTTTACTTTCTTCAGCCAGTTCATAGGATGTTTAAAACAGCAATACGTTGCTTCAAATGATGTAACCAAACCTCAGAAACCGTCTCCAATCAGCCATCCCGTCCTGGGGGAGTGAGCCATGGGTTTCAGCTGTAGCTTTGGGCCTGTGGCACGTCCAGGCCGCTGTATGGAGGGAGTCAGGGTCTGTCTGGAAGCGCCTATGCTCTCCCTGCCCCAGCCTGTGCTCCCAGGGGCCGAGGCTACCATGGACTGAGGGCAGGCCCCTCCCACCCGGTGCCCGGGGCTTCTGCTTGCCTCACGGGTGTTGCATGGGCAGACTTTGAAAATGCTAGTTAGAAAGGTTTGGGATTGATGGAGTTTGTGTTAAGCAATTAGTGTATAAATATTTCTTAATTCCCAACTGTGCGAAACAACAAAATATCTAAGAACTAATCGTTGTTTGAACAATGTACTCCCTGGTTTGGAAACGTTAATAACCATGAACTTGGGTGAATTAATCTCCACGTTTGGTAAATATACCTCCGGTTGACTCAATACTAAGTAAGAATAAGACTTACCAAGAATCTTTAAGAATATGCTCTGCTAAATGTTTTTGAAGTATAAGGAGAGAGGGGGCCAGGCGCAGTGCTCAAGCCTGTAATCCCAGCACTTTGGGAGGCTGAGGAGGATGGATCTTGAGGTCAGGAGTTGGAGACCAGCCTAGCCAATATGGAGAAGCCCTGTCTACTAAACATACAAAAGTTAGCCAGGTGTGGTGGCGCGTGCCTGTAGTCCCAGCTACTCTGGAGGCTGAGGCAGGAGAATCGCTTGAATCCAGGAGGCGGAGGTTGCAGTGAGTCAGATCGTGCCACTGCACTCCAGCCTGGGTGACAGAGACTCCATCTCAAAAAAAAAATAGTATAAGGAGAGAAATAACTTTAATCTTCATGAGACAAGGCAGTACAGATCCCAAGACGTCTGTAAAATGATCCTTTCTGGTCTCAAAGAGATGTTGGCCGTTATTTTCTAATCCATGTTTAAAATACAGACAAAATAGAACTCGTTCCTTAAATAGAACACGAACGAGAAAAGTTAACCAAAGAATTATCCTTCTCTCACCAATGAAAACTTTTAAGAAATATATGTGTTTTCTATATATTGGAACTTAAAGAAAACATTTATAAAAATACGTCATTTTTAGTGATTGACAAACTTGGGTTCATTTAAAACAGATTCCTCTTTTGCTAGTTACAGAAGAATCGTGTGTTTGTTGAAATGATCCTACCGGTGATGAGTGGCTGTTGAGAGCTTTACAGGGCTATTGTTAAGGGACCGAGAATCTGGTATAAAAAGCTTCAAAGGAACTGTAAGATCCCTTGGCCATAAATAAATGACTAAATTTGAAATACTAATTAATAATTGAATTTTTACTCATGTTCTGAATATTTAATATTTATTTCTATTATTTTCATGTCAAGATATTCTATTAAATCTAATTTAAAAGGATTGTATGTATAAATTGGCATTAGGATACAAATGTAAATACTTGTAATGAAATTTTGCAAGTTTTTAATATTTTAACATAGTTTTCTATTTGTCTTTATTTCAAGTACCAAAATTATAAAATATCTAAGTAATTTATTTTTATTGTTTTAGGGCTTAAGGGTTAATTCGCCCTGAGTATATTAATAAAAAGATCACTAAATGTTTTGTCACTTTATTTCAACGTTACAATTAAAAAGCAATTTGCCAATTACATTTATTTTAATAAACAAGTGTAGCCCAGCCCTGAAACCTTAGAAAGTAGATTGAAAGTCTGGGCAAGGTGGCTCACGCCTGTAATCCCAGCACTTTGGGAGGCCAAGGTGGGCAGATCGTGAGGTCAGGAGTTCGAGACCAACCTGACTAACATGGTGACACCCTGTCTCTACTAAAAATGCAAAAATTAGCCAGGTGTGGTGGTGCACACCTGTAATCCCAGCTATTCGGGAGGCTGAGGCAGGAGAATCGCTTGAACCCAGGGGGCAGAAATTGCGGTGAGCTGAGATCGCACCATTACACTCCAGCCTGGGCGACAGAGCGAGACTCCATCTCAAGAAAATAAAAAAAATGGATTAACAATTTGTGAAAGAGGAGACAACAGGTATGAAGTTGCCCTGAGAGAGTTTGGTTCCTGGAATAAGCTTTTTGTCAAAACAAGTTCACTGTTGAAGAAACGAGATGATTTGGAACCACATGGAGATTAGAGAAAATGATTGACCAGTTCTATCCTGTGGAATAAATGTTACCAGCTCTCAAGGCTGTTTTGCTTTTCAACTAAGCACTGCACCATGATCACCCACCTACTGCCCAGGAAAGCCAGGGGCAGTGACTGTGGCACCCTCGATTGGAAAGCTGGGTGGGCTGCGCCGTGGGTGGAAGGTCATGGCCAGGGCTTAGACGGTGAGCCTGTGAGCCCACCCTGTGGGGAGGTGTGGCTTTAGACCACCCAGCGGGATGGAGGCAGGTCTGCGGGAATCCATGACCATGTAAGGCCAGTGTTGTCATTCTCAACGACAGAACAGAGAGATTCCAGGCACACACAGCTGCAGGGCAAAGCCCCTGCTTGCCCTCTGACTGCAGGGAGGAAGGTTCTGGTCCAGAGGAACCTTGGCACTGTCTGGATCTTGAAAATAGCATGGGAGATCCTGACTCCACTGATGGAGCAGTTTCCAGGGAGTGTGTGACCACAGCTTGACGCTGCCTCAGTTTCCTCACCTGTAAAATGGAACTGAAGGTCCCCTTTGTAGGAAAAGATGGCCGGGGCAGACCTGTGTTACTTACAGTTAAATGATTACAAGCTTGCTTGCTTTTTATACACAGATTTGCGCCACGGATCAAATACGGAATTAAGAAAACTCCAAACTATGGTGCAGCAAAATAAAAGCAGAGATCAAGCGGTAACAGGAGGCCCCTAGTGCAGACCGTCTGAGAGCTTCATAACGGCGGGATGCTGCAGTGTGGTTGCGAGGCAGCAGAGACAGCTTTGGTCCCACGATCTCTTCCCAACACAGGGTCTGCGTGAGGGTCTCATAAAGAGGGCTTATGCGAGAACTCTGGGAAGGAACGCAACCTCTGCTCACAAGACTCGGGAGGGTCTTCGCAGACGGGAGCTTGCAGGACAGGAAAGCCTTGCAGGGCAGAGATAACTGGAACGCCCCAGGCTCTGCCTGTGTTCTCAGAATATGGGGTATTTCTGACTGCCCTGTGTCCGCAGTGCTCAGGAGATAAAAGCCCCTTGACGCCCTGTGTGTGCTCAGACCTTATGGTGCCCTATCCATTTTGCCTCTTTTGCAAATGCACCTGGATAGAGAATGGGTGGTAAAAACTCAGTGTCCTTAGCATTTTTTAGAAGAACTACATTTGCTATTGAATGCTGCAGGCACAGGCTCTTCCCCCGCCATCTTCCTTCTCCACCCCTCTCCCCACAGCCTGCAAGATTAACAAGATAATGCACCCAATAAAAAGCGTGTGGAGCCCAGAGCTCAGTGCCAACGCAGATCACCCCACGAGAGAGTGCACGAGAGTGCGTCGGACCCCTGGACCCACGCTGTGAACTTCTACGCTTAGCCCTGTCTTATTTCTTTTCTCACTCCCTCATCACTGCCAGGACACGGGGCACCCACGAACAGGGTTGGGCTGCATCCCAACACCCTTGCTATGCACTGTGTGCCAAAGAGGACACACACACCCCCCAGGCATTTTCCAGCCCTCTGCACACTGGCCTCAGGGTCTCAGGCACCTGCCCCTAAGTGGGGAACACCTCTGAGAATCAGTGGAGGTGAGGTCCAGCCAGCAGAGGGCTGTGGGCAGCCTGAAGGCAGGGGAGCCCCCACTGCCCACCCACCCAGCTGCAAAATCCTACCAGAGCATCTTCCAAACTCAGGGGTTCCCACAGCATCCCTCCTTCCTAAGAATGGAGCCCTGGGACAGGGACAGGCAGGGGAGAGGGAAGGAAATCTCTCCCACTTCAGAACTTTTCTTCAATTCCAGAGACAGAGTCTCACTCTGTTGCACAGGCTGGAGTACAGTGGTGCTACAATGACTCACTGCAGTCTCGAACTCCTGGGCTCAACCCATCTTCCCACCTCAGTCTCCTGAGTAGCTGGAACTGCAAGCACAAGCCACCAAACCCAGCTAATTGTTTTTTCATGGGGGGAGGAGGTCTCACCATGTTGCCCAGGCCCCCTGCAAACTATTTGATCACCAGCATCAGTGTCATCAGCAGCCCACTTCCCTCTGTAATGTGGGTCTCATACCTCCTGTGTTACTCTGAGTAGCAGCATCAGGCAGCACTCTGTTGCCTGGTGCTGGGGGGTGAATGTGCCCTGCAAATGCACGAGCTGGAAACTCACTCCCCCATGCAACAGTATATGGAGGTGGGGCCTGACAGTAAGCCCTGTCCTCATGGATGGATTTCTGCAACAATAGAAGGTCTTGGAGCCAGACACGGTGGCTCACACCCATAAACCCAGCCCTTTGGGAGGCCGAGATGAGATGTCAGGATCACTGACATCCAGGAGTTCAAGACTAACCTGGACAACATAGTGAGACCCTATCTCTACAAAAAATAAAAAATTAGCTGGGTGTGGCAGTGTGTGCCTGTAGTCCCACCTATTCAGGTGGCTGAGAGAGGAGGATCACATGAGCCTTGGAGGTTGAGGCTGAAGTGAGCCATGAATGTGCCAGTGCACTCAGTCCAGGTGACAGAGTGAGACCCTGTCTCCAAAACAAAGTGAGTGGGGGGCCTTGGGTGTGGGAACCCTCTTCACCTTCTGCCCTGTCAGGACACAGCCCGCTTTCCCTCTCACCCTCAAGAGGATGCTTGGACTCCCAGCCTCCACAGCTGTTAGAAAGAAACCTCTGCTTTCTATAAATTACCCAGTTTCAGACATTTTCTTATAACAAGCAGACTAAGACACCTGATCCTCTTTATTGTTTTTTTGAGATAGGGTCTCACTCTGTCACCCAGGCTGGAGTCCAGTGGTGTAATCTCAGCTCATTGCAACCTTCAACCTCCTGGGCTCAAGTGATCCTCCTGCCTCAGCCTCCTGAGTAACTGGGACTATAGGCACATGACACCATGCCCAGCTAATTTTTACATTTTTGTACAGGGGAATCTCACTGTGTTGCCCAGGCTGGTCTGGAACTCCTGAGCTTAAGTGATCCTCCCACCTCAGCCTCCCAGGGTGCTGGGATTACAGGCATGAACCACCACATCCCCGAGTGGTCCTGTTTAAAATGTGTTCAGTGGTGGGGCATGGTGGCTCATGCCTGTAATCACAGCACCTTGGGAGGCTGAGGCAGGCAGATTACTTGAGGTCAGGAGTTTAAGACTAACCTAGGCAACATGGTGAAACCCTGTCTCTACTAAAAATACAAAAATTAGCCAGGCATGGTGGCAGGTGTCTGTAATTCCAACTACTTGGAGGCTGAGGCAAGAGAATCGCTTGAACCCAGGAGGCAAAGGTTGCAATGAGCTGAGATCACACCACTATACTCCAGCCTGGGGTGACAGAGTGAGACTCCATTTAAAAAAAAAAGGTGTCCAGTGCTGGGAGTTAAGAGTGGCCAGTGCTCAGTGGAGGTGCTCAAGCTAAGGGTGCCCTGTCCGCTTACCCTAGCCACCCTGGCCTTGGCTTCTCAGCTATCTCCTCAACTCTGGGAGTCTGCTGGGCTCTGCCACCCAGGCTGGAGTTCAATGGTGAGTTTGATATGGTTTGGATCTGTGTCCCCACCCACATCTCATATTGAAATGTAGTCCTCAATGTTGGAGGAGGGGCCTGGTGGGAGGTGGATCATGGGAGCAGATTTCTCATGAAGGGTTTAGCACCATCCCCTTGGTCCTGTCCTGGTGATAGAGCATTCTCATGAGATCTGGTTGTTTGAAAGTATATGGCACCTCCACCTCACTCTCTAGTTCCTGCTTTACCTCCGCCATGAGTAAAAGCTCCCTGAGGCCTCCCCAAGAAGATGCTCATGCTACACTTCCTGCAGAGCCTGCAGAATCATAAGTCAATCAAACCTCTTTATAAATTACCCAGTCTCAGGTTAATTCCCCTTTACAAACCTTATCACAACTTACACTGACCATCTACAACATGTTTGGACTTTCTGACTTGTCTTCTCTCTTTTCTAGTCATTTTACTTTAGAATAAGAATTTACCACATAACATCCTTTCTTATATAAAATTATTTTCTTTTCTTCATATCCTTACCAAAAATATATCTTCATATCCAAAACTTTTTTATTACTCTCTCCCCTACTTACTAGTTTCTTTTTATCTTTCTTCATAACTTTTAAGCAATTTTCAAATTACATAAAATTATTTATTCTCTGAATATTTACAGACTTACCTATTAATTAGAATCCCTATTCTTAGCAACCTTAAATTTTAGTGAAAACCCAGGAAGCAAGAAATCTTGAACTATCAGAAGTTATTTTGTAGATGAAACCATTCCATAATTTTTAGAAACACATTTTCCCATAGCACAATCTTTTCTCAATGTAGTTTCACTACATTGGCTAGGCTGGTCTTGATTTCCTGGGCTCAAATGACTCTCCTGTCCACTTATAAGCATTTATTTCATTTATACAAACTCAGTTTTTTTCCAGTTTATCTAGATTACTTCTGAAAACTGAGATATTACACAAAGCTCATGATAATTTTAAGTTATTTTCCTGTTAATCATTTTTCAAAAACAGGGTCTCACTGTATTGCCCCAACTAGGGTGCCATGGCACAACTATAGCTCACTGCAGCCTCACTGGGCCCAAGCAATCTTCCTACTTTACCTTCCTGAGTAACTTGGACTACAGACATATACTACCACACCCAGTGAATTTTTTAAGCTTTTGTAGAAATGGGGTCTCACTACATTGGCCAGACTGTCTTGATTTCCTGGGCTCAAATGATCCCCCTACCTCAGCTTCCCAGAGCGTTGGGATTATAGGCATGAGCCACCGTGTCCAGCCCTTGTTAACAATTTTTAAAGTCTGTGAACATTAGATGTTCACCTAAGTAAGAATTTAAAAATTAAATACTTGGTCATTTTGCCAATAACTTAGAAGATTCAACTGTTTTCATTGAATCAACAATCTTAGCCTTATTTGTCAAAAAAAATCACACACAGATTATTCCAGTTTTGCCTGCGTTTTTTAGTCTCATAACGTTCGTGCCAAACCCTGACAGCTTAAAACATTTAGCAGAGGCAAATGTAAAACTTATTTACCCAGGCAAAAGTGTATACTGATGATTCTGAAGAGATTTTTATTTTTCTTTTGACAATAAATTTAAATCCAGCTCATTTATTAAAGACTCCTAAACTCATGTGGACTTTAAAGGCATTTGGACTTAATCTATGAGTACTCATCTATTTATAAGCCAATGTGGTAGCCTAGACACAACACATAATGCATGCACATATACACAAACACATCCAAAGAGGTATACATACATACACAAACATAGATCCAATAACTCTCACCTTGGAACTCCTGCCAGGAGGGAGCATCACAGACTCAGTGACCTATAAAAGATAGCTGGATCCAAGTTATTTCTGACAAAATTGGAACCTGTTCACATGGCTAAGCTTTGTTTGCCCTGAAAGGTAATCCAAGGGAAGCTGTGGACCAAACTTTTGGATAAAGCAGTATTCATGGCAGTTTTGATTTTAAAACTTCTTTTTTTCTTCACTTTCAAATAGGTTTCCAGTGTTTATGGTTTAGCTGTAACTGGCTGAACTGCATAAGAAAAGCAAAATTTCCAAGTAAAACAGTGAGTTTTATCTCAACACCAATAACTTAACAGCAGATTCAAAGCAGGCAGAAAAGAAAAGGGAGAAATAGAGAGCTTTAGAAGACTTGAACTCTACAGTTGCAGGTTAACCATGTTAGTGAGCTCTGAATTTTCCTTATTGTAGTTTTCCCATTGTTTTAAAATATGCACAAAATGGGCCACAGTATGGATCCAGCTGGAATCTCAGTGTAGAAAAGAGTTTACATGCTTTTTCCACCAACAAAATTTGACACAGATACAGGAGCTACTCTGGATTCCCAAAGAGGATGACAAAATCAAAGGAAATTGCTGGAACCTATTTCTCCGCTAGTGATATGGTTTGGCTCTGTGTCCCCACCCAAATCTCATCTTGAATTGTACTCCCATAATTGCCACGTATTGTGGGAGGGACCCGGTGGGAGATAATCTGAATCATGGGGGTGGTTTCCCCCATACTGTTCTCAAGGTAGTGAATAAGTCTCACGAGATCTGATGGTTTTATCAGGGGGGTTTCTGCTTTTGCATCGTCTTCATTTTGTCTTGCCACCACCTTGTAAGACATAGTTTCACCTCCTGCCATGATTCTGATGAGGTCTCACCAGCCACATGTAACTGTAAGTCCAATTAAACCTCTTTTTCTTCCCAGTCTTGGGTATGTCTTTATGAGCAGAGTGAAAATGGGCTAATATACCTAGTGAGGAGAGGAGCAGCCTATCTGGCTGCTTTCTGACAATCAGATGGACCTGGTCTTGGCCGTTGGGATGGAGACTGTGGCTAAGCACCCTTGGAAGAAGGTACAACACTAAACAGAGACACAAGCACAAACAGATCTCTGCAGAGGGTGGACTGCAGCAAAGTCCTGAGGTCCTATCCCAAACCCAGACAGCACCACAGAGTGACCTGCATTAGGTCCAAATGACACAGAGATCCAGACAGCACCACAGAGTACCAATACTAGCTCTAGACAGCTAAAGCCCCAGATGACAGACAGGGGATTTCCAGGTGCACTTCAGTTGACATCCCAGATGCTGCTTCCCTCCCATCAGCAGAGCATGAGAGCTGCTGATATCACAAAGTGGAGGAGAAAAACTCTCCAAGACAAAGGTGGTCTTGGCAGCTACTAGGATTCCCTAAGGTCCTAGTCCTGGGGTCAGTTGGCCATGAGTAGCTGGCATTGGCATTTGCCAGAGGCTGCTGTCCTGCCTGGTAGCAAGAGTGGGTAAGCCCTGGGACTCCTGTGGTCAATTTCTGTATTCACTGGAAAGCAGGTGCACAGGCTGAGCCACTCACAACACAGTGCCTCACACAAGGCACCAGATTTGTAACCAGCTCAAGTCTGGATGCTCAAAGACCAAAAACATGAAAAGGGAGGCGTGCTGGAAGGAAAGCAGTTTATTAACAAATGCCAACTGTTAGAGACAGAATGCTTGTTCCTAAGTACCACAAGGAAAAATTAGCATTCAGACAAAAAGTTCTCTCAGTAAAGCAATTTTACTTTCTGCAGAAAGGGTACTCCTCTTAGCCATCTTGCCACAAGAGTACAATGAACAAGGGAAAGGCAAGCACATTTATTCCTTAAGCATTGGGTCCTTACTGCTGTGTCAGATCTCTGTTGGTTGGAGCCAGATCTCACAATTTAAACTAAAACCCAACTGGCTAACAACTTTAAACTTTTCTAAATAGGTAAAGGCAATGGAGCACAAAGGATAGAGGAGGTCCAAAAGGAAAGGGCAAAAAGCTGGGACATGCCTGTGAGCACGTCCAGCACCAATATCTTGGTTAAAGTACAAGGCCGTAGAATGTACTTAATTCCTTATGTCTAACATTCATTAACAAGAAGGGAAACTTTGAAGAGGAACTTTTTACTTTCTACAGCAGCAGATGGGACATGGCTGGTCCCATCACTCCGAGAGACCCTCTGTCTTTGTGGCTGAGTGAGGGATTTAGGAAGGAAAACTTGGTGTGGGAAACAAGTGGGAGTGGTGCAGGAGGGTGCAGGGCCACGTGTCCTGTTCCAAAGCTTATCTCAAGGACTGTCTGAAGGTCCAGTTTGTGCCATCCTGACTTTGGGCTGGTAGTAATGGGCTCACTGTTCCTAACTCCCCCAGAGCAGCAGGCTCCAGAGCTGGGACTCTGTGCCTGGTTTGCTTCAAAATTAGACCCTGGAATCAATCTCTCTCTCTGTCTCTCTGTCTCTCTGTCTCTCTGTCTCTCTCTCTCTCTCTCTCTCTCTCTCTCTCTCTCTCTCTCTCTCTCTCTCTCTCTTCTCTCTCTCTCTCTCTCTCTCTCTTTTAGATGGAATCTCCTTCTGTAACCCAGGCTGGAGTGCAATGGCACAATCTCAGCTCACTACAACCTCTGTCTCCTGGGTTAAGTGATTCTCCTGCCTCAGCCTCCAAGTAGCTGGGATTATAGGCGCCTGCCACCAAGCCTAGCTCATTTTTGTATTTTTAGTAGAGATGGGGCTTCACCATGTTGTCCAGGGCTGTTCTTCAACTCCTGACCTCAGGTGATCTGCCTGCCTCAGCATCCCAAAGTGCTGGTATTACAGGAGTCAGCCATTGCACCTGGCCTGTAAATGTTTTTTTGATCAGAGTTGGTTCTCTCCTGGATTGGGAAAAAGGCCTGGCAAAGCAAGGAGACTGTCCTCAGAATGCAGATTTCCCCTACAACAGCCGTGTAGAACTATTTTAAGATATGGCAAAGAAATATAATTTGGGGTAAAATACTTCAATTTCATTCAGGGTCTTTATCTGTCATGAAATACTCTACTAGAGGCAGGCTGGAATTTGGTATCATTGCTACAAAGAGTCAGCTTTGTCAGTCTTTTTTCTTATTTTGGAGACAGAGTCTTGCTCTGTCACCCAGGCTGCAGTATAGTGGCACAATCTTGGCTCACTGCAACCTCCACCTCTTGGGTTTAAGCAATTCTCCTGCCTCAGCCTCCCAAGTAGCTTGGATTACAGGCGCCCGCCACCATGCCTGGCTAATTTTTGTATTTTTAGTAGAGTCGGGGTTTCACCATGTTGGCCACACTGGTCTTGAACTCCTGACCTCAAGTGATCTGCCTACCTTGGCCTCCCAAAGTGTTGGGATTACAGGCATCAGCCACCTCACCCGGCCTGCCTTTGTCAGTCTTAAGATCTGTGTTGACGTTCATGATGGTCAAGTGGGCCTGAATTTCCAAAGGGAGGACAGTATAATGAGGTATGTCCAACCCCACCCCCCACATCTGACCTTTCCCATCATGACCTAAACTAGTTTTTTGGTTTTTGTTTTTGAGATGGAGTCTTGCCCTGTCACCCAGGCTGGAGTGCAATGGCATGATATTGACTCACTACAAACTTTGCTTCCCCGGTTCAAGTCGTTATCTTGCTTCAGCCTCCCGAGCAGCTGTGGTGGTTACAGGCATCCACCACCACACTCAGCTAATTTTTTCTATCTTTAGTAGAGATGGGGTTTCATCATGTTGGCCAGGCTGGTCTCATGATCTGCCTGCCTCGGCCTCCCAAAGTGTTGGGATTACAGGCGTGAGCCACCCCTGAACTAGTTTTACTGGTTAACTAAGGAATGCCTTTGGCTCAGAGGAGGGGTCCATTCAGATGGTTGTGGGGCTTAGAATTTTATTTTTTGGCCAGGTGTGAGGACTCATATCTGTAATCCTAGCAATTTGGGAGTCTGAGGCAGGTGGATTGCTTGAGCTCAGGGGTTTGAGACCAGCCTGGGCAACATGGCAAAATCCCAGCTTTACAAAAAAATACAAAGCTTAGCCAGGCATGGCAGTGCATGCCTGTGGTGTCAGCTACTTGGGAGGCTGAGGTGGGAGGATCACTGGAGCGAGGGAAGCTGAGACTGAGGTGAGCACAGCTGGCACCACTGCACTCCAGACTGGGTAACAGAGCAAGACCCTGTCTCAATAAATAAATAAATAAATAAAAATTTGGGGGCCAGGTACAATAGCTCATGCCTGTAATCCCAGCACTTTAGGAGGCTGTCGCAGACAAATCACCTGAGGTCAGGTGTTTGAGACCAGCCTGGCCCACATGGTGAAACCCTGTCTCTACTAAAAATACAAAAATTAGCCAGGATCCTCTGTACACCCACACCCCACCCTAGGAAAGGAAAATAAATCTCAAAATCCCACAATCACTAAGTCAAAGGACAAAGTCAAGCTGGGAACTGCTTGGGGCAAACCTGCCTCCCATCTTATTCCTAAATAAGATAGGTATAAATAAATGTTTTTGTTGTTGTTGTTTTGAGACGGAGTTTCGCTCTTGTTACCCAGGCTGGAGTGCAATGGCGTGATCTCGGCTCACCGCAACCTCCGCCTCCTGGGTTCAGGCAATTCTCCTGCCTCAGCGTCCCGAGTACCTGGGATTACAAGCACGCGCCACCACGCCCAGCTAATTCTTTTTGTATTTTCAGTAGAGACGGGGTTTCACCTTGTTGACCAGGATAGGCTCGATCTCTTGACCTCGTGATCCACCCGCCTCGGCCTCCCAAAGTGCTGGGATTACAGGCTTGAGCCACCGCGCCCGGCCAAATAAATGTTTTTAAAGCTACACACCTCCCTCGCAATTTGCCCACAGGGAAATACCCTGTGGGCCTCAGGATCTTTACCGAAAAGAGGTCTGCTGAATTTCACCCTGGCAGTGCAAACTGATAGCTTCCCTTCACAGGTGCTGGACAGAGGACTGAACTCAGAGTCATCCCTCTGCTCACCTGGACAAATGCTTATCTGATTGCTTCCTTTGCTCTATTGCTGATGTAGAAATGCAGATTCAGAGAGCCAGACTAAAGCATAAGAAACTATTCCTCTACCCGCGTCTCACAGACATGATAAATTGTGTATTCAGGGAAAGGCTGATCAGAGACTCTCTTCTCTACCTGTGACCTGTACGCCATCTCCTGGGACTGTCCTGTCTTTCTGGACTGAACCAAGGTACACTTTGCACGTGTTGATTGACAGCTCATGCCTCCCTAAAATGTACAAAACCAAGCTGCACCCCAACTTCCCGGAGCACTGTCGTCAGGACCTCCTAGGGCTGTGACACTGGCGTGTCCTTAGCCTTGGCAAAATAAACTTTCTACATTTCTTTGAGTCCTGTCTGAGATGCTTTTGGGTTCACAACCCCCCACCCTCACCCCGACCCGCGAGGGCAGCCGGCCGCTTGCCAGCCCCTCCCGGCTCCACGAAGGAGAGACCCCTCTCCTCTATGGCACGCGCGGCGGCACTCTAGCAGCCAGGCGGCTTCTCTATGGACTTTTCCGGCGTAGACCGGATGTTGCGCTCTCTGCTCCGGAAGCACCGTGGTTGGTGGGTGCCTGCCAGCCGCGGAGGCGCAATGGCGGCGGCGGCGGTGTCTGAGTCCTGGCCAGAGCTGGAGCTGGCTGAGCGGGAGCGGCGGCGGGAGCTGCTGCTGACAGGGCCTGGGCTGGAGGAGCGAGTGCGGGCGGCGGGTGGGCAGCTGCCGCCGCGGCTCTTCACTCTGCCGCTGCTGCACTACCTGGAAGTGAGCGGCTGCGGGAGCCTGCGCGCGCCGGGGCCAGGCCTGGCCCAGGGCCTGCCTCAGCTGCACAGCCTCGTGCTCCGGCGCAACGCGCTGGGGCCCGGCCTGAGCCCTGAGCTTGGGCCGCTGCCTGCCCTTCGGGTGCTCGATCTGTCGGGCAACGCGCTGGAGGCGCTGCCGCCGGGCCATGGCCTGGGCCCCGCCGAGCCGCCGGGCCTCCCGCAGCTGCAGAGCCTCAACCTCAGCGGCAACCGACTGCGCGAGCTGCCCGCCGACCTGGCGCGTTGCGCCCCGCGCCTGCAGAGCCTCAACCTCACAGGGAATTGCCTGGACTCCTTCCCCGCCGAGCTCTTTCGCCCCGGTGCGCTGCCCCTGCTCAGCGAACTGGCGGCTGCTGACAACTGCCTCCGAGAACTCAGCCCCGACATCGCCCACCTGGCCTCGCTCAAGGTCAGCGGGGGCCTGCCCGGGCGGGGCGGGATGGGGCCTTGGAGTAGGCCTGGAGAAGGAAGGAACCTCTCTCGGGGCCGAGCCCTTCCTAGTGACGCCCCGCGAGACGCTGGGCCCAGGGAATTACTACAAGGCTGAAGGGAGCCAGCTGCGGGGGCATCACCCCTGGGAAGCAGTCCCTGCCTCCCAACTCCCCCTCCTCCTGGCTACACCAACATACTAGGTGGCCTCTGAACTCCCCCGAATTCTGTTAACTGGAATTTTACATGTGGCACGCTCTTTTGTGATTTTTAGCAAACTTGGTTCCTCCCATAGGTAGAGAGACCTGTTTGTTTGTTTTTTTTTTTTTTTTTTTGTATCTAGTATCTGTGAAGTGACTTGAGAGTGAGCCTTGTGGGAAAGGGGGCACCCTGGATTTTGCATAATGCCACATGCTGTGATCTCGAATGTTACATATTTCACGTCATCCCAATAGCAGCTTTCCAAGGTTGGGGTGGTCGTTCCTGTTGTGCAGAAAGCCAAAGGGCCTGCCCAGAGTAAGCAGCAAGGAATTCGGGTTTTTCTACAGACTGTATGTTCTAGGGTCTGCTTACTAATTAGTCTTGCATCTCCAGGCCCCAGGATAATGATTAGCCTATAACGGGTGCCTATTAAATATGTTGCCTAAAAGATAGGAGGGAAGCCATATGGTGGAACTGCGACCTCAATCCAGCCAGATGCTCCCTGCTTCTTCTCTTGGTTTCATCCTTAAGGCAGCCCTGCATTTCTTCCTCCATTTTTCATCTTTGAATTATGCAGACATCTACTTTAGCAGCTTACCTATTTGCTGTAGCAATTACTCAAGACATTACAACTCATTTTCACAAGTAACATATCTGTACAAAGACAAACCCTGGCCGGGCGCGGTGACTCATGCCTGTAATTCCAGCAGTTCGGGAAGCTGAGGTGAGTGGATGACTTGAGGTCAAGACCAGCCTGCCAACGTGGTGAAACCCTGTCTCTGACCACTGGATTCTTTTTGCCACTGCCCGGATAGAGCTGATTTATCAAGGCGGGGATTGCAGGAAAGTTTTATGCATGTAGAGCCAGCTGAAGAGCAGACTGGAGTTTATTATTCAGTCAGCTTCCCCCAAAATTTGGAGGTTTTTCAAGGATAGTTGGGGGTATGGGAGGGTGACTCGGCAGTGGGTGCTTGCTGCCGATTGGTTGGGGTGCGGTCCTGGGGTGTGGGAAATGGTCCTCCTGCTCACTGAGTCACCTCTGGGTGGGGCCACAGGAGCTCTTTTTGGTTTCCCGTAGAGCCGTTGCTCAGACATGCAAAAACTTGAAAAGACATTTCAGAAGGCCAATCTTAGGCTCTGCGGTAGAGATATGTTATGTGCAGGAATAACCGGGGAGTCACATGCCTTACGGCCTCCAGAATAATGGTTGTCATTTATGACTATGCCTTAGCAGAATTCAGGCTCCTCTGTCGCGGCTTGGTGGACTCTCATTAGCTTTACAAAGGGAGTTAAGTTTTAGGGAAGGGCTATTATTTAAACTGTAAATGTCTCCCAAGGTTAGCTGGGCCCAAGCCCAGGAATAATTAAAGGAACTTTGAAGGGCAAGGTGCGGTGGCTCACGCCTGTAATCCCAGCACTTTGGTAAGCTGAGACAGGCGGATCACCTGAGGATGGGAGTTTGAGACCATCCTGACCAACATGGAGAAACCCTGTCTCTACAAAAAATACAAAATTAGCTGGACGTGCCCTGGAGGCTGAGGCAGGAGAATCACTTGAACTCGGGAGGTCGAGGTTGTGGTGAGCTGAGACTGCGCCATTGCACTCTAGCCTGGGCAATAAGAGCAAAATTCCATCTCAAAAAAAAAAGTAGTTTCAAGGATAAAGATGGAGATTGGTTAGATTAGATCTCTTTCACTACTGTAAATTTCTCACTGTTAGTTTTTGCAAAGATGGTTTCCTTGGCACTTCCCTTGGTCCTTGGGGTGGAAGGCATCCCTCTAGGACTAAGTGATGTTCGGTATAAGCTGTCTCCTCCCACCTTCCCACGGGACAGATACTTTTGGTTTTCCAGAATGTCGATGTCCTAGGTGTGTATCTTCACATCGTGCCTTACATCATGTAAGTGTCCGGTCAGTTTCAGTATTTCTCTACAAATTCATAGAAGTCTTCAGTATTCAGGTTTTTAAGACGTGTTGCATACAGCTCTCTGTAGCACCTGCCCAATGAAGAAGTACTCTTTATGGTGCCCAAAACGATGTCATTCAAGTCAAAGACTGTTTTGTTTTCTAAATGCCAAAAGAGGTGGCCAGCTTTCCTTTCCCCTGAGCCGTTCTGTTCATCAGTTTGAGGCTTCCGGCGGCTCTCAGGGGGGTCCTGCAGGCACTGTTGGAATCCCTTGTTGGACTTAGATGTCTTTTTGGGGGGGTCTTTCTGAGGAATGGCTACCAGAACTGTGCCCAGCAATGTAGCTACACACACTGCAGTTTTGCACACAAAGGCAAGTGCATTTGATGTCCCTCCTGGTGCTGTGGGGAGACGGGGCAGTGGAGAAAACAAGAAAGCGGAGCTCAGAAACAGAAGGCAGGCTGGGCGCAGTGGCTCATGCCTGGCATCCCAGCCCTTCAGGAGGCTAAGGCGGGCAGGTCACTTGAGCCTAGGAGTTTGAGGCCAGCCTGGACAACATGGCGAGAACCTGTCTCTACAAAAAATACAAAAATTAGCTGGGTGTGGTGGTGTGCACCTGTAGTCCCAGCTACTTAGGAGGCTGAGGTGGGGCAGTCGCTTGAACCTGGGAGGTTGAGGCTGCAGTGAGCTATGATCACCCACCACTGCATTCTAGCCTGGGCGACAAAGAAAGGAGAGAGAGAGTGAAGGAGGAGAGAAAGAAAAGGGGGCGGGGAGGAAAGAGAAGAAAGAAACAGAAGCGTGGGCTGCTGCTCTGCCTCTTTGAAGGCCCTGCTCCTTGGTAAGAAGACAGGAGGGTAATGCAGTACAAGAAGAGGGAGAGAGATGGGGAGGAGGTGCTAGTCATCGTGACTGCTTGACTCCAAAACCACGAGGCTTAAAGCAGCAGCGGCCCTGCCCTCTGGGCTGGCTCTGCGGGACAGTAGACAGTGCACCTCTGGGCTGGCTCTGCGGGACAGTAGACGGTGCACCTCTTGCTGTTGGTCACTCGTGTGGCTGCGCTGAGCTGGCATGGGCTCGGCTGGGCTGCCAGGGGTGGGTGGCTTCTCTGAATGTCATCTCGGGACCTCTCCCTCCCCTTCTTCCGCAGGGCTCAGGGATCCTTGGCACAAAAGCAGCAGCTCCCAGCCCTTCTTGAGGCTTCCACCTGAACTTGCCTCCTGCCTCTTTCCTGTGCTCCATGGTTAACTAGGTGCAAGCCCGGCTCCGGCTCACTGGGAGGACTGGCTCTTCAGGGGCCTCCAGAATAACAGCACAGACACTTCTGCCGTCTTTTCCACGGAGGGGCGAGACTGCAAATGGAAGCAGCTCGACCTGGCTCCTAGTACCCATCCCCACACCCTTTCCCCAGGGAGTGCCTGCTGGACCTGCGGTGCGAAGGTCCTGATCCTCTTTCCTCTCAGCCACCAGGGATGAGGCCTCTGCTGTCTTTTGGCCTCGCCAGGAGCTCTGCCTGGGTGGCAGCCTGGCTTTCCCAGCGTCCTGGCTTCAGAGCCATGAGGCTGGCTGAGACCCAAGAGCACTGGCTAGGCCTCCCTGGACGCATCTTGCTGCTGTGGTCCGTGGGGCTCAGCTGCCGGCGCTGTGGTGAGCCGAGGATGGGGGCGCGTCACCCCTCTCCTGCCTGCATTGTCAGTGGCCATCACTCAGGCCTGTGGTGCTGTCCGTGTGGGAATGGTGGCGGGATGGATGGAACAGTTGCTACCTGAACAGCTGAAGTGGGCAGGATGGCCCTGAGCCACTCCCCTCCCGAGGTCAAGCTGCACAGGGGAGTTCAGCCTCAGCGTGAGCCCTCCTGAAGCCAAGCGCTCTCTCCAGCTTCTGAGTTTCTCAGTGGTTGCCGCGGGGAGTGGGGCTCCCTTGGGCTGGCGCTTCCTGTTGGCTTGGTTGATGTCAGCCCTTCCCCGCCATGAAGATTAGGAAGGGTCCTTCCCCAATCGCAGGTCCCCAGCAAAAGCCATGGGCCTGGAAGGCAGCCCATGTGTCAGGCCAGAGTCCCACAGGCCTTACATTGCTGCCATCAGCTTGGCCATCGTGGGGGTTGTGTTTCCTGCAGAAGAGTACCAGCTCTGGGGGACAGGTGACAGCAGTTCTTCCCCCAGCCACCGCATGTCACTGTCCTCCCCAAAGCCAGTGTGCATCTCTCATCCTGCCCGCTTGCTGTGTCGCACAATTGAAAACTGATGTTACCCTCATTCCACCCTTTGTGTGTGAAACCTCTGGCTTCATTTCCTGCTGAGGCTGCCACTGGGTGCCCAGCGATGGGTGGAGGGGCCATTGTGTGACCTTGTCAGCAGGGCCTCACTTTTCTGACAAGGACTCCCCCACATCTGCAGCTTTGCACCTCACCCCAGATGGTGACTCTCTTGCCCTCCTTCTCGCTCTCCTTCCCCACCTTCCCTTCCCGTTGCCCCACTCCCCACAGCGCCTCCAGGCAGGTCCTGAGCTGCTCAGATGCCCTTTTTCTGGTGGTCTTTGCCTGGAAGGAAGACTTTTCTGCCAGTGCCTGCCGTCATCCTTTCGGGGATGTAGGGCTAAGGGCCCCACAGGGTGGTGGGGTGTCCCTTATGCTGAGGCACTGGATCCGAGAAATAAAGAGACAGGACACAGAAGTACAAGGAAAATGCAGCTGGGCTCGGGGGGCCACGCCACCTATCAGCAGAGTCAGGTGAGGCCCTGAATGTCCAGAAGCATGAGTATTCATTGTGTATAGGTTAGGGGGCAGGGCAGTGAGTGAAGTCATCTTTAAGGATAGTGATAGGGTCGTGAGCAATAAAACAAGGGGTCCACCCCCATTAGGTCACCTAGGCTAGGAGGTGGACAGTGCGAAGCAAGGGGTCCATTCCCATGAAGGTAAGGGCTGTGTGCAGTAAGGGGTCCACCCCCATTAGGTCACTGAGGCATGGAGGTGGGCCATGCGCAGGGAAGAGGGTACAGTGTGCAATCCCTCTATCTATGGGCAAACTACTTCTAAGATTTTTAGGAGGATGCTTTAAGTCACACAGCAATGACAGAGCTGTCAGGGCCTACCACCACCTCCTGGCAGCTTCCAATGAGTTCTATGGGAAGATGCTTTTTGAGCAGCACAGTAGCAAGAGCTGATAAAGTTCACAGTCACCAAGGTGGATTGCCGGTCTGTGGGCAGCCTTCACCAGAACTGGAGCAAGGTCCTACAACTCCTTTATCAGGAGGAGTGGCTCTCATCCCAAGCCTGCCATACAGAGGATATCTTTACGACACTGAACGCTGCCGCCTGGGCCATGGGTCCTTGTCCTGGTATAACTGTTTTCCCTTAAATCATGGCTAAAGAATATCTTACCACTCAGTTATTTCCATATATATATATATATATATGGAAACCACTCATATACATATATATATGTATATGTATATGTATATATATATATATGGAGATAACTGAGTGGTAAGAAGCAGAAGCATGGGCTGCAGCTCTACAAACTAACATAAGATTATATAGAGAGGACTATATAGAACGAAATCACTGCGTAGTAACACTATAAACTGAGATACTCTCCAAGCCCTAATTCTGTAAACTAATATATGATTATATAAAGGACTATATAGAAGGAAATCACTGAGTAGTAACACTATAAACTGAGATACTCTCCAAGCCCTAATTCTATAAACTAATACATGATTATATAGAGGACTATATAGAAGGAAATCACTGAGTAGTAACACTATAAACTGAGATATTCTTCACTAATGTTGCTAGGATTCTGCTTAGCTCTCCTTCCTCTGTACCTGTATGGGGGTTACCCACAGGGGACTCCTGCAGGCTGCAGCTGAACCTGGCTGTCGCTGCTCCGGGGCCCCACCTGCCTCCTTTGCCTCTGCTGCTCCTGGGTCTTAAGGAGCTTGCTCTTTGTCAGCGGAGGCAGACGCTCCTCTGTGTGTTTGCAGGCAGTAAGGAGGTTTCACTTCAGGGGAACTCTCAAGCTTTTTGACCAAATCCCGTCAGGGCAGTGCAGAAACCCACAGAGCAGAGCCGCAGACGCCCGCGCCCCTGACCTTTCAACTCGAGAGCTTTCCATGGTCTCTGCCAGGTGGGCTGTGCCCTGGGCTGGTGGCCCAGGTTGGTTCTGATGCTGGAGCCGGGGCTCTGACGGGGGCCAGGAGCCCTAGAAGGCTGGACTCAGGGCTGCGCTGTTCCTGGTGCCGCAGGCTGGCGACGACATTGGTGATACCGCTCCTGGTACTTGGCGAGGCCACCTGGATCCCAGGGGGGATTGGCTCCTGTCCCATGTGGACCGGAAGGGAGGTCTGGGCTGGAGCCACCAATCCAACCGGTCCACCCCAGCCCAGCCCGGCATTGCCCATCCTGTCTTGCCTGGAGAAGCACACCATGGTGGCAGCTGGGTTAGAGCCGATGGAGCCAAGGCTCAGGTAGTGCTCAGCAGCTGGGGTTGGTCTCAGCCCGCGCCTCACGTACTTCCCCAGCAGGTGCCACTGCTGCTTAGACTGCTGCTTCTCTCCTGGAGGGTGTGCGATCCCTTCACACACACCGTTCCTGCTTTACTGTTACGTTGTCCGCTTCTTCCTGGGTCTCTGCTCTCCCTGTGGCAACTCCTCCAGTGCACCCTCCCGTGTCTGAGCTGCGCCACTCTTCCTGCCTCTGAGCACCTCCCCCGTTTCTGAGCCATCCCTCCCTTCCTGCCTCTGAGCAGCTTGATTATTTGAGCTGGAGGATTCCAGCAGGTTCCTTTTTCATTTCCTTCACAACCTGGGGCTTGAGAAACTCCATCACCCCTGCCCACCATGCCAGGTGAAGCAGAAGGTGTCCTCTGGGTAATCAGCCCCTCCCGTCTCTGTTCAGGGTCAGTCAAGTCCTGCCCCACCTGTCTCCTCCACACCCAGTGTGGCTAGGACTCACTGGCTACACCGACCAAGGGTGACTGCTGGCTTCCAGGGGGCCCTTGTGCTGTTGCCTCCTCTCTGGGGCAGAGCTGGCACCCAGGCTGCCGGAGACCCCTGAGGGTCAGGTTTCGCATCCTGAGAAGGGTCCTCCAGCCCTTGAGGAGGGACAGAAGGACTTGCTTCCAGTGTCTGCCCCACTGCCTGGCAAGGCTGCCCAGCCAGGAAGGAGGAGAGCTGAGGCAGCTGGGCCCCTTTTACCTCAACCTGCAGCAGCAACCTCACTTCGGGGAAGTGGCTGCCCTCGCACACACGTTTCCTGCCCTGCGCAGACCCTGGGAAAGACATCCTGAGTGTGTGACGTGCCACTGTGTCCTTTCCATCCTTTCAGTGAGGTCAGCTGCACGTTTTGCCAAAGTCTGATCAGTTACGGTCACAAAAAGTGTTTTCCAGTGGGCCATGGGGCTTCCTGGGTATCTCTGTGGCACACAGTGGTGGCCTCAGTGCACCTGTCCTGAGTCAGATGAAGGCTGAGAACCCATTGCCATTAAAGTCGGCTTTACCCTTTCCTTCCCGTGGCATGAACTGTGAGAGCGCTGTGTGTGCTGTTGCTGGCAACTTTGTACTTCGGTATGAGGAAGAAGAATGCTTTTAGAGATTTTGCTGTATTTTCTTTTTAGCTTATTTAATTTTTTTAAAAACACCACTTGGGGGAACCTGCTTCTCACCTGAGCAGTCCTGGCGAGTTCCTGGCATGAGTTCACATTTCACAGACAGACATCCCTTGTCACTTTTCTGTTCTCTAACCTGGTGATTGATCTGCTGTAGTTGTTACTCAGAGGGTGACATGTTGGAATCAGAAGCTTTTGCAGAGATCAAAAAGAGCCACTGTTAACGTGGCTGACGCCTTTCCTTCAGAGAGGCTCCTTGGCCAATGCCTTGGAGGCGGGGGTGCAGAGCTGGGGAAGCGACTCAGAGGTGAATAACTGTGGCTCCTCTGGGATGTGCCCCTGCAGACAGGCTCGTGGTGCCCTTGTGAGTGAGGAGTGCTGTCCCTGCCTCTGGAGCACGACCTTGGGCTTTTCCCAGAGTTGGGCTCTGACGCGTCCTCGTTTCTCTTTGCAGACGTTGGACCTCTCCAACAACCAGCTGAGCGAGATCCCTGCAGAGCTTGCGGACTGCCCCAAGCTCAAAGAGATCAATTTCCGCGGGAACAAGCTGAGGGACAAGCGCCTGGAGAAGATGGTCAGCGGCTGCCAGACCAGGTCCATCCTGGAGTACCTGCGCGTCGGAGGCCGTGGTGGTGGAAAGGGCAAGGGCCGTGCTGAGGGCTCGGAGAAGGAGGAGAGCCGGAAGAAGAGGAGGGAGAGGAAGCAGAAGCGGGAGGGCGGCGACGGGGAGGACCAGGACGTGGGAGACGCTGGCCGGCTGTTGCTCAGGGTCCTGCACGTCTCCGAGAACCCCACACCTCTGACAGTCAGAGTGAGCCCCGAGGTCCGGGACGTGCGGCCCTACATCGTGGGTGCTGTGGTGCGAGGCATGGACCTGCAGCCGGGGAATGCGCTCAAGCGCTTCCTCACCTTGCAGGTGGGTGCCGTGGGGTCCTCAGGTGACGGGGACGGGGTGCGAGACACCGCAGGCTGGGACGCATCCTGGACTGAGTGTGTCCGAAGGAGCAGCGGTGGAGTATGGGGCCTAGCCAGGTGTCTGTGTGCCTCAGTTTCCTCAGTTCCTAAGTGGGAATAGAACAGATTCTGGCCCAGGTGTTGCTGAGGAAGGGGTAACCTCAGTGCCCTCTGGGAGGTGGGTGTCCCCAGCGTGGAGATGGCCTCTTCACAGATGCCTGTGGCCTGGCCTGGTTGGGGCTACTTACCGGCCCTATCCCTCTCCACATAGAGCGTTAACGGTTTATCCTAATTTATTTTATTTTATTTTATTTTATTTTTTGAGACAGAGTTTCGCTCTTGTTACCGAGGCTGGAGTGCAATGGCGCGATCTCGGCTCACCGCAACCTCCGCCTCCTGGGTTCAGGCAATTCTTCTGCCTCAGCCTCCTGAGCAGCTGGGATTACAGGCACACGCCACCATGCCCAGCTAATTTTCTGTATTTTTAGTAGAGATGGGGTTTCACCATGTTGACCAGGATGGTCTCAATATCTTGACCTCGTGATCCACCCACCTTGGCCTCCCAAAATGCTGGGATTAAACATGTGAGCCACCGTGCCCGGCCATCCTAATTTTTTTTAAGGAGTCGCATTGTTTTCCAGGCTGGATGGAGTGCAGCGGCGCAATCTAAGCTCACTACAGCCTCTGCCTTCCAGGTTCAAGCGATTCTCCTGCCTCAGCCTCCCAAGTAGCTGGGATTACAGGTGTCTGCCATCACATCTGGGTTTTCTTTTTTTTGTATTTTTTTTTTTTTTGAGATGGAGTTTCACTCTTGTTACCCAGGCTGGAGTGCAATGGCATGATCTCGGCTCACCGCAACCTCCGCCTCCTGAGTTCAGGCAGTTCTCCTGCCTCAGCCTCCCGAGTAGCTGGGATTACAGGCATGTGCCACTGTGCCCAGCTATTTTTTTGTTTTTTTAGTAGAGACGGGGTTTCACCATGTTGACCAGGATGGTCTCGATCTCTTGACCTCATGATCCACCCGCCTCGGCCTCCCAAAGTGCTGGGATTACAGGCTTGAGCCACCGCGCCCAGCCTTTTTTTGTATTTTTAATAGAGTTTCACCACGTTGGCCAGGTTGGTCTTGAACTCCTGACCTCAAGTGATCCACCTGCCTCAGCCTCCCAAAGTGCTGAGATTATGGGTGTGAGCCACCTTGCCCGGACTGTCCTAATTTTTGGATAGCTTTATTGCAGTTGGAAATTAGGGTTCAGGTCGGGCGCGGTGGCTCAAGCCTGTAATCCCAGCACTTTGGGAGGCCGAGGCAGGTGGATCACGAGGTCAGCAGATCGAGACCATCCTGGTCAACATGGTGAAACCCCGTCTCTACTAAAAATACAAAAAATTAGCTGGGCATGGTGGCGCATGCCTGTAGTCCCAGCTACTAAGGAGGCTGAGGCAGGAGAATTGCCTGAACCCAGGAGGCGGAGGTTGCGGTGAGCCGAGATCGCGCCATTGCACTCCAGCCTGGGTAACGAGCGAAACTCCGTCTCAAAAAAAAAAATTAAAAAAAAAAAAAAAAGAAAGAAAATAAAATTAGGGTTCCATCCAGGCATGATGACTCATGCCCGTAATCCCAGCACTTTGGGAGGCTGAGGCAGGTGGATCACCTGAGGTCAGGAGTTTGAGACCAGCCTGGCCAACATGGTGAAACCCCATCTCTACTAAAAATACGAAAATTAGTGGGCATGGTGGCATGTGCCTGTAATCCCAGCTATTGGGGAGACTGAGGCAAGAGAATTGCTTAAACCTGGGAGGCAGAGGTTGCAGTGAGTCGAGATTGTGCCACTGCGCTCCAGCCTGGGCGACAAGAGCAAGACTCATCTCAAAAAAAAAGAAAATCAGGGTTCCTTGATGTTCTGATATTTTGTTGGGCTTTCTGACTTCTAAAGTAAGTCATACATTTGGTTTCATGTAAGATGCTGTTAAAGTTGTCAACTCTTGCCAGCACATTCTTCTGTGAATTTTTAGGTTTTGGCAAAACTAACTTCCCAATTTGTTGTTTTTCTGTGATGTCTGACCAACTTTTAAAATAAAAGCCACACCTGTTTCTAGGGGAAAGTCCCATGCTCCCCATTGAGGCAGAGACAGCATGTGGCAGCCCGAGAGTGACCGTCGTGGGGTCTTTCTGCCCGCAGTTGAGGAAGGACGCGAACAGGCACCTCAGCCAGGGCTTTGGAACCTGAAGCTCGGCTTTTATTTACATTTAGTTCAAAATGGGTTCTTTGAAATCTCCAATATGGTGTCTAGAA
Organism: Saguinus oedipus; assembly: GCA_031835075.1. Taxonomy (NCBI): domain Eukaryota; kingdom Metazoa; phylum Chordata; class Mammalia; order Primates; family Cebidae; genus Saguinus; species Saguinus oedipus. The sequence continues at coordinate 41,445,304 of CM063175.1, read as the reverse complement.
TTACAGAAGGAAGAAGGTCTGCCGTTTGACAGGTTAAGATAGTTTTCCTGATGGTGATTCCAGAGAGTAGGTGCCTGGCTGGCCGGGCAGAGAGGAGCTGGAGGGGAGCCCCCATCTCAGAAAGAGGTGTGGTGGGGTTGTGAAGACCGAGGACTGGGAGGTTTCCCGGTGCCCAGCCTGCCTGGCCGGGGGTGAAGCGTGGATACCTTGCTAGGCTTCGGGGCGCAGGAGGCCTCGCTCACCACTACTCCTGTGTTACAGACCAAGCTCCATGAAGATCTCTGTGAGAAGAGGACGGCCGCCACTGTTGCCACCCACGAGCTCCGAGCCGTCCGAGGGCCCCTGCTGTACTGTGCCCGGCCCCCGCAGGACCTCAAGGTGCCGCCGTCCCCTTTGCCAGGCCTGCTCCAGGGCCTTCTTGGTATCCTTGAAAGGTGCTGTGCTGACAGCTGGAGCCCGAGCAGTTTACAGTAGAACCGCAAACACGGCCTGCTCTTGCAAAGACATGAAATCATGAAACAGGCCGTATTTGCAGTTACTCTCGAAGCAGTGCCCAGCTGTGAGAGGACTCGGCAGAGGAGCGGTCGTGGGAAAGTAGTTTCCTTCACTTGCTCACTACCTTTTCATCAGAAATGTTGGTCTCTATTCTGATTGTAAAACCCTCTGCGTGGGGTTGGCAGTAATGAGAGTTGCTGTGTCATGGTGCCATCCCTGGGCTATTGAATTCTGTGCAGGGTACGAGGTCCCGGCTGCTCAGTCCTCCTCTCCTCTGCTGGCCTTCTGGGGACGGTAGACCTCTGGAGAGACAGCTCTGCATGACTGGGTTTAAGGCTAAGGCCCAGCTCAGCAGGATCGGTGGGTTTGGACGTCAGGTCTCCCCGGGACGCGGCAGATGGAGCCCGCCTGTAGCTCCCCGCCTGTTGTAGAGATGAAGGAGGGCAGGAGTCGGGAGGGCTTGTGGAGGCTTAAGGCCATAATCGACAGGATGAACGAGTTCTTTGGCTAGGACCCTAGTGGAGTTTGTGGGTTTCTGCCTGATAGATCATCCCCTTGGGGCGGAAAGAAGCAAAGGCCAAGGACCTGGTGCGGCAGCTGCAGCTGGAGGCCGAGGAGCAGCGGAAGCAGAAGAAGCGGCAGACGGTGTCGGGCCTGCACAGGTAGGCAGCGCGCCACGGGAGGTGGGGCCGACTGGGGATCACAGCGTGTGGCCTCTGCTGGTTAGTCTATGCTCCTCAGGAACCACCTAATTCTCCCAGAACCTGAAGCTTCTTTTTTTTTTTTTTTTTTTTTTTGAGACGGAGTTTAGCTCTTGTTACCCAGGCTGGAGTGCAATGGCGCGATCTTGGCTCACGGCAACCTCCGTCTCCTGGGTTCAGGCAATTCTCCTGCCTCAGCCTCCTGAGTAGCTGGGATTACAGGCACGCGCCACCATGCCCAGCTAATTTTTCTGTGTTTTTAGTAAAGACGGGGTTTCACCATGTTGACCAGGATGGTCTCGATCCCTTGACCTCGTGATCCACCCGCCTCGGCCTCCCAAAGTGCTGGGATTACAGGCGTGAGCCACCGCGCCCGGCCGAACCTGAAGCTTCTTACGGGGTAAAAAGAAAAAAAGAAAACCTCTTTCCAAAGGAAATGTCGTTAAAGCATTCTCATCTAGATGGCCCGATGTGAGGGAGCGGAAGGTGTTAGGAGCTGAGGGATTGGCCAGTCCACAGGAAGGGGTGGCGCTGGCATGGGATAGGACAGCATATAAAGCAGCCATCAGGAAAGAGGCGTAAACGCCAGCCCAGCCCCCAGGCTGGAGCGAAGTGGCTAATGGTAGGCGCAGTCTCACTACTGATGAGCACTGGACCTTTCTGTCCTGCTGTGTTTCTGGCCTGGGCTGGCTCACTCCTCCTGGGGCATCCTGGTGGTCCTCTGCCGCCAGGAGCTCCTCGTAGTGATGACAGGCTCGCTTTAGACACTCCGTTGGCTCCGCACACCACAGCCAACCCCTTGGCCACTGCAGCCCTCCTGTCTCAACCTCCTGAAGTAGCTGGGCCCCCAGGCACATGCCACCACACGCTGCAAAGTACATCTTTTATAGTTAGGCCTGTCATTTGTCTGTCTTTCCACACAGATATCTTCACTTGCTGGATGGAAATGAAAATTACCCGTGTCTTGTGGATGCAGATGGTGATGTGATTTCCTTTCCACCAATAACCAACAGTGAGAAGACAAAGGTAGGGTGGCGTGGATGTGAGCATGGTGTGTCCTGTGGGCTTTGTGTGCCCTGCGGCGTTAACACAAGTGTCTGCTCCATCATCTAGTCTCATTGGTGCAGAAGAAAATGCAGCCCAGGGGGGCGAAGGGCCCTGGCTTCTCAGAGCTGCAGCTCACTGTTCACGCTGGGTGCTGCGTGGTGGCCAGGATGCGGCAAGCTGCGGTCCTCATCTCTGTAGGAAAGGAACAGGCTTGGTGTGTGTGGCACCATCTGCTTGCTTGATTGATTGATTGATCGAGACAGGTCTTGCTTTGTTGCCAAAATTGGTGTGCAGTGGCGAGATCATGGCTCACTGCAGCCTCAAACTGTTGGATTCAAGCAGTTCTCCCACATCAGCCTCCTGAGTAGGGACCACAGGCGCATGCTGCCACACCCGGCTAAATTTTGTATTATTTTTGTAGAGACGGGGTCTCACTATGTTACTCAGGCTGGTCTTGAACTCCTGAGCACAAGCGATCCTCCCACATCAACCTCACAAAGTGCTGGGTTTACAGGTGTGAGCCACTGTGCCTGGCCACACAGTTTTGTAGACTTCTCCTGAGTACAAATGTTGAGTTGCTGGTGTCTACATTTGATAAGGGTTCTTTTCTGAAATCCTTTCTTTTAAGGTGAAGAAAACGACTTCGGATTTGTTTTTGGAAGTAACCAGTGCCAGCAGCCTGCAGACCTGCAAGGACGTCATGGACGCCCTCGTTCTGGTGAGTGCGCGCTGGCTCCTGGAGAAGCTTTCTCGGGGTGGTGCTCTGCTCTCTGCCTGCCTACCCGTCCTGGCTGCCTTTCTTGCTTACCGTGTTGGCTGACGGCAGCATGTCTTCCCTGGGTCACCTCTCAGCTTCAGGTTAAAAAGGTACTTTTCATTTGTAGAAAATGGCAGAAATGAACAAGAACACTTTGGAAAATAAAGAGGAAGGTTCACTCTCAGACACCGAAGCTGATGTAGCTGCTGGACGACGTTCAGATCCCAGCCCGAGTCCCAGCGCCGCAAAGGACGGGCCCTCCCCGCTGGTGGTGGAGCAGGTCCGGGTAGTGGACCTGGAGGGGAGCCTGAAGGTGGTGTACCCGTCCAAGGCCGACCTGGCCACTGCCCCTGCCCACGTGACTGTTGTGCGCTGACCCCAGGGTCCCCTCTCCGGCCTGTCCGCGTTCATTCGGTCTGTTTCACAGAGGTTTCTACGTGGCGATGCTGAATTATCCGTTATATTTTTAGAGATGTATGTATTCGTTGTTCTGTTTTTCCAGATGATTCTGTCGTAAAGTGATGCTACATTGTTGTTACAAGACCGGCCTCATTTTACAGTTTTTTATGGAATTATTCAAATGTCAGAATTGACTGCTGGGAATGTTCTGAATCACGTAGATAAGTGGCAGGTGATTCTGAGAGAAAAGACATTGCAGTCCTGTGCCACGTGACAGCATTTGGGTCAGGGACGGGCACTTCATGACAGCCCCACGATGTTCTCGTGGAGTGTGTTTGGAAACGTGTGTGGTTCTCGACATTGGCCTTGTAGATCATGTAGGGGAAGTGACTGATGTTCAGTCATGCTGCTGGGACACTTGGCTTTCCACGTGAAAAACATACAAATCCAGCTTCATGCACCATCGAGGCTGGTGTAAGTCTGGTCGCGTAGCAGCAGCAGCTGAGCACATGTTGCTTGTGTCACTAAGTGACTCATGACTGTAACTGGAGCCTGAAACTCGGGAAGCTGACCTATGTGCGTTTCCTCAAGCAGCAGTCGCTGGCTGTAACAGCGCCTGCTAAACCCTGTCATGCCGGTGTGCACCTCGGGATGTGCAAGGACACTGGGTTCTCCAGCTTGCAGTGATCACAGTCTGTGGGAAAGTGTTCGTGTGACCTTAGAATTGGCAGAACTGCTTCTCTTAATGCTGTTGGATTGCTTTGTGGGACAGACGGTAGCAGTAACTGGAGGACGCTTAGGTCTTTAAGCCAAAATCCTCGTTTATGCATCAGATGGGTGGGTCCCGGGTGCCTTCTCTTGTAGATGTTTCTGTTGTGAATGTCCGGGTCAGACCCCCATGTCCGTGTGTCTTCACGTGTGTCCAGGCACATGTGCGTGCACACTGCTTCCGGGAGTCAGCGTGCTTGGGTCATGAGGACCCAGCCAGCCACCACGATCTTTCACGGACCCTACTGCCTTACATTCTGGCTGCCATGTGAGAAGTGGCCTTGTCAGCTTTACTGAATGACACCATTTTTCTGTTCAGTGTCTCAGTTTCTGTGTCTGTAGAAATGACTGGCAGTTTGGGGGAGGATCTACAAGAGCCCCACAACCTCTTTCATCAGAACCAGAGAGGCCCAGGGCCCTGTGTGCTGGGCAGACAAACAGCTGAGTGGCTCTTCAGAGCTTGCAGGACACAGGCCAGGTGGCCTTGAGACCCAGATCCACTTGTCACTGCCAGGCCTTCCTGTCTGGCCTACTGTGGGAGGGAGGAGACTCCAGACAGGCTAGGGGGACAAGGCCCACACTCAGTGCCAGCTGGACGTGTCAGATGGCCCCTTGCCTTATGTCCCCCCAAAACCTAATTTCCTGCTGCTCTGGACAGTCAAGGCAGATGCCACAGTTGGCCTGGACCTGCACTCCTGGAAGTCTGAGGCAGCTCAAGTCTTCCCCAGGCCAGGACTCCGCTGGAGCTCTGGGCTGGGAGCCCCAAACAGTGGCTCTGAGAGGTGATTTTGGGCTGCTGTGCAGAGGCTGTTCTTTCTCTGCATGGCCCACCCCAGGAGGGAGAGATGCTGGAGTTGCCATCTTGGCTCCCAGGGACTTGGTGGCCACACTGTGTAGCACATCTGTCACTGGGTGGATGTGGACGAGGCTGCCACATGCTGTGCCCTTTCCTGATTCGGCTCGTGATGTGTGAGGTGCTGGAAATGTATTTAACTTGCAGGGAAGGTCTCTTTGATGTTTGCTTAACCCCACCCCCCACTCACTAATAAAAAGCACTGAATCAAAACCAGCTCCACTCCTGGCCCAGCGATCCTTTCCCACTGGCATTGCCAGAGCCTGCTGATCCAAGTAGTGTCACAAAATTCTCCAGCACAGTGTGGCTTCCACATGGGGAGGCTGAGGGCCTGCTGTCCCTGCCCAGATTCTGCAAGCAGGGAGCACAAGGCACCTGCGGCTATCACAGGGAAGCCAGTGCCCTTGATCGGGGTCCTGGGAACCCGCACCACCTTGCTGGGCCCCTGCCTGGAGCACAAGGTCACACAGAGGTCTCGGGCTGCCTGGGCCTCCCAGGTACACTCTCAGAGGGGTCCAAGCCCCAGACACACCCCCAGCAGATTATCCTGTGTATGAGTCTCAGGGAGGCAGGGTCCTGTCTTACCCTCTCCCCAACTCTCCAGAGCTGTAAGGACACTGCCCAGCTCAGCCCAGGTCCATGACCCTGGGGGTCCTGGGGCCAGAGCTGCTGTCTTCACCATGGCCACTTAGGGGACAAGTGGTACACCCGAGAGGCGGCTGTGCGTAACTTGAGTGCCTGGTCCAATGAGCGCCCATGGATATCTGCCTGCAGCCTCCCCTGCTAGGGCAGGCACGGCTGCTGGTGGAGCCTCTGACTGAAGATGCTGGGCCCCTGCCAGGGCGGGCCTAGTTGCAGCCAGCCAGATCTGCCTGTGCCATCTGCTGCCGGCCCGACAGGTGGGGAGAGCATTTGTGGGGTGCATGGACATCACTGGTGTACGGGACAAGCGGCAGAAGCACTGGGGCCACTTCCCCTGCTTTGCTGTAGAACTGGGGCAACCCCCATCCCCATCCTGTGCCCTCACCTGGCTCCTGGGCTGTACCAGTGCTTGGAGAGGCCCAGCCCCAGACCCCAGATCGGAGTGCTGCCTTCTGGGGCCCATGCAGCCAAACTGCCTCCGCCACTCCCCTACAGTAGCCCCAGGGCGGTGTCGTCCTGCGTATCCAGGCTCCAGGGAGGGCACCAGCTGGCTGCTCCCCTGCCTCCTCGGGAGCGGCCGGTCAGAGGGAGGGATCTCTTTTTGGAGACTCCTGCTGAGATGCAGCCTGTTGTGGCTGGGGCAGGCAGAAACCCACCCCTCAGGAGGCTCCCATCAAAGCAGCATTGCTTCAGACCCCGATCCAGGACAGGCCCTTGGCCAGGCGCCTTGGGGCAGTGTGCAGTCCGCCATGCAGCTCGACCTGCAGACCTCGAGGGGACCTGGTCACCCCAAAGGTGGATGCTGTGGAGTCTGCCTCCCACCAAGACTGGCCCAGCTCCTCCCATTTACCTGACTTGATGCATTTGGTGGGTCCTGGCCTGGGGCAGGCATGGTCTCAGCCTTCTGATAACCTCATCTGGCCCTGTGGCCTCCCTTCTCTGAGCCCGTGAGGACAGTGGCTGCCTGTGTTTCCCACCCCCAGCCCGGGGTGAGGACCCCTTTCCTAAGGGGAGGTTTCTAGCAAGGGTCTTTGGGGTCTTTTGTGGTAGGTGAGGGCTAGGGCCGGAGGCCTGGACAGGGCAGGGAATAGGACTGAAATCCCTGGGGCACAGCTGAGGTCCAGCCACATCGTGGCCCCCAGGCCTGCCCAGTGTCCTTGTCAGAAGGCCCTGTTGGGAGGAATGCATTACCAGAGCCACATGGGAGCGGCCTGCCCACGGGGTGACAAGCCCTTCCCATAGCCTTTCTGGATGTCACGCCTGCCCAGACAACTATGGCAAAGGCTGGCACCCACCATTTATTTAAGACACTTAACAGGCTCTTGACCCACAAGGAGCACTTGGAGGGGTCAGACCCATCCCTAGGGAGGGAGGGTAGACCTGGGTTCTCCCTGGCAACCGCCAGCCCCAAGAGGAAGAACTGTGCCCACTTTACTAAGGAAGACATGGTGCATCTGGGACAATGCCAGGGCCCGCTTCCTGCTCTGCACAGGAAACCTGGGGCTGGGTCTTAGTCCCCTAGGGAAGGGCGGGGGACACACAGCCCTTGTTGGAGCCAGGCTTACAAAACCAGGAGTCAGACCCAGAGAAGCTGGGGGCCTGGCCAGGGCACACAGCTCTGCACAGGGCGCCCTCGGAGGGAAGCAGTGGGAGGGTCCTCCCCAGGGGGCTGCCAGGGAGGTGGGCAGTTTGTCTGCCACAGAAACCCCTCATCCTGACCTTGACAAGTAAGGGGCTGGGCCCTGGGCCAGGGGAGGCTGTTGCCGGGGGCTCTGGGCTGCAGGTTGTGGCCTAGGTGTGTCCCGCAGCTCCTGCTGAGGCTGGGCCCAGGGCTCCCAGCCACGTGTGCCCAGCTGTTTGTAGATTCTTTGGAGGACCGTGTGCCAGGTGTGTGTGCACCCTTGTGTGGGGCCTGTGACAGCTGCACACCTGGTGTCTTTGTGGGCCTGGGTGCCAGTGTGTGTGCCCTGTGCACTGTGTGCCACAGAGTGTCTGCAGGCCCGTGCTGTCACACGTGTGCCGCCAGCCCCCAGCCTGCGTATGGGCAGCATTTATTTGCACTTGTGCACGTAGTAGCCGGTGAGGTAGCCCAGGATGAAGATGATCCAGAAGAGGGCCACACCGCCCAGCACCTTCATGGCGATGCCCAGCTTGCCCGCGAACAGCTTCTGGGAGATCCTAGGGTGAGAACCAACTGGAGGTGAGCCCCAGGCCAGGGCCACATGAGGGGCCCCCTAAGTAGACTGTGGCCATTGGGCCAGGTTAGGGGGAGAGGCCTGGGCACTCTGCCGGAGTCAGGAGGCCACTCGCCCCACCCACAGCCAACCAGAGGGAAGCTCCAGGGCTGTGGTCTGCTGAGCAGCTGGACCGTGGGCCCCCAGCTGGGACAGGGTGGAGGGGACGGGCCTGGCGGCAGGCATTAGGGCAGGTGTCTCCAGAAGGAGGGACCAACCTGCTGGGGCTGCAGGCTGCCCTCAGGCTCCTCACCTGCGGCAGCATGAGGCCTCTTCTGTGCTGGACACGGCCCCCAGGCTGACTCCATCCCGGCTGCCGTCCTCCCACCTGCTGTAGTGAACGTGGCTCTCCTGCGGCTGCATGCTGCCAGGTTGCAGCGGGAGGGGTGGGGCCTTCACGGTGGGGAGACTGAGGCAGGCTGTGAGTTCACTGTAAAGCACAGCTGGATGGAGCGTGCAGCCAAGACCTGCTCTGGGCGTGCTGCTGGGGGAGGGGCTGCCTGGGGTTAGGTGGGGGAGGGGGGCACTAAGGGTTGGGAGCTGGCTCCCTCACTGGCTCTGTCACCTGACTTAACAGATGACTTAGATGCAGAGTGGTTGAGTCACCTGCCCGGGGTCATGCCGGGAGGATGGGACCAAGCAGGATTTCCAACCCAGGGAGGCTGAAAGGCGGCCAAGCTCTGACCTCAGGAATGTGGGAGGCCAGAGTTTCCTTCCAGCGAGCTCCAGGGGCCTCTCTTCCCAGGTGCTTTTATCAGGGAGCCTGCACAGCCTGCCGCCCTCAAGAGACGAGGACACTGTGGCCCAACCCAGGCTGTAGCCCCTGATAATTGTTCCCCTCCGTAACCCTGCCTGATAAGGCCCCTGCTGACCTCTGGAAAGGCCGGCCCGGGGAGTGGGGGTGGGGCAGGGCGGCAGGCCGGAGGCGGCGGCTGGTACAGCTAGTCCAGTCCCTGTCTGGGAAGGATGCATAGCTCAGGGGCAGCTGCTGTGTCCTTGGCCTGTGTGGGTTGCAGCTCCTCCACCTCCCACACCTCTGGGAGGGCTGGGGTTTGGGGGATGCACTGAGCATGGGCCTGGAGTGGGTTCAAGGCCTCGGGGAGGCGCTACAGAGAGGATGGTCATGGGGCTGGGTGGCTGCCTGGAGGAGGAGGGGCCCAGCTCCTGCAGGCCAGGGACTCATCTTTGCATCTCGGCAGTCAGCTCGGTGCCTGGCAGCCCAGGTGTCCAGAGAGGCAAGGAGACCATGGGGACTGAGCAGGAACTCTGAGCACCAATGCAGCTGCCTGGCAGGCCTGTGCCAGCCCCAGCTCTGAGCACCTCCTTTACCCTCTGTTAGGACTTCCTGTTTACCTAAGGGGGCACAGGGGTGGAGGGGCACCAGAAGTTGAGAACCCACCCAGGCTGTGGGATTTGGGGTTAGCTCTCTGGTCTGTTGGGCCCCCAGTGTCCCCTCTGGGCATCTGGCCCCGAGGAGCAGGGTCCTCCGGCAGGCAGCGGCAGGCCCCTCACTTCTAGGGGCTGAGGCTATGCTGGGCCCCTGCCATCAGGGAAGGCTGACCCTCCTCCCAGGTCATTGGCACAGAGGCCCAAAGGCACAGTGGCCACTCCCCTGCAAGAAACCAGCACAGATACTCAAGCCCCGGGCATTTCTGAGACTCCTGGCATTTCCTTGTCTGCCCTTCCCCAAAGTCCAGAGGCAGAGGAAGCCGTGTCAAAGCCATAGTCTGCCTTCAGTGGGAGCCCTGGCCACCGAATCTACCGGAGTTAGTTTGCTCTCCCGGAGCCTGTGGAGCTGTCAGCTGCCTACCCAAGGTTCACACCCCCTGGCCTGGTGAGCAGAATCCCAGTCTAGTCCCAGCAGTAATGTGCCAGACCCAGGTGACAGCCACGACCGGGGTAAGACAAGCTTAATATTACCACCCCTGTGTTCCCAAGTCATCCAGCTGTGGGCAGGGTGCAGCAAGGGATGGGAGAGCCTTTGGTTCTGTGAAAGAAGCGCAGCCTGGTGTGATGGCTGGAGCTGCAGCAGCTGCCTTGCAACCCGACATCCAGGCAGCATTAGTCCCGGGAGTGCTGAGTCTCCAAGTCCACAGCAGCAGCCCGCCACTGGCCTCTCGGTGGGAGGCGTCAAGCCCAGCGTGTTCAGGCCCGGGATCGTGAGTTCCTATCTTGCTGACTGACATAGAATGTGCGGATCCCAAGTCACCTGGGTGGACAAAGCCACCAGAGCCGGCTCTAGAGGCTGGCCTCCCTCACTCGCTCAGTAAATTATCTGTTCACACTTCCATGACAGTCACAGGTGTGGCAGCAAGAACCCATCAGGTCCTAGGCACACAGCGGTCCCCGCACAGACCTCTTTACCCCACAGCGCCTCAGGACCCCACACTTACCCGAGAACCTTGCCTGAGGACTGGGGCCTCAGGGAGTGGTCAGGGCCTGGCCAACTTGCCCGCACCTTCCAGCGAGGCAGGTCCTGGGCTGAGGTGCAGCAGACGCCTGGAGCCTAAAAAAATAAGAAATTGACCGGAGGAGTGGCCTTGCTAGGGGAGGGAAGGGAAAGTAGCCGGGGTCGGGGGTCCCCAACGGCCACCAAGAGCCGCGCACGCAGTTCCGGGTCTGGCCCCGCTCTGCGGGTTGGACTGGGGTCAGTCCAGGGCACGCCCCCAAGCCCCCGCCAATTCTCAGCCAGCGAGGCCGCGCCCAGGCCCACCTCCACTGCGGCCGCACCTGGAAGCCGCAGCCCGGACCCCGCGTGCCTCACCTGCGTCCCCGCGTATCCCGGCTCCGCAGGGGTCGGGACCGGGCAAGGGGCGAGGGCGGAGGCGGGGCCATACGGGGAAGGCCTGGAGCCAGCAGAGGGGAGGTGCTTTGTCCAGAGGGGCCGGAGGCGGGGCGAGGCGAGGGCGGGGCCGTACGGGGAAGGGCTGGAGCCAGCAGCGGGAGGTTGCCTTGTCCAGAGGGGCCGGGGGCGGGGAAGGGGGCGGAGAGAACGCGGGGGCGGGGCCGTGCGGGGAAAGGGCTAGAGCCAGCAGCAGGGGCGGGGCGGGGAGGGGGGGCGGGGCCGTGCGGGGAATGGCTGGAGCCAGCAGCCGGAGGTTGCCTTGTCCAGAGGGGCCGGGGGCGGGGAGAACGTGGGGGCGGGGCCGTGCGGGGAAAGGGCTGGAGCCAGCAGCAGGGGCGGGGCGGGGCGGGGAGAGGGGGCGGGGCCGTGCGGGGAATGGCTGGAGCCAGCAGCGGGAGGTGCCTGGTCCTGAAGGGGCTGGGGGCGGGGCGGGAGGGGAGGCGGGGCGGGGCCATATCGGGAAGGGCGGGGCCAGTAGCCGGGAGACGCCTAGTCCGGAAGGGGTCTGGGCGGGAGACGCAAGGCTGCACATCCCCGCAGCAGGGTGGTGCTGGCGGCCGAGCGGCACTTGCGGAGGGCTGTACTCCCCGCCTTCAGACGCCCCGCCTTGGGGCCTCCAAGGTCTCCGACCTCCTTCACCCCCGCTGCAGCCCCTCAGACGCCCCGAGCTCCCCAGCCCCGCGGGGACCCGGCTGCATCGCCGTGGAGACTGAGAGGCTCTGGGCGCGTCTGGGTCTGAGTCCTGGGGACTGAGGACCCGGCCGCGGGTACCGTCCTCCTCCCTGGCTTGAGAGGTGTGGCGCCCGCACGTGGCCCAAGCTCGGTGCTCGCGGCGGGAAGGGAAGCAGGTGTGGGTGGGGAGCAGAGAAGGGCGATGGGAGAGTCCTTCCTTCCGCAGGAGTTCAGGCGCCCAGAGCCTGCGAGGCGCCGGGGAAGCATTGGGGAACACAGACACCGTCCCTGTCCGTAAAGTTTCCTTCCGGGAGCGGGGGTGGGGGCATGGGAACAGAGTCCCCGACACTCACCATCTTCCAGAGGAGTCCTACAGCAAGAGAGTGCCCCAGCCAGGAGAGCCCCCAGGGCTGGAGATCACAGACCCCCTCTGCTCAGTAGGCGTTAGGCCTGTGCTGAGTGCTGGGCGGACACCCGGCTCAGGCCTCCTGCAGCCTGGGGCCTAGAGGGGACCTGCTAGGAGCTAGGGGCACAGGCTGGTGTGCTGATCCCCAGTCTGTGAGCTTTGGAATGGGGGCGTTGTTGTACCCTAAGGTCGCAGAGGACAGTAGGACCCTACATGGATCCCAGAGAAGAAAAAGGTGGGACAGTGCCAACACCAGGTTTTAATTCTGAGTCCGAGAACAGGACGCATGGTGGGGGCAGGTGGTTCTGGAGCTGGACCCTGGCCTCTGCTGAGCTGACTGCATTTTGGACACCTGGCTGGGGCTACTTGGAGGTCCTCCTCTTGGATTTGCTGGTCAGGAAGTTCTCTGATTGTTGCAGGGGGGGCACTTTGACGCCTTTCTGCTTCAGCTGATTATAGTAGTCGCTTCTCTCTGAGATAATTCTCTACACAAGAAACACAGCCATTGAGGTGGCCTTCTCAGTGCCTCACCTTGGCCTTGAGGCCGGTCTGCCCAGTCCATGCCAGCTGCCCGGGACGCCACCCTCTCTTCCTCCAGAGGGGCTCCCTGCAGCTGGGGTATGCTGGTAAAAATACTTACGGCTGGCTCTCCCGGGGGAGAAAAAAGCAAAAAACCCTCGGCTTTGTGGCATTGCTGATTTCTGTGGTGTGAATACTCCCAATACTCCCACAGCGGCTGATTTTCAGCCACAGAAGTGAAGTCACAGAAAGCAGAGCCGGGAGCAGGTGCACAGCACCTGCTTGCAGGAGCCTGCACTCTTAGAACTGTGAGGAGCCCCAGACTCCTAGAGACCTTTGAGGTCATCACATCTGTCCCTCAAGTCCCTTCTTCAGTCCTGTGCAAAGGGAAGGTTGTCCCCACCCCTCTTCCAATTTCCTCCTCTCTGGGCTATTGCTGTTTCATGTCAGGCTATAGCAAACAAAGAAAGGTGCTCTTCCCCGGCTCCGGTGTGGTGGGAGTGACCCCCTCCATCCTCTGTCTTCCCTCTTCTCTTCCTCTTTCCCTCCCCGTTCTCTGCCTTCCCCCAGACAACAGTAACAGGGGCACAGAGACCTCCCCCCACATTACAGCTCTGCAGGGCCCGCCCACTCTGCAGAGGGAGGGAACCAAGCCCCAGGAACATGAGTGCTGGAAGGAAGGTCATGGGAGCACACTGGGGTTTAAGGGCAGCCCCAGAAGGGAAAGAAAGGGTGGCTCTTGGGACTAGAAGCAGCACCTGGTGAGAGGTGACCCCTACATAGCACATGGCCCCACACAGAGCTACAGCTGGTGCCCTCTGCTGGAGCTCTGAGTCCCATGGCACCTCGCAGGTGGGCATGGACTCCTCGTCACAGAGGGAGGTGTCTGTGGCTCAGAGAAGTGAGTGTGTGGCCCACAGCTAGTGGCTGGTGAACCCCTCATGCCCAGTGACCCTAAAGCCCAAGTTATTTCTCCTACACCCCTCTACTTCTTGGAGGCCCCTGCTCGGGGACCACTGGTCAGGAAGGACCCAGGAGGCTGTGGCCAGGGTGGGAGGATTCTGCACCAGGGTCCCGGCTCAGTGGGTGGTGATACCAGCAGAGGGGACTGAGCTGGACAAAGCCGGGGCTGGGCTCCTGCTGCAGGAGAATTTCTGTGACCAGGCGGCTTGTCCCCTCTCCACAGCGCTCATGGGTTGTGGCGGTTACGGCTGGTCTCTGATGCCCCTCCTCCTTTTTGCTGACAGTGGCTAAGACAGCCATGCCATGCCCCCACCCACATTAGGGATGATCTGGCCCCCTCTGCCTGAGCAGAGAGAAAGGAGGGTCCTGGGGTCCAGGTAAATAGATGATACAGCTAGGATGAGAACAGAGTCCCCTGAATCTAACCCAGGTCCTCCCACCCCCCCACCCCAGCACACCTTGGGGGACGGGGCCCGGATGGAGGTGGCTAAGCTCAGGGGTCACCTGGGGGGATGGGGCCCAGATGGAGGTGGCTGAGCTCAGGGGTCGCCTGGGGGGACAGGTCCTGGATGGAGGTGGCTGAGCTCAGGGGTATACCTGCAGGGCTTCGAGGATGTCATTGTCAGAGATCTCGTTGGCCAAGGACTTGGTCCCGGAGATGCTGAAGGTGGCCTGGATGATCTTATTCCGTAGCCTCTCAAGCTGTGAGCAAAAGACATCACCATCATTTGCCTTTGCCCGAGAAGGCGCCTGGCCAGTGGGCTGTACCCTCCAAAACCTTATTTATGGGCCAGGAAGGAGCAGCTCACCCTCACTCTTCATGACTTTAGAAACTGGAAATGGGGGCCAGAGAAGTCAGTGTGGGCTGCCTGAGAGCTAGAGACACCGGGTCCAGCCCCCACCCTGGTGGCTCAGCCCCAAAGCCCACACTCTTGTACACCAGGTGGGCTTTTCTCATTGGAAAGTAAAACCTGCACATAGTTTTGTTTTGTTTTTTTAAAGCAACCAACAAACCAAAACAGTACAAGAGTCGCAGGAAACCCCTGGGCCGCTGCAGTAAGTGGACTTCCTGGCCCTTGGGGACACTCTCACTCTAGGCATCTAACTGCACTGGCGGCCCTTCCTCCTTTCCATGCTAAGGAGGAGGCGTCTGTGCCGCGGACAGCAGCATTGAACCTGGCCCCTGCGCTCAGAGCTGGAGGGCCTGCTAGTCTTTTGATGCCGTGAAGACCGTGTCTGCCTGTACACCGCAGCTGCCTCCCCAGAGGTACCTCACCATGCCTCCCAGGAAGCTTCGGAGGAAACTCCTCCCATCTGTGTCCCAGGAGCCTCAGGCAGGAACCTCAGGCATGTCCACACTGCCACTTGGATGGGTTTATGTGACAGCAGGAATGTCACAGGCCCCTGGCCTGTGTGGAGTGGAATCCTCTCCTTCTTTCCAATATTTATTGAGTGTCCACTTTGTACAAACACTGTGCCAGGTGCTGAAGGTCCTGAGGTCACCAGGGGCTGGGCCTCTGTACAGGGGGTGCCTCCCCAGGGCAGAGGCGGGCAGCTACCTGGGGTGTCCAGCCTCACTTCCCCACACCCGTGGGGCCTCACCGTCAGTCCCAGCGCTGGCTCCTGCTCACCCGGACTTAGCTTCGGAGTATTTCTCAGCACAGCTTTCCAGTCTCTACCAGGTCAGTGCACACTGGTGCACAAATGGACACATCTAGGCCACCTCTGGTCTAATGCTTTCACTACGACTACGGCTGGATTCAAAGCTGTTTGATCGAGGGATACCTGGGTGGGCGCCTCAGGCCGACCCAGCCGGAAGGAGGCTGGCTCAAGCAGGAAAGAGGACGCAGGTGAGTTGCAGTTGGCCTTCCTGGATTCTTAATCAAGGTCAGGGCCAGGCACGGTGGCTCACACCTGTATTCCTAACACTTTGGGAGGCCGAGGCAGGCAGATCACTGGAGCCCAGGAATTTTAGATCAGCCTGGACAACATAGTAAGACCGTCTCTACAAAAGGTTTTTAAAATTAGCCGGGTAAAGTGGTCCCAGCTTCTCAGGAGGCTGAGGTGGGATGACAGCTTGAGCCTGGGAGGCCATGGCTGCAGTGAGCTGTTATCACCCCACCGCACTCCAGCCTGGGTGACAGAGCAAGACCCTGTCTCAAAAAAAAAAAAAAAAAGTCAGCTCTTTATTGATTTCCTTTTGGGCACGGGCCCTCACAAGCGTGGTGCACACTGGCCTCGCTCACATTTAATATGATGCCCCAGTGGGCCCTGCACTTAAGACGGTCTGGTCCAAATCCCAGCACCACCGCAAAGTAGGCCTGGGGTCCAGGGGATCATTCATCCTCTCCTGCCTGTCTGTTAAGTGAGGATCATGGTGACTACTTTGTAGTTCGGTTAAAGGGGCTACATGAGTTTGATACCAAGAAGGCACTAGAACGGTGCCTGGCCCGGCAAACATGTGATGGCTCAGAGACAGGTGGGCAGCGCTATTCCTCCCTACCCACGTGCCCTCCTTTCCAGCCAGTGACCCACACCCTTCACAATGCAACCCAAGACCTCCAGCCCTGCCCACGGAGCTCCGCCCACCACTACCATTGACGAGTGTTCCCGGGGAGCTCCATTGCACCCTCACTCCGTCCTCTACCCACATTTCTTGGGCATCAACTCTGCAGGTGCTGGGGTACACGGAAGAACCAGCCTGAGCCCCAGTGTACTCAGAGCCTGGTCTACCTCAGTGGGCGGTGGGCAGGGGCCCAGGTGCTCGGCCGCCAGCTGCTGGGCCAGACCCTCAGGAGGAGGAGTGGGGCGTACCCTGGATTGGGCGCTCTCCAGGGCCACACGGGCCTGCTGCTCCGCCTGCTGAATCACCTCCTTCCTGCTCTGCAGATCCTCCTGCAGCTGCTTCCACCTCTGCAGGTGGTTCTGGTCCAGTTCCACCTGCTCCTGCAGCTGACTGACCTTGGAGTCCAACTCTGAGATGACGTGGTCCTGCTTGGTGAGCTTTCTCTCCAGTTTTGACACTTGCTGGGGGCAGCCGGGGAGGACAAAAAGGTGGGCCCATCTCGCCCAACCTGAGTACATGTGCTGGGCGAGATGAGGCCACTTTCTCCTAAAAGATGGCCAGCAACGCTCGCTGGGTCCCTCCACTCCCGTCTGGACCCAGCAGTTGCAAGGAGCCTTCTGTGTGGACCTGGGGCCCAGAGATGTGTCAGGTGGCATGCTACCTAAGTGAAGGGGCCCTGGCTTTGCAGTGAAGATGCTCCAGCCCCTTCGTGCCCTTTGCTGTGTCGGGACTTACAGCAAGAACAGTGGCCTGGCTGACCGTTTCACAACACCCAGACTGTCACCTGTCGGAGGAGCTGGTTGTCCTTCTCAATGAGCCCCATCACCTCTTGGTGTTTCTTATCTTCTCGGAGGTTGGAGAACTGGAAGGAGACAGGGGTTGGCTTGGCGGACTCCCAGGCTGGCATCTAACTTTTTTCCTTCCCCAAAGCTCCCTAAAATAATAGCAGTGGGATTTCCATTGAAGGCAGGGAGAAGAGGGGAATAAAGAGGACCGCAAATATTTCGGAGAGTTGGAAGATGGCGGAGTGGTATCTGACATCCCAGATCCTAGAAAGCAGAGAGCTGGCAGCAGGGAAAGCAGAAAACAATCTCAGTTCACACTCAGGTCCTTAAAAGTCTCAGAAATGGTTGGTGCCGGGTTCTTCTAAACATGGAGGATGATTGGTGGAATGTTATTTCAGAAACGAAGAGCCCCAGGCTGGTGCAGTGGCTCACACCTGTAAGTAATCCCAGCGCTTTAGAAGGCTGAGGTGGGTGGATCCCTTGAGGTCAGGAATTTGGAAGAAGCAAGGACAACGTAGGTCCTGTGTCTACAAAAAGTGGAAACATCAGTTGGGCGTGGTAGCGTGCACCTGCGGCCCAGATCCTCAGGAGGCTGAGAGGATCACCTAAGCCTGGGGAGGTTGAGGCTGCAGTGAGCTGTGATCATACCACTGCACCCAGCCTGGTGACAGAATTAGAATCCATCTTGGAAAAAAAGAAAAGAAAAGAAACTCCCCATTAAAATGCTAAAGTAAGCACACTGCCCTGCCAGGGGGCGCGGCGTGGCCACGTGTGTGCTCAAAGTCCAGTCAGCGCAAACACAGGAGCAAAGTGTCAGGTGAATGACAGAGACCAGAAGCAAACTTTAAAAGGAACTTGTAGGAAACAGAAGTGGTGCAAGAAGTTAGAAAACTCAAACTGAATTAATGCCGTCCTCCCTGGAAGAGGAGATACTGCAGTTGTAAAACTGCACAAGAGTGCGCTTCGAGAAAAGAAGAAAAATAGAACATTCAGAGAACATTACAGTAAAATATTATAACGAAATGAAAACGCAAGAGAAGAGCTGTTGATAAAGTTAAGGACATCTAGAAAGTGTCTGTAGGTCAGGCGCGGTGGCTCACCCCTGTAATCCCAGCACTTGGGAGGCTGAGGCAGTGAATCATGAGGAGAAGAGATCGAGACCATGCTGGCCAACATGGTGAAACCCTGTCTCTACTACAAATACAAAAGTTAGCTGGGTGTGGTGGTGCGTGCCTGTAGTCCCAGCAACTTGGGAGGCTGAGGCAAGAGAATGCTTGAACCCAGGAGGTAGAGGTTGCAGTGAGCGGAGATCACGCCACTGCACTCCAGCCTGGCAACAGAGTGAGATTCTGTCCCAAAAAAAAGGTATCTGTAAAAGGGGACAAAAAGGAAGAAATAACAGGTAAAATAGAAGCAGGACAGGTGGTCCAATAGCCCAAAGAGGAGGATATAAAAACAGTAAAACCAAAGAAAATTCTCAACTGAAGGACGTGTTCCAGATGGCCACTGAGTGCCCAGTACAACAGATGAAAACACACCCTTAGTAAGACAGAACTCTGGGAGGTTCCAGAACACCTGGAACAAAGATGGGCTCACGAAGAACCATGAACGACTTTGGACCTCTCATCAGCAAAACTGGAGGCTGGAAGACAGCAGAGGAAGCCTCTGTGATGCTGGAGGAAAATGGTTTTCAGATGGGAATGTTACATCCCACCCAAATGTTACAAGGGTGTAGAATAAGGACATTTGCCAACACTTTACCCCCCTTCATCCTTTCTGAAAAAAACTACTGGAGGATGTGCTCCATCAAAAATAAGTGGAGAGGACAAGAAAGCAACAGAGATGGGATGCAGCAGTTTCAAAGTTGTGGTTTTTGAATCTTAGCACTTCTCTGTAAAACTCATTTTATTTATGTGTGCATCCGGCAAATAACTGTCCTACTGATGTCAGTGCGACATGGATTGTGATAGGATGATACGGGAGGAGGGCGGGTGGAAAGAGTGCCCTTGCGGGTGTTGAGGGGGTGGCAGGGGAGGAAAAAAGGAAGCATTAAATAATTTTAAGATGGAGAAAAATCTACAATGGGCACATTATGAGCATGCTATTTAGAGATACGGAGATCGATTCCTAAAGAATGTACTAGAAGAGTTGAAAGTGATGCCTTAGGAGAGAGGGTGAATGAGAGGCAGGAGGTCAGAGGCTCCTGGTTTTCATGACAAGCCTCGTGCAACTATTTGATTCTTTTTAAGTGACGTGCATGAATAACTTTGATAAGAATAGAAACATAAACTGCTTAACAAAAACGACAGTCGTGGGCTCAGTGGAGTAGCAGTCTCTCTAATCACTGAGCCCCTGAGCAGTCTCCCAGGACTCAGGGGCTGGGAGATGTTTGAGGAGTGGCCAGGAGCACAGCGGCTGAGGAGACAGGGACACATGCTTCCAGCCCAGGGGCAGGGCAGAGCTGTGGGCTCCGGCCTCCCACACACCTGGGGGAATCCCCTGGGGCTGCTATCAGTCACACAACCCTGGGCCAGCTGCCTGGATGCGCCAGGCTGAGTCTCCATCAGTAGATGGGATGGCCGGCACTGCCCCGAGCTGCTGGGGGTTAGTCACGCCTGGCCCGTGCTCACTGAGCTGAGGCCGGTCCTAAGCACACAGCCACCTTGTCGGTCATAGCTTGTAGCTGCTGCCTCCGCTCTCGAAGCTCCTTCTGCAGCGTCTCATTTTCCGAATTGACTTTTCGCAGTTGGGATTCTTGGAAATCCAATTGTTCTTGTAAAGATGCGATCACTCCTGGGAGCAGAGGCAGAGGCAGAGGCGGTGAGCAAGAGCAAGCAGGGCAATGAGGGGCAGAAGGAGAGGGCCGGGCCACCGCGCCAGCTGGAAGCGCTCTGCAGGTCTGGGTGAGGCTGCTGACACCTGCACCCAGCCCACTGACCAGAGCAGGCCGCCTCTGGGCATCACAGCCCCTGGGCTGGGACTCACTGCGAAGCCAAAGCCCAGAGCCCCCAGGCCCACCTGTTGCAAGGCAGTATCTGGTCCCGGTGGTTTCCAGCTTGAACTGGCAGTCCAGGATGATCTGCTCGTACTCCTCCAGCTGGGCCAGCAGCTCCTCCTCAAACGACTCGGCCAGGGAGGAGGCCCTTCTGGGGAACTTGTCATCCTCCAGCAGCTCCTTTTCCTCCTCCTCCTCATCCCCATCCCCTTCCTCCTCCTCCTCCTCCTCCATTTCTTCCTCATGCACAGCCCTCATCCGGCCCACACCTCCTCCGGCGCCCACATCCTCCGCCCCCTTGGGCTCCCCTTCCAAGCCCTCATCCTCGCTGCCTCCCAAGTCCGGCTCCTTGCCCCTCTCTGGCGGCACCGCAGACTCCTCCTGCATCTGTGAGATGGGTAAGGGCAGGGGCAGGGCAGGGCTACAGGGCACCCCCGGGGCGGGGACATCTAATGCTCACAGTGCGGCACCCGGGAGGGCTACTCCTTCCAGGCTGCTACAGGGTCCAGGGAGCGGGGGAGCATCTGCCTGGCAAGGCCACCAGCAGCGGCCCAGGCACTGTGGACTCAGGCACGGGTCCTCCCTTGGTCAAGAGACCGTACCTGACCTGTGCCTTCGAGGTGGTTAATGGCCCACCCACCTCACCTGCTCCCCTGGAGGGGGCACCCCAGGTCAGGGCTGCAGGGAGACGCCTGGGGCCTGGGCCTCTTAGCTGAGCCATTCGTGTGGCTCCTGGGCCGGGCCCCTCCCTGTGTGCCTGCTCTCTAGGCAGCCCGCACCTGCCACCAACGCTGCAGCTCCTCCTCGTCCCTGGAGAAGGCCTTCAGGAGGCTCAGCTTGCCCAGCTTCAGCGAAGTGTCTGAGGACTGCTCCTGCAAGATGCCAGTGGGACCCTCAGCTTTCCACCCCTCCTGCAGCACCCCAGGGACGGACCATCATGGCCTGTCCTTGATGGGACAGTGGCCTCTCATGTCCGGGGAGGGGACCTGCATCTTCCTGCCGAGAGGCTGGGGATGTGGATGCTGTGGCAGTGGAAGGCACAAGAGCCTGTCGATGGGTGGCATTTGGGGACAGTGGGGCTCTAGATACCCCCAGAGCAGCCCCCAGCAAGTGACCTTGCAGTAAGGGACAAGGCCTTAGAAGTCAGGGAACCAGCCTTAGACACGCCCACCGTGCATGTCTTGGCCTGGGTGCTCCCCCTCAGATGCCCACTCAGCAGGCTGGGGAGGACAGAAAGTGGAAGCCCCTTGCTGCCACTTCCCTGCCCCCACCCTCTGTGTCTAGGCAGCCTTCCCTTGAGGCATTCAGGGCATTCGGCAGTCAGAGGCCCTCCCCTGGTCCCCGCTTCATCTCTGTCCCCCAGCTGAAACTCAGGCTGTGTCCTCAGGTATGAAAGAAATGGAATCTTAGGAAGATCAGGTGACTGCCCCTGCTGACAACACGGACCCACCTCACCCAGTCCTCTGCGCAGACCCAGAGGTGGGGTAGCATCCCCACCCACCCACCCAACCCAGCGTCACAGGGGCCTCACAACCAGAGACAGAGTGGGAGAACGGGTTCCCGGCCAGGGCAGGGTAGTCTAAGCTACCACTGCCCACAACACGCATGGCAAGGCCTGGGGAATCCACCTGCGGGCGGCCTCCGCGCCCCAGGACTTCACAGGTGAGCTCGGCCCCCATTTTATAGGTGAAGACCCTGAGCCCTGAAAGTGTCGAGACTTGGCCCAGGTAGAATGCAAGTCAGAGGCCGAGCGCAGGTGTCTAGACGTCGGCTCACGGCTCTCGTTCGCATTTCATGCTTCCCTTTGCCTCTCCCCTGCCTGTCGAGCAGAACCCTGAGGCCCCGCCCCAGTTCCAGCCAGGACCTGGGAGCATCCGGGGCCTGCACGTCACCAGCAGCTTTGGCTGCTGGGACTGGCTCACCTTCTGGCCTGGGGACATGGATGTCTCTTGGCCTTTGCCTTGGAGGGGGCATTTCAGCTGCTTCCTC
Organism: Saguinus oedipus; assembly: GCA_031835075.1. NCBI lineage: Eukaryota > Metazoa > Chordata > Mammalia > Primates > Cebidae > Saguinus > Saguinus oedipus. The sequence goes on along the minus strand of CM063175.1, from coordinate 41,423,668 downwards.
AGGGCCTCCAGCTCCTCCTGGAGCACCAGGATCTCCTCGTCTTTCTTCTGAACCTGTATCTCCAGCTTGGACAGGCAGTGATCCTGGGGAGAAAACCAGGGGCAACCCCATGGGCCATGCAGCCACACACTGTCCCCCCACCTGTCCCCAGCCCACTCAGGAGGAGCCGATCTGCTGTCCTGGGACCCCCAAATCCCAGGGTCTCAGGGATTTCAAGATATGTACTGTGGTAAAGAGCTAGTGGTATGAATCTGGAAACCACTACGTGCCAGCTCTTTAGTGCAACCATGCCTGGCACCTCCAGCGCCTCTGCCCCTGTCCTACGAGCGGATCCTAAATCCTCATCCGAGGAGATTCGAGGCAGCTTCCCTTTCGGACCTGGTCCATGGGCTGTCCTCCCCACCGCACTACAACACAGGATGCCGGTCTTCTTTTTTTTTTTTGAGATGGAGTCTCACTCTGTCACCAGGCTGGAGTGCAGGGGTGCAATCTCAGCTCACTGCAACCTCTGCCTGCCAGGTTCAAGCGATTCGCCCATCTTAGCCTCCCAAATAGCTGGGATTACAGGCATGCACCATCACGCCTGGCTAATTTTTGTGTTGTTTGTAGAGACGGGTTTCACTGTGTTGGCCAGGCTGGTCTCAAACACCCAACCTCAGGTGATCTGCCCGCCTCAGCCTCTCAAAGTGCTGGGATTATAGGCGTGGGCCACCGCGCCTGGCCAGGATGCCAATCTTCTTTGTGGCCTCCACACTTAACAGGCAACACCCGCCAAGTTTTTCTAAGGGCTTGTCAGGGAGCCCCTCAAACTTTTGTTCTCAAAAGCTCAACTCCCTCAATTCTTCAAAATTAAAGACAAAAAAGATGTTTTCAGGCAAACAGAAATTGAATGTCACCAGCAGATCTGAACTTAGAGAAATACTAAAGGGAATTGTTCGGGAGGAAGGAAAATGATCCCAACAGAATATTCTGGAAGGAAAAATAACTGGAAAGTCCACTAAATGTTGGCAGAGCAGTGGCTCATGCCTGTAATCCCAGCACTGTGGGAGGCCGAGGTGGGGGGATCGCCTGGGGTCAGGAGTTTGAGACCAGCCTGGCCAACATGGTGAAACCCTGTCTCCAGCGAGACCAATGGGGAAAAAAGAGAGAGGAGACACAGGCAGCCAGGTTGGGAATGAGAAAGAGGCTGTTACCCGTCCACGCTGCGTAAAGGGTGTAATTATCCTTGTACCATGTACAGCCATAGGCTGAGAAATAAGAGAATTTATATGAAATAGCTGCATTCCTAGGAAAACACAGAACACCAAAACTGAAACAAGAAGAAAAAGAAAATCTAGATATCTTTTAAAGAAATTGAATTCGTAATTTTTTTTTTTTTTTTTTTTTTTTTTTTTTGAGATGGCGTCTCATTCTGTAGCCCAGGCTGGACTGCAGTGGCGCGATCTCGGCTCACTGCAACCTCTGCCTTCCGGGTCCTGGTTAAACGATTCTCCTGCCTCAGCCCCGCTGAGTAGCTGGATATAGGCACCTGCCACCACGCCCAGCTAATTCTTGTATTTTTAGTAGAGATGGGGTTTCACCATGTTGGCCAGGCTGGTCTTGAACTCCTGACCTCGTGATCCACCCGCCTCCACCTCCCCAAGTGCTGGGATTACAGTCCTGAGCTACTGCACCTGGCCTAATTTGTAATTAAAAAAAAAATTTTTTTTTTGAGACAGAGTCTTGCTCTGTCATCCAGGCTGGAGTGCAGTGCACAATCTCGGCTCACTGCAACCTCTGCCTCCCGGGTTCAAGCAATTCCCCTGCCTCAGCCTCTTCAGTAGCTGGGACTATAGGCACCTACCACCATGCCTGGCTAATTTTTTGTATTTTAGTAGAGACAGGGTTTCACCATGACCGGGATGGTCTCAATCTCCTGACCTCGTGATTCGCCCCCCTCAGCCTCCTGAAGTGCTGGGATTACAGGTGTGAGCCACTGTACCTGGCCCTAATTTGTGATTTGTAAAAGTGCTCCTGTAGGGGGCCGGTGTGGTGGCTCATACCTCTTAGCAATTTGGGAGGCTGAGGCAAGAGGATCACTTGAGCCCAGGAGTTCAAGGCAAACATGGACAACATGAAGAGACCTTGTCTCTACAAAAAAAAAAAAAAAAAAGAAAGAAAGAAAGAAAGAAAAAATTAACAACATGGTGGAATGAGCCTGCAGTCCCAGCTACTCAAGAAGCTGAGGTGGGAAGATCGCTTGAACCCTGGGAAGAGTGAGCTGGGATCACTCCACGGCACTCCAACCTGGGTGACAAAGTGAGACATTATCTCAAAATAAATAAATAAAATAAATAAATAAAGGCCGGGTGTGGTGGCTCACGCCTATAATCCTAGCACTTTTGGAGGCTGAGGCAGGTGGATCCCAAGGTCAGGAGTTCAAGACCAGCCTGACCAACATGATGAAACCCTGTCTGTACTAAAAATACAAAAATTAGCCAGATGTGGTGGTGTGTGCCTGTAATCCTAGTTACTTGGGAGGCTGAGGCAGGAGAATCGCTTGAACCTGGGAGGCAGAGGTCGCAGTGGACTGGGATTGCGCCACTGGACTCCAGCCTGGGCGACAGAGTGAGATTCCTTCTCTAAATAAATAAATAAAATAAAATAAAAGCGGTCCTGAGAAATCTCCAGACACAGATGCTTTCAATAGTGACACCTTCAGAATTTAAGGAAGAAATGACATCAATCTTATGCAAACTCTTTGCCAGGCAGTGGCACATACCCCTAATCCCAACACTTTGGGAGGCCAAAGTGGGTGGATTACTTGAGCCTAGGAGTTTGAGACTTGCTTGGGCAACATGGGGAAACCCTGTCTCTACAGAAATTAGCCGGGTGTGGTGGTGCACACCTGTAGTCCCAGCCACTTGGGAGGCTGAGGTGGGAGGATTGCTTGAGCTCAGGGAGGTCGAGGCCGCAGTGAGCCGTGATCACACCACCACACTTCAGCCTGGGTGACAGACTGAGACCCTGTCTCAAAAAAAAAAGAAAAGAAAGAAAAAAAGGGAATGGTTTTCCAGCCTTGTCTTTTTTTTTTAATGAGGTCAGAATAACTTTGATACTAAAAGGTGATGAGGGAATTACCAGACAGTGAAATTATAGGTCAGACTTTCTTATTAACATAGATTTAAAAAAAAAGAATAACACTACGGTGAATCAACTCGTACATAAATCAAGCTGGTATTCCTAGTCTTATTATTTAGAATACATTCTCCCAAGCGGAGTCTGTGGGCGCAGAGCTGTGTGGCTGGTCGGAAGTCATATGTGCCGGCAAGCCCCTAGTGTAACTGCCACCGCTGGGATGAGGATGGACAGGGGTGAGGAAGTTTGTCAAAGCAGGGGGTCTGGAGGTCACTTTAGGCCATATCTGGGGACCGGCTGGATGCTGCCAACAAGATACTGGAACAAGAGCCCTCATGGGGCAGGGCTGTCCTGCCAGCCGGACGCAGCGCGAGGGAGTGGGGGGCTGGGATTTGCACCCCCTCTGCCAGTACCTTCTCGTGGATGGCTAAGAGGTACCAGGGCGTCCTCTTTCTCAGGCAGCTCTGGGATGCGACTGAGCTGCTGGTGACCGGACTCAGAGTCTGGGATTCGCTCCTTTTCCGAAAGTAACTGAGCTCACAGGCGCTCTTACTGTGTGGGAGGAGGCGCCCTGCGGTGACGGCAGAGGCCGAGTGAGATGAGAAACAGACCCTTCCCTGCCCAGTCCTCCAGCACCTTGGATGATGACGTCCACCCTTCTGAGATTTCCCTCGGAAACCCCCATCAGCCCAGACAGACTCCCATCGGTCCCCTAACTCTTGTCATCCTCACTTTGAGGACACAGTGTGGTTCTGCTGTGATCATGATGTGGTGTCCACACCCAGCCCGGTGCGTGTGCTGAGGGAGTGAGGAAAGGCATGGAAGCTCTGGCCAGGATGCCAGGACAAAGGGGCCAGAGCTGGGAGTCGGGATGAGGGGTCATCCTGATGCTGTCCCTGCACACCCGGTTGCTTGTCCCCTCCTGGGGCCTCAGTTTCCCCATCTTTAAACTGGGGGAAGGAAAGGGATTCTCCACCTTCACGGAGCCCGAGGGGAGCTGGTCACTACTGACTCTAGGTTTCCTCCAATTAAGGCAAAAAAGGCGTCACGTTGCAATTTTGCTACAGACAAGGAGCCAGGGCCCCAGGGGACCGCAGCCTCAGCTGTCGGGGAAGGCAGGCTAGCTCTGTAGAAGGAGCCCAGGGCCCTGCAGTGTGAGCCCTCAGGAGGTGGGCAGTCCTGGGAGGGAATTCCATGGGGCATGGGCAGCGGCCCTGAGAAGCAGGCCTCAAGCTCAGGGGCCCAGCAGCTGCAGGCAGAGGCCCTGGGGACTCGCTCACCATCCAGGTTCGTGTCTGAGCCCCGCCTGGCCAAGAGCAGGTCCTGGGCAGCCCTCCAGATCTCTGAGTTGCGGTAAAGCTCCGCAGACAAACCAGCCTCGGTGGGTGAACCTTGCAGTGTTGAAGACGCCATCTGGTGACCGCTGTGGCCTCATCTCCCCAGATCTCCCAGGCAGAGACTCTTATTTATACATAAGCAGCAGGTGCGGGCACAGGTGGCTTTTTTGTGGATGCATGGGACTGAGCAATGGGGCTGAACCGAAGGGTGGGTTCATCCTCCGGCCTCCCTGGTGTCTCCACCTCAACAGACCCAAGTGTGGCTGAATTTCTGCAGCTGAGGCCTCCTTTCCCCGGAGGGGCAGACCCCATTTTCCTTGGGTAAAAACCTACCTCCTGAGTCTCACAGAGGCTCTCCTGCCTCCAGACCAGCCCATCCAAGGCAGACCCTGTTTCACCTAAACGTCAGGAATCGGCCCAGTGGCAGATGCCTATGAGCAGTATATAGATGCAGACCCCATGCCCAGGACACCGTGTGGCCCATCAGCCCTCCCCAGAGGCCTGCCCGTAACCACCCCGGTCCCGGAGCACTGCCCGCCCACAGAGACCCTCTAGCTGAAGCCTAGACAGGTAGGAGCCCTCCTTCTGCCTATGCCAGCTGAGATTTGTGGGCAGCGCCCGCCCCACCCACCACCCACCCCGCCCTGCTTACTGGTCACAGGAACTAGGCTCCAGCTTGTCATCCCTAAAAACAGCATCTTGTGTGGGGATGTGGGAGAAGCCCAGGGCCAGGAGCAGACACTGGGATGAGCCTTGGCTCGGGCAGCGACCCCCAGGGGACCACAGAGCTCAGCAGCTGCTGCTCCCAGCCTCCTGCTTCCATCAGTGAGGGGTTGGACAGGATGGCTGCTGGGGCTCCCTGGGGGCACTGTTCTTATTGAGCTATCTGGCTTTATGGGTTCTTTCCTGAAGCTTCCACAATATTCAACCATCTCCACTCCCCTAGCCCCTGGCCCTATTTAATTCTCGGTGCATGAAAAGCAAAAAGGCTGGGGACACAAATCATCAGCACAGTGGCCAGAAGAGGCCTCCCTCCACCCCAACCCCGTCTCCCTCCACCCCCCCCCCGCCACCCCTGGCCTCCCTCCACCCCAACCCCGTCTCCCTCCACCCCCCACCGCCACCCCTGTCCTCCCTCCACCCCCGGCCTCCCTCCACCCCAGGCCTCCCTCCACCCTCAGCCTCCCTCCACCCCTTGCCACCCTGGGCCTCCTTCTACCCCGGGCCTTCCTCCACCCCCAGCCTCCCTCCACCCCCGGCCTCCCTCCACCCCAGGCCTCGCTCCACCCCCAGCCTCCCTCCACCCCGTGCCACCCTGGGCCTCCTTCTACCCCGGGCCTCCCTCCACCCCCTGGCCTCCCTCCACCCCAGGCCTCCCTCCACCCCCAGCCTCCCTCCACCCCTTGCCACCCTGGGCCTCCTTCTACCCCGGGCCTCTCTCCACCCCCAGCCTCCCTCCACCCCCTGGCCTCCCTCCACCCCCGGCCTTCCTCCACCCCTTGCCACCCTGGGCCTCCTTCCACCCTGGGCCTCCCTCCACCCCGGCCTCCCTCCACCCCCGGCCTCCCTCCCCTCCCAGCTTCACTGCTGCCCTAGATCCCTGTGCACTGGGTAGATTTCAAAAGTAGCAGCTGGGGCCACCATACAGGCCAACTCTGGTGGCTGCTCACAGGCTGAAGGGGGCAGGAAGGCCTTTCTGGTTCCCCTGACTCTGACAGGGAGGCAGGCAGCTTCACAGGTGGCCCTGGTGGGGGCTCTTACCACAATGGGAAATGGACGTGGCCCTGGTGCTGAACTGGGGGCAGTCAGGGCGCGTGAGGAACAGCCTTCGCAGTTCCTCCATTTCGGACGTGAAGCCTGTGAGGCTGGCGGCGTCCTTGGGCTCACTCTGGAAGAGACGGGAAATAAGGCAGGTGCAAGAGGCCCCCGACTCTAGGCCAGCGCACCCAAGTGTGGGTAACCCCCATACAGGCACCGAGGAAGGAGAGCTAAGCAGAACCCTGGCACAGTTAGTGCCTGAAGAATTTCTCAGTTTATAGTGTTACTACGCAGTTATTTCCTTCTATATACTCCTTTATATAATCATGTATTAGTTTATAGAATTAGGGCTTGGAGAATATCTCAGTTTATAGTGTTACTACGCAGTTATTTCCTTTTACATAATCTTTTATATATAATCAGATATGAGTTCATAGAGTGAGTGCCTGAAGAATATCTTACCACTCAGTAATTTCCCTATGTGTGTGTGTGTGTGTGTGTGTGTGTGTGTGTGTGTGTGTGTGTATAATTATATCTTAGTCGGAGGAATGCCTAGAGCAGACACGGTACAGAGCATGAATTAAGGAATAAGCAGCTTATAGTCAGAGAAATGTCTGGAGCAGACACAGTGCAGAGCATGATTTAAGGGAAAACAGTTATACCAGGACAAGAACCCATGGCCCAGGCGGCAGCGTTCAGTGTCGTAAAGATACCCGCTGTATGGTAGGCTTGGGGCGAGAGCTACTCCTCCTGATAAAGGAGTTGTAGGACCTTGCTCCAGTTCTTGTGGAAGGCTGCCCGCAGACCAGCAATCCCTCGAGCATCTGTGGGCTCATAACCCCTCTGGATAATCGCACCTTGGTGACTGTGAACTTTATCAGCTCTTGTTACTGTGCTGCTGGAAAAGCATCTTCCTATAGAACTCACTGGAAGCTGCCAGCAGGTGGCGGTAATCCTGACAGCTCTGTCATTAGTGTGACTTAAGCATCCTATAAATCTTCTTAGTAGCTTGTCCATAGAGAGACGTATTGTACACTGCACCCTCTTCACTGCGCACGGCCCACCTCCATGTCTCAGTGACCTAACGGGGGTGGACCCCCTACTGCACACAGCCCTTGCCTCGATGACCTAATGGGAATGGACCCCTTGCTGCGCGCCGTCCACCTCCTGGCCTAGGTGACCTAATGGCGGTGGACCCCTTACTGCACACGGCCCTTACCTTCATGGGAATGGACCCCTTGCTGCGCGCCGTCCACCTCCTGGCCTAGGTGACCTAATGGGGGTGGACCCCTTACTGCACACAGCCCTTACCTTCATGGGAATGGACCCCTTGCTGCGCGCCGTCCACCTCCTAGCCTAGGTGACCTAATGGGGGTGGACCCCTTGTTTTATTGCTCACGACCCTATCACTATCCTTAAAGATGATTTCACTCCCTGCCCTGCCCCCTAACCTATACACAATGAATACTCATGCTTCTGGACATTCGGGGCCTCCCCTGTCTCCACTTATAGGTGATGTGGCCCCCGAGACCAGCTGCGCTGTCTTTGTGCTGCTGTGTCCTGTCTCTTTATTTCTCGGATCCTGTGCCTCAGCATAAGGGACACCCCACCACCCTGTGGGGCCCTTAGCCCTACACCAAGGGCAGACGCTGTGTCCCCTAAACCATCACAAATCACCCTGATGGCAGGAGCCTATGAGCTGTATGTAGACACAGACCCCACACCCAGGACACCATGTGGCCCCCCTCAGACCTCCTCGGAGACCTGCCCATAACCACTGCTGGTCCTGGAGCACCGGCCGCTCCATCTAGAGCCTCTTGAGGAGCCTGAAGCCCAGACACATGGGGACCCTGCTTCTGCCTGACTGAAGCCCAGACACATGGGGGCCCTGCTTCTGCCTGATTGCTGGCTGAGATTCACCGACCACACCTACCACGCGCCACTGCTCACAGGCACTAAGCCACGCTCCCATCGGGTTTGAAAGGGCCTGGGCGTGTGTGGGTGGCAGCAGTGTGTCCCCTCTGTTCCTCTCCAGCATACTGGATGCTCAGCAAGAGCCACTCAGACCCGCTTTAGAAACTGTAGTCCACTGGGTCCAGGCAATGCATGCACCTGGAAGCTGCCAGGAGCTGGGGTGACCATCTCGGGCTCCCCCGGCACATGGTGGCACAGTTAACCTGTCTGTTGAGGTCACCTTCCCCATTTCCCCCGCTTCAGTCTCCTTTTCAAGATGCGCCCAGGGAGTCTGGGCCAAACTGTGCATCTTCTCCCTTGGCCAACCAGAGACAGCGGGAGCCAAGGTCTGCAGAGAGGAGGACCGACCCAAAGCAGCTAACCCAGAAGCCGGTGGCATGCAGGGACTAGGGCACCAGGCCCTGCAGAAAGGGAGAGAACCGCAGGGCTCTTTCTACCACTGCGCTCTGTTAGTTGCCTGCCTGGAACCCCCCTGGATAACCCATCAGCAGAAAGCCTGTGGAATGCTTTGTGGGCTGACAGCTCTATGGGGCCTCGGGGGGGCAGGAGAGGCAGGGCATCTCAATATGGGGCCTCAGGGAGCAGGAGAGGCAGGGCATCTCAATATGGGGCCTCGGGGGGCAGGAGAGGCAGGGCGTCTCAATATGGGGCCTCGGGGGGCAGGAGAGGCAGGGCATCTCAATATGGGGCCTTGGGGGACAGGAGAGGTAGGGCGTCTCAATATGGGGCCTCGGGGGGCAGGAGAGGCAGGGCGTCTCAATATGGGGCCTCGGGGGGCAGGAGAGGCAGGGCATCTCAAGCCCATGGCAGCCCTCCTCCCTGGGGTCCATACCATCTTCCCATAGTAGCGGCTGATGGTCTGGGCCGACTTGCTGAGCACGGGTGGCTCTCGGTGCGGTTTCCATTCCTGGCACTGGGAGTCCCGGCTGGTCACCACACTCTGGAGGAGTGCCAGGCCCCTGGCTATCGAGCTGGACATTGAACTGTGCCTCTCAGACACGCTGGCATCCTTAGGTAACATGAGATGTGGGACACAAAGACAGAGTGAGCTTTGCCGCCTGAATGAGGACCTAAATGAGGGCAGCCCCAGCTGTTCCTGTGGACCTCTCTTCAGCCTGGCTGGGGTGTTAAGGGAAAGACAGCCTTGAGCATGGACCTGCTGGCTGGTCAGTGGGAGGATCAGCTTCCAGAGCTCCAGGTCCTGTGGGCCCCTGGGAGCAATGGTGGCATCACAGATGTCTCCATAGAAACCGTTATCAAGCAAAAGGGGCCTGCAGCCATGTGCTGGAAGCTGATGCTATGATGCTGGGTTTTTGAGAAAAGAAAAGCTTGTTGTGGAAAGCCAACTTCCAGGCTGGCGCGGTGGCTCACATCTGTAATCCCAGCACTTTGGGAGGCCCAGCTGGGAGGATCGCTTGAGCCCAGGAGTTCGAGACCAGCCTGGGCACTGTGGCGAGATCCTACCTCTACAAAAAAAAATTTCAATTAGCCAGGTATGGTGGCGTGCACCTGTAGTCCGAGCTCCTCAGGAGGTTAAGGTGAGAAAATCACCTGAGCCTGGGGAGATTGAGGCTGCAGTGAGCTGTGTTCGTGCCACTGCACTCCAGCTTGGGCTACAGAGTGAGATTCTATCTAAAAAAAAAAAAAAAATCATAAAGTCAGCTCCCTAGGACACAGGAGTCCAGTTCAAATCTCCCTGTGCTGGATTGAAGGCAGGAATCATATTGGAAAAGGTTTAGGGGTGGGTTCTGGGATTAGCAGGTGATTGGTGGAAGGAAGGGAGAGGTCTAGACAGTCCTCCGACCTGGCTGGTTCTGCCTTCTCGCCTCCTCATGGGAACCACGTGCAAATCTGTGGGGGGCCGTGACCTCAGCAAGCTCGTTCTGCACAAATCCATGTGGCCATAGCGGTTCCCACGGATTTCATCCAGTTCTTTGTCTCATAAGCAGAGGGGCTTTCAGAGTCTCAGCAAGTCATTTCTCATCTGCCGTCCTGCAAACTCAAGGATTTCTGTTAGTTACTGATTTCTTTAACTCTTTGGAGCATGGTTTCAACAGGGCATGTCATATTCATCTCAACTTTCTGCAATCAGGAAAAGGGGCTGGAGAGGGTGCACCAAATCTCAGGATGCTGAAGTGTACAAGTGCCTGGGGGCATCAACAGTCTGTCTGCTTTTTTCCCATCTTCATCACCAATATTTCCTTTTACTGTATCAGTGGCTCTGAAAGGAACATTTTAATATCCTTGGTTAGAATCCTCAATTTAGAAACATTTTTTAATACCTGAAAATGTAATTAAAATAAAAGAATTGGGGGTACAGGGAGAGACCTCTTCCAGATAAATATTTATTTGTTTATTTTTTGAGACAGAGTCTCACTCTGTCCCCCAGGCTGGAGTGCAGTGGTGAGATCTCAGCTCACTGAAATCTCCGCCTCCTCAGCCTCCTGAGTATTTGGGATTACAGGCATTCAAGTGATTCTCCTGCCTCAGCCTCCTGAGGACTTGGGATTACAGGCTCCCACCACCATGCCCAGCTAATTTTTGTATTTTTAGTAGAGAACAAGTTTCACCATGTGGGCCAGATGGTCTCCAACTCCTGATCTCAAGCGATCCGCCCGCCTCTGCCTCCCAAAGTGCCGACATTACAGGTGTGAGCCACTGTGCCAGCCTTATTGCTTTTTTTTTGAGATGGAGTCTCACTCTGTTGCCAGGCTAGAGTGCAGTGGTGGGAACTCAGCTCACTGCAACCTCCACCTCCTGGGTTCAAGCAATTCTTTTGCCTCAGCCTCCTGAGTAGCTGGGATTACAGGCGCGCATCCCCCACGCCCGGCTAATTTTTGTATTTTTAGTAGAGATGGGGTTTCACCATGTTGACCAGGATGGTCTCGATCTCTTGACCTTGTGATTGGCCTGCCTTGGCCTCCCAAAGTGCTGGGATTACAGGTGCGAGCCGCCGCACCTGGCCTATTGTTATTTTTTGATTGTGGTAAACTACACATGACATACATTTTACTGTCTTAGCCATTTTTGAGTGTAGGGTTCAGTGACATTAAGCATTCTGCTTTCTGACTGTACAGATGTGACTGCTCTGGGGACCCCATAGAAGAATAATCACGTGATCGTGGTCCTTGTGTGGCTGGCTTATTTCACCGGGAGCAGAGCCCTCAGGGCTGACCTGTGTAGTAGTGTGTCCGCACGTCCTTCCTCTTGAAGGCGGAAGAGTCTTGTGCTTTGGACATTGTGCACTTTGTCCCTCTGCTTGTCTGTAGGTGGACACTGGGGTTCCTTCCATGGTCTGGCTCATGTCCATAGTGCTGTGGACATAGGTGTGCAGCTCTGTTTCTTAGAGACTCCCCATGCTCTTTGACCTTTGTGTCAGCTGCAGGGGGAGCAGTGTGGGAAGTGCAAGCCACTCAGGTGAGACCCATTGCAGAGAGAGTCACTGGAAGGACCCGGGATGGGGCTGTAGGAGGGTGACCTCAGAACATACCTCTGCTTGTCCAGGAAGGCAGGGAGCAGGAAGCTGCTGCCAGGACTGTTGGGTTTGAGAGCCACAGCCTGGGGCCAGGACAGCATAGCTGCCCTGATGGCAGCTGGTGACGGACACTGGGGTGCTGTGGAGGCGACTCTGTCCCCCGCCCCCCGAGCTGCCTTGCTTCTTTCGTCCAGTGTCCGTCTCCTGTGTTCCTCTGCACGGCCCTCTGCCCTCACCGGTTCTGCCTCGGCTTCATTGCCCTTGCTGTCTTCTGGGTCTAGAGTGAGGTTGGGGCGTCCTCCAGCTTGTTCAAAATTGTGGTGGCTGCTCCAGGACGTCTGCCTTTCCATATGTTTTTGAGTCGCCTCGTCGGTTTCTACAACTATATCCTGCTAGGATCTCGTTGGAGTTGCGCTGATCTGTAGAACTGCCTGGGAAGAACAGACACCTTCACAGTAGAGAGTCGCCACATCTCTGCATTTGTTGAGGTCATCTTTGATTTCTGTCATCAGTGTCTTGTACTTTTCAGTGCCCAGATCTTTTTTTTTGAGACGGAGTTTCGCTCGTTACCCAGGCTGGAGTGCAATGGCGCGATCTCGGCTCACCACAACCACCTCCCGGGTTCAGGCAATTCTCCTGCCTCAGCCTCCTGAGTAGCTGGGATTACAGGCACGCGCCACCATGCCCAGCTAATTTTTTGTATTTTTAGTAGAGACGGGGTTTCACCATGTTGACCAGGATGGTCTCGATCTCTTGACCTCATGATCCACCCGCCTCGGCCTCCCAAAGTGCTGGGATTACAGGTGTGAGCCACCGCGCTTGGCCAGTGTCCAGATCTTATATGTTCGTCATTTTGGTGGTTTTTTTTTTTCTGAGACAGAGTTTTGTTTCACTTTTGTTGACTAGGCTAGAGTACACTGGCGTGATCTGGGCTCACTGCAACCTTCACCTCCTGCGTTCAAGTAATTCTGCCTCAGCCTCATGAGTAGCTGGGATTACAGGCATGGGCCACTACGCCTGGCTAATTTTGTATTTTTAGTAGAGATGGGCTTTCTCCGTGTTGGTCAAGCTGGTCTCGAACTCCCGACTTCAGGTGATCTGCCTTCCTTGGCCTACTAAAGTGCTGGGATTACAGGTGTGAGCCACCGTGCCTGGCCTATTTTGGTGCTTTTTAAAATTGCTGTTTTAATTTTCCGTTTTTGGTTGTTCCTTGCTTCTGTCTAGAAATATGATTGACTTTTACATACCGGCCATGTGTTCTGTGACCTCACTACGCTCATTTATGAGATTTCTTACCATGTTGTAGATATGTTGTGGTACTCTCTCTCTCTCACCTGCCCGCCCTGCCGCCCTCCCTCCCTCTGTCTGTCCTTTTTCCCTCTCTCCCTCTTGCCCTCCCCTTTCTTCCTTCCCAGTATGCTTTCTCTTCTCCAATTGTACCGGTAAGGACCTGTACAATCTTAGGGAGGAAGCATTTAGTCTTTCATTATAGGTCTGAATTAGCATATATCATTATAGGTCTGAGTTAGCATATGTTATATCATTATAGGTCTGAGTTAGCATATGTTATATCATTGTAGGTCTCAATTAGCGTATGTTACATCATTGTAGGTCTGAGTTAGCATATGTTATATCATTGTAGGTCTCAATTAGCATATGTTACATCATTGTAGGTCTGAGTTAGCATATGTTATATCATTATAGGTCTGAATTAGCATATATCATATCATTATAGGTCTGAGTTAGCATATATTATATCATTGTAGGTCTCAATTAGCATATGTTATATCATTATACGTCTGAGTTCACACATGTTATATCATTATAGGTCTGAATTAGCATATATCATATCATTATAGGTCTGAGTTAGCATATGTTATATCATTATAGGTCTGAGTTAGCATATATTATATCATTGTAGGTCTCAATTAGCATATGTTATATCATTGTAGGTCTGAGTTAGCATATGTTATATCATTGTAGGTCTCAATTAGCATATGTTACATCATTGTAGGTCTGAGTTAGCATATGTTATATCATTATAGGTCTCAATTAGCGTATGTTACATCATTGTAGGTCTGAGTTAGCATGTATTATATCATTATACGTCTGAGTTCGCACATGTTATATCATTATAGGTCTGAGTTAGCACATGTTCTGTTAGGTTGAGGAACTCACTTTCTGTTCCCAATTTGCCAAGAGTTTTTTTTTATTATGAATAGATGTTGACTTTGGTGAGTGCATTTTCTGCATCTGTTGAGATGACGAATGGCTGATCTTCTGATGTTGAACCAGCCTTGCATTCCTGCAGTAAGCCCCACTTGATCACGTTGTCTTATTCTTTTTCCACATTGTTGGATTCCATCTGCTGATTTTTTATTAAACATTTTTGTGTCTGTGTTCATGAAGGGTATTGGTCTGCAGTTTTCTTTTTTTGTAATGGCCTTACCTGGCTTTGGTTTCAAAGCAATGCTTGCCTCATAGACTGAGTTGGGAAGCATTATCCCCCTTGAGTTTTCTAGAACTGCCTGTGCAGAATAGGAACTACTTCTTAAAAATGTAAAAACCATTCTTAGCTATCCAGGATGTACAGAAACACATCCAGCTCTGGTTTGTTGATCTTCAGGTGGAAGCTTAGGTCGTTGAAACTTATTTTTATCTTAAGTAAAATATTGCAATATTCCATGAAAGGAGCTTTGCCTAGGCTCCTAAGTAATAACCTATTTAGGAACTACAGGCTGACAGTTACTTGTGGGAAAGCATTTTTGGAAATGATTCAGGAGATCCTTCCCCAAGGCCGCAGACAGGTCTGTGTTGCACAAGTAGGGAAAATTAGTTGACATCGTTTTGTTGGTGCCAACAGCTCTAGTGACTGATCTCTTGGCCACTTAGGGACAGGAAGGCTTAAATACAAAACCGGGACATGAAGTTTCTCAAATGGGAGTTTACAGCCTCCAGGACATTGATGGTGTCCTTTGAGATCTGTTGAGTTCTCAACAAATAGGTCATAATCTGGCATTTCCATCTGGCAATTTAAAAGAAAGAAACGGCGCATATTTTGGTCATTTGAACGGAGCCATCTAGTCTAGAGATGCTCTGCTGGGACTGGCCCTGAGTCTTCTCCACTTCCCCGTCCCTATTCAGTGCCTGGGTCCACGGAGCGTGCTCAGTTACAGGCCCAGGTTCTCCTCCGCTCCGCCGTCCCCACTCAGTGCCTGGGTCCACGGAGCGCGCTCAGTTACAGGCCCAGGTTCTCCTCCGCTCCGCTGTCCCCATTCAGTGTCTGGGTCCACGGAGGGCGCTCAGTTACAGGCCCAGGCTCTCCTCCGCTCCGCCGTCCCCACTCAGTCACAGAGTGCGCTCAGTTACAGGCCCTGGCTCTGGCCACCACTCCCGCTCTCGCTGGTGGCCCCTTCAGAGTCAACAGTGCTGTGCAATTTCAGTGACCAAAGCCATGTCTGTTGACCCATCTGTACCAAGTGATAGACCTTCATCGTCTTGGGCTTGTATTGTGAGTGATGCCCTCAAGCCCAGGAAAGCACCTGCAGCAATTTGAACAGGGAAGCGTGAGGGCGGCTCGGAGTCCTCTGCGGGGCCCACAGCCTCAGAAACACACCCACGTGGAGGCCGTTGGGGCGCACTTGCTCTACGGGGCTGGTTATTTGCAGCGAAACATCATCTTCACATCAGGTAAGTGTGGATTCGGATTTAGTTCGTTTTATTTTTGATCTAATACGTGAGTTTTGGTTTAGTGGTTATGTAAGAGGAATTGATACCAGATTTTATGTTTGTACATATTTAAGTCGCACTAGGTTCAAAATCATCAAAGTCATCATGGGGAACCATGAGAATTTTGCTTTCCTTTGAAAGATTTCTGTATATTATTCAGGTCTGAGGAATGCTGATAGGAATTACATCTGGACCAGGTGCAGTGGCTCCCCTGGCCTGTAATCCCAGGATTTTGGGAGGCTGAGGCAGGAGGGTCGCTTGAGCCCAGGAGTTTGAGAACAGCTTGGGCAATATGAGGAGACCCTGTCTCTACAAAAAATAATAAATAAGTTGGGCATGGTGGGGCGCACTGTAGGCCCAGCTACTTGCGAGGGCTGAGGTAGGCAGGGGGGGGTCACTGGAGCCAGGAGGTCAAGGCTGCAGCGAGCAACCGCACCCCTACACTGCAGCCAGGGCACCAGAGCGAGACCGTGTCTAAAAAACATTACATCTGTAGCTGTGGGTTTTGAGATGAACATGTTCTTGCCTTGGGCTGTCCTGTTAGTGTGACTTCATTTGTCACCAGGAATCAGAATCTGAGTGGCAGCTCCCAGCTTAGGGGCAAGTTGGGACTTTTGGTCTGTGACACCCTGTTCTCTGAGCCGTGACCTCTGGGTTTTTGTTTACAATTTCCAAGGAAGGGGAAGCGGGTGCTTTCGAGAGACTGCTGAGCGCCCAGTCCTGCTTCGACGAAGCCGACAGATGTGGAAAGCCTTTGGTTTGCGGATTTTACAAGTAGGGACAGTTTCCTTGTGAGTTTTTCCTTCATTTTAAAATAAAACTATGCAAAATACTCAGGGTGCTTACCTGCAATCTCTAAATGAGATTCTTATTTCCAGAAGAGGGAAACAGGTATTGCCATTGATTTTTCTCATTCTCTGGTCTTATTCTAAAGCCTGGTGGCGGTGGGGTGTCCGGGACAGTGCAGATTTTGAGTGGGTCCTGCTGGTTCTCAGTTATGTCTCTGCGAACGGCCAGCTTGGTGATGTGGGTGCCGTGGGGAGCTCCCTGAGCAAACCACACGTTATATGGGTCACATTACAGGCCGTTGACCGGAGTCTGGGTGGTCCCTGGCTGCTGGCACCCTGTTGGGTTGGTGTCTGCTGGTGAGTAAGGCAGCGCGGCCTTTGCCACATGGAGCTTCCCATCTGGAGAGGAAGACAGCTGAGAATCGAGTCAGTGGACAGCTCACCGCAGAAGCGCCTGGTGTTGGAAGTACTCAGTGGAGCGCTGAGTGCTTCCTTCCCGGCTCCTGCCCAGGGCATGACAGCTGTCCTGAGCATCTGAGTTTACCTGCTTTCCAAAGGGCTTTTCGGGACGTGGCCCAGAAGGGACTCTGGTGTCAAATTTGGCCTCAGGAGCTCAGCTGGCCGGGGTGATGCCTGCAGCCGTGCCCACGCTCCTCAGGGAGAATGGGCTTGCCTGCTTCATTTCCTGACTCCTCTCCTAGGCGCTTTGATCGGCTTTCCAATTCTTGCACAAGCAGGTTTGTGTCGGCCACGCCCTGGGGAGGAGCCACCGGATCACCGCCATCAGCAACCTGTTCCCGGCGGCCTCTCCGGCCTCCCTAAAGAGGGCAGGGGGGCATCCTCGTTGCTGGGGGATGCACGGCACTGTGGTGTCTGTGTCCGTGTCACGTGGTTCCCTGTGACTCAGAACCCTCTGCCAGTTGCCTCCCTTGAGACCAGAAGCCAGAGCTCACCCTGCTTTGTGTCCTGGTGGGATTTCCTGCAAAGCTGCTGTGCATGACGTGGATGCCATGTGCATGCTGCTGGGGGAAGCCACTCCGGACACCATGTTTTCTCTGGGACACGCCTTCTGCCCGGGTGAGAGGGCGCTTCACTGTTTCAAGGTGCTTCTGTGGCCACACGGATCATAGCACAGGCTGGGGGCCCTTTTCAGGATTCCTGCTCTGGGGAGCAGATAAGTAACATGGAACACGTGTAAAAAAAAAAATGACTAAATGGCCACGTCACTGAACCCCTCAGGGAGTGCCCAGGGCTGAAAGGCATCATGCAGGAAATGTTTCCTGTTCAGTGAATTTGAGTCAGTGTCTTAGTAACCATTTCTGCAGCCCCTGCTATGTGACAGGCCGCCTGTAGTTTCTGAGGTTGCAAAGGTGAACAAAACACTGTCTGTGGCTGGAAGTCACAGGTTGGGATGTGCACAGATTAGTGGATCATCAGTGAGCACCAGGCGAATACGGGGCTGGGGATGCTGGTTCCCAGGTCCTGGCCCCGCAGCCGAAGCTCAGGGTGGGTCCTGAGGGCTGCTGACAGGTTGCCTGTTGCTTTATGACACACTGCGCACACATCACAGCTTGAAACAACAGCCACCAGGTAGCTAGGATTTTGCAGCCTGGACTGGGCTTGGCTGAAGCCCCTCTGTGGTCTGCCCAGTGGTCACTCATGTGGCTGGTCAGCGTCCTGCCTGGAACAGCTCCGCCAGGGTCACAGGGCCGGGCACCGCTGTCACCTATGTCGCCTCCAGGCCTCTCCCCACCCATATCTCCCCACACCTCCTCAGGTCCCCACGGCAGCGTGGCCACACATTTGATGGCCTCAGGTCACTAAAGTGGAAGCACTCGGATGTCCCGAGTCTTGGTCCAGACGCAGGTGTACCTGTCACACCTCATTTCATGCGCTGGGGCAAGTCCAGGCCCAGCCTTTGCCAGCGCTGGTTCCTCTCAGCGCCTGCTTCACTCTGTCTCGTCAGCACCCCCCTTGACACCGCCTCCCCCCCCATGACACCGCCTCCCCCATCCACACAAAGTTCACCTGCCCACCCTGTCCTGCCGGCCACCACCTTGTTCTGGCCATGTCCTCATTTTGGCTGTGACCATCTGCCTGCAGTCTCTTCCCCGTAAGACCTCAAGTCAGACCAGGTGCCAGCCTGCTCTGAGCTCTCCAGAGCTCAGAGGCCATGGTCTACACTGACCCTCGGGCCTGTCACCGGGAGAGGGTCATGACTTCAAGTTGTCAGGTTCTTGGCGTTTTGAACAAATAATTGGACAAGACGCCCAGCAAAGCAGGGAAAGAATGAAGCAACGGAAGAACGAAAGCAGGGGGTTATTGAAAGTGGAAGAGACTCCACAGTGCGGGAGTGGCCAAGGGCAGCGGCTCAAGGGCCGGGACACAGGACCTTCTTGGGTCCAGACACTCCTCCGGGTTTCCCATTGGCCACTTCACAGTGAAAAACCAACCAGTCAGAGGTAGGGTGAAGTGATAAAGTTGAACTTCCTTGCAAACGGAGACTCCTCGGGGTCAGTCTGATCGGTGTGGACTGTGGCCATTCAGAGGCTGGAGTGAAGTTACCGAGTTGCAAACCCGCAGTCAGTCAGCTTTGTTGCAGACAGCCAGTTCCCATCTGCCGCAGGAGAGGTGCGGGGTTTGCAAAGGGAGTAGCCTCTGGTCCTTTTGTTACTTCGGAGTAGAAAGTTAGGATTTCCCTTCAATTTAGTTCTAGAAAGTCGGTATGAAACAGCCTGTTTCCCTGCCTCCAGACCCTAATCTCAGGCCCACAGGTGCTGCCCCACCCCCAATCCCACTGTCCCCTTGTCCCCTTCTTGCTCTTCATCAGAAGGCCAAAGTTCCTGTCTGGGCCTGCTCCCTGGGTGGGGACATGGAGACTGGCTCTGCTCAGCTCATGGCTGTACCCCCAGGTTCCAGAAGGTGCTTGGGCCCGGGAGCACCAATGCCACAGAAGCTTAGCAAACGTGGAAGTGGGCTCCTCGCTGGGCAGTGCCCCATGCCTCTCAGGCACCTATTCTGGAACAATTTATTTTTCTATTAAGGACCAGTTTCTATGTAGTTACTTGGCTATGCCTTTTGTCCACTGCTTCAGTTAAGGCAGTGAGTTCAGGCCAGGCATGGTGGTAACCCTAACACTGTAGTCCCAGCACTATGGGAGGCCGAGGTCGGGGATCACTTGAGGTCAGGAGTTCGAAACCAGCCTGGCCAACATGGTGAAACTTCATCTCTATTAACAATACAAAAAAATAGCTGGGTGTGATAGTGGACACCTGTCATCCCAGCTCGA
The DNA here is from genome assembly GCA_031835075.1 of Saguinus oedipus. NCBI lineage: Eukaryota > Metazoa > Chordata > Mammalia > Primates > Cebidae > Saguinus > Saguinus oedipus. The sequence continues at coordinate 41,404,201 of CM063175.1, read as the reverse complement.
GAGGCTGAGACAGGAGAATTGCTTGAACCTGGGAGGCAGAGGTTGCAGTGAGCCAAGATCGTGCCACTGCACTCCAGCCTGGGCAAGACTGTCTCAAAAACGAAACCAAACTAAAGAGTTTGTAACTTGCCAAAATTAACTTTTGTATCATCTAAAGTTTTCTTCTGCTTAGATATGGCCTCATTAAAAGATGCAGATGCTGTTGTGATCAGCATGAAGTTTCCCTGTGGGGCTGTGGTCAGCGTGGATGTCAGCCAGCACTGTACGGACAGCTGTGACCAGAGACTGTTGGTGACCTCCCTGCCCTTTTCCACCCCTCACCAGTCCACTGTGAAAAGCCGGGTTGATTCCGCAGGTTAGATAGAGGTCACCACCTGGCCACCCTCAGCCAGGTTGATTCTGTAGGTTAAATAGAGGCCATCACCTGGCCACCCTCAGCCGGGTTAATTGTGTGGGTTAGACAGATAGAGGCTGTCACCTGCCACCTTCAGCCGGCACATCTGTGGGCCTCTGTGCATAGTCAGTGTTCAGTAAGTATTTGTTTGAATTTTCTGGTGGGAGCCGCGTCTTCCAGGTTTGGATGGGAGCTCCTTCTCTGGCCTCTGTGCCTCCGAGAGCGGATTTGTGGCAGTGGCTTTCCTTTATGTTGGCTGTTGTTCCACAGAAGCTTCAGTGGCCATTACACAGAAAGCTGGTGTTGGTCACGGTGTGCCATGGGGAAGCGATAAAGATGGTCCCGGAAAGCCCACGCCATGTGTCACCCACCCACACGCCCCCATCTCCACCACCATGTGTCACCCACCCACACCACAAAACCCCCTCATGGTGCTCAGTCATCACTGTGAGGAGGCCCCTGCCCCCCCACCTCCCACGCTCAGCCTGGTTAACCCCTGTTTTACCATGGCTCCCAGGTGCGTGGGTCCCAAGGCATGATGCAGATGAAGAATCAGAATCCCTTGGGCATCATCAGGCAGGGCACACCCCTGTCCCTCTGCTTGCAAAGCCAGGCTAGCTGCTACCAGGACGTGTACTGAGAGCTCTCCAGACACTGTCAGAACCACTGAAGGTGGGAGAAGTTCTCAGGAGTACACTGGGATGTTCTGATGGTCAATGGGGAGATGCCTTCCAGGCTGCAGTCAGTGCAAACGATGTGCCAATGTCAGGTGGAAAACTGCATTCCAGATACCAGGTTCAGATTTGCAATTGTCCCATCCCAGTGATCATCTGCGTTACACGTACTTGAGGGAGATTCTGAGATGCCCCTTTGGGGTTCTGTGCATGTACCCTGTTCCCTGACATGTCCTAAGAAGTGTTCTTGACTCTGAGGTTTATAAAATGACAGTGACTCCTGAACCTCCTGAGCTCTAGTGGATATCCTCTGTCCTGGAAGACGGGACATCTTCTGTCCTCTGTCAGTCCTGGGGGTGACTGGGAATAGGGAGGTTGAGCAGAATTCCTGGACCTGGGTCGGGCTTGTTCAAGAGGGGCGGGTAGGCCTCCCTAGGGCCGGTGTCCCCTGCACGTTCCCTGGCAAGAGGAAGACTGGCTCCCATGTGTTGGCTTCTGTCCTGAATCTGTGCACATGTGCCTCGTGTGCAGGGGGAGAACCTCCTGAAATCACCAAAGAGCAGTTCCTCAGGGCCTTCCGGGTGGCTGTGGCCGTGGAGCAGCCATGGACCTGCTGTGGACCTGCCCTGGACCTGCCCTGCGAATTGGCAGAGGCCTTCGCGGTGAAGACAGAAGCCCGGTGAACCAACCCGAGGCTGGAGCCAAGACCCAGCTCGTATCTACTTGCCTGTTTCACTTCTCGCTGTTACTGAGAGAGGGAGATGGAACCTTCCAGGGACCTTGTCCTCACCGGAAACTCAGAAGGGGAGGCGTTGGGAAACCATATCTGTTTCATTGCTGGTGTGATGAGGCTTTTCAAGATGTGACTTCACACCGAGGGACACGAGTGGGGCTTGCTTGCCCGTTTCGTGTGTGTGCAGGCCTGGTAGAGATGCTTTTTGGTCAGGGTTCCCTGGGCGGGGCCTCGGAGTCTCTGGTTGGCTCTCCCAGGAAGAGGGCGGGGCATCAGAGCCTCTGGTTGGCTCTCTCAGGAAGAGGGCGGGGCCTCGGAGCCTCTGGTTGGCTCTCTCAGGAAGAGGGTGGGGCCTCGGAGCCTCTGGTTGGCTCTCTCAGGAAGAGGGCGGGGCCTCGGAGCCTCTGGTTGGCTCTCTCAGGAAGAGGGCGGGGACTCGGAGCCTCTGGTTGGCTCTCTCAGGAAGAGGGCGGGGCCTCGGAGCCTCTGGTTGGCTCTCTCAGGAAGAGGGCAGGTCAGGGATTGGACGGGGTAAATGAACCTGGAAACCTGCAGGTTCAGCTTTTCTGTGGCAAACAGGGCCAAGGGCCGGTGAAGCTGTACAGACTGAACGTTGCGTGCGTGAAGCACACTGCAGGTCTCCTTAGGCCTTTTTTGGGGTAATCACACCAGTATTTAAAGAAGAGTTTTCTTGAAGAATCCGATTTTGTGCCTAGTAATGACACAGCACCATTCCTGAGAAGTGGGAACTATCCACGTGTGGGATGAAAACCCATCTTCCGTTCCTGTTGCCTGAATCTGGGTGTGGGATGAATGGTGGCTGTTTTCCACCCAAAGGGCTGTGGAGGCCTTTTGGAACAGGCCTTCTCCTTTCCTGTTTGCAGGCGGGTGGTGGAAACCTTCCTTCAAAAGGCAGTGCCTTACGGAGCAGACCTGCTCCGAGTCCAGCTTAGCCTTTCAAAACGATGTGTGGAACCTACTGGAGGTGTTTTTATATATTTGAAAATAATGGCCTGTATTTCTCATGCCGTACTTAAATAACTTTTTAAGCAAAGATATTCAGTTCACCCTTGTGCTGAAAGCACTCATTTCTGTGTTCACTCCTGAAAGGGCCTTTTAGAGTCCCCCTTTCTCCTTTCTACGCGGCAGCCTCTTGCCGAGGGAACATCCCAAGTCTCCTCCCCTCTTCCTGAGTTTGAGGCCTCGTCACTAATGTGACCCAGAGTTCTGTAGCTGTGAGGGGGTGGGGCACACTGCCGCCCAGTCATCCTCACTGGACGTGGGGACAGGTAGGAGCCAGGGAACATGGTGAGCGGGCTGTGGCGTGAGAGCGTGCATGCCAGCCAGGAAGGGGGGGGACCAGGGCCAGCGCGGTGCCTCACCCGCATGCCCCTCACCGGTGGGGGAACCCGGCATTTGTCCCTCTCCCCTTGGTTCTATCTTTGTTTCAGGCCAACTTCTAAAAAGTCTGAGGCCTCCCTTGAGGTTGAACAGATTTCTAGAGCCTTATTTTTGCCGTGACAGGTCCCTAGTCACTTGTTCAAGAAACAAAGGAACCTGAGAACCAGGAGAACTGAAGTGAAGCCATTCGGCCGAGGCCTGGCTCGAACCCACAGGAGGCTCCCAGGAGAACTGAAGTGAAACCGTTCGGCCGAGGCCTGGCTCGAACCCACAGGAGGCTCCCAGGAGAACTGAAGTGAAGCCATTCGGCCGAGGCCTGGCTCGAACCCACAGGAGGCTCCCAGGAGAACTGAAGTGAAACCGTTCGGCCGAGGCCTGGCTCGAACCCACAGGAGGCTCCCAGGAGAACTGAAGTGAAGCCGTTCGGCCGAGGCCTGGCTCGAACCCACAGGAGGCTCCCAGGAGAACTGAAGTGAAGCCGTTTGGCCGAGGCCTGGCTCGAACCCACAGGAGGCTCCCAGCTGCCTCTTGTTTTCTTAGGTTGTGCTGAGAAATGAAAGTGCCTTCTGTGAAGGTGTTTGTGGCACCCTGAGACCCTGTGTGGCCTTTCCAAAGTCCAGAAAGCCTGGGCCCCACAGGGCTTGGATGAGGGGTCCTGGGCCTGCAGCCTGCAGTTCGGGAGGCCCGAGAGGCACAGTCAGTCCCGTGAGCTACCTGGCTTGGCCCGAAGGTTCTCCGAGGCACAGGGCAGAGGGACATCCCAGGGACCCATCAGACGCATTGATGACAGAGAAGCTCAGGTGGGCACCAGGGCCACTGTGGAGGCCGCAGGCTTCCTGCCTGTGAGGACCCGCTCTGTGTGTGTCTGAGCCCCTCGGAGATTGAGGTTTAGTCACGAGAGCCGGTCACTGGGACAGATGCTTTATTATGTTACAAAAACAAAAATCCCCACTGAAACACAGCTAAAAAATAACACATTTTCCCAAGATTACATTACCAAAAACAGGTGTTGTGTTACTGGAGGGAGTCCATTAATACTGCTCGGAGAAGCACTGCCCTACAGGAAAAGCACAGGTGGGATTTCGTTTTCACCTGAAAGCATGAAAGTGCTTAGCTGGTAACAGAGGAGTGGATGTTTGTGTGTGGGAGACACTGAGTGTTCCAAGCGACAAGTGGTTCTGTGCCTGGATCCCGCCAGCCCCGCCCCTGGGTACAGCGAGGGCCTCCCGCAGCCAGGCTGGTGGGAATGTTGCGGGAATGGGCAGAGTCGCTGTTTCTCACCAAACCAACTTGGACAGCCGTGAGCTGACCTGCCTGGTCGGCTCCTTCTGCCCGGCATCTCTGAGCAGACTCAGGATCACCTCCCGTTCCCCTCAGCTCCAGGAGTGCCAGCGGCCTCCCTCTCATCCCTGCCCTGCTGGGAAGACTGTCCACCTTCAGGATGTATTTGTTGATTTGTTTAGTTTTATAAAACACGTTGCTTCAAGGGTTCTTGCTCCTGGCAGTTCGCATTTTCTCCTGACTGTTTACTCCCACAGCTGCTTCTCCAGCTGCGGAGGCCAGCGCGGGCTCCCTGGACAGGTGCAGCCGGGCCATCTGGCTGCTCCATGCTCCGGCCGGCTTCCTTGGACGTCTGGCTGGGCTTCCAGTGACAGCTGCCCCTGGGGCCTCTCCCTGCTCTGTGCCACCCCCCCGCCCAGCCCTTCCCAGGAGCTCTTGGGACAGCCCCACTGGACTCGGTGCACAGGGACCGTGCCTAAGAAACAAATCAACAAGGCCCTGGAATTGAAGCCCGTCTGGGCTGGGCTCAGGCACCCCGGGTGTCGGGATAGTCTCCGCAGCTCCTGAAGTGGAGCACAGGGTGGAGTGGGGGCTCCAGCGTGTGGCCTTGGGCAGCAACTGCCCAACCCCAGCCCAGCCCCCAAGAGATGAGCGTGATGCCTGGGGCATGGGACTCAGCCTTTCTGGCTTCAGTTTCCTCATCTACAAAATGACAATGAGAGGGGGAGCTCAGGTGACAAGCAGCTGGGATAGCTGCAGCCCCCTGGGAAAGCCCTGAGCCCACTGCTGCTGCTGACTCGTGTCCTTGGTGTGGCACTTTTCTAGGGAGATGGAGCCCTAGAACTGAGTGGCCAGGGCCTGCCCTTTGGCTGGAAGGAGCTGGATGGAAGGACCAGGCTCCCACCCTGGCTGCAGCCAGATCCCATGGGAGTGACATCCCCGTGCCTGCTGCCCCCACAGAGGTGCACCCAGGTGGCTGTGCTGTCAGTGGCCCCGGGAGGTGGACGGTGGGGGAGAGGAATGCCTGAGTCTTCGTAGACCAGGCACCTGCAGCAACACCAGACTTTTAAATAAGGGGAGGCTGGTGATGGTGATGCCACTTAGGAAGACAAAGTCCTGATCTGGGACCCAGCCCAAGGGCATTGTGTGTAACCTTGCTGTCCCCTGGGGGACTTAACTGCTGCTTCTGGGAGATGTCAGCAGGGAAGCTCCTGCCCGAAGGAGCTGATGCCGCATGTACCCTGGGCAGGGGGTGCAGAGCTTGCCACGTCGGAAGGGACCAGGCAGCCTGCACCCTGGGTGATGTCTCAGCTCCTGTGAGTGAGGGCTCCCACTGGCCCACCTGCCTGGAACGGAGGGCTCCTGCGGGGCATCTGGTTCCCTGCCCTAGAGCTGTGCTGCCGGACAGTCAAGCTCTGGCCACCAAGGCTCAGGCGGCTCCTTGTGGATGGAAGTGGCTCCAGCAGGGGCCCGTGCAGGCACCATCTCCCCGGGGCCCTCTAACTCCCTGGGGTGCTCCAAGAAGGCCTAGACCCCCAGCACCTGTCTCAGCCTGTCTCCTGACTGCTGCTGCCTCCCAGAAAGCAACGCCCTCAGGATCTTGTGATGATAGGGAAGGTGGCCTCCGGGAGGGAGGAGCTGCTCCCACGGCAGAGCGGTCCTGCGGATTTGCCTGGGTTTGCCCTTCCCGGCATTCCCTCCAGGCTTCCTCCCCACCGGCCTTCCTGAGGACAAGTTCCCGGCCACCTGGCTTCTCACTCAGCTTTCTCAGCCCGGCTCCGCTCGTGGGCACTAGGTTGAACTCAAGGGAATGTTGAGAAAGTTAAAAAAAAAGAAAGCTGACCCACCATGTAGAAAAGGGAATCGGTTTATCAAACATTGACAATTTCCAGTCCTCCAAGGACAGGCTGTCCCTGTCTGCTGAGGGGCCCCGAGGAGAGGCGAGTGTGGCTGGGCGGAGGGCACTGGCTGAGGCGGCCCCAGCTGCTGCCCGCACCCGGGAGGGGTTGCGCCCTCCCCAGTTTTCTCCAGTCTCAGCAACACTGTTGATTGGGGCAGGAGGGGGCGGTCCTGCAGAATACAGGATGCTGGGGGCAGAGGCCTGTCCCAAGTGTGGCAGAGTTCCCAGGCCCCAGCGCAGGGGAGACACGTTCCCTGAAAACACATGTGTTTCAGACACAGTCACTTGGCTGGTCGCTGCTATCCACAACCAAAAGATGTCACTAAATACTTTTTGGCAGTCCGTCAGCAAGGGGGAGCCTTTCCTTTGGGAGGACCTCACTTGACAGAGTCCTAGGATGAGGCCTGAGGACGGAGCTGACACCGCAGTCCCCACCCACGCCTACCATGGAGCCTGCGGGCAGCGGCAGGGCTGAGACAGGGGGTCGGCCCCTGCCCTGCAAGCCCATTACTAGGGCAGCTCCAGAAGGTTCCACAGGCGACTCAGGCCATCCTGAGCAGGCGGCTTGGGGCGGGGCCTCTCCTGGGGCCAGGGAAGCACCTGGGGATGGCTGGACCTTGCCTTTTCTGGGCACAGCCGAAGGCCCTGCCTCCTGAGGCCGTTTGGGAAGGAGAGGGGCGGCGGCTCAGGTCTCTGCGGCAGCAGGCTGCGGGTTTGGCCGGGCTGGGGCCCTCAGTGGATCTCGGCCTCCGCGAACTCCTCCTTGATGGGCTGCTTGCGGGCCTTGCAGTCAGGCAGGTCGAAGCCGAAGTCCGCCCACTCGTCGGGGCCGCCCGGGCCGCCGCGGTTGGGGATGGTGATGGTGTGGCGCACGCGGAAGTGCACGGCCTCCATGACCCGCTGGCGCTGCAGCTCCCCGGAGCTGCCGATGGAGATGGTGGCCGCGTTGCTGGAGCGGAGCAGCTGCTGCGCGGCACCGTAGTCGTGGCCCTGCTTCAGGTCCTGCAGGCCCCGCCAGATGGTCATGCGGTACTGCTCGGGGATCTTCAGGGCCCCCAGGTCCTGCGAGAGGCCAGCGCATTAGAGGCAGGGGCAGCAGGGGCAGGGAGAGCAGGGAGGGGGCCACCGCCCTGGGCCTGGTGGTCCGGCCACACCACGCCCAACCAGAGTGGGCAGGAGAGGGGACATGGTGGAGGGAGAGAGGCCACCAAGGACACTCCTGGCCTGTGCAGGGCCTGAGCCCTGACCTCAGGGCTTTAGACATGGAGCCCCTGGGCATCCTCCTGGCCCTGCGGGATGATGACCTTCCCCCAGCCTCTGGCCAGAGCCCTCCGTGGTCTCCATGTGCCTGACCCCCAGCTCATCCCTCAGCTCCCAACACCCTCTGGGCACCACAGCAAGCGTGCACATCACGCAGGGGAGGGAACGGTTGATGCGTGACATGGAGCTGGCTCAGCGTAGGTCACTGGGGACAGGGTGCGGGAGGGGTTCGTGGACACAGATGCAGCCAGCCCCTGCATGACGGACAGTTAGGCTGAGCAGCTGGCCCCAGCTCACACTGACAAACCCTCGTCTCCCTGCAGCCCCAGGCTGGGGATGGTCTGGGACGGGACTTGGACCTAGGCCATGCCACCGGCTGTGGGTGGGTTCCCAAAGAGGGCTTATTCTTCCTCGGCCGACAGTGTCCTGTGGTTCCCACTGTCCTAGGCTCCGAGCACGTCTTTGTACACCACTAGTCTCATTTAACCCAAAGGCAAGCCGTGGCTGTGGGATCAGCTGTCACAGGTGTCAAGAGCTGTGTGGCCTCGCGCCGGCCGCTTGCCTTCCCTGGGTGCCCTTTCCTTCCTGTGTTAATGACGCTGAGCTAGACTGTCTCTCTCAGGCCCTTACATTCTTTTGTCCTTTGCGCCTTGAGAACAGCCCATCCCCTAAAATCAAAGGCACGCTGGCTGCTGGGAGTCTGGAAAGTCCAGAGCGACCAGTTCAGCATCAGAGGCCTGGGTACGTGCCCCACCCGCCAGCCGTGCGCCTGCCCGAGCTCCGAGAGTCAAGTCCTCTCATCTGCTTGCCCGTGGGAAAGGCTTTCCAAGTTTCCCAGCCATGAGAGCCGGGAAGAGAAAGCTCTTTGCCCTCCAAACAGGGCCGCCTCCAGCCACTGCCTGTGCGGAGCGGCTCCCCCCCCCCCGGATGCTTACCTCGATGGTCAGGTTCTGCAGGTGGTAAATACTCTGCAGTCCCTGGGAGGTGAAATACTCAATGCAGTTTGGACACCCCAATCCTGTTAAAAAACTGCAGGGAGAATTTGAGAAAGGAAGCAGCATCAGCTTCCCAGCAGGCGGCTGTGCGAGCCCCCTCTCTGGGAGTGGCCTGGCTGGGGCGGAGACTGCCACTGTCTCTGAAGGGTGGCTCCAGCCCACCAGTGGCCATGGCTCCCTCGGGGAGGGGATGTGCTCAGCGGCAGGGGGGGCGGATTGGGGTGTCAGTGGAGGACCCCAGCTTTTTGTGCTTTTCCTCTAAGTGGCCCGTGGCCCCGGTGTCTGCTGAATGCTCCTGGCCTGACTCCCCTGCCCACCTGTCTGATTTGGGGTTGCAAGTGGTGAGTCCACAGGTTGGGCAGGGCAGCCGACATGGTGGGAAGGACAGAGGTGAGACGACAGGGTGACAGCACACACCCGGGGCCCTCGGCAGTCCACGCACCTGACGAGGCTGGGGTCGGCGTGGTAGGGGGGTGGCGGAGTGCAGTGGGGCCCCGAGACCATGGCCTGGGCGCCGTGGCCGCTGCTCATCTCACCATTGGTCAGTGTGGTGTGGCTGTGATTGTTGAGCATCGCGGGGCCTGGGTGAGAGGCAGTGGAGGGCATCAGGGCAGCTCGGCTGGGCGTCCAGGTACAGGCTCCACCCAGGATCCCAACACCTTAGGCACCAGGCAGCCACCCCAAGGCCTGGCGATGTGATGCTTGGCAGCACCCCAGCCGGCTGGAGGCCTGAGGAAGGCCTGAACTCCGGGGCCTTGTCTCCTAGCCCTGCCTAGTAGGGATGGGGGTGACTGTGCGGATGAGGCGCTGGGTCCTAACCGTAATCACAGCTGGCACTGGAGTGCTGGCCACACCCCAGGGCCTCAGGACATACCTGGGGGTGCTTGCTCTCAGCACTGGGAACGTGCCTGGCCCTGCCCACATGAGGACCTTCCAGGGGAAGGGGCCCAACCCTATCCTGGGCCCCTGGCTGGCTTGTGTGGGGCCCCGGATGAGCTGTTGTACCATTTAATCCTCACAAGGAGTGAGCCTTCTGTGGTACTACTGTGGCCGTTTACTGATGGGGAAACTGAGGCTGTGTAATGTTAAGAACCTTCCCCAAGTTCCCTGCCAAGAGGCGGTGCAGCCATATGGGTTCCATGCCCACTCTGCCTCCCACAGCCAGGAGTGGGCAGAGCCGGCTGCCTGTGGCTGGGCAGGGTGGAGCTGCTGGAGGGAGCCAGCCGCAGAGAGATCCTCAGCTGGTCCCAAGCCGGGTGGATGCCCTGAGCCAGGCCCACCCACTGGGCCTCCCCCCGCTGCCTGTGGGCCCCCACTGTCCGAGGGACTCACCCACTGGCCCCAGGTTGGGTGCCGCGGCCGAGCTGTGCGGGGGAGGCTGGCCCACCAGCTGGTTGACAGAGGGCAGCTTGTTCATGCCCCCGTGCACCTTGTTCATGGGCGAGAGGACCGGCCCATAGGACGGGGGCTGCAGGTGGCTCCTGCTCAGAAGCAATGGCTGGCATGGGTAGGAAGCAAGGCAGCCTTGTGCCCGCCAGCCACCCACGTCTGTGATGCCCCCATGCTGCTGATGCGTGGAGGCTCTGATGTCAGAGAGTGGCTTCATCCTCCCCAGCCTCCCGGTGCCTGACCATGGCCATGCACGGACACTGGGCCTGCTCCTGAGAAGGGCACTGGCCATGGCGGGGCTGTGGGCAGGGGTGACCTGTGCCCCTGGAATCGGCCTCTGGTCTTGGCGGGTCATGGTCACTCTGTACACCCCTCCTAGCCTTTCCACTCAGCAGACATTTACAAGGCCCTTCAGTGGCAGAGGCATAGCAAAGGCTGTGACCCAGAGTCCCAGGGCAGCTCCGAGTCCCAGAAAACTTCCTGGAGGAGGAGATGTGAGGTGGGCCCCCTGAGCTCTGAGCCCCGCTGCCTGTCTCTGGCAGATGATGCCTTCTGGAGGGCTGTCTCCTGTGGGGTTGAGCCACGCCCTCCTTCCCCACCCCCACGGTGGGCTGGGGTGGACTCACGGCCTCTGGAGGGCTGTCTCCTGTGGGGTTGAGCCACGCCCTCCTTCCCCACCCCCACGGTGGGCTGGGGTGGACTCACGGCCTCTGGAGGGCTGTCTCCTGTGGGGTTGAGCCACGCCCTCCTTCCCCACCCCCACGGTGGGCTGGGGTGGACTCACGGCCTCTGGAGGAGCTGCTGCTGCCGCCGATAGGAGTCCACCAGCGGCTGCGGCACCAGCTCCATCAGCTCCAAGCTCTCCTTCAGCTTCATCAGGATCTCGAAGTTCTCACGGCCTCGCACCTGAGCACAGAGGAGCAGATGCCCAAATGCCCAAGACCACCATGGGGGGGGCGGACAGAGCCTTAGGAGGACTGGGGCTTGGCAAAGCAGCTGTCCATTCCAGGGGTTCCCCAGCACCCCAGAGGCTCAGGATCCCCTTCTTTTCTCTTCCCAAGAAGCAGGTCTAACCGGAGCTCCTGACTCAGGGGCAGAGGTCTCCTGTCCCCAAGAACCACGCTTGCTCATTCTGGCCCCCGAGCCCTGCTCCCTCTTCCTCCGTCATCAACAGATATTGGCAGATATTGGGTTTTTTTTTTTTTTAACAAATGGCTCTTTCTTTTCTTTTCTTTCTTTCTTTTTCATTTTTTTTGAGACAGGGTCTTGCTCTGTTGCCCATCATAGCTCACTGTAGCCTTGGACCCCTGGGCTCAGGCGATCCTCCTGCCTCAGCCTTCTGAGCAGCTGGGACTACAGGTGCACACCATCTTGCCCAGCTAATTTCTGTAGAGATGGAGTCTCGCTGTGTTTCCCACTTTGGTCTCCAACTCCTGGGCTCAAATGATCCTCTTGCCTTGGCCTCCCAAAATGCTAGGATTACAGGCGTGACCACTGTCCCCAGCTGGGGCTGACTCTGGAGCTCAAAGAACTCAAATTTCACATCATGAAGCTGAATCCCATTCAAGCCTGTGCCGATTTAATTCACCTGTCGGAGGCCACACGTGAGAGGCACACTCACTGGGGCCACGGCCACAGGTCTTGGCTAATGTCAGGGTCCCGGACTCTTGCTGATTGTTTACCCTAGTGGGACTGTGCACCACCCACCTGTGCTGTGGACACAAGGCTTCACTGTCAGCCGCAGACACTGGGTTTTTGTGACTGAGGGGACTCTCAGGGACGTGCCAAAGTTGAGTACTGATGGTTTCTCTTGCAAGCAGGTTCTGCCCTCTTAACCCTCCCAAGCAGGGCTGGGCGCCTCCTGCCCCCTCCGCCCCCTCCATCCAGGTCTCCAGGGCCCCTCCCCATGGTCCAGCCTGGGCTCAGCAGATGACAGAGGTGAGGCAGGTCTCCTGACCGCTGTGCAGGAGCACATGCTCACATGCAGGAGCACTCACGCGCAGAAGCATTCACGTGCAGCACACACACGCACAGGAGCACACATATAGGCAGGAGCGCACACACGCACAGGAGCACACACTCACGTGCAGGAGCACACATGCATGGGAGCACACACTCGTGCAAGAGCACAGAGTCACGCACAGGAGCACACACACGCAGGAGCGCACACTCATGTGCAGGAGCACACACACAGGAGCACACACGCACAGGAGCACACATGCATAGGAGCACACGCGCACAGGAGCACACACTCACAGGAGCACACACGTGCAAGAGCACAGAGACACGCACAGGAGCACACACGTGCAGGAGCACACACTCACGTGCAGGTAGTACGTGTCCTCGTCTCCGTGCCGCCGCTTCTTCACACTGGCACCCAGGGCGGGGACGGCGGGGGGGCTCTGCTTGAAGGCTGGAAGGCCAGGCAAGGGAGTGGGGTAAGCAGGCAGGACCAGAGGGCGAGGCCTCCCTCCGGGAGGAGGGAGACCTGCTCCACCTTTGGGGCCCATCAACCCTCCAGGTGGTTGCAGCTGGGGGACAGTTCCGGTGGTGAACAATCCACAGAGATGGGCAAACCTGGGGTGCCACTAGGCCTCTGAGGTGCCCTTGGCCCTTGGCCCAGGATGACAGACTTCTTTGGGGGCTGCTCTCAGGCTCCATCAGGGAGACGTCTGAACCTGGGGGGCCGTTCAGGGGCTGGCCTTGTCCCCGGGATGCCAGCTTGCACTGTGTTCTGGCAGCGTGCCCCTTCCTCCCCCCACACACGTCCAGTTCCACCCAGCTCGGCCGGCCCGCCGCTCACCGCGCTTGCTGGCTGCCCCATTCTTGGCGGTGCTGTCGTTCAGGGCCTGCTGCTCCCGGTAGTGATCCTCATCCGCTTTCCGGTCGCGGCCAGGGCAGGCGCAGATGCGGCCTTCAAAGGACCGGCGGCCCAGCACCTGCCCACTGTCGGGTGGGCACAGCCAGAACCGTGAGCTCAACCCTGCCCACCCTCAACCTGCCCACCATCTTCGCCCACCTCGGACCCTGCAGGACCGGCCTTGAGAGCCCTCAGAGTCACTGCTGAGCACCCAGTGCCAGCATCAAGTGTTCCCACCAGAGGCTCAAAGCTGTGAGGCTGCCTTGAGACCTCGCCTGAGACTGCCACCTCCCTCGGAAGGCCCAGCTCCTGCCCAGGCAGCCCCTGCAGGCCAGGGGGCGGTCCCTCACTCCAGCCGAAAAGCCCAAAGCCTCTTCCCCCAGCTGGCCTTGGCCTGCACATCTCCATGGCAGCTTCTGCTCTCCTACATCAGTGCCTGCCCAGCCCTGTCCCTCCTCCACCCCATGTGCCCAGGACTCACTCCCGTGTCTCCAGGGTGATGATGATGAGGATGGGCCGCCGGTTCATGCCCCCCACACAGCTGCTGTTACACATGAAGTTGTACAGGATGGTGGTGAATTCTGTCCCCACCTGCACACCGGGGAGCAGGGAGAGGGGGTGGCATCAGCACACAGCCCTGGTCCACGCAGGTGGCAGTCCCCAGCTCCATGTTTGGCCCTGGCTCCAGGTAGGCAGGGGAATTCCCTGCGCTATGGTTTTTTGCTCTCTGTCCATCTGTCTACTTATCCATCCATCCACCCACCCACCCACCCACCCCATCCATCCATTCATCCATCAACTCCATCCCTTCACCCACTCACCCCATCCATCCATCTCTCCATCCACCCATCCATCCATCCATCTATCCACCCATCCATCCATTCATCCACCAATCCCATCCTTTCACCCATCTCATCCATCCATCCATCCATCCATCCACTCATCCAGCCATCCATCCACCCATCCATTCATCCACTCATCCATCCATCCACCCATCCATCCATCCACCCATCATCCATTCATCCACCAATCCCATCCATTCACCCACCTCATCCATCCATCCATCCACCCATCCATCCATCCATCTACTCATCCATCCATCCATCCATCCACCCATCCATCCACCCATCCACACATCCATCCATCCGCACATCCATCCACCCATCCAACCATGCATCCATCCACCCACCCACCCCATCCATCCATCCAACAACCCACCCCACCCCATCCACCCACCCATTCATTCACCCCCACACCCACCTCATCCATCCATCCATCCATCCCCAACCCTATTCATCTGTCCATTCGCCCACCCACACATCCATACACCCACCCACCCACTCACCCCATTTATCCATCTACCCATCCACCCACCTACCTACCCATCCATCCATCCACCCCACCCATCCCATTCACCCATCCATTCATGAAGATCACTGAACAGCAATCACTGAGCTGGTTCTGGGATCTGGGAGGGCTTAGACCTGGTCTCCGCTCTCAGAGCAGCACAGAGTCTTGTGGTCTGCTAGTCCCAGCCTTCTCCCCGACATAGGCTGGAGGCCAAGGGCAGATGCTAAGTGTGAGTGTGAGTGTGTGCACAGGTTTTTTGGGCCTAAGTGTGTGTTGGACGCCGTGGGCTTTTCTGGGCAGAAGGCTTTGCGGTGTTGCTCTGGCAGAGAGAGGGACCAGAGCTGTCCCCAGCAAACCCATCCCTAGCACAGTCCCATTTCCCAGGAAGTTTGCAGTACAGCTGAGACATGAAGCAAAACTCTTTTTTTTTGAGATGGAGTCCCTCTCTGTCGCCCAGGCTGGAGTGCAGTGGCAACCTCTGCCTTCCAGGTTCAAACAATTCTCCTGCCTCAGCTTTCCAAGTAGCTGGGACTACAGACACGTGTCACCATGCCCACCTAACTTTTGTATTTTTAGTAGAGATGAGGTTTCACCATGTGGGCCAGGCTAGTCTCGAACTCCTGACCTCAAGTGATCTGCCCGCCTCGGCCTCCCAAAGTGCTGGGATTATAGGCGTGAGCCACTAAGCCCAGCGTGAACCAAAACTCTTGATCAGTGTGTGTCCCAGACCACAATGTGGGCAGTTTTCATGTCCCCTGGGGACAAATACAAAAGCCATTCCAGGTTTGGGAAGATTGTGGCCTTTCTCAGAACTGCTGTCACACTGCAGCCACCAGGGGGCGAGAGAGCCCTGCCTTCCTGGCAGGCGGGGCAGGTAAATAAGGGTGGCACAAGGGTTTCAGGGAGCCCTTCCCTGCCTTGGTTCTGCTGGCATAAAGGGCCGCTCTTAGGGGAGGTGAGATGGGGCTTGGAAGGGGCCAGGGTACCGGGCAGAGGCTTGTGGAGGACCTAAATACTGGGTACAGGAACAGGGGCCTGGGGTATCCTGGGGGCCCCGTACAGGGATGGGGACCTGGTGGGGGAGGCTGGGGCTGGGTACAGCATAGAGCCTGGTCTCAGAACCAGGTACAGGGGAGGTAGAGGTCTGCCATTGCCTGCCCTCCCCTGGGGGCCTGGTACCCACTCTTCACCTCCTGTCCTGCCCCACCCCACCCTCCTGCAGCAACTTCAAACCCTCTGCTCCCCCTACCCCAGTCTTTCACCCCAGTTGGGCCCCACGTCAGCTCCAGAATGGTTTCCCCCATCCCAGAAACTTCTGCCGCCTTTGGGTCAAAGGTCAGAACTCCCCAGCCTCTCTGCGTCCCCTCCCCTCCTGCTTGCATGCCCCCCAGTCCCCTGCACCCCCCCACCCATGTGATACCCAGCCGGGCCTCCCGGCTCTCCAGCCTGCTGACCAGGCTCAGCCTCCTGCAGGCCACCTCTCTCGGGCCCCTGGCCTGGCCTGGCCTAGGGGTTTTTCCACCATCCGTCAATCCCCTTCATAGAATTTGCTGCCCCTACGGGAGCTGTGGGTGGTTTGGTTCTGTCCCAGCCAATCCAGGGTCTAAATGGGCAAGGACCTCCCCATCTCCCGCATTCTTATGTCCCAGAGCCCCAGGCCGGAACCAGTGTTGGGCACCAACAGAGGGCGGAGCTGAAGACCCACTCCTCACCATGGAGCCGGGCACACTTAGGCCCCCAGAGGGCACGAGGCAGATGCGGGGCCAGGACAGCAGTGCGCACAGTGGGGCCTGTGTGAGTGGATCGGGGAGCCCCGCCTCCAGGATACCTGTGTGAGCGAATCGGGGAGCCCCGCCTCCAGGATAGGCAGATCAGCAACTGAGGAGGGACAGGGGCTGCCCTGGGGGACCCCACCCCGTACGGCTGACTGCAGAGCCCTGGGCCCAGCCTGGCTCTTGGCTTACCTGTGGTGGCTCATAGGGCACCACGACGCTCTGCCTGCCGGTGACAGGGTCGTCCACATACTGAGAGAGATTATTGCCTTCCACACGGATGAGGTGGCTGGCTGGGGCAGACTGTCCTGCCGGGAGGGGTCGCCACTTCAGAAAGGTGCATAGAGGCGCCCGGCCCCATGCCAGGCACAGAGAATTGCCCACCCTGTACCAGGTGCAGAGGTGCCCAGCCCCATGCCGGGTTCACAGAGGTGTCCAGCTGTCAGGTGCAGCTAGGTGCCCACCCCTGTCAGGTGCAGAGAAGTGCCCAGCCCTGTGCCAGGTGCATCACAGCAGAACTGAGACCACCAGGCCCAGTCCTGTGGGCTTCCAGGTGAGGCTCAGGCCAGCTGGCAACCCTTGTGCCCTGGGGATGCCTGCCCAGTGGCTCTGCTCCCTGATTCTCCTGCTAACCCCTGGGGTGGCCTATAGGCTTCCCCAGGCACACTGGAGAGAGGGGCTATCCCACATAGGATCTCTGGGTCCCCAGAAGGCCACTGCCCCTCTGCCCAGGAACATGCCCCCCACAGGCCCCAGTCAGAACTGGGAAAATGGGGGCTGGAGGGGCACTGAAGCTGTCCCCAGGGAATAGCTAAGCCCAAGCCATCAGCCCCACTCTCTCCCAGTCAGGCAACCCCAGGCTGTGGGGTCCAGGATGCTGGGCAATGCCGCCGTGGGCTGAGGCGCTGGGGGCCCTCACCTTCATTGAAGTCCCTCCCGAGCTCGTGGTTAGGGCATCGCTTCACAATGTCGGTCACGTGCTCTGCCTTCTTGTAGACGGGCATGGCCCGGATGGCGGTGCCCGGGGGCGGTGGGGTGGACACCTTGATCTGGATGGGGCACGTCTTGGCGATTTGGCAGTACAGCTTTTTCAACAGTGGAGAGTACTGCGGGGGAGGGAGCAGGTGAGACCTGCGGTCCCCAATGCACCCCCGTCTGGAGCCCCGTGCTCCCCACCGGAGCCCCTTCCACAAGCTCCAGGTGAGGACTGCCGGAGCAGCCCCTCTGCTGAATCCCTCTAGGCGTGAAACCAGGCCCAGCTACCCCAGCACTCACTCCGCAGCCATTGGGTGATTTGGGCTCAGTGACAGCAGGGTGTGAGTGCTGGTGGCAGCCAGGCAGAGAGGCTTTAGGTTTATGGATGGGGAAGGGAAAGGCCAGGAGAGCAAGAAGGGGCTGCTGGAGAGTGGGGGCAGGAAGCGGACTGGGAGCCGAGCCTGCGGAGTAACGCCCCCGACCGCAGTGTTTGTAGAGGTGGGTTTGCAACATCGGATCTGTTTTTACAAGATCAGAGCTGGGCTTCTCCAGCATCCACACAGAGCCAGTGGACAATGTGTGACAGGCTGGGTGCCCCTGTGCGTCCCAGCTTCCATAGAGCTCTGGGTTGGTGTGAAGGCCTCTTGCGCCTCAGTAGCCCTGGTGACTCTCATGCCCTCTCCTGCTGGGGCCACCAAGTCTGAGCAGCCGAGCTGTGCGGCTTTGTCTGGCCACTCTGGGGGCCCCTCTGGGCTCGCAGCCCCAGCATCCCCAGCCTGGGACTCGAGGAGCTGAGGTCTGTCTGGGGCCAGAGTGGCCCCCGATGTGGGAGGACTGGATGACACCCTGATCCAGCTCCTGCGGAGGCCTCCAGCACCCTCACCCCACAGGGCCATGCCCCACAGGACCCAGGCTGCCTCTCATGAATCCTAAAAGTGACCCCACTGAGGCCACTGCACGGGCGTCCACTCGTTTCCAAGCTGGCTGATTCCCCGTGTCTGGCTACTGTGCCTCTTCCCACAGGGACGTCAGGAATGAGTCCCAGGCTCAGATTCAGAGTGACTTCTGCCCCCACCCCATGCCCTCTGCGCCCCTCACCAGCCCCCGATGACTCAGAATCACAAGTCACTGCAGCCACAAGTGCCCTGGAGAATGTCTGATTGCCTTCCACCATGGAACACTTGGGGAAACTGAGGCCAGAAGAGGAAGCTACTGGCAGAACCAGAGAAATGGCAGGTGGAGCCTTCCCTTTGCCACCCCCACTGGCCACCAGCCCTACCTCTCTGGCCATCAAGGGACATGAGGGGCTCTCAGGAGCCACATAGGTCCTTGGCAGGTAGGTGCACGCACAGGAAAAAGGAGGAAAGAGACAGGGGAGGTGGAGCTGACAGAGCCTATGAGCCATGGTGGGTGGGGCCTGGGTCCCACCACCCTCAGTGGCCCGGCCCTGCACAGAAGGAGCCATCCCCTCTCTGATGAGCCACTGGGCTTCCCGAATGAGACCCAGCCAGGAACACTGGCCTGTCTCTGCCATGGGTGTGAGGAGGCTGGAGGGACAAGTGCAAGGGGGTCTTCCAGTGGCCTCCTGGGGATGGGAAGTGGATATCCAAAGGGCGGGCCCCTCCTAGGTCCTCCATCCATCTGGAGCCCCTGGAGCCAGGGCAGCTCCACTGCCGCTGCCTGCACCCCTGACCTTGGGCACCGGGTCTCCGGCCGGAAGCCACTCACCCCCAGTCCTGAGAGGAAGGAACCATCATGCACAGCCCTGCAGGTGGTGCTGGGCGCTGTTTAGAAAAGCAGGAAGCAGGCCGGAGGCCAAGGCAGGCAGATCACCTGAGGTCAGGGGTTCAAGACCAGCCTGGCTAACATGGTGAAACCCTGTCTGTACTAAAAATACAAATATTAGTCAGGTGAGGTGGTGGGCACCTGTAGTCCCATTTACCCGGGAAGCTGAGGCAGGAGACTAGCTTGAACCTGGGAGGTGGAGGTCGCAGTCAGCTGAGATGGTGCCACTGAACTCCAGCCTGGGCGACAGAGAGAGAGAGAGAGAGAGAGAGAGAGAGAGAGAGAGAGAGAGAGAGAGAGAGGAAGAAAGGAAAGAAAGAAAAAAGGAAGGAAAGAAAAAAGAAAAGAAAGAAAAGCAGAAAGAGTCTTGTAGAAAAGAAAGGAAAGAAAAACAGAAAACAGCCTTGCAGAGCCAGCAGCCCTTAGCCCTGTGTGGGCGCCGGCCCTGGGCCGTGGGAACTGCAGGCTTGGCCATGGCGGGAAGGATGGCAGTCCCCTTAGTTGTGGGGTCAGTCTGGCTTCCCTGGGGGTGACTGCTGATGTAGTGTTTCCACCATTACGAATGCCCCCTTCAATCCCCACAGCATCGCTTGGGAGGATGAACAGGTAGTCCTGCCCCTAGGGCACATGGGAACAGCTCACAGCTTAGACCTTCTGAGACTCAGAACCTCAGGAGACTCAGAGGAGGCCCTTGGCCCGGACTTGGAGTGGCCTGTGTCCAGGCACTGGTCTCCTGGACAAAGGCCTTGCCTGAAGCCACACGCCGCAGTGTGGTCTCCATCTGTGTGGGCTGGGGACAGAAAGAGGAGGGGGCCAGTTGCTGGCAGGTGACTCCCAGTGCCCTGAGCTGGGGAGAGGAACACAGGGCCGGCAGCTGTGTCACCAGGCTTCTCCGAGGTCAGGGCAGCTTGCAGGGCGAGCTGCCCATTGCTGAGCATTTATGGGGTACCTCTTGCATGCAGAGCACACAGGAACCCTGGAATTCAGGCACCTGGCTCTGTCTCCTTCATCTTTCCTCAGTAACGTGCAGCAGCTAGAGGTGTGCAGCTGGTACTCAATAAATGCCATCCATCCTCAGCCGCTCCCTAGGGAAGCTGCACAGCAGGGAAGAGACAGCAGATCCCCTGTGAAACAGACCGGGGCTGGGGCAGCAAACGGAGAAGGGCCTCTGAGGTCCAGCCATGTGGGTCTCAGTTTTGGCTCTGTGCTCACCAGCTGGGATGCCTCGAGCCACTGCACAAGCCTCTCTGCCTGCGTCTGTGACTCATTGCGTATCCCCTGGGAACAGAGTGGCCTGCAGGTGTCAGTGGCTACTGCGCCCTTGTCATCCTCTGAACTAGGTAAGGAGGTGTTGGTTGCAGGGGGCTGGACCCACACAGGCCTGCTCCCCTGCAGCTCCCTCTCCGGGCTGAGCCCCCCGAGGCTCCATCCACCCTTGTGCCCCAGCCCACGGCCTGAGATGGGGGTCAGTAGATTCACCAAGGGGGGCCCCAGACACTTGCGGGGAGGGGATGCTGCCTGGGCTCCTCGGCTGGTTGGACAAAGATGGAGTTGGGTGCAGCCAAGCCTGCGGGCAGAGGCCTCAGGAGCCCTCACTCCCTGACAGCACCATGGAGTCTGAACAGTGTGAGGGGTTTCACGGCCCCCCTCCCCTGCCTGGCCCCTGCAGCCCTTCCCCTTGGGCCCTGCCCCAGCCCCCTGGCCACAGTCCTCCATGGAGCCTCAGCTCCCAGCTGCCCGGGCCTCAGGGTCAGCTGAGCTCCCATTTCGCAGACAGGCAAACCTAGGCAGCGGCCTCTTGGCAGCACCCTGCTGAGCCCGCCTGGCTCCCTCTGGAGCCCCGGGCAAGGTGAAGTGGTGATCCCTGCTCTGGAAGCTGTGTGGTGAGGCATCCCAGGGCCGGGGCGCACGAAGTGGGTGCAGGGCCCAATGTGTGCTCCCGTCTATACTGCTCGGGCCCTGCTCAAGGTCCCCGGGCCCAGGCTCAGAGAGCACTGCGGACGCCCCGCCCCAGGGAGGAGCTCGGGCGCGCTGGGAGCTGTCCCTGGTACCTGCTGCAGGCGGCAGCGGCCGGACCACCCACCCCGAAGCAGGGGCTGGGACTGGTGTGTGGAGTGGCCTAGGGTGGGCAGGTCTCAGCCTGGGCCAGTGGCGGAGGGAGGCCAGGCCTCAGGGCGGACAGCAAGGAGGCCCCTGCCCTCAGGTGATGTGAGCACCTCTCCTCCCCTCTGGCCAGCAAGGCCACCAAGGCTCTGGACCTGGTTCTCCCCACAGGGGTGTCCCTAGTGCAGGGCTCACATGGCTTTCAGGGCACACACGCCTGACAGACCCCACCCTGGCACTAACAGGACCCCTGGTGCCCACCCTGGCTGGAGCTGGGTGGCTTCAGGGAGGGATGTCTGTGATGTCCCCTGCCCTGTCAGCGTCTGAGGCTGGGTGACACAGGTGGCCATAGGAGCGGAGGGAGCCCTGAGACATCCAGGTGCTTCCAGAGAGCAGCCGAGCCCAGGATGAATGAGCACTCCCCAGCCCCTTCCTCCCGCCTCCCCAGCAGCGCTCCCCCCACCCCGGCTCTCGGGCTCAAGGCTCCACCCTGCGGAAAATGGGCAGGAGGAGGAGGAGTCCGGTGGAGTCTATTCTATAGGAAAGTCACGTGGAGATGCTTCTTCTCTGCCACCCCCTTTCCTAGAACCGCTAGATGGATGTGTTTCAACAGATTCCGAGCTGATAAAATCGTATTTATCTTCGGCTGTTGACACGGAGCGGCCTGGACTTGCCTGCCCGGGGTGCGTGCACCATCCTGCTTGCAGGAAAGGGTTTGCCCAAACGCCACTGTGCCGGTCTCTCCCCACGCTGCAGGCTCCGCTCCGACCCTCTGCTCCTTCCCCTCCTCCCCCGCCCTAGTCCAACATGGGCCCGGCCTGGCTGGGAGCCCTGGGCCTGGCAGGGCCGGTGCGGGGGTGGGCGAGGGGCGGGCGCGGCACGGGGCTGTTAATTTCCTCGTGCCCGCTCCTCGCTCCCCAGCAGCTGGGTGCCTGGCACGGGCAGGTTTGGGCAGGAGGACAGCGGAGAGGTGATAATAACTTGTCTGTCATTTTCCCGGGACGTGTAGCATCTTGCAAACCGCAAATACCGTTAACCAGCGTGGGTGAATCTGTTGCAACAGATTCTGGAAGATGGGGCCTGCAGTCGGGGCTTTTATTTTTTAAATGATTTCTTATAGCCCACTTTTATCCACTTTCCATGCGCGCGCGCGTGTGTGTATGTGTGTGTGTGTGTGTGTGTGTGTGTGTGTGTGTGTTTCTAAGGCCATGTCTCTTTCCTCTCTGGGCTTATGGGCCTCTTGGAGCCCACCTGCTGCCAAGGCCACGGTCACTTCCTCTCCCCAGAAAATCTGGGGCTGAGCCACAGAACCCTCCATGAAACCCGTGGGTTCATGGACGACCCCCCAGAACACATGCACGAGCCAGGTTCAACAGCTGGTGGATTATGGTCCTCCTGGGTCCCTTTCTCCTTCTGAGAGAGGAAGGGTATCCTTAGGTGGCAGCCACAGACCCTCTGGGTAAGTCCCCTTCACTAGAGGCTGTGGCCTTCCCTGGCGCACAATGTCATTGTTGCCCTTTGAGAGCTGCTGGGAGCACAGGCTAGGCTCTGACAGATGTCAGGGAGGCCTGGCCGGATGTCACAGGGCTGGTCCCTCCCTGTCCCAGGAAAGCCACCAGCCTGGGGAGGGGGATAGGATGTATGTGGCAATCACCCATGTTTCAGAACACCCTGGTGTGAAGCTGGAGCCCCCATGGGCAAGGCAGTGAAGGTTCACTCACCAGGACACCCACCACCCACAGGCCAGGTAGATAGGAGGTTCAAGAGAGCTTCAGGATGCCCATGAGGCCACAGCCAGTGTCAGCCCCAGCACTGCCCAAGAAAAGAGGCTGCTGTGAAGGAGCTCCCGGCTAGGGGCTGCAGAGGATGGATGTGTCTGCTGGCACCCCATGCTGGCAGATGGTTCATGCTCTGCAGATGCCAAGCGATCCTCAGCCCCGACCAAGGCCCATTAGAGCCCCAGATGCTGTGGACAAGAAACTGCCCACTGGAGAGGGCAGGCCAGTGGGTGGCGGGGACCCTTGGGAGCTGGGGAGCCTGCCGCACAGTGACCTTGAGCCAGATCCCAAACAGGCGAGCAGGCACCACATGGGGGACTCTCACAGCCTGGAAGCGAGGCTCCCTGGGAGACAGTCAGAGCACTCCCTTCAGCCAAGGCCCAGAGGCCAGGAGCCCCCAGACCATAGGGGCTTGAGCCTGCTCAGCCCTCAGCCCATGCACAGCTGCCTCTAGAGATCTCTGTCCTGAGCTATGATTGGGTAGGAGTAGGAAGCAGGTATGTGCTGAGCCCAGGACAGGCTTGGTGGCTTCGTCTCCAGTGCAGAGTGAAGGCCAAGGGGTCTGGTAGGAGACAAGGGCCACACCCAGAGGAGGTGAGAGGGGTCTAGTGTGTGGCGAAGGCTGGCAGGCAGCGTTTGCGGGAGGCGTGTCTCTGCTTGTGAGCGCCGTCCAGCTGCTGGGGACCGGGTCACAGCTGAGCTCCCTTCCACGTGGGTGCACTCATAGTCACATCCACTGGCCGCAGCTGCCTGCTCTGAACGGGGCCCTCACCTGGCCTTGGCCCTGAGAGGTCAGGCGCTGTCACTCACAGCGACCCACATTTGCCTGCTGAGCCCGGGTAGAGCAGCACCCAGACCAGAGCCGTCCAGCCTCCCAACTCCACCTCCCAGCCCTTTGTCACTGCCGGGCTTGACTTGGGTCCTGGGTCCTGGGGTCGGGGTCTAGGCAGAGACCCGCCTTAAGACCCCTGGGTTCCAGGAAGACAGGGTAACACAGAGGTGTCAGGTGGGACCTGAGCTTCCTCCCCGTGGCCAGGCTTAAGCCCCTCAAGAGCGAGGGGACCAACCTGCCCTAGTCCTGCTGGGGAGGGGTCTCCACGGGCAGACTGAGACTAACACAGACTGCCTGTGTCTGGCTGGCGTCAGGCAGCCTGGCTTGGACAGCTCCAGCCTTCGCTTTGCTGCCGAGATGGTGTGTGAGGAGCCCAGGGCCCAGTTCCTGCCGGGATGCTGCTGTCCTGATTCACTGAGACCCCATGAGGGTGCCCGGCTGGTGCTATCATCACTGTCATGCTGCCCCAGCCCGGGAAGGAATGAGTTGGCAGGGCAAGGTGGGGGACTCCATCGGGCCTTATTCCAGGACCCAGGTACCCCATCTGGGGCCTTGGGGACAGAGGGGCTGGCAGGGCAATGCCCTGGGTCTGCAGCTGCCCCTCTGCTCTGAAGACATGCAGTGCTCAAAGCCCCACACGCAGCCTCTGCCCCGAGCCGGGCCCAGGCGTGGGGTCCTCTGCCCACAACTTGCTTTCTGACAGTGCCATCTGGAGGGCCCATGCCTGTTTGCCTGGCCTCTCCTCTGGCCTCTGGCAAAGACCCAGCTAGCGGGGCTGTGGGCCAGGCCCTGGAACTGCCCAACACGGGCCTAGCAGACTGGCAGTAGAGCTACTCTGCTCACTGCAGAGAGGGGCCCTTAACTGCCAGGGATGGAGCCCTGGCCATCCTCACCTCCACCCTGACTTGTGGCTTTGAGGAGAAGCCAGGATTAACTGAGCCTTTGGAGGCCCGGCTTTGTCAGCCGTGGGGATTGGGAGGGTGCCTAGGGTCAGTGGGTGCCCTTTGCTCATAGGACAGTCCTGGCTTCTCTGGCCGCAGCTTCCTGGGGCAGCCTCAGGGGCTAGAATTGGCAGCAGCGCAGGTGGCTGGGGACAGTGGAGGGAGGGAGGAAGCTGGGGACAGTGGAGGGAGGGAGGAAGCTGGGGACAGTGGAGGGAGGAAGCTGGGGACAGTGGAGGGAGGGAGGAAGCTGGGGACAGTGGAGGGAGGGAGGAAGCTGGGGACAGTGGAGGGAGGAAGCTGGGGACAGTGGAGGGAGGGAGAAAGCTGGGGACAGAGGAGGGAGGAAGCTGGGGACAGTGGAGGGAGGGAGGAAGCTGGGGACAGTGGAGGGAGGAAGCTGGGGACAGTGGAGGGAGGGAGGAAGCTGGGGACAGTGGAGGGAGGGAGGAAGCTGGGGACAGTGGAGGGAGGAAGCTGGGGACAGTTGAGGGAGGGAGAAAGCTGGGGACATGTTGTGGTGGTCAGTCTTCAGCTTTTAAGGTAATAGTTGGCTAGAATCTAGGCTTCTGCTAAACTTTGTAAATCTTCAGTGAAATACCAGGAGAAAGGAGAATTTTGGCCTGCAAACCCCTGACCCCCTGCAGAGTGGTATCTCCCAATGCCAGGGGCAGGGAGCCGGGTGCCTCACTCCAGTGGCATGGCTCGGGGAGGGGTGGGTCTGCACCCTTGGGGTGACCTGGGTAGCCCCGGTGCGGTTTCACTGTGGGCCTCTGACCTCTGCTTCACTGAAGCCTGGAGCGCTGTTCACTTCTGGAGGTCTTTCTGTCCTAAAATGCACTGACCAGCTCAGCCTCTGCAGCCTCATCATAACCCCACAAGTGACCACTGGCCTGGGGTGGTAGAAGCCTCAGCCTGGGAAGCAAAACTTGCACTCACTGCCCAGCTGGGCCCTCACTTGGCCTGAGTCCCAGGCAGCCCAAGGTCCAGGTCACCCTGGACCACATCTTGGCTTCAGCACTGGGTCAAGGAGAAGCTGCGGACCGCCCTCCCCTGCGGGCCTCTTTCCCCCTGTCAATGGGAGCTGGTGGCACTGAGACCAGGCCTGGGAGGGACAAAGACAGAGTGGGCAGGGAGGCACCAGGAGAGGCCTGTCCCCCGGCCCAGCCACCTGGCTTCTCGTTGTGAGGCTGGCCAACGCAGGAGCACTGAAGGGATACAGCGTTCTGGAGGGATTCAGACAGGGAAGGACTCCACCCCCGGTCCCAGATTCACTGGCTAACAGCGGCGGAAGGCTCACTGGGGCTGAGGTACAGGAGGTACCGCCCAGCGCCCCCAACTGCCCCAAGGCTTTCTCCCCTAGGGACAAGCAGGTTTCTCCACCCTCAGCACCTCCTTATCATTGGTCCCTCTGGGGTCCCTGAGGGTCAAGGGACCTGTCCCACAGAGCTGGGAGCAGAGGGTGGGGAAAGGGGCAGGGGAAGCTCAAGCTGTGCAGGGACCTGAGGGGCTGGGGGCACCGCACGGGCTGCAAGAGCAAAGTCAGGGGTTGGGCTGCTGGGGCCAGGCCCCAGCTCCGCCCTTTGCTGACAGGTGACCTTGGCGTGCCCTCTGGGAGCCTCAGTTTCCTCGTCTGTAAAATGGGGAGAGTGGGAGGCCCTGCACACAGGGACAGTGTTGCTGCCAATGCTGGTAATCAGACGGACGTGCGAGGTCCATGGGCTGTCCCCAAACCAGAAACAAGTCCTAGGAAAGAGATGATTCTTCCTAGAACGAAAATTGGCTCATGCCTCTCCCCCGACAGTCTTGCACCTAGGGAAGGAATCTTATCCCCCAAGGGGTCCTCCCTCCTTCTCCAAGAGCCAGGCAGTGTGGGGTGGGGCTGCAGCAGGACCCAGGGGCTCAGAGCTGGGGCCTCCCCAGCCTCACTCAAGGCCTCCAAGGCCAAGTTCTGTGACCTCCAGGGCCCAGGAGTGAGTTCCTCTGGCTGCTCCAGTAAGTGGAGAGAGAAGAGCTGACCCCATCTCGGGCCACGAGCCCGGGGCACTGACTGCAGCCAGAGCAGGCTGGCTGGAAGCGGCTGCCTGTACGCACAACACAAGCAGATGCTGCAATTCGCTTAAGTACTCTAGTTTCCCCTAATAATCCACGTTTCATCTCCACAATAAACATTGTTAGAACTCTTCCCTCAGCTTTACGCACATATAATTGCTCCTGGTGCCAGTAAAAGGTATTAATTCCACTCATGCATTCCATAAACTTTAAGGGTAACGCAATTGATACCACGGTCATGTTGGGACACCTCCGCTATTATTCTGCTCGCAAGCCTCCGAGGCGCTGGGAAGGTTGCTCCAGACCCATTAGCGTTGACTCAGCCTCATTCTCCCCAGGAATCCCGCCCAGAGCCTTTGTGCTTCCCTGGCCAGCCTTCCACATGTCCCTCCGGGAGCGGGGGCTTTCCTAAACGTGGAGCCAGAGCTCCCCCAAGACGGACATGTGCACACACGCACACAGACGCCGAGTCTGCGGGCAGCCGGAGGACACTCAGGGGCTGCGTCAGGCCATCTGTCTGTCTAGGGGATGCTGGGGCAGCTGGTCATCCCACCTGTGCATGTCCTCTCCATCCTGCCGGGGCAGCCTGCCTCAGGGGCTGTGGGTGGTGTCACTCAGCATGGCCTGAGGTGCCCACAGACGCTGTGCTGGGCCAGGCCTTCCAACCACACAACGCCTTCTTGCCCGACTTCAGAGCCACGCCCCCAAACTTCCCAAACACCCAGGACAGCCACCTTCCCTGATGAGTCTGAGTCAGGGCATCACAGCATCCGATGCCCATCGCATCGGGTTGTCTGACAGCTGGAATTCCTGTTCATTCTCTGCCCCGAGGGACTCCTGGAACCAGCTGTCCGTGCCATTGCCAACCCTTGGGGCTCCCAGGACAGGAGTGGCAAGCAGTGCTCTGAGGCCAGACCATGCCCTGCAGAGAGCTCTGCCCATGCTCTGACTCCACACTGTCTCGCAGAGGGTGTTGAACTGGGAGAAGGGCAGCTGGTGCCACCATCATGCTCCAAACAGCCCACATGTGTGGAGCGCTCCCCAGCCACCCTGCCCTGCCCTAAGTCCCAAGAGCCAGTTCCTTTGTCCCCACCATGGCTGGCAGTCCATCCCTCTCTTTGCAGGGGAGGACATCAGGGCAGAGGGGTCAAGCAGCAGGTGCTCATGGGCAGATCTGCCATCAGGACCCCAGCAGGTGCCGGCTCCACCCCTCCCACCAAACGCTGGCCTTGCCCTGTCACTGGGCACTGGTTACACTCTGGTGGCTAAACACAAATCCTTCCTCCAGCTGCTCGGTCACCCAGGACCCGCCTCTTCCTCCTCTGGGCTTTCCATGGTGCGGGAGCTGCTAGAACCCTGGGCAGTGACCTGGGAGTGCACCCATGTGCATGCCCATGCGTGCCTGTGTGTTCACATGTGCCTGCGTGTTCACATGTGCCTGCGTGTGCATAATGTGCTTGTGTATCCACGCGTGTGCATGCATGTGGGCGGGTGACCCTGTCTGTGTGTGCACACATGTGCAGGCCTGGGAAACACAGAGCCCTCCACATCCCTTAGTGCTCAAGGAGATCTGAGGTCTCTGGGAAGCTGGTCAAGACAGACGGCCCCCCTGGGGCTGGGGAGAGCCATGGTGGGCCTCAGCAAAGCAGAGGCCAAAGACCCCATTAGCAGCTGTGGTCACTTGGGGTCTGGTGAGTGTGTTTTTCCTGATCAGGGAGAAAGAACGGGGATAGCAGCCACTGTGGAACTGTACTTGACAAAAATATGAATTATCTATCAGTTATCAGCCGACTGGCGTGCCGGGGGCCCAGGGAGCCACAGCTCGATGCAAGCCCATGCAGCAGGTCTGGATAGCACCCTCACGGTGGGACCCCAGAGCTGAGAGCAAGTGGCCTGCCCAGTGGCCCTGTCCTCCACTGAGTGCTGACCGCCTACCTGCCCATCCTTGGGCAAGGGAAGAAGCCTGGTGGAGGGGATTCTGCTCCCAGAGAGCTGAGGTGCTAAAAATCTCATTATCAACATTTCTCCCACCTCCAACCACCCCCACCCCGGTCCACCACATCCACAGGGCAGCGGAGGTACACCCCACCCCCAGCATCCACAGAGCCCAGTAGGGAGGGGGCGTGGAGCTGTCTGCTGCTCCTCTGCTGGCCACCAGACAGAGCCTTCCCCTCCCCCCAGTGCAGCTGACCAGCCCTGGATGCCTGCTCAGAGCCGACCACCCTGTCCCGCAGGGCAAGGCAGTTGAGACAAAACCATGAAGTCCCTTGAAACCTGATGCCACACATCTGCTGGGGTTGGGGGTGGCAGGGACCCCAGTCAGAAGGGATGGCTCTTGTCCCTCCACAGATCAACCTGGACATGTGCAGCGCATTCCAAGTACGGTGAAGACCCCATCTGCATCCCCAGACCTTGGGAGGAAGGGCGACAGAGCTCCCACAAGCTACCTGCCAGGACTCCAAGGGGACACTCTCCAGAAACCACAAGCCTCCACAATCCCAGGGCAGGTGATCAGTGTCCTTAGAGAGGAGAGAGTGGACTCAGGGAACATGCCTGAGCCTGGGGAGAAGCGTTGCTGGAGGTATGCAGGTGAGGATGCCTGGGGCTCTCTGAGTTGGCTTTAGGTGGCCCCAATGGCCACCTGAAAGGTGGAGGGATAGTCCTGGCCCCCCTTGCCCACTCACTTGGGAGGCCCAAACCAGCATGCCCACTGCCACCACAATTAAGTCAACACACAGAGCTCCTGCTGCGAGCTGAGCGCTGTGCTGGCTCTGGCACCCGCAATGCCTTTCCATCCGTCACCGCACAGTAAGGAGCGTGGAGGAGCAATGTCCAAATGGAGAAATGGGGCGTTAGGGCCGGGGTCTGCAGTACCTGCCAGATGAGGGTGGGAAGCCCTGGAGGAGGTACCAGGTCCTCTGCCCCTGGACCCTTCAGCCCACAGAGCCCGTCCCCATCAAGCCCTGGCAGTGTGGGCTAAGCCTTCTCATAGCACGGAGCCAGCAATTCGGGGGAGCCCATGGCTGGAGTGAGAATCAGAAACAACTGCAGGTGGGGGTGGGCGGGGCCCAGATCCCAGACCGCAGACCAGCCTGGCAGGACTGTCCAGCCACCTGCAGAGCCTGACGGGCTACCTTAAGCTCCGCCCTGCCCCTCAGCCCTCCAGGAGCGTGGGAAAACCGCAGCTACGGCCAGCAGGGCGGTGGGACCCAGTTCTTAAAGCAGAAAACCCTGAGGGGCCCTTGCTTAGCACCCCACACAGTGGATGGGAACGCAGTCTGCTGCACAGACTTCAGGGGCCAGCACTGAGCTGTGCTGAGGGAGGTGGGGCCTTGTGGGGGAGGGGACGCTGCCCAGTGTGCTGGACCAACCAGGTGTCCCATAGTGCCCCTCCTGCAGCCGCAGTGGGCCGGGTGCCGGGCAGGGCTAACTTTCCCTGCCTCCTGTGGGGAGACTCGGAAAGCCCTCGGGGCTGCCTTTCCCGCCCAGCCCCTGAGTGCTCTCCACTCCTGGCTGGGGTCAAGCAGCCTTCACCTTGCCCCTCCTGATAGCCCCCTCCCCAGAAGCCATCTGGGCAGGGCCGCTCAGTGGTCAGGGAGACAGATGCAGAGGTGGCTGCCCCCACATACTATGAGCAGAACTCTGGGTGAACGACTTCCCTCCCCGCGCCTCAGCCTCCTTGGCTGTGAAATGGCAAGAGATGGAGGCAGCCCTGTGTGTTGCTGGTGGGTGCAGGAGTTAGCTAAGCCCAGAGCCCTGAGCAGGGTGTCTGGCTTGAGGAGACTGTCTGTGCGCACAGGTGATGTTATCAGAGTAATCGAGATCCCCGGGGCGGGCCTGGCCGTCCCAGGGGCACCAAAGTGAGGAGCGCTGTGGCTCCACCCCATCTACTTGGCGCACGCCAATTCATGGAAATGACACTCCAGGGACAGTGCCGGCAAAGCCCAAATCCACACACCGCATGGAAATGACCCTCCAGGGTCAGTACCCAAATCCACCCACCCGCAGATGCGCCTCGCTGCGTGGAGGAGGCAGGCTCTGCAGACCCCAGGGCCGGCCTCGGACACAACGCTTGGCAGCAGAGCCCCTGCCTCTGCCCAGGACAGGATTTCAAACCAAAGCCCCCACCGGAGCACAGGGAAGCCGCTGGCCAACCTTGGCGGAGACCCCACCAGCCAGGCCAAGTCCATCCCCTCTCGAGCCCTTTGGAGGCTGGCTGGCTCTGGCCACTCACATCCAGAGGGGTGGGCACACCCAGACTGCCCAGCCCTGAGACCCGCCTCCTGCCTGACGCTCCTCCTGGCCCTGGCCAGGTGGGAACCCTGAGCAGACGGTGGGGCAAGCTCGGTCTCCTGAGGTGTGGGAAACGCGGCCACCTCCTCTCCAGCCCGAAGCCTGCAGCTGGCAGGGAGTAGGGGAACTCACCGTCCAGGTGGCCGACTTGGCTGTGCTGGACTGCTGGAAAGTGACCTCGAAGTGGTGGGGCCCGGGGTAGTCGGTGTTGGAGGGGATGACAGGCGCTGGCGACATGGTGTCAAAGGTGGAGCTGGGCTGCGCGTAGGGTGAGTGGGTAGGCACACTGGCGGCGTGCTCTGGGGTGTAGGGGCTGGCCGAGGCTGCGCGGCTGCTCATCTGGTCCATGGTGCTGCTCAGCAAATTGAACTGGGCCTGGAGCGGGAGAGGGAGGAGGGAGGGGAAACACACACAGTCAGTCCTCCTGTCCCGTCTGGGAGGTGTCCTGTTACAGGAGCCTTAAAGGGCCAGCGGCTCCAGTCATCCCAAATATTTCCTCGGGTCTCCCCCCCATCCCAACAGGCCACTACTTGCGTTGGGATAAACTGACATATTCACCTCGCCCTCCCCTCCATCAGCCTCCTGGTGCCAGGGTTTCTGGGGATCCACCCAGCCGTTGATGGGGCGGAATCGACTCTTTGCACACCTGGAGGGGAGGTGTCGGGAGGGGGGAGGCTCCCAGGTCCCGATGCCCACTTGGGCTCCGGGGCATGCTCCGGGCCCGCATCGGGGTCTGGACCTCACAGCTCACCAGACCCAGGGATCCAGGCAGTGGTGGAGGCGGGCTGGGCACAGATGGGCCCTGAGTGTAGGGTGTGCACACCCGGCTTGGGTGCGTGGGTGTGTGGGTGCCCTGAGGTGCTGGGGACCAGATCTGGGCCCTCCCTAGGTCCAGCCCTCTAGGTGGTGGGATAGGAGAGGGCTACTGGTCAGTGGCTGGGCCCTGTTTTCCCATGTGGGCTGCCTCGTCTCCCAGTGGACGGCCTCATCCCTACTGGAAAGGCAGCTCCATGCTCAGGGGCTGGCGAAGCCCCACCCCTGCTGCCCCCTGGCCTGGTGTTCTCTCGCTGGGCCCCTATCCGCAGCTCGCCCACCAGGACCACACACCAAGGGACAGGAACCCCTGTGGGTGTGTCCCCTGCACCACTCTCGGTGGGGCCCCAGATCCCAGCATGGATCAGCCTCTGCCAGGAGCTTAAGGGAGGCCCCAGCTGAGGGAGGGGTGCTGGCCCGGCCTCAGTGTCTCAGATCCAGGGCAGGGCAGACCCTCCTTCCAAATCCAGGGGCGGGTGCTGGAGGGTGACATGGAGTGCTGCACCGGAGTCTCCCTGCGGATGCATGAACAGCTCTTTCCCTGTGACGCCCCAGCTGTAACTCAAACAAACCCTTTACCCCTCTCCCCCCGCCTGTGGTGGGCACTGTGCTTGTCTCTATTTTGCAATGAGAAAACTGAGGTATGGGGCTGGGAAGACGATTGGCCCTGGGTGATCCAGTGGCCCCAGCAGACAGCACAGAGGTCATCAGCAGGGCACAGGCCGAGAACCCCAGGTGGTGACCCGAGATTGCAGGGCAGGGAGGTGCAGAGCCAGGCATAGGGGGGTCCCTCTGCCCTGTGCCCCTCTTCAGAGAAGTTGTGGTGTGCTGTGAGCGCACCCTCCCCCCCCACACCGGCCTGCCCCCTCCAAGCCAAGAAACAAAGGTGCATCCCCACACACGAGGGTGCAGGGGCCAGGCCGACACTCCCAGCTCAGTCCCTCCCTGCACCTCGGCCTTCTCCATCAGAGGAGGCTGGGCTTAGAGACCTAGAGGCCCTGGACTCTGCAAGTCTGTGGGCACACATCCACTGAGGTTCCTGACTAGGGCCCCAGGCCTCCACCCCTCTGGCATCTGAGGGAGGAGGACACCAGGTAAGTCCAGAGATTTGGTCCTCTCTGAGTCCTCTACTGAGTGCTTTGCAACATGAAGGCAGTTCAGCCTGGGATGCTGGAGGGGCAGGAGGCAGGGGACTCGTGCTCATCAAAGCCATCGCCACTGTTCCCAGGGCCACCACAGGCCAGGCAGGCAGTTTCCCTGGGTGCTCCCAGCAGGCCTGAGCTGCCAGGTCCGCCCCGTGCCCTGGCTCTGCTGCAAGGGCCTTAGCACGACGAGGTCTTGGCCGAAGCTGCCATCATCTGGAACCAGTCAGTTGGCCATGAGCTGTCAACCTGGGGCACCACTCACCAATGGAATGGGGACCCCCCGCAGCACAGGACCTGCCCACCTCTCCGGTACCACTGCAGCCTCCTTCCTGGTTCTGTCACACTCCCCACCCCTTCATAACCCCCTGCACCACAGGTCCTCCCCAGGAGCCTGGGGTCCACTGACCGGGAAACGGAGAAAGAAACGTGTGTCTCTATAATGGCCTCTTACTCCGTCATAAGACAGAAGGAAGCTCCCACACGCTGCCACGTGGATGGGCCTTGGAAACATGGTGCCAACTTAAAAACATCACGGCGAAGACACCTGTAACTCAGGCACCCTCAGGCACCTGTAACTCAGGTGACCCTCACCTCTCCTGGCTCCTGGGCTACCGTGAGGGGCTCTGGGGAAGCAGCCACTGCCCCCCTCAGAGAAAGATGTAGAATGGCCACTCCCGCTCCTCCTGATTGTCTGGGCATCGGTGAGCTGCCAGCAGGCTCCTTCCAGAAAGAATGGGCCCTGCCTCGGCCGCACATGTGGGAGTTTGGGGTGACATGGGGCAATGCCAAGCTAGCTGCACAGCACAGGCCCCGCCCCAGAGTCCCCAGCTCCCAGACTCCTCACCAAGGCCCAAGACGCCCCCGAGGTACCCGAGACAGGCTCCTGACCGCAGGCCCATGGCCCTGCCTGGGGCCTCCACTGCTGCTCTGCACATGACTCCTTCTCCCCAGCCCTGTCTGGGCTCAGAGGTCACTGGTCTGAGGGGTCAGCCCTGGCCACACTGGCAGAAGCAGCCCCCGGGCCTCAGGTGCTCTCTCTCATCACCCAGTCGGAGCATCTTAATAGCCATTCTCTGGCAGGGCAGGCTCACATGTACCCCAAAACCTCTGAGTCACCTACTGGGCCGTGAGCCTCCAGGGGCTCTGGATAAAGGGGCCACTGGCCACACGAGGGAGCGCGTGAAATGCGGACGGAGCTGAGCCGAGTGTGTGAGGGCACCCCACTTCCAAGGGCTCGGGGCCACAAAAAGAACGGAAACTCCTCAGTCATCATTTCCTCCTGATTACAAGCTGGAACTATCACAGCTGGGGTAAATACAGGAAACAACTAAATGACTTCCCCCATTTCCCTTA
This sequence comes from Saguinus oedipus, assembly GCA_031835075.1. Lineage (NCBI taxonomy): Eukaryota > Metazoa > Chordata > Mammalia > Primates > Cebidae > Saguinus > Saguinus oedipus. The sequence continues at coordinate 41,370,122 of CM063175.1, read as the reverse complement.
CACCGTTTTGAATTCGGCTACTAGAAAAAGCAGATTGACACACGCGGTTCCCCTGTCAGTGCTGTCATTACAGAGGCTGCTGAGAGGCTCGCTGAGCAAGTGAGCTGGCGACCAGCGGACACCTCCCCCCAGCCCAGCTGCCCGGGAGTGAGTGTGGGACGTGAGGACAGCTCCTCCCAGCCCAGCTGCCCAGGAGTGAGTGTGGGACATGAGCCAGCCCCTCCCACCACTGGGTGCCTGGTGCCAGCCTGCCCACCACCCCTGCCCCATGGCTCCCTCTCTCTTCCAGGCGACCGGCAGTGGCCTTTCTGGAAGGGGCTTCCCTGTTTGGGCCTGGGCTGGCTTTGGGGTGGCAGGACTTCCCCACCGGACTCATCTGAGCCTCCTGGGCAAGGACAGCCAGGGTCGGAGAACTACCCAGCTGAGGCCTCTCAGGTCCGGACAGCAGGCAAGGGCAGGCCGCAGCACCCCCAACTCCCATCCCTGCTCCATCCCTGAGACCAGGACCGCAGTGGGGCAGAGCCTGAGCCTCCCTTGTTTGGGAGAAGCAGGATGCAGACCCATGACAACGTGGTTCCCATTTTAACGTGTCCACATTCTCGAATGATCTGAAGAGGGTGCCGAGGGATGAGTCACTGAGCCGAGAGGAGCCGATGGAGTCTGTGCCCAGCTCAGCCGTGGGAGCGAGCCGGGCCATTGCAGCAGGCGCCCCGCGTGCAAATTCTGATTCATGGAGAAGTGTGGGGACAGCAGGCCTGACGCCCTCTCGGCAGTACCCTCCTCAGCAGAGCCACCTGCGCAGGGCCCCGACATCGGCCTCTACCTTCGGTTCTGTCTGATCCTCAGGCTCAATGACACGAGGTGCGGACCTCCGAAGGCCCTCCACTCCAGGGGCACCCGGCCTGTCTTGTGCCCAGGGGATGCCGTCCTCTGCTCCTGCTTCCCCAGGACCGCCCCCACCAACTGCACACTGGCCCTGACTGTGGTTACCGTGTCTTGTCACACCCGCCGTGGGTGCAGAGGTTTTGCAGCTGCAGCTTTGAGTGTCTGGGAAGTGTGGGGGGCTTTCTGGGTCGCTGTCCTCCCACTTAGGCCTCCCCAGGCGTCCTCCAGTGGCCCCTCCACCTGGCTCAGAGAACCCTGGCCTTACCTTTCCTGCCTGGGGGCACAGAACTTTGCCTGGGGCCTGGCTCCTGTCTCGGGTCAAGCTGCTGAAGCGGGAAACCCTGGACCTAACCCAGGCCTGCACAGGAGCCCGGGGTCTCCCAACACCAGAGCCCCCGGAAGCCGCAGGGAGGAACCCGGGCCAAACCCGGACTTTTTTGGTTTGTTTTGCTTTCAACAAGAGCTCCCAAGATAGTGGGCTAATTAGGACACGCCCGGCCCGCGGCGGCCGCAAGTGCCTACATGTGTGTGCAGGGCTCCTGGGCCTGACCCAAGGAGTGCACGGGAGCCAGGGTGCCAGCGGGTGGCCTTCCCGCCAACCTCCAGGCTGTGGATGCACCAGGCCCCACTGGGGCCCCAGGGCCTTGTTGGAGGGGGCCAGAGTGCTCTGCCAGGGCAAGTCTTGCAGTCCCCTACCCAGGGGGGCCTCGTCTCTCCTCCTGCAGAGGGCTGGGGGCCTCCCTGGGGGCACCTTTGCTGGAGATGAGCTCTGGGCTGCAGGCTGGGGCGTGGGCAGCAGGCAGTGGTAAATGGGGCTGCTTTATCAACACAGTTCCCAGACCTCACTGTTTGATTCACCCATGCCCCTGGGGTGGCAGCAGGCTGGTGACCTTGCTCCAAAATGAGGGGTCAGAGAGGAATAGGCCACCCAGGAGCTGGGCCCCCTCCAGGAGGGTGTGGAGGGTCCCGCCTGCCCCAGAGCAGAGAGGAGCAGTGTGCAGAAGTAACAGCTCAGCCCGGCCCCCCAATCCAAGCCTCCAGCACCTACTGTCGGCCAGGCTGGGGACGATGACGTCTGGGGTCTGGGGGTTCCCGCAAGGTGGGCAGGAAGTGGTGGCCAGGGCCGCTCATCCCAGAACAGCAGGTTCTTCTGGGTCTACTGATGCCCTCATGCCACCACCCTGGGAACCAGCCTCTCTGCCCATCCAGGAGAGGGGCAGGGGAGGCCTGCCAGGTACCCAGGGGAGCCAGGCAGGGCTCTGAGGTCAGGAATCCTTAGGCCAAGTCCCAGTTCCACCTGTGTGACCTGGTTCATGGCTCCACCTCCCTGGGCCTTCGTTTTCTCATCTGCAAAATGGGGATGAAATCCCAGCACTTTGGGAGGCTGAGGCAGGCAGATCACCTGAGGTCAGGAGTTCAAGACCAGCCCAACCAACACTGAACAACACCGTCTCTACTAAAAATACAAAACAAAATTTAGCTGGGTGTGGTGGTGCGCGCCTGTAATCCCAGCTACTCGGGAGGCTGAGCCAGGAGAATCACGTGAATGGTGGTGGGACGGGGACAGAGGTTGCAGTGAGCAGAGATTGCGCCATTGCACTCCAGCCTGGTTGACAGAGCAAGACTCTGTCTGCGCTTCATAGCATGGTTATGGGGATCGGGAGGGTCCAGAGATACGGTCCCCTGAGACTTTGACTCTCCCAGGAGGCCTCCTGGAACCAGAGTCCAGGAAGCTCCTTTGCACAAGGCATGACCTCCACGCCTTGGCACAAAAATCCAGCCAGGAGGAACTGAGGTTGGGCAGGCTCTGCCGAGGACCAGGGACAGGAATCCAGATTCACCACTCAGAGGACAGTCGCTAAGCCCCGGGCACAGGGACAGATGGGGAAGAACAGGTGCTTCTGGGGACAGGTGCTCACAGGGGTCCGGGGCTCCCCATTCCCTGAGGTGTCCTGGCAGCCAGCATCGAGACGACACTCAGAAACTCTTGGTTGGATGAAACAGACCCTGAAACCCACATGGGCTGTCCAGCCCTGGTGGCCTTTAGAAGCCACTGGGGGACGTGACCACAGTATGCTACAACCCACCATGTCAGCCATAGTCCTAAGCCCAGGCATTGCCCAGGGTCCAGACTGCATTCTCCAAACGTGGAGGGTGGGGGCAGCCTCGGCCTCCCAAAGTGCTGAGATTACTCAAAAGAGTCATTGCTCTCACTGGAGGGGAGCCGGGCCCCAGGCTCCATCGTCACCTCCTGTCCCATGGGGCCCGTCCTCTTTCAGATTAAGTTGGATTTTGTGGTTTTGTTAAAAGATTTCCGTTTCACATGTTGACTGTTTAAAATGTGTAAACCGTCTCAAGTGATTCTTTTTGTTTGTTTTTGAGATGAAGTCTCACTCTGTCGCCCAGGCTGGAGTGCAGTGACATAATCTCCGCTCACTACAACCTCCGCCTCCTGGGTTCAAGCGATTCTCCTGCCTCAGCCTCCTGAATAGCTGGGAATAAGTGGGATTACCGGCATGAGCCACTGTGCCTGGCTAATTTTTGTGTTTTTAGTAGAGATAGTTTCACCACGTTGGCCAGGCTGGTCTTGAACTCCTGACTTCAGGTGATCTGCCCGCCTCAGCCTCCCAAAGTTCTGGGATTACAGGTGTGGGCCACTTGAGTGATTTTTAGGTGCAGTTGGGAAATAAATGACCTTTTTCAAGCTTGTGTCTCTGTTCCCCGTTAGTTCACTCCTCTCGCTTCCCAGTATCCACAGCATCTTTTACCAGGGCCCAAGATAGGAAGACAGAAAGCAAAGCGACAGCACGGGTGGTCACAGCTGTGCCTCAGGTGACAGAGGACAGACGTGGTGCTCTCCGGAAGGGAACGTATTTGTTAGTGGAAATGATAACAGAAACCTGCCAGCAAAATTCGCAGTGACTCCCGCCACATCTCCAAAGACCATGGTTTCGGCTGACTCATCCAGCAGAGAAGGGACTTCCAGCCTGGTCCCTGCCCTGGGCCCAGCAGGGGTGGTGGGGAGCGTGGGGCACAGCCCCTCATTCCGAAACCTTTGTCTCTGCCATGCGTGCACAGAGGCATGAAAGATGGAGCTCCTGCCCCTTAGATGGCAATCACAGCTTCCCAAGGGAGCCCCGTCTCCTGCCTTGTTCCAGCGCTGCTGATCCACACCCCAAGGTTTTGTTGGTGCTGTTCCCCTCCAGGGTTCCAGATGCTGGAACCATCATCTCTGCACCTGTACAGCGTCTCCAGGCTCACCTCCTCCCAGAAGCTTCCCAGGCTCTCTCCAGGGGTTCCTGAGGTCCAGGGCTTCCTCTCCCGCCTCTCAGTGAGCCTCATAACAGACCTGGGCCACGTGGGCTGAGATCCCAGCCCCGTCATCCAGCCCTGGCGGGACCCCGGGTCTTCACTTGAGCTCTCTGCCTTGGTCACCTCGTGATGAGGCAGGGCAGCCTGTCACTGAGGGTTTCTGTGAGGCCCTGGGAGACTAAACTGTGTGAAGAAGTGGGAGCAATGCCTGTCCCATGGGGTGCTGGTACTGCCACAGGCTCACTTTCCACTGTCCCGGGTGGGCACAGGCCCTGCGCAGATCGGGCGAGTTTCCGAGGGAGGCGTCCTCCTTGCAGAGGCAGGTATGGTCCCACCAGATGGGAAGGAATGAAAGGAGCCAGTTGTTTCTGTTCTATTGGAGCTGGGGATGTGTGGTTTTACCTCTGGCTGTGAATTGCTCCCTCCTGCAGGAATAGCCTGGCCACGTGCTGTCAACCCCGCTGGGCATGCCCAGGGTCTCCTGCCCTTCACCCTCTCTAAAGGTGAGCCCCATCTCGCCAGCTGCCTTTGGGGCCCAGTGAGCAGCAGACAGTCCCCTGTCCCCTCCCAGGCTCCCCTCCCTTGTTGCCTCCCCTGGCCCACAGGGGCCACCAGGGCCTGGAGGAGGCCTCTCCGCAGGGTCATGGCCAGGGCTTCTCTCCTGTTCCCGAGACTCCTGGCGATGGGGAGGGAGGACACGGGCCCAAATGCAATACCAAGCAAAAGCCACTGCCACCTATGTCCACCTGTGACCCACTCGAAGGCAGCAAACCACCGTCGGGGCGCTCCCCACCTGCTCTCTCCCTCTCACTTCCTCCTCCCTGCAGACCTGGCCAAGCCCAGCTCCACCCCAGCATCCGCACCCCGCTGGGCTCACTCCCTGTCTGCAGCACCCACTCTGTCTAGCACCACATGGGGCCTTGTAGACGCGTCTCCCTCCACACCCCAGGTGACTCCAGATGACTCCAGGGAAGTCTGGTGCCCCTGGGACTCCACGGACCCCGAATTTGAGCCGCCCACTGTGGCCTGGTACAAGGGCCTCAGCCCACCCTCTCCTCAACCCTCACTGCCTTCCAGCTGCTCACTGCCCTGGAGTCTGCTCCCAACGCCTCCGCCTCCTCCCCAGACCCTTCTCCACGCCCCTCAGCTTCTGCCCCCTCTTCCCCATCCTGCTCAAAGCCCACGGCCCCAGAGAGGCCTCTTCCAGAGGCCTGACCCACCAGCCCCTCTCAGCTAGGTCACTGGGAGCTGAGGCCAGGGGCCAGCTCCCAAGGATGGGACCACTTCCCGGGGCTCTGGGCTTGGCGGGGATCAGCAGACTGGGCCCGAGCCCACGGCCTGGCTGTGCAGTCCCCCTTCTCTGTGGAAACGGAGCTTCCTGTGACCCTAATCAGAGTTAGGATCCGAGGCAGAGAGGGAGGCAAGTGGAAAAGCGCAGCAGGGACATCAGCTGAAGCTCACGCCCCCCGCTGGCCCCTCCCCACCTCCGCCTCTGCCTCGGCTCCTGTCACCTCTCCAGCTCTGGCCCCAGCCTGAGCATCCCCACTCCTCACTCCCCTCCTGGCATTTATCCCCCACTCCCAGTTCATTCTGCCCCTCAGCTAGGACTGGAGCTCCAGACAGTGCAGAGACAGGGGTGTCACAGCACGCACAGGACGGCCCCAGCAGATGCTTCCAGAAGGCAACGTGTTTGCTGGCTGGAGTCTGGCATCAGGCGTCTGCCTGGAGTCTCCTGAGGGGTCAGTTGGCCTCCCCCTGGCCCCCTGGCCTTCTCCCTCCAGCCTGGGCGGGGCTCTGAGCTGTGACCACAGCCCCTGCAGAACAAGGAGGTCAGTGTCCCCACTCCCTGGAGAACACTGAGACGAGACTGTTGTGGGTTTTTGAAGAGTTTGCAACTCCTCAAACTCCCTGATCTCTCACGGGCATGTCTGAACTTGAGCCCCAACCTCACCCAGGGGTGAGGGACTGACAAGCAGTCAGGCCCCGGCGGAGGGAGCCTATCCCACGGGGCGAGACCTCCGGCCGCCGGTACTTCCCAAGCATCTCCGGGAGCCCGTGATTAAACGGATGGAAATGCCAACAAGATTCGACATGCGTCCGGGGGAGCCCCCTCTCCCGCCAGTGTGCACACGGCACCCTCTGCTCTCACCCGGGCTGAGGCAAGGCCTTGCTCAATCCCGTCAGGGCCATGTGGAACTTTCCACACCTCACACCGGAGAAACGCGCCCCCAGAAGCCCCGCGCAGCTGCCCAGGCCTGTGTCTGCAGGACCGTGAGGCCTGCATCTGCCTGCAGCAGCTGAGCCCGTCTGCAGCACCCACTCCGCGTCTAGCTACACACGGGGTCTTGTAGACGCGTCTCCATCCACACCCCCAGGGGACTCCTCATCAGATGACTCCAGGGTAACCTGCTGCCCCCCGGCCTCCAGGATCCGCATTTGAGCCGCCACCGTGGCCTGGTGCAAGGGCCTCGCCTCACCCTCTCCTCAACCCTCACTGCCTTCCAGCTGCTCACTGCCCTGGAGTCTGCTCCCAGTGCCTCCGCCTCCTCCCCAGACCCTTATCCATGCCCCTCAGCTTCTGCCCGCCTCCTCCCCGATCCCACCTTCCCTGAGAGGCCTCCTCCAGAGGCCTGAGCCACCAGCTCTGCCCAGCCAGGTTGAGGCAAAGGGCAGCCTGGACCCTGAGTGTCTGCGGGGGCCCCAGTGGGGTGTCCAGGCCCAACCCCCATCAGGCCCTGTGCTGCTGCCCATGAGAGGCGGGTGGCCACGGGACACACAGACGTTATTTAACCACTTGGAAATGGTCTGGTCCAGGCCCTCCCACCCAGAGTGCCGAGAGCCTGGAAGACGAGGGGGAAGGCACAGCTCACTCAGGCGTCTCTCTCCTCCCCCAACCCCCTGTCAGCACCCAGAGTCCAACCCAGGTGTCAGCCTTGACATCCTGCGTCCTTGCACACATGCCCCTGCCCATCCGTCCACCGGTCCTGCAGATGTGACTCAGGCCCCGCCCGCACCAGCCCCCTGCTGCACTGGAGACACGGATGGGTGCTCCCCGGGAACTCTTGGACCCCTCCCTGCACATGACAGTTGGGGACTGAGCATGAGCCATGGGGTGCGCCACCTCCAATGGCCCTCAGTGACAAAAGGACATTGGAGCAGGAGCCCAAAGGTAGAGAAGGCAGCCCAGGACTGCTGTGGGGAGCCATCGAGGCAGAGGGCAGAGGCCCCAGAGCCAAAGAGACAGCAGCGTGCCTGCTCAGGAATGGCCCAGCCCCACTTGGCGCATCCCCTCCTGGTTAGTGGGCTCAAGAGTGACAGAAGCTCCCGCCCAGTGCGCTGGCCCAAGTCAGCTCCCGCAAAGGCAGGTCTCCTCTCCACACCCATTTCCTAGGCTTGACATCCTGGCACCCTCCCAGGTGCAGGGAGACGGCAGCCAGCACAAGACACGGCCCCTGCCCTCCCCACAGACGACAGTAAGCAAACTGGCCAGCGAGCGTGCAGGGGATGGAAAGCAGTCTCGGAATCGCAGAGCCGGGCATGGGGCCAGGGCTGGCGTCCAGGTGAGGACAGGCTTGGGAAAAAGTGAGGGTGGCCCTACAGGAGGGAACGATCTGCCTAGTGCTGGGCAGGCCTGGGCGCGCTTTCATACTGGGGACCAGCAGGGCAGAGAGCCTGCAGTCAGAGGAAGGGCCTAGGGCCTGTGCAGAGAGAGATGGAGTGGTGGAGACAGCGGAGAGGCGGCCAGAGCTGAGCAGAGACACCCGGGGCTGCCGAGGGTTCCCTCTGGCTCCGGCGTTGAGAACACAGGCAGGCGTCAGCAAAGGCAGCAACTGTGAGATGCCTCTGAGCCTCGGGTGTGAGGCAGGCGCTCAGGGGCCCTGGGCACATTTGCAGGCAGGACTCAAGACCTCAGGGGTATTGAGAGTGCCTACAGGGCTCAGGCCTGAGCAAAGGGCGCGTGGATTTCTGGCTAGCTGAGATGCCGAATTGTTCCCCATCAGGGGAAGATAAGGAGCTACGTTTGGGTCTAGGAAGTTGAGGTCCCACTAGGCTGGTAATGGGGGTGGGGCAATGGGATACAGGATGATGGGGACAGGAATAGCAGCTGGCCGAGAGTGGCCCGGGGGCCGGAGGTGGTGTGCACCAGGAACACCGGGCAGGAGAGTGGGGTGGCTCCTCTGACCCTTGGATCTCCAGCTGGGACAGCTGGCCCCTCCCCTGGCCCCAAGTGACCCCAGCCCCACTGCTCCTCCGGGTCTTTCATGGCGCAAGGCCTGGGAGGATGCCGGGGGCTGCCCAGGCTGCACTCAGCTCTCCCCTGAGTCATTGCCAGTTGGGCTCTGCCCTCTTCAAACCTTGGGAACTCAGCAGCCTGGGGCGTGCCGAGCTGCAGTCTCTTTTCTGTTCTCTCAGCTGGCCCTCGTTCCCGGTCTCTCCTGGCTCCCAGGCTGCCCCTCCAAATCTCCCCCTCTGCCTGGCATCTCGGACATCACGTGCCCAGTGCCCGGCTCCAGCTGCTGTCTCTCCCACCTCCGTGCAGACCCCCAGAGCCCTGACTGTAAGCACCCATGCCCAGGATTCCCTAGAGTGGGTCGTCTCCACAGCCTGCCTGCCCACACCAGCAACCAACTAAGTGTCCACGTGGCCGCTCCTGCCAGTGCGGCTCCAACTCCTTATGCACCTCCCATGCGGACCCTGCCGCATTTCCTGCCCTGGGGAGCAGCAGAGCCTCCTGCAAGGCTGCAAATGGAACCTCAGCATCTTCCCGGAATCCTCCCTGCTCTTCCTCTGAAGGCCACCTTCAAACTCCACCCTGCGCCTGACCACCAGCCTACCACATCCTCTGACGCACATGGGTGTGAGCCACCAGGTGGCCACACTTCTCAGGCCCCAGGATCACTGGACACCCCTTCCTCACGGGGCTTCGGGAACTGCATGCTCGTCATCCTGCCCCCTGCATGGGGCTCTTCCTCATGCCTGTGCAATGGCTGCCAGGCATCTCCAATACAGCCATGGCCACGGCCATGGCCACAACTAACCACAGCCACAGCCATGCCCACAGCTAACCATAGCCCCCTGCTGCAATTCTCTTCATCTCAGAGAAGAAAACATGGGGTCCCCCAGCCCTCCCCTCACATCCAACCCATCAGCAAATGCTGCCCAGAATCCCACAGCATCGAACCACCTGGCTGTCAGGGCTGCCCCCACCCCTGGATGGCCCCAGTCTACAGATGGCTCCTGGCCTCGGGCCTGCCCCCGTGTGGCCTACTCCCAACACTGCAGCCAGGGGTCCTTCCAGAACACCTGCCAGCTGAGTCCCTTGGCTCCACTTTCGACAGGAATGGAGCAGGCATCGGCTCCACAGGGCTAACAGGGGGTCCAAAGCCCCGGAACTGTCTGTGCTGCTCCTTGGCACAGCGGTGGCCACTTTCCCACAAGGCACTGGATGCCCAACGCGCAGAGGGACAGGCAGGAACAGGCCAGGCTCTGCGGCGAGGCAGGCTCGAGCTCCTCCACACAGAGGGCGCAGGAGAGCTAGGGAGTCTCCCATCACCCTGCTAACCTGAGACCCTGAAGCTGAAGAACAGCCGCCCCGGGAGGAGGTGGGGGGCAGCGGGGCCGTGAACTGGAAATCTGGGAAGGCAGGGAGACTCCCAGGTGTTGGGGGACCGCGCCTGGCTCCGCGGTCTCCAGTGCTCAGCTCTAGAAGGGCCCCACTGGTGCAGCTGTCGGCTCCCACCTTGCTGCAGACGGGAGATGTGGGCAATGTCTCTGTATCTACCTTGGGGCTGGGCATTGATTGACCCCAGCCTATGGGGGCCACAGACCCATAACATGGCCTCGTTTGGCCAAAGCCACTTTGGGGTTATCCAGTCCCCCATGCAGAAGGACCGTGTGGGAGCTGAGTGAAGAGCATGGCTGGGATTTCGGGAGGAGGAGGCTGAGGCTGCGGCTCTCCAGGCCAGGCCTCCCTGCGACCCCATCTACAGCAAGTAGTGGCAGTTCCCATTGGGCCCCACAGTGAGACCCCGGCCGAGCGGCTACAGTGAACACCGTCCCGGTCATAGAGGAGACTGGGGCTCAGAGGGAGGCATCACTGCCCAAAGACTCAGCTGGCAGGTGCCAGAGAGGCAGACCCTGAGCCCACCCTGGAATCCTGTGCCAGGCTAGGTGCACTCGGTGGGCCCAGCTGGGGGCTCAGACAGTGTCCTGCAACCCAGACGCCTCCTTGCAGGGCCAGGCTGGCCCAGTGGGCTCCAGAGTGGCCGCTCTACTTCCATAGGAGTAACCAGGGTGGACGGGCTGGACAAAGCCACGAACCCCAGCACCCCTCTATTCGCTCACGTTGGGCTTAAAACCCTTTGGGCTGAATACCATTTTCTCTCTCAAAACATGTTCATGCAGTAAGACAAGGTCACAAATTCTCCCTCTGGCACAGAAATGGGGAAACTGAGTCACTGCCTAGCCCATTAGGATGGCCCAACCTAGCCTGCCTCCCCCTGAGAGAGAAGAGGTGTGGGAGACACAGCTGGCTCTGGGCACCGCCTCCACCTGCCCATGACACTGAGCTTAACGCACAAAGGTGCCCAGTTGACACTTGTTGATGGAACGAATGAATGAACAAATGAATGAACGAACCATAGTAATCCTTGGTCTAAAAAGAAACAGTGCTGGCACAGCTGGCCATTGCTGTCGCCCAGGACAGCAGGCAGCAGCAGCCGAGTGGACAGTGAGTGGCTCCTGTGGGCAGTGAGAGTCCGAAGGCCGGGGCAGTAGGGCTCCACCCCCCGCCCTTCCCGGGAAAGGTGTCCTCATGGCCTCGTACTCAACCTTGGTGTAGTCTGCTGCCCGCCCCCCAAGGGTGAGTCACACGACATCTGCTCCATTCAAGGGAAAAGGTTTTACCAGAGTCCCTTGTGTCCCCAGGCTTCTCGGCTGGCCAGGCAGTGGCACTGGCCTCTCCACCGGGGGCTTCCGGCTCCACCTTGGGTTCCAGGTGGTCCAGCAGCCAGGGGACAGCCCCTTCCAGCTCACGTGCCACCTCCATTGAGAGTGTGGGGGTAGGAGGTTGCCCCCGCACCAGGAGCCACAGGCCGGCTGTGCATTTCTAATAGCAACGTGTTGGTGGACACACGTATCAGTGAACAAGTGGGTGACAGCCAGACGGGAGAGAGGGACACCCCATGCCTGAAATAGCCATCTGCTGCTCTGGGTCACAGTCCCAGCTCTGGGTTTCAGATAAAAAGATCACGCGGGGGTGTGGAGAGGCCATGGTGCCGTTAGATTCTCGTGCATGGAGCCAGCATCGCAGCAGGCTGTGGAGCTGGGTGTCCCCCACCCTCCCCCACCCTCTGGCCCCGCCCCCCCCCACACACAGCCTCTCTTCTCAAAGCCTTGCCTGGGGACACATAGCCACAGGCACAAACATACACATACCCAGCGCAACACACACAGACACATATGAGCACCTACCCACCCAAATTACATAATCACACCTGCGCATAGCAATCTGCACACACATCCCCACATGTATACATACTACACATGCAAACCTGTGCACACACCCACCCACCCATACCAGCCTGTACACACCCACAGCAACACACATAAACATCTGCACATATCCTCACCTGCCTATTGCACGCACACCCACACTCAGACACACCCACCCGCCACATGCACACCAATGTACACACGGGTGTGCAGACTCGCACACGTCGCTGTCACACACACCCCAGTCACACTGCCTGGAGCTCACGGCCAGATCTCTGTGCCAGCAGAGCTTGGGGACACCCGGACTCTTCCTCCCTGCCTGCTGTGCCCTGTCCATGGCTGAGTTTCCCGTGTGGCACAGGTGCCCGAGGCTCCAGCTGTCTGCCTCCCTGGGAGGAGGAGTGGCCCTGCATGGAGCAGCTGTGCCCAGCCTTCCACCTTCACAATTAGCAGCTGGTGCCTGCCTGGCCCTGGGGACCTGGCAAGTCTGGAAGTGAGGCCGGGTCCCCGAGGCTCAGGCCGCAGGGGCCAACCGCAAGCTGCAGGCCTTGCCCTCCCCTCTGTCAGGCCAGCTGTGTACTGCATGAGGGGGGCTGCAAGAGGCCTCAAGCCCAGTTTGCTGCTGGTCCTGGCCCCGGAGCTCAGACCCACACTGAGAAGAGCCCGTGGGGCCGCCAAAAAGCACCGTCTGCCACTGCTGTCAAATGAGCAAATTCCCAGGTGAGGGTAGAGGCAGCTTCGAACCCATGCCCAGGGGCACGGATGACTTCCAGGGGTGCACTGGGCTCCTGGTGGCTGGGGCAGGGCAGGACAGCTCAGAAATCCTGAGCCTGGACCAAGCCACCAGCCCCAAAGCTAAGGAGCATCAGAGACCCTTGAGTGCAAGGCAGAAGAACCAGCAGCCCCACCAGCCCGGACCCGGCCTCCTCTCTCTGGCTTCAGGTCCCCACCCAGCAGGTGGGCACAGGCTGTGGGGGCCCAAATCTCCCCGCTCCATGCCAGGCCCCCCAATGCCTCCCTTCCCACCTCTGCTCACCCTACCTGGCAGCAGACACCGGGCTAGGGAGACAGGCAGAAGGATGGCCCTCTGAACCCTCCACCGAGGCAAAACCCCCTGCAAAGTCCCTGGAGAGATCCTGTGAAGGGCGCGTCACACCTACCGTGGCCAGGTGCCTCGAAGGGTCACTGACATACAGCATGGTAGGCGCCGGGGGGTCTGCACACGGCGGGGAGCTGTTGTCCTGCAGGATGAGGCATGGGTCTGGGCGGCCCGAGGGGAAGGGTCAGGGTCCTGGCCGCCTGGCAGCGTGGACCGAGGCGGAGAGGCCGGGCAGCTAGGGAGGCGGGAGCCGAGGGTGCTCGGGCACATGCGGGCGGTTTGCTGGCATTCTCGCTTTTCCCATCTCCCCGAGTTCTGTCAACTGGCTGCATCCAACAACAGAACCCGCGGCCCACCCCTTTATTCCTCATGAGTATTCATCCAAGCCTAGGGCAGGCCTCAGCTTGCCCGATGATGTGTTGGACCGCACCAAGGAGGCTGCGCGGGGAGGGCGGGGATGCCGGTCAGTGCCGGCTCCCTGATTAAACCCACCAGGGTTCCTTCAGAGATGCTGCCTGTCTGGGGAAGGCTCTGGGGGCCCCAGGGCCTCATCCCACAAGGCAGCCTCCGTTCCCAAGCACGAGGGCTGAGCCCCGACCCTGGAGATTGTGGTAGGCAAGACTGGGCCACCCCAAGGGGGAGAGATGCCATCACCTCCCTTGGTGACCCTGGTGGGGCGCATCTTCCCCTTGGGCAGGGAGCTCAGTGGTCCGCTGGGACCACCCCAAGGGCTGCATGGAGAGGAGGGGCTCACGCGAGGCTGCGACCCCAGACCCCTGAGCAGACAGGAGCGGGAGGGTGCAGCTTCCTGTTGCCTGCCCAAAGTAGGGGTGAGTCCAAGAGTCCAGGGCTGTGTGTCTGGAGCCCACCCTGACACTGGCCAAGTCTCTGGGAAACATGGACAAGCCCCTGCTGCCACAGAAGAGCCCAGTGGTGGGGCCCGCTGCAGTGGTGGACGGCCTTGGCACTAGCCAGTCAGGGCTCTGCAGTGGTGCCCACACCTGCCTACTGCGGCCTTTGAGGTGACTGCCACTCCCCGGGGGCTGAATTTTCATTCTGTTTCAGCCATCTTTGGTACAAAGTTGCCCCTGGCAGAGGGGCCTGAGTCCTGCTGGAAGCAGGCAAGGCATCCATACCCAGACAAACCTGGGGACTGGGACCTGGGGACCTGCCCTCCCAGACCCGGACTCGTGTCCCCAGGGCACCGTGGTTCCCACACCACGAGGGCTGAGAAATCCACGGGGAGCCGAGAAATCCACACGGAGTCCCTTTCCTTCTGTCTTTTTCTGCCAAATCCCAAACCACCTGACTTTTCTCTTGTCTCCATGTCCCCAGCTTCCTTCTTCCTTGCTGTGCCCCCTGAAAGCTGGCAGGGGCCTCCATCAGCCCCACCCCCACCCCCGGGGAGAGCAGGCAGAGCTGGGTGAGGGCAGGGAAGGCTTGGACTGCAACCGACTGAGGAGCCCCGAGGACCCACCCTGCCCCACCAGCAGGCGGGGCTAAGGACGAAAGGACGGCTCTGGGTGTTGTGCCTCAAGGGACTGGGGCCTGGATCAGGGAGGCAGCAGGTGAGGTCTGGACGCCCATCTCTTCCTATAGCAGGATCTCAGCCCCCAGCAGACAGAGCGGTGGCACTCAGGAGACAGTTTTGTTTGCTAGACCAGGTCCAGGAAGGCTGTCTCTCAGGAGCCCCCTGCAGCGGGTCCCCAGACTGGAGGTTCTGGAGTAAGCAGCAGTCTCCTTGATGGGGAGAGGGGGACCCAGGGTGAGCCCCAGGGACACTCCTGCTGGGATGGGAGATGCCCTGGGGGGGTGCTTTCTGCTTCTGAGCCTGGGACCCCTCTTGGGTTGGGGGCGGATTCCCCAGGGATGGAGGGACACTCAGAGCCGGGCAGAGGCGGGACCAGGGTTCCACTCCCCACCCCCGACGGCGCATTCCCCAACCTCTGCCTGCTGCATCCTCCCCTGCCAAAGGGAATGATGGATTGAAAAAGGCTCAGGCAAGTCCCGTGCACAGGGTCAGCCTGTTGGTTTTATAAATAGCCAAAAGGATCTCGCCAAGGGGAAGGACGTGAGGCGGGATGACAGCCAGGCTGCCTTCGGCACGAGCCCCACCCGTGCCCAGGGCACGGTGCCCGAGAACCTGCGTCCCTCCACCCCCTCGTCTGGGCCAGGCTGCAGGGATCACAGGGCAGCTGAGCTGCACGTTTCCAACTCAAAAGCATCAAAAACCACTGGCCTCTGCACCAGAGCAGCACCCAGCTTTATGCAAATGTCCCCAAGGCCTGGCTTTGCAGAGGACAGGAACTGCGGCCACACCCCCTCGGCTTGACCCTCGGTGCCTCCTCCAGTTTCCCTCCCAGCTGGGTCCTCTGCACCTGCCATTCTGCTTCTGACTCCCTGGGGATTCCACCCCACTGACTTTCCTCGGGACCCTGGGCCGCAGGACAGGCAGGGAGCCCACGTTACTCTCCAGGCACTACATCCGGGGGAGCAGTATTTGCTAGAATGGAAAGGGGACTTCGTATCCTGGTGCCTGCAGTGTCAGTTCAAGGCCAAACTCATAACACAGGGTCGCGGCTGGCGTCATCACACCCCAAGGAAGAGGCCGCAGTAGCTGCAAGGCGCTGAGACCCAGGTGCCGGTGGGGTTCAGGTCTGCGCAGCCCCAAAGGGCCTCCTTATGGAAGCCCAGCGAAGGAAAGGCTGGGGGCTCTCTAGGAGGGGGTAATGAGTGGGCTGGGGTCTGAGAGCTGACTGTGGCAAGCTGAGCCCCCTCCCTGCTCCCATGCCCCACCCCGCCCTTCCTCCAGCTGCAGAGCCTCCTTGGAAGGGAGGGGCACCCTTCCCCCTTTGCCCACCTGCCCCTTCCTGGCGAACACACACACACACACACACACACACACACACACACACACACACACAGGGGACCCGTGCCCTTCCTTCTCCTGGGCCTGGGGAGAATGCCCCTC
Source organism: Saguinus oedipus (assembly GCA_031835075.1). Taxonomy (NCBI): domain Eukaryota; kingdom Metazoa; phylum Chordata; class Mammalia; order Primates; family Cebidae; genus Saguinus; species Saguinus oedipus. The sequence continues at coordinate 41,354,361 of CM063175.1, read as the reverse complement.
CCCCAAATCAGCAAGGTCTGTCCTGAGTGACCTCAGGGGTCTTAAGCCCCAAGTGTCTGTGGGTTCTGACTGGGTGTGTCTGTGCTGCTGGGTTCCTCGGCCCCCAGGAAGATCAGCCCGCCTTCTGTCCCGCCGGCCCTGGTCCCTGCTCTGTAGCCCACCGGCCCACAACAGCTGTCGCCAGAGAAAGGCGCCAGGAGAGGCGGGAAGGGACTTGGGGGAGGGGCCAGGCCTGGAGGAGGCTCTAAAGAAGGAGAGGGAGGGGGAGGGGTGCGGAGGGAGGGAGGAGGCACCTGCCTCTCTCCTCTTTGCTCCCCTCTCTGCTCCCCTCCCGCGTCCCCTCTCCTTGTGGAGCATTCTGAGAGCCAGCGGGGGCCTCAGGTCTCACTGCCCTGCCCTGGCTTTGTCTGAGGGGACACTGGGGCTCAGAGGGGCCGGGATTCACCCCCAGCCGAGGCCCAGCACTGCAGAGACTCCTCAGGTGGGTCCCAGCGAGGATTAGGACCCCCGCCCCCACAGCTATGCTCCCACTGCCTTCTCGAACCCTGCGAGCCTCCCAGGGAGGTTAATCCTCTGCAGCTCCCCCCAAGCGGTCTGGGGGTGGCCAGGGAGACACCACCCAGGTGGCATCCAGAGCCACATTGAGCCTTCTTCATTCAGGACACCAGCCGGGGCCCCAAGAGGGCAGGGGCTGGGTCAGTTTTAGCTGTGGCTCTTCGGCGCACTCTCCCCAGCCCATGGGGAGGCCACGGGCCACAGGCTTCCCCCTGCTCTCCTCTTGTAGGACGGGGACCTATTTTAGAGTGAGGTCTCTGTGAGCCACGTAGGGTCTTCAGGGACAGCCAGAGCCCCAGGCAAGGAGCGACTCAGGCAGGACCTGTGCCGGGCGGGTGGTCCTGTCCTAGCCCCTGCTGGCTGTGCTGTTCTGGTCTCCAAAGGAGCAGCTCTCTTAAATACAGGGCCTCCTCTCTGCCCTCACCCTCACACCCAGTGTTTGTTGCATGCTCCCAACGGGACCGGCACCACCAGACAGCCTCGAGTTGGTGGGTGACTTGGATGCTCTCAGTACCCCAATTTTGTGGACAGGAATTAGAGGCCCAGAGGCCACATGATTCTCTAAGTGTTGCCCAGCTAGCAGGGAAGGGGTGCGTCCTGAACCCAGCCACAGCCGCCTCTACCTGCTGGATTTTCTGGGCCATTGAAGCCAGATGGCCACAGTGACCACAGGGTCGCTTCCTGCTGTGGCCACACAGAGTTCATGGTCTTGCCGACAAGTCTGTGGCCTGGGACTCCTCCAAGGCCCACTGAGGGTTCCCCTGCTCCTGTCTACACCCTGCTTTCCTGAACCATGTCCCCGAGACCCAGAAGGCACGCCCAACTGCAAAGGGCCGGTGTCCCGAGCTCAAGCACTGTGCCTGCCTGAACTGAGGCCCTATTGCTGGACAAGCCCCAGACCCACCCTTGAGGATGGGAGCGGCCAGATGCCAGCAGCACCCAGGGACAGGTGGCCAGAGGGAGCTGCCAGGGGCAGGTGGGGGCAGGGTCGTGTGCAGCCTCTTCCACAAGCAGGACTCTGCCTGAGCCACCAACTCAGGTCTGTCAGGAGCCCTGGAAGCATCCTGCACCAGACTGCCTGTCTGACCCGTGGCCCAGCCTGTGTGGTGATTCTTGTCCAAGCTCCCGGCCTCGTGGTGGGGCTAGAACTGGGCCCCTGAGCTGCAGGTGGAAGTTTCCCAGGGGTCACTCAGAGCCCTCCATGCCCGCATCCCCACTGAGCCAGGTCCAGGTCCCCAGCCCCAGCAGTACAGCGTCTTCCCCGAGCTCCTGGGCTGGACTTTAAAACAATGCCCCCCACTTCAGCTCCAGCCCCGCTCTGGGACCCCTGGGCGTGGGCCAGGGGCCATTCTCACGGCAGTGAAGCCCCGGGCCCCATGCCAGGCTGCTGAAGCCGGCCAGTCGGGGCTGCTCTGAGTCTCTGTCTGCACCTGGCGCTCCCACAGGGGTCAGAGGCAGGGGACCTCATGCCCTTGGCCCAGCGGTGCTGTCATGACGGGGCTGGGCCCTGGGATAAGAATGAGGCTTGGCACTCCCCATGAGGGCCCCTGCCAGCCTTCCTTGTGGGAAATCCCCACCTCCCTGAGCCGAGCCGTGCACCCAGGAATTTCTTACATGGCTTTTTGAAGACGTTGACCCCCAACAGGCATTTTCCCCCTCAGCCCTTTAGAAGTGCCCCTCCCGAGTACATCTGTCCTGCTTGCATCAGGAGTTTCAATTACCTGCGGCCACCACAGCCTGACAGAAGATGACGGACCGTGCCGCTGCCTGACGGATTCGGCCACCTCGCTATGGGCGGAGGTGTGAGGCCCACCATCACCCTGTGGCGGGGGAGTGCCATTTCCAGGAGGCGGGGGCTCAGACCAGACCCCGATGTGAGGCTCAGGGAACCCTCTGGGGCTTGGGGGGGCAAGTGCGCCCCACCCACAGGAAGGCAGAACTGCTCCTTCTGCCTCCCTGAGCCCAGGTCCTCCTCCAGACGCAGGGTCTGTGTGATCTCAGGGGCCCTCTGTCCTCTGCAGGGGAAGTGGGCGCTGAGCACCTTGGGGTCGGGAGGTGGCTTCTGCATCTCAGGAGACAGACAGTCTCACAGGTCTTCCTCCCTCCCTCCCCGGGGTCCAGCGGCCAGTTCCTGCCCCTCCCCAAAGTGGAGGACATGGATGTCCAGAGTGGGACCTGGAGGGGGCGGGGTCAGGACCCTTGTCCCCCAGGAGCAGCCGGCAGAATTGTTCCAAAGGGAGACAGGGGAGAGGTCGCTATCTCACTTTCTCACAGCACCTGGCCCCGTGCCCAGCCCACCCTTTCCCAGCATCTGCCTCAGTTTCCTCACCCATAACATGGCACTAGAACACGTGTGGAATGCTGGTGGGTGTTTCACTGGGACCTGAGCAGGGGTGAGTGGGCAGGGGCGGGCGGTGCAACCCTTAGATCCAGGCTGAGGGGCTCCTCGGAGGAATGGGTGCTGCTGCCTTCCAGACACCCCCCTGCCCTGGGGCTGCAGCTGCCCAAGGATGTACCTTGTTTGGCCCCATATGGTCTTCGACAGCCCAGCATCTGCAATGGACCCTCTGCCTCCCCTACCCCACTTCACTCAGCTCGTCTGACTGGAGCCTCACGGCCCCCACTCCCTCCAGTGCCCAGGGTGGCTGGGCCGCCCACCCCTGTGCCTCGGACATGCGTGCACTCCAGCTCCTGGAATGGGGACCTGAGGGAGGAAGAGGGCCAGGCTGGGTGCCCTCGCGTCCCCCAGAGGCCCAGCACTGCCTCCTCCCTCGCAGGCCCTGCCTGGAGCTGGGCATAAGTGAGGAGGTGGGATCTGCCCCCGACATGCTGTGTTTCGGGTGCCTATTCCCACAGTTTGGGCTGTTTTTCCTGTAGTGCATGTAGCAATTTCCCCACCTGGGACTCCCTGGGCCCGGGGCAGCCAGCCTGTGGGCAGGGCCAAGCACAGGGAAGCCAGGCCATGCTGCGCCTCCCAGGTCGGGTCGGGTCCTTGCACTCTCCTCTCGGGTGCTGCCCACCTGCCATCCACCTCCTGGCACAGTCGGGGCCTGGCTATGGGCAGTGGGAGAGACAGGCAGGAACGAGGCCCCCAGCAGCTCCCACAGCCTGGCCTTTTCCCTAAAAGAAGCAGCCCACATGGCAGGGCCTGAGACTCCCAGGAATGGTGGAGCCTGCCACGAAGGGATATCACGGCCTCACTGGCCCTGCCTGCGCCCCTCCAGTCCTCTTCTCCTGGAAACAGCACCTCCGTCTTCCTTTGGGGGTCCCTGTGGGGGGCCTGCCCCACTTCATTCCATCATCACCCTATTCCGGGCATTGTGGGCCTAGGCCACTCAGAGGCACAGGGGTGGCTCAGAGACGAGCCCATGACCACATTCAGATCAATGAGAGGCAGGGCTGCTGGGCTGCGGGGAAAGAGGGTTGCCCTCTCCACAGGGATGGGGCATACAGGCAGAGCCTGGTACTCTTCACCACGAGAGGAGAGGCTGACCAAAAACAAAGGCACTGCAGGGGACAGCAGGCATGAGATGGAGGGAGGCAGCCGTGAGGCACCTGGACCCAGCCACCCCCGAAGCCCTTCCTACACCTGGACCCAGCCATGCCCGAAGCCCTGCCTACACCTGGACCCAGCCACGCCCCAAAACTTTCCTACACCTGGACCCAGTCATGTCCAAAGCCCTTCCTACATCTGGACCCAGCCATGCCCGAAGCCCTTTCTATACCTGGACCCACCCATGCCTGAAGCCCTTCCTACACCTGGACCCAGCCACACCCAAAACCTTTCCTACACCTGGACCCAGCCATGCCTGAAGCCCTTTCTACACCTGGACCCAGCCATACATGAATCCATTTGTATCTCTGGATTGACAGTTACATGAGCCGATACATTTTCTCCTTTGCAATTTGAAGTGTGCTGAGAAACCCACAGGGGAAGCTATACAAGCAAGAGGCTATCTGCTGCTTCTGCCCGTGTCCCAAGACAGGACAGGCCACAGTGACCGCCCCCACTCCAGTCCTCTGCAGAGGGCAGCCCCCACTCACCATGACAGATGTGGTCATGCCCTCCAGGTGGAAGACGTCCATGCTGGAATCCATGCCACCCACCACCTCATTATTCCCCCGGCTTGACTGCGGAAGGTCGAAGTAGGTGCTGTCTGGTTCCCTGGGGCAAGGAGAGGAAAACAGAAGCTGTCAGCCCCCAGTCCGGGTGTCACCCCCACACCTCCCAGGTGCAGAGCTCAAGGCTAGCCCGAGACTCCTGATGAGGCCCATGTCTTCTGCCCCTCCCAGGCCCTCTCATCCCTTCTTCAGGCTAGCCCGAGACTCCTGATGAGGCCCATGTCTTCTGCCCCTCCCAGGCCCTCTCATCCCTTCTCCAGGCTAGCCCGAGACTCCTGATGAGGCCCATGTCTTCTGCCCCTCCCAGGCCCTCTCATCCCTTCTCCGTCCTCCATCTGCACCTCCAGGGCTACTGTGCTTGCCAGAGACACAGAACCAGTCACGGGCTCCGTTTCCTGGGCCTCTGCTGGCCATGGCCCCTCTCCAGAGATGGCCAGGGAAAAGTGTCTGAATTTTGGTTCTGCCTCCCCAGGGAAGGCCTAGGGCAGCAGTCCCCCTTCCCTACCCCTCTGACCGAGCCCTGTCCTCAAGCTGATGAGGGTGGCCAACGCTAGCCCAAGACCAGTGTGGGGTCACCTCTCCTGCTCTGGTTCAGTTAGGCCAGTAAGGGTGGCCAAGGCTAGCCCAGAATCTCAGCAGGGGTTGCCAAGGTTAGCCCAGAGTCCCAGTGAGGGTGGCTGAGGCCAGCCCAGAATCTCAGCAGGGGTTGCCAAGGTTAGCCCAGAGTCCCAGTGAGGGTGGCTGAGGCCAGCCCGGAATCTCAGGGAGGGTCACCAAAGTTAGCCCAGAGTCCCAGTGAGGGTGTCAGAGGCTGGCCCACAGTCCTCCGGGGGCCACCCCTCCTGCTCTGGCCCAGTTATCCCAATGAGGGTGGCTGAGCCCAGAGTGCCTCCCGGGGAGCCCCCAGCTCTGGCCAGCCGAGTGCACTCACAGAGAGCTCCAGAGGTGCTCGAACGTAGTGCCCCCATCGGGGGAGGTGGTGGTGGACTGGGCCATCTTCCCCTCGCCGGCCTCCAAGGGCAGCTTGCTCTGCAGGGAGGAAAGAATGACACCTGAGCGCCCTGGGAATGTGTGCCCTGTCCTTCTGTGACAGCCTGGGGGGAGGCAGGCAAAATCCCAGCTCCCTTCACAGCAGCACCAGTCCTGGGAGCTGAACGGTACACATAGCCCAGATGCCCATCAGCAGATGCCTAGAGTGTCCCTCGAGCACTGGCAGGTGCCCCCTCACCTTCCCTGTGCTCTCTCCACTCTCATTTTGTCCACCCTGTCCCCTACGGCTGGAAACCGAGGGCCAGGTGGGCAGCTCTGCCTTGGAGGTGGCCAGCCTGGATCAGACCCATCTGCGGGGGCTTCTCAGAAGTGCTGCCTTGGAAGAGGGGATGACAGCAGTACCCACTCCTGGGGCTGCCGTGGGGGCCTTGGGGAGAGCAGTCTTTGAGATGCCTGGGCCGGGATGAGCGCATGAGGCCTGTGGTCGCTGCCATGATCCACTGTGTCTAGGTTTGGCCTGGGGGATGCAGCCAGGTTTGGGGTCTCCGTGATGCCTGGAGGCTGCAGCCAGGTTGGGGGTCTCCCTCATGCCCACAGGTGGCTCAGGTCCTGATCACCCCATCTTGGGAACAGCGTGTGTGAGGGATGCCCTGGAGGCTGCAGCCGAGCCCTGGGCTACAGCCTCACTGTGCTGCCTGCTATGGGCACAGACACCCTCCTGCCTTCTGAGCTCCTCCCTGGATCCCAGCCCCACAAGGAAGCCTGGCAAGGCTGGAAACCTGGAGCTGCCCTGTCCTGGAGGTGGCCACTGCCTGGGTGGTCCCACTTTGAGAAGGAGATACCTGGGGACTGCGGAGCCCTGACCCCAGAGTCCATCCGCTGGTCTTTGTCTCCACCATTGTTCCCCTGAGAGCCCCTGTGTCCAGCTCCCAGTGGCCCTAGACACCCATGAGGAGGTGGCAGTGTCCAGGCAGGGCACAGCTGGGATCTCTGCTTCTATGCTGAGGGGGAGGGGACAGGGAAACCGGAGCCAGCCCTACCCATAGCCCCCAGCCCTGGCTGAGGTGACCTCTCCCCTGAGCCAGTCTCCCAGGTCCTCAGCAAGGTGCCATGGGACTGGCTTGGCCACCGCCCTGCAGTGCCCAGGCAGGCAGGCCCGGACCTGCCCATGGCCGGTGGGGTGTAGGGCACCTCCTGCAACCTGTGGCTTTTGTCCTTCCCCAGGCAGGTGGCAGCTGATGGAAGCCTGTGGCATGCTCCTGGGCCACCGCATGCCAGGCGCTGGAGAAGTGGCATGGGCCAGGCTCGGGTGTGGCCAGTGGGCCTGAATGGCCTGGGACAAGTAGCTTAGAGAGCACTGACCACAAGCCAACTCTCCCAGGAGGGCGTGACCACCGCTCTGCCGCTTTTCAGGAGCCGCAGGCTCAGAGGCGTTAAGTGACTGGCCTGAGGTCACACAGCTGTAAAGTGCAGGTGAGGAATGTCCCAGGGGCCCTTGGCCCCGCCCCACTTCACTGTCAGGCAGCCAGGCATGAACTTGTAGGCCTCAGACCCTAGGCTGGGCTCCCTGAAACCCCCGGGGAGCTGAGGATGTCAGAGGAGAGCAGCATCCCATGAATTTACAGCTGGAGGGCCTGACAGGAAGCGGAACTGCAGGCCCAGCTGAGGCTGGCACGGGGCCTCGAGGGTGGGCAGAACCCGCCCTGGCCTGTGCCCCACGGCCCAAGAGGTGGCCTCTTGGTGCAGGTTCGTGGGCCGAGGCTGGATGGGCACAAGTGAGGGGCCCGAGCACGTTTCCTGAAAGGCAGGACTGGAGGGGCTGGACTGGGAGGGAAGAAGTTCCCTCTGATCCAAGAGGACAAGCCTTGGAAAGTTTTGCCGCCAGAGGCCACTGGGTTGAATCCCCTTTGTTTTGCAGCTGGGCCACCTGAGCCCAGAGGTGAAGATGACTCGGCTGCAGCCACACAGCAGGTGGATGGCAAAATCCCAGCTCCCTTCACAGCAGCACCAGTCCTGGGAGCCGAATGGTGCACACATCTGCTGATGGCCCAGATGCCCATCAGCAGAGGGCTGGGCACATGAGACACGGTTCCCGCAAATGAGGAAACATTACAGAAAGGAAGGAAGCTGTGACGTGCTACAGTATGGGTGAGCCCTGAAACATCATGCTCAGGACACATGACCTCATCTGCCAGCCTGTGAGCTATCCCCCTACAAAAGGCTAAGGTGGGACAGAGACAGGGACAGAGACAGACAGAGACAGAGAGAAACAGGGACAAAGAGAGACAGAGACAAAGAAAGACAGAGACATAGAGACAGGGAGACAGATAGAGACAGGAAGAGAGACACAGAGAGACGGGGAGAGAGACAGAGTGTGAGAGCCATCGGCATCCCACTGCACCCCCACCGGAGGTCCAGGGCTTCCGTGAACAGGTGTGGACGGGGCATGCCTCCAAGGGCTCACAGGAACTGGTCAGTGAAACATTATTTGTGACCTCGTGCCTGGGACATGGACGTTGGCTGTATTTTCAAGCTGGCATCGTTTTAACTCCCGCTGGGTTCTGAGCCACACCCTCTTCCCACTAACCCTGAATGAAGAACAGCAACTCTTCTTGTCTGCGCACCCCTGCCTGCCGGACCCCAGCTGCCACACGCCCCGATCGGCATCCGCTGCCCACTGCAGGACAACAGCTTGGCCTCTCACCCCTGCCTGGGCACAGAACAGAGGCCAGTGAGCTTGGTCAGGGGGTCCCCGATCCCGCCTGCCAAGCCCTCCAGGCCCATAGCACAGGCCTCCTCTGCCACCATCAAGAGCACATGGGGTGGGGAAGGGGCGTCCTCTGTGCTGGGAGTTGGGTCCCCAAACATTCCCCAGGCCTGCCTGCCTGGGACTTGAGCAGCGGGCCTTCAGGTGCAGGCGTGTGTCCAGAAGACCTGGGCAGACGCATCTTCCAGGCCACCCCTCCCCACTGGGGGCTGGGGGCGCCCAGGATCTGCACCTTTACCAAGCCCCCAGGGAAGTCATGAACAGTCTGGAACAGGTTCCCGAGGAGGACACTGTCATGAAGGCCGGCCGCCCCGCTGCAGCCACCAGCCTCCCTGGAGCCGTCGGGTTCCTCGCCGGCAAAACCAGGAATCGGAAACCCACCCCGACTTAAAGCACACGGAGGAACTGGAACCGGAAGCCACGGAATGCCCGATTTCCAACTTCCGGGCAAAACTCCAACGCTGGTGACATCAGCCCCAGGGTCCCACAGGAACACTGGTGACACCCACAGAGCCCAGGCAGGAAGTCCAGGACCACGTGGCCGCCCTCTGTCCCGAGTGGGTGGGATGGGAACAGGCCCTTCAGCCAGGGTTGCCAGGTCTGGGGTCAGGGGCAGGGACGAAGACCCGTCTGCAGGGCTCAGGGAGGAGGGTGCAGCTGAGGGCCCCTCCCACCACAGATGGCCTGCCTGCTGCCCCGCTGCCCCGCTGCCCCGCTCCCCCACTCCCCCGCTCCCCTGGTCCAGGGAGCCGAGCATGGGGATGAAAGAGACGTAGCCTCCCACCTCGGAGCAGCTTGCACCCTGTGAAATACGAGGGCAGCTGGGGGTGCCTGAGCAGGCTGCCCTCTCCCTCCTGGGCCGTGGCCGTCGGGAAGTGGGAGAGAAAGGGAGACAGATCCCCTGGGACAGCCTGGGGGAATCCCAGAGCCTCATCCTGAAAGCTTGAGGCCAACCCCACGACCAAATCAATAATGCCTGAAACCCTGTGGGTGGAGGTGCCCCCTGGGTAGAGCAGTTCACATGCCGCCAAGTGAAATGGTTTGTGTGAATCTCTTCCGGGGACACCGGCCACCCGATGGCGGCCCAGTGAGGGTGTGTACCACGTGCCACGTTACCAACCAGGAGACGCACACAGAGAGGGAAGGCCAGCTCCCCATGGGTACGCAGCCAGTCAGGGTGGAGGTTGAACCCAGCAGCCTGGCTCTACCCTCATCTGGCCTGGAGCTCAGCAAGGGAGGCAGAGGCCCAGCTGCAACCCCTCCCTAGTCTGCATTCCCACCACACAGCCCCACCCCGAACCCTGCCTGGGAAGCCCCTGCCTGGGAAGCCCCTGCCTGCATCTTTCTTCACAGGTACATTGAGGCCTAACACATCCAGACACCCCAGGGGCCCGCCCTGCCCTCCGCTGCCTGCCCAGGCCTTCTTGCTGTCATATGTGTGTTTGGGTCACACCAGGACACACGATTCCTGCCCGCTGCTTCTGCCCTGAAGCCCAGCACTGCTGGGCAATGCTCCAGCCCCCATCCCGCTCTGCCCACACAGCCCACCTGCTGCTCTCTGGCTGTGTGACCCTGGACAGGTGTCTTGCCCAGTCTGAGCCTCTATTTCCTGGTTTGTAAAATGGGGATAATTGTGGCAGCCGCATCCTAGAAGCGCTGGGTGGAATGAAGTAACTCTGCATATAAAAAGCAAAAGCACTCCTCTCTCTGGGCACATGGAGGATGCCCCATAAACAGTATCAAGTTGCCATTGACCAACCATTACTTAGTATCAGGTGGTAGCAGGGGAGGGAGAAGAATGAGGTGCGTCCCAAGGACAGGATCCAGGCTGAGGAACAGAGCTGCACACGTGAGGGCGGAAAGGTGGGGCCTGGTGGCTGCTTCGTGCCTGGATCCTTTGAGCACCTCCCTATTGCATGGTCAGCGTGTGGCTCACCCCCTTTTACAGTGGCCTTTGTGCCCTTTTGCAGAGCACCAGCCCGTCCTAAGTCTCTCGGGGATGAGGTACCTTCGAAACAGGTATGCCCAGCCGCAGTGGCCTCCCAATGCCAGCTCCACGCCCCAGGGCTTGCAGTGCTGGTAAACAGATAACCCTGGCCCACTGGAGGCAAATAACGTGTGTCTGCGAAGCCCTCAGAGGCTGGTTATGAGGAGGGGGTGTGGTGAAAGAGGTCTCCACCCCAACCCCAGCTTGCCTACGCCTCGGGGTGGGCGGTGCTCCTGGGGGGAAGTGGGTCAGGAGAGACTGGAGGAGTGGTCAGAGGCATGAGAGGCCCGATGGGCTGAGCTTCTTCTACGAAACGGACAGAGGTGTGGGCAGGGGCATGGCCCTTCCGGGGACGAGGTTGGCGGCAGAGGGAATAGAGCAGGGCCATGTCAGGGAACTGGAGCCCTGAGCTGGGAGACGTTTCCTGCCAGAAGCCCACCTGTTAGAGGAAGGGCAACCCGGGGGTGGGGTGCAGTGAGAGCAGAGCTGTCACGGAGGGAGGTTCAGACCAGCACGGTGAGCACAGAGAGAAGACCCAGACGGCTGACTGCTGAGGACGGGGGCAGAGGGTCCAGGGCTGGGACGGAGTGGAGCTTATGGCCAGAGTGGGTGTCTGAGTCGATACCTGTGTTTGCTGGTGGTACAGGTGACTGATGGGGCCACAGCTGCCTTCGCTGGAGCTGCCACAGCCTCACCCTGCTCGGACACATCCCTGCCCTTCCCCCTCCAATCCTCTCCCACCTCCTTTCTACCCCAAGGGGTCACACTGGGTGTCACCAGCCCTTTCGTGGCCAGTGCCCATGTAGGAATTGCCTGAGCTGTCCTCCAAAATCTTCCTTTTTTCCGCAACAAGCACTTCCGCTTCTCCAACCAAGCGAGAATGACCGTTCCCAAGCTGCCGTCCCCACCTGGCCACCCTCCTCTGGACACCCCCCTCCCAGGGGGGATGCCCCACTCTGAGATGCCCCCACCCTGCACAGACCCCTCAGCCCTTGCTCTGGGCTTTTCTCTAAGGGGTCTGGGGTGCACCCTCTGCACCCAAGGCCGTGTCTCACTGTTGACCACTCCCCACCCTGCCGTCCGAGGGGACATGCCCTTCCAGACAGCCGTCCACCTCCTGAGCTTGTCACGCGCCCCGCTGAGTGCCACCTTGACTCAATGCCCAATCCTCCCTCCTGGCCGCTCTGGAGTCAGCCGCTCAGCCCTGTGACCTCCCTGAGAGGCTGTGACGGGATCCACCCGCCCCTCACTCCCTCCAGGGGCAGCGCTGCCGCTCCTGAGTGTTGTCCACAGGCCCTCAGGGTTGCCTTCCTGGTAATGCCGCCCAGCATCCCCTGAGCACTCACCCTGTGCCAACTCCTCCATGTTTTCAAGCTCATTCAATCCTCAAAGGAACCTGGAGGGAGGTTCCCAGCTGTTCCCAGAGGCCCCTCGAGGGCCAGCAGCCTGCGCAGGGCCGTGCAGCTCGGAAGCACCAAGGCCAGCTGAGGCTCCGGTGAGCTCTGCCTTCCCGCCAGGCAGCTGGTCCTCCAGAAGCCCTGGCTCCTGCAGGGCAGACAGTGACCCAGCCTTTGCCCCCCGTGTGAAGCAGGCTCCTCAGAATGGCTGGGTCAGCCCAAGAGCCGCCAAGGCCCTGGGTAGGGCTGCGATCTCTTGGGACTCACAAGCCAACAGAGGGGCACTGGCCATGGCAGAGCTCGGCCAAGGGGCAGCCTGGCAGCTTGTAGGTTAGAGAGAGGCAGGAACAGTGACGTGGGGCTGGACAGGGTGCAGGGCCACCAAGGTCACATGGCTCCTGGGCTCCACATGACTCCAGGTCTGAGGGGGCTGCTTCCCACCACATTCCCCGCCCCAATGCCCCACGCCTCTCCAGGGACGTGACCACCCCTGGCCACCCGAGGCAGTTCCATGGAACCCTGAGACCTGGATAGGTGCCAGCCCTGAGGGAGGCTGCCCAGACCCCGCTCTGACCAGCACGGCACCCACGAGGGAAGCTGGCAGGAAGCCTCGCTCCTCGGGCCCCTGCACCCCATTTAAGAGACACCGGTCTCCCTCGGGCCTCCCAGGCCTCCTCCCTCCCAGCACCCGCCGCATGGGAAGACATTGGCTTGCGGATGCTTTGCCGGCCAGACCACCAAGCCCTACCTGCTGTGCTCCAGGCTGCAGCCCCAGCAACCGCGTGGGACCCAGTAGGTGCTCCACGAAGAAGCGATGACGGAATCACTGATTTGGTTTGAGCTAGCGGGGCCAGAACCACAGTGACTGCGGGGGAAGCACCTTTGGGATTAGATTGCTTAACTTCCTCTTCACTTCTTTCTTTCTGTTTTTTTTTTTTTTTTTTGAGACAGGTCTTGTTCTGTTGCCCGTGCTGAAGTGTAGTGGTGCGATCTTGGCTCATTGCAATCTCCGCCTCCCAGGTCAAAATGATTCTCCTGCCTCAGCCTCCCAGCTGTGCGCCACAACGCCCGGCTAATTTTTGTATCTTTAGTAGAGACAGCGTTTCACCATGTTGGCCAAGCTGGTCTCAACTCCTGACTGACCTTAAATGATGTGCCTGCCTCTGCCTCCCAGAGAGCTGGGATTACAGGCATAAGCCCCTCGCCCGGCCTTCCTCCCCACTTCTAAGGGGCTCCTTTATGTCCCCACCTGGAAATGGGGCTCTTGAGTAAGTTCAGACCGCGGGAGACGACACTGACATTCCAGAGGCCTGGGTGGTCTCCCTGCCTTAGGGATGAGCAGAGAGACCCTCAGAGTGGTGGGAAACGCACCTGGATGACACGGCAAGCCAGGAAGAGCCCACGGTCTCACCCCACCAGACCACATGTCCATCCAGGAGGCCAGTCTGGACCTTTGCTAAGAGCAAGGGGAACAGGATCCGGAGGCCCTGGCCGCTGGGACTTCCCCCGAGACTTCAGCCAGTCACTCAGTTTCCCCACCCACCCCTCACCGCCAGCAGCACCCTTGCACATACATGCACATGCACAGACATATTCACACGTGTGCACAGGCCCCGGCGCGCACACACTCTGCCCTAGTCACAGCAAATCCCTACAAGCACCTCCTCTGTCCTCCAGTTTGATGGGGCCCAGAGGAGCCCCCAGCCTGGGAGTCCAGTCCTGGAAGCAGGACCCAGGCAGAAGGAACAGGACGTGCCCGGCCCCTTCCTGCTGTCCAGGTCTGGGTCAGGCTTGGGAGTGGCTGCGTGAGTGCCAGGGAGGCCAGGGCAAGGCTTGCTGTTGCTGGAGAGGTTCCAGGACAGTGAGGGGGCTGGGGAGGAATGGGGGGTTCTGGATCAGCTGCGTGAGGCTCAGGATGGTGGCCCCCCCAGCCCGGAAGCTCCTGGATGTGCCTGGCTGGGGCAGTCACTCTGCGCCTCCTTGGCAGAAAGTGGAGAGAGCTCCTGGCGGGTCCAAGGTGTGGGAGGTAGCAGTACCAGGGCCACTTCTGCTCCCCTAGCCCAGGGTCACACGAGGAACCCTGACGTGGCATTTGGGGCAGATGGCTCCCCAGGGCGCCCCAAAGCTGTGGCTTGTCCCATCAGGGGAACCGCGGGCAAGGCCTCCCCTCCCTGGCCTGAACAGTACTGCGTTCCCGGCTGCCTCCTGGGAGGCAGCCTCAAGGGGCTCTCTGCACCTCAGAGTGGGTCCCTGGAACAGCTGCACCCACCACAGCAAGGATACCCACCCCCGACTCAGGCCGAGAGGAGGGCGAGCCAAGCTGAAGCCTACCTTGGCTGAGCCTGGGCCCCGGAGTGTCAGTGGGGCCAGGTGGAGGTGGCCCTCGGCTGGCTTCTGGCTCCCGCAGGCGGGCGGTGGCAGCAGCGTCCCGGTTGCCTAGGTGATGACATTGGAGCTACTGGCCTGGAGCTGCAGGGCAGCTGGGGGCGGAGCCTGGCCTGGAGCCCTGGGGCCGGAGTCGGTCCTGGGACCAACACCTGCGCTGCCGCGCTGCCTGGGCCCCTCCTCAGGGCGACCACGTGGCCGAGCTCAGGGCAGCCAGGACAGGGCTGTCTCCACCCAGCTTTGCACTCAGATCTACTCCTCGTTGTGGACATTTCCAAGCACTCTGAGAACCACAGAGAACGGCCCAGGAACCCATCCGCCCAGGAACCCATCTGCCCAGCCCCAGCGCTTGTCACCCTGACCTCCAGCTTTTGCTTCCTGGGGCATTACACAGCAAATTCCACATAGGAGACCATCTCATCTGTACTATGCCAGCATGTGCTTCCAACAGGTAAGAACCCGTCTTTTAAAACATTAGGTCAAACCCTGAAATCGCTGATAATCAACTGCTCCGGTCGTACCGACAACACACACCCTCGCTCGCAGCGAGTTCAGGTAGTTCAAAGTTATATGCAGCTGTGATGTCAAATTCTGAATCTCTAATGCTGGTCAGAGAACTCTGAGGGGCCCTGTCCCCAGTTCTGGGGAGATGCATGCTGCCACCGTGCCTCCTTCCTGCCCCGCCACTGCAGCAGCACGGAGCGGACACAACGAAAGGGACTTGGCCGGCAGGACGGAGGTGAGGCTCTCACGGTGGAGGGATGGTTTGGAGTCTCCAGATGGCCCCACATAACCACCATGTCCATCCAAGCGGGAGGAGAAAGGGCAGGGAGGAGAGAAGATGCCACATTACTGGCTTGGAAGATGGAGGAGGGGCCAAGAGGTGAGGGACGCGAGTGGCCTCTAAGCCCAGAGGAGGCAAGGAGACAGGCTCCTGCAGTCCCTCCCGAGGGGGCGCAGGCAGCCCCGCCATGCCTTCATCTCAGCCCGGCAGACTGGCCTCAGGTATCTGAGCTCCAGGACTGAAAGAAGATAAATCTCTATCGCTATAAGCCACTAAGTGTGTCATTGGTCACAGCAGCCATAGGAGACAAATGCCACAAAGCCCCAGCTTGGGAAACCTCTCCTGCAGGGATGCCCTCGTTTCCTAGGGACCGCAGAACAGGCCTAGCACCACATTCCGGCCGAGCAGAAACCCTGGAGGGTAATATGCCTGGCTCACACCTCCGGCCGGGGGATGAGGGTGTGGAGTCTCTTGTTTGCGTAGTCCTGAGGGATGCTTGGTGCTTTTCGCCACCGCCTGGACAGGCATGGTGGGGGCGCATCACACACAGCAGGAACACAGCAGCCTGTGTACCTGGGAATGCAGCTCTCAGATCACGGGCTGCTCCACGTGAAGTGACGGTGTGGCAGCTGAGGCTCCCCACTCCTACTGCCCGGGCGGACACAGGCTGAATGCAGGTGCGTTGCTGTGGAGCGGTGGATCTGTGTTCAGTATGCGTGTACACACGTGGGATACGGTGCAGCAGGGGACATAGGAGCCATGCACAGCAGGTGCATTTCCGCCTACACACTGCACAGATGTGTGTGACGGACACTCGTGGCTGTTGGCTCCAGCTGGGGAGGTGGCGCCTCATTGCAGCCGAAAAGCATACCCACGGTCCATTCTCAAGCTCACCAATCTGGGTTCCTTGGCTGCAGTGACCTCCTGGCCTGCACCCCTCCTCCCCACCCCCCAGTTCATAGGAAACTGAAGGGAAAGGAGAGGCCTGAACCCAGGGAGGCTGGTGCCTGGCTCCTTTCAACATCCTTGTTGGAGACCAAAGGTGGGCGGGAGGCCCAAGGGCCTCATCCAGTGACAAGGACAGCAGCTGGACCCTGGCACAGCCACGGCCAAGTCTGTTCCCTGGTCTGAAGAGCAGCTGGCACAGAGTGACAGTGGCCATGAGCTCTGGGGGGCACTCAAGAGGGGGTTCAAGGGGCATTTCTGCCCACCTGCGCACCATAACACGAGGGTCGAGAAGCTATTCCTGATTATCCTGCCCTATTTTAAACTCCAGGGTGAGCCCTTGTTTATTTCTTTTTTCTTTTTCTTTTCTCTCTTTTTTTTTTTTGAGATGGAGTCTTGCTCTGTCACCAGGCTGGACTCAGCTCACTGCAACCTCTACCTCCCAGGTTCAAGCAATTCTCCTGCCTTAGTCTCCTGAGTAGCTGGGATTACAGGCACGAACCACCATGCCCAGCTAATTTTTTTGGTATTTTTAGTACAGACGGGGTTTCACCATGTTGGCCAGGATGGTCTCAATCTCCTGACTTCAGGTGATCCACCCACCTCAACCTCCCACAGTGCTGGGATTACAGGCGTCAGACACTCCCCTCACCAGTTCCCTTGTTTATTTCTATCAGACAAGAGCTGAAGAAGAGACTGTATGGATGAGGGGACTGTCTGTTTTCTGCAGCTGCTGCAACCAGTGACCACACAATTAGAAGCATAAAAGGAGACAAATTACTCTCTTACACTTCTGTAGGTCAAAGTCCAAGCTGGGTCCCAGGGAGCTAAAAGCAAGTTGTGGGCAGGCTGTCTGATCCTGGAGATCTGGAAGAACACGTTTGCCCCTCTTCCCATCTTTGGGAGGCCCTGGGGGAATTCCTACCTCCCCATCCTCCCCATCCTCCCCATCCAGCCTCAGGAGGAAGCCGGCATCCTCCGCATCCTCCACATCTTTCCATCCGGCTTCAGGAGGCCACTGGCATTCCTTGGGATGTGACCCCCCTCCTCCATCTCTGAAATGCATCCCTCCAGCCTCTGCCTCCATCACCAGCTCCTTCTCTGACCCCTCTTGTGGGACCCCCTGATGACACTGGGCCCACCCGGAACCTGCCCGATGGTCCCCCATCTCAAGATAACTGAATCCCAGTCCCTTTGCCGTGGGAAATAACATTGGGGTGTGGAGCTCTTTGGGGAGCCACCTTTTTACCAGCCATAAATGCCCCTCATTGAAAAACATGTTTTCTGAGCCCTCTGTGTGGGAGTCAGTCCAAAAGCGGCCTGGGAGAGACACCTGCTTGGCACTGAGCCACCTGAGCTCAGATAGGGCACAATCTCCGCAGCCAGCACTTACTCATTTCTGAGACGAAGGGTTTCTGGGGCAGCCCTGTTCCTACTCAGTGAGACACACAGGACAGGCCTCTCTGTGGCCAAAGGGCACCCTAGCCTGCAGCCAAGGTCAGGGACGTGTGCAGCTGGTGGTGGGTGGTGGGAGGGAGCCAGCAGAGGGGCCATGAAAGGCCCCCGCCCACTCGCCAACCTTCACCACCAGACCCCTTCCTTTCTCCCCACAGCTCTTCAGTATCTGCCTGCAGCCCGCCCATGTGACACGAGGCATTGCCGAGGACAGTGGCGGAAGTGAAACTGCTAATATGGCCTCTGGGTTACGCCCCACCCAACACATAGCTTACTCTGCAGCAGGCTCCATTTTCAGATTTTACATACATTAGTCTGGGAGACAGAGCAAGACCCTGTCTCAAAAAAAAAAAAAAAAAAAAAAAAACTAAATTAACTGGGTGGGGTGGTGTGCGCCTGAAGACACAGGCAGGAGGATGGCTTGAGCTCAGCCGTTGGAGGCTGCGGTGAGCCCAGCCGTTGGAGGCTGCGGTGAGCCGTGACGGCACCACTGCACACCAGCCTGGGCCCCAAAGTAAGATTCTGTCTTTAAAAGAAAAAAAAAAGTCCAGGCACAGTGGCTCACGCCTGTAATCCCAGCACTTTGGAAGGCCAAGGTGGGTGACTCAGTTGAGGTCAAGAGTTCGAGACGGGCCTGGCCAACATGGTGAAACCCCCACCTCTACTAAAAATACAAAAAGTAGTCAAGTGTGGTGTTGGGCACCTATAATCCCAGCCACCTGGGAGGCTGAGGCAGGAGAATTGCTTGAACCCGGGAGGCGGAGGTTGCAGTGAGCTAAGATTGCACCGCTGCACTCCAGCCTGGGTGACAGAGCAAGACTGTCTAAAAAAAGAAAGAGAGAGAGAGAGAGACAAATCAAAGGACGCAGGGGTCAGAGAGTTATGAAACTTCAAATTACGAATGATTTACATGCATCCCACTCATATTGAGTGCTTCTGGTTTTGAAGTTTTATCTTGCGCAAATTATTTAGCCTGTAACGTTTCACCGTCAAGAATAGTCTCCTTCCGTTACTCTAGTACTTTCGAGGAGCAAATGAGCAATTGAAGATGAGGCGGTGTTCCTGGAGTTTCCTAACCTCACTCTTACAACGGTCTATTTTGCTATTTTTATCAGAATTCATCATTTTCATATTAATCCAATTAGCGTCCCGTTTACCAATACCTCGTTTTCATATTAATCCAATTAGCGTCCCGTTTACCAATACCTCATTTTCATATTAATCCAATTAGCGTCCCGTTTACCAATACCTCGTTTTTTAGTTTGCAGCTTCCTTCTAAAAGCTTGGGGGACCTTCCACAACTCCATCTGTCCTCCCTCGTTACGGACAAATAATTAGTCAAGGAGCTGTCCCTGATCAAAATTCAAGAACCCAGAAGCAAGTTGGAGCATGCCTCGCTCCAGAAGAAAACATGGCAGGAGACTCTTCTAATTGCGAGGGGACTGGCTGAGAGTCACGAGGGCAGCCGGCGGGGACTGTGGGACCAGGAAGGAGAGAGACCCACTCTGATCGTGAGTTGTGAGCGTCGAGGATCACAGCTTATTAAGTACCTTGGCGCTTGCGTCTCCGTTGACATGACAATGACTGGCAGAGCCTTTCTTCCATGATCTGGGGGTGACTCCACCCTGCCTTGTGCACAGCGCAAATTCCGAGGACCCCAAAGGGAGGATGGTGAGTTGCCTTGCCCGCCGAGTCGTGCGCCTTGTCTGGGTGATTGGACTCACAGGAGGCGGTCACCTCTAAAGGAGGAGCACAGCTTCCCTTTGTAGGCTGACAGCATCTGGCCAGCGTTGATGGATTTTCTGCAGGAGAGAGACCCCTCTCTGTGGCCCAGCCAAGGCCTCCCACAGACTCTACCACCCTCCCCACAGCCATCTCACAGTCAGGAAGGACCCACACTGGACCCAGGCTGCTCCTCTGTTCCCCACAACATCCAGGCCCCAGTCTGGCGGGTGGGCATCGCCCAGGTGGACTCGGAGGCCAGGAGGCTGCAGGAGAGAAAGCTGCAGGTCGAGCTCACGTGTTTGGGCTGGTGGAGAAAATGGAGCCAGGAAGTCATTGGTAAAATCACAGGAGACGGTGCAGCCCTGGTGAGCAGTCATTCCCCTGCCCTCTCCAAAGGACCCAGGGAAACACGGCACCTCTCCTGCAGGAGGGCTACCCGCCCCCTCAGCCTGGGCTTCCCCAGGTGCCACCGCCTGACACTTCAGAGCAGCAGGTGAGCAGATAGAGGCCCCACCCCTCCCCACAGGCACTCTGAGCCACAGGGGGTGCGCCAGCTTCCGCAGGGAAGCAGGTGGGTCCTTCCCATCCAGTGCAGCCTCCCCTGGGCAGGGGGAAATGCCCCGGGCTGGGTGGGAGCCCTGCGGGCTCAGGCCCACATCTGGGCTGGAAGCAGGGTAGGAGGCACAATGCCCGGGTGCCTGTGCCCAGGCTGGCAGGGCAGAGGGGCTGCACCAGCCTCTCCCGGGCACCTCCAGTATGCCAGAGCTGCCCTCAGGGATTCTCAGGTGTGGTCCCTCAGGCAGCTGAGATCCAGCTCACAGTGTGGAGACAGCAGCGGCCTTCCCAGAGAGCCTGCCAAATGGAGGCTCAGGACACACTACCCCCAAATCTGGCATGGTGGCACCTGAGAAGCCAGGGAAAGCGGGGATGCTCTCTGCTGCCCGTCACCCCGAGGAAGGTCATGAAGGAATTCTCTGGCTTCCTCTGAAGTAGGTCAAGGACCCTCATGTGCCCTAGACCCAGAGGAAATGAAGACCCGAGCCTTCAGGCCTGGCCCCAGCCTCCCAGTTCATCACACTCCCCGCTGTCCACGCCCCCCAAATCCAGGAGGAAAATACACAGATTTCCCCAGTTCTTTGGATCTTCAGTTCTCATTGTTCCTTTGTCACATGGAACTCCTCGTAAATAAGCTTGTGTGTGGCCCTCGTTAACCTGTCTTTTGCTATGGGTGCTGCAGCCGCCAGCCTCGTGGTGGCCCCGCCTGCAGCCGCCAGCCTCGTGGTGGCCCCGCCTGCAGCCGGTGGCGTGGACTGATCTCCCAGGCTTCAGTCTCCCCATATGTAAATGGGACAATGATCACTGTCTGCAGATGCAAACGGTCAGTGAAGCCCTCATCTGTATGACACCTTGCCATAGGTGTCATCCTGTTAATCTGTCTGCTGTCACTCTTCCTCCACTGCGGCTGTGAATTTCCTTACCTTGCAGTAAGGAAAGCACGTTGTGTTTCTTCTTTCAGAATTACTCATCCCAGGGTCCAACACGCAACACAGGCCCACAGTTTCTGTTACAAAAGAGAATTTCATTTTTCCCTGAGAGCCCTCGCAGTGGCTGGAAGTGGCAGTTCCACGCTGTCCTCATGCTGGGGATTCCTCCCTGCACTCCCCAGCCAGGTCTATCTTGGGGCAGTCCTGGCGGGAAGCTGATTCCATCTCCGAGGCCCGTAGAGGCCCCGAGGCCCCCCTAGGACCCCTTGCAATGTCCCCTCCACAGCCGTGACACCTGCATTGGGGCTCAGGACACACCACCCCACCCCAAAACACGGCTGGGGGGCCGAATGTGCCACCCCAAACATGCCTTGGGCATATCAATTATTTCAAGCTGGTGATTTTGAGAAACTGGAGACACAGGCGTGGCTCTGCCCAGCTGCGCTTCCGGAATAGAAATGAAGGACGTCCTGTCTGTAAAGGTCTCTATGCTGGTAGGACAGCGGCTCCAGGCAACTCTGATCACCTCAGAGACGCATGTCTGCATGACGAGATCACTTTCATTCACCGGGCATCCCCCTGCTATAACTGGCATTCCCCGCAGCAGCCCCACACCCCCATATCTTCCAGCAGCTCAGGGTGACACAGATGCCTCCACCATCTGACCCTTTCCCTGAGTCTCATCTTCGTGTGGGACCCCCATTTGTGGACATGTCACTAAAATGGGTTTTCTCCTGTTAATCTGTCTGCTGTCACTCTTCCTCCACCACGGCTTGGAGACCCTGAAGGGACCTCCTGGGCTGGCCTTACTTGCGGCGGACGCCATGGCTGCAGGATCCTGGGGCCCTGACAGAAGCCAGTGAAGGAAGAATTCCTGCTCCAGCAGCTGCCTGGCCTCCACCTGCAGGGTCTGCACAGGGAGAGTGGCACTTTAGGGGTGAAGGCTGGCAGACCAGGTGCCACCTTTAACTCTCCTACAGATCGCAGGCATGGTGTGAAGGAATCTTCCCGGAAGGCACTGTTTTTGCCTAAACACGATCAAACCCTCACCTAAGTCACGTACCCCACACCCCACACCTACCTCATGGAGCAAGACCCCTTCACATGTAATTTCTAGAGTTGAAAGCCTTTAAAAAGGCGGGGATTTTCTTTGTTAGGTGAGCTCAGCTGTTCCCAGCCGAATAAATCACCCCTTCCTTCCCAGTGTGGTGTTGAGAGGTTTGTTCTGTGGCCTTCCTGATGCATCTATTTGGTTCCCTGCTGGGAAGTGAGCTTCAGATGGCGGTTGGCCGAGATGGATTTTCAGGCGGCTTTGCCTCGCCCTGTGGGGCATCCCTGTGGGGGACTCCAGCCTGCTTGGGTGACGTGAGTCCTGAGAGCACTCCCAGGCAGGTGTTGGCCCCAGTGGAACGCCTCGCCAGAGCACAGAAGGCCCCCGCAGTTGGATCCACCCAGTGGCTGAACGCCGAGATGGAGCAGGTACTTGGATTAGCCGGACAACAGAAACACGGTAGGGTGGATCCTGGGAAACTCGCCCACCTCCTTTAGGTGGGAGCGTGGCCTGGTCACCCACGTGTGCTGGATTTGGCACTCTTGAACTTGGCTCTCTCTTTCTGCAACTAACCTTGGAAGTTTTGCTGTTGGTTTCAGTTGGAGTGGAGGGAGGAGTGCGATTGTGTGAGTGATTAGAGGGGTCCACGGGACTCATCAGCCATGAACTGTGGGGGGCGCAGGTCCAATAGAGAGGACCCCAAGCTCCAAGCGAATTGTGGGGCTGGCCAGGATTAGGAGAGATCTGCATACGGCTGGAAGGAGGTGCCCTCACAATCTAGGCATCGTGAGGGGATTAACAAACACTTCAAAGCCAAGCGGTGTCTGGAACACCTCCGAGAGAGGGAGCGATCCCACTGGCCTGAAGCGAAAGTGAGAGAGGGTGTGTTGCACCCCGCAGGGCAGAAACAACTGAGGGTGGAGTAAGACTCTTTTTACTGCCTTTGAGTACTGTTTTTCGGTGCAAAAACATGGGTCACACTCATAGCAAGACTACTCCTCTGGGGACTATGCTGAAAATGTTTAAGAAGGGGTTTAGTGGGGATTAGGGAGTGACTCTCACCAGGCAAGCTAAGGACCTTACGTGAGGTAGACTGGCCAGCATTTGGGGTGAATTGGCCGTCAGAGGGGAGCCTAGACAGGTCTCTTGTCTCCAAAGTATGGCACTGAGGTTACATGCGGCAAGCCAGGGCACTCTGATCAATTTCCGTACATAGACTCGAGGCTACGGTTAGCTTTAAACCCCCCACAGTGGAGGAAGGGACAGGCAGCAACCGTACTGATGGCAAGAGGCAGACAGCTAGGGAGAAACCCGGCTCCACTCGCTGAGGGACACAGATTCCCGAGGTCCTGGCAGATCCAGTGGCAGGGACACAGACTCCTAAGAATGCAGAGGGAACTCCTCCCATAGCCGCCCACCTCCTGGGAGGAACTCCTCCCAAAGCAGCCTGTCTGTGACCCAAGGCAGGGGTGCAGATGCCTTTAAGAGAGCAGAGGTAAACCAGAGTGGTTGAGGGTGGCCGCATGGTGAAAAGGTGTGTTTTCACGTACTTGCCGATCTTACCAACTGGAGAATAACACCCTGGAGGGCACACAAAGGTTGACCTGGCACCAAGAGGCCTTACTAGAATAGAAAACAACAAAATGAGCATGAAGCTCGACAAAGAGCAGACTTGACAACTGCTGCTATTACAGGAGCACCCCCAAAAGTGTGGGGACAGGGGGCTCCTTAAAGGCTACCCAGTCTAATCACCGTGGCTGCAGCATGACCAGTGTGCTTACTGTAAGGAAGTGGGACATTGGAAGGACAAGTGCCCCCAGTTAACAGAAAAACAGGGAGATCTTAAGCATGAGGCTTCAGACAAAAGTGAAGGAGCTCTGTTCAATCTAATGGAAGGGCCAGGACTGAAGGGGACCAGGCTCAACTGCCCCCAAAGAGCCCATGGTCAGGAGGACAGTCCTGTAACTCCCCTATCAAAGGAAACAACCGATATTGTTGGAGCCACTGGGGTGTCAGAAAAAGTCTTTCTGTTTGCCTTGGACCTGTTCAGTGGGAGGCCATGAGGTCATCAGTTCTTGTACATGCTGGACTGCCCCCGTCCCCTCTTGGAGAGAGACTTGCTAAGCAAACTAAAAGCTACTACTATCACCTTCACTGATAAGGGCTCCCTGCAGCTAAAACTGCCTCAGACACGGATTATCACGGCTCTCACAGTCCCTCGGGAGGAGGAGTGGAGACTCTTCTGGACTAAACGAGGACAAGAATTAACCCCTGCTCTAGCAAAGTGAAGGCCACAGGTCAGGGCAGAGGACAATCTACCAGGACTGGCAATCAACCACACCCCTGTGCTCACTGAGGTCAAGCCTGGGCTCAGCGGTTATGCAAAAGCAGTATCCAATTCCCCAAGAGGCCCCAGAAGGCATTCAGGTCCACCTAAAACACTTAAAGGACTATGGAATGATCGTTCCTTGCCAGTCTCCATGGAACACCCCCCTCTTGCCTGCTCCTCAACCAGGGACCAAAGACTACAGGCCAGTGCAGGACTCCGTTTGGTCAATCAGGTCACAGTGACTTTGCACCCACCTGCACCCAACCCGGACACGCCGTTGGGAGTGTTGCCAGAGGAGAATAGATGGTTCATCTGCTTGGACTTGAAGTTTCCAAGGGATGGCCCATGTTTAAGGGCCCTGGCAGCAACTGCTCTGCTAGCACAAGAGGCTGATAAGCTAACTCTGGGTCAAAATTTTAATATCAAAGCACCCCACACAGTAGCGACTCTACTGAATACCAAAGGACATCACTGGGTGGCAAACGCTATGTTAACCAAACGCCAGAGCCTGCTATGTGAAAATCCCTGCATCACCATTGAGGTCTGCAACACCTTAAACCCGCCACTCTGCTCCCTGTGTCAGAGGCCCCGTTGAATGCAACTGTGCCGAAGTATTGGACCCAGGCCCGATCTTCGGGATCAGCTGTGGACAGAGGCAGTTCTGTTAACCCACGAGGAGAAAGCTGTGCAGGCTGTGCAGCAGCAACTCTGGACACTAGTTGAGACCATGCCAGTGCCTCAGGGCACTTCAGCTCAGACGGCTGGTGCTCTGACCCGGGCCCTAGAACTGAGTGGAGGTAAGACCGTGGATATCTATACCGATTCCCGGTACGCATCTCTAACTCTTCAAGTACGTGGGGTGCTGTCCAAAGACAAAGGACTGTCAAATTCAGGAGGGAAAGGACTTTCTCCAAGCAGAAGGTGGAGTGGATGAACAGCTTAGGGAACGTGTGTCAGGAAACAGAATAAAAGTGGGTGCAGGCACTTCCCTTGGTGTTATTCAAAGGGTACTCCTGATATCCCCCTACAAAGTCTTACATCACAGGGGCACTCCCGGGAACTCCTCGGGAGTGGAGAGAGATTGAGCTAGGATGACAGCGACAAGCTCTAGGGAAAATCGCTCAGGATATTTCAGCCTGGGTAAATGAAAGAGGCTCTGTAAGTTTATTCTCCCCAGTTCACCCTTTCTCACCAGGTGATTGCGTGTGGATAAAGGACTGGAATGCAGTCCCTCTGAAGCCACGGTGGGAGGGACTGCAGACCGTGACCCTGACCACCCCCACAGCCGTAAAGGTAGAGGGAATCCCAGCCTGGATCCACCACAGCCGCATGAAACCTGCAGCAGCTGAAACGGGAAGCTAGACCAGACCCAGACAATGACTGCAGAGTCACCTTGAGAAGGACAGCGAGCCCTGCTCCAGCCACACCCCGGAAGCTGGCTGGTCCACACATGGCCAAAGCATGAGGAAACTCATCGTGGGACTTAGTCTTCTTACAATTTGCACTTATACAGTAGGGACATTAACTGATTTTGGAGAATGCTATCAGTGTGTGCACCGGGTTACTGAGGTAGGATGGAAAGTTACCGCCATTCTTTTCTTCAACAGTTATTATAAATGTACAAGGACACAGGAGGGAACCTGTTTATATAACGGTAGTCAGTATAAGGCGTGGAACCCAGGGGATGGACAGCCTGATGTCTGCCACGATCCATCAGAACCCCCTATGCATATGGCTTTTGAAATTAAACTCATCACAAGGCGATGGAACAGCTCTACTAAGTTAATAGCTAAAACAGAGGAAAATAAGAATGAGAGTGAGAAGTCTCACTAATGTTCTAGGAGAGATTCTCAAAGCGGGAAGTGAGGAAGGAGACCCTTAATCGCCCTTAAGCTTCTAAGGGCCCTTCCCCCTTGACTTCTACATGGCATTTCAACAGGAGAAGTGAAGGCTGGCAGACCGGGCGCCACCCTTAAGCCCCCTCCTGTAGATCGCAGGCATGGTATGGAGGAATCTTCCCGGAAGGCACTGTTTGTGCCTAAACATGATCAAACCCCCCACCTAAGTCACATGCCCCACGCCTACCTCATGGATCAAGACCCTTTCACATGTAATTTCTAGAGTTGAAAGCCTTTAAAAAGGCAGGGATTTTCTCAGCTGGGGAGCTCGGCTGTTAGGCAGCTATGCCGCCGCTGCTCCCAGCCAAATACATCACCCCTTCCTTCCCAGTTCAGTGTTGAGAGGTTTCTTTTGTGGCCTTTCCTGCTACACAAGGACACAATCATAGTTCACTGCAGCCTCAGCTCCTGGGACCGCAGGCAGGCACCACCACACCCAGCTAATTAAAAATGTGTGTGCGCGTGTGTGTGTGCGTGTGTGTGTGTGTGTCTGTGGTCTTAGTATGTTTCCCAGTCTGGTCTTGAACTTCTGGGCTCAAGCAATCCTCCCACCTTGGCCTCCTAAATTGCTGGAATGACAGGTGTGAACCACCATGTCTGGCCATGAACCAGTTCTTCTGTAGGAGGCCAGTGGCATTTTTTGGGGCACAAATTCTCTTGTTTTTGGATCCCCCTGTCCCGAGAGATGGTCACTACTTTCCTCCATCCCTGTCTTTTATCATCGGTCAGAAAGGTGTTCCCAGGGCAGAACACGAACATCAGCCCTGTACGTCTGATGCTGGAGCCAGCCTCACCAGCTGGCCTCTGTTTAGAGAAACTTTGCTGCAGATCCCTGAGACAAAAACCAGGGAGGTTCTCCTTTGCTCTTACTCGGTGTACTGAGAGCACATGGCCTTTGGGAAGCCACCCAGAGGCTTTCAGAGTTCCCGTGAGCTGGGCTAGTCTTTGGTAAATAAAAGGCAGCTTAGGTTTGTGGCCTCCCCTGAAACAGGCAGGTCTCCAGGGCTGTCAGCATTAAATACAATGCAGACACACAACTTTCATCCTCCCTGGGCTCACAGCCAAATCACTTTGTTATCTTTATTAAATGTTTAAAACAATGCCTTCAACCCAAGAGCAAATGTGGGGGTAGAAGTGCGGGGTCCTGGTGAGGTGCGGTGGCTCACCCTGTAATCCCAGCACTCCGGGAGGCTGAGGTGGGTGGATCACCTGAGGTCGGGAATTTGAGACAAGACTGATCAACATGGAGAAACTCTGTCTCTAACAAAAACACAAAAATTAGTCAGGCATGGTGGTGCATACCTGTAATCTCAGCTACTTGGGAGGCTGAGGCAGGAGAATCACTTGAACCTGGGAGGCGGAGGCTGCCGTGAGCTGAGGTTGGGCCATCGTCCTCCAGCCTGGGCAACAAGAGTGAGATGCCATCTCAAAACAAACAAAGAAACAAAAACAAAACAAAACCAGCAACAAAAACGCACGCAGAAGGGCAGGGTCTGTCACTTCACCCGCATCAAGCACACTGGAAACACAAGCCGAATCCTCGTGTTTCGCTACATTTGGTTTTGTAGTACTAGTGTATCTGCACATGCTGTAAAAAGATTTAACACAGAGCCGGGTGCAGTGGCTCACACCTGGAATCCCAGCACTTTGGGAGGCCCAGGTGGGTGGATCACCTGAGGTCAGGAGTTTGAGACCAGCCTGGCCAACATGGTGAAATCCCGTCTCTACTAAACATACAAAAAAGTAGCAGGAGTCGGTGGCATGCACCTGCAGTCCCAGGTACTCGGGAGGCTGAGGCTGGAGAACTGCTTGAACCTGGGAGGCACAGGTTGCAGTGAGCTGAGATCACGCCACTGCACGCCAGCCTGGGTGACAGATGGATGCTCTGTCTTAAAAAAAGAAAAAAAGAAACGAACACAGAAATAACCTATAGCCAGGTTTGCATGATATCTCATGAAATTTTCATACGTACTCCAAGTATCATCGCTATAGACGAGTTAATGGCATAGAATTAGGACAAACGTGTATTAATGAACCTTTCAACAGTAGGTATGTTTTATGTCTGGTTACAAGTTTCCCAAATATCTTTGGTAACTTATTCCCTTAAAGTTAGATTAAGTTAAATTAAAAGATATATATTTGTTGAATTTCTGGATCATTTCCAAATAAAATAAAATATTGAAACATTTCTTGGTAAATATAAGTTTAAGTCTATCTGCTTTTGGCTTTATTATTGCAAAAGAAAAAATGTATTTGGGTTAGTGAGTAAACATGTTCTGTGCCACATTCAAAAACTGTACCATGAGGAAGCATATGTTTCTAGAAATTATGATATAGTTTGGGAGGCCGAGGCAGGTGGATCACGAGGTCAAGAGATCGAGACCATCCTGGTCAACAAGGTGAAACCCCATCTCTACTAAAAATACAAAAATTAGCTGGGCATAGTGGTGCCCGCCTGTAGTCCCAGCTACTCAGGAGGTTGAGGCAGGAGAATTGCTTGAACCCAGAAGGCGGAGGTTGTGGTGAGCCGAGATTGTGCCATTGCACTCCAGTCTCGGTAACAACAGGGAAACTCCGTCTCAAAAAAAAAAAACAAAAACAAAAGAAATTATGATATAGTATGTAAGTATATTGGCCAGTTTATAGAATGCTTGTCTGAAAGCTTACAATTGCTTACTTCCCAGTTTATTCCTGGAAATTAGTGTTATGAAGATTAAAATTCTAACATACATCATGAAAACTACTAGAAATAATAAGGGAAACAACTTTGTAAGGAGTAAGATACGTTTTGGTAGGAAAACTATAGGATGTGCTTTTTATTAAGAAAAAAAGTAACAGTGGCTGGGTGTGGTGGCTCATGCCTATAATCCTAGCCCCTTGGGAGGCTCAGGTAGGAGGACTGCTTGAGTCCAGCCTGGACAATACAGTGAGACCCTGTGTCTATTTAGAATTTAAAAAAAGTTTAAAAGAAGAAAGTAATTTTGTCTTGAGACCCCGTCTCAAAAACAAAACAAAGTAGAAAAATGTCCTGTGCCTCATGTTGTTTATTAGCCTTCGATTACTTAAGAAACTGACTTTTCTCTATTTGTTTTTATTTTTTGTTTTTTTGAGACAGGGTCTCACTGTGCTGTTCAGGCTGGAGTATAGTGGCACCATCTCAGCTCACTGCAGCATGAACCTCCCTGGGGTCCTGGGATCCTCCCACCCCAGCTTCGTGAGTAGCTGAGACTATGGGCATGTGCCACCACACTTGGCTAATTCTTGTATTTTTAGTGGAGATGGGATTTTGCCATGCTGCCAGGCTGGTCTTGAGCTCCTGGGTTCAAGCGATACGCCAGCGTCAGCCTCTCAGAGTGCTAGGATCACAGGTGTGAGCCACCGCATGTGGCCAGATGTAAGATGATTATAAACTATGTAACTTTCTGCATTTCTCTTTGAATATTTCATCGTCGCTTTGATTAAATGAGAATTAGGTATTATTTCATAATGATCTGGGATTCTATTTAATCAAGTGCATTAAACCTTTTGACGTTTTGACAACTTTCCAAAACCACACTCTAAATTAAGTCTTTTTTGACCCTGAATTAATGTTTGGGATTTCCTGATGGGCCCCTGGAATATCTCAAAAGAATTTATTTTCTCTCCTCATAAAAAGACAGATTGGTTTTTCGGCTGGAACTGTCCTCTTCCAGTAATTCCGGAAATGGCGGACACAAAGGGAAAGAGGAGAGGCCCCATGTGCGTTCTCCAGGCCTTTAGCAAACATGGAGTGGCTCCTTTGGCCATGTATATGCGAATCTGTAAGAAGGGTGAGATTGCAGACGTAAGGGAATGGGTGCTGTTCACAAAGCAAGCCCCACGAGTGTGGCCGTGTAGAACTGGGACAGGCTACAGTGTCACCCAGCGTGCTGCTGGCATTGCTGTAAACAAAACAAGTGAAGGGCAAGATTCTCGCCAAGAGAATGAATGTGCGTATTGAGCATTCAGCAGGCTAAGAGCCGAGGCAGCTTCCTGAAACGCGGGAGGGAAAATGATCAGAAAAAGGAAGAACCAGAAGGGAAAGGAACCTGGGTTCCAGGAAGCGCCAGCCTGCTCCACCCAGAGAGGCGCACTGCGTGGGAGCCAGCGGGAAGGGGCATGAGCTGTTAGAACCTCTTCCCTGTGACTTCCTGGCCTAATCGATGTCATTTCATAAATAATATCATAAATAAAAGAGCTCTGGGCTATAAAAAAAAGAGACAGAGATTATTCTGCCAACATTAAGGGGAAATTTTTTAAAAATAAAGTAAAACGATATTAAATAAATTGGGCTTATTCGATAAACTAAGTTTGCATGGGAAGCGCTGGGAAGTAAGCGGTGATGATTAACCTTCCTGAGTTATATTTGCATGAATAATAATATGAAAGTTCCAGAAATTGTATGAAGTTCCTAGAAATCGATGCATTCTGTATTAGTCGTAATTCTAGTTATTATCTGAAAGCATACGTCAACGAATAACCAAATCTCCTCATCAGTTGCATTGTAATGAGCTCATCACATCTTTACCCAAGGTAAAGATGCTAAGCCTTTTTGCCATCCACAGTTAATTGTTTGGCTCTGATGCTTTCCTGAAAGCTTCTGCAAGCAACTCCTCTAATCCTAAAGTGTTGTGTCGTCAAGATTTCATGGGGAGGACGCTGACCAGTATGGGTTTCCAGGTCCTACCACTGGATGGCAAGCATTTCCAGAATATAACTGAAGAAACTACTTATACTTACAGCATTCTGGTAAATTACACTTTTTTAAGCACAATTGAAATGATTACTTTTCTCCCTCTCTGATCTCTCCAGAATTTGGAAACTATTCGTGTCTTTATTTTTATGGCACTAGTGTTTTTGGCTTAAGATCGATATGAATCTGCTGCCTTGTGATAGGAAACAATTGGAAATACTGGTTAGCTTGCCAAGGGTTTGGCTGGAATATCATATTTGAGAGTGATGCGCATAAAATCAGATGTGAGTAGCTTTAAGGAACTAAGGTTCACTCTATGGAGCCGATGCAACCCCTTGAAGGAACGAAAGATTGCCACGGTGCCTGGACTGAAGGGCTTCTGTGGCCTCACAGTATTTCTCAAGAACATGTTGGGAACCTTGAGAAAGAGGAATTCACCCGAATCTATAGGTGTTGCAGGTAAAGTCTGATGTCAAGTTCTTGACTTCTTAGCCTCAAGAGGCTTTATAAAGTCTAACCTGAGATTTCTCACTAAAAGTTTCAGCAAAGCTGACCTAAAGAAAGCCTAGATAGTCACTTACTGTGGGAAGTAGAAAAGTTCCTCTTCCAAGTTTCCTTTCTTGTTAAAGAATAAATCATCAGTGTGCTAATAACTCTTTGTGAAGCCCTATCCTATGTAGCTGTTAGACATGCCGTGCTTACAGGCACGTAGTACATTCTATGTCCTCGTACTTTAACCAAGATCCTGTGCTGGACGTGCTCACAGGCATGTCCCGGCTCTCCATTACTTTTATCTGTTTAGAAAACTTTTCAGTTGTTAGCCAACTGAATTTTAGCTTAAATCGTAAGGTCTGGCTCCAGCCAACGGAGATCAGACACAGCAGTAAGGACAATCCCGAATGCGTAAGGAATAAATATGTCTGTTTTCCTTTGTTCATTGTACTCTCGTGGCACGATGGCTGTGAGGGTGCCCTTCCTGCAGTCTAGGAAGTGAAAATTGCATTGCTGAAAGATCCTTTGCCTCAGTGCTGATTTTTCTTTGCGGCACTGAGCATCTGTTTCCAACACTTAACTACTGCTGTACTTATGCAAATAATCAGGCCAACTTTAATGAGGCTAGACTTATTTTGCAAACAAATTAATCTTATTAGGCTTGGCGTGGTCGCTCATGCCTGCAATCCCAGCACTTGGGAGGCCAATATGGGTGAATCCCATGAGGTCAGGAGTTCGAGACCAGCCTGGCCAACACCCTGTCTCTACTAAAAAAAAGAAAAAATACAAAAATTAGCTGGGCATAGTGATGCATGCCTGTAATCCTAGCTACTCGAGAGGCTGAAGCAGGAGAATCACTTGAACCCGGGAGGCAGAGGTTGCAGTGAACCAAGATAGTGCCATTGCACTCCAGCCTTGAGTAAGAGTGAAACTCCATCTCAAAAAGAAAGAAAAGAAATAATCTTACCAAGATCATATTTCGTAGAAATGGGGGTGAGGTAGAGAGAATATGTGTTACAGCAGGAAATCCTATCATGCGCCCATGTTAGGTTCCTGTCCTGTTACTGTCTTTGGGGTGACATTATCCATTGATGTCTATAAACTGGACTGGTTCCTGAATCTTTCTAATTTCCTCCAGCGTCTGGCTGCAACTCTCCAAACTGACACTTTCGATTTTCTCCCATGCTGCTTCCTGGAATCACGAAGAACAGAACTGCCCTCTTCTCAGAAATCTGCAGACTGAAATCCCGGATGGCTTGAAATATGTATCAGTGAGATGACCACGAAGCCCAGGTGCAAAGGACTGTTAGGCCTGTTGCTGCGCAGGCCGCCCAGACATCACCCAAGACCAAACCACAGAAGGTGCTTGGAGCGCAGCATCTGCAAAGCTGCCCCGCCACTGCCCCCTAGACTCAGAAACTGGCTTTTAGTCGGCGCCGATGACTAGCTTTTGTTTTTCTTTGTTTCCAAAATGCCTCTTCAAAGCATTATGGGACAACACACATGGGAAGTAGAAAAGTTCCTTTTTAAAGTTTCCTTTCTTGTTAAAGAATAAGTGTGCTAATAACCCTCTGTGAAGCCCTGTCCTACGTAGCTGCTAGATATGCCGTGCTCACAGGCACGTAGTACATTCTATGTCCTTGTACTTTCACCAGGATACCTGTGCTGGACGTGCTCACAGGCATGTCCCAGCTCTCCATTGCTTTTACCTGTTCAGAAAAGTTGTAAGTTGTTAGCCAATCGGGGTTTACTTTAGATTGTGAGGTGTGGTTCCAGCCAACGGAGATTAGACACAGCAGTAAGGACGACCCCAAATGCGTAAGGGATAAATATGTCTGTTTTCCTTTGTTCTTTGTACTCTTGTGGCAAGGTGGCTAGTGAGAGCACCCTTCCCGAAGTCCAGGAAGTAAAAATTGCATTGCTGACAGATCCTTTGTCTCAGGATTTTCTTTTTCTTTTTTCTTCTTTTTTGATCAGTGCTAATTTTTCTTTGTGGCACCGAGCATCTATTTCCAACAAATTGGCCAACCAGATGGGACCCACCCCCCTCCAGAGTGGTCTCCAGCTGAGACCTACCTGGTGCGAGAAATAAATCAACCTGGTCTCGGGGAAAAGGAAGGCTTCAAGCTTTGGTAAAAATTCTGAAGGTTAAGTAAGTGTAAGTGTGCGTGCAAGAAAGCAGTGTGAGTGGTTCCTCTCTGCAAGATCTGTAGTCATTTCATTCAGCCTAGAGTCTGGAAAGAGCAAAGCGAACGTAAAGAGTGTGGTGAGAGAGACCTCCGAAAAGAGAGGTCTCTCCTCCCCTGGAAAGGCTGGGTGTGGGGGCTCATGCCTCTAATCCCAGCACTCTGGGAGGCCAAGGAGGGTGGATCACGAGATCAGGAGATCAAGGCCATCCTCCCCAACATGGTGAAACCCCTTCTCTACTAAAAAAATACAAAAATTAGCTGGGAATGGTGGCGCATGCCTGTAGTCCCAGCTACTCAGGAGGCTGAGGCAGGAGAATCGTTTGAACCCGGGAGGCGGACGTTGCAGTGAGCTGAGATTGCATCACTGCACTCCAGCCTGGGCGACAGAGTGAGACTCTGTCTCAAAAAACAACAAAACAAAAGAATCCTTCCCTGGAAAAAGAAAGGCAAAAGGCAGCCAAATGTCTCCGGAGGAGCCCCAGTAAAGGCCTCCCTGAGGCGGCTGCAGCACGGCCTGCAGCTGGGTCAGCTGCCAGTTGGGGCAACGAGGTGGAAGTCACAGGTGCACAGGAGCCGGGCCACTCTGAGTGGCTGGGAGTAAGGAAGCAGAACAGGTGGCTCCCGAAGGGTTGAGAGGCCTTCGTGCCGACGGTGGTGGCGGAGGTCATCCGCAAGGGCTGTGATCAGGGGCTGCAGAGGTGGGAAGAGAGGCCGGAAAGGAGCAGCTGCAGCAGCAAGATGGTCTGTGGTCATGCACCGCCAGAAACGCTGCAGGGCAGACAGGTACTCGCACTACGGGGGAGAAGAGCAGCAAGTCCCGCTCCAGTCAGCGAGCTGTCAATTAAGCATTGATGTATGTCGAAAATGGTAACAGAAAGCGTGTGTGAAAGAGAGAGAAGTAAAACCAAAGAAAGAAACAGTGTAAGGAGAAAAGAGAAAGAAGACTTTAAAAAAAAAAAAAACTCAGCAGGAACAACTGGACCAAAGCATGTTAAACAAGTTGTTTTTTGTTTGTTTGTTTTTTAAAGATGGGGTTTCATCTTTAAAAACCAGATGGCCAGGCTGGTCTTGAACTCCTGACCTCAGGTGATCCACCCACCTTGGCCTCCCAAAGTGCTAGGATTACAGGCGTGAGCCACCGCGCCCAGCCTAGAAAAAGGTTAAAAAAGGAAAACTATAAAGTAAATGAGGAGGGGATTGTGGGAAGTAGAAAAGTTCCTTCTTAAAGCTTCCTTTCTTGTTAAAGAATAAGTTTGCTAATAACTTTGTTAAGCCCTATCCTATGTAGCTGTTAGATCTGCCATGCTTACAGGCACGTGGTACATTCTGTGTCCTTGTACTTTATCCGAGATACCTGTGCTGGACGCGCTCACAGGCATGTCCCAGCTCTCACTGCTTTTTCCTGTTTAGAAAAGTTTTAGGTTGTCAGCCAGTTGGGTTTTAGTTTAATCTGCTCCAGAGATCAGACACAGCAGTAAGAACAACCCCAAATGTGTAAGGAATAATTTCTTCTGTTTCCCTTTGTTCTTTGTGCTCTGGTGGCAAGATGGGTAGGGAGGGTACCCTTTCTGCAGTCCAGCAAGTAAAAACTGCGTTGCTGAAAAATCCTTTGTCTCAGTGCTGATTTTCTTTGTGGTGCCAAGCATCTATTTCCAAAACGCACCAGCCCAGTTTCTGCACTGTGGGGGCTTCTTGGGAAAGTTTCAGACTAGGAAACAATGGGGCTCAGGACACACCACCCCAAAATATGACTGTAGAAGACCAGAGTATGGCACCCCCAAATACGCCATGTTGACATGCTGATTACTTTGAGTGAAAAGAAACTGAGACCCAACCAACAGAAAAAAGCTCCTCAGCTCCCGAAAATAAAGTGTAAACTCTTTTCTAAAGAAAATGGACATCTATAAAGGAAATTGTCATTAGCAATGGTATGGGTGCCAGGAAGAGACCTGCGCCAAGATGCATTTTCTCACCAAGAGAATGGCAGCTGCACCACGAGGCAACCTTTATGCTCAGACGTTTCCTCCCCTCACCCTCTCCTCATTTGTCTCCACTGCTGCCCGGAAGCCTGGGCCCCCATTTCTTTATGTCACTGAGGACAGACAGGTGCACCGTCCTCATCTGGCTGCTGCTGAGTCTCCTGTTTGGTGGGACTTCCCGGCACAGGTACATCTTTCTTCCAGGTGTAGATACATCCTTCCTCCGGGCGTAGGGACAGCCTTAAAATTGTCATCTCTTGTGAGTCTGTCTTTTATTAATCATTTATTGGCAGCCTAAGAACCCAGTTGAGAAGAGGGAGGTGAGAGAGGCAACTTCTCCCTCTCCACAGCTTGCTCTGTGGGGAACCTGATTTAATCTCCAAGACCCACCAAATGTCCGGGTCACTGTCTCTCTAGTGTCCTCCATGCTCCTCCATAGATCCTGCCCCACAAAACCTGCCCTCTGTACCCTTGCTCTAGCCCCAGCGGGGCCCTTACTGCCACCTGCTCTCTCCAGGCCTCACTGGAGGCCACAACTGGGAAGCCCTCTCCTCTCTGTCTGTCTCCCTGGGAGGCACCTCTCTAGACCCCTCAGCATAGGCTGATGCCCCACCCCCCACCGTCTGTAGCACCCACAGCCAGGTCCAGGGCTGGGGCCCGGGTTTTGCCACTCCCAGGGGGACTTCTTGTTCAATATGTGTCTGGTTTCTCTCCCTAACTCTGGGAGCTGTAGGGTTCAAGCAGTCCCCAGGGAGTCGAGCTGCTGGAGTGTGTGGAATGGCTGTTTTCCAGGATGCAGGGGCTGTGGATGAGGCACCAGGCAGGAGGTGCTGGGGGAGAGGCAGGCAGCCCATCTCCAGCTGTGCCCAACCGAGACCTTCAGTGTTCAGGTTCCCCATCCTAAAAAGAGGGGCATGGCTTAGACCAGCCTTCTTCCCCATTTGCGCCACAGCCCCTCTGGCAGCCTGGGGGAATCTCAGATCCCTCTCCGGAAGAATGTTCTAAATGCATGAAGCAAAATACACAGGATCAGAAGTTACTGAAACGCAGCCACTCCAGTGGGTTGAACAGCAGCCTCCTGCCAGGAACCTCAGAATGTGATGTTATCTAGAGTCAGGGTCTCTGCAGACATCACTTAGGTAAGGGTCTCAAGATAAGATCATTCTGGATTTTTGAGGTGGGCATCTAAGGGATAGAAAAGGAGAGACACACAGGGACACAGAGGAGAAGGCCATGGGGAGATGGTGGCAGAGACTGGGTGGTGTGTCTGCATGCCTGGGAGCCACAGGCCGGCCAGCAGCCCCAGACCCTCAGAGGCAGGCAGGAAGCCAG
Source organism: Saguinus oedipus (assembly GCA_031835075.1). Lineage (NCBI taxonomy): Eukaryota > Metazoa > Chordata > Mammalia > Primates > Cebidae > Saguinus > Saguinus oedipus. Next base: position 41,317,784 of record CM063175.1, on the reverse strand, counting down.
TCCCCTCTCACAGCCTCCGAGGGCACCTGACCCTGCCCACACCTGGCTTCAGATTTGTCGCTGCCACAACTGTGAGAAAACATTTTCTGTTGTTTCCAGACGCTTAATGTGTGGTCATTTGTAACAGCACCCTGAAAAAGCTAAAAATGTGACCCTAATATTTAAAAAGCAAAGTTGGGATGTGATCGTGTGTGTGCTTCTTTGTTCATACATGGAGTCGTGAGCCTGAGAGCAGATCTGATCGCTGCCGTAATTGCAACTGAGCGACAAGCACAAACCACATTTTAAGATGCTGGTTAAAATGGACACCATGAAAATATCAGTGGTTCGCATTGGTGAGAAGGTCACAGGTCCTGCTACATTCGTAACTGGAGCAAACGCTGAAATTTGCTTGGAAGTTAATACAAGGTGCCATTTTTCCCCATTCAGGTTCACAGCACCCATGGACTCTCTCCCCCTGGCTCGGATGGTCTTGAAGGGCCCTTCTGGCATGAATGTTCCATGGTCCTAGGTGTCTGGGGGCCGTGTCTTGTATTTGCAGAGGGCCTGAGCCAATAGCAGACCCAGGGCAAGGATGGCTTGACAGCCCCAGTCCCAGCTTCATGATCATAGTTGGAGTCTTCACTCCTGTACTTTGCAGCTGCGTAACTTTGTGCAAGTTGAATAGCCTGCTGAAGCCTCAGTTTCCTCGTCTGTAACTAGGTATAATTACAGTAGCTACCTCAATGGGCTATTGTGAGGATTACAGGGAAAAAAAAAAAGTAAACGTTTTAGCCAAGTACGAGCTCACAGCTACCATGGGCTAAATGTGAGTTATTTTAGGAGATGTTCAAAAACAAGAGTTGGGCTGGATTATTTTTGCGTTTTTGGGTCTCTGACATGGTACAGCTTGTCCAGGAAAAGAAAGCAGATTGGATGAGTGAGTGTTTCGCTTGCAAAGAAATACTGACCACAGGCTGGGCATGGCGGCTCATGCCTGTAATCCCAGCACTCTGGGAAGCCGAGGCAGGTGGGTCGCCTGAGGTCAGGAGTTTGAGACCAGCCTGGCCAATGTGGCAAAACCCTGTCTCTACTAAAAATACAAAAATTAGCCGGGCATGGTGGCTACAACTGTAATCCCAACTACCCAAGAGGCTGAGGCAGGAGAATCACTGGAACCCCAGGAGCAGACGCTGCAGTGAGCCGGGACTGTGCCACTGCACTCCAGCCTGGGCAACAGCAAGACTCCATATTAAAAAAAATAAAATAAAAGGGAAAGAAATACTGATCACAGAGTGGCCAGGCAGGCGGGTGGGCAGGAAGTGCATGAACACGTGAGTATGTCTGTCCGAGTCCACTTTGGTTTAAGCTGTCTTACACTCACACTCCAATGAGCAGAGGGATTTTCCAGAATAAAATATCCTCTGCACGACCCAGAGAGAAGGATTCCGAGGCATCCTGTGTGACCCACTTAAGAAGACAAACTTGTAAAAAAGCCATTGTGTGTTTTGGTTATGAACCAATGGATGCTGCCGGCTGCAGGTGTGTTTCTGTATTTGTTAAAGAAATCTGGGCAGAACATGGAAGTATTCATACTTGGGCTAAGTTATCACTCAACCCACCGTCAGACTTAGAAAGCTTTCACCACATTCAGATACAAACAACATAGAAATTGGAAAAGAAGTAGGCGTCATTTTCATCTAGTATCTCATCTCAGCTGTTTTCTGTTTTGCTCCTAAAGCAAAATCACGAGGAAATAACATAGAGGTATTTTAAAAGATCACCTTGGACCCCCCACGTTGGAAAACAAAGGCAAGCCACCAAATGGCAGCTCCTTACCTGAAACACACACTTGAAAGGTTTTTGGTTTTTCTTTTCTTTTCTTTTTTTTTTTTGAGATGGAGTTTCGCTCCTGTTACCCAGGCTGGAGTGCAATGGCGCGATCTCGGCTCACTGCAACCTCCGCCTCCTGAGTTCAAACGATTCTCTTGCCTCAGCCTCCTGAGTAGCTGGGATTACAGGCACGCGCCACCGTGCCCAGCTAATTTTTTGTATTTATAGTAGAGACGGGGTTTCACCATGTTGACCAGGATGGTCTCGATCTTTTAAACTCGTGATCCACCCGCCTCGGCCTCCCAAAGTGCTGGGATTACAGGCTTGAGCCACCGCCCCCGACCAGGTTTTTGTTTTTTCTTAGACGGAGTCTTGCTCTGTCATCTAGGCTGGAGTGCAGTGGCGTGATCTTGGCTCACTGCAACCTCTGACTCCTGGGTTCAAACGATTCTCCTGCCTCAGCCTCCCGAGTAGCCCGCCACCATGCCTGGCTAATTTTTGTGTTTTTGGTGGAGACAAGATTTCGCCATGTTCCCCAGGCTGGTCTCGAATTCCTGACCCCAAGTGATCCACCCGCCTCGGCCTCCCAAAGTGCTGGGATTACAGGTGTGAGCCACCGCACCCGGCCTTAAAGGGTGCTTTGAAGACTTTCTCTGAGTTTTTGCAAACCCAAGGTTCACCGTGCATGCAACGTCACTTTTGGATGCTCAGAATTTCAGGGTTAACACCACTGTGACGCAAGGGCAGGGCCAGGTCCAGGCTCTGGAGTGGGTGTGCGGCTCCTCTCTCGGACCTCAGCCTCTTCTCTTCTCTACTTTAGCTCTGCCTTTCACGTGTGCTCGGACTATCAATCCATTCTTGGACCTGGGTGGGGCATGCCCTATAAATAAGCACTAAAGCAGGCATCCTTGCCACAGTGCATACTTCTGACAGATGCAATCAGCCTCCACCCACGCTTCAGACAGATGCCTGCCTTGCTGCCATCCCTCCTGCCCTGGAGAGACCTGCTGGCTACTAAGGACTGGGGTGTCTCTCCAGGCCTCCTGGCTCTCCCAGCTCTGGAACAGCACCTAGGACCCGAAACCATCATGTGTGGGGACACTGAGTGGGTGCCAGGCACTCTTCCAAGAACTTTGGATGGTCCTCACTGACTGTTCTCCAAGCCTCTGAGGCAGAAACTTAGTACCCTACTTTGCAGATGGGTAAACTGAGGTTCTGAGTGGTTAAGTGACTTGCTGGAGTAAACGGGGAAGAGATTGGAGCCCCAGCATTCTGACTTCCACACTACCCCATTAACCACTGCGTTCACCTTCACTAGGAGGACTGCCAGGCAGGACTGGCATCATGGCCATCCCGGGTGGCTGCAGCGCGGACAAGCCCCGCTCAGGCCTGCCTTCCGCTCACCGCAGGCAGCCCCTGACTGACAGTAGGCAGCGCCGCAGTGTGGCCTCTGGCACCGACTTTTAATCGTATTTTTGAGACAGAGTCTCACTCTGTTGCCCAGGCTGGAGCGCAGTGGTGTGATCTCAGCTCACCGTACCTTCTCCATTCTGGGTTCAAGCAATTCTGTGCCTCAGCCTCTGGAGTAGCTGGCAATACAAGTGCCCGCCACCACGTCCAGCTAATTATTGTATTTTAAGCAGAGATGGGGTTTCGTCATGTTGGCCAGGCTGGTCTCGAACTGATCTCAACCGATCTGCCTGCCTCACCTTCCCAAAGTGCAGGGATGACAGGCGTGAGACACCATGCCCAGTCAGCTTTTTATCTTGTTGTAAAAATCACACGTGTAATTCATACATTCATATATGGCAACACTTCGAACACCGTATCCTGTTCTTAACGCAATGCTTTTGAATCTTTTAATAAATCAAGAGGGCTGGCTCAGCGCTCAGTAAGCCGCACAGAGGCCTGCGCTTTGTTTACGTCTCCTTTTCCCCAGGAGCTAAGGCTGAACAAATAAACAGCAACGACAGCAACAAAAAACAAAACAACAAAAACCGAAGCACAGTCGACGAGCCTGAACCATTCCCGCAGGTGCAGACAGCGGATAAACAGATGGAAGCAGGCTTGGAAGGAAATGACCGCTGGTCAGAAGCTCGGGGTGCGCGCTTTTCCCTGAACCTTTGCTGAAGATTGTCGACCTGTCCCCCCGTTATTTAGCAAACGTGTGCATACTACGTGGCCTTGTCCCTTAGTGTCCAGACCAGAATACAAGCTAAGTGAAGGTAATCGTCGCTCCCCTAGTCCGAGCAGCCGGAAAGGCGGTGGCTGCAGGAGGGGGAGGCCCAGGAGCTAAGGGGGCGATGGTGTCTCCCTCCAGGCCGGCGAGGCCCGTTCCTCCCAGCCTTTCTCTACCTGGGACTGCTCCGGAGACAGGCCAGGAGCCCTCGACCGACAAACTCAGAGCCACAGGGAGCGCTGTCCCTCGGGAAACCGTGGAAACCGCTTAGTAACCAACTCCACGGGTCACGGCCCCTGCCCAGATCCGTCTCCCTGTCCAGGGGAGGGCTGTGGCTCCTCGGCCGTGAGCTGTCCGGGGAGCCGACGCCCCGGACTGGCACAGCCCTGCAGGTCGGAGGGAGCGCGCCGGCGCGGAGGAGCTCGCCGATTTCCAAATGCACCCGCACCCCGCAGCACCCCCGCCTCTTCCTAGGGTCGCCCTCCCACTGCCTTCGGAACTTGGGGCGGAGAGGGGGCACAAGAGGAGGCCCTCCCGGAACCCCTGCGGGGCTGCTTTTGGCGCCAAAGTCGGCCTGCGCTGCGGACAGGACCCGCGTCTCCTCGCGGACTCCACTCTGGCCGCTCCAACCCCTCGCGCCAAGTCCCAGGGACCGATCCAGCTCCGAGGGAGCCCCTGGGTCGCCACGTCCCAGCTCCTCCCCTATCGCCCTCCCCTCCCCTCCCAGCTTCGGAGCCGGGAGCCCAGGCACCTGCCCCGCGCCCAGGCACCTGCTGCCCTCGGATCCGAACCGCGCCCCGGCCCCGGGCCGCCTACCTGCAGCCGTCGCAGCCCCGGGCGTCGGCGTCCGTCCCGGCCGGCGTGGCGCGGGCCCCGGCTTCGCTGCGTCCCCTTAGCCGGCGCGCAGGCCTCCGGGCCGGTGCGCGGGAGGGAAGGCAGGACGGACGGCCCGGCCCCGAGGCGGGTTATATGGGCTCAGAGAGGGGAGGCGCCGCGGGGAGGAGGCGGCCGCGGGCGTTAGCGCCTTTGCAGCCGGGCGCGCGGGAAGGCAGCGCGGGCCACCGAGCCGCGGCGGGAGGAGGGCAGGGCCGGGGCCGAGGTCTCCTCCCGGCGCTCCGCCTCCCCAGCTGGCAGCGACCGAGTCGGGGTCCCTGGCGCGCTCTGCCCCGCCTCCTTCCCGCCGCCATTAGGCGCGCGTCGCCCCCGCGGAGCCCGGCGAGGTCGCCCAGGCAGGGCCGGAGCAGGTCGGACGCCAGGGCCCTCCTGCGGGCCAGTTGATCGCGACCTTCGGCAGGTCTGCGGTCGCCGGTGCCGAAGCGCCAGGCGCAGGTGCGGACTCTGCGCCCCGACTCTGGTGTCCCCCAGACGGCTCATCTTCCCAGACACCTGGGTCTCCCGGCCGCCACCACTGCGCTGGGACCCTCGGCACGTGGGGCGCTTGGAAGCCAAGGGGCAGGGGATGTGGCCGGCAGGGAACTGGGATGAGGGACGCCGCCCCAGGACCTGGAGGAGGGGAACAGTGTAGTCCGCCCGCCGGGCCGGGCCCGCCACCCACTCCGCTGGCTGAGCCGCGGCCCCGCCCGGCAGAGGATCCCGCGGAGACCCTCCGGGTGCTGCTTTCCCAACCCCAGCCGTAGTTTGGGCCCCACGGCCTTCCAGGGTTAACTCAGGACGCAAACACACCCGGGCGGCGCCCAGCACCCCGCTCCCTCCCCCGGCCGCCGCCTCTGGCCTCGGGCTCTGGATCCCGTTCCGTGTTTGGTAGGAGTTGGGGGGCGTCAATGCGTTTGGAATTGCTCTCTGCGCGCACAGACCCACGCCAGGTCAGGCCAAGCCTCCCTACCCGCCGGCGACACCCGCCGCCTGCTCGCCTGCTCTTCCTAGGCCAGCGGGGCTTCCAGGTCCCTCCACCGGGTACAGCGGGCCCTGGTCGGGGGATCCGAAAGGCAGAGCGAGTTCCGAGCGGCTCTAAGTGGCAGCACTGCGTATGGTCTGATGCTTATGGGACCCGTAATCTGTCTCCGAACCGGTGCCCTCTGCCCATGGTGACCCCCACGTCTTGGAAGGTCGCGTCGGTGAATCCCGCGGCCTCGCGAGCGAGCCGGGCTAGTGCAGACTGGGTTCTCTGGCCGCCGCGGGTCCGCGCCTGAGCCGGAGGGTCTGGCTGACTTCCACACGGCCTTACTGCTCACGCATGGGGCGTGGGCGCCCGGGGACGGGACACAGAGGCGAATCCCATGCAGGGGTTTGGGTCTAACTGGGAACAGAAAAGGCCGGCACCACCAGAGTAGGACGCGCGGGCACCACCATCCATTCGGCCCGGGAGGTTGGGGCTTCCGCGGGGAGCAGGCCCGAGGCTGGGCGCCCAGAGGTGCGAGCAGGACCCTGGCCGGCTCTCAGCTCCCAGAACGCAGGGTCGGGCGGGGATGTCAGAGTCTACGCCGTCTGGAGGGCCCTAGAGGCGCCGGCGGGACGTGGAGCGGACTATAGCGGCCCGCGTGAGCCACGGGTGGAGGAGGCCGCTGTCTAGGGAAGAGGACCAGGGTCTGGAGTGGGCGAGAGGACGAGGCCCAGCCCTGGGAGCCTGGGAGCCTACGAGCCGGCAGACCGAGTGCCGGCGCAGGGGCTCGCTCCCTCCGGTGCCTGGGGCGGCTGCGGCTGGGACCCCGGGTCCCGGCCTCCGCGCGATTCTTCCTAGGGTGACTGCCCAGATGCGCGCGGGTGATGTACTGGGCAGTGCCCGCGATCCACGCGCTCGCTCTGCCAGTCAGCGGCAAATTCGTTCTTTTCTGGATCTCAGTGGCACTGGAGCGTGAGGCAAGGGTCAGGCGGCAGGTAAGGGTGCCAGACTCAGCAAAAGCAAACAAAACCCCAAGCAAACGAAATAAATGCTTATGCATTTCATATATGATATAATATGTGCGACAGACACCGTATTACATACTAAAGATCTATTTATATGCAAACGTATATTTATACGTAAACAAACCTTTACATGTAAATATAAAAATATATGTGTGTGTATACACACGCAGACACACAGTTTGCCCAATTAAATTTGAATTTCCGTTTAGCGAATAATTTTTCCATATTAGCATGTCCCCTGCAACATTTGGGAGCATACTTATACTAGAAAACGATTTGTTGTAAAAATGAAATTCAAATTTTACTGTGCTTCCTATATTTTATCCGCAGTCCTAGCTGGAGGGGACCTCAAGGTCTCCGGGCCTTTGAGGTAGGGTTCTTGGGTAGGAAATCCCGGGTCCGAAGAAACGTGGGCGTCTCCTTTAAAGTCCTGCGTTACAAGGAGAACTACAAGCCCCACAATGCCGCGCGGCCTCCCGCGGCGCTGATAGGCTGCGGTTCACTTCCGTCTTCTGACTTCCGGCCTCGGAGGCCAGCGGCGGCTGCAGTTGCTAACTGCTGCGCGCCAGGGTTGCGCGGGTTTTCGGGCGCAGAGTGGCGCCCGCGGCTGGCGGCGGCCATGAACTTCTCCGAGGTGTTTAAGCTCTCTGGCTTGCTCTGCAAATTCTCCCCGGACGGCAAGTACCTGGTGAGCAGCGGCTGCGGGGGCCGCGGGCACGACAGCCTCTGTGCCAGTGTCCCTGGCGGGCAGAGCTACGGGGCGGCCGGGTGGCCCAGGGGTAGAGGCAGCTTGGGGGTCCTGCGGGTGCGGGGCCCGGGCAGGTGCAGGGCCTGAGTAACTGCCCCAGACAGGTGCGGGACCCGGGAGGATACCCTAGACAGGTAGAGGGCCTGGGGAGGTACCCCAAGCAGGTGTGTGGGCCGGACAGGTGCAGGGCCCCGGCAGATGCCCAGGCAGGTGCGGGACTTGGGAAGATACCCTAGACAGGTGGGGGGCCTGGGGAGGTGCACCAAGCAGGTGTGGGGCCCGGGGAAGGTATCCAGGCAGGTGTGGGGCCCGGGCAGGTGCAGGGTCCCAGCCACGTGTCCCGGGCAGGTGCGGGACTTGAGAAGATACCTTAGACAGATGGGGGGCCTGGGGAAGTCCCCCAAGCAGGTGTGGGGCCCAGGCAGGTATCCGGGCAGGTGTGGGGTCCCAGCCAGGTGTTCCGGACAGGTACGGGACTTGAGAATACCTTAGAGAGATGCGGGGGCCTGGGGAGGTCCCCCAAGCAGGTGTGGGGCGCGGGCAGGTGTCCCGAGAAGGTGTGGGACTCGGGAAGATACCCTAGGCAGGTGGGGGCCTGGGGAGGTGCCAGTCTCCCTGCCTCTGGAAAGGTGGGTATAGGGAGTGTCGACTGCACACAGGTGAGGGTACAGGAGATGTTGTCTCTTGGTTGTTATTTTGTCACAAAAGGCAAATTGATCATTCTGTTGCCCGTAACTGGGAAGTGGTGTGGCCACTTCGCTGTCTTCTCTACTTCTCTGATTCTTCTCCTCTACCGTGTGCCCAATAAACGATTTAAATACGAGTATTCTGTCCCCAGGTAAGGAAATAGTTGTCCTCACGGCTGGGATTTGAGCTCTTCATTCCATGGGTGGCAGAAACGTGCTTAAATCACAGAGCTGTAACTTTAAGCTTCAAAACACACAGTGTTTGTACCGGGATGCCTAGTAGTGTATATCCTCAGAAGTGGGGGATAATTGGCATTGGAAAGCCATTAAGAAAAAACATACCTCATAGGAAGCGTGCTTCGCTTTATTTATCCACAACCTCTGTTAACTGACGAAAGCGTCATGATTCTTTTTCAGTTTTGCCTCTACTGACATTCCCGTGCCCTGTCTGGCCTTTGAGAATTTAACTCTCAAATTTCGTTTTTACCTCTTCATAGAGGTTTTATTCCAAATCACAAAAAAAATAGCATCAGCTACAAAACTGAAAACCTCATTAGTTTAAATGGCACCTCAGTCTTGGTATATTTTTCAGTGTGCCCCCCCAGTTAACTTAGAGCTTTGTTCTTCTCACCGTTTATGAAAATATCAGTGACTTATAAGGAGAAAGATGATATTTGCTTGCCTAACTTAGGTGATTTTTTGTTTGTACACTCTGGTCAAAATACTGTGAAGCACTTGGTGATAATCTGTTACTGGAGTCATCTTGAAAGCCTTTCCCTAAGTACTGGGTGGAACAGGTCCATGTTTCTAGTTTCCAAATCTTACAGCAGAGTTTATATGGTTCCATTTCATAAGGAACTCACTGTAACTGATCAGTTTTCAAAGCTGCAGTGCCAGCAAGTCAGTGCTGTGACAGTTGCTTGTTAAGTCTGCCGTCCCCTGCCCTCTCTCTTTTTTTCCATGTTTTTTGATATTAGTTGATAAAAACACAAACCAGTTTGACCTTGATAAGTAAAAGTAATGAAGCAGTTAACATGTCAAAATCCGTTCTTGATCTTTTTTTTTTTTTTTTTTTGCCAATCATTGAGAGCTTGTAAGGTTGCTGAGGTTGGTTGGCCTTGAACTCTTGGCCTTGCCTTCGCAAGCGCCACGACATCCGGCCGGAGCCACTTTGGGCCCCCGTTCTTGATCTTTAAACTGTAGTGTGACATACAATCAGCAGGTGACTACTCAGATGTTATTTATACTTAAGATGATTTGCTTAGATAGAGACATAATGAACAAATGTGGCCCTGAAGAAACTGTCTTTCAGGAAATTGTGCTAACATTGAAGCGTTTCGTGTTTTGTATTAGGGTATGTTTGCAGAAGTTAAAGCCTGTCTTTTGATCGTCTGTTGGTTTGGCTCTGAGTCAGGTGCCACGTAAGAGGGTTGTTGCATTCCTTGCCATTTTCGTTGTCAACTGTGAAGCCTTGATTCTTACCCTTATAAATGTGAGGAAATTGCCTAAAAGTGATAAAACTAGGAGGGGGTTTTGGTTATTAGTTCACAGAAGAGCTTTTTCCCAATGCTACTTCCCATTTAAGTTTAGTTTTTAACATACAGTTAAGAAGGGACTTAAAAATAACTTAAAGCTTTAAGTCGTGAGTTAAAAAAGTGCCCTTAGACTTTACACTAGAGTATAGCAATTTAAAAACCTGGCTTGTGTATTTCCACATTACCCTTGTATGAACTGATCTTTAGGGGCTGCAGCTGTCACTGATGGTCTAGCTGTGAAGCGTCTGGCGGGAGAGCAGGCCACAGTCACTGAAGGCTGGGGCGCTGGTGTTCTGAAGGCCCCCAGCTTTCGGGGCGGAGAATGTCAGGTGCTCGCTTTCTCGTGTTTTTTAGGCTTCCTGTGTCCAGTACCGGTTAGTGGTCCGGGATGTGAACACCCTTCAGATTGTGCAGCTGTACACGTGCCTGGACCAGATCCAGCACATCGAGTGGTCAGCAGACTCGCTCTTCATCCTGTGCGCCATGTTCAAGCGAGGGCTGGTGCAGGTGTGTGTCGCTGGGTCGGTTCGAATCTGGACACCTTCCTGAGTGCCACTGGGAAGAAATGGCTTTGTTCTGTGCCTTTCTAGTTTGAAAAAAAAAGTCAGTGCAGCTGAAAACCAGTTTCTTTTAAGATTATAATGTTCTCTGAAGTTTGAGAACATTTACACTAAGGAAACACTAACATGGTCTTAATTTCTAAGCTGTATAGTTCAGAAACGGGAGGGGCTGACAAACAGCAGTCTAGCCACTTGGATGTTGTATTTTTTTAGGGAGTCCTAAGAAGTCATATTTTCTTAGATGTCCAAAGCTTCACTAAGTTAGGTCTCAGGAATGACAGTGTGAATAAACCGGTTTAAAACAACCACGGAATGAAATCACCAAGAAGCCTGGCTGCTTTTACAGTGGAATCTAGACCAGCACTCCATCGTGGAAGATTCTAAAAGACACCCTGTACGCTTGAGCTCTGTTGGTCTGAAGCGAGTTCTGTCTCAGCAAGGCCTTGCTGTTGGGTGCTGATGAGTCTGCACCTGTGCATTTCTCTCTTCTCTCGATCCAGGTCTGGTCTTTAGAGCAGCCCGAATGGCACTGCAAAATAGACGAGGGCTCAGCAGGGCTGGTGGCCTCGTGCTGGAGTCCGGACGGGCGCCACATTCTCAACACGACGGAATTCCATGTAAGTGTCAGCCCTGAGTACCCCTTACTAGCCATGTGATCCTGCCCTCTGCTCCCGACATAGCCTGGGAGTGAAAGCGGAGGTGTTTGGAGGATGAGTCTCCCTTGTCCTCAGGGGATGGGTTCTAAGCCAGCCAGCAGATTCAGATGGTGCCAACCCCTGTCCTTCCCGTGTTCCTAGACAGCATTCCTGTGACACATTTAGTTTTTCAATTAGATACAGCAAGAGGTTAGCAACCGTAGTAAGAGGGCACAGTTTAACAATAGGCTGTTGATAGCTGCATGCCTACAAGATTTGGTCTTACTGTTGAGCTGAGCAACTACCTCAGCATGTGAGGTTTTTTTTTCTTTCCTTGTTAAGTAAGTCGAGAACTTCGAGCTTCTCGTTTAAAGGAAGCTTCTCTTTGGCGTGTCCACATTGCCGGCATCACTGCTTGCGCTTGGGGCTGTTACTGAGTCTGATGAGGGTGTCATGAACACAAGCACTGCGTGCTGCCCCCGGGCCTCATGACTGAGGTTCCTGAAAGGCTGAGGGATTGCAGGGAGCTTGCAGACTGTGTGTGTATTTTAGGTCAGAACCTGATGAGCCACGAAGTATTGTTGCCTAATCTTTTTGTCCAGTTTTAAAGAAAGAACATTTTTAACATCTTAATTCGGATTTTTTAGGATTTCAGCAGTCCCTTTAATTCAGCAGTAGAAAATGCGCTGTGATATGAGCCGGCTCATACCTTTCCTTCGGAACCTGGTCTGGGGGTGGCTTCAGGCATTGGCAGCGGCCCACTCACCTGTGATAGGCACTGCACGCCAGCCTCTGTGCTGAGCTCAGCGTGGAGGGGAATGCTGACATCGGAGAATCAAGCAGAGGGATCTGGGGTAGGAGATTTTATTTTAAATTCAAATTAGGCATTTGTAAAGTGTTCAGAAACCAGGTCTTTGGTGTCAGCAGTGTCCTTTAAAGATAGAGAAAAACGCATGCATCCCTTTAATAATGCGCTTTTCTGATGAGGTTAGCTCCCAGGGTTTGGGCCTGTCCGCTGAGTGTTCATAGCTGTCTGGGCTGCTGGTTGCCTCGGCAACCTGCCCACCCCTGTGCGCGTGCACACCACGTAGATGGTGGCACGGGGGAGGATTTCTTCCCCGCATGAGGCTGCAGAGGCTCTGTAGGTTTCGTTCGGTTTTCTTCAAGCTGGCGTCGGCTGGGATCAAGTTTTATCCAACCACGAGGGGTTGCTGAATCAACTGCTTCAGAAGGCTGGATGGCTTCATGTTCTTTTCAGTTTCAGTTTTTAAAAATACTCTAAATCTCACGTCTGCTATCATGGGCTGTTAGAGAAAAAGACGACAGGCAAAGGCACACCGGTTTCTCCGCACTACGTACGTGACGCTGGCAGGCACTTCCAGCCCGAGTGCTGAGAGGGGACTGTTTGAACTTTTCCTGCAGCTTTTCTTACGTCTTCGGGCCTGTAATTCCGTCCTTGAGAAGGGCTCAGGGCACGGGTCAGCCTTGCTGTACTCTTGTTAAATGGCCCCGAAGGCAAACTGCCATCTACAGAGTTTAGAAACCTGAAAAGATGTATTAGTACCTGGTTCTGTTGAGCATCCCCGGTAAACATACACCAATATTGAAAAACACCTTCACTACAGAATACACTTTCTCAGAGTACATTTAGATGACATTGTTCCACCTAAGACTAAGGTCCTGACCACTTTGCTGGTGGCCTTAAACGTTAAGACTAGATGGTAGATGAGGGGCAGTAACTCATGGCATGGGCATCTTGACCAAGATAGCAAACTGTGTCTCCAGCTTTTCTCGCTAACTGAAATGACTGCAAGTGAGGAAGCAAAACCGGTATTCCAGACCTGCTTGCTGGCTGGGAAGTGACTCTGCAGGCACCTGTCCATCGGTCTCATGAACACAAGGGAGGATCAGGCCGGTTCTCTGAGGATTAGCAGGTCACTGGGTCCCTTTCCGAAGGCACAACCCCACATGATGGTGTTGCGGAGCATCTTGTACGTAACCTGAAAAAGCAAGCTTGTGCCCTTGAACAAGGTTCGGTGAGTAAGAAAAAGCAGCTCGCCTTCGGCCTGCAGCGGACCAGCAGGCTTTCCGAGCCCTGGGCCCCCTCGCAGCGATGCCCTCACCACCTGAGGGCACCTTCGTCCTGCGTCTTGCGTGAATTGTGCCCTCGCTGTTGTTGAGTCTCACTGCGCAGATGTGTATAAACACTGCTTGGTGTGCAGTTCAAAGTTTATGTACAGGGCTTGTACTTTGCAGAGTCTCTGGCGTTGCTTTTGCCCCGACACTGCTTTTAGACTCCTCGGTGCGGACAAGCATGGCGGGGCCTCCCCTTCCCCGTGAGGAGCTCCTTTCAGTCCTCCCCAGCTGGACTCATGCGTCGCCACACACTGTGGCTGCAAGTGCGCTGTCCATGCCTCCTGGATGCATTTCCCGAGAGCCTCTCAAGGAGAGCCTTGCTTGGCTGTCGCAGAAGGAGACGTTTCATTTGCCGAGGCCTGGTGACAGGATTGCGGTGATTGCCCTCCAGGCAACTAAATGATACTGCATTTGGCTTTCGTTTGCATTTCTGGAGTAATTGGTGAGGCTGAGTGCTCTCCTATCTCGCTTCATTACACACACGCGCCATTTAAATGAAGCAGGTTCACATGGAGTTTATAGTGGTGCATGGTATGCTTTATGAATCCCTTTCTACCTTTTTCCAGAAGCATTTTGGTTTTTTAAGATGGAGTTTCACTCTTGTTGCCCAGGCTGGAGTGCAGTGGTGCCATCCCGGCTCACCACAACCTCCACCTCCCGAGTTCAAGCAATTCTTCTGCCTCATCCTCCCAAGTGGCTGGAATTACAAGCGTGTGCCACCATGCCTGGCTAATTTTGTATTTTTAGTAGAGATGGGGTTTCTCTATGTTGGTCAGGCTGGGCTCTAACACCTGACCTCAGGTGACCTGCCCGCCTCGGCCTCCCAAAGTGCTGGGATTACAGCGTGAGCCACCACACCCAGCTCCCAGCAGCATTTATTTAGAAGATGATCTTCACCACCTGTAGCAGGAACTCAATTCCATGATGCCTGCAGGCTCGCTTCTGGTTTTCCACTTAGGTCTGCTGTTACTCCACGTGTGTGCCAACACCATGCTGTGTACGTTATTGAGGTTCTGTGTATGTCTGAATATCTGACAGCACTGATTCCTCTTAATTGCTCTTGTAGTCTGTCAGATTAAAAAAAAAAATTTTTTTTTTTTTTTTTTTAGAGATGGGGTCTCCCTTTGTTTCCCAGACTGGTCTTGAACTCCCAAACGCAAGCAGTCCTTCCTGGTCGGCCTCCTGTGTAGCTGGGATTACTGGCGCACAGTAGTGCGCTCAGCTCAGCTAGATTTTTAAATGTATTTTTGAGACTTTGTTGTTAGCTGGATACAAATTTTTAACTGTTTCTAAACAGATTTCATAGTGAGACAGTTTTTGTGATTCGCACGGTGACATTTTTTGTAAAGTATTCTTTATGTCTCGCGATTCTTTCTGTTTCAGATTCTGATTTTTCTGGTACGAATGTAGCGATGCCACCTTTCTCTTGGTTAGGATTTTCATGATATGTCTTTTTCTATCCTTCTGCCTTTCTATATCCTTAAACTTGAGTGTGTATGTTGTAAGTAGTCTGTAGTTAGCTTTAAAAATACATCCAGACTGAAAACTTTTTCTTATATTTCTGAATGAAAGCATTTAAAACAACTTATCAGCAATAAAATCCACCCACTTTAAGAATACAGTTCAGTGAGTCACTTTACACTTCCTTGACACCACGATGAAGACTGAGAAGGTTCACCCTGTGGTTAAGGGCTCCTCGTGCCCCTGTGTCCAGCAGCCGGTGCCTGCTGTGGGGCCGGCAGATCCACCTCGTCAGGATCCCATCAGCAGGGGCTGTGGTGCATGGAGCTGAGTGTCTGCTTTCTTTCCTCTGGCGTCCTGCTGGTTTTGAGTGTGCTGGGTCGTGGCATAGATCCGTGGCCCGTTCCTCCTGTCTTCACACTGGGGTGTGGCGTCGGTCCGTGGCCTCTTCCTCCCATCTGAGCACGCTGAGTCATGGTGTGGATCGGTGGTTCATTCCTCCCGTCCTGGGCGCGCTGAGTCATGGTGTGGATCGGTGGTTCATTCCTCCAGTCCTGGGCGCGCTGAGTCATGGTGTGGATCGGTGGTTCATTCCTCCCGTCCTGGGCGCGCTGAGTCATGGTGTGGATCGGTGGTTCATTCCTCCCGTCCTGGGCGCGCTGAGTCATGGTGTGGATCGGTGGTTCATTCCTCCCGTCCTGGGCGCGCTGAGTCATGGTGTGGATCGGTGGTTCATTCCTCCCGTCCTGGGCGCGCTGAGTCATGGTGTGGATCGGTGGTTCATTCCTCCCGTCCTGGGCGCGCTGAGTCATGGTGTGGATCCGTGGTTCATTCCTCCCGTCCTGGGCGTGCTGAGTCATGGTGTGGATCGGTGGTTCATTCCTCCCATCCTGAGCGTGTTGAGTCATGGTGTGGGTCAGTGGCCTGTTCCTCACGTCCTAAGCATGCTGGGTTGTGGTGTGGATCCGTGGTCTTTTCTTCCTGCTGCTGAGTGCTGTGGAGCCCACCTGCGTGTCTCCTCTGCTGGTTTCACCAGTTGTCAGGAGAAGGTAACAGCACTGATGAAGCTGTATATTTAACTACCTTTTCTTCTTACTGTGTTTTTAAAAGTTGCAAACAGTTATCTTTTAAAGGTTTTGTTTTTCTTTTTTGGTGGGAGATGAAGGTAAAAATCAGGCTTAAAGCGCTCTGTGCATTTCCTAAGATGTGCTGAGAGCAGGGAGGCTCGGCCGGATGCAGGGCCACGGGTGGGAGATGCGCTTTTCTCCTGTGACTCTGCAGTGAGCTCCGGAGGGTGGGTCTCCACCCTGGGTGGCACGAGGATGCTCCTGATGCTGAGAGGCTCGGCTGCTTCACCCGGCCCCGCGGATGAGTCACAGGCAGGGTTTCCGCCTCAGACCTGCCGGTCGGAAGTAGCAGGCTTTCACACTCAGGCCCCGGTGCCCTCCTTGGCCCCAGCATGCGAGCGGAGCTGTTAGAGGAGCCAGTGCTCTGTCCAGCTGGAGTTCTGAGGCACTGGTCCCCAGAACGGCCAGAGTGTTCGGGTTCAGCGTCCGCACAGGGGCCCTGCCCTGCTGCCCCGGTGGCCCCTGCGGCTCATTGACTCAGGACCAGTGTGTCCAGGACTCCACTCCTAAACGCTGTGGATGTTGTTTGGAGACACAGTTGCAGGTGTCGGATTCTCCTTTCTCTCGTAAGAACAGATGATGAGTAGACATTTAAGTTAATTTGTTTGTTGATATCCTATACCGAAAACATGGCGGCATTTGGAGTGACACTGGACACATAGTACTCCACGCACTGCGGCTGCACTTACGCTGTTGGAGGCAGACCCCACCTAGCCCTCATCCTCAGCGAGGACCCCTGCCTGACACACAGAGCTGGCGGTCAGCACCCCACCCTGCACGGAGCTACGCAGTCCTGTGTCCCCTGCCCGGCCCTCATCCTCAGCAAGGACCCCTGCCTGACACACACACAGCTGGCGGTCAGCACCCCACCCCACATGGAGCTGCGCAGCCCTGTGTCCCCCACCTGGGCCACACGTCAGTTAACTGCCAGGTTCATCAGTGGGCCAGGTATGTCAGAAGCAAGATTATTCACTGGTGGGCTCCACAGGGGTTCAGTGGGAAGTGCAGGTGGAGGGCTGCGGCAGTCCTGGAAGTCCCACGTCACTGCCACAGGGAACGCCGGGCCACCCACTGCGGCACCTCTCCCCCAGCAGGCATGCCCTCTCGGCCTGGTTAGGAAATTGTCTTTTGGCCTCTACTGTGCCCGCCTAGTCAGCTCTCAGCTCCCTGAGTCAGGGATAGGGGCGGAAAGGTGGACAGTGCAGCAGCATGTGTGCTAGAACTCTCTGCAGATGCGGCCAGGCTGGCAAGCTCACGCAGGAGGCGGGCAGCCACCCTCTTGGGTGTTGAGTGGTTGCTCCTGCCTCAGGGCTACAGATGCAGGCTAACAGCCACCTGGTGAGCCCCGGAGAGGCCGCATCCTCCACAGCTTCTGTCTTCCCGTAAAGGAAACTGAATGTGGTGCCTTCCTAGATCAAGATTTTCTCCAAGTAACTCAGGATTGTAACAGGCAACCTGTGATCACTTTGAAACAGCTAACAAAAATGCACTTATGTTTACCTGTGTGTCACTCAGTAGTCGTATAAAACAACAACAGCAAACGCAGAGCACTGCACTCACCTCACACACACGACAGTGTACATCAGAGCACTGCACTCACCTCACACACAACAGTGTACATCAGAGCACTGCACTCACCTCACACACGACAGTGTACATCAGAGCACTGCACTCACCTCACACACGACAGTGTGCATCAGAGCACTGCACTCACCTCACACACACGACAGTGTACATCAGAGCACTGCACTCACCTCACACACGACAGTGTACATCAGAGCACTGCACTCACCTCACACACAACAGTGTACATCAGAGCACTGCAGTCACCTCACACACAACAGTGTACATCAGAGCACTGCATTCACCTCACACACAACAGTGTGCATCAGAGCACTGCATTCACCTCACACACAACAGTGTACATCAGAGCACTGCAGTCACCTCACACACAACAGTGTACATCAGAGCACTGCATTCACCTCACACACAACAGTGTGCATCAGAGCACTGCATTCACCTCACACACAACAGTGTGCATCAGAGCACTGCATTCACCTCACACACAACAGTGTACATCAGAGCACTGCAGTCACCTCACACACAACAGTGTGCATGAGAGCACTGCATTCACCTCACACACAACAGTGTACATCAGAGCACTGCATTCACCTCATACACAACAGTGTACATCAGAGCACTGCACTCACCTCACACACAACAGTGTGCATGAGAGCACTGCATTCACCTCACACACAACAGTGTACATCAGAGCACTGCAGTCACCTCACACACAACAGTGTACATCAGAGCACTGCAGTCACCTCACACACAACAGTGTACATCAGAGCACTGCACTCACCTCACACACAACAGTGTACATCAGAGCTCTGCACTCACCTCACACACAACAGTGTACATCAGAGCTCTGCACTCACCTCACACACAACTGTGCATCAGAGCACTGCATTCACCTCACACACAACAGTGTACATGAGAGCACTGCATTCACCTCACCCACAACAGTGTGCATCAGAGCACTGCACTCACCTCACACACAACAGTGTGCATCAGAGCACTGCATTCACCTCACACACATGACAGTGTGCATCAGAGCACTGCATTCACCTCACACACACGACAGTGTACATGAGAGCACTGCATTCACCTCACACACAACAGTGTGCATGAGAGCACTGCATTCACCTCACACACAACAGTGTGCATCAGAGCACTGCATTCACCTCACACACAACAGTGTGCATCAGAGCACTGCATTCACCTCACACACAACAGTGTGCATCAGAGCACTGCACTCACCTCACACACAACAGCGTGCATCAGAGCACTGCATTTATCTCACACAACAGCGTGCAACAGAGCACTGCATTCACCTCACACACAACAGCGCGCATCAGAGCACTGCACTCACCTCACACACAACAGCGTGCATCAGAGCACTGCACTCACCTCACACACAACAGTGTACATCAGAGCACTGCATTCACCTCACACAGAACAGTGTTCATCAGAGCACTGCATTTACCTCACGGAACAGTGTACATGAGAGCACTGCACTCACCTCACACACAACAGTGTGCATCAGAGCACTGCACTCACCTCACACACAACAGTGTGCATCAGAGCACTGCACTGACCTCACACACAATAGTGTGCATCAGAGCACTGCATTCACCTCAAACAACAGTGTGCATCAGAGCACTGCATTCACCTCACACAACAGTGTGCATCAGAGCACTGCACTGACCTCACACACACAACAGTGTGCATCAGAGCACTGCATTCACCTCACCCACAACAGTGTGCATCAGAGCACTGCATTCACCTCACCCACAACAGCGTGCATCAGAGCACTGCACTCACCTCACCCACAACAGCGTGCATCAGAGCACTGCACTCACCTCACACACAACAGCGTGCATCAGAGCACTGCACTCACCTCACCCACAACAGCGTACATCAGAGCACTGCACTCACCTCACACACAACAGCGTACATCAGAGCACTGCACTCACCTCACACACAACAGCGTACATCAGAGCACTGCACTCACCTCACACACAACAGCGTGCATCAGAGCACTGCACTCACCTCACACACAACAGTGTGCATCAGAGCACTGCACTCACCTCACACACAACAGTGTGCATCAGAGCACTGCACTCACCTCACACACAACAGTGTGCATCAGAGCACTGCACTCACCTCACACACAACAGTGTGCATCAGAGCACTGCATTCACCTCACACACAAGTGTACATCAGAGCACTGCACTCATCTCACACACAACAGTGTGCATCAGAGCACTGCAGTCACCTCACACACAACAGTGTGCATCAGAGCACTGCACTCACCTCACACACAACAGTGTGCATCAGAGCACTGCACTCACCTCACACACAACAGTGTGCATCAGAGCACTGCACTCACCTCACACACAACAGTGTGCATCAGAGCACTGCACTCACCTCACACACAACAGTGTGCATCAGAGCACTGCACTCACCTCACACACAACAGTGTGCATCAGAGCACTGCATTCACCTCACACACAACAGTGTGCATCAGAGCACTGCATGCACCTCACACACAACAGTGTACATGAGAACACTGCATTCACCTCACACACAACAGTGTGCATGTGCACTGCACTCACCTCACACACAAGTGTACATCAGAGCACTGCACTCACCTCACACACAACAGTGTGCATCAGAGCACTGCACTCACCTCACACACAACAGTGTACATCAGAGCACTGCACTCACCTCACACACAACAGTGTGCATCAGAGCACTGCACTCACCTCACACACAACAGTGTGCATCAGAGCACTGCACTCACCTCACACACAACTGTGCATCAGAGCACTGCACTCACACACAACAGTGTGCATCAGAGCACTGCACTCACCTCACACACAACAGTGTGCATCAGAGCACTGCATTCACCTCACACACAACAGTGTGCATCAGAGCACTGTACTCACCTCACACACACGACAGTGTGCATCAGAGCACTGCATTCACCTCACACACAACAGTGTGCATCAGAGCACTGCACTCACCTCACACACACGACAGTGCGCATCAGAGCACTGCATTCACCTCAGCCACAGTACAGCGTGCATCAGAGCACTGCATTCACCTCAGCCACAGTACAGCGTGTGTCAGAGCACTGCATTTCCCTCACCACAGTACAGTGTGCATCAGAGCACTGCATTCACCTCAGCCACAGTACAGCGTGCATCAGAGCACTGCATTCACCTCAGCCACAGTACAGCGTGTGTCAGAGCGCTGCATTTCCCTCACCACAGTACAGTGTGCATCAGAGCACTGCATTTCCCTCTGCCACAGTAAAACTTGCATTAGAGTACATCAGTAGGAGGGCAGGCATCTGAAGTCTGGATAGACCCACTCAAACCCAGAGCACTCAGTGTACCTTAGCCACAGTAAACATGCATTTGAATACACAGCAGTAGGAGAACAGGCATCCTGAAGTCCTGACAGATCCGCTCCCGCAGTCCGGCCACGCCTGGGGACGCACGGTCTGGGTGAGGATTGATGCGGCTCTCTAGATGCTAATGTTGTGGTGTTTCCTTTCTCTTTCCCTCTTCCCCAACAGCTGCGGATTACCGTCTGGTCGCTGTGCACAAAATCCGTGTCTTACATCAGATATCCAAAAGCTTGTCTGCAGGGTGAGTTGACCAGTTACTCGAAAGCCATTTCTTTGCAGCTGTTTGCCCCTTTTGTCATGGCAAGTTCCAAAGAGGCAGCAGTAGCTTCAGCAGCATGTCCATTCATAGCCAGCCCTGTTTTCTGTGTACCCACCCCGCCTCGGGTTATTTTAAAGTGGATCTCAGGTCTCCTAATAATTCATCTGTAAATATTTCCATATATGTCTCAAAAAGGCAAGAGTCCCCTTTTCAAACATGACCACAGTGACTCAAGAGAATGTGGCCCAAGACATCCGGGAGAGTGGTGCTGACGGCGGTCCCCTTGACCTTGGCGGCAGAGCTGAGCGTTCAGACCCCTTCCAGCCAATGCCTGTTGAGAGGCCCGCCTCAGGCATCCAGTTCTGAGCATCCTCTCTGTGAAAGGGGGAGGTCTTGCCTATCATCTCTGGGCATCCTGGAGGGATATGTGACACGTGTCCTTTCCTTGTGGACGCCTGTGAGCCACGTGGAAGGGGGGGACTGCGCAGGATGGCCCACTGCCAGCGCATCTAGCTGGACAGCTCAGAGCTTGTGGGAGGCACCATTCCTGCATCCTGAGCCAGAAGCAAGTGCCACACAGTTTGAATGATGCTTTCATCCTTCTCTGTTGCTGCGGGTGGTTTGGAAATTGCATTTGAAAGAAATGCAGTCGTACTTTTATCATTTGAATATTAGTGTCTCTCCAGATGAGATACACATTTCTTGAGTAGACGCCAACATTTTGTCATTTGAGGTATTCTCTTCATGCATGAACGATGAATTCTAGCTAGGGCTTTTTAAGCTAATACAGAACTAGAAAATACAGTGTAACATTTTCAACTAAAGCTTTTCCACATTTTCATCTTATTATTTATTTGTTTTTTTTTTTGAGATAGGGTCTTGCCCTGTCGCCGTTCTGGAGTACCGTGACACGATCACAGCTCACTGCAGCCTTGAGTTCCTGGGCTTAAGTGATCCTCCCACCTCAGCCTCCTGAGTCCCTGGGACTCCAGGCACACATCACTGTGCCCTGCTAATTTTTTGCAGCGATGGGGTTTTCCCAAGTTGCCCCGGCTCCTCTCCAACTCCTGGCTCAAGCAATCTACCTGCTTCCATGTCCCAAAGTGCTGGGACCACAGGCGTGAGCCACCATGCCTGGCCACACATTTCATCTTTAGTTCACTTCTTCCACATAATTAAGTTCAAAGGTAAAAATCAGCACGGTAGCAAGCAGCCACCTTTGGCCTAGGTGGACGCGCCCCTGCTGTCCCGCAGCTTAGATATGCGGAACTCGAAGGCCTCGTGTGTCTCAGTCATATTTGAGTCATCAAAGGTCACGTCACTTGGTATTTTGACAGAGCCTTGCAAATCAGTTGCCGTGTGTGTATAACCCTCCCCCGCTCACACTGCTGCGAGGGTGAAGCCTCGGCGCCTCGGTTTCTCTGCACTGGGACATTCTCCTCTGAGGAGCGGTGCTCCGCGTTGTGCCGCTTCCCTCCTCTTCAGCTCTGCTTGCTTTGTCTCCTTCCTTGTGAATTATACTCTGCTTACTCCTGCTTGGTTGTGTGGCCGCTTGATTTCCGTGCATTTCCCTCTTCCCGCAGGAACCACCTTCACCAGGGACGGCCGCTACATGGCGCTGGCGGAACGGCGCGACTGCAAAGATTACGTGAGCATCTTCGTCTGCAGCGACTGGCAGCTCCTGCGGGTAAGGCGTCCCCGCATTGCCCCCACTGACTGTGGAGGGGTCGAGTGAAGCAGATCCTTCTCAAGAGTCCAGGGGACCTTTGGTGGTATGTGGAGTAAGGCGATGTTGGATTTCCAGAGGGCGGGTGCGCTGTGAATCGATTCCCAGTGACACGCGCCGGTTGTGTGAAAAGGGCTCATGCTTAGGGTGTTTTAAAGGGACTAGGCTGTCACATGTGAGCCTTTCTCCTTGTCCTGTGACTGTGATGTTTGCACATGTGTGGCAAGTCGGGAGGAGGGCAATGTGGATGTTCACCTTGACTGAGGGCCTGTGTTAGTCAGAGTGCTCTCTGCCAGGTGCCCAGGCACAGGGCGCTGCCCCCATGGCAGACGTGTGAACACGATCCCAGCACAATCCATCATTAAGGCAGAGCAGCCTCTGGAATGTTGTCAGCGCATAGAAGCCAGGACCCAGGCAGTGCTCCTGGAAGGGTCCTGTCTGAGCTGGTCTGAAGGAGTGAGCCTTGCCAGGCAGGGAGGGGTGAGGGAGAGTGCATGTGAGTGCAGGCATAGGGAGACCAAGCCACCTGGTGGGCTAGCTGGGCACCGACGCTGGCACCTGTGATGGGTGGAGCCCCCGCAGAGCTCCACAGGGATTTCATGCATTTATAGGATGGAGCTGTCAAGATTTTGACTATTTCTATATAAGAAAGTTAAATGCGTTAAAAGCATCAGTTATAAATGCAATTATTTATTTATGAAAATGTTTTCACAATGTAATGTCCCCCGCTTCCTTTGGAAGCATTTTGATACAGACACCCAGGACCTCACAGGGATCGAGTGGGCCCCAAACGGCTGTGTGCTGGCAGTGTGGGACACGTGCTTGGAGGTAGTGAGATGACCAGGTGACATGCTTGCTTTCAAGGGCTTCTCCCTGAATTTAATGCTTTCTGAATGTTGCAATATAGTTAGCTTTGCCTTATTTCATATAATGAGTTGAATTTGTTTTAAAAGACAGGGTCTTGCTCTGTCGCCCAGGCTGGAGTGCAGTGGTCTGATCGTGGCCCACTGCAGCCTCGACCTCCTGGGCTCAAGTGATCCCCCCCACCTCGGCCTCCCAAGTAGCTGGGAACACAGGTGTGGCCCGGCTAATGTTTGTGTTCTTTGTAGAGATGGGATTTCACCGTGTTGCCCAGATTGCTGTTGAACTTCTGTGTTCGAGTGATCTGCCAGCTTCGGCCTCCCCAAGTGCTGGGATCATAGGTGTGAGCCACGGTGCTCGGCCGAGTGGAACTTTTATCAGCGAGCCATTAGGTTTACCTCCCACTTTCCCCTCTTTCCTCACGCTCTGACCGCCTCCAGTGACTGTCTCAATTCCAGCTGACAGTCCCAGCTTTTCCACGGCCATGCGGACCATCTCTGCGTCTCCGCTGCGCGCTTCCTCCCACCAGCCTTGTGCTGTCCGCGCCGTGTCCCTTTGCGCACCTGCACCTGTGGTGTGTTCCGGGCGCATGGGGCGTGTGCGTCCGTAACTGAAATGTCTCGTCTGCAGTACAAGGTTCTGCTGTACTCCCTGGACGGCCGGTTGCTGTCTGCATACAGCGCCTATGAATGGTCCCTGGGCATCAAGTCTGTAGCCTGGAGCCCCAGCAGTCAGTTCCTGGCAGTTGGGAGCTACGATGGAAAGGTGGGAGCAGTGCAGCGAGCTCAGAAAGGCTGACTGCCCAGCTAGCCGGTCCCTGTCCTCCCCCCCATCCCATCCAGATCCCCCCCCACCCAGACTCCTGTCCCACCCAGTCCCCTGCCTCACCTGGTCCCCGCCCCACCCGGCCCCTTACCTCACCCAGGCCCCCCCCACCCAGACCCTTGACTCACCTGGGCCCCCGCCTCACCTGGACTCAGCCTCTCCTGGACCCTTCCTCACCCGGACCGCTGTTTCACCTGAACCCAGCCTCACCTGGGCCCCCACTTCACCAGGGCGTGCCTTCTTTCCTCAGGTGCGCATCCTTAATCATGTGACCTGGAAAATGATCACGGAGTTTGAGCATCCTGCAGCCATTAATAATCCCAAGATAGTAAGTCTGGAGCGCGTGCTTCTGCCTGAGCAGCCTGTTGGGGAGGGCGCTGGGAGGCTGCCGCTTCACTTCACATTCTTGATGGTGGTTTATTTAACCGGGCGCTTCCATCACTGTCACCTTGGGACTGTGATATTTCACGCGTCTGGCCCTGCCCTGGCCTTTGTTCTTCCTCCTCCAAGCTGCCCAGGGGTCTGAAGTGGGCCTTGCCCTGGCCTGTCCTCCACCACCGCCACCCCAGCCCAGATGTCTCCCTGGCCTGTCCTCCACCACCGCCACCCCAGCCCAGGTGTCTCCCTGGCCTGTCCTCTGCCGCTGCCACCCCAGCCCAGGTGTCTCCCTGGCCTGTCCTCTGCCGCTGCCACCCCAGCCCAGGTGTCTCCCTGGCCTGTCCTCCACCACCGCCACCCCAGGCCAGGTGTCTCCCTGGCCTGTCCAGATGCAGATCCCTGTGCTGTACCGAGTACATGGATCTCCTGCCTGCAAACACGAGCATCCGCTGTTGTGCCAGGCACTGTGCTCTGGGCTGCAGGCAGACCCCTGCCTCTGCAGAGCGCAGCTAGAGAGACAGGGAGCGGGTGGGAGAGCTGGGTGTGTCCACGGGGTGGCAGGGAGTTGCCACCAGCCAGGGGTCACGGGCACACACGCTGAACCAGTGATCAGGGGTCTGGGCAGGGGGTGTTCCAGGTCAAGGGAATGGGAAGCGCAAAGGCCCTGAGGAGTGTGCCACGTCCACGCGTGCAGTGGGCACTCACCACACCTGTGTGCCGGGCACTGCACTGGGCAACAGCGGGAGCCAGAGACAAACACTGCCCTCCTGGTGCTGACCTGTATTAAGTGACAGAGCTGAGTGAGAGGCAGCTTGGATTTGATGAGGCCAGTGGGTGGCTGGGGCTGCTCGGGCCAGGTGAGCCACTGCCGGGGATGGTCCCGGGGGGGCATTTAAGTGAAGACCAGGAGGAGGAGCTGAAGAGCTGCATGATGTCTCGGCAGACACCATGTTTCAGGTAGAGGGGCCTTCTGACATGGCCAGTGGCTTATGTGGCTGGAGGCCAGTCCATCTGGACAGATGAACCAGAGAGCAGGGCTGGCCACGAGAGTCCTGAGGGTTTACCAGTGATTCCTACATTTCTGCAAATCCCTTCACCACAAAGCAGCAGAATATGCCTTAAAGGTACAAAGCAGACCAGGTGACTCCCTTACCTGGAGCCCTGCAGTGGCACAGGGGCTGCCCGCCTTTCACTGAACCAGAGCTGCTGGCCTTTGCTGCCAGGCTCTTGGGCGCAGATGCCCCCGCCTTGGGCCTGTGTCTGCTGCTCCCAGGCCTGCACTGTCTTGGCACAAGGGTCCTCTGTGTCCCCCGTCACAGCAGCAAGGCCGAGCCCACTCCCCCTGCTGGATGATGGTGGCTGCAGTGATCTACTGCCTGTAAATCACAGGGCAGACATTTGCTGCCAGTGTCTGTCTCAAAGGTGGGCTCCCCAGCAGGACACGGGAGAGGATGGCTGGGTGATCTCAGCTCTCGGGAGTGTGGGATTTGTTTCTGTCTCTTTCTCCTGGTGACGGCAGGACCTGGTGTCATGACAGGCATTTGCCACACCCGTCCTCGGCTCCGGGCCCCTCTCCTGAGCTGGGCGTGGCCACCTTGTCTTTCAGGTGGTGTATAAGGAGGCTGAGAAGAGCCCGCAGCTGGGGCTGGGCTGCCTCTCCTTCCCGCGCCCCCAGGCCGGGGCTGGCCCTCTCCGGACCTCGGAGAGTAAATGTAAGTACCAAGTGGTGATGTTTGTTTTCCTTTTTTAATGCAAGATTCCTTGTTGTCCAGGTAAATTTCGGATGTTCCTTGTTTTAAAAAAATCATTTTCCTTTCCGGGCTTCTTCCCAGCCAGTGCCCCTGAGCCTGTTGGCTGGAGGTGGACTGGGTCTGAATTGCACAGTGGGCTGTGAAGGCGCGGCTTCTGTTACTGAATATGAGCCCTGGAAACCCAGATTTGACGGCGGGAGCTGCAAGAGTGATGTTTTTCAAGGAAATGCTTTTCCATGGGTGGAGCTCAGAGTGGGTCTGGAGGCCTCTGGCTTGAGGCCGGGTCTGATGCAGCCTCTAGACTCTGGGCATTTCCTGTGTGTCTGTTTCCTCATCGCTGAAATGGGCACAGTAAAAGCACCCACCCCATAGGGGCACGGGGACGTCTGAAGTTTGCATTTGGAGGAAACACTGCCCCGAGTGCTGATAGGCCCATCCCGGGCCCGGTGTGTGCTCAGGACGGGGGTCAGGACGGGTGCAGCTGGGCACATGGCAGGCGCTCCCCAGGAGCCCAGGGGCATGCTTGTTCCACAGCCTCTGCTTCCGCTGTGATGACGGTTTTCTGCAGCTGAAAGGTGGAAGGGTACTGATGCTGGGATGGCAGCGATCGTGCACTCAGATGCTGGCAGTCGACAGAGAAGCGCCGAGGAGGTGGAGCTGCCGGGAGTGCGGCTGGGGCCTGTCCACATCCCTCTCCCTGTGGCGCTGTAGGGTCCACCCCTGACCTAGTCGGGCCTGGCAGGTGAAGGTGCCACTCTCACCGGGGCACTTGCAGGCAGGCCCCTCGCCGCGGCTGCCAGAGTCTGCTCAGCTCCTCCTGCCCCCAGGCCGCGCTTCCTCCCCTTTGAACAGGAGCCGGGTTTTCGATACCTGATGCAGGCGCAGCAGACTCTTAGCCGCGTGCGCACTTCCTAAAGGGGTGACAGTGCCATGTTCTTCCTGTTCATGTTCTAGATGAGATCGCCTCTGTCCCAGTCTCCTTACAGACACTGAAACCTGTTACTGACAGAGCGAACCCGAAAATCGGCATAGGAATGCTGGCATTCAGTCCCGACAGCTTCTTCCTGGCAACGAGGAACGGTCAGTTGGGCTGACACAGGTGCCATCTCCCCCCTTACCGTGCCCTGTGGCCCCAGGTGTAGAAGCAACTGGAAAGAAAAGTTAGGGGTTTCCTACACGCCACCTCCTTCCACGTTTCTGCAGTAGCCGAGGTTCTGCCCACAATCTCCTTGGAGACGCTGGGCCTCCTGTCCTGCAGCAGCTGCAGCCTGTGCGTGAGGAAGGAGCGCTCCGCCCCACTCACCTGCTCGCCCGACAGAGTCGAAAGCCGGGCTGGGCACACTGCAGCCCGTCTTTTGTTAAGAGTTTCTCCATGCATAAAAGGCTGTAAAAAAAAACCACACAAAGAAAAACACACATCTGGGCCCTTTACAGCCCGCAGTGGCCGCCCTGGCCCTGGCGAGGAGCCCTGCAGGGCCCAGCTGAACCCAGACTGCAGGGCCCAGCTGAACCCAGACTGCAGGGCCCAGCTGAACCCAGACTGCAGGGCCCAGCTGAACCCAGACTGCAGGGCCCAGCTGAACCCAGACTGCAGGGCCCAGCTGAACCCAGACTGCAGGGCCCAGCTGAACCCAGACTGCAGGGCCCAGCTGAACCCAGACTGCAGGGCCCAGCTGAACCCAGACTGCAGGGCCCAGCTGAACCCAGACTGCAGGGCCGAGCCTCCCCACCCATCCAGTTCTTCCCCTCCCTCCGGTGGTGTACACAGCGGAGCAGACACAGAGGAGACAGGCTGGGATGACACCGGGGCTCTGTCCTTCCTTCCTCAGACAACGTCCCGAATGCCGTCTGGGTCTGGGACATTCAGAAGTTGAGGCTGTTTGCAGTGCTTGAGCAGCTGTCCCCAGTGCGCACATTTCAGTGGGACCCGCAGCAGCCGCGGCTGGCCATCTGCACGGGCGGCAGCAGGGTCTACCTGTGGTCCCCAGCAGGCTGCCTGTCGGTGCAGGTGCCTGGGGAAGGTGAGCGCAGCCCAGCGGGCATGGGCACATCAGCCTTGCTCTGTGTCGTCTGGCATCACATGGGTAGAACCAGTGAAGCCCAGACATCTCCAGCCAGGGAAACTGCCCTCAGTGTCTTTGTGTAAACCTCAAGGCTGGCGCCCAGTGCATAGGGGACCCGCTGCCCTCGGCTTTACGGGGTAGAAGCAGCCCCTCCCTGATAGGAGGCAGCTCTGGGGCTCCACTCTGGCTCTGCCTATGTGGGTCACTCCAGGTACTGTGCTGGCCTGCAGGACAAGGGGTGCCCAGCCCCAATATCTGTGCCTCCCCCTCCCTAAGCCTCTGACCGCCTGTCTCTCTAGGTGACTTTGCCGTGCTTTCTCTGTGCTGGCATTTAAGCGGAGACTCGATGGCCCTCCTCAGCAAGGACCACTTCTGCCTCTGCTTCCTGGAGACCGAGGCAGCAGTTGGCACAGCCTGCAGACAGCTGGGTGGCCACACATAGCAGCAGTGCCCTGACGTGTTTGCGGGAACAGGGCGCTCTGTGCGTTTCCCGTGTGGGAGAAAACAGCTTCATGGCGAAGTTCTCTGCCTGGGATGGGCCGGACTCAGTGATCTGATTTTATTTTTCTATAGCAAAGCATTTTTGTAAATATGTATAAAACTGTAGTTTTTACTATTTAAAATAAATATTTGCTGATTCATACAGCTGCTTCTCAAAAAGTTTGGCCACAGGCAGGTTTTCTAGGTTCGTTTTGAGTTTCTGGTCAGTCTTATGGAAGATGGGCAGTGACTGAGCCCCGGGCCACCGAGCTCCCACCAGACACCCGGGCTGCTCCGGGTTGTCTGGATGTGTTAGGAGAATGAGGGTGGGTCTCCGTGGGGCACATCCAGCCTCCCCACCGTGGGTCTGCTTTGAGGTGTGGGAAGGGAGTCCTGGCACCCAAGCGCAATGCCACCCCCAGGTCTAGACAGTTTCTCAGGGAGTCTCACGTCCTTGTTTGAGAGCCAGTGCGCGTGGGTCTCCACCCTGGCTGTTTGCAGAAAGCACCTAGAACTACCCAGAACAATTCCATCAGTCTCTCAAGCCGGTGCTTGGCAGGCAGCCAGGCCTGCGTGGCACCACAGGTGGGGGGATCGGGGTCGCAAACCTAGGTTGCTGCGTACCGTGGCCTCTTTCTGCAGAGAACCATACTCAGCAGCCCCGCTCCTCACAGCACAGGCAGCAGGTGCGGAGCCGCCCGAGACGGGGCGGGCTTTCACACAGGAAGACACTTCCTTGGCTGTTGCACCTACTTTAATAACAACTTCAGAAAAGGAACAACATCCATCCAGTTCTAAATGCTTTATGAACACAGACGCTGGAGTCCCTGGCCAGCTTCCAAAGCAGCCCTGTACATCCTGCAGGCGGCCATACTCACCCCACAACACACCATTCGCTTAAAGCTACCAGTCCTAGAGACGAGGGAAAGAGCTGGTGAGCCAGCACGTGAAGCTTATCAACAGCTTCCAGCCACCCGAGCAAGCTGCGTGGATGCAGGGAGGTGAGTGGGTCCCTGTGGGGAAACCCAGGCACATCAAAGCCCGGGTGTGTTCAGTGCAAGACTTGGAAAAAGCCCCAGTCTGTGCTGGAGCTGTAGGAGCCAAGGCAGGCATCAGCTGCTTCACAAGCACCTGAGAGACGGAGTCTCACTCTCACCCAGGCTGGAGTGTGGCCAGTGGCGCCATCTTGGCTCACTGCAGCCTCCACCTCCCAGGCTCAAGCGATCCTCCTGCCTCAGCCTCCTGAGTAGCTGGGACCACACATGCACCACCAAACCCAGCTAATTTTTGTGTATTTGGAAGACAGGGTTTCGCCACATTGCCCAGGGTGCTCTAGAACTTCTGAGCTAGTAAGATCTGCCAACCTCAGCCTCCCAGAATGCTGGGATTATGGGCATGAGCCACCATGCCTAGCCTGATATGGTTCCTTTTTTATAAAGTGCATTATTCAAAAAGCAAACTACTCAATTCCCTTTTAAATATGAATGCAATACAAAGTTAGAATACAGAGAGTTGTAAAAATTGTGTGCAAAGAACTGTCAAGGTGAGTTTCTCAAATTAATAAATTGTCTTAAAATGATTTTCTATAAACCTTTTTGGGTCTGGGAAAGATACCTTAAGTATTACCACAGCTTGGATTAATTTTTAGAAAAAGTGTGAGTTTAGGTCAACCATTAATAGAAGAACATTTCACCGAGGGCCCCGCAGGTGCAGACTCATCTCACTGAACCAGTCTGCTGGCTGCTTTTGGATGAGCTGAAGTAAAAATGGATTGCATTTTAAAATACAAAATTTGATAGCAGGTGCAGACGTACTGCAGGCACTCAGACACCCCGCACTCCCTGTACTTAGCAACCTACGCAAGCGGTAAGCAGCGTGCTGAGGGTCCCAGCGTGCTGGGGTGGCGAGAACCATGAGGAGCCAAGGAGATACTCGAGGAAAACACCGGAACTGAAGTTACAGAGCAGCGAGTCTTCGCTTTTGTCTGTAGCTTGTATTAGCAGAGTCCAATATCCAATTGAATATAGAGAATTCACTTTACTATTCTAATTGTGCTGAGGTCCCTAAAGGTAAAGGACCCCTATCCTTCCAGCTGGCAGCAGGGCAGCATGAAGACTGCCAGGCCCCCCAGCCCCCACATCCCTTGGCTTTCTGGGGAGGGGGAGGAGCTCCCAGAATGCAGCTGGCTAAAAGCCTATTTTGCCCCTGGTCATGGAGTAGCCTAGCTTAGCCTCGTTGTTAATGAAGGACATGAGTCCCACGTAGGTCTCAATGAGCAGGGGACGCTCCAGGATCAGAACACCATTGGCTTGTCCCGGCAGAGGGCGTTCTTTTTGGGCTTTTTTCACAGCTTGGATCAACAGAGCCTTGAAGCTTTCCAACTTTAAAGAGAGAAAAACATGGAGCTTTAATTGTCAGGCAAGGTAAGAGCATCTATTACTTGGAAAAATTAGCATTCTGAGACACTTAGTCCCTCCAGATGCCACCTCTCTTCTTCCCCTCACTTGAATGGGCTGCCTCTGCCACATCCTGGGGGTCCTTCAGCTCCCCTCCCCACGGAGCTCTCCAAGTGTGTGGAAATCTTGCCACCATGCTCTTCTGCAGCCAATGGTAGCCAGCATGTGCAGAGCCCTTCTTGTGAACAGGGCTCTACCAGGTTACCTACCAGGTCGGTAACCAGGCTGAGGTGCACAGCTGGGGAAGGGCAGAACCCCACCAGGCCGTGGGCTCTGCTGTAACCCCAGCCCCGAGGCCTCCTCTCCTGGTGAGCATCTGCACTGGTCAGCTGGCATGGCTGGCTCTGCTGCCGTTCTCTGAAGCCCAGTGGGACCCATCTCTACCCAGATCACCCTCAGGAGGCCACATTATGGAGGTATGCTGACCAGTAGCCACTGGCCACATGGGGCTACTCCAGCATAAATTAACCAGAACTTCCAAAAGCTTAGAGAATAAACTCTATCATGAGTTTACTCACGGTTACTAGCCACGTCTCAAGCGCTCAGCAGCAGCGTCACGTGGCCGCTGGTGAGTGCAGACCTGAAACGGTTCTGTCACTGCGGGGGTGCGGCATCCCGGGCCTGTCTTCTTACCTGGCACAGAGATGCTGTCTTCTCATCTGCGCCTGCCATCGGGTGTTCTATGAAAGTGGCATAGGGCACGTTGGTAGACCAGGGATTCCATCTGTTTATGAAGGAAGGGCGACTTTGCTTGTCCCACTGAATTCGAATCCCAAAACCTTCTCGCCTGACAAATTAGAAGAAATACCAGACTCAGCATGGCAGGCCACAGTGCTCTCATGGACAGTCTGACAGTCTTACGGTTAAGAGCATATGACAGTAAAGAGCATTTTCATGTTCACAGAAAAGACCTGACATATCACGGTGGAAAACGGCTTTTTTAAGAGTTAACTTCATCTCCACTAACAATTGCTTTAAGTACTTACAGGCTGGGCCCAGTGGCTCATGCATGGAATCCCAGCATTCTAAGAGGCTGAGGTGGGCAGATCACCTGAGGTCAGGAGTTCGAGACCAGGCTGACCAACATGGTGAAACCCCATCTCTACTAAAAATACAAAAAACTAGCCAGGTGTGGAGGCACACACCTGTAATCCCAGCTACATGGGAGGCTGAGGCTGGAGAACTGTTTGAACCTGGGAGGCGGTGGTCACAGTGAGCCAAGATTGTGCCACTTCACTCCAGCCTGGGCAACAGAGCGAGACTCTTTCTCAAAAAAAAAAAAAAAACACAAAAAAACTGTACTTATAGCAAATATATTTTGGTTATTAAATGTATTATTTGGTTATTAAATGTATTACTTTGGTAATATTTACATGATTAAAAATTAATAGGAATACTAGCTGGGCACAGTGGCCAAGATGGGCAGATCTCTTGAGCCCAGAGTTTGGGACCAGCCTGGGCAACCTAGCCAAACCCCATTTCCACAAAAAATACAAAAATTAGCTGGGCGTGGTGGCGGGCACCTGTAGTCCCAGCTCCTTTGGAGGCTGAGGTGGGAGGATCACTTAAGCCTGGGAGGTGGAGAGAATGCAGTGAGCCAAGTTTGCACCACTGGTGCCTGGGTGACAGAGTGGGACTCCGTCTCAAAAAAAAAAGGAAGGGGGGAGGGAGGAATAATTATAGAAAGGCTGGCCAAATGGGAGAAAAGGAAGTTCAACCCTTTCCTTACGTCATATTAAATGTTGGTTAAAATGTCTGCTCATTTTAGCTTCCTGAATTCCTCATCCGAATCTCTACATCAAAAATCTCAGTTTTACAGTTTAACTGACTGTATAACGTCTAGTTTCTCAGATTTCAGAAAATTATCCTACAGCAAAAAGATCAACTCCTGAAAATCAGTCATTATCCAATTTGGTCTTTTAGTGGTATCTATAAAGCGGCACCCTCCTTTTTTCTTTAAAAAATTAGCCAGAAAGGGGCCGGGCGCGGTGGCTCACGCCTGTAATCCCAGCACTTTGGGAGGCCGAGGCGGGTGGATCATGAGGTCAAAAGATCGAGACCATCCTCGTCAACATGGTGAAACCCCGTCTCTAGTAAAAATACAAAAAGCTGGGCATGGTGGTACTCTCCTGTAGTCCCAACTACTCGGGAGGCTGAGGCAGGAGAATTGCCTGAACCCAGGAGGCGGAGGTTGCGGTGAGCCAAGATCGCGCCATTGCACTCCAGCCTGGGTAACAAGAGCGAAACTCCGCCTCAAAAAAAAAAAAAAAAAAAAATTAGCCCAAGCAAGCCTTGATGTGTCATGCAATCTGTCCCTGGCTGGAGATAAAATGCAGTTCAGCCTTGACCTGAAGAAAATCCAGGTTCCTCTTTAACACGTTGGGCTCCACTTCGATGCACCTTGAACTCATATAAGTCTCTTTAACTGCCCAGAAGTCGCTTCTTTTTTGGTGCAGTGATACTGGACTCTGAACAGACTTACTTGTTGAGTGATTTAGGGGGAAACTGGAACTCTCCGTAGGAAATGGTATCTACTGCGTTGAGCGCTATCCGGACCACCTGCTGGCACTGGAGACTGATGAAGTCGTATTTACAGATGAGCAGGGACTGCTCGGTGACCAGCACCAGCCGCTCCTTCTCATTGTTCCAGTGATCCACCCTGCAGGAAGAGGAGGGGCCTCGGTCCACCCTGGACAGGGCTCTCGGCTTAGCCAAGGCCAGCCCGGCTGAAAGGGCAGCAGAGGCGGCGCGCGGCGCCTGAGCGTAGCACGCTGGGAGGTCCCCGCAAGGTGCTGCGCGGTGGCTAGGAGCGGGTCCCCCCACCGAGGAGCGCGCAACCCCGGCTTACTCGGTCAGCAGCCACACCCCCTGGATCTCGCCGTCCTCCACGGGCCGCACCACCACGCGGATCTCCTCCACTGCCTGCTCGATGCTGCCGGGCTGGGCAGATGGGGGCAAAGGTCGCAGATCATAGGTCACAGGTCGCTTTCCGCAGGAACGCCCCGCGCCCGCCTCCGTCCCCACTCGCCCCCATCCCGCCCCACGCCCTCGGCCCGGGTCCCGGCCTCACCCGGAACACGAAATACTCCTTAACACGGGCGCGGCGCGTGGGGTCGTGGATGCTGAGCGGCCAGAGCGTCTGGCGCAGCGGCGTCCCAGGTCCCGGCCGTCCCCCGCCCGGGCAACCGCCCGCCCCCACCTCCTCGCCGGCCGCCAGCAGTGCCGTGGGGCTCGTGCCGGCCGAGTCCACCGAGTCCCGCAGTTGCAGCATCGCCTCGCCCGTTACCGACCCGGACCCCGAAGCCGACGCGGCCGCGATCTCCGCAGCAGCCGTCGCCACAGCCCCCGCCCCCGCCCGGCCCGCCCACGGCCCCGCCCCTGTCCCCGCCCCTTCCGCGACCGCCGGCCCTCGGGATTGGCTCTCCTCCTGCCGCCTTCCACGATTGGCTTCGCCTGCCGCCGTTCACCATTGCTTCCGCCCCTCGCTGCGCCGGAAG
Source organism: Saguinus oedipus (assembly GCA_031835075.1). Lineage (NCBI taxonomy): Eukaryota > Metazoa > Chordata > Mammalia > Primates > Cebidae > Saguinus > Saguinus oedipus. The sequence goes on along the minus strand of CM063175.1, from coordinate 41,282,766 downwards.
CGATTGTCACGCGCGGCCTCACTTCCTGTTTACATGACGGGAAGGGGCGGGGCCGAAGCCGGTTGCCTGCGGGTCGCGGAGCCGCCGGGGAAGAGGGGCAGGGAATGTTGGAGCCCCTTGTCCAGCTTGGAAAGCGGGTAACCCGCCCTGCAAGTGCCATGCCCCCTTCGGCCCCTGGAGCGTGGACCGGGGCGCGCGCGCGGGTCGGGGGCTCGCACAGCACGGAGGGGCGCGGCGCCCGGGCTCTGGGGTTGGAGGACCACAGCACGCCGGGCAGCGTTTTCCTGCCGGGACCAGGCGCTCTTCCCACATGCCGGGCATTCGTGACGGATCCACGGAGCAATGCACCCCGAGGCGGGAGGGTAGAAAGTGCTGGTGTCGAGGGTGGGTGTGGGAGGCGGTGAGGGAGGAGGTGTGGGGTGAAAGCACACGGCCTGGGACGTCGGAGCCACGGGACAGCCCAGGCCCTGCGCGGAGCCTGCTCTGGGGCCGCTGTGGGGCCTGGCGGAGCCTGCGGGCGGAGCTCCAGCTCGTCCGTCTGGTCTTTTCCCTGTTGGGGAAAAGACCTCCCGGCTGGTCTTTTCCCTGTTCCTTAGCTTCCTGCGTCCCTGTCCTCATCTGCAAGGTGGGAATGCGCGCCCAGGCCCAGGCTGTCGCGAGCCTTCAGCGAGCCAGTGTGCACGGAGAGGGCGGCCCAGAGCTCCAGGTCAGCGCTCGCGGTTTGAGGTGGACCGTGTGTGTGCCCCGCGCTAGCCCCAGCTAAAAGTCTGGAGGATGGTGGCCCTCTTCTCACATTTCCCCTCTGCATTGCCTTAGCAGAGGTTCTCCATGAGGGCTCTGCCCCTGCAGCGGACTTCTGCCTGGACATCCGGGCGTTTCCATACATCCTCTGAAACCTAGGCAGAGGCTTCCAAAGTTCAGCACTTGTCTTCTGCACACCTGCAGGTTCTGCCTGAGCTGTATCGTGACGGTTTTTAGCCCTGGCCGAAGCTGGTTTTGCCTCCTAGGTCTCTGGGTCTGTGGTGAGAGGGTCTGCAGTGAAGCTCTCTGAAATGCCCCGGAGACATATCTGCAGCTGATGACTTAAATTTCTCCCAGGAAAATGGGTTTTCCTTTTCTACCACATCGGCTGCGAATTTTACAAACTTATATGTTCTGCTTTCCTTTTAAACATAAGTTCCAATTTCAGATCATCTTGTGAACACACATGACTGTACGTTTTCAGAAAAAGGTCACATCTCGAATGCTTTGCTGCTTAGAAATTTCTTCTGCCGGATACCCTAAGTCATCTCAAATCCAAAGTCCCACGGATCTCTAGGGCAGGGGCGAAATGCTCCCAGTCTCTTTGCTAAGGCACAGCTTTGCTTCAGTTCCCAGTACGTTCCTCATCTCCCTCTACGACCACGTCAGCCTGGACATTGACCATATCACTATCACCATTTCGGTCAGAACCATTCAAGAGGTCTCTAGAAAGTTCCAAACTTGCCCACATCTTCCTGTCTTCTGAGCTCTCCAAACTGTTCCAACCTCTGCCTGCTACTCAGTTCCAAAGTCGCTTCCACATTTTCAGGTATCTGGGTATCAGTGCCTCACTATCCCGGTACCAATTTTCTGTATTAGCCAATTTTCACACTGCTATAAAGAACTACCTGAGACTAGGTAATTGATAAAGGAAAGAGGTTCAGTTGACTCACAGTTACACATGGCTGAGGAGGCCTCAGGAAACTTACAGTCATAGCAGAAGATGAAGGGGAAGTAAGGCATGTCTTACAGGGTGGCAGGAGAGGGAGGCGGGGCGGGAAGTGTCACACTTTTAAACCATCGGATCTCCTGAGAACTCACTATCAGAACAGTAAGGGGAAAATTCCGCCCCCATGATTCAGTCACCTCCCCCCAGGCCCCTCCCTCAACACGTGGGGAATTGCAATTTGAGATGACGTTTGGGAGGGGATGACACAGAGCCAAACCATGCCAGTTATATTCACAGGTACTGGGGTTAAGACCTGAATGTGCCTTTCTAGGGGATGCACGTAACGATGTGTCACACATGTGCATGATGGACCGTCCAGCCAAATGGCTGCTCTTTCCACACAGGCTGGTTGCTGGGCAGGGATGGTCTGTGACTGGGGTCTGCCTGTGAGGTCCCTGGAGGGGAGCCCCTGAGTTTTGTCTATTTCTCGGGGCTTTGAAGAGGCTATTCCCATTTCTGTCAGCAGGTGGCAGCATCACCCATGCACGGCCTTACCATCAGAGGACACAGCTTCGTGCTGAGGTGTATTCAGGCCCTAGGTGAAGTCATTGTTTATCTTCCTGCCGCTGGAAGTCTGAACTGGGAAGCGTGGGTCCGTATCTTAACTTCCACATGTTATGGTTTTGCATTTGCAAAATCAGCGGGTCACGCCTTTGCCATCACTCTCTGATGGATGTGGGAGTCAAGGGGCCACGTGCCAAAAGGCCAGCGAGGGGTGGGGTCCTCCAGGTGGCTGCAGCAGCTCCCCCAGGCTGGGGGTCAGTGCACAGCCTGGAGGCTGTTCCCGAATGCAGGATCCCTGGCTTCCAGAGGCAGCTGTGCTCTGGAGGATGCACTTCGGGCAGAGGAATATTTCTCAGCCTCTCCCTTCTCCATGGAGCGAGGACTGGGACAGTCCCCAGGGCTGTGTGAGGGTCGGCAGTGCTTGGGGCGGTCGTGAGCACTCAGGTGGTGTTTTGCAGACATGGCCCTCACACTTTGGCAACTCATGAAAGAAGCAGAAGCAACTTCCACAAAGAAATGCCTATCCCTGCAGGCGGGGAAGGGGCTTTTGGTTGGCTCTAAGGATCAAGAGCAGGCCTCGGGGAAGGAGCGGGGCTGCCATCCTGCAGTTCTCAAAGGCTGAGTCGCTTTGATGATAATGTCCTCCCCCACTGCACCCCAGCAGGAGGATGGTTTTGTGTTGCTTCCCACCTGCCACTCACCAGCCAGGTGGGGGCAGCCAGGTGGGGGCAGCCAGGTGGGGCCCGGGGTCCCCAGGAGGTCTCTGTGCCTTGGGTCCAGTGGGAAGGTCTGGCCTTGAGGGGCAGGCTTCCTTTGGGAGAGTGGGACCCAGCGGGAGGCTGGGAGAGCTCAGGTTAACTTGGGGCCAGAAGATCATGGACAGGATGTTGCCTGGGCCTGAGCGTTGGTTCTGTTCATGGCCCATGCCGCTCTGACCTGAGAATACAGCACTCCACTGCAGGAAGCCTGCTGGGCTGAGGACACCTGCCTCCCAGCCTTGGCCTTGCAAGGGACGCAGGGAGTGGGGGCAAGGGGGAGCCTCTGTCTGTTCCTGTGTGAGGGTGCTGCTGAGATGGCCGGGGCTGGGGCCTGAAGGGCATCACTGCCCCAGGGCAGGGCAGGGAAGCGTCTGCCGTGGAGGCTTCTCTCTTCTCTGGGCTGGGGTCTCCCCAGGGACAGGAGCTGACATGCCTCACTCAGGAGTTTCCTTCGACGCTGTAACAAGTGATCCCGGACTAGGCCGGCCTGTCTCTCTCAGCTTCTGGCAGCTCCAGCGACCCCAGCACCCCTCGGCTTGTGGGCACTTGGCCTGGTTCTGTGCCCCTGGCTTCATGCTGCGGCCTCCCTTGGTTCTGTCTCAAATCTCCCTCTGCTGTCTCTTACAAGGACACCTGTCCGAGGATTTACAGCCTGCCCAGAAAGCCCCAGACGATCTCATCCAGAGATGCTTTACTTGATTATATCTGTAAACATTGTTTTTCTTTCCCAGTTTAATTTATTTGTTCTTCAACTTTTGTTTTAAGTTCAGGGGTCCATACGCAGGTTTGCGACACAGGTCAACGTGTGCCATGCTGGCTTGCTGCACAGATGGCCTCGCCACCTGGGAATTCAAGCCCAGCATCCACTAGCTCTTCTTCCTGATGCTGTCCCTCCCCGCCACAGGCCCCAGAGGCTGTTGTTCCCCCAGTGTGTCCATGTGTTCTCACCACTCAGCGCCCACTCACAAGTGAGAACATGGGGCAAACACCCTTTTTCCAAATGAGGTCACATTCACAGGAGTCAGTGGCGGGGAGGATGGGGACCAATGTCTTTGGAGGCCGGTATTCAACGCCCTAGTCTGTGTGTCTAGCTCCTAGGCTGGTGGCAGGAGTGGGTGCAATTTTCCATCTGAGTGTCAGCGCCCGGTCTGAAGCACTGTCATGTTTCCGTACCTAGCTCCGTTCTGATGCTGACCCCAGGTTTGGAGGGAGAGATGATGGCAGGATCATGGCGGGGGAGGGGGTGCTGGGTGGGGATGGGGTCGGGCTGCACGGCGAAGCCCAGGCCTGTGTGTCTGGGTGCTGTCTGGTCCCCAGAACCGCGACTCTGCTCGCTGGTGCCGTGGTTCAAACGCTGAGCAGGAAACAGAACCAGAGGCTGCCCCTCTGCTCTCTCTACTGCAACCCGGGAGGACATAGGAACGGAAGCAGGGAGGAAGGCATCCCACCCGGCAGTGGCTGGGACGGGGTTCTGACCGGGTCATCTGCTCTGGGGTTCCTGTTCTCCCCCACCACACTTGGGGCCCCATCACACAGCCCACCTTAGGTGTGCCACAGATTGGTCTTTTCATTTTACTCTTTCCTTTGGGGCAAATTCAGAGGTTTAGAAATGAACTTCAGAGTCAGCTACCCACAGGCTGGCCATAGCCTCAGTGAAGGGTGTGGTGCAGGGTTTGCTGTCCAGTCCTGTGCTCTCTGGAGAGTCTCCCACCCCTTCTCTCACCCCCGTCTGGCCATCACCGGCACATGCTGGATTTTGTGGTCATCTCACACTGGGGGTGCTGGCAGAGACCATTGCGGGCAGTCACTGGTGTTGACCTGAGCACTGCTGTGGCACCGTGCATCTGAGGGCCAGGAAGCACCTTCGGCATGAATGACTGCTCGCTCCCCTGTCAGGAGAAATGGCGTGACAGTTCAGAAAAGATGCGGGATTATTTTCTTGGATTGACAGGGAGCTTTCAGGGGTGTTCTGCAGTTCTCTCTGTGGGACTCTCAGCTCTGGAAGGATTAAAGTCAGGCCGCAGGGAAGGAGCGTGCAGCCGCCAGCCCGCAGATGGGACATGAGCAGTTTGCTTTGGAAATTAGCCCTTTGAGTTATCCACCAAGCTGGTGGTTTGATTCTTCTTTCTCCCTACGTTATTTCTCCTCCATCCAAAGATTGTTTGTATTATTTCCAGCAGAGAATGGGACAAAAACATTGAAAGGTAGGGTATTTTAGTAATGCTTTTCAGGCAAGGTAGAGGAATTATTTGCCAGATTTAAAAATGGTAGAAGGGGAAGCATATCCACTCCTCGTGTCTGTTGGGGAGAGGCTCTGAGCCAAGCCTGATTCTGCATGTGACCCAGGAGTGGTGGCCTGGATGCCCCTCAAAGGCTGAGGCTTCAAGGCCTGGCGGGACAAAGTGGGGAGGAGCAGGAGGGCTGAGCCCCCTGGATAGGGCGGTGGGTGGGGAGGCTGGGGCCAGGTGGGTGGGGTCAACACCCAGGCTTGTGCCGTGGCTCAGAGCCCTCCTGCAGGCATCTCCATTTGTGGTCTAAGAGACCTCCATTTGAGCTGTTTCCCATCTGGTGCCTCCCCAAAAATGCAGAGGGCCGTGAGGACCCAGCGGGTCTGTGCCACGTAGGTGGCGTCAGCAAATCCTAACAGTGGAACCGGGATGCTTGGCTATGATTTCCTGAAAGGTTTTTAGGGTGGAGCTTGGTCTGGGAGCTGCGGCCTGAGCTTCAGCCTCTGAAGCCATGGGAAGCCCCCACTTGGAAAGAGGACCAGAGGGAGGCCAGTGGGTCCAGCCAAGGGACCAGTGGGTTCTGACACCTGCGCCCCGCTCCAGGGGGCAGTGTCCCTTAACCGTCGCCGCAGCCGCCCTTTCTCTCCTTCGCCTCCTTGGGATGGTCAGAAAGAACACCTCCTGCTGCAGTCCCTGCCCTTCGCAAAGTTTGATGACGGTGAAAATGTCCGTGTTTCTCCATGCAGACATTTAAGGCAATTGCAATGAAAAGTCCAATGCAACTTTGAAGGAACTGGGCAAAGTGACTGCAAAACTCATTTGAAAGAATGACAGGTGGGAATACTATAATTTTGGGGGGAAAGATGAGAGTAGTGGGGAGGTACTGGTCATTCAGTCACACTCCTAATAAGCTGTCATGGGAATCACCATGCTGGGCCCTTCTGTCTTGTCCTGGGGTGCAGGGCAAGGAGGTAAAACTGTCTGGGGCTGAGCTGAGACCCAGTGGAAATGCCCAGAGACAGATCCGTTTGTGCTGAGTCCTGGATGAAGAAGCTGCCTCAGACGGGTGGAAGGAGCTGGGCTGGCTGATGGCACCCGAACCACTGGCTAACCAGGCAATCCTCCTTCACAGTGACAGCAGAGTGAATGATGAGGAAATACGTAAATGCAATGGCAGCAATGAAAAAGAATGAAACATTAGGGAATCTTCTAAGCTTAGCACTTCTAAGCAAAGGAGGGAGCTGCAGAGAAAAACTACACACATCTTAGTACCTGAAATTCAAAACTTAAATAGACAGCATCAGTAACCATACTCAAACCACAGCCAGCCTGGGCGTGGTGGCTCACACTTGTAATCCCAGCACTTTGGGAGGCTGAGGTGGGCAGCCGCGGTCAAGAAATCAAGACCATCCTGGCCAACGTGGTGAAACTCCATCTCTACTAAAAAAAAACAAAACAAAAATTAGCTGGGCGTGGTGGTGATCACCTGTAGTCCCAGCTACTTGGGAGGCTGCGGCAGGAAAATCGCTTTAACCTGGGAGGCAGAGGTTTGCTGAGATCGTGCCACTGCACTCTAGCCTGCCGACACACTGAGACTCTGTCTCAAAAAACAAAACAAAAACGAACTACAGATACAGACTGGGAAAATGTTTGCAGCACTGACCCACAGACTTCACTTTATTATGAAAATGGACAAAGATCATTCTTGCAGAATATTTGCTGTGCTCTGCATAGTTTATTTTTTTTTTGGCTACAAAAGCAACCTTGTATATAGTGAGTTCAATCTGCATATAGAAGCGTATGAAACATACACGCCCAGGCTGATGCCTTTTTTCCTAAGTCCAGTCTAGGCACCCTCTGTGGTGGTCAGCTGTCTTGTGTGCAGGAAGACACATTTTGGAACTGAGATGGTCACATGTCTGCGTGTCATCCATGCCGTCTAGTACCAAGCTGGGCAGAGGACCTGGTCTTAGGGTGGAGGGGATGAGACCCAGGGGCACAGACAGCCCCAGGGGCCTGCCTGTCAGAGAAGTGAGCTCCCTGCTGTGCCTGAGAATGAGGGCTCAGTCTAAGGACCAGGAGCGCAGTGGGGGACGACCACAGACCACCCGGGTGACTGCCCCATCACCTTGAATGGCGGGGGGAAAAGCAGTGCACGCCCCGTGAGGGCGTGATGGGTGTCTTGGCCACACGGATTTCCAGCAGGAAGCACATGTCCTCCTCCTGCCTGCCTCCCTTCCTGGGGCCTGCCCAGGACTCTTCCCCCTGTCACCCAGCTCAGTGCCTGGGACGGGGGAGTGCATAGAGGCAGGGTGAGGCCAGCAGAGCCCATCTGCAGGGGCCTAGAAAGGCACACAGGAGGTCATATATTTTCATAAAATAACTTACTTTTGTATTATTTTTCTTCCAGAGACCCCTCGTTTTATGTTTCAGGCTGCTCATAACCTGAAGCCTCCCCTGCCCAGAGACCTCCTTTTGAACCCACAGGATCCATCCAAATTCTTTCCTTCTTCCTCTGATAAGCTGGAGAATGTTCTCCAGCAGTGAGTCATCCTCCTCCACCCTGTCTCCCAGGCCGGCTGGAGTTCAGCAGAGAAGCTGGCGAACTTTTTAAAGGTGTTCGTTCATTTGCTTCACACACACTTGTTGACCACCCATGTGTGCCAAGCCAGCTCTGGAAGAGCAGGCATCCGATGTAAAGATGGGGAAGCCATCCCACAGCCCTCAGGGCCGGGGAGAAGCTCACGAGCTTGCACCTTCGCCTGAGGATGGGGCCCAGCACAGAAGTGGGGCACTGGGGAGGTTTTCTTGGGTGCAAGCTCTTGGGATACCAGGAGGACAGGAGCCCCCAGACCCTGGCTGCAGCAGCCCCTGCAGCTGAGCTCCTGGGAAGGGTGGTCAGTGGGTGTGCGTGAAGGGCACAATCGAGAGCCCGGAGGGACAGAGGAGGGTAGTCTTTGGAGCATCAGCAACTGGGGCACCCCCTGGTAGCTGGGGTTTCAGAAGACGCTGAACTCACCCACCTCTCGGGGACTCCGGCTATGTGTCCTGCTAATGTTTGTTGTTGTTACTGATAAGGAGCAGATGACAGGGGTAAGGGAAGGTCCCCAGACCCAGACCCCTGTGTTCAGTTCCCGGATCTGCAGTTCACAAGATGGACGACTTGGGGTGCTACCCCTCCTGTGACCTCTGTCTCCCCTTCTGTAAAGCAGGGGTGATGGTGAGGCTGGCCTGATGGCCACCCACCCCCAGGGGACTGTAACCTCCAGGACAGCCTGTGTGTGTTGGGGCTACTGTTGCCCCTCCATTGCATCGGGATGGTTGGGGGATGCTCCCTTCAGAGCTCCCTATTAGAAGTTCCTCCCCCAGACCACACAAGCCTCGGAGGGGGAAGGTTCCAAGAAAGAGGGCAGCCCAGGCTTCACCGGCTGAGCTGATGGCCAGTGCACCTCTGCAGCAGGGACCAGAAGGGCTGGCTCTTCGTGTGGCTAATGAGGGGACCACACTTGGCCCCCATCTGGTCCCACCCAGATTGCAGCCCCCCATCTGCTATTCAAAAAGAGACACTCCTGAGTGTCTGGTAGACCTGACTCCAGAGACTCCATGTCCATCCCTAGGCCTACCTGGTTCTGGCCCCTGGAATCAGTCAATTTCAAACCAAAACCAGGTTTCAAAGGACAAAAGTGAATCTTACTTCGCAGAAGCCTCACCCTAGATAGTGCCTCTGAGCCCAGGGGCACCCTAGAATTTAGCGCCTCCTCCTGTCTGTGGCTGCTGGGACCCCAGGCCCACCCATTCCAGGCCACTGTCCAAGAACACTGTTCCAGCACAGAAAGAGGAACGGGAATACCCAGGAGGTGGCTGGGAACCGGCAATGCACGTCCCCGAAGCAGGGGTGTCCAGGGTGCACGCGGGTGGCAGAGGCTGGCCACTCCCTCCTCAAGCCCTTCCTCGACCGCATCCCTGCGGGAAGGGAATGAGGTGTCAGGGCGAAGGTGGACGCTGCGGCAGGACAAGCCGAGGCTGAAGCGGAGCCTGAGAAGTGAGGGAGCCTGAGGGCTGTCTCCTGAGGTCGGGGTCTGGGGTCCGGGACTGCAGAGAGCTGCCTTTGCGGGGTGTGGCCCCTGGAGCCCGGCCCCTTCGGGCTTGGTCACTGCAGTCGGTTAGCATCTGGACTTTCCGCCTGAGACCAGCATGGAGCGCGAAGGGGCTGTGCCAGCCCCGCGGGGGTCTGGGGCGGGACTCCGGGAAGGCTGTGGGCGGGGCCTGGAGCCGGTCAGGGGCGGGGCCTGGAGCCGGTCAGGGGCGGGGCTGGGGCGGGGCTGGAAGCAGGGGCCCGGGCTGGGGTGAGGAATCTGGGCAAGTCCAGGGGCCGTGCCGGGGGCGGGGCGCTGCTGAGGTTGGGGGGAAGGGGCGGGGCCTAGGGTGCAAGGAGCGGGGCGAGTCGGGGTCGGGACTGGGGTCCGAGCTGGGGACGTGCTGGGGGCGGGGCGCTGCTGAGGTTGGAGGGGTTCGGGATAGGGGCGGGGCCGAGGGCGCTCGGAGCGGAACGAGCCGGGGGCGGGGCAGGGACTGGGGTCCGGGCTGGGGGCGTGCCGGGGGCGTGGCGGCCTTCCAGGCTCGGGTAGCGGCGCCGTGCACACCGCGCCGGGGCGAGTGTCTGCAGGGTGGACCTGGCGATCAGGTCTCCGCGGTGCCATTTCGGGCGCGGGCGGGAAGCTCCGCACCTGCAGCGACCTCGGGCTCCGCGGACTCGGCGCCTGCACCTGTGGCTGCGTCCTACGGCGCACGTCGAGGCGGAGGCTCCGGGGAGTCCGCGGGGCCGCCTGTAAGCCAGGGACCGGAGAAGGCACCGGCGCGCACGATGCGGTTCCCTGCGGAGGCGAGGGCAGCGGGGCGCGAGGTGGCCCTGGCGCTGGTGCTGCTGCTGCTCCCCGCCGCGCCCGCGGGCGCCAGCGTCCCGCCGCGGCCCCTGCTCCCGCTGCAGCCCGGCATGTGAGTAGCGGAAGCTGGGAGGGCTCGGCGGGTCCTCCAGACACCCCGGGGCCTCGGGAAGCCCGCGGTGGACCGAACTCCGAGGCTTTGTCCCTGGGGACCCAGAGCAGTAGGCTCTTTACCTTAACTGGAGAGGGGATGGCTGAGACACAGGGCTCCGGGTCGAGTCTGGGGCGCTTCTGTGGCAGGGCCCCTCCCGTGTCCTCTCCCCCTCTCTCCCCCTATTTTGCTCAGGGATGTGGGTTCTGCAGGCTCAGGCAGATGCTGTACTTGGAAAGCGGTGAGGAATCTGGGCCCCTTTCCGGGCAGAGTCTGGCCCCGGAGCCCGGCTGGGAGAAGGCAGAGAGGAAGCCGCCTGTTCCCGCTTCTCCAAAGCCTGTCTTCTGGGGTCTGGGGGCCTTCGCAGGGGCGAGCGTGCCCAGACGGGGGAGCTGAATGGAGTTGGTCTGTGTGTTAAACACGTGTGCTTTGGGCTGTTGGAGAAGGAATTTAGTGCCAGAATGGGCAGGAAGAGAGGGTCAGGGAGCCAGCCGAGATGAATTTAATTTTGAAAGATGATTCCCCATCGGGCCGTTTAGCGGTCTCTCTTGAACAGCCAATCAATCCTTGTGTTGGCCTCAAAGGAAAACTGGTGTGCAGTGGAGGAGGAGGCGGCGGCTGGGAGTTGTTGGCGCCCCCACCCAGCACTCCCTGCCGGTGTTGGGCCTGGGGCCTGCAGAACTCGAGAAGGCTGCAGAGGAGCGGGTGAGGGCCAGGCTCAGGTGAAGGCCCCCTGTCTGACAGCCTCCCAGTCCTGGGGCCACAGAGGGCTCTCAGGCTGCTCCTGTCCAGCACTCCCCACAGGGCCTGGTGCTCAAGGGCCCACCACAAACCTGGCTTTGCAGGACAGAGCTGCAGCTGGCTGGGGATTGAGAAGCTGCGAAGTTGAGCTGGTGCGGGGGTGTCTTGCTTTACTCCACGAAGTAGGGACCTTTTCAAAGCGGTGCCGTCCCTGGGTTGGGGGCCTTGGCATCCTCAGTGTGAACGGCCCTAGTCCTGACTCCACGGGCTACTGGACATTCCTCTTTCCTGTGACTCCAGTGCATTTATTTGAAAGCTGCAGGCTCAGAAGGGACACCACAGTGGCCTTTGCTGCTCAGCCAGCCAGCTCCTCCCGGGACCAGCCAGGGGCACAGGCTCCCTGGAGTCCCTGGGTGGGCTGCTGCTCGGCAGAGGTGGACGGCCCGCTGTCTCTGCTCTGGTGTCCCTGCTCCTGCGAGGGGCCTCTGCCACCAGGGCCCTTCCTGGCCCCCCGGCGGACTCGGACCTGCTGGGGTCTCCAGGAGTGGAGAGGAGGGTCTGCTTCCTGTGTTCTGCCTGCACACCTGGCGTTGGGAGGCCCTTCCTGAGCCTGGGGCGAAGCTGTTTGAAATGTGGAAGTGGGTTGTGGGAGAGTCTGTTCTCTGCTCATCCTTGCCCAAGCTGCCCTCCGCCCTTCTCTGCCCTTCCATCCTGTGCCCTCCAGGGGAGCCTCCCTGGCCGCAGTGAGTGGCGGTGGCCGCGCTGGGGCCTGTGTCCTGAGTTATCCTCTGGGCTCCAGGCATTTCTACCGGGGCCTCTGCTCACAGATCGTCTACCAGCGAGAGTCCGAGCTCTGTGCTGCCTTCCACAGGCCTGGTGTCCAGGAAGCACCTGGAGTGTGGCCGGACATGCAGCCGGGCCTCAGTGGGCCAACGCTGGCCAGCTGAGTGAGTGTGGGGACCCCGAGCTGGACCCTGGGGAGATCCTCACTGGGCTGTGGAGAGCAGGGCCTGTTCTGAGGTCCACTCTGTGGCGCAGAAAGGCGGGGGAAGCTGTGGGCTCTGGTGGGGTGGGGCAGGGGCAGGGCACTCTTTGCTCTCTTACCCCAGAGGAACAGGGCGGGTCCCAGAGAGTGCTTGGTCGCTGCTGGTCCTGTCCTCCCTGCCACCCTGTCCACCTGGGGAATCTGATGAGCGGGCAGGGCGTGGCGGGGGAGAGTGGCACCCGCTCTGCTGAGTTTTCCGAACCACTGGCTGCTGAGCTGAAGCCGTACTGCCAAACTCCTGTTAATGCTAGAAACCAGGGCCTCTGGGAGACGCTGTGGGGGGCAGGGAGGGCGGTGCCCTCCGACTCACAGACCCAGGTGCTTTGCGCCATTCCTGGAGCAGACAGAGCTGATCTATCTGTGGATTCAGGTCACTCTAAAGTGAATTTCCGCTGTGAGGAAGGATGCTGTCCTCTCCTCCAGCCTCATGCAGGAGGCCCTAGGCTTGGGGCGGCATTTGGGAACGAGGCTGGGAGTAGGGTGGGAGCAGATTGCCCACGTGCTGAGGCATGGACCTGCCCGCTCCGCAGCCATGGTTGGAAGCTCCATTTTGGAGACCCTGAGAAGTGCTGCTGGGCCGCAGAGACTAGTATTTCAAAGGGGCCCAGGTTCTGCCCGATGGAGCCCCCTCTGGGCAGCCAGTGCGCCAGAACCAGCTGATGACCTGATGCCTCCCCTCCAGGGCGGGTCGGGACCTCCAGCTCAAGTCCAGTCTTGCAAGTAGCTCTTTGGCCCCCCTGGCGCCAAGGGCTGCGTTGGTGAGCCTGAGCTCGGGGGGTTGTCAGCTGTGCTCTGTCCACCACCCCAGGTGCAGAAAGCAGCTGTTCTCAGCCTCCTGTGGGGCCCTGAGTGCCGCAGCGTCAGACCTGGAGGGAAGGAGCTCTTGCCTACGTGAGCTGCTGCCTTTGGGGCTTAGAGTGACATTGAGAATCGTCTCCTCCTCTAGGGAAAGGCACCTGAGGGTCCTAGGGGCCCCAGGGCAGGAGCCGGGCTCCCCAACCCCAGAGCTTTGAGAGCCCCCCACCTGGCTGCTTGGGGGCCTGGGAGGCATGAGAAGAGGAGACCCATGGGGGTAAAAAGAAGCGTTTAAAAATGAATGTGAGGGCTGCTGTCCTGAGCAACTCCCCCCACCCGCTGCCCACAGGGGTTTATTCAGGGGCTGCATTCAGCCAGGCTGGGAAGCTGAGCCAGGCTGGCTGCCCGGTTTCTGGATCCTCCCCCTTCCCCAACCTGGTGATGCCCTCACTGGGCCCAGACTGTCGCTGCCCGCCCTGGGGGAGGAACCCTGAGGTTCCTGGAGGAACCCTGCGGCATGCCCACCTCTGGCCGGTGGGACCCCAGCTCTGCCTGGGAGCAGATGGCCGGCCAGCTGGGCCACATTCCGCCTCCGACTGCGCCGGGTCCACTTTGTAGTTTGGGAATTCCCCAGATGGGAGGTGGCATCCAGCAGCAAGGAGCAGACAGGCCTGGGACTCTGGTCCTGTCAAGGCCACCAGGCGTTTTACCGGGTTCTCCTGGGACACATGTGGGGCAGTGGGCAGGTTTCTTTCTTTCTTTTTTCTTTTTCGAGATGGAGTCTAGCTCTGTCGCCCAGGTTGGAGTGCAGTGGTGCGATCTCGGCTCACTGCAACCTCTGCCTCCCAGGTTTAAGTGAATCTCCTGCCTCAGCCTCCTAGGTAGCTGGAATTATAGACGTAAGCCACCATGCCTGGCTGATTTTTGTATTTTTGATGGAGATGGGGTTTCACCATGTGGGTCAGGCTGGTCTTGAACTCCTGACCTTGTGATCCACCTGCCTTGGCCTTCCAAAGTGCTGGGATTACAGGTGTGAGTCACTGCACCCGGCCAGGCAGATTTCTTTATGTCCCCTCCTCTGCCTGCCCTCCCCCTGCCACCTTCTCCATCCTCCCAGGTGGGAAGGCAGCAGTGGCTGTGTGTGCGGTGCAGAACTCCCCAGAGGAGACAGTTGTTCCCACACTCACCCCTCCTCCCTTGAAGGCTGGCTTGATTGATGATCAATTAGTTTTGTTGGGGGTCACTGCCAGAGCCACCCAGGAGCTGCTTTCAGGGACCACAGCCTGGCTGAGCAGGGCAAGGGTCCTCCGGCCTGGGGGAGAGCCGTGGAGGGGAAGGAGTTACTGGGGAGACAAAGGGTGTGCCGGGGGCAGCAGCCCAGAGAGTGACAGTGTGATGTGGGGAAGGGCTGCTAGGCGGTCCTGGGGGGGCTGGCAAGGGGTCTTTCGAGTCCTGCAGTGTCATCTTGCTGGTTCACAGCAGCCGAGGTTGCTGAGGTTTCAGGAGGGCCAGGAGGGACAAGAAGGCCCCTCAAAGGGGAGCGCCCATCCCCTCAGGACCCCAGCCCGGGCCATGTCTCCAAGCCCCGGAGGCCTGAGATGCCGTCACGCCTGCTTTCCAGATGCTCAGTTGAGGGCTCAGAGATGGTCATCGACTCCTCCGGCTGCACAGCAGGCCCCAGGCCTGGGGTGTCTGTTGAAAAGCCAAGCTTGAAGCGCTGGCCCCTCTGTGTCATCTCCATCCTGAGATGGTGACAGGCTCACTTCACAGTGGCTGCCCTCAGCACAAGGGCTATGGCAGAGTTGGGGCTGGACCCCTGGAGGGACCCCTGCAGCCCAGAAGCTCAGGGGTCATCAGCCCAACCCCCACCCCCTTCTGATTTTTATGGTGAGGAGGTCAGGGCACCTTTGGCCAGGGCTCAAGGTGGTCAGGTGCGTGACAAGGCACAGGGGCAGCAAACGCGCTCGATGCTCGTAGCAGTTCCTGTGGGCCCACTGTTGATACACAAGCAACACTTTTTCCTGAATACACAGTCCCAGCATCTGCAGTAACTCTGGCTCACACCTCCCAAGGGCTGTCGGAAGCCCTTGTCTGTGCTGGCTCATTGAACCCTCACGACAACCTGGTAGGCCAGTCCTCATTTTACAGGTGAGGAACCGAGGCAGAGGTTCAGTAAGCTTCGCATCTTAAAGATGGGGCGTGGGGAGCTGAGATTCAAACCCAGGTGGCCCAGCGGTGAGACCTTGCTTCACATGGCTAGGCCTGGGGTTGCAAGGTTCAGTGTGCTCCAGCAGCTCCTGGTGGGCTTGGGAAAACACTCGCAATCCTTTAATCCCTGAGGAATGCTGGCCCCACCCTAAGAGTCCTAGATTCAGTGGGTCCAGGGTGGGGCCCAGGAGTGTGCATTTCTGCAGGTTCCCAGGAGGAGCTACTGGTCCTGGCCTGGGGACCCCACTTGAAGAATCACTGCTCCATGCCTTGCAGACCTAGAGCCCAATGGTGGGGGAGGTGGCTGCGCTCATCGCGAGTCCTGCCCTCCCCGAGGTTCTAGTTCTTTAAAACGCCTGGCTCTGATCCGAAATTTGACACTGTACATGAAAGCGTGGCTTTTGCAATTTTAGGGGGACAGCGTATCTGTCAGGAGGAGGACAGGCTGCGGCACTGTCCCAGGAGGGGTTGGGGAGGGATCCTCATGAAGGGGTGTGCTTCGAGGCAGACACGTGGGTGAGGAAGCACGGGGGCACAGCCATGGAGCCAAGGCCATTCCCTGGGTGGGGGCCGGGCCCTGGAACCGGAGAGAGTGGGCATGGCCCTGCCCCTGGCAGGAGGACACAGCCCAAAGCCGCTCCCGCCTGCATCTCTTGCTGGTCCTCACGTTGACTAAACCCACCTGGCAGCCAGAGGGCAGAGTGTGCGTGTGTGTTTGTGTGTGCCTGTGTATCTGCATGTGTGTGAATGGGAGTTCGAGAGTGCATATGTGTGTGTGTGTGTGAGCTTGCATGCATGAAAGTACAGAAGTGTGTGTGCATGCGTGTGTGATTGTGTGTATGTGTGACATTGTGTGTATGAGTGTATGTGTATGTGATTGTGTGTGTGATATTGTATGAGTGTGTGATTGTGTGTGAGTGTATGTGTGACATTGTGTGTGTATGTGTGAGTGTGATATTGTATGAGTGTGTGATTGTGTAAGTGCATGTGTGAGTGTGTGTGTGACATTGTGTGTATGAGTGTGTGATTGCATGTGTGTGATTGTGTGTATGAGTGTGTAATTGTGTGTGTGATTGTGTGCATGTAATTGTGTATGTTTGAGAGTGTGTGTGGGTGTGTCTGAGGGTGTGAATCTGAGTGTGAATGTGTCATTGACAGTGTGTGTATGTGATTGTGTGTGGGTGTGGTGTGATTGTGTGTATGTGAGCATGTTGTGTGTGACCATGCATATGTGAATGTGTGATTGAGTGTGCTTGTGAATGTGTATGATTGTGTTTGTATGATTGTGTGCCTATATGTGTGAGTGCATTTGAGTCTGTGTGGACTGTGTATGACTCTGTGGGTGTGTGTAATTGAGTATGAGTGTACGGGTGTGTGTGTGTGTGTGTGAGACTGGGTGTGTGTATGAATGTGATTGTGAATGTGTGAGATTGAGTGTTTGTGTGTGACCTAGTGTGAATGTGAGTGAGTGTGTGTGCAGGTGCTGGGAAAGTGATCCACAGAGGTCAGCCTTGGGTCACAGCAGGGTGGGTGGGGCAGTGGCCCAGGGGCTGTGAAACCATCCCCCATGGGTGCTGTAGTCTGAGGGTCAGGGATGAGGTCAGGACCGAGCCCCAGGGAAGCTGAGGAGGGCCCTCCCTGGCGACGGGGCCCTCCCTGATCCAACCCCTGTCCTGCCCCCTCCCCTGTTCTCACTCTGGGATCCATGGCCTTTGGGACACAGGGGCTCAACAATACTAGGGGAAGTTAGGAGAGGCCTGGCCCTTAGTCCTGGCTGTACCTCACATTAGCTGGTGACCTTGAGCAGATTGGGGATCACTGTCACCTCCTCTCCGGGAGAGGGGAGATTCAGTAATGTCATGTTGAGAAAGGGCCTGGTGCTGGGCACGGAGGAGGCACTCCTGAACGATCCATCACCTCTTCCCGGGCTCCTAGGTAAAAATAGTCGAGGTTTTTGGAAGTCTGGCTTCCCGCCCAGGAGGGAGTTGTTTCCCTGGTGCAGGAAGAGGCTATGGCAGAGCCTTTCCACCTGCCCTGGGATGGTGCAGCTGATCCCACCTGGCTGGAGGGTCCCCATGGCTGTGGAGGCTGCTTGGCTGCAGCTTCGGGTCTGTCTGGGAGTTGGTGGGGAGCCTGGACCCTGCTGGTGGCCAGGAGGCACTCTGCTCTGCCTCGCGCCCTGCCTTGTGCCCCTGCCCTGCTGTCACCTGGGCTTGGACTCCAGGAATCAACACTGCCTTGGGTGGGCAAGCCTCAGCCCGGGGACTGGCAGGTTGGGAACTGTAGGAGAGTGTGGGGAGAACGTCTCAGGCAAGAGGTCATGGGCAGGGCACGTCCAGTGGCAGCCCCGGCTCTTCTTGGACTTGACTGGAGACCTGGAGCTAGACTCTGGTCCCAGCCGTCATCTGCCTCTCCATGGGTGAGCAGCTGGAGGCCGGGGTCCCTTGACTGGGTGCCACGGCCGTCTGGCAGAGGCCCTGCTCTCCCGATGGTGAAGCCCTTCCGTTTGCTGCTCTCATCGGTTCTGTGCTTTCTGGATTTGTTCAGCATGAGGGGGTGGGCTGAAGTCAGAGGGAATACAGGCCTTCCCACACAGCACCGGGTCCCGGAAAGAGGAAAAATAAAGTTCTCCATGGCGAGAGCATCCATCTGGGGGCGGCTGGCCTGGGGCCAGGGCGGCTCGATGGGGCAGGCAGAGTCTCAGAGGCAGGGCCTGGGCGGAGGGCGTACCGAGCCTGGACAATACTCCGGGCGGGGCGGGGCCCTCCCATGACGGGTCCAGGGTCCACGCTGTCTGCTTGCCCCCAGGAGGTGGGAGGGGCTCTGGGGGGATCTGCCAGGCTAGTTGCGCCTGAGGCAGGAAGGGAGATTCGGTCCCCAGAGCTAGGGCCAGGCGCACCTGCTGGGACACAAGCACTGGAGCCTTGACCTCTCCCTGCAAATTTGCCTCTGTGGAGGGAGCCCACCTCACTCCTCGGTCAGGGCAGGCCTGGGTCGAGCCCCTGCTCTGGGGATGCCGGCCTGTGTGACTGTCTTTGGAGGGTCCCTCCCTCTGACCCTTCCCCACCAGGGCCTGAGCCCTTTCTCCACCTGCTCCCAGCCCGATGGGGTCTGGATGGCTGCTTAGGACGCCTGTCCCTGGTGTGCCCCCTCACTGGTTTATGCAGCCTCTGGGCTGGAGAGGCCTCTGAGGGGCCCTGCAGGGGCTTGGTGGGATGGGCTGGGGTTTTCACCTCCTCCTCCATGAGCAGGCCTCGCTCATTGTCCACTCGCCTGTGTAGGTCCTAGGATGCTGGGGAGCCACTGACTTCACGGTGGATAGGCCTGGAGCTGGCTGCACCCCACCCTGCCGTGGGCGAACTCCCTCTCAGCCACATGGCCCAGCAGCACCTGGCCTGGGGACATCTCTGAAGCAAGGCGGGGAGGGCTGGGGGGAGAGGACAGATGGGCCCCGGCTTGTTTCTGGATTCTGGGCCAGGCGTGACTGTGCCTCGAGGCCACAGTTCCTGTCTGTTGAGGCAGTGTCGTGAGTGGCTGTTCTCGAGGTTTTGGAGGACTGGGAGCCATGTTGTGGCCCATGCGTGGGGGATGCGGTGGCGGCCATTGTCCCTTTTCCCTCAGCCCCTGTGCCCATGGCCTGCTAGGGGCACTGGCATGGCCAGTCGGGGACTTCACTCCAGATGGGCTGACACCCAAGGATGGGTGTGCAGGAGGGTAGGTGCTGCTGGCTGGGGGTGGCCGAGGCGCTGACTCTCTGTGTTGCTGTTCCAGGCCCCACGTGTGTGCTGAGCAGGAGCTGACCCTGGTGGGGCACCGCCAGCCGTGCCTGCAGGCCTTCAGCCGCATGGTGCCCGTGTGGAAGCCAGGCTGCGGGTGGCAGGCGTGGTGTGTCGGCCACGAGCGGAGGTAGGTGCTGGGGACCCAGGGTCCCAGGTTGGGGGAGGGGCTTTGTTTACACAAAGGGCAGCATTGACCTCCAGGGAGCTGGGCGGTAGAGGCAGGGCCCTGTGCTGGCCTCGGGGCCACGTGCACCCCCTGCCTGAAGCCCTCATCTGAGCATGAGGCCTCTCCCACCCTCGGGGTGAGTCTGCCACGGGGGCTGCTCCCATGCCGTGGCCCTGTTCTTAAACAGAACCCTTGTCCTTTGTGAAGGAGGAGGGGCCCCTCCCAGGAGGATGCTGGCCACTCAGGAAGGCGAGAGGCTGCTGCCACTTGGCCTTCGGGACTTGTGAAACCTTTTATTGCTCAAGATTTTATTTCCACACGGACTTTGAGTGCCTGTGGACACCTCTCCACCTTTTATAGACTCAGGCTCTGCGGAGATGGCCCCACGCAAACTGGGTTGTGGGAGGAGCTGGCCTGGGGGAGAGAAGGCAGGAACGCGTTCTCAGATAAGTGTGGCTTAGCTTCTCAGCCTGGGAGTTGGGGAGGAGCCAAGGCCCTGCTCCGTGCTGCTCTTGTGGGCGTGGGGTCCACGCGGGACACCTGCACCTGCTCTGCCTGCTCCAGTGACTCCGGCAGCTTCAGTGTGTGTTTGCTGCACAATTCATATGCAGAGTAGAGAGGAAGAAACCGTTACAGTAACAGTGGTTCTCACTCAGGGGCGGCTCACTCGGGGCGGCTCTGTCTTCCCACCCCGGGATGGTGGAGTTGTGGAGTTGGGTTTGGTGACAGGTGAGCTGGGCAGGCGGATGGGGCCAGGGACACCGCTCAGCGTCTGCAGCACACAGGATGACCCCCCTCCCCGACCCGGATGACACGGCCCAGTGCCGGGAGGGCTGAGGTTCAGGGACCTTGAGCAAAAAGAAGAAATCTCCTCTCACTGTGTTCCCCAAAAATAGCCCCTTGCAGTCTGTCCTCTGGCCGTCACCCATGTGTGGGTGTGGCCTGTCCTGTGGCTGTCGCTCCTGCGTGGATGCAGGTGTGCTCACCTGCGGGAATTTGGCCTGTCCTGTGGCTGTCGCTCGTGCGTGGATGCAGGTGTACTCAACTGCGGGAATGTGGCCTGTCCTGTGGCTGTTGCTCGTGTGTGGATGCAGGTGTACTCAACTGCGGTAATGTGGCCTGTCCTGTGGCTGTCGCTCGTGCGTGGATGCAGGTGTACTCACCCACGGGAATTTGGCCTGTCCTGTGGCTGTCGCTCCTGCGTGGATGCAGGGGTGCTCATCTGGGAATTTGGCCTGTCCTGTGGCTGTAGCCTGTGCATGGATGCAGGTGTACTCACCTGCCGGAATGTGGCCGCATCAACCACGTTTCCCGCCAATAGCTCACGATGGAAGAGCCCCATTTCTGGAAGCAGCCAGAAGCCACTTGAGCCCGGGGCTGGAGGCAGTCCTGGTGGCGGGGCTGAGGAAGTGCCCTGCCGTGGAGGCACAACTTGTCCATTGCAGTCCCCAGGCCTGAAGTCAGGGTGGAAGCAGCATTTCTGACATGCCAGGGCCCTCAGCCTCCTTCCAGGGCATTGGGGGCAGTCATGGATGAAGTCCCCCTGTCTGGGGTTGCCACTGGCCAGGGATGCACACCTGACATTTCCTAGTGCAAGGTGTCCGGGCCTCTTCACCAGCCCTCCCTCCCTCCTGACACGTGGCCATTCTGCCTCAAGATTCTGGGCTTGCTGTGGGGGAGGAGCCGAGGTCCACCTGCTCAGACTCCAGGCTGTTCTCACCTGCCCCCCACTCCTGGGGCAACCAGAGCCTTCTCACCACCCTGGTGCCTGGGGGATGGGCATCATGCGCTTTACTGAAGCCAGCCTGAGTAAAGTGGTTACATGAGGCCCAGGCCCCTGTCCCTTCGGGATGCTCCTGGGGCTGCCCCTGGGCACTGGGTGCTCCCAAATCCCATGTTTCCTCTTTGTGTCCCCTCCCAAGCTGCTGGGGGCTGAATCCAGCTGTGAATTCAGACTCAGGGGAGTCTCCTCAGATGCCCGGTATAGACGTCACTCCATGTTGCAAGACCTTAAGTGACACCTGGAGCACTGCGCTGGGGCCTGGTCCCTTCATCCTCCCCAGAACCAGCCCTGCCCCCCCCCACTCCGCCTATCCCCCTTCACAGCGTGGCTTCTCCTCCTCTGGCCTCAGGGGTCCCCGTCCCTAACCGTGAGCCCTTGCCCGTTTGCCCTTGAGCCCCAGTGCTTATGAGCAGGTTCCCAGGTCACTGTGGAACTGGAGGGGACCCCAGCGTCCCAGCTGGGTTCTGGGTGGCATCACGGAGGTGGGCACACGTCGTTCCTCCTGCGCCCACCGGGACAGTTCTGCCACGCCGTGGATGCCTGGGTGTGGACACCCCTGGCAGGGCTCCTCAGTGGCTTGGCCACCGTTCAGCCAGGGCACTGAGCAGTGGAACCCCTGGGTTCTGGGGAGATGCAAGGAAGGAGGCCTGGACTGCCCTCAGGAGGATGCAGAGGGTAGGGCCAGGCAGGCTCCCAGCGCTGCAGCCCAGGCCGGGCAGGTGAGGCAGGACCCCGGAGCACCACGGCACTGAGGGGTGACTTGAGGGTGAGCTGGCACCATGGGATGCTTGTGTTTTCATTGCTGGCTCCACACCTACTGGCCTGGCGACCTCAGCCTCCTTTATCCACCTGTGAACAGGGCTGGCGGTATCTCCTGTGCCTGGGGTCCTGCCTGTCAGAGCCTAACCCAGAAAGCCCTTTCCAGGCTTCCTGGCACAGAGCGGGGCCCAGAAGTGGGGTGCACATGCGCAGAACAGCCCCAGTAGGGCAGGGATCAGGGGCTGGCCTGGGCTTCCTCAGGCCCTGGAGCGAGGAGCAGGCATGAGTGCTGGCAGGCAGGGCACTATGCGCGCCCCCCAGCCTCTGCACACCTCTGCCTGCCACCTTGCCAGCCTCATTCCCGAGCCAAGACTGCTGCCAAGCCCTCCACGACTGCATGGCTGGGTGACTGGTGACTTGGGCATGAGGCCACAGCTGGGCTTGGCAGCAGGTGCCCTGCGGAGGCCCGAAGGGTGCCATGTGGCTCTGAATGTCCAGCTTTGCCTGTGGTGTGCCCATGCCAGCTCTTCGGGGCCTCATTGTCAGGATTGTGTCCCCATGGGCTTGGCTTCCAGCCTTCTCTTTCCGTGGTGATTCTTCTCCAGCTGGTTGGAGCAGGTTTCAGGGTAGCTGGGAGCCAAGGGCAAGAGGTAGCAGTTGTGCGTCCCACAGCCTGAGGGCACCCTGGCTTGCCCGGTGCCCGGTGCCTTGTCTGTCCAGGGCAGGCCCCACCCTCCTGCCCTGGACAGACAAGGAGAAGCCTCCTCTCCTGAGCTCTTCAGGGGAGTCAAGCAGGGTGGGGGTCCCAGGAGACCTTGGGCTGGATGAGCCCTGGTGGGGTGGGAACCTGCCGAAGCCTCAGTTTCCCCACCTGACTTGCTGCAGTGGTGAGGCTTAACTGAGCCCCCGGGCCAGCCCCGCCGTGGCTGTGTTGTGGTGGCTGCAGCTGGAAGACACCCCAGCCCTGGCTTCTGGCTGTGGAGCCTGCTGCCTGCCTCACAGCTGGGAGGATGCCTGGGTCTTCAGGGCTCGTGCTGTCAGCCCCTTGGGGGTACTTCCCTGACCAACACGGCCAGGGGGACCTGTCAATAAAGGGGCTCCCGCCCTCTGAGGAAGGGGTGAGGGAGGGGCTCTGATGGCGGCTCGGGCCGCTCAGGTCCCTCCCGCCAGGCCACACTCCCTAAGCCTCGGCTTCCACTGTGAGCTGGTGGCTGCAGAAGGCAGAGGAGTGGGCGCCCAGGGTTGGCCTCTTACCCCCACAACCCCACCCTGCATGAACCAGCTCCCCAGTGGTGGTGGCGCCTGTGTGATCTGGTGCTGGCCGAGGGGAAATGGAGGGTTGGTCCTCACAGGGGTTTCGGGGGCTGCACGTGTGCCCCCTTTAGCGGGGATGGAGGGGGTGGTCAGCGGCCCAGGGAGCAGCACGTATCCCGGCACCGCCGCAGCCCCGGAGAGGGATAAATATTTACTGCGACGGCCCAGACACTCAGCTCTGCTGAATACTGTTGGCCGCGGCGGTCGGTTGCTGTCCGGCCAAGTGGTTTCATGTCCTGCCAAGCTGGGCTTTGCAAGGTGCTCCAGAGCGTCTCTGCAGCCTGCGTGCATCAGCACAGGCTTCCGGGAAGCGGCCCGCCCGCCGGCCACTGGCCCGCTTGTTTGTTGGGTCAGGGTCCCCAGGGCCCACCTCCAGCTTCCCATGCAGCAGCCCCGGCAACCTGGGGGTGTTTTGTGATCAGAGATGGCAGCCTAGCTGCCCTGGCTGCTCCCAGAGGCTCAAGGGCCCTTGACCCCAGGCTGTTGGCTGGGCCCCTGGTCACCGCCCCTGCAGACAGAGGCTGGGGTGGGGGAGGGTGGCTGGCTGTGGGGTCCGCAGGCTGCAGGGCAGGCCCTGGGCGGGGGGAGGGGTGCAGTGCTTCTTCTGCTCCGTCCATTCCTCTTCTCTTTCCGTGTCTCTCTGTCTCATCTGTGTTCCTCTCTGCTTCTCTCTGCCTCTCTCCATCCTCCCCTGCCACATCCATGTGATCAGTTGTCCTTGCACACACAAAGGCCCGTGGGACCCGTGGCATGTGCCACGTAGTGAGCTGTGCAAGAGTTTCCTGCCCCCGCTGCACTGAGCCCCGAAAACCAGGTGGCTTCAAACGGCAGGGCTTTATTCTCGCCCAGCTCCCGAGGCCGGAAGTCTGAGATCAAGGTGCGGGCAGGCTGGGCCTCTGCAGGGCCCCGAGGGAGCATCTGCCACAGCCCCCAGCTCTGTTGCGTCTGGGAGCATCTTGGCTTGTGGCCCTCACCTCCACCTCTGCCTTCCTCTTCACGTAGCCGTCCCCTGTGCCTGCGTCCAGATTGCCCTCTTCCTGTAAGGACGCTGGTCATTGGATTAGGGCCCCCCCATCCACTATGGATGGCCTCGTCTTAGCTTGATTGCTGGTGAAGCAAAGGCCCTATTTCCAGGTAAGGCCACATCCAGTGGACCTGAATTTGTGGGGCCATTAGTCACTGCAGAGCAAGCAGAGAGAGACAGGGCATCAGGGTGGGCAGGTGGCCACAGGTGCCGTCTGTCTTGCTGGTCCTTGCAAGAGTTAGGGTGGAGGCTGTTTGGGCCACGGAGTGAGGACCCAGGCATCAGCGCAGCTCTCCGAGGAAGAACGGTGAGGTCAGCGGGCAGTTCCTGGGGCTGATGTGACCCACGCTCTGACGAAGCAGGAACGGAGCTTCCTGGAGAGGCAGCGAACCTTCCAGAAGGCAGAGGAGTAGGTACTGGTGTGGACCTGGCAGCCTGGTCCCACTGATGACCGCAGCCCTGCCTGAATCAGCTTCCTGGTGGCGGCGGAGCCTGTGAGCTGATGGTGGCTGCAGGGAATGGGGGCGCAGGGCGGTCCTCACAGGGGCTGCAGTCCACCAGCTGTCTCCAAGGGTCTTTCACTTTAGGGGGCAAGGAGGGAGCAGTTGGCACCCTGTGTGGGGCAGTTCAAGTTGGAAGAGGCCCAGGCTAGGAGGAACTGGGACCCTGAGCTGCAGCCAGGGGCATGGTGGCGGGAGGCTGCTGGGCTGTGCGGGCTGGGTGCCCTCGCCTCCAGCCTCCCTCTTCTCTACGTTTGTGGCTGAACCACTCAGGGCGAGTCCCCGAGTGGCAGAGGCCACTGCCGAGTGCTCTGCCAAGACCTCCCACGTGTGGGGACTGGTGATGCCTGCGGGAGCAGGATGGAGAGGGGGCTAGGCAGGGGATGGCTCAGGGTGGCCGGAGGGGGCCGGGCTTCCTGGGCTGCAAGGTGTTGGCAGCCTGGGGCAGCCTCTGGACTTGGGGAGGGGGATGGCATGTCCTCTGGGTAGCTGGGGTCTCTCTGGCTGTGGGCACCCTGTCAGGCTGGCCAGATCAGGCTGCCCATTCCCACGAGGACCCTGCCATCTCCCAGGGGACCCTACCATTTTCTGCTTAGCCTTAGCGACAGCCCCAGCTGGTCCCACCTGAGCAGGAGCCAGCCTGTGTACCAAGGCTGCCCTGGCCACACTGCTCCCGGAAAGCCCTCCCTCCTGCCCGCCATGGTGTCTCCTCTCTGACCTGGGCCCACACAGGTCCTCCTGCTGGGGCCCGTAACTGCTTCACCTGTCTCCCCAGCTCAGCTTTGTCCTCCTAGGTGTGGGGGCAGTGGCCACGGCACCTGTGTTTGGGGCCCCTACTGGGACTGTCTACTTTACTGCTGGACTGAGAGCCTGGGGTCTGGACTGGCACCTCCCATGCCTGGCACAGCCCGCCCGGCTTCAGGCACCGTGGGCCCACTTGGCTCATCCCGGAAGCCATCCTGGCTCCAGGGACAGGCACTTCCAACTCCCCGAGACCCTCATGGAGCTGCCTGGCACTGAGAGCTGGGTGGGGGGTGAGATGTGCGTCCCAATGCCAGCCTGGAGCCAGAACCATCGTGGGGTGGGAGGGCGCTGGGCAGAGGCAGAGGGTTGAGTGCAGCACGACGCTCTGTTGCCGGCTCCTGCTGCCTCCATGCTGCCCCCTTGTTCAGAGGAACGTGACTGGGTGTTGGCATCAGCCACTGCACCTGGGCACCTGGGGGTCGCAGGCTGTGCAGCTGGGAGCCCTGCTGATGCAGTCTGTCTCCCCAGGGGTGCGGTGAGAGCCAAATGCAACCGGTCCCTCGACGGTGAGCACTTCTCTTCTCCCTTCCTTTCTAGAACCATCTACTACCTGGGCTACAGGCAGGTGTATACCACAGAGGCCCGGACTGTGCTCAGATGCTGCGGAGGGTGGGCACAGCTGCCCGGCGAGGAGGGCTGCCTCTCTGGTGAGTCCTGCCTGCACCTCCCTGCCTCCCTCCCTCCACCCCAGAGGACTCGGCAGGGTGGTGAATCTGCGACGTGAGTCTGCGCTGGGCCTGGTGGGGAGTGCCCTTTCCCAGCAGCACAAGAGACTCAGGGGCCACTTGCTCAGCCATGCTGCCTGCCAAAGGCTGCACAAAAGGCGTCAGCAGAGGCTGGCAGAGCTGCCGGGAGAGAGTGCTGGGGCTGAGTGGGGTCAGTCCACTTGGCTGGCTTTGCCCGAGGATGGGAGCCTGCCTTTGGCAAGGGTGTCTGAGGGTGTCCTGGGGCCACGCATTGGTGTCTGTGGCTTCATGCACCCCTGAGCTCTGTTTGGGGTTTACCTGCCATTCCACGCTCACCACCCCTTCCCCACCCCCAGTCCCTCTCCCTGCCCTGTTTCCCCACATCACATTCTCCCAAGGCCAGTCTGGGCCGGGTGGCAGGCCTCAGCCTCAGTGGGTTCGGGGAGCCCCTCTTTCCTCTCTCCCACTTGCTGGCATTCCTGGGCAGGCCAGGTGCCTGGGACTTGGTCATCTCGTCTGCTGAATGGAGGGGTGGGGGGCCTGTGGAGAGGGGTCACCCCCATGTAGCCAGCACAGTTTGAGAGGTCCGTGCTGCATACCACCTGACCAGGGTGGGTGCTGATGGGCTGCTGGGGCTCAGAGGTGGGGGCCGGGACTGGAAGCGAGTGGTCTGAGCCTAGACATCTCACATCTCAAGCCTCTGCTTTGTAAAAGGAATGGGGCTCACAGCGACAGACGTGTTTGGGAAGTTTTCAGGTACGGGGACAGGAGCCCGGCAGGTGAAGCTGCCAGGACAAAGGGGTCAGTGTCCCTCCCTGGAGGGGCCAGCACAGAGGTCCCAGGACCCGGTCCTGCAGAGCCGGCCTCTCCTGAAATGGTTGCATGGCATCCTGCCGGTGAGGCACAGGCTGCGCCGGGGTGTGGCTTGGAGTCACGCACTCCCCACACTTTTATTTTTACTGTTTATGTTTATTTTTTAGGGGCAAGTTCTCACTCTGTCACCCAGGCTGGTGTGCAGTGGCGCCATCATAGCTCACCGCAGCCTCAAAGTCCCGGGCTGAAGCCATCCTCCCACCTCAGCCTCCCAAGTAGCTGGGGCTGCAGGTGTGCACCATGACACCTGAATAATTCTGTATTTTTCAGGGTCTCACCATGTTGCCCAGGCTAGTCTTGAACTCCTAGGCTCAAGTGATCCTTCTGCCTTGCCTTCTAAAGTGCTGGGATTACAGATGTGAGCCACCATGTCCGGCCAACGCTCCCTACATTGAGGGTGAAGGGGCGGTGGGCTCCCCTGGGCTCCTGTGACAGGAACAGGACCCAGCCCTAGGGGTCCTCCTGGCAGGTAGTTTCCTGGAGCCACAGGTCCTCTCCTCACATAGGAAGCATGCGGGCTGCAAACCGGGGATGGAGTCGCCTGTCCTGGCACGAACTCCAGCGGGAAAAGGGAAGAGAAGGGATGATAGAGATGTTTTTCCAGTAGAGGAAGTGGGTAATTCTCTCCAGGAAGGGAGGAGAGTAAGGAGGAAGAAGGAGGTGACCGGGCCTCCTGCTGGCAGCAGGGAGGGGGGCCGGCCAGCCGCCCCTCGGAGGGGGCTCCTGCCCCCGCTGTCGGTGAGCCTGCAGCTCCCTGATGCTGCCTGAGCTCTGCCCTTTCTCTGCTCCTGTAGTCTGGGAGGAACAAAGGGGTCTTTTGAGTGGGGAGGGGCAGACATCAAAGCCGAGGTTCCCCCGGGTTTCCGGGTTTCCGCTCTGAGGCGGGGGTTCTGGGCCTGCCAAAGGGGACGCTAATAATGGGGTAAAACAATAAGCAGCTTGGAGTCGGGGGAGGGGGGAGAGGGAGAGGAAGTGGGGCCGCCAGCCCGTGTCCCCAGGGTTTACTGGGGGAGAAGGGCTTTTTGCTCCAAGGAGGGGACAGGAAGGCTCAGCGGCATGGATGGCTGGGGTGGGGGTGGGGATGCCCTGAGCCTGGGGTCCTAAGCAGAGCAGAGGTGGGGGTGCCCAGGGGCCTGGGGTCCAAGGCAGGACGGGGGTGGAGAGCCCAGGCAAGGAAGGCAGCGCAGGCAGAGGTGTGTGCAGCCGTGTTCTCCTGCTACCGTCCCCTTCGTGGGCAGTGACAGCCCCAGGGTCAGGCTCGAGGGCAGGGGCCAGGCCAGTCCCTCGAGGTGGTTCGGCCTCTCCCGCTGTGGGGACCTCAGTGTCTCAATGGTCCCAGCAGGGCTTGGCGAATGTGCCCATCTCCATCACCAGCCTAGCTCCAGGTGAGCTTTGGGCCCACCCTGCCAGCTCTGTCCCCTTGTGCTGTGGCCAGGCACCGGCCGCCATCCCCATGTGGGACCCTCGGGCCTTAGAAGAACGCGGTGGCTCTGCTCTGGCCTGGCCCTTCTGGCTGGAGTGGAGTGGAGGGCATCTTGGCCGAGACCCTCCCCAGGACAGCCTGGGCTGGGTCGTGTGGAGGGGCTGGGCTGAGGCTGGGGGTGGGGACACGTCCTGGCTGTCACGTCGGCGGGGTCCTCACTCAGATCCTGGACGTGGGCTTTGGCTCTGTTATTATTTGTTTGTAAAAATTCGTTTTTAGCTCAGGATTGACTTGTTTGTGTGTTTGACTTTTATTTGCTTGTTTCATGGCTGAGGGAAGCCCTGTGATCTTTTCCGGCTGCTCCCTGTTCACCCCGGCGGCGTCCCAGCAAGGGTGGGGGTTGGTGGGCAGCAGTGGGTGGGAGTCAAGCTTCACAAGGGCTGTGCCTGAGCCCCAGGTGTTGGAGGAGTGCTGCCTGGCCCGTCCTGTGCCGGCCACTGCTTCATTTGTTTGCTCATTCGATTGTTTGCTGGGTTTTGACTCAGCCGCTGCCGAGCCCTGGGTGTTAGGGGACCCTGGCAGCAGGTGCTTGCCCACGTGGCGCTCATGGCTGGGAGGCTGGCCCTGAGCAGATGCTTCTCGGGTGGCCAGGCTGTGACAAGGCCTACAGAACTGAGGTTGGACAGGCGAGGGCCAGTGGGGGCCCGCGGGGCGGTGCTACGGGCTGCAGGAGTGTCTGGGGGGCTGCCCCGGAGCCCCAGCCGTCAGAGAAGGAGCAGGGAGTCAGGGTCAGCGGGGGGCCTGCCTGGGGCTTTTGGACCTCCCCACAGCACGAGGCGTCCCGTCCGGGCAGCAGGGTGGGCTGCATGCTTGGACCTGCAGGCCTCTCCTCCGGGGCCCCTGTGTGAGGATGTTGGGCTGGCCAGGGCTGGGGGCTTCTTTGGATCCCACAGGAGTGCCCTGGCCGGGCAGAATGGGTGGCCTCGGGGACCCTGGCCTGGCCTGAGCCAGGATGTGGAGCAAGTGTTTATTGAGGGGCGGGACCCTGCCAATCCAAGCAGCCAAGAGTGGAAAACACGGCCCAGTCCTGGCTTGGTTCCCTGCGGCTCCCTTGTGAGTATGAGACCTTGGGGGCAGCCCCCACCAGCCCCCGGTCGGTGCCCCCATCAGGCCCCAGGCTCCAGGACGTGGGTGTGACAACACCCACTTCAAAACCTGGGATTAAATGAGTCACTTCATGTGGAGACTTTGCTTGGTGGCTGTGTACAGTAAGTGCTCAAGCAATGCCAGCTCTTCTTGTTCTTCGAGGAGGAGGCCTGGGTGAAGCCTCTTGGCCTGTGGTGACTCCCATTAACAGCAGTGACAGTGGCAGTGGCACCCATGGTGATCGGGTGCCTCGGTTTCCGTGTCACTTGGCCAAGGGCTTGTGGGCAGGGGTCTGGGGACTGAGCCCAGGGCCTTACCCCTTGCTCGGTGGTCTCTTCCCGCCTCCCCATGGCTCAGCTGAGGCTCTGCCTTCCTGCCTTGGTTGGGCTGAGCATTTCCAACGCCGCGTTCCAGCTCTGCGGTGTGCTGCCCATCTCCACAGGCTCCTGCAAGCAGGGTGAGGCGTAGCTGCTGCTGGGGTCAGGGGCTTGTGTTGGGTGGGAGTCTCAGGGTCCCAGCAGGTGCTGAAGCCCCTAGGCTCCCGGTCTCCCCGGCCGGTGTCCTGTGGACATTGGGGCTGCACTGGCCAGGGTCCTCCCTGCTCCCTAGCACCGGACACCGCTGTCCCTGTGAGTGGGAGGAAGGTGGTGGGGTACATGGCCCAGCACAGGGCAGGAGCTCACTCTGGAGAGGGCCCTGGGGGTCAAGGCTTGGCTCTGCGTCCATCCCCCATTTCCTTTCTCACCCTTTGCCTCTCCTGTTTCTCCATCGCCCTCCAGCCCCTGCTGGCAGGGGAAGGGCAGGGGAGGCCCCTGAACTGCTGAGGTTCCCCTCCCCCAGCCATTGTGAAATTTATTTGCTTCCGTGTGACCTGCACCCAGCCACAGAGGACAATGTCGGGGCCTGGGAGCCTGCTGTGTTTGTGTAGGAGCGAGGAGTGCGCTAATGCCCGTGAGAGACTGGCTGGAAGTTGCTAATCGCGTTATGATTTCCCTGAGAGCCACTGACTTAGTGCCGGGTGGGGCGGCTGGGCCTCATGACCGGGGCTTCCTGAGCCCGAGAGGCCCTGCAGACAGAGCCTGTGTCCTGGGTGCTGTGGGGCTTGGACCCGCTTCTCCTGCTGGGGGGTGTCCTTCCTGCTCCAGGATTCTCTGAATTCCCCTTTTTCGTGGTCCAGTGCCAGATTTTCCCCAGACCCTGTGGGTGTTTCAGCCGGAGTCTCCCTGGTCCTGGCAGCATCCTGTACCTTGGGCACCCCTCCTCCAAGCCGGGCTCCCAAAGTGGGCAAAGTGGCAGGTGCGTGCCGGGCTGGAGCAGCTGACTTGCCGGTCCTTCCATAGGCACACCCTGAGATGGACAGGTGGAGGAACAAGGCCCCCTCCCCTGCAGCTCCGCACATGGGCTGTGCTGGCCTGGCCCAGGGGAGGGGAGGCCACTGGATGGAGAGGAAGGGCCTCAGCATGGGGTTCGGGGCTGCAGCAGCTCTGTGGGGTGGCACGGGGAAGGGATTCTGGGGTCCAGTAAGCGCCTCCTAAAGCAGAATTCTGATTTCTTTTTTGTAGGAATTCTCAGAGCCTTTAATTGCTAATGTGCACTGTGGATTCCTGAGACAGACTATAGAGGCTTTTCCAAACTAATTGCATCTTGAATCTAGAGGCCCTCTCAGAAAGGAAAATAAAGATGCCACAAAGCCACAGAGATAAACGGTGCCCTAAAGTGTGCATTGAATAGGCTGGTATAGGTGACCCGCTTGACACACGGTCATGGAGGCCTGGCGGTGGCTGGCATGGTGCTCAGGCCCTGGAGGGAAGCAGTGAGCAGGAGCCTGGAGCTGCCTGGGACTCCTGTCCTTGCAGGGACACCCCAGAAAGGGTGAAGCCGCCGGTGAGACGCTGCGGAGAAAGTGAGGCAGGAGGAAGGGGCAGAGGGGCTGGGGGGGTGCTGGCTTAGATGGGGGTCCAGGAGGGCTCCTCTGTCCAGGCAGTGGTGGTCTGCCGACGTGAGGGGCAGGCCTTGCATGTGCCTGGGAAGAGGTCCCAGCACAGGGAACAGAAGGTGCAGGGCCCTGAGGCAGGGTCTTATGGCTGGAGCAAATGGGACGGGCATGGGGCGAGGGGTGCAGGATGAGCTCCTGGGCTGCCAGAGCGAGTGACCGCAATTCAAGTGCTGAAACCAACATGAATTGACTTTCTCATGGTTCTGGAGGAGAGAAGCCTCAGATCAAGGTGTCAGTGAGGTTGTGCCTGCTCCAGAGGCTCTGGGGGAGGGTCCCTCCTGTCTCTTCCAGCTTCCATGGCATTCCATGGCTGTGGACACCTCAGTACCCGCTCTGCCTTCATCTCTACGTGGTCGTCTCCCCTCTGCGTGTCTCTGGGGCCTTTTCTGTAGGCTCTAGGGTGAGCCCTAAATCCAATGACAAGGTCTTTTTCCTGTAAGGCCTGAGAACCTACAGTCGGGGGTGCCCAGGGTGAGGCCTGGGTTGGGGCCCTGCATCCAGCTGTTGGGTCTTTCCTATGAGGACACTTGTCATTGGATTTAGGGACCAGCCGAATCCAGTAGGGCCTCAGCTCAGCTCTGGTGTTAAACGCATCTGCCAAGTGTGCAGACTGAGTGCAGGACTGAGTGTGTGGACTAAGTGCATGGACTGAGTGTGTGGACTGAGTGTGCAGACTGAGTGTGCAGGACTGAGTGTGCGGACTGAGTGTGCGGACTGAGTGTGCAGGACTGAGTGTGCAGGACTGAGTGTGTGGACTGAGTGTGCAGACTGAGTGTGCGGACTGTGTGAGGACTGAGTGTGTGGACTGAGTGGACTGAGTGTGCGGACTGAGTGTGCAGACAGTGTACAAGACTGTGGACTGTGTGCAGACTGTGTGGACTGAGTGTGCAGGACTGAGTGGACTGAGTGTGCGGACTGAGTGTGCAGACAGTGTACAAGACTGTGGACTGTGTGCAGACTGTGTGGACTGAGTGTGCAGGACTGAGTGTGTGGACTGAATGCAGGACTGTGTGTGAACTGAGTGTAGGACTGAGTGTGCAGGACTGAGTGTGCAGACTGAGTGTGCAGGACTGAGTGTGCAGACTGAGTGTACAGGACTGAGTGTGCAGGACTGAGTGTGCAGACTGAGTGTGCAGGACTGAGTGTGTGGACTGAGTGTGCAGGACTGAGTGTGCAGACTGAGTGTGCAGGACTGTGTGAACTGAGTGTAGGACTGAGTGTGCAGGACTGAGTGTGCGGACTGAGTGTGCGAACTGAGTGTGCGGACTGAGTGTGCAGACTGAATGCAGGACTGTGTGAACTGAGTGTAGGACTGAGTGTGCAGGACTGAGTGTGCGGACTGAATGCAGGACTATGTGTGAACTGAGTGTAGGACTGAGTGTGCAGGACTGAGTGTGCAGACTGAATGCAGGACTGTGTGTGAACTGAGTGTAGGACTGAGTGTGCAGGACTGAGTGTGCAGACTGAGTGTGCAGGACTGTGCAGGACTGAGTGTACAGGACTGAGTGTGCAGGACTGAGTGTGCGGACTGTGTGCAGGACTGAGTGTGCAGACTGAGTGTGCAGGACTGAGTGTGCAGGACTGAGTGTGAGGACTGAGTGTGTGGACTGAGTGTGCAGGACTGAGTGTGCAGACTGATGGTGCGGACTGAGTGTGCAGGACTGAGTGCGGACTGAGTGTGCGGACTGAGTGTGCGGACTGAGTGTGCAGGACTGAGTGTACAGGACTGAGTGTGTGGACTGAATGTGCAGGACTGAGTGTGCAGACTGAGTGTGCGGACTGAGTGTGCAGGACTGAGTGCGGACTGAGTGTGCGGACTGAGTGTGTGGACTGAGTGTGCAGGACTGAGTGTACAGGACTGAGTGTGTGGACTGAATGTGCAGGACTGAGTGTGCAGGACTGAGTGTGCGGACTGAGTGTGCGGACTGAGTGTGCAGGACTGAGTGTGCAGGACTGTGTGGACTGAGTGTGTGGACTGAGTGTGCGGACTGAGTGCAGGGCTGAGTGTGCAGGACTGAGTGTGCAGGACTGAGTGTGCAGGACTGAGTGTGTGGACTGAGTGTGCAGGACTGAGTGTGTAGGACTGAGTGTGCAGACTGAGTGTGCGGACTGAGTTTGCAGACTGAGTGTGCAGACTGTGTGCGGAGTGAGTGTGCAGAGCTGAGTGTGCAGGACTGAGTGTGCAGGACTGAGTGTGCGGACTGAGTGTGCAGGACTGAGTGCAGGACTGTGTAGGACTGTGTGCGGAGTGAGTGTGCAGGACTGTGTGCAGACTGAGTGTACAGGACTGTGTGTGCAGACTGAGTGTGTGGACTGAGTGTGCAGGCCGTGTTTGCAGGGCCAGGCGTGCAGGACGCCTGGGGGGGTGTGAGAGGGTGATGCCACGTGCAGCCCTCCACCTCCATCCTCAAGCTCCGACTCTTTCCCCAAGGAGCATCCACAGGTCACTCTCACACCCACTGGCCTGGCCATGCAGGGGTATGTTCACTCTTTCACTCCTTCATCAACAAGGTTGCCGGCACACCTGCGATCAAGACGGAGTTGCGGGCTGCTCTCAGGGAGCCTGGGGTGGGAGTGAGCTATCACCCCAACTGAGTGTGTAATCGCGGTTGAGAGGCACTAGAGGGGTGGGGTGCTGTGGGCCCGTATTTGGAGACCGTGGAGGTGACATTTGGGGAAGGGAAGAGCTGTCCATACAGAGAGCAGCTCACTCATGGGAGGCCTCCAAGCAGGGAGAGCTGAGTCTGGGGCGAGGCCAAGAGCTGGTCAGGAGTCTGATAGGGAGGATCTGGGGGCCACGGGGTTTTGTGCCGAGTCAGTGGAAAGCCAGTGAAGGGCTTGCACCTGGGGAACCAAGATCTGAGCTGTATTCTAAAAAGTCCCTATGGCAGCAGGGTAGAGAATGGAAATTGAGTGAGCAGGAGAAGCTGGGCAGCTAAGAGGCATCTGCAGGGGGCAGGAGATGATGGTGGCCTTGATGTCGTGGTGGAAACATGGTATAGAGATGTGGGTACTCTGAGGGTGGACCCGACTGGACGGGCTTTGGACTGGATGCTGGGGAATGATGCAGGGTGCATGGGGATATCTCCCAGACCCCTGGTCTGAGCCGCTAGGTGAGCTGCCAGAAGGATTCAGCGTGTGCTCATGGAGTGACTGGCCCAGGGTGCAGGGAGCATCTGTGGTGTATCCTTCCAGCCCGGGACAGACGTCAATCATCGGTCTCCATGTCCTCCTTCCAGCCCAGGATGGAGACCAGCAATTAATGTCTGTCCTGGACACTGAAGCGAGGGCAATGGCTGCCCGGGCCTGGTGTCCTGCCAGGTGCGAGTGTGGTGGGGTCTGTGTGTGCCCCCTCCTTGGCCTGAGTCAGCTCCACCTGCCTTGAGAGACATGTCTTCAGCCGGGACAGCGGGGGTGCTGGATCCGGCTGGGATTTTCAGAAGCACACTCCTCTTCCCCTTTGTTTCAGATTTAGGCAGAAGCTTCCTGGGAGAGCAGGGAGGGGGGAAGGTGAGTTTAGAGGGACGCTCCTGAGAGGGGCCCTGAGAACAGAAGGGTGGGGTGCAGCAGTGGGAAACAGGGAGGGAGCGGAGTGGGGGAGGGGTGAGTAGCCGCTTTCCCCCAGGCTCCGAGATCTGGGCAGGTCCTGCCTTCCATCCTTCGGCAGAGCAGGAGTCTGGGGAGGGCAGGGTCCTGGGGTGGACTCCGGGCCCGCACCTGCTCCCCACGCAAGGCGGGTCAGTCTTGGCTGTTTGGGGCTGGAGGTCCTCAGGACAAGGAAAACCTAAAACCATCTTCGTGGGAGATGAACGCAGCCGGCTTTCTCTCGAAGTTGCACGAGGCAGCAGGCTTCGGGCCTCAACGCTTGGCACAGGATGCTTCCCGTGACTCAG
The DNA here is from genome assembly GCA_031835075.1 of Saguinus oedipus. NCBI lineage: Eukaryota > Metazoa > Chordata > Mammalia > Primates > Cebidae > Saguinus > Saguinus oedipus. The sequence continues at coordinate 41,247,557 of CM063175.1, read as the reverse complement.
CCGAGCTGGTCCCCGTCCCCGGGGAATTTCCTGTGCTGCCTCCGGGTCACGGCAGCTTCCATCCGGCTTCCCTCCAGTCTCCCAGCCCCCACTCTGTCTCGTTTGAACACATCCTCAGGCTGCAGGTGTTGGCTGGTGGGGTCTGAATTTGGCCAGATGTGTGTGAGGTCCCAAGCGGGGAGGGGGACCCCCGTGCCTGGGGCAGCGGCGGTGGCTGTGATTGCAGGAGGGTGGGAGGAACAGGCATTCACAGGAACCCGTGTTTCTCTGTGTGGGCCCAGGCCGAGTCCTCCTGACCCCACATTCCTAAGTTAGAGAGTTGGGTTTGGGTGCGGGCCTTGGGCACATCTGTGAACGGGATGGCCACGCAGGCCCTAAAGCCCGAGCTGGTCACAGCTCACTCTGTGGCCTAGGTCATGCAATGAAGTCTCAAGCCTCAGTTTCCCTATCAGGCACAGCCGACCCAGCCTGTGCCTCTCAGCTGACTGGGCCTGTGCCTGGGAATCCCAGAACCCCTGGCCTGGTCCCTGCAGAGCACCCCCCGCCCCCGACATCTAGAGCTTCCCTCTCCCCTCCTGGCAGGGGCGCTGTGAGTGACACACAAGCTCACTGAGCCCGAAGGTCATGCAGGCTCCAGGGCGGGGCAGGGGGGTCTCAGGTCACTGCGCTGACCAGGCGGTCACCGGCCAGCAGCCCTCAGGGGTGAGGCACAGCCACCCACCCTGGCCTTGCCCTCCCAAGTAGTAACGTGCAGGGTAGGGGCTGCCGGGTGAAGGAAGTTGCTACTGCAGCCCCCGGGGGCACCTGGTCCAGCCTGGGGGTCTGTGGAGGGGCAGCGAGGCCGGTGGGGCCATCAGTAGAGGAGCTGCCTGCCAAGCCTCACGGCACCCGCTCTCTACAGAGCACCCCCTGCCTCTCAGGTCCAGCTGCAGCCTCCTCCACCCACACACTGTAGCCTCGATTTCCTGCCCCGGGCAGCCTCTGTCAATACTTGGTGCCCCACCTGCCAGGACCTTACCTACTCCCTTCCCGGGGGTCTGACTGGCCTGGGCAGGGGCCACCCCTCCCTGAGTATGGGGCCAGACCTTGCAGCTGTGCAGTGCTGCCCACTGGACTGCCCACCCCTTCTCTCTGCACCCCCACCTTCCCTACCCCCACCTCTCCCCGGCCCCCGTTCCCTGCCCGCCTTCCCCAGGACATAGCCTTGGCTTCTCCCCATCTAGGGGAAGTTAGTTAGGGCTTCACAGCACTCAGGAGGGGTTCCGCCTGACCCCAACCGCATTCAGCAGTGGCTGGGGGTTGGGAGACATGCCAGCCTCCATTGGGGGCCAGGCAGCGTGTGACCCAGGACAGAGAAAACGGGGCTGGAGACCTGGCAGGCTTGGTGGGCTGCCTCCCCAAGAGACCCTTGGGGCTCGCCTCCCCTGCCTCGCCCCTCCTTGCCCCTGTCGAAGCAGGAGCAGCGGGGAACAAACCTCTAGAAGGCTGAACTGGGGAAGGAAGTGGCTTTTTATTCGGCCTGGAGCTGCGGGGGCAACAGCCTCATACACTGAGCTCCCCGAGCTGCAGCTTCTCTCCCCTTTTATAGGTTTACAACGCTAAAGGGGAAACTGAGGCAGAACTATGTCATTGTCCATTTGCTGGACATCTGACCTTACAATCTTTTGGCTTCATTGATTTGCTAATTCATATGCAGAGCGAGCCCGGACCAGCTGGGGAGGGGGCTTGACAAGATGAAAGCAACAAGCTGTCTGTTGGCAGAGGTGTTTCCAGGAGGGAGCCTGGTTGTGGAGACGTGGGGGCGTGACCCAGTGCCTGGCTCCAGCCGGCAGGGATAGCATTCATTTGCAGCTCTTTCAAGGTTAACCGATAGCAGAGACGCTGGGAACTAAAGAGGGAGTCATTTCCCAGCTCTTTGGTATCTTATTTTATTTTTTTCCTCACCCTCCTTCCCATCTGGAAGCGGGGGAGGGAGGAGGTGACATTAAAGGAGGCGAGAGGGTCCCCCTCTCACTCGCACTGCTCTTCTCCTTCCTTCTGCAGCCGAATGCAGCTCCGGCCTCTGTTTTCACGGTGGCCGTTGTGTGCCAGGCTTTGCCCGGCCGTGCCACTGTCCTTCCAGCTTCCAGGGCCCCCGCTGTCAGTACGGTGAGTGGAGCCCCTGGCCGTGGCCAGCCTGTGGGTGAGGGGCGAGGTGTGTTGGCTAATGGCTGTCCCTAGCATCCCACCACCAGCTCCCTGCAGCCCCTCTGAGGGTGTCGAGGGGAGGGGTGACCCCAAGGACCCCCTCAGTGGACGGTGTTGAAGCATGTCATAGTGCGCACCACATCCAACCTTGCTTTTTATGGACGGGGATGCTGCTCCCTAGAAAGGCAGCGGGTAGTCAGGTCCCAGGTCTCCAGCTGCGCTGCCACCTTGCCGGATGCTCATTGTACTCAGCGTTAAAAGATGGGGGACGTCCAGGGTCCTTGCCAAGGCAACTGGTTGAATCACCGCAGCGCAGCCGTCAACAGGACTCCCGCACAGGCCCTGGAGACCAGGTTGAAGGGGAGCTGGCGGCGGGGGAGCTGCTTGCAGGGAGTGGGGACAGGCTGACCAGCCATGGGGTGATGGGATTTCTGTAGGGAAAAGTGCGTGCAAATGCAGCGGGGAGCCGCAGAAGCACCTCTGCAAACGTTTGTCCTGATTCCTTGGGCCTTGGGAAGCGGGAGTCTTCCCTTCCTCTGTGGCTTCCTGCTCCGTCCCGGGTGTCTTCATTCTAGCTACACACAGCCTAAGCCACGGGCCATCCCGATAGAACGAAACACTCCCTGTGGTCCTGGGGCTCTGGGACTGCTTGTGTGGCAGCCACTGGGGCTCCATGCCAGGCAATGCCTGGCAGAGTGAGAGATGCGCTTCGGCGCCCAGGCAGGCAGCAGAGGGGATCTGAGGAAATCAGAGGAACCAGGAGGTCCCCACGTCTGTGAAGGAGACCGCTGCCTGCTCCACGCTCCACCGGGGGCTGGGCAGAGGAGGGGCTCTGGGGAGGTGCTGGGTCTCCCCAGAGTTCTGAGCTGGGTGCCGGCAGTCTGGGGCATTGGTCATTGCTGGAAAGGCGGACGGTTGGTGCTGGAAGGTTTATTGAATATCCTCTGTTGGCCGGGACGGCCCCTGCCAAGTCACTGCCAGTGCCTGCTGCTTCCTGGGTGTTGGGTGGCTGGGAGGGCTGCCTCACGGGCCGTGGACTGAGACCTGGCTGTCTCATGGGGACACAGGGCCCCTCTGGGTCTCCTGCCCTGTCACTACCCTGTGATATCCCGGCTATCGGCCTTGGTGAGGCCTCCCTGTGGTCCCTGTTCAGGCTGGTCAGAGGTGACCCATCCCTGCCCGGAGGGCAGATGGGGTCCATGCAGGATGGAGTGTGCTCTGACTGTCACGTCTGGCCCCCCGGGAACTGTCATGGCCACAGGTGGGAGTTGAGAAACGCCCGAGGGCCTTTCTGCCTCATTTGTCTAATCTTGGCAGTGCTCGCAGCTTGCCTTCGGTTTCATGAGGAAATACCAGGGCTGACTGGGCGGGCTGGGGAGGTTTCGGGAACAGGGCTGTGGCTCACCAGTCAGCCAAGCAGAGCCTCCTGTGGTTTCTATTCCTGGGAGAGGGTGAGGAGGAGGTGGCCCTGGGGAGGGGTGGCCTTTCCTGGCCGTATCATCCAGGAAGGGATGGAGGACACCTGCCTGCCCCTCAGGGCCGGTCTCCTGCCCAGCGTCAGTCCCCTCCCCCCACCTCATCTTTGTCAGGAGCCAGCTCCGAGCCCCCTGCTCATGAGGCCCTGACGGGCGGCCCCAGGGTGCCAGCAGGCGCAGGGCTGGCAGGAGGCTGACTGAGGACTGCACTGCCTGTGGGGGAACTCGGCGTCAGGTGGGGGCTCAGCGTCCAGCATGGGGCGGGGGCCTGGGCCTCCCTGGGGAGCTCTGCATCTTTGGGGGTTTGACATTGTGTGGGGGCTTCACGCCCAGTGGGAGGAGCCTGTCTTCCCCAGGCCCAGGCCAGCACTGCGGATCAGGCTCGGATGCCCAGGCTTGGGTGCTTGGGGTGAGGTGTGCTCAGGTGCCCCATGCCCTGCCAGCCTCTCCACCCTGACTCCTGCGTCACAGACTCTCATGGTGCCTGGGTCCTGGGCTCAGCCACCAGAGCAGCAGCCCAATGCCCCGGTTGCCGTGGGAGCCCACCGCAGAGCAGAGGCCAGAGGCCGGGAGCTCCCTCCTGGCTGTGAGCCACACTCTGCCTGTGTCACCTCATCAACTCCACACTTCATCTGCTTCACGAAAGAGGAAACCAAGGTTGGGGAGACCTGGCGGCTGCTCGCACTCTGCTCACAAGTGGCCTAACTGGGGCTGAAGGTGGGTGTCTGAGGGAGTGCAGGGAAGCTTCTGGTCATGCCGCCACCTGCAGGGACAAACCACGGTCTGGGGGAAGCTGCTGAGATCTGCTTTGGAGGAGAGGGGAACAGAGTCCCCGCAGGGCAGGAGCATCCTCACCGTGACCAGCTTATGGCCCTTGGGTAGTGAGCCTCCTGGGAGAGTGGCCGATTGGGGCAGATTCGGTCTTCACAGGGGGCAGTTGACAAGCTGGAGGGTGTCTGCCCAACCTCCTCCCTGGTCATTCTCTCTTGGAAGAAGGGCAGGGTGTGGAGGCTGGGTGTGCAGAGCCGAGGGTCCAGGGCTGAATCATGCACGGTCGAACTGTGTAGGGTGGAGGATGCCGGGCTGAATTGTGCAGGGCTGAGTGTGCAGGGCTGAATTAGGTGGGGCTGGGTATTCAGGATGGAGTGTGTAGAGCTGGGTATGTAGGACCAGGCCTCCAGGGGTGGTGTGCAGGGCCAGGTGTGCAGGGTGTGCAGTGGTAGAATGTGCAGGGGTGAAGTGTGCAAGGCTGAGTGTGCAGGGGTGGAACGTGCAGGACTGAATTGTGCAGGCTGAGTGTGCAGGGGTGAAGTGTGTAGGGCTGAGTGTGCAGGGGTAGATTGTACAGGGCTGAGTGTGCAGGGCTGCATTAGGCGGGGCTGGGTGTTCAGGATGTAGTGTGTAGAGCGGCGTGTGTAGGGCCAGGCCTGCAGGGGTTGAGTGTGCAGGGCCAGGTGTGCAAGTTGTGCAGTGGTAGAATGTGCAAGACTGAATTGTGTAGGGCTGAGTGTGCAGGGGTGGATATGCAGGACTGAATTGTGCAGGGCCAAGTGTGCAAGGTGTGCAGTGGTAGAATGTACAGGACTGAATTGTGCAGGGCTGAGTGTGCAGGAGTGGAGTGTGCAGGCTGGGTGTGCAGGGGTGGGTGTGCAGACTAGGCATGGGGGATGCTGCCTGCAGGTGTAGCCCCTGCCCTTAGTGCTCCCACCTAAAACTCTGACTATCACCTTCCCGTCCCTCCTCTACCCTGGGTCTGGGCACTGCAGACCTGAACTCAAACACAGTTGGAAATATTTAACTAACCCCCAATTATAATTGATTCCAGTTTTGAATATAAAAACCATATTTTATGGTTCCCCCAAATTATTTCATTTGGACAAAAGAGTGAGGGATCAAGACAGGAACTCTTCCGGTGACTATGGAGGGCAGTGGGGGAAGGAGCCCTCCCCACTCCCACAGCCCCAGCTCTCCCTCCTTGGCCCAGATGGGAAGTCTGGGGTCTGTGGCAGGCAGGGGCTTTGTGGCAGTGTTTCCCCGAGGCCCTGGGAGCCCTTCTGCAGAAGCAGTGGGAGCTGTGGCCAGACAGAGTGGGCCTGCCTGCCCCGAACGTGGAGGGCCCTGCCCTGGGCAGTGCCTGTAGTGAAGCCTTCCCTGTGAGAGCACAGGCCCTCACAGTCAGAGTCCGGACCAGCGGCTCATTTTGTACAGGACTGGCTTTGATGTTCCCCGGGCTGTGGCTGTGTGACTAGGATAACCTATTCCAGCTCTCAGACCCTGCTCGGCAGGGAGGAGATTCAGTGATGTTTTGTGCAGGTTTCATGAGTCCACGTAGGTGAGGCCCAGAGTGGGCCTGGCAGACGGGTTGGGAAGTGGGGGGGGGGTGCGTACAACCATTGTGACGGCTCAGATATGGACTTTGTCCCCAGCTGATATGGTCTGGCTGTGTCCCCACCCAAATCTCATCTTGTAGCTCCCATAATTCCCACGTGTTGGGGGAGGGACCCAGTGAGAGGTCCCTGAATTATGGGGGCGGGTCTTTCCTGTGCTGTTCTTGTGACAGTAGATAAGTCTCATGAGATCTGTTGGTGTAAAAGGGGGAGTTTCCCTGCACACGCTCTCTCTGTGCCTGCCGCCATCCATGTAAGACGTGACTTGCTCCTTCTTGCCTTCTGCCATCATTGTGAGGCCTCTCCAGCCCTGTGGAATTTTAAGTCCATTAAACCTCTTTCTTTTGTAAATTGCCCAGTTGTGGGTATGTCTTTAACAGCAGTTGGAAAATGGACTAATACCCAGCTCTTGGGGTAATTACACACAGAGCACCCAGCAGCCATGTGGACTCTCTTGGAGTGATCCAGGGTCCGGAAGACCCCCCAGGACTGCCAGTTTCCTGAGGGTCTGCAAAGGAGGGAGGGGGACTCTGAGGACCCCTTTCCCCTGTTCCTGGGAAGGCTTCAGAGTCCCATCAGAGATCAGTTTCAGCAGACCGACCAGGAACAGTTTTCACAGCCGAAAACCTGGCCCCGTCCTACCTTTGCACCCAGGTCCCACCTGTGTGTGCTGCTCTGGCAAGTGTGGGTGGACGCCCCCACCTCTTCCCCAACACCCGCTGGTGACCCGGGCTTGGCATAGCTGGCACGGATCTGTAAGGAAAAGACCAGCAAGAAAAACTTACTGAGAACAAATGACCTCCTAGTAGATTGGTCTTTTCTACTACACGAGGTGACAAAAATCTCTACACATCTCTTGACCTGGTCTCAGCTGACCTCGTGGGACAAGGGCAGGCTCTGAGAAGTGAGGCCTGGGTCACCTCTAGGTACTTCCTTGGTCTTTGGTTCAGGCCAGGTGTGGTGGCTTATGCCTGTAATCCCAACACTTTGGGAGGTTGAGGCAGATGGATCATTTGAGCCCAGGAGTTCAAGACCAACCTGAGCAACACAGTCAAATCTCGTCTTTACTAAAAATAACAAAAATTAGCCAGGTATGGTGGTGGGCGCCTGTAGTCCCAGCTACTCAGGAGACTGAGGCAGGAGGATTGATTGAACCTGGGATGTGGAGGTCACAGTTAGCCAAGATTGTGCCACTGGACTCCAGCCTAGGGGACAGAGCGAGACCCTGTCTCAAAAAATAATAATAACCTTTGGCTCTGATTCTCCTGTGGGCCTCAGTTTCCCTCCTGTCAAAGGGGCAGGTCAGATGGGTCTCTGGCACCACCACACTAGTGTTGCCACCCTCACTCCTGGGTCCAGGTGAGTGGTCAGGGCTGCAGGGATGCCCAGCAGAGGCTTGGTTACCCCAAGGGCTTCCTGGAGGAGGTGGCTTGTGGGCTGGGGAAGATTTAGGATGTGCAATTTGTCCAAGACAAGTTTCCACTTGGGAGAGAGACAGGAGCAGAGGAGCAGAGGAGCAGAGTGGAGGAGAAAGTCATTTTGGCCCTGAGGTGCTGGATAGGGAACCAGGGAAGGGTCAGCCAGGCTTCTAGAGGGTTCTTGACCTCTCTCTGTGAGACGAGTCAGGGGCTGCTGGAGGCCGGCTGGCAGGTGCTCCCAGGTACCTGCTGTGTGTCTGCCAATCTGCCAAGTCGGGAGAGACATCAGTGGTCCCGCCTGGAGCCTCCACACCGAGACTCACCCTGAGTCCTGCCCCTTTGAAGAAGCCTCAGTTTCCCCCACCTGAGCAGGAGGCCCTCAGTGGTGGTTTGTCGGGTGTGGCTGGAGGTGGCTGTGGCAGCTGTTGGGGCCCTGAGGCTATGCCAGGAAGCAGAGCCCTGGAGGAGAAGGGGAGGTGGCCAGGGCTGGGTGGGGTCCGGAGGAGCAGGTGGGGCGGCCAGGGCTAGGTGGGGTCCAGAGCTCGTTTAGCCCTTGGCCTTGGCTCAGGGCGACTGTTTCTAAATTGGGATAATTGACTGGTGGAGAGGAAGCAGCCCTCCCTGCTGCCCTTCAATGCTGCCCACTGTGTCTGAGGGTGGGAGTCTGACCCCTCGCCCGAGCTCCAGACGCCAACCAGGGCTGCTCTGGGCAACCAGCCACGGTTGGGCCTCGGAGCTGCCGCTGCCAGCCTCCGACTCTGTCCCAGCAAGTGGTGGGAGGGGAGGACGGGGCTCCTGGAAGGGCAGGCTCGAGGCAGTGATGTTCTTTTCATAGCCCCTCTCGGTGTTCCGCACACTCTGACGGGAGCTGGGGCTGAGTCTCTGGTCCCGTCCCTGCCACGCCCTGTCCTGAGGCCCGAAGCCTGCAGTGGCTCCAGCCAGGGCTGATTCCTGGGGATGCATCTTGCTTTGTCCTGTGGACATGGCCTCCAGTTAACCTGACCCTGGTCCTGGGCTGTGGCTCCAGGTTCCCCACACTGTTTCCTGTGCTTACCTTTAGGCACAGCCAAGCAGAAGGTTTTCATCTGGGGTTGGAGCTGGCTCAGCCAGGAGGCTACCCTGGCAGGGAGGCTTTTTGTGTCTGGTGTGAGAAATGTTCTTAGCATGCCCTGGAAGGACTAGGCGTTACCTTGGGGGAGACCCAGCACACCTGAGGAGAACCCAGCACTCCCAGGAAGGACCCAGCACACCTGAGAGAACCTAATACACCTGGGAGAACCCAGCACCCCAGGGAGGACCCAGCCCACCAAGGAAGGACTTAGCCCACCCAGGAAGGACCCAGCACACCTGAGAGAACTTAACACACCAAGGAAGGACCCACCTGAGGAGAACCCAGCACACCAGGAAGGACCCAGCACACCTGGGAGAACGCGGCACACCAAGGAAGAACTCAGCCCACCCAGGAAGGACCCTGCACACCTGAGAGAACTTAACACACCAAGGAAGGACCCACCTGAGGAGAACCCAGCACACCAGGAAGGACCCAGAACACCTGGGAGAACTCAGCACTCCCAGGAAGGGCCCAGCACATCTGGGAGGACGCAGCACACCTAGGAAGGACCCAGCTCACCCAGGAGAACCCAGCACACCCAGGAAGGACCCAGCAAGCCCAGCAGGACCCACACATCTGAGAAGAATTCAGCACACCAGGGAGGACCCAGCAGACACAGAAAGGACCCAGCACCCTTGGGGAGGACTCAGCATGTCTAGGGAGGATCCTCTCATCCAGGAACCTTGCTCGCTGGCCTTCGGGGCAGGCCGGCCTGGTCTTGCTGTTCTCCTGCTCTCTGTGCTTGGGGGTGGGAGTCCTCTCAGAGCAAGACCCAGACTTCTGGCCTCGGTGGCGGGGCCGTGTTCCTGTGGGCGCAGATACCTGACACCGGGGCCAGGAGACGATTCATTGGTTCCTGCCCTGTCTGGCTGCCCTGGGTTCCAGGCTTGGAGGAGCACTCTCTGAGTTCTGGGCCATCAGAAAACCCCAGGCCCAGCCACCTGCCATGGCTGTCCTCTCTTTGTGGGATGGCCCAGGGCTGCCCCTGTTCCCCCAGACCATCTCACTGTGCCCTGCTCCCCAGGCTGATGGCTACCTGTGCTCACAATTAATGGGGTCCCCAGAGGCCCCCGAGGAGCATGGAGGTGTCGACCACGAAAACAAGCCAGTGCTGAGCTGGCTCAGAGGGGAGGGAGGGCACAGCCTCCCTGGGCCCTGTCCCTAGGGATTAGTGGAGGGTGGAGACTGGGCTGCCTCAGGGGAATGGCTAGAGGGCGGCTGAGCCTCTGTGGTGCAAATGGGAAGGATGACCAGCCTCCTGGGCAGGCTCCGTGCCTGGTACCGGGCTGGGTGGTGGGGGAGGCAGGATGAGCTCCTGCCAGGCCAGCTGTGGGCTTCACGCCCTGCAGGCAGGGAGGGTCCGGGCCAGGGGCAGGGGCAGCCTCCTGTCCTCTTGTCCCAGGCCCCCGTGGGCTTTCTTGGTGGAGAGGTTGGTGGTGCAGCATCGCCCCTGAGCAGGGCTGGAGCAGGTGTGCCCCGTGGGTGGACAGAGCACCTGGCACCTGGGCCAGGAGATGCCTCCTTGGCTTTCACCCTGTCTGGCCTCCCTTAGGTTGCAGGCTTTGAGGAGCTCTGCCTGGTTTCTGAGTAATCAGAAAGCCCTGCATCCAGCAGCCCGCCTAGCCGTCCCTTCCCTGTGGCCATCAGCGTTTCCACACACGTCCCCTCTAACTGCACTGAGCATCTGGAAACCTCCCGTGTCCCCCTTCCCTGTGGGGCCAGGGCCTGCCGGTGGCCCCTTCTGCCTGCAGGGGGTTCGAGTGGGCGGGGTGGGTGCTTGACTCTGGGTCCTCTGGCCTCAGCCCCTGTGTGATAGTCAGCTGGGACAGGTGTGGCCCCTCCAGGACCGTCCTGCTGTGCTTGGGTCCAGCCATCTCCTCGGCAGGACAGCCAGGGAGACTCAGAATGCCCGCAGACTCCAGCCTGGCTTTGAAAGGGCTGACTCTGGGAAGGGGAGTCCTGTTCACCCAGTAACTTGTTTAATGACCAGGTTTGTTCTCCCCTGACTGCCACCCACAAAAGGGCCTCTGTCCTTCTCCCGGGATAACTCTCTGGTTTGGCTCTGTGCACAATGGGGCTGCGTGGCCTCTCCCAGGCTGGCTTTGCAGACAGGGTGGTCCGTTAATGACATAATTACAGAAGTGGACATTAGGAGGTGGACCCTCCCAGATGTTGCGGGGCGGGGAGCTTCTATGGGCTCCCCCCACTGCCCCCGTGCTGCCTGGTAAGTGGGCACCTCGGGTCTCCCTGCCGTAGCACGGACGGCTGTCCAGGCAGCAGCTGACACTGGCAGGAGCCACTCCGACACTGCTCAGAGGACGACCAGGCCTCTTGGCTCCCTGAGTCTGCCCCAGGCTGGAGACCCTGTGCCCCCCCGCCCCGCGTCTCCTTGGGTGGCCTCCTTGGACAGTTCTTCCCACCAGCTGGATGCCTGAGGGACCTTCAGCCTCCAGGATCCTTTGAGTTCCCTGCTCCCTGCCTCAGCCATCCTGTCCCATCCAGACCCCCTGGACTTCAGGGGGGTCTGGGCTGAAGCCCTGGGCTGACCGCAGCAGCCAGGTGTGGGGACGTGCCTGTCCCATTTCACAGATAGGAATACTGAGCCCCTGGCAGCTCTTGAGCTGCTTGGAGTCAGTGGTGGACTTGATATTGGCTTTTGCCCCTGGGCCCCCTGCCCAGGGCAAGGCTGAGGGCCTGCGGGGGCCCTGACTGAGGGGCAGCTGGGTGGCGCCTGGGCACTGATGTGGCCTGGGTGTCCTGCCTTTCTGAAGGAGGCTTAGTTTCCCCCACCTGAACGGGAGGCTGGTGTGGGGGGCTCTTGGGTGTGGGCTGGAGGTGGCTGCAGGAGCTCCCTCGGGAGTGTCTGGGGCTGTGGATTGTGTCCTGGCTTCTGGAAGACTCCTACTGGGCAGCCACCGGCTGAGTGAGGCCAGGGCTGTGCCCACTTGCCCCGAAGCTGCAGTGCCTGGCCTTCCAGCTTTCATGGCCACACTGAGGGTTTGGTGTGTTCTATTCTGGGTGGAGAGGCTGGGCCAAGCTGCATGGACCTGGGGTGCAGACCCCACGCCCTGAACACACGCCCCGCAGACCCTGTGCCGCACAAACATGCCCCCAGATCCTGCACCCCACAAACACGCCCCTGACCCTGTACCCCACCAATATGCCCCTTGACCCTGTGCCCCATGAAGACACCCCTCGACCCTGTACCCCGGGAACACGTCCCCCGACCCAGCGCCCCAGGAGCATGCCCCGCAGACCCTGTGCCCTGAGAACACGCTCTGCAGACCCCTGAGGGCTCAGGCTACCTTTGGCTGCTGAAGGGAGGGGGCAGCCCCACCCACAGGGCTTCTGTAAGGCACAGACACAAGTGTACCCCGACGATGCTCATGGTTCATCCTGCTGATATGGAGAAACCCACTGTCTGAAGGGCTGGTGGCAAGGTCACAGGGCGCTGGCTGCCATCCAGAGCAGGGCATGGGGGCAACGGAGGTGGCTCGAAGGGGCCAGGCAGGGGACAGCGTGTGGGTGTTTCTGCACCCAGGGGCTCTTGGCCTGAGTGCTGAGGGAGCCACTGGGGGTGCTGCTTGGGGTGCAGATGATGGACCCCCACCCTGGAGTAAGTGGATGCGTGCTGGGAATGGGGATGCGTGCCGGGAAAGGGTATGTGTGCCGGGAATGGGGATGCTTGCTACGAATGGGGACGCTTGCTGGGAAAGGGGGTGCGTGCCGGGAAAGGGGGTGCGTGCCGGGAAAGGGGGTGCGTGCTGGGAATGGGAGTGTGTGCTGGGAAAGGGGGGTGCGTGCTGGGAAAGGGGAGTGCATGCTGAGAATGGGGGGTTGCGTACTGGGAATGGGGGTGCATGCCGGGAAAGGGGGTGCGTGCTGAGAATTGGGGTGCATGCCAGGAAAGGGGGGTGCATGCCAGGAATGGGGAGTGCGTGCTGGGAATGTGGTGGTGCGTGCCGAGAATGGGGGTGCGTGTTGGGAAAGGGGTGAGTGCCGGGAAAGGGGGTGCGTGCCGGGAATGGGGGTGCATGCCGGGAAAGGGGTGCGTGCTGGGAAAGGGGGTGCATGCCGGGAATGGGGGTGCATGCCGGGAAAGGGGTGCGTGCTGGGAAAGGGGTGCGTGCTGGGACTCCCGCGGAGCCTGCCAGGCTGATCTCCTGCTTCACTCTCACTGTTCTGCTCCAGCCGAAAGGAGTGGCCTCCCTGGGCCCATGGGGGTCCTAAGACCACTGCTGAAGCCCCGCCTCTGCCGTGTTCCTGGAGGCCTGAGCCCTTAGGGGCCTCGGTTTGTACCCAAGCATGCAGTGGGTGCAGTGAGGGCTGAAGCCAGTGTTTCTATGACACATTCCTGGCAGGTCCTGTACGCTGCACACCTCATCACCACAGGAACCTCTGGGAGCGTCTGCACCCCAGGCCCTGGATGCCGTAGACGAGTCAATTTGCAGCCTGAGGCTGAGCTTCAGAGGAGACTCCTGGTGCAAATTCCTGGGGAATTCCTGCTGGTGAACCTGCGCTCCACGCCTCTCGGGCAGGCGTTTATGGGACGGGTTCTGCCTCCTCAGCAGCTAGGCCTGTGGCTGGGCCTGTCCCAGAGCCTGGCGGTGCCCTCGAGACCCTTGGGAATGAAGGGTCCAGGATGGTGGGAAGCAGCCTGGGTGAGCCCGAGGCTGGTTTCTGTGCTCCTGGCAGGTCTCAGCCTCCTAAGTGAGGAAAGAGGGGAGAGGCTTCCAACTCAGGGTCCTGCTGTGAACACGTCATAGAAACAGGCCTGTCCTGCCCGCACCAGCTCCCAGGGGGCAGGTCGGTGGAGGGCTATCTCCTTCGAGGTCACTGCAGCTTCCCAGGCCCCCCTGCTGGCTCTGGCTGGATAGCCCAAGCCCCCTCCCCATTGCCCCTCCGCCTCTAGCTGGACCACCCAACCCCCTCTCCACTGCCCCCACCTCTGGCTGGACCACAGGTCCCCCCTCACCATGGCCTACCGCCTCTGGCTGGACCGCCCGGGCCCCCCATACTGCCCCCTGCCTCTGGCTGGACAGCCCAGGCCCCCCCACTGCCCCCCGCCTCTGGCTGGACTGCCCAGGTGAGGCTCGGTTGTGTCGAAGGTGCTCGAAGGGACTGAGGGCCCGTGGAGTGATGGCTGAGGAGCTGGGCCAGGCTGGCCATGTCCCTGGCAACCGGGACCTGTGGTCAAAGCGTCGCCCTGCAGGGCTTCATGGCGCTGGCTGGCTGGTGGCTTGTCCCGAGAGAGCCTGGCTTGGAGCCCACGTCTGTGCTGAGGGTTCTGGAGGGATCCCTGCCCCATGTGGCTGGAGCTATCAATAAACATGCAGGGCCAGCCTCACCTCACCTGACCTCTGGCAGGGCCAGTCCATTGAGAGTCCCGCTTTGGGGAGCTATGCCTGGGTCGGGGGCTTTTGTGGGGAAGGTGGAGCTGTGGCCTCAGGGGCAGGTCTGGGCTGGGCGAGCTCTGGTGGGTAGGAAGGGAGGAAGCATGTCCAGCCCCTGCCCATGTCCAGTGCATCCCTAGGAGGGACCAGGGCTCCATCTTGCCCTGACCTGGTGCCTGCCCACACCTTTGCTCTGGTAGGGTGGGTTCAGTGTTCCCCCACCTGCCAGCACTGTGTGACCAGGGCCCTTCTGGCCACCACATGGCAGCAACAGGCCCTAGGTGCCCCTGCCGCTGGGGTGTGGGGCCCTGGTGGGTTTAGGCGCTAAACCTGGCCAGGAGGGCCTCACTATGCCTCAGTTTCCTCCCTGGAAAAACAGATGTGGTAGTGAGGGCTGCTGTAGCGGGGCATGGTGAGAGATGGAGACCTCTGGCAGAGCCGACGTTGGCTGGTGAGGCTGACCGGGGTAGCAGGCCCCCGACGACGCGCTGTCTTGCACCCGGTTATTTCTGAAGCTGGAGGAGAGAGGCGCCGCTGCCTTCTGAGTCTGGGTGAGCTCTGGGGCCGTTGCTTTGCAGCGCCTAGGACCAGCCAGCCCAGGTGTCTTCCACGCACCCTGCAGAGCCCCCTAGGGCATGCCCTCATGTGCCTGGGCTCTGTGTCCTCTCCAGCCCCAGCCATTTCTGGCTGTTTGACAGGGCGCTGCGGGGCTCACAGCCGTGAAGTGCTTGGGGAAAAGGGCCCCAGGGTTCCTCTGATGGGCGGAGCAGCTGGTACACAAGGTCTACTGTGACACTGCCCAGAGGTGGGTGGGGCTTGCTGACCCCCAGGGGATCGTTCCAGCAAGGAAACATCTGAGTCTTCTGGAGTGGTCGTGAGTGGCTGCGTTCCTGGCCGCGTTCCTGGCCTGGCTGCCAGAGTGGGCCCCAGGTTGGTGGGTGTCCTGTGCCCACCCTGCCTGAGCACTGGCCGCCCAGTGCCAGCCCTGATCAGGGAGGCAGATGCCAGGACCTCTGCTGATTGCCCATGTTTAAGATTCCTGGGGCGGTGCCCATGCCCCCCTTCACATGGAGTAATGAATGAGACTGGGAGCGAGGGGCTGCGTGCTTCTGGAGTCTGTTCTCTGACTTGGCTGCCCCAGGCATTTCAGAGCAGGGCCCGGCCCTCTGGCCCCATCAAGCTGGGGGCCTGGGCAGCATCACTCAGGCCAGGCTGGCCGAGAACAGAACAGTGGCTGCAGGAGGAGGAGGAGGTGACCGAGGTGCCAACAGCCTCCTAAAGTCTCCGGCCATGCTGGCCTCAGGGGGCCTGCTACCCAGGTCAGCTTCACCGGCCAATGTCTGTTCTGCTAGGAGCATTGGGGGAGGCGCCCGCATAGCGGGATCAGGGTTCTGTGATCTGCAGGACAGTGGTCCATGGTGGGTCCTACAGTGGCTGACTCTGTGGCCTTTGGGAGGAGGCTGGATCCCACCACACCCGAGAGGGTCCCTGTGGTGCCGGGTGTCAGGGTCCACAGTGCCTGTCCTGGGTGGAGTGCTGAGTGTTGCCAGAGCAGAGTTGGAAGGCACTGGGACGTCCACGCACACTTCTGTTCTTGGTGACGTGGCCACCTCAACTTGGGGGTCCTCTGCCCTCCTGGGAAACTGCAGTGTGCTGTGGCACACACAAGCCCCTGAACCCCTGGGGCAGAGAAGCCTGGAAAGCCCTATGCCACTCTGTTTAACTGGGCAACTCAGGAGGTCCTTGGACACCAGGCACCCTGGTGCTGTGCCCCAGGTCCCACTCTGGGGACCGTCCAGGGCCAGGCCAGGCAGCCCCACGAGAAGCATCCTTAGCTCAAGCCAGGCACCAACAGGCTTCTAGTTCTGCTCCCTGGACCCCTCCTGGAAGGGCCTCCTGCAGTGGTGGGGCGGGGCACCTCCTGCCTAGCCTCGGGCTCAGGGTGGGGCGCTGGCACCCCCTGGTGGCTGAGAGAGGCCAGAGCAGGCACAGGGGCCTCTGGGGTTTAAGGTCTAGTGAGGAAGGGAGCTTTTGTGAACTCTGGGGCAGCGAGGGGTCTGAGGATGGGCTCCGTGCATGCTTTTTCTCACCCACTGCTGATGCCATCTCAGTGCCATGTCTGATAAACAGGGAGGCACCTGGGAATGCCTAACTGCCCAGGCCTCGGGGACAGAGCGGGAGAGAGGGCAAGACTAAGGAAGGGGGTTCCAGGGCAAGAAGGGGGTGCCTGGGGGCTTCATTCATCCATTGCTGGACCCCACTGCCTGCCAGGCCTCACGCTGGGAACCCTCCGCCAGTCCAGCAAAACCCCTGCCCTCCTGGGTCCGTGTCCTGGTGCAGGAGAGAATCGGAAGTGAAGGTCATGATTCAGTGGTGGTGCCTGTCGTGGGGAATGTCAGGACGGGGGCTGGAAAATGCCTTGGCGGGAGGGGGCTGTGTTAGTGGGAATGCCGGGGCCTTGCAGGAGGGGAGGTCTGTCCCTGTGAGGACCCGGGTGGGCCTGGTTGGGGATGGGGCTGTTCCCTGGGGTCTGGTGAGCCTGGCACAGGGCGGGTTTGTCCCTGTTGTGTGGTTGAGGGTTTTAAGGGAGGGTGGGTCAGACCCCTGCTCTGGGAAGCTCCCTCTGCCCGTTGGAGGCAGAAGGAGGAGGTCCAATGAGGAGGCTGTACGGCCATCAGGGAAGAATGGTGGCTCGTGCCAGGGCCGGGCTGGTGGCCAGGGCAACCAGCTGGTGACCAGCACGGTGAAGAGAGGAGACTGGTGCTGGGCACAGGAGAGGGGAGGGAGGGGAAGTGTAGGCTCCAGTAAGTGTGAGGGGAGGAGCATGAGCAGATCCGTTTGTGCCTTTGCCGGGAGGGGCTTGCCTGGCAGGAGAAGTGCCATCTGGTTGCAGGGTTTTGCCATTGCCTTGCGAAGTGATGTGCTCTGGCCTCTCAGGGCCCCCTGGCCAGGTCAGACTTCCCTCCCCAAATGTGCAGACACCACAGGGCCTGCGCCTCCCATGCTTGGGGGTGTCTGTGCCAGCCTCTCCGTCTCAGTGTTCCCATCTGTAGAATGGGGGCAGGACTTGCTGACCTGAGGTCTTCCTTAATTCAAACAACTTGAACATCAGCCTCGTCTGTCTTCCTTGGGGGTGTCTGGGAAGCCTGGGACGGACTCTGCAGGTAAACGTAGAATTAATGCCAAACCCAGCTCCTGAATGAAACGTTCATCATTTCCCGTCCTCCTGTCATCAAGCGTTCTGCCAGCAAATATCTGCTGGCCTTTTCTGGGTGCCTGGCACAACTGGGGGCTGGCTGCACCATGGTGGCCCAGCAGACATGGCCCGTTTTCAGGGACCTACAGTCCAGTGGGGAGGCAGATGTCCCCTGCCCCAGCTGTGACTCCAGCTGTGATGAGGAATGTGATGTGTAGCTGGGGTGTGGCCTAGTCCGAGGACCAGGCAGGTGCTTGGGCTGTGGGAGGCTCTGTCCACCAAACCCAGACCTCTGGGATGCCTGTAGGTGACAGGCATGGGGCTTGGATCTGGGGCCTGCAGTGCCCAGCCTCAAGGCTGCATGTGAGTGACAGGGAGACAGGCTTGGACCTGGGGACACGATGGTCTTAAAGAAGGTTTTGGCAGGTGGGACCGGCCACCCACAGGGGCAGGTTCGAGACGTGTGACTCACTCTGAGGGGCTGGGGCTGGGCTCGCACATCAGGGCAGGAGGCGGGGCTGCTCAACAGAGCAGACGGCCTCCAGGGAGCGACCCTTGTACTGGACCAAGAAGGAGTGTAGGCAGGACCGGCCAGGGGATAGCAGCAGTTCAGGAGGGGCTGCCTCGGTAGGCAGAGGGACACCGCCTCAAAGCGCTCCTCCAGCCATGGCCTGGGGGCCCCTGAGGGTCTTCTGAGGGTGCGTTCACAGAGCAGCTGGCCCAGCAAGGTCCTCATTGCCACTGTCACCAAGGCCCTGCCTGGAGCTGGCCCAGAGGGAGGTGTTGCTGCCCTGCCTGGAGTGCTGGACAGGGCCTGGTTTGGGCGTGGGACTGCTCAGCAGATGCTTGGCCAACCGAGGCCCAAGCCTGTCTGACCCTTGGTTTCAGACCAGAGACGTGAGGGCTGGGCTGGTCCAGCTGGGGAGCAGCTCCCCACCCTGGGGGCTCCTGGTAAGGCTCTAGCCCCCGCCTCCCACAGGGGTCTGAGCTGCTTAAGGAAATAGAAAAGTGCTGAGCTCTGGACTCTGATTCTTCCTGATCTGAGCCCAGAGGCTGAGCCAGAGGTGCAGGGACTGTCACAGCCCGTCCTCCAGACTGGGGGGACACCTGGGGCAGGGACCTCCAAGCTTCTGGGTTCCTTCCTGTGGATATTGACTATGTGATGTTTTGGGAGTCTGGGTGGACCCCATGTGAGTCAGAAATCAGTGCCCTTGGCAGAGAGATAAAGACAGAGAAGGAGACACAAAAAGAGACAGAGAGACGGAGACACTGAGAGACAGCGAGAGACAGAGTGAGAGACAGGGATGAAGACAAAGAGACATAGAGAGACAGACAGAAAAAGAGACACACAGAGAGAAATAGAGACACAGAGAAAGGACAGAGAGACAAAGAGAGGCAGAGACAGACACAGAGAGAGACGCAAAAGGAGACGGGGTGGAGAAATAGAGCAGCTGAGAGACACACAGAGGGGAGGGCAGAGCACCCGCCTGGCTCTCCCGCACCAGCCCCCCACCCCCATACCCCTACCCCTGGCCCCCTGCCCCCCCCCGTCGGCACCGCTAAGGAATGAAACGTCCCAGGAACTGGGCCATGGAGGGGAATGCAGACCTGGATCTTTGGGGGAGCCGGAATGTTCTTGGCTTCCTTCCCAGCCTTTGACATTTCGCCTCGTTTTCTGGGAAGCAAAGCCCCCTCCCACGTTTTGGAGGCTGGTTTGTAGAAACAGCGCAAACCTCGTAATTGAGAGTAAGCAGAGGACCTGTCAGAAGTCTGGAGAGCGAAGTCGGACCGGCTGCCTGGACTGGCTTCCCCGCTCTGTGCCCTCATCCCCGCCTTCCCTGCCCCTGCTTCCCGTTGCTGCTCCTGCATTTCTGGAAGCGGCAGGTTTCCCCGGGCGCACCCGGGGTGCGGGCGGAGTGGTCTTTGTCATCAGCCGCACCTGACTTCGAATCCAGACGTGGCTCCAGGGTCTCCCACAAGCTCTCCTGGGCCTGTGACTGTCCCTGCGGGGTGCGTGGTCCCCAGCCACCCAGGCCTGGTGTCTGCAGGAAAGGCCTCCCCACTGGCCGTGATGGTGAGGGCGTTGGGTCCTGGGCTGATGGCAGAAGGCGATGGGGCGCTTCTGGTCCTGCTGGGCGGTTCCACTTCCTGAAACCGTGTTGTGACTTCTTCACGCCGAGGGCCCCTGGGATCCTGCGTGGGAAGCTTCAGGGCCACTGGTTGCCGACTTGCCAGCCCTTCCAGACGCCTGAGCCCCTCTCCAGCTCGACTCTCCAGGGTGCTCCCGGCTGCACAGGAGGGTCCCAGTACCCCCCATGGCCCTTGCTCCTCAACTGAGCATGGAGGGGGCCTCCCTGGCCAGTCCCAGAGCTCAGCTCAGAGCCTGCATCTCTCCCTCCATCAGCCTGAGGAGTGTGTCCGCCTCCGCCCCACCTGCCACTCTGCCTCCCCTTGGAAAGGCCATCTCTCCTGCCAGGGGTCCTTTCCTCCAGGAGCACCTCCTGCCAGAGTCCAGGGCAGACTTGGGGGAGGACCTTCAGTTTCAGTTGACCCAGAGCCTCCTGTGTGCCTGGCCCTGGGGGTACAGAGGGGCCTAGTGCTGAGTCCTGCCCTCCGAAGCTCTGGGGCACTAGATGGATGTGTGCCTGAGGGAATGAGCCAGCCCCTGAGGCTGTCTGCTGGCTGTTCCGGTGGCCACCAAAGGGGACTGTGGGGTGACCCTGGAAATCCAGAGTGGGTGGGGCCTGTCTGACCCTCTAGGCGACCCACTCTTGGTTTCCAGGGCTGTCCTGCAAGCCACAGATGGAGAGGGGTTGACGGTGCCCAGCCTCCCCCGAGCCTGGGAAGGGACCCCAGGACCCGAGAGCCTTTCCCTCCTAGGGGAGCCTTTCTCTTGGAGAATGGGGTGAGCCGCTCAGTCCCCCAGTGTGAACTGCTAAGTGGGGACGGCAGTCCAGGGCCGCACACTGCGCGGTGTGCTGGGAAAGGCCATGCCACAGACTGCGCAGAGGTGAGGGCTTGTCTCGGATGAGCAGGGAAACAGGAATCGGGGGAATAGGTGGAGCTCAGGAGCTCCTCCGCGTGATCTGACAATGGTGGATCTACTCCAGGAGACACTTGTCCAAGTCTGTGGAATGCACAGCCCCAGCTAGCCCCGAGGGGAGCCCTGGGCTTCAGTGAATAACAGTGTGTCAACGTGGGTTCTCCAGGGTACCAAGCTGGCATTCCCACAGAGGCTTTAATGAGAGAGGAAATTATGTGTGTTCAAAGAGGGAAACTCCGTACTTTCCAATTTTTCCATAAGCCTAAAACAGTGCTTTAAAAAATAAAATCTACTAGTTAAAAAAAAGAAGCCCAGCCGCCTTCTTTGCCTTCTTTGCTCCTTGCCAGGCTCTCCTGTCCCAAGCGTGCCTCCCCGGGCTCATAGTTTTTTTTTTGTTTTTGTTTTTGAGACAGAGTCTTACGCTGTCACCTGGGCTGGAGTACAGTGGCACGATCTTGGCTCACTGCAACCTCTGCCTCCCGGGTTCAAGTCATTCTCCTGCCTCAGCCTCCTGAGTAGCTGGGATTACAGGTGTGCACCACCACGCCTGGCTGAATTTTTGTATTTTTAGTAGAGACGGGGTTTCACCGTGTTGGCCAGGCTGATCTCGAACTCCTGACCTCGTATTTCGCCCACCTTGGTCTCCCAAAGTGCTGAGATGGCAGGTGTGAGCTCCCACACCCGGCTGGACTCTTTTTTTTTTTTTTGGTGCTTTCTTGCTTGCTGCACGTTCAGATGCCCCCTTTCCTGCGTCTTCCACAGAGGATGGGCTCTGTGGTTTCAGTCTCTGGGCTTGATACTCCCACCACCCCACTGCCAAGCGTTTGGGTTTGCAGACGACTACTTCTTCCTCTTCTTCTTCCTCCTCTTCTTCTTTTTCTCCCTCTCCCTCTCCTCCTCCTCCTTCTTCTTCTCTCCTCCTCCTCCTCTTTCTTCTTCTAAGAGACGAGGTCTAGCTCTTCGCCCAGGATGGAGTGCAGTGGCACAGTCGTAGCTCACTGCAGCCTTGAACTCCTGGGCTCCAATGATCCTCCCGTCTCCGCCTCCCAGAGCACTGGGATTACGGATGTGTGCCACCTGGCTGGCTGCAGATGGACGTTTGCACCGTCAGTGTGGAGGCTCCTAGTGGTGTGAGGAAGCCTTTCTGTTGCAAGACCAGCAACGTAAATGAGGAGAAAACACCCCATGGGAGGCAGGAGGTTTGGAGGACTTCTCAGGGCCTGAGGTGTCACGAGGGGGCAAGTTGCTGCCATGCAGAGGCCCCAGGGCTCCTCCTGCACCTACCTAGCAGAGCGAGGTGCCTCTCACAGCTCCCGACGCAGAACGGAGGGGTGAAGGATGGAGAAGGAGCTCCTAAGATACTCAGTTTTCTTTTTTATTGTTACCTTTGTTTGTTTTGAGACAGTCTCACTTTGTCGCCCAGGCTGGAGTGCAGGGACGCAATCCTGGCTCACTGCAGCCTTGAACTCTTGGGCTCAAGTGATCCTTCCCCTCAGCCTCCTGAGTAGCTGGGGCCACAGGTACCCCATTATGCCTGGCTGATTTTTTGAAATGTTCTGTTGCCCAGGCTAGTATTGAACTGGCCTCAAGTGGTCCTCCTGCTTTAGTCTTCAAAATTGATGGGGGTACAGGTGTGAGCCACCGCACCAGAGCTAGATACTGTTTTAGAAGAAAATTAGAAAGGAGTTCCACAGGGTCACATGTACATTTCTGCATAAGCAATTGCTGGAGCAGGAGAGAGAAGGGCATGGGAGAGGCAGGGACAGCGGTACTGCAGAGTCCTCAGAGGGAAGAAAGGAGAGAAGCTGGTCAGGCAGTTCCTGGAGCTGTCGCCTGTGGGTGACATTGCACCAGGACAGCTGGGTGATGAGTGTCCTCCAGGCAGTGAGTGCTGGGGGTCTAAAGGAGACCCTATACAGAGCAGATCCAGCCCATGACCACTGGCCCGGCTGAGCCACCACACAGAGCAGGGAGGGGCGGCCGGCTGCACCAGGGCCCTGTGTCGCTCTTTTAGACAGCAGAGCATCCAAGAATGCTCAAGAGAGAGCTGAGCTTTTGAATTTGTTTCCTGAGAGCTGTGGAGACACCCAGCCCTCCTGACTGCTGTGCCCGCCCGGGCAGGGCTGCATGGATGCGTGGTTTTATCTGAGCCTATGCAAGTGACGTCTGCCCACAGGCTGCTTCTTCCGGGAGGCCTTCCTGATGTGCACTTCCGCACTTTATCCCCTGGACTCTACCCCTGCCTGTCTTCCTGGGCCCCTCTGTCTTTCGTCGCCTGGGCTGGGCCTCTCTCGGTGCTCCACAGTGCTGGCTGTGAGAGTGCGTGAGGGATGAGCAGGCCCCGTGTCTGGCTCCCTGTAGCCTGTGCCAAGGCGGGGCGGGGTCTGACGGGAACTGGAGTTGGAATGTTCTGGCTACCGCAGGCTGGGAGGCCTTCTGAGCTGCAGGAGCAGAGATAACCGCCCATTGAGGTGGGCACGTGGCCTGGATGCCGGGCTTGCTTAGACAGCGGCTCCCCCTCAAGATCCCTCCAGGCCAGCCTGGCCAGGCAGAATGCCCCCGTCACCCTGGGAGCCAAGGACAGCTGCAACCAGGAGCCGCCTGCAGAGCTCTGCGGGGGAAGCTGGGTTCTGCCTGTTTGCTTTTCCATGGGAAAGGTTCAGTTTTTATTTTGCTCCCGTGGCAAGTGATCGAAGCATAACGCTTTCAAACGGTGCAGATTTGTGACCTCTGGTCGTAGAGGGTAGAGTCCCAGCTCGGGTCTCACTGGGCCTATGTCAAGGTGTCATCAGGGCTGGTCCCTTCTGGAGACTCGGGGGGGGGTCTTGCTGTCTCCCTGCCTTTTCCAGCTTTTGGGGAGTTAGTGCATTCCTTGGCTTGTGGCCCCTTCCCCAGTCTTCCAAGGCAGAAGTGCTTGTCTCTCCCGGCTGCTGTGATTTCCTTGCCTCTCTCTCTGCCTCCAACCTTCTCTCCTGCCTCCCCCTCCCCCTCAGCACCCATGAAACTCCATATGATTCCACGGGGGCCCTCAGATAAGCTGGGATCGCCTCCCTAGGTCAGATCGGCTGAGGAGCAGCCTCAGTTCCGTCTGCAGCCCTGGCTCCCCCGTGCCGTGAAGCAGGCTGGTCACCCTAACCCGGCAGGCTCGGCAGTTTTTAACATTCTGGGATCTGTGAGAACACATGGCGGGGACAGGGCCACGAAGTCCCTGCCCCCGTGTGTTTTCGCCAGGGCCTCTTCTGCTGGCCAGTGTCCTGTTTTGGAGGATAGTTTATGTGCCTTCCCCCGTCCACACGGAGCCCTTAGCCTACCTGGTCTTGCTGAGTCCTGTTCATCTCCAGCGTGTCTGGGCCTAGGCAGTCTCTGGGTCCTTTGTCCTCTCATTTGCTAGCTCCTTGACTGCAGCCTCCATGACCCGCTCCTGAGTCGTGGCAGTGGGAAGCCGACGGAAAAGCTGGTGGGCGGCCGGGAGAGGCCCAGGGCGTATCTCCCCGTCCCTGCTGGCTGTGGCTCGGAGAGGGCATCCTGCGGGCCCATTCGGTTCAGCCGGCCAGCGGTTTTGGGCGTGCCACTTACCATGAAACTTGATGTGATGAGTGTGATGTTGTCACCTCCGGGAGCTCATAGGGGTGTCTTTGGTCTAAGATCATGGAGTTTAATTCTGAACTGGACCCCGCCCCACTCTCCATCCTGGGAAATCCTGACGAGCTTGGGGACCACAGCGTGGACTCACAGGGTGGCCCAGCCACAGGGGCGTGGTCACTCAGCGTCTGGGACACGGACGGCCACTAGTGTACCAGGCGAGCCCTGCCCCAAGGTCTCCGGTCCCAGCCCACCTCAGAGAGGGGCTCGTCTGACCACGGCCGGCTGATCCAGGCCAACCAGGATCCTGAGTCCTGTGGGTGGACAGGCAGACTGGAAATGTAGCCGGTCCTGGGTGGACTCCCAGCCACAGCCCCTTCCCCAGAGATGCTGGGACAACTTTTGAGTTGGGGACTTATTTGGGGCACTTTCTTCTTGGACAAATGCTCGGAAGGACACCGGCTCAGCAATTCCAGAATACCTGACTTCCTCAGTCAGGGGCAGGGCCGGGTTCTGCTTTTGGCTGCCTCCGCCCAGCCTGGCTCTCCAGGTCTTGGCCTGAGACCTCAGGAGGAGTCTTTGGCCTGAGCCTCAGCAGGCGCCTGACCTGGCAGCTCTGCAGGGGTGTGGACTGGATTGTGTAGGCTCCACTTGGCCCTGCAGGCCCCTGCTGTTTTACTGACCATTCAGCTCCCTGGAGCCCCCTCGCAGCCATGAGAACCACAAGGGGCCATGGAAAAGCTGTGGAGGACGGGGGCCACAGGCCAGACACAGGGGGCTCTGCTGCCTCCGGCTTTCACGTCTGACCCACGCACATTAAACTCAGCGTCCTCAGTGCTCATGGAGTCACCTCAGTCCCGGCCCTCGATGTGCCTGTACCTTCCTGTCTCGTCTAGACACGGGTGGTGGAGGTCCGGAGGGGCTTGAGGATCAGCCATACTCAGTGCCCAAGGCCATGCCAGCCCAGAACCTGGCCTGAGGGGCCTCTGCCCTGCCTTTGGGCACCTGGCTTCCAGCTGGGCATGGATGGAGGCACAGGGAGAGGGCCTCCTACAGCTCACACCCTCTCCGTGCCCAGTTCCTCCTGCTCGGTGTCTTTTTGGGCAGAGGATGCCCCTTCTCAGCCCTGATCCATAGCCCTGGGTGGTTGGTGGTGGGGACCATCTTTGGGTCTGTGGTTCTCTCTGGCCGGCAGGCCCCGTGCACGGGGTGCTGGCCTGGCGAGATGCGGGCATTGGTGTCTCCTTCCTGCCTTCTCCCATTGCCCCGAATGAGAGTGTGTGGTTGAGTTCCAGGACAGGATAGGGCCTGGCAGGGCATGGGATCAGCCCGTCCCACTCACCTGCCAGCACCCTGTCTTTGTCTTGGGGGAGCCATCAGAGGCCATAACCCCCAAATCCGTGGTTCTAGCCTCCACACTGTGGTCTCCTGAATAGTGACCCCAGGATGTCCATGTCCTAACCTCGGGATCTGTGACTTTTACCTTGAATGGCAATGACTTTGTGGATGTGATCAAGTCGAGAACTTTGAGATGGGGAATGGTCCTGGGCTGCCCTGTGGGTGGACCCTAAATGCTGTCACACATGTTCTCATGGAGGGAGAGATTGACACAAGAGAGGAGGGGCCGCAGGACCACAGAGACGAGGCTGGGGTGCGAGGATCTGGCTGTGGGTGGGGCTCCACAGCACTTCCCCAGAGCCCTAGTCTTTCTGACTTTGGACTTCTGGCCTCTAAAACTGTAAGAGACGTTTCTGTTGTTCAAGCCGCCGGGTTAGTGAGACTCTGGTACATTAGCCCCAGGAAACGGATAGAGCCGCCTCCTGTACTAGCCCTTATCTGAGTCCAGGTGACTTACCTGCTCCTCTTCCCCTGGGCCGAAGCCAGGGACACCAGCCTTTCTGCAGCTCCGCCCTCTTCTCTCACGGGGATCCCTGGAGTGCCATCCTCCTGCTGCCTGGCCCGGCTGGGTCCTCACCCCGCCTTAGACCCCGCCGGCTTTTCCATTGCCCCCGAATGCCCACAGCATGCAGCAGGGTGCATGGGAAAGGGGTCACAATGGCTGTCTGGGGTGGGGTGGGTGGGGTGCATGTGGCTCTGCCCCACCCCAAGTGGGAGTTCCTGAAGCAGGCGCCAAGCTTGTTCCCTGCAGGACTCCGGGCAGGCGTATTGGCCCAGCAGAGCAAAAGCAAGCTCACACAGGGGCCCCCCGGCTTTTCCCTGTCCCAGAGGGAGGGGGGGCCAGCTGGGCTCCAGGCAGAGCGTTCCTAGGGAGTGAGACCAGGCAGGCCCCAGCCGTGCCACCCACCCATGGGGCGCTCCTGGGCCCACCTGTTCCCAGAGGTTGGACCTCTTGTCCCTCATGGGGCATCGCAGGTGAGAGGCTGCCCACCCCTCCTGGAGGGGTGCCTTTCCAGCACAGGGCCTTCTGTGAAGCCCCTCCTGGCTGAGGTTTTTGGAGCAGCCTGGACCTGCCTGGGTAACACCGAGCTGTGGGCTAGGAAGATTCTTGGCCTCCCAGGCAGGCAGGTTCTCGTAAATCCTGCTCCTGCTGGAGCCCAAGGCCCAGTGGGCGGACCTGGCTCAGGGAGCACCATCTCTGAGGAAGCTCCCCTGCCTGGGGCGTAGGGCGGGCTCTCTCCTTCGGTCCCAGCCTCTACCCTGCAGGGCGAGGGTCCTCCTCATCAGCTCTTCCTCCTGGGGCTGGTGGGGGGGTCTCTTGCCCATGCCCCCATTCTGCCTGTTCCTGAAGACTCTCAGGAAAAGACCCAGCATGCCCAGGGGCACACAGTGGGGGTCCTGCTGGAGGTGCCAGGCTCACAGTGCACCCCAAGCACCCCGGGGTGAGAGGATCGGGGCAGGTGGGGCCCTTGGTGGGAAAGCCAGGTGGCCGGGGGTCCCTGTCCTTAGGCTGGAAGTGGGGAGGGAAGGAAGGGGATGGGGGCCAGTGTGGGGTGGGGCACGTGATAGGGCAGCCTAGCCTCAAGGCCCTGGTAGTCAGGTGGAGCTTGGGGCCTCCCTGTGCCCTCAGAAGGGGCTTTGAGGTCCCTGCCCAACAACCCTAGTGGCAACTGGGTCTGTCTGGAGGGGATTAGGGGCTGGACACCTTGCAAGGTGTCCTTGAGGCCTGGCCAGGCCCTGAGCCTTGGACTGAGCCTGAGCTCTGGAGGGACCCAGGTGCAGCAGCTGATCTGTGCACTGGCCGGGCCTCGGGAGGAGGCAGCAGCCTACCTGGTGGGGGACCGGAAGACCCAGCTGGGCTTGGAGGGCAGAGCAGCTGCAAGGAAAGTGGGGGGATCTGGGCCTGGGAGGTGAGCACAGCTGCCCCTTCCCCTCAAGCCACCCTGGACAGCTGTGGCCTCCTCACTTTCAAGGCAGCCTCCCAGGGCTTCTTTTCTTTTCTTAGAGACAGAATCTTGCTTTGCTGCCCAGGCTGGAGTGCAGTGGTGCACTGTAGTCTTGTGCTTGCGGGCTCAGGTGATCGGTCCCCCTGCCTCAGCCTCCTGCGTAGCTGGGGCGACAGGCGTGTGCCACCACACCTGGCTGACTTTTTATTTTTTTGTGGAGAAGCAATCTCATATGTTGTCCAGGATGGTCTCGAATTCCTGGCCTCAATACATCCTCCTGCCTGGGTCTCCCGGAGTGGTGGGATTACAGGTGTGAGCTGCCATGCCTGTCCTTACCAGGATGCCTCTGTCCTAGTCCCCAGTCCTGCTGCCCTCCTGGCATCAGGCACAGCCCCAGGCAGCTTGTGTTACTGTGGGAGCCTGGACACCTGCCCTTGAGTGTCCCCATAGCCTGGAGCAAGGAGAGGACCCTGCCTGGGAAGCCAGCCCTGGTGGGTGCGGTTGAGTGCTAAGGCTCCTTCGTGGCCAGGTTTGCACTCACATCCCGCTGTGTGCCTGGCACTCAGGGGCATCGGGAGGCTGTGAACTCGTCGGTGGAGTGGCAATCCGGAGGGGAGCCACCGCTGGGGCCTGAGGGTTGGGTGGGAGAATGCACCCAGAGTTGAGCCACAGCTCAGCGTGTCCACAGGAGGGGTCCCCTCCCGTGACTGGGCTGATGGTGGCGTTGACTTGGGGGCGAGTGTGGCTCAGGGGCTGGGATTGCCGAATGTCTGGAACAGCCATCTGGGAGCCCAGTGCGGCTTGGTCAAACACAGGTGCCGGAGGGAGCTCGGCTCTCAGGATCTTGCGTGTAAGCGTGGATTGGGAGGTGATGGGTTTTACACCTCCGGTGGCTCCAGAGGGCGGCCTTGGGCAGGGTGGTCACCCGAGCGGCTGTTTTTCTGTTGGAAGTCATAGCCTGCCAGACCCAGTCCCCGTGGGGGTGAGACTCCCCCCGCATCCCACTCCTGACTCTCAGGCTCCCTTGCAGTGTGGAGTGTCTGGGGTGACTGCTCCCTGCCCCAGGGCAAAGGAGTGTGTGGGGAGGTTGGGAGGTGCTGTCTCCTGTCCCCTGAGGCTGTGGCAATACAAGTCAGAGCCAGCCTGTGGCCGCTAAGAGGGAGGGAGGGAGGGAGGGAGGGAGGGAGCTGGCCTGCAGCCTGAGAGCCTGTGTTGGGTCTGTGCTGACCTTGTATCTGGCCAGGGAGGGTTCCCAGCCAGCCTGCTAAGGGGCTGTATTCAGGCCACATGGCCAGTGCCTGGTCCCAGGGGACATGCCTGGAGTGACCTGTGGAGCTGGACCAGCTCAGGGCCTGATCCTGGCCCATTTACTCAGAATTTGGCTAGAGTTTCTCCTGGTGGAGGCTCCCCACATCATACCCCTTTGGCCTCTTAGGTCCAGTTGCCCCCAGGAGCCTCTCCCAGAGTGATTCAGGCTGGCGGAGACCCCTGGGGTCCACACATTGGAGTTGGCTGACACTGGCTGCTCCATCCCCAGGCGTGATCTTTGGAAACACTTTGTCACCTGCACAGGGAGGGGGGCCAACCCCAAGCAGAGCCCCTGGAGTCTCACCCCCACGGGGACTGGGTCTGGCAGCCTCACATCTGTGGGGTACCTGCCTTAGCTCAGGCCAGGAGGCTGGCATCACTGTGGGGAGCCGCCTGGCCACATGGCCATGCAGGCCAGGCTCTCGGAGCTGGGGGCTACATCTTCCACACCTGCCTCACACTCAGGGGGTCCAAGGCCCACAGGCAGCTTGCCCAGCCCCGGCCACTGGAGCCTCAGATCCTGGCCCTTCCACACCTGGTGACCTATCTGAGGGCCCCATTGTCACACCCGTTGGCATCTCCTGCTAACGGACCAGCACCAGGGAGACACCGGCTCCCCAAGGGTGAGCGCCTGGATGGTAGGGGTGTGGCCCTCTCTCGTTCCCCTTGGGTTCTCACTCTACAGCCTGTAGGTGCTGGACTGGCAGCAAGGGTTGGGTCTTCGGGACCCTGCCCCGGCTGGGTGGCTGCTGGGCACTTGCGACACTGCAGTTGCTGCTGCTGAGTTAGGGCCCCTGGCATGGGGCCAGACCCAGCATGGAGTGGAGGCCTAGGCACCCCTGCTTCCTTCTGTACCAAAGCTGCTGGAGAGGTGAGG
Source organism: Saguinus oedipus (assembly GCA_031835075.1). Lineage (NCBI taxonomy): Eukaryota > Metazoa > Chordata > Mammalia > Primates > Cebidae > Saguinus > Saguinus oedipus. The sequence continues at coordinate 41,218,236 of CM063175.1, read as the reverse complement.
TGTGGAGTCCAGTCTTGGGATGACGCTTTTTCTTTTTTTTTTAAATGAAGGTGAAATTCACATTGCATAAAATAATCCTCTTTGGAATTTGGCGGTCCTTCGTGCCTTCATCATGCTGTGCAGCCGTCACCTCTAGCTTATTCCGAGACATTTTCCTCACCCTCCCAGGACACCCCACACCTGCCAGCAGGCCCCCCACTTGTGTGGCCTTTGGGGACCAGCTCCTTCCACGCAGCACGAGGTTTGAGGTTCCTGCTCTCTGTCATCCTCCACACCTTCCTACAACCGAGGCACATCCCCTGCCCGCACAGACCACGTCTGGCGCTGTCACCCGCTGGTGGACACCCGGGTTGCCTCCCCCTTCTGACGGTCATGGGCAAGGCTGCTGTGAGCGTGTGCACACTGTGCTCTGCGCCCCTGTTTCTACTTCTCCTGGGCAGGTGCCTCAGAGTGGGACTGCTGGGTCTATGGTGCTTCTGGGTTTAACTTGTGGAGGGAGCCATTGCTTTCTGCTGGTAGAAAACTCCCCCAGGGCAGGGAGGGCTGGGGACACTGAGCGTTCCCCTCACCACCCCTCAGGCTGGACTCGCCAGGTGGCTTCCCCCATTAGGTGCAGGGGCCCCTGGGCTGGGGCTGGCGAGAAGCAGCGAGGGCAGCCGCTGTGAGTGAGTCTCCAGGTGCGGACTCAGAGCCTGGCTTGGTTCCAACCTTCCACCACCCTCCCATGCCTGGGCTCGGGTCATCCCTGTGAGAAGCTGGAGCAAGGGGCTTGTCTGGTTCCCATGTAGCTGGGCTTTCAGAGGCCCCTGCTCAAGACTCACCTTGTGCAGGAAGGCTGGTCAGCCTCCAGGCAGTTCCCTGGGCTGCCACATTGCCCAGGTAAATTCCAGGCCACAAATGATGGCCCGAGCCTGAGCTGGAGTCCCTGTGGGGCTGGACAGCGGGGCGAGCTGTGGGGAGCAGCAAGGCTGGCAGCCCTGGGATACCCCATGCCAGTGTCTTCAGTGAATTGATGGACCCTTCTGGATGCAGTCAACGCACAGGGTGCCTGCTGTCTGCCAGCCCAGCCCCAGTATCACCATGGGCCCTCAGAAGCCCCCAGGGAGCCCCCAGTCTTCCAGCAGAGACCTTGAGCCCTGAACACCCTGGTCCTGGGTTTTGGAGGACAGAGAAACTTCTGCCAGTTTTGGGGAGGAGCCCTCACCTGCTCCTGGAGCTGAGCTTCTTGGTCCTGGGCCCTGGTCTGTCTGGGCAGGGTTTGGGGGAGGCCCGGCCGCCCTGTCCGGCTCTGGCTTTCCTCCTGGAGGCCAGCCCACCTGCAGCTTCTTCTGCATTCACCGAGGGTCTCCTGTGGTCCTTCTGGGCTTGCTCTGGGCTGGGCCTGGGGGCCCTGAGACTAGCAGGCCAGTCCCCACCAGAGCTTGCCTGGTCGGCTGGGGGCAGATCAGCCCCGCCTGGGAGGAGGCGCTGCCGCAGACACCTGAGGAGGGGCCCCAGCCAGCGTGGAGATGCGGGGTGGGGGCTCTCGGGGGATAAGGGGTGATTGCAGCAGCACTGAGGGTGACCAGGCAGCGGTGGCCATCCTGCATGCCAGGCCCTGCAGCTCCCACACCAGGCCAGGCCAAGGGGCTTTTTCTGTGGAAGTGGGGAGTCCCTGAAGGCCCCCAGCTGCTGTGGCCTCCTTTCCCCGTAGAGCCCAGCAGGGTTGGGGTGGGGTGCTATGAGGCTGCCCCCGTGCCAGCAGTGTTCCAGGCCCAGGCAGTCGGGGACCCAGCTGTGAGGGAGCTCACCTGGCATCTGTCCCCACCTGCCTGGATGCCACCCGCCCAGCCACCCGGCCTCAAGGCCCAAGTGTCAGGACCAGTCCCGGAGGCTGGGTGCCTGCCTCACGCCGGAGGGGGGCTGCTTCGTGCTGGCCAGGGAAGTCTCTCCAGGCCAAGCAGACAGGGGACGCTGGACACCCTCAGCTCTGACCCCTGGCCTGGGCCAGCCTCTGTCTCACCCTGTGTAACTCTCTAGGAATTCCCAAAAAATTCCCACCATGGATCTCCAAAGGGCCAAGCTGACAGCTGCATTCCAACAGTCTGGAGACGGCCGGCCTGCCTTCCGCTCAGCTGTTCTCATGGAACTGCGGCTGCCCAGAGGCCCTTTCCCCACCCAGGACTCTCCCAGGGCATATCCTAAGGAGGTGCAGAGAGAAATGCGCCTGGCTTCGGCGAGCCCTGGGCCGACTCAGGTCTGGAAGGCCCGCACTGGGTTCCATCTGCCTGGAGTGCTGGTGGGAAGGGTCAGCCTCACCTTCTGGGGGCAGCGCTCTGGCATCTGGCCGTCTGCGTCCTTGGCGTGCTTGGGGCTCTACTGGCTCTGAGCCTGGCTCCAGGTTCTGATCCCCACACAGCCGTGGAGGGCCTGGCCTGTGACCTTTAGAGGCAGGGGCACAGGGGCCTGAACCTTCCTGGAAACTTGGATGGCACAGCTCAGCAGGGGTGGGTGGGCAGAGGCACCTGGTCCTTGTGTCCCCTCAAGTTGGGTCCCACACCCCCTTAAGGCAGGTCACCTGATCCTCTTTGTGCCCTGATGCCTCTACCCACCCAGTCACCTGTGTGTGGAGGCAGTGACCTGCCTCTGCCCAGGACCAAGCCCCGGCGGGATTCCTGCTGCCCCATCCAGCCAGAAGAGCAGTCCCAGAGAACCGCCATGTTCCTACGCTGCAAAGACAGGGTGGAGGGGCTGGGGCCTTGGGCTCTGGGTCCCGGCAGGCGGGACTCAGACACACGGCTTGGTGTCCAGGGCTCCTAACCTGCTCTCAGGTGTCATGGGATACCCACAGACCCACCAGGAAGGGAGGAGGCGCCTGGGGCTGTAGGAAGTGGGGCAGGGGTGTTTCTGTGCAGGTGACCGAGGGACTCCTCCCGGCCTCAGAGCTGAGGGAAGCCGGGTTTTTCCTGAAAACGCAAAGCTTGGCAGACGGCTTGACCGGAACACACACAGCAACCGACCGGTCTCTGGGGACTCACAAAAGGGTGTGGCTGCCTCATGAGGGCGGGCCACCTCCTCTGCCAAGCCATGCCCAAGTGGCACTGCTGAGGGTCACACCACACTGAAGGCCCAGGGAGGGCCACTTTCCCTGTGGGCCTGTTCTGCTGGACAATGTGCCTGTGCTGTGGGGAGCGCTGAGCCTCATCCGTCTGAGGCCTCAGGTGGGCTGAGGCCGGAGGGAGGAGGTGGCTGGATGGCTAGCACCTCACCTGCTTCTCCCCTCACAGATGTGGACGAGTGTGCCCATGCCAGTGAGGGCTGTGTGGGTTGGTGCCGCAACACTGTGGGGGGCTTTTACTGCCACTGCCCCACCGGGCACCAGCTGCAGGGTGATGGGTGATGGCAAGACTTGGCAAGGTACGACATGGCCCGGCCCGCTGCCACCCATGGCCCCCTAGGCAGCCTCCTTCTCAGCCCACAGGCTCCACTCAGCATACTCCTCCCCCAACTCACTCCTCACTCCTGATATTGCCTGTGGGGGGACTCAGAGGATCTGGTGTTGGTGGGAGGCACCGTGGGGGTGTGCAGGAGGTAGGAGGGGTGGGCAGGGGCGGCTCAGGCAAGGCCCGGCGCTGGAAGTGTTTTCGAGCTCTGGGCAGACCCTGTAGCTCAGCCCGCCGTGGCTGGCAGCAAAGTCAAGGACAGACAGAAGAAAAATCCCCTGGGAGAGACGGGAACAGATTAGGATTGAGGCGGAGGAGGAGGCAGAGGAGGGTCGAGGGGGGCTGTCCCCATCTCCCACTCACATTCCTTTGCCTGCTTCAGCCTCTGTCCCGGCATCTGACCCCGGCGTGGGTCTGGGCAGCCCGGTCCTGGGAGCATCCTCGGGCCTCTGCTCTGCTGTCCCAGGCCAGACAGTCACTGTCATCATCTCCCACAACCTTCCTTGCCGGACACAGTACTGTCTCCAGCTGTCCAGCTGCGAGCCGTCTGGTGGGGGGGCCAGCCTGCTGGACTTGGGGTCAGGGGAGGGGAGGGGCCTCTGTGCTGTCTGGTGGGGGGGGCCAGCCTGCTGGACTTGGGGTCAGGTGAGGGGAGGGGCCTCTGTGCTGTCTGGGATGTTTTAGAAACAGATTCTGTGTGCTCCTCCCTGGCCTGTGCTCGTGTCCAGTGGGAGGCTGGGGGAGGGGAGAAGTGGCGTGCCCTGCGGGGCTCGGGAGGCTCGGGAACCCCGGCTCAGTGAGGAGGGAGGATGGCCCCATCTGTGCACCGTCCCCGCCAGCCTGGACCCGCACCCCATCCTGGCTCTTGCCTTGGCTTCCCCTTCTGTGAAAGGGGCTCCACTGGGCTGGCGGAAACCCCCGGAGCTCCAGGACGAGCCAGGTGCAGGTGCAGGTGGGCAGGAGGAGGGGAGGAGAGCCTTCCCAGGCCCGGGTGAGGAGGGCCCCGGCTGCCATGCCCTCTCTCCTGCAGGGCCCCCGCCCTTGTCCCCTCCAGGTGTAGAATGGCCCCAGGACTTGGCGCCTCCACCTGTTGGAGCCAAAGCTTCCCGACCACCAAGGAGCCTTCCCCAAGTGGGGTTCGGGGGCACCGCTCATTTTAATTTCCCATCTGGAGCCGCCTGTGCAGTCCCACAGAAGGGTCCACTCAGCCCCCACCATGGGCTGCACACCAGCAGGGATTGAGGTGTCAGGGTTAAGGCTAGACCCCCCTACCCAGCCTCTGGCATTGTGGGGGCCTGTGCTGAACCAATTTCACCTGAATCCTGGGGAAACAGTGCACCCCTCTCAGGCCGGTGACCCTGGGGCTGGGAATCCCTTGGCTGCACCAAGACTCCCAGCTGGCACAGGAACCCCTCCAACCACTGTGACTGATGGGGTGGGGGCCCGTGTTTCCTGGGGAGAGGGGTGGGCCCCCCAGCCATGGGACCCAGACAGCTTCCTTCTCCCCCAAGAGCCTTGTATATGCCCCCCTTTAAAATGGGGATGCTCACCCAGCTGGGGTAGGGAACAAAGGGAGGGTCACTGTCCAGTGACCTGAGTCAGCCTGGACCCTGCTCCAAGTGCCACCTGCCCCCAGCTCCAGATGGCTCCCCAGCCCTGGGGCCTCACAGGCTCCTCTTCACCATAGTTCCTTGGCCCTTACCTGCTTGTCTGCCTGTCTGTTGTGTGGGGTCTGAACCCCCACTTCTTGATAGTACTGGGGAAGCCCTGGGTCTGCCAGGCCAGGGCTGGTGCCTCCCTTGGTGGGGCGTGGTGAGACTCCCAGGTGGCCTCAGTGGTCGTGGCTGGGAACACCAGGCAGAGCTGAGTGAGGGGGCAGGGGTTGCCCACTGGGCAGGTTCTGATGTTCCAGTGCCGCGGGTGTGTGGAGCAGTGCCCAGGCTGGCCGGCGTCTGCTGGTGCTGGGGCCTGCTCTGGCAGCCCTGCCTGAGGGCAGATGCGGGGCTCCTGTGGTGTCCCAGGCTGCTGCGCTGCAGGGAGTGGGGGAGGGACCTGGGAGGGAGTGGCCGGTGGCAGCCAGCAGAGAGGCCCCGGGGGCCCTGTACCAAGACTGCACGTGTTATCGGCGCAGACGGTGCTCAGGGGTGTGGGGGACGGGTGCCGCCCTGTCCAGAGCTGTGGGCTCCGGAGCCTGGTTGGGCTGGTGGCTGCACTGCCAGGGAGAGGGTTAGACTGATGCCTGTGCCTTCCGTGTCTCTCTCTCAGGCCGGGATGGTGGGGGCCCCGTGATGGGGTCCCTGGCAGGTGTGTGTCAGACCCCGGAAAACAGTGACCAGCTCCCGCCTCCTGTGTCAGCCAGAGGTGCGGCGCACAGGCCCTTCTGGGATAGAGCAGCCCTGGGTGGTGAGTGAGCTTCCCACTCCCCATGCCCAGGGGGTCTCGTGGCTCATGCTCTGGGGCTGCTGGCCTGTGTTCACGCCCCTCCAGGGCTGATGGAGGCTGGGCGGCCAGGCACGGCGGGTGGTGGGTGCGCAGGTCCTGGAATGTCGACTCTGTGACAGACACCGCAGAGCCCAGCACAGTGTTGGCAAACACATTAGACCTGGGCCTGGACCTGCATCCCGGAATGAGGTGTTGGAATCTCTCTGCCAAGGACAGGCAAGGTCTTTGCTATCTGGCAGAGCTGGTCAGAAGCAGGGGCATGGACCGGATGACCCGAGGCCAGGGACCAGACCACAGACCCTGCCTCCCAGCAGCGCCAGCCCTTCCTCCGCCGCCCCGTCTCTGGCCTCATCCACCCTCACCGGGGGTTCCACCCCCAGCTCTGCATGTTTGGGATGGCTGGGGCTCCAAGTCACCATGTGGCCAAGGGGTCTCTGTTGAGAGCCAAGAGCCTGCTGTGTTTTCTCTGTCCCTCTGCCAGCCATAGCCTTGCTGAGTGAGCTGGTGCCGGCGGCCGAGTTCGAGCACCAGGGCAGGATTCAGGCTGATCCTGAACAGGGAAGGGCCACGTCGCTGGGCCACTCGCAGGGTGGTGTGCGTTGATGGGGTGAGCCCAGAACCTGCTCGCAGTGATGACTGGGCTTCATAAAGCTCTGAGAGATGCTGGCGCAGGAGCCTGGACTCAGGGTGCCTTGGCCCAAGCCCAGGAGCGTCTCCAGCCCGGCGTGTCTGTCACGTTCTGGGACAGGCATTGAGCTCGGCTCTGCCAGGCTGGGCAGCGGGAGTGGGTGGGCCTCCTAGGTGAGGCCGGACACCTGCCACTGTCTGCTGTTTCCTGGGCACGGTTTGGCCTCTGACATGTGTCCAGCGTTCTCCCGGGCCGCTGGGCAGGTGGACTCAGGGCTGTGCCTGATGGAGCTGGCAGGCCCTGGGGAGGAGTTGGGCCCCACTGTGGAGGTGCTCGGGCTGCTTGGCCCCGAGCTCACCTCCAGGATGGCCTGGGCTTTCCAGGGAGGCCCCTCTGAGGAGGCCACGGCACACCCAGCCGTCAGTGTCAGTGAGGGCGGGGTCCAGCTTCCCTCAGCTCCTTGCTATGTGGCCTTGGGCGAGCAGCTCAGCCACTCTGAACTCCAGTGAGTAAAATGCAGTGAGTGATGCTCTCAGCCCTTCCAGTGACCTAGAGGATTTGGGGGAAGTGCTTAAGGCCCACGGTCCGGGCTGCAGGGAAATGCCCAGACTTCCCGTGCCCAGGCCCAGACAGAAGAGCTGCCCACCCAGTGGCCCGTCCTCCCCTCTGCCTGGACTCGCCATCCTCTGCACCTGCCTCCCTCTGCCTCCTCTTGACCATGGTCCTACATTAGGCTGAGTGGGAGGCGGCCAGGACCCTGCATCCAGGCCTGGGGACCCCTGGCAGGTGGCCATGCAAGCCCAGCTTCCACCCTCCACTGAGTTCAGTCCTGTGAACATTCCCACCTGTAAAATGGGTAAAATGGGTGCAACCATTGCATTAAGCCCATGCTTTGGCTGGAAGACTACAGTGCCGTCGTGACGGGCAGGATTGCTCTGTGCGGTGCGGACGGAGAAGGCAGTGCTGCCCTTGGCCTTGAGGGCCCAGTGGATCCCCTGCTCCGTCCAGGCCCGAGGGCCGCCTTCCCACAGGAGCCCTGGATTCAGCCAAGACTGTGCTGCTCTCGTCCCAGCTGACCCCCCTTCCCAGAGATGAGGAGGGATCGTGGAAGAGGGGGCAGCCAGGCAGGGGCTGGGCGGGAGCAGGTTCCTTCTCTGGTGAAAGTGGCAGCTCTTCCCTCTCAGTGCCGAAGCCCGGCGCTCAGCTGCTCCTCGGCTGTGGGGGCTTCCAGGGTGGAGCTGGGTCTTCACCAGAGTGTCTGTGGGACGCCACCCTTCTCAGGGGCAGACGGACTTGCAGTAAGGGGGTGAGCCCAGGGCGGCATGGACCACTAGAGAGACCCCCCCCACATGCCCCCAGGAAGCCCCTGTGTCCAGAAGCCTCTTGCTCTGCTCTTCCCTCCCACCCACCCCTGACCACTCTGCTGCCACTGTGGGCTCAGCCTTTCACATCCTCGCCTTGCTGCCTGAAGGCACTGCCAGGTCCCCACTGTCCCAGGGAGAGGAAGGAATGTGAGAAGTGACCGAGGGCTGCAGACCAGGATGCCTGGGCTCTGACCAGCAGCTGCTCTCAGGCCAGCTGTGCCTATCCTGTGAAGCTGGGCAGGGAGAAGCCAGTGGGCAAGGGGGCCTTATGTGGACCCCGGTACTGGCACCCAGGCTGGTGCCCGCATGTCCGCCTGCCCCTTGAGAGCCCCTTGGTTCTGGAGCTATTTCTCTGACTGCCCTGTGGGAGCGACACTGTCCCACCCCTGGCAGGGCCCCCACCCATGGAAAGGAGAACAGCCTTTCCATGGAGTCTCTCGGGAGGCTTCAGTGCTTGCAGGTCCATGTCGCTTCCTGGGACTCTGTGCTCTTGCTGAACCGGAAGAGTAGTTGTGGTGGCCGAAAGCCTCCGAGAGCTCTGTGTGACCCACACTCGATGCCAAGCCTGGGCACAGCCCCCTCCATGCCACTCAGTGCTGAGGCTGCCCCATGGGGCAGTGCCTTGGCCCCGTGTTAGAGTGGAGCAAGAGGCCCAGGGAAGGTAGGAGCCTTGGAAGAGTCAGAGCTGGAGGGTGGCAGAGGGTACAGATGCCCAGAGCCCCTTGAAGTCCAGGAAAACCTCCAGGGCCGCAGCCTGCACCTGGTGTCCCCAAGCCCCAACGCCTGGGCTGCTGGTTGCTGGCTCTTTGGCCCCAGGAGGCCATCTCTCCTCTCCAGCTGGTGGCTTTTCTTGATGTGGAAGGGGCTTCTTACTCATTCTGTCTCCATGCCAGCAGCACCTGGCATGTAGTGGGCATTCTGCAAACATCTGGTGCCATGGTCTGAATGTCAGTGTCCCTGCAAAATTCCTGCATTGAAATGGACTCCCCAGTGTGACAGTGTGAAGAGGTGGGGCCTTGTAGACAGTGAGGAGGTCAGGGAGGCTCCACCTTTGAGAACGGGCTTAGTGACCTAGAAAAGATTGGAGGGAGTGGCTCCCCTTCTGACCTGAGAAGCCGCCCGGGAGGAGCAGGAGGGCCCATCTGCCGTGCCTGGATATTGGACTGCCCAGCCTCTAGAGCTGTAAGACACACATCCAGGGCTTTGCAAATGACTGACTAGGGTGTCTTGTTAGAGCAGCAGGAGGGAAGAAACGCACACAGCTCCGGGGCAGGCTGTCCTCACGGAGAGAGAGATGGAGGCCAGAGGTGTGGCAAGGCTTCAGCGTCCCTCGCCCATGGACCCTGGAGCCCAGGCCTGGACCTGGACCTTCCACTGGCAAAGCTGCGGCCACATTCCTGCAGGTGGCTGAATCTGGGCTTCCCCAGGCCAACATGCTTCAGCTGGCTGTCCTCCAAACTCAGTGGGAAACTCGGCTGCAAAGCGTGTTCCTTCCAGGCGTGATGGCAGCATTTCTGATGGGGCACCTGTGGCCAGCGGCATCCTCCGCCTGAGACGCTTCGAATGAAAAGCTTTCATTTCCCAACTCTAGTGAGCAGACCCTGGCGGGCACATTCTCGGTCAAGGCCAAGCCTGGAAAATGACAGCCTTCAGCATCAGCCGTGAGCACCAGCCCAGCAACAGAAAGACGAGGCTTTCTCTGACCACCCAGAGCCAGGACGCTGGGGCAGTTTCCTGGAGGACATCCCGAGATGGGCAGCCTGCAGGTGTCGTTGGCTGCACTCCAGGTGAACGCAGAGGGCTGGGGGCCGGTGGGTTTAGGCCACAGCCGGGAAGGCCTGGGTTTGGATCCCTGAACCCTGACGCTGCACAGATGCAGGGGACTGTGCAGACCTGGGGGACTGCGTAACTTTCGGAGGCTGCAGTCCTCAGACTCAGAGATCGGGAGGGCCAGTGGACACCCTCACGTGGCAATGCTCAGTGTGCCTTGGGGCCTTGGCCTGGCTGGGCAGCCATTCATTGGGAGGATAGGCCCTGGGCCTGGGAAGGTGACCAGTGGATGCTTCAGGCAAGGCCTTACCCTGATGCTAGAAGCTTCTGCCACCAAGCCAGGGGCCTCCTGGGCTGGGGAAACTGAGGTGCCAGGTAGCCACTTCTCCCCAGTCCTCCCAGAAGCCTCAGTGGCCCCAGCTTGGTTTCCCAGGGACTACTCCTGAGGAATCTGGGGTGATTGTGCCCAGAGTCAGGGGCTGTGACCTCCTGGAGCTGTGGAATGTCCCAGGAGGGCAGGTGCCTACTGCATGACCTGGGCCAAGTCTCGTTCCCTCCTGGCAAGCCCGAGGCGCTGAACCGGCGTGTGCAGGCAGAGCCATGTTCCCAGGAAGGGGAGGCCCTGCTGAGCCTCGTGAGCCTCACCCCCTCTCCTGCTGTCATGTTCCTCTCCACTTTTTCCTCCCACACCCACCCCGGCCCCTCGCCCATGCATTTCTGCTGGGCCTGCCTGGCCTTCCTGTTGGGGGTCCAGCCTCCTGACGGCTCGCAGCTGCTGCCCGTGTCCCTGGCCACTGCTCTTCTCTGGGCCTTGGGCCTGTAGTGACATGCACCTTAGACCCAGCGCCCGAGGCCAACTCTCCACCATGCCCCGTCTCTTCCCCAGGGCACCCTTGAGCACTGGATTTGGCCCAAGCTTTTCCCCAATCCTCTACTGTCACCCCGGGGTCCTGCTGGGCTTGACCCCACTGAGGCCTCAGCCAACCCCCCAAATTCTGCTCTGAATTCTCCACTCCCCAAGTCTGGTCAGAAGCAGCTCTAGGAGTTGGGGAGGTGGTCTGTGTAAGGAGGCAGAGGGCAAGAGCTCTCCTCGCTGGAGAGGAAGCAGTGCCAAAGGCTGTGGGATGCCCGGAATGCCCAGACATCTAGGGCCCGAGCACTTCCCATGGGAGGTCCAGAGGGGAGGGTGCGGACACGCTGAGCCTCAGGACTCACCGTGAGTCCTGGGGAAGCCCAGTGGGTTAGAGCTTGCTTGTCTGCGTTCCGTGTGGACACACGGTATCCTGAGCTGGACCTGTGCAGCAGGCATGCCAGTAGCCTTGGGGACTTGAGGACTTCTGGGATGGCTTCCCAGGAGTGATGGGCCCAGGGGGAACCCCCTGCATCGGCTGGGGAGGGAGAGCAGTGCTGGGGGCCTCAGAGGGAGGAGGGTGGCATTAGGGGCCTCGGAGGCTGATGGCCAGGCCCTGCCAGCTGCAGGCCTGGGCACCTCTGAAGGCAGCACATGGGCTGCCTGGGCCCTGGTATAGGGCTGCCGGCCCCTGACCCCGGTGTCCTGTGAGCAGGTTCCGTTCTGCCATGCTTTTGGTGGAGAGAGGTTAGCAGGAGTGCCCAGCGGGGCACACGGGGTTGCTGGAAGCCAGCCTGGAGATGCGCCCCAGCCACCAACTACTGGTACATTTCAGCTGGCCAGGTACCTGCTGTGGGCCTGGCCCTGAGCACCATGTGGCATGACTGGGCTGGGTTTCCAGCACGAAGCTTCTGCCAAAACTCCCTGCCTGGTGGCTAACCTCCCTGGAACTGCCCCCCCGACCTCGCCCGCCTCCTTCCCCAGCCACTCGGCACCTACTCCATATGGCCTTCAGCAAGTCTGTTCATGTCCCTGAAAATGTCATGTCCAAAGGCCAGCTGAGGGCCACCTTCTCCAGGAAGCCTCCAGGATCACTCTGAGAGCAGTGGAAGGCCTGAGCATCCTCTTGCCTGTGTGCAGTCTCCACTCCCTTGGCAGCTCTGCTGTCCCAGCAACAGTCTGTGTCCTGGGTGGGGCTGGCCTTGCCTAGGGGCTGCATCCCCAGCAGGTGCTGCATCAGCCCTCCAGGGCTCGGGTGCCCACAGGCCTCGCACGGCTGGGTGTGAAAGCCTGGCAGCAGAGAACCCACAGGGTCAGCGCCGTCACGCACACATACATGCACCCACACGTGCTCTCACGCACACGCACACATGCACACATGTTCTCAGGTACACACGCACATGCTATCACGCACACACATGCATGCACACTTGCTCTCATGCACACACGTGCTTACGCACACGCACACACGTGTTCTCAGGTACATACACACACGTGCTCTCACGCACACACATACACGGATGCATACATGCTGTCACGCACACACGCACACACAGGTGCTCTGCTGGCCTGAGGCAGAGCCTCACTGGGACAGACCAGGCCTCGGGCTCTCGGGGGCTGCTCTGGGAGTCTGATGCCACCCTCAGAGCCTGGCAGACAGGGTTAGCTACTCCATCTCGTGCTGTACCCGGAGCCGATGTGTGCAAGAGAAGGGGCTCCAGCCGTTTCTGCCTGGCCCCAGCCGGGGACAGCTGCAGTCAGGAATGGCAGCTGGGCTCGCGGAAACAGCGGTGGTTTCAATTTTCCTTCCTTTGGCTTGGGCCAGGAGTGGAGACAGGGTAATGGGTTTACCACGAGGCTGACGTTGGAACGGTTTGGGGAGGCCCCTGCCAGGCTCTGTGCGTGCTGAGGCCGGGTGGGGGACCCCGTTTCTGATATAAACTCCGTGGTGGCAACAGTGGGAGAAGGAGTGGGAGGAAGGTTCTGGAGACGGTTCTGTTCTGTCTCCACAGGGAGGCAGCTTGGACTGTGTGAGACCCCAAACCACAAATGGACCTCCTGCTCTGGGCTGGGCTGTGGAGGGGAAGGGTTGGAAACCGCCAGGCAGGTCCGTGTGCCACTTGTGGGGGTGAGGTGACACGGGAGGGCTTTGGGGCTTAGGAGCCTTGAGCCCCCCGAAGGCAGATTAAGGAGAAGCCTGAGAGTGACCTCCTTCTAGCACCTTCCTGGCTGTTCACCCTGCAATGGGGGCCAGCAGGTGCACGCTGACCACTGCCCTGTCCTCGAAGCCCTGTGCTCCCTGATCCTCTGATGGCTCCTTACCTGGGAGGGCCCCAGCCCCTCCCAGGCCACGGATCTCCACTCTCCCGCTGTGTTAGCTGGGATGGTTTCCACCTGTGCATGCCCTAGCCCTTTTGCAGGGGACACCCCCTTACCCTCTGGCATCTCTGGCACACCCCACTGTCCCAGCGAGACCCCAGGTCAGGTCCCCCTCCCAAGCATATGCCCAGGGCAGGGGTGGGATGGGAGGACCAAGAATCTCACACTTGCTCTTAAATGCATGTCTGGAAATGACGCCTGTGCCCTCTGCTCATGTGACCACACCCGCCTTCTGTAGGAGGGGAGCTGCTGGTGTCCGTGAGGGCAGAGCCCAGGACCTGGTGCCCTTGGCCACTCATTTAGGGTTCACCTGCCCACCTGGGAGCACCCCTGGCCTGGCACACAGGGCACATGCAGGTGGTTGTGGGCAGTGCTGATCGATGCCCACCTGGGTGCCTGTCGGGCCTTTGAACCCTCTCCCTGAAACATGGCTGCCTTGGTCAGGACCATGGGCCATGGCTCTAGAAGCTTCCCTGAGTGCCAGTCCTTTCGTGCCCTCTACCCCCGCCACCAGCCAAAGGCCTAATTCCTTCCCTCCAGTTTCATGCCAGGTAGCAGGTCTGTGGTGCCATCCCCAGGGGTCTGGCCTCACGGGGGGTTGCCCGGTGTGGAGGTGGACTGGGCTGGGCACTGGGCTGCTTAGGGCCTTGGCCCCCTTGGGTCCCACTGACAGCCCTTGACCCCCTGCCTGAGCTCCTAGGAACCTGGGTGGAGGCAGCCCCCCTGCGCCTGCCACCTCTCTGGCTTCCACACCCAGCCCAGCACTAGCTCTGCGTTCAGAGGCTGCGGCAGCCTGGACAGGCCGGCATCGTCTCCTCTCAGGGAGGCAGAGGCACGGGTCCAGGCGCCTGAGCCACCAGGCTGGAGGGGGCCTTTGTGGAGTGGGCGTCGGAGGTGAGTGCTGAGGGGCAGACGCACAGCAGTGGGGGTGTTGGCTGGACCCCGTCCACTTCCAGGCTCCAGTTTTGCCCTGAAGCCCTGGAGTCAAGGCCCAGCCCCAAGGGGGAGCAGTGACATTTGGGGGTGGCATTGGCCCTCGCCCTGGCCTGGTCCTGGCAGGAGCCTGGTGGCTGCCCAGCTTGGAGAGAGAGAAGCTGGAGCCAGCCAGTGGAGGCTGGGAGGGCTTCTGCTGACACACACACATTCCCAGGCACAGACGCCTGCCCCGTTTCCACATCGGGAAAGCATTTCCCAAACAGCTTCCAGACCCCACAGCCTCAGGCCTCAGGCCGGGATGTGCTGGGCAGCAGCACTGAGTGGGGGAGGGGGCGTTGCCAGTGCAGCCTGGGCCTGGGAGGCGCTCTACACCAGCGGGCTGCTGCCCACCGTGGCCGCGCCAGAGCTCCTCCTGGCCTAGCAGGAGGGACAGCCCAGAGCTCTCCGAGACCCAGAGTTTCATGTAGGCACTGCTGCTGGGCTCATTTATACTCCGGCTCTCCCAGGCCGTGGGGACCTGGGCGGACATCTTGAATGGGTGGGGCGATGCCACTGCCCCAGAGCCATGTCCTGTCGTGGTGGGCACACACATCCTTGCTGAGTGAAAAACTAAATGAATGAGCCAGTGAAGGGGTGCACGAGAGGAGGGCGGGCAGGCCTAGAGGAGACCAGTAGCAGGTGGCCTCGGGTGGGCCAGCCAGCTAGGGAGGCTTTGCAGAGACGACCTCTGAGTTGGTGTCTTTGAGGGTGCATCGGAGTTCATGGTCTGTTGGGTGGGAGGAAGGGTGGGAGGCTGGTTCAGGGAGGCAAAAGCCACCAGAGTCAGGGTGTGCCGCTGGAGCTGCCTAGAAACACTTTACCCAGGCCCCGGGATGCCCCCTAGGGGAGCTGCGGCTCTGAGCCCTGCCCGCCACTCTGCCAGGTGCCTGGCATGGCCTGGGGAGGGTGACAAGCAGGAGAGACTGGGTGCCTGCCAGCGACACTCCCGTGGAGGAACCGAAGGAGGTGGCTCTGTGAGGACAGGATTTGGTGAGAGTGGGGACCTGGTCCTCCTGGGCTGCACGTCTCTTCCCTGCGTGAGCCTGGGCAAGTCGTCTCTCCTCTGGAAACTGCCTTTGTGAAACCACAGGAGACTGTCCCAGGAGCCCTGGGCAGAGGGCAGGGCCCAGGCCACTGGGGTTCCACTTGGGCAGAATGAGGGTTTAATTATCAGCCTGTATTCGAGGGCAGAGGGGAGGTGGGCGGGTGGGCACAGAGCAGCAGAGGGGACAGGAGCGGAAGCAGAGGCCTCCCAGCTGTGGGGCAGGAGGAGCCTGTGTGGGCCAGGGTAACTGTGTGGGGGTTTGGGGGGCTGGGTGAGCAGAAAGGGGCAGCCCCCTGCTGCCTGTCATATGAGGATATCTGATGAGAGCGACCCTGAAGGTGAGATGGGAATGTGATACCAGGAGGCTCCATAGCTCTCAGGCGTTCCAGGGCAGAATAGAGTTTCCTTTGCCCAAACTTGTTGTCTGGAAGCATCCTGGAGGCCTTGTGCTGTGGGGCTGCTCCCTGGAGGCTCGCAGTGCCCCGTTGGCTGCCCTCCTCTGCCTAGACCCCACAGGCACAGTGGCAGCGGCACGTCTGGCCCTGGTTCTCCTTCCCGGTCGCACGTCCCATTGCTTCAGGGTCCCTGAGCTGGTCTAATTCAGGTCTCTGCTCATGTACAGATGAGGAGACAGGCCAAAGAGGCCCTGGGATGTGGCCATGCCATGCAGCCCTTCCGTGGGCCAGGAGCCGCCTCTGAGGCCCCAGTCCTTCGCTGGGCACTGGGTGCACAGGCTGCGGTAGCCCAGCCCTCACCCTGGATGGATATGGGAGTTGGAGTCCAGATGAATAGAAGGGTTGGTGGCAGCCCCAAGGGGAATGGATGGGCCGGAGCTGTGGTCCCCAGATGGCTTTGGCAGGGTGCTGACGTGGGGGTGTGGAGGTGATGGCTATCAAGGGAGAGGGCCAGGGCTCAGGTCCCCACTGGCTTCCGGGATGCCTCAGGACCACGGCTTAGGAGGTAGACAGGTCCCAGGACGTCCCCTGCCCCCTGGGAATCGGCTCTAGACACTGTCTCTGCCGTGAGTCTCTGCACGTGGCCGGGGGTGTCTGCTGGAGCAACGGGCTGGGAAGGGGCAAGGGCAGGCATCCAGACTCAGCCTCCCACTTGCATGTTCGCTGGTTTTTAGGGACCCCCGGTCAAGCGCTTTTCCCGTAGGAGGGAGGTGCTATTGTTACAGACGGGGAAACTGGGGCACGGAGTGTTTCCGTGGGTCGCCTGAGGTCTGAGTTCTTACCAGCAGAGCCGGGACTGCCCAAGAGAAATGGAATGTGAGCCACGCACACAAGCCGTATGCACTGTCTGTTTCTCAGGGCCACACTGAAAAAGCAAAAATAAATAGGTGAATCGATTTTAATACTCTATTTTACTTGACATAATAGATGCAAATTTGATCCTTTTCGGCATGCAGTCCATGTGAAAGGGAAGGGTGGGCATCTAGACTGCCACGGGAGGCTGCCTAGAACTCCTCCCGGAACCAGCCTCCCATGGCCGTTCACCAGGTAACTCTCTTCTACTCATTCTTATGAAGAACATACTAAGAAGGTGACATGCGTGACACTAGCACGCCTTTTCCCTGGGACAAGCCATGGTGCACGGCTTGGTGGTCCTTGGGGCTTATGGGCTCTGGCTGGCCCTAGACTCTGGGCACCTGCCCTTCCCTGCTTGGGGCTCATGCAGAGGCTCCTGGGCTCCTCCCTCCTCCTCCAGACAGCACGAGGCAGGAGCCCTTTCCCAGGATGGGCAAGACTTGGGGGACACCGTGGGAGCCTGAGGGTGGGGCTGGTGCCTCCTGCTTCCTGCTGGCTTCCTCCTCCTCCCACGACCCGGGAGCCTGGAGGGTGTCAAAGGGGCCCTGCATGAGCTGGGAGATAACATCCCTTCCAGGGCCTCTTAGGGACCTTCCCCAGATGGGGTGCTGATAGAGGACCCCAGTCCCGTCGCCTGTTGGTGAGGGTGACTGGAGTCAGAGGTGCAGGGTTTCTGTTGCCCAGGCTCCCGCTGGGTAATGGGCCCTATCCTGTAGCAGGCAGAGAGGGACAGAGACCAGGGAGCACTCGCTCACAGGGCGGCCAGCCGGGCACCCCCTCCCCGAAGATAGATTCTGCCTCCT
The DNA here is from genome assembly GCA_031835075.1 of Saguinus oedipus. NCBI lineage: Eukaryota > Metazoa > Chordata > Mammalia > Primates > Cebidae > Saguinus > Saguinus oedipus. The sequence continues at coordinate 41,201,248 of CM063175.1, read as the reverse complement.
CGGCCCGTGCCCTGCAGGCCTTGCCTCTGGGGTCTCCCCTCTGCACCCCTCTCAGGCCTGGTCCCTACCTCCGTGGAAACTGGTGGCCGAGGCCCTGCTGGGCTGTGGCTGCGGAGGGCGGGACCCTTGCGATTCTGCTGGCACTTGCTGGTGAGCAGCTGGCAATGAGGTGCACCTTACAGTCATAAGTGATGTGGAACTGTCGGCCTGTCTATGCATGAGATCTATGCAGGCTCCTTGCGGCAAGGGCTCAGAGGCTGATGGGAGGGGCTCCCCAAGAGGCCTTGCGGACAGGCAGGGCCCAGGCAGGCTCATTTCTGCAGGGTGTTGGGGGCCGAGGGAGCGGGCTGGCCTCTGGATGGCAGACAGGATGGAACAAGGCAAGACAGGCTGGGACTAGGTGGCTTCCTCTTTCCCATGTTTTCAAGGGTGTCCCCTCAGCCCCTGCTTCCAGGTGGGCCAGGCAGGGCATGGATCAGCAGACTGCTCTCTGCCACATCTTAGTACTAGTGGGGCTTCTGAGGGGTGGGTCTCGTCTGGCAGTCGAGCCCCTGGCTGTAGAGGAGGGTGGAGAGAAGCCCCTGCATCTCGGCAAGCCTGGGTCAGGAGCAGAGCAGTGGGCAGAGCTGCATAGCAGCGTGGGTACACGGGGAGGAAGGAGGCCTGCCAACCTCAGCTGTGGCCGCTGTGCCAGGCCCCGGGCTCTGGGGAGGGAGCAGCCATCCTCACCATTCCCTGCAGGGAGGGCTACTGTCCCCATTTTGCGGTGAGGAAACACGGGCAGACAGACTGAGATGCTATCCTCAGGTCAAATTCATTTCAGCAGGATTCCAGCCCCAGGACTCAGGGAAGCAGGAGCCCGGGCCCCGCAGTGCTGGAGGTGTCTGGGTTGGTCCCAGATAGGGATCCCTGCTGACAGCCCTCCCGCCCACCAGCTGACCCTGCAATGGGGGCGTCCTGGGACCGCGGGCTGGCCGCGCTGCTGAGGGTCACTGAGCACCCCGGCTTGCTGGTCACAGCTCTCCCATCCCCACAGAGGTTAGGAGGGAAGCCAGGTGACACCCCCCAAGGGATAGGTGTGAGGGGGCTCAGAGAGGATGGGGGCTCAGGAGACTCTGGACCAAGCTGGAAGGTCGCAGAGGTCAAATGCTCAACGAAGCTCTAACTGGTTCCTTCTGCTGCACAGCAACTGCCAACCCTGGAGGACTGCCTCCTCCTAGGGCTTCCGGCTGTGCCCCAGGCTACGCCCTCCAGCAGCATGCGGACCCAGGGCTCTGGGGTTGGAAGTGCCTCTGTGGCCTTTGCAGCCGGACACCCGGGCACTGCAGACCCGGCCACCCTGCTGGCAAGGTCTCCCTGCTCTCTGCCCGTCTCCACCTGCTGCAGGGATGCCAGGCTTCCCTTGCCCAGGCTCCCTGAGTACGGGGCTGTGGGCCAGGAGAGGGCAGGACAGTGCAGGCGCTGAACGTGGGGACTCAGGACTGGGGGTGTCCTCAGCCCCAGTGTTTCCACTTCAGTGCTGCAGTTTCAAACCAGCCGCCCACCTTCCCCACCCTTGTCAGCGTGCAGCCCCACAGGCCCTCTGCAGGGCCCTCGCTCGGCCCGGATGGTTCCCTTTTCTGCTTCGGCTTCTTTTCCGTGCTGACTCCAAGACACACATGTTGGTGCGTGCGTGTGCCTGCGCGGACGTCTGTGCGTGTCTGTGTGCCTCCGGTGCGCCTGTTTGCGCAAGGGGTCTGTGCCTAGGTCCCTATCTGGGTCCGGTTCCCGGAGCGCGCAGTCTGGAATGCGCGGGGCGGCCCCCCTCCCCGGGGGCCCTGCGACGACGGCTGGGCGGGGCGGGGCGGGGAGGGGAGGGGATAGGGGTAGGGCTGTGGCGCCAGGGCAGGGGCGGTGGGCGGGGCGGGGCTGGAGGCGGCCCCCTCGGGCGTCCGCGGACTTGGCCTTTACCTGCGGGGGCGGAGGGAAAGCTGAGAACTTAAAGGCGAGGGGCGGGGCGTCCCGAGCCCAGAGCGGCTCCCGGGCGGCGCCGAGCGGAGCGGAGCAGATCCAGGGGTGCCCAGAACAAGTCCGAGTTGCCTGCCCCGTCACCCGGCCGCGGGCTTAGGGCGCAGCGCGGCTGAACATCGCGCCCTCCCGCCCACCGGCTGACCCTGCCATGGGGGCGTCCGGGGACCGCGGGCTGGCCGCGCTCTGGTGCCTTGGGCTCCTGGGGGGCCTGGCGCGCGTCGCGGGCACGCACTACCGCTACCTCTGGAGGGGCTGCTACCCGTGCCACCTGGGCCAGGCCGGCTACCCCGTGAGCGCCGGTGACCAGAGGCCAGGTGGGCGCCGGGCGAGCCTGGGCCGGGGCGGGTGGGGTCAGGGCGCCTGCTCCCTGGCGCGCTCCCTTTGTTTCCTCTTTTTAAAGTTTGCGCCAGGGCGCTGCCAGCTAGGCTGGAGGAAGCAGGGTGGGGAGGTGTCCGGCAGGCGCGCCTGCCTCTGGGACAGGGCCGGTGGACGCTGAGGAGTCAGACACCCCCCCACCCCCGGCCCCTCTCAGGGCTGCTGGCACAGGCTGCTAACAGCAGAGAGGTCTCTTGACCGGAGGAAGGAGAAACATCCCTTGCCTTTGTCTGTGGGAGCAGGGGTTCCTCTGAGCCCCATGGCACTGGCGGCCCTGGGGGTCAAGTGAAAAGGCAGGCTGGAGAGAAGGGCGACCCCCGGAGCTGAGTCTTGAGGGTCCCCAGAGCTCAGCCCATTAGTGGTCCTGTCTGTGAATGTGGCAGGTGCTGTTCTTCCTGGAGCCTCACAGGCATGGGCAGATGAGGAGCCCCGTGGCCTGGGAAGCAGGTTACAGCCCTTCCACTTCCATCCTGCCTCTCTCTAAAGCTGGGATCTGGCCCCTGCACTGGGCCCGCCTCCCTCCAGGTGGTTGCTTTGAGCTCCCTGGGATCCACAGAGCTTGGAGCTGGGCACCATCGGGGATTGGAGGAGGGGGTGTGGGGTGCGCAGCTCCCAGTGAGTCATCAGCTGCATCACCCGGGGGTAGGCAGTGGCTGGCGGGCGCCCTGCGACCACTCCTTAGAGACGTCACCCCTGCTCAGCAGTTTTGAGTTCTGGGCTGAGTTTTGAGTTCTCTGCCTCTCCTGCCTGAAGAACTAAGCACCAGGCCCTCAATGTTGCAAAGGCTTCCTGCGTCCCCTGGCTTGGTCACTTGGCCTGGGGGACAGGGTACAGGCTCTGTCTTTACTGCATAAGCAAACTTCTGACTGGCTGGCTCAGCCAAGGGGCCAGGTACAGCCACAGTGGCACTAAGTGCCTTGCCATCGCCTAGCATCCGAGCCTCGGGCTGGGTGTGCCTGGGCTCTGGGGAACTGGGAGCCTGCATCCTCGTCCAAAGCGTGCTCCAGCTTTTGGGGGAGAGAGAGGAAGGGCCCATGGGTAACGGTGTGCGCTCCCTGGGGCTGAGGATCCTATGGCATGTGTGGGGGCAAAGCAGGGCTTGATAACCACCCTGCCTGAGCAGAGCTTTCTGGCAAGGGCCCAGAGCCCTCCCAGTTTTTAAGTCCAGGAGGCCTTTAGAAGGGGCGTCTCTTGGGTAGTTTCTGCAGAGGCAGCTGGTTCGAGGCAGCCCCGCTGTGCCCGTCCACCTGTGTGTAGTCCTGGGCTGGGAGCTGTGGGACATGGGTGTTGGCTGTTGGGGGCCCCATGGGCTCCCCGAGGCTCCTCCACTCCCTGGCTTGGTAGACACTGTGGGTCCCGCCGGCTCCCGGGAACCAGCCCATGTTAGCACAGTGTGTCCCCATGTGCCAGTGTGCTGACGGTCCTGTGGTGAGGCTGCAAAGTCCATAGTCACGTATCTAGCCGAGGGCAGCAGCAGAAGCCTGGCCCAGCTGTTCCTTAAAATAGCCGCGCTCAGGGCCCACTCCTCTCCCACCAGATGGCTCCCAGGTTCGTGTCACAGCTGTCTGGGGCCTCTCTGGCCTGACCCCTGCCCAGTGTGGGGCTTGGCCTGGGGCTGGACAGGGACAGTGGATTTGCCTCCAGGCCTGGCCGTTGTCCCTGGAATGAGCAGGTTTTGTCGTCTGACTCTTAGGGGTCAGCACTTGAGGGACCTCCAGGCTCTTTTCAGCCTTTCCTGGGGCCCCGCTCACCTCAGGCTCAGCCCCCCACACTCATATCTGGGTCCCGGGTGCCAGAGCTTCATGGGGCCCTGGTCCCACTGCAGGCTCTGTGCACAGCATGGGCTGTGTGTAGGTGGCATGGCTGGTCCCAGAGCACAGGCCTGCAGAGGAAGGAACCCGAGGAGACAGCTTCTTCAGGGCATGCGGCTCTCGTGAGCATGGCTGTGCGACCAGCCCCACAGAGGGCACAGGAGCCAGGGGCCGGGCTGGCAGAGCTGGCGCTGGGAGCCCCAATTTCCAGCCCAGATGGCCCGAGCCTTTGTGACTCCTGAGATGACAGTGGTACACTCTGCATTTGTGTCCCGTGGGTGCAGTGACAAATAACCTACACTCAGTGCTTAGGACAGCATGGATTTCTTCCCTGACAGCGCCGTGGGGCGCAGTCCAAAGTGGGCTAAAATCAAGGCGTGGACAGGGCTGTGCTCCTTCTGGAGGCTCTGGGGGAAGGTCCGTCTCATGCTCCTTTCAGCCTGTAGAGGCTGCCCACATTCCTGGGCGGTGGCCTCTCCTCCATCCTCAAAGCTGACAACACGGCACCTGCCAATCTGCCCCCTGACCTCTGCTTCCGCGGTCACGTCTTCTCCTCCCCGCCCACTCCTGTAAGGACCCTGAGACCGTGTTGAACCCACCTGGATATGCCAGGATAACCTCCCATCCCAGATCCTCAGCTCAGTCCATCTGTCAAGGCAGGTCCCTTTGCCATGTGCAGGTCTGGGGATGAGGATGTGGACATCTCTGGGGGATGTTCGTTATTCAGCTGACCACACTGTCCTGACAGACCACTGCACCTATGGCCCTTCAGGTCGCAGCCACTGCCGGGGTCACGGGCTCGGCACCTGTGGGTCCTTGGAGCTGTCTGAGAATGGCTCAGCCCTGCCATCACGTGGGTGCCTTGGGAGTGGGTGGAGAGGGTTTGGGTGATGCGTTCTTCCTGCCTTGCTTTCTGAGTGAAAATCATTTCTGTTAAGGGGATTTGCTCAGTTCAAAAGGGCCGAGATCTCAGAGTGGAGGGGACTCCAGCAGGAGGCTGTCTGGCTGAGTGCCTGTCCCTGCAGGCCTCTGTCGTCCAAGTGGGAGGCCCCAAATCCTTCACCCTTGAGCTGGCTCAGTGTTTCCAAAAGTTGATCCTGGCCGACAGCAAGAAGCAGGCACTGGAAGCCTGGGCATGCCTCAGTGCCCCTACCCACCGGCCTGTCTTTCCCACCACGGACCCCTGACACGGCCAGACCGGACAGCTGGGGTGGAAAGGGCTTGGCCTGGCCCGCCTGGGCCTGTGCATTTTCAGAGGGAGCGTGGAATTTCTGGAGGGACTGGTGGCTGAGAGTGGCGAGGCTGAGCTGGGATGATGGAGTCCCAGTGTTCCCGACTGCACAACAGGAAGACACGGACATTGTGACTTTTCAGAGATCCTCTTGGGGGTCTTGGATGGAGGGATCTGAGCTCAGGGGAACGGGTGTCCTCCTGAGCCTCTCAGGTGGATGCCACCTACCCTGCTCTGCCGAGTGGGCATGAGTCTGTCCCCCAGCTGACTCCCTGGGAGGGCACCGGGTCCCTCTGTTCCCTCGAGCTTCTTTGGGGCACTGTTGGGGGCCCGTTAACCCTTTGCTTTTGAGCTTCTTCCTGCAAACCATCGTGGCCTTTGCGAAGGTTGCTGTGACTGACTTCGTGGTGCAGGTGGAGAGGGGCTCCTGCTCTCATTTGCAGCCCCCTTTAGGAGGCAGCCTCAGGGCCTAGGGGCCCTGGGGGTACCCCCAGAATGGGTGTGGCTTGTGCAGGGAGTAGATGGCCCTGGAGGTCCCAGGCAGAGACCCCGGCCTCCCGGGGCTGTTGGTGTCATCTTGGGCTGCAGGCACATTCTCAGAGCATGGATGGGCAGCAGGGTTTTCGTAGGTGGGGGGGCACAGCCTGGTGGGTGGGTGCCGTCCGCTGACTCAGGCTTGGCACTGGCTATGAAGAACGTTTCGGTGTGTCACCGCTGGCCGCCTGCACCCACCAACAGTGCTCCACACGGGAGTTTAAGGATGGAGCCCTGAAGGTGGGTGTTTTCATGGGGACTGGGGTTAGAACTGGAGGGTGGTGGGAAGGCCTTGGTTATCACAGCTGATCGTGGACCTGGAGATTGTTAGGCAGATGAAAGAGGGGTTCTGTGCAGCCCTGGAGGCCAGGCGTCTGGCCAGCCAGTTTCCCATGTGGTCGAGGACTTGCCTTTTGAAATCGTAGTATTTTCTCCCAGCTAGGCCATGCTTTCTGTCTCGGGGCAAGGTCAGTGGGCAGGGCCTCTGTTGTGACCCTGGATGGCAGGCCCCAGACGCTTGGCCCGTAGCTTCCAGAAGAGCACCTGTGTGTCTTCCTCCCCATGCTGGCTCCCTGGGGTTTCTCAGCGGCCCCTCCCTCTCCTCAGATCTGGAAACCTGGCTGTGGGGTAGGTGAGGTTGTGGGGTAAACGGTGTCACCTGGCCTGAGTAGCAGGTAGGGACTGCGGTGCCTGGGGTGACTCCCGTGTCTGCTCTGGCCTGGGTGTTGGCCTCTTGCCCCCGTCTCCCAGCACCTTCCATGGTCGGTCCGTGCTGTCCATGTGGCCCACATGGTCTCTGTCTCACATTAGCCTTGACCTCTCTGGCTGGGGCACTACCGGCTTCCAGAGCTTCCGCCATGCCCAACAGCCCCAGACCCCTAGGAGAGTCCCCTGCAGTGCTTCTGGAAGTCACAGCATGTTCTCTGAGGCCGTGCTGCCCCGTCCGTCCCAGCGACTGACTTCTTCTCTGAGAGTCCCTGTGTGCTGGGTGCTCTGGCTGGCTGCAAGGGCGCAGGAGCTGCAGGGCTTCCGACCCAGGCAGTCAAGGGGCCACACACACAGGTGTCCAGGAAGCCTGTGGCCTGCCGCCTGTCTGCTCAGTTCTGTTTGCCTTGATTGCTGGCTGGAATCCCGAGGCCCAGCTTGGCAATGTGGGCCTGGAGGGTGGGAGGAGGGCCCGAAGCCTTCTCTACATCTGTCATCTGTGCTTTCCCGCTGCGTTCCTGCAGAGGGTGGTGACGGGGCCTGGGTGCAGCCTGCTGGGTCTCCAGCCCTGGCAGGGTCTCAGGGAAGGATGCCTGGAGCACTGCTGGCTCTCAGCTTGTGCTGCTTCCGGGGAGACTGCTGGGCCTTTGGGCTTCCAGCCAGCACTTTCTGGTGGCCTGTGCCATGGGGCTGGGGACAGGAGCAGGTGGGCCCAGGTGTCCTGTGGTGGGAGGCGTCCTCTCAAAAGTGGACCTGCCCCTGGATCCCTCCCCGCTCTCTCCAGCCACGCTTGTTCAGGGGGCTTGGTAAGCAGTGGGTGGACGAGAGTCCTGCGAGGCATCTGTGGCCTCGGGCTGCTGTTCTGCCGGTCCCCAGGCTGTGGAAGTCCAGGTGGTGCGGATGTGTGGAGAGATTCGGGACCAGGCTGCCCTCACCCCTTCCTGCACTCCTATTCCCCTCTCCTGCCTCTGAGTGGGGCCTCAGCTGAGTTTGGAACCTGAGGATGCGTAGTTCTAAACTGAGCTGGGCCTCGGGCAGGGAGGGTCTGACAGGGTCTGGCACGTCACCGGGGAGGATGCTGGTGCAGCAGGGGTCCTGCCTGGGGGGCGGTAGGGCTGCTCTTCTGGGTCCTTGCTCAGGGAGCCTGTGGGTATGGGGGCCCGGGCTGCCCCAGCTGTGTTGGCCTCCCAGAGCTGCTGGAATAAACACCACGAACGGGGTATCCGCAGACGGTGGGAGTTTCTTCTTTGCCATCCGAGGCCAGGATTCTGAACTCAGTGACAGTGGGGCCGCGTGCCCTGGGAGCCTGGAGAGAGGGCCTTCTGGCCTCTTCTTTCCGGCCATCCTCAGCTTGTGGCCTCGTCACCACGGTCTGCCTGGTCTTCACACGGGCCTCTCTGTGTGTCTTGGTGGGACATGGGCATTGGGTTTAGGGCCCAGCCTCCCCTGGAACTGTCTCTTCTCGAGCCTGAATTTAGGACAGCTGCAAAGACCGTGTTTCCAGACAGGGCCTCCCTGAGAGGCTCCAGACGGCTGTGCATTGCAGTGACACTTCAAGTCAGCATGCCCTCCCTCCCCGCCCCCCCAGGCTTCCCCCACACCCTGGACATGGTCATCTCAAAAGTGATCAGTTTCCCTTTTGGGGCCAGTGGGTCCTGGTGGACTTCAGGGATTTGGACTTAAGAAACCCAGGTTCCGTCTTGAAAGGCGCTAGGCCAGCCTGTCCCTCTCACTGCAGGTGTGAGTGAGGGGCTCGGGGTGGTGCCCTCGAGGCACAGGAGGGCCCTGGGTCTGGGTCCCCAGCACCTGGTGGGCTGTGTCAGCAACGCGGGAAGGCGAGAGTGCCCAGCGCTGACCCGGCCCCATTCCTGCCCAGATGTGGACGAGTGCAGAACCCACAACGGTGGCTGCCAGCACCGCTGCGTGAACGCCCCAGGCTCCTACCTCTGTGAGTGCAAGCCCGGCTTCCGGCTCCACACTGACGGCAGGACCTGCCTGGGTGAGTGTCACCTGGAGACCCTGCCCTCCGGGGTGTGCCCAGGCCTGGCCTGAGACGGTGGCTGTGGACATGGAGAGGCAGTTGCTGTTTTGGCGGCGGCTCCTTCCTGCGGAGCATGGCTCTGTGGAATCCTGTCCGTGCCTTGCCCCAGGCTCAGGCCGGTAAAGGGATGTGTCCTAATGTGCCAAGTTGCCCCCAGGGCCCTGCTGTAGGCCCTCTGCAGCCACACTAAGCCTGGCTGCGATGCTGAGGCCTCTCCCAGTGGACAGGAGAGGGGGCCCGTCATGGAGATGCTATTAAAGATTCTCTGCAACAGAAGCTCCCGTGGTTGGTCAGCAGGGACCCCGGCCTGGCTGTGATGTCCCCTAGATTTGAGGGAGAGCTGGGTTGCTTGCTGGGTGGCAGGGGAGGCTGGCTGAGGAGGCCCGGTCCAGGGCACGGGCTGCGTGAGGCCACCTTTCACCTGCAGAGCCAGGCTTTGTGAGCCCAGGTGCCCCCTGCCCAGCCTTGGGAGCCTGGAGGGTGTGGGCTGCTGCAGGTGGGGTAGAGCTGACCGAGGAGTGAGACCCTGGCCCTCAGCTTCCTCTGTGGGGCCCTTGGCTGTGAGGATGGGCTAGAGGAGGTGCCAGGGACACCAACTGTGGCTGCAGGGAGGGAGGGGTAGAGGGAAGGAGGGGTGCCAGGCTCCGAGGCACCGGTGCAGGGCTGAGAAGGAGGCTGGAACCCAGGAGTCTGGGGTGAAGAGTGAGTAGCCAGTCAGTCACCCCTGCCCTTCGGCACCCCTGCTCCTGGCTGGCTGTGGACACAGGCGTCCCGAGCAAGGACAGGACTGGCTTTCTTGCTGGCCTCTGGGAGGCATGGGGGTTCATTCTCTGGGCGACAGGAGGACAGGACTGGCTTTCTTGCTGGCCTCTGGGAGGCATGGGGGTTCATTCTCTGGGCGACAGGAGGACAGGACTGGCTTTCTTGCTGGCCTCTGGGAGGCATGGGGGTTCATTCTCTGGGCGACAGGAGGACAGGACTGGCTTTCTTGCTGGCCTCTGGGAGGCATGGGGGTTCATTCTCTGGGCGACAGGAGGACAGGACTGGCTTTCTTGCTGGCCTCTGGGAGGCATGGGGGTTCATTCTCTGGGCGACAGGAGGACAGGACTGGCTTTCTTGCTGGCCTCTGGGAGGCATGGGGGTTCATTCTCTGGGCGACAGGAGGACAGGACTGGCTTTCTTGCTGGCCTCTGGGAGGCATGGGGGTTCATTCTCTGGGCGACAGGAGGACAGGACTGGCTTTCTTGCTGGCCTCTGGGAGGCATGGGGGTTCATTCTCTGGGCGACAGGAGGACAGGACTGGCTTTCTTGCTGGCCTCTGGGAGGCATGGGGGTTCATTCTCTGGGCGACAGGAGGACAGGACTGGCTTTCTTGCTGGCCTCTGGGAGGCATGGGGGTTCATTCTCTGGGCGACAGGAGGACAGGACTGGCTTTCTTGCTGGCCTCTGGGAGGCATGGGGGTTCATTCTCTGGGCGACAGGAGGACAGGACTGGCTTTCTTGCTGGCCTCTGGGAGGCATGGGGGTTCATTCTCTGGGCGACAGGAGGACAGGACTGGCTTTCTTGCTGGCCTCTGGGAGGCATGGGGGTTCATTCTCTGGGCGACAGGAGGACAGGACTGGCTTTCTTGCTGGCCTCTGGGAGGCATGGGGGTTCATTCTCTGGGCGACAGGAGGTCAGGATGCCCCTTCTTTTGGCCTTGGAGGCCCGGAGTGGGGCCCAGGGTGGCTCTGCGCAGCCTCTCTCCCTCCCGGTCCTGCCTGCAATGTGGCAGGGCAGCCTGCCAGCCCCGGGGGCCCCCCCGGCACACACTCACATGTCCCAGCCACTGCGGGGATCCAGGCAGCCGCTATGTAACATTTCCCCGGATCTGAAAGTAGAAACAGATGCTGGAATGTTGTGATGTATTTCAGGACAACAGAGACGGGCGGCCCCAGCCCACCGCAGGGGCTTCTGGGAGCCCGGGGCACTTTAGCCTTGGGCCCCCTGGTCCCTTCAGACCCGCTGGAGGAGCCAGCTCTTGGGGTGCATGTCCTTTCCTCACCCCTCCTCTCAGACAGGGTCATCCTTGTAGAAGGGGAGCCCAGGTGTCAGTCCAGCGAGGGCCTCTCCTGGCCTCCTACTGTGAGTGGGGTCATTGGGACATTCACTCTCCTAGGCTTTGTTTCCACCCACTGCGTGATGATGACCTTCCCTGAAACCCTCAAAAAGGGCAAGGACCCACCCCATCCACCACTACCCACTGCCCACCTACCTGTCACTCGCTGGAGCCGCCTCCTGTAGCCCCACTGCCCACCCACCTGTCACTCACTCGATGGAGCCGCCTCCTGTAACCCCACTGCCCACCCACCTGTCACTCACTCGCTGGAGCCGCCTCCTATAGCCCCACTGCCCACCCACCTGTCACTCACTCGCTGGAGCCGCCTCCTGTAACCCCACTGCCCACCCACCTGTCACTCACTCGCTGGAGCCGCCTCCTATAGCCCCACGGCCCACCCACCTGTCACTCACTCGCTGGAGCCGCCTCCTGTAACCCCACTGCCCACCCACCTGTCACTCACTCGCTGGAGCCTCCTCCTATAGCCCCACTGCCCACCCACCTGTCACTCACTCGCTGGAGCCGCCTCCTGTAACCCCACTGCCCACCCACCTGTCACTCACTCGCTGGAGCCGCCTCCTGTAACCCCACTGCCCACCCACCTGTCACTCACTCGCTGGAGCCGCCTCCTATAGCCCCACGGCCCACCCACCTGTCACTCACTCGCTGGAGCCGCCTCCTATAGCCGGGCCTTCTGGGATCTGCCTCCCAGGAGCCTGCCCTCGGGGTGTTCGCACACTTGGGGCCCCAGAAGTCTTCATCTGTGGTGCTCGCCCATTTTAAAGGATCTTCTCAGGGCCAGATGCCAGGGCCCCTGGGCAGGGCCTGCACAGCCTGGCGGGCTCCTGGGACCTCGGAGCTCCTCTGGCTGTCTCCCCGTAGGGTGCTCCCTGAGTGAGTGGTGGGCTCCCGGTGCCTCCCCAGCCTCCTCCAGGGCCAGTGCCCGGCTCCTGGCCTCCTCGCCCCACGGAGGACCCTAGTGAGACTCTCACCCGCGTGCCGGCCTGCTACCTACGTGCCTTCACCTACTCGGGGGTCTGCTGGATGCGGAGTTGTGGGCTCAGGCTGCATCTTCTCTTCCATTTGACTGAGACTCCCAGCAAAACCTTTACACTGAAGCTTCTGGAACTTCTGGAAATACAGCCCTGGTGCTGTGACATGTCTGTTTCGCTACGGAAGGTGCTGGGAGTTTCACCCCCTGGGAATGAGTGGTGACCCTTGCTTTGACAATGAGGGGACTCTGTTGCTACCCCTGCCTGTGTCCCCCGGAGTTGATGGACTCTCGTGTGCACATGGCTGGAGTGGCCTCCCGGCCCTGCCTGGTGTGCCGTGTGCTCTGGCAGACTCTTCCCTCTCCCGGCCTGGGTCTCCCCATCAGGGCAGTGAGGGGCCGCATAGCCCCCACTTAGCTCCTTCTTGGAGGGGAGGCCTGGCCCGGGGGAGGCTGCTGGCAGGCAGCTTGAGTGTGTGAGCTCCAGGCTGCTCCACAGAGCACACTTGTGCAGACCCAGGGCCTGCAAAACCCAACCCAGGCTGCAGCTGCAAACGGGGAGTCTGCCTTCCCAGCCTTGTGGGTGCAAGAGGCTGGCCTGGGCCGAGCCTGCAGGAGCAGGGGGAAGAGCCACTGATGGGGCAGCCCCCGCTCAGCCCGGGAGACCGCCCTGGGCTTCTGCACATGGGAAGGGGCTCCTGTGGCCTGGCCTGAGTCTAGAATGCCAGAGGTGCTGGCAGAGGCTGAGCGGAGTGCTTGGGTGCAGGTGTGGGGTGTGGGGTGTGGGGTGGTTGTACCCCAACGCAGAGAGGCAGTCTGTGTTCAGAAACCCAGCAGGAAGGCCGGGCGCTCGGGCTGCTGGGAAGCGGAGCTGGTGCTCCACCTGGGTGAGTCAGGAGCAAAGAGGTGAAACCAGCAGAAGGGGCCGAATCAGCATTTCGTAGGGGGGAGGAGGGCGGGAGGGGCCTGGGCCATGCCTTTGGCTGTGCTGAAGGGCCAGGGCTGGCTGCCTTGCTGCTGTCTGACTGCTGGCCAGTGTGCTGGTGCCGGGCACTGTTTGGCAGCAGTTGCTGTCCGGACGATGTAGACCAGGCCTGCCCTCCTGGGACTGTAGTGACAACTGAGGCGCCTTCCTAAACACTCTGGAGAAGCTGAACCAGTGTGTCACTCGTGTAGCCCTGGACCGGGCTGCCCCCAGGAGGGCGGGTTGGAACTGAGGCTCAGCAGCGGGTAGGCGCATGTGTTGGTGCAGGCTTGGGTGCCCACTCTGCGACCTGCCGCTCCTGCCCTGGAGGGCCCCTGTTGGGACACTCTCCCCTGCCTTAACAGAGAGAGTGCTGTGTCTCTTCCTACAAGGACACAAATCCTACCCGGTCAGGGCCCCAGCCTGTGCTCACCCAGAAAACCTGTCTCCAGATCGATTCCCCTTGGGGATTCGGGCTCCAACATAGGAATTTTGGGGGGCACATTCCATTCATCATAGACTGTCCCCCAACAACAGTCCATTGCATGTGATCTGGAAGTGGGCAGGGACCAAAGATAGGCAGAACGTGACTCCGGAGTCAGGAGGGGACAAAACGCTGGGCAGGATTGCCAGAGCACCTGCTGTGATTACACACGGACCATCGAACCCTCACTGGGTGGGGACTTTCCTCTGAGAGAACAGCACTTCTCTTTTTTAGAAAAGAAAGAGAAAAAAAAGGAGTAAAGGAGAGGAAAAAAGAGGAAGAAAAAGAGGGAGCGAGAACGGGAATATTGCTTTATTCTAAAAATGGGTATTAATAATGGCAGATCAATATTTTGTGTATTTAAGGTGGAGAATGTATATTTTGTGTATTTAAAATGGAGAGCTCTATAAATATTTATTGAGTTTACTTGTTCCGGATCTGAGTTCAAGTCCTGGTTGTCCTCATCAATTTTCTGTCATGTTGAGTCTAAATCTCTTCATGGGTCTTATGTATCTGGGTGTTAGGATCGTTAGCTCTTATTGTTGCATTGATCCTTTTACCACTATATCTTTGTTGCTTTGAAATCTATTATATCAGATACGAGAATTGCAACTCCTGCTTTTTATTTATTTATTTATTTATTTTTGCTCTCCATTTGGTTGGTAAATCTTTCTCCATTCCTTTGTTTTGAGTCTTTGTGTATCTTTGGATGTGAAATGGGTCTGGTTGTAGCATACCGTTAGGTTTTGGCTGTATCTTTTGATTGGGGGATTTAGTCGATTTAAATTTAGGATTACTGCCATTTGATGTTAACTGGCTGTTTTATCCATTCGTTGATGTAAATTCTTCTTTATGTTGATGCTCTTTACTTTTTGGTATATTTTTAGAAAGGCTAATACTGGTTGTTCCTTTCTATGTGTAATGCTTCTTTCAGAAGCTTTTGCAAAGCAGGCCTGGTGGTAATAAAATCTCTGAGTATTTGCTTGTTCATAAAAGATTTTATTTTTCCTTCAGTTGTGAAGCTTACTTTGGCAGGATATGAAATTCTGGGCTGAAAGTTCTGTTCTTTAAGGAAGTTGAATGTTGGCCCCACTCTATTCTGGCTTGTAGAGTTTCTGCTGAGAGATCTGCTGTAAGTCTGATAGGCTTCCCTTTGTGGGTAACCTGACCTTTCTCTCTGGCTGCCCTTAGTATTTTCTCCTTCATTTCAACCCTGGTGAATCTGACAATTATGTGCCTTGGGGTTGCTCTTCTTGAGGAATGTCTTTGTGGTGTTCTCTGTATTACCTGGGGTTGAATAGTGTCCTGCTTTGCTAGATTGGGAAAATTCTCCTGGATAATATCCTGAAGAGTATTTTCCCGCTGGGATTCATTCTCTCCATCACATTCAGGTACACCTATCAAACGTAGATTAGGTCTTTTCACATAGTCCCATATTTCTTGGAGACTTTGCTCATTCCTTTTTATCCTTTTTTCTCTATTCTTGTGTTCTCGTTTTATTTCATTAAGTTGGTCTTCGACCTCTGATATCCTTTCTTCTGCTTGATCAATTCGGCTATTCAAACTTGTGCATATTTTGCTAAGTTTTTGTGTTGTGTTTTTCAACTCCATTAGTTCATTTCTATTTCTCTCTATATTGTCTATTCTTGTTAGCATTTCGTCAAACTCTTTTTCAAAGTTCTTAGTTTCTTTACATTGGGTTAGAACAAGTTCTTTTAACTCCCAGAAGTTTCTTATCATCCACCTTCTGAAGCCTACTTCTGATAATGGAACACAGTCCTTTTCCATCAGGGCTTGTTCCATTGCTGATGAGGAACTGTAATCCCCTGTAGAGGGAGAGGGGTTCTGATTTTGGGTATTCTCAGCCTTTTTAGGCTGGTTTTTTTCCTTTGTTATAAATGTATCCATCTGTGGTCTTTACAATTACCGCCTTTCTAAATAGGTTTCTGAGTGGAGAGAACAACACTTCAGTATTAAAGAAGTGAAAGACACGGGGGCTTGCCGTGGAGCCTGTGTCTGTCCACCAGGGAGCCGGGTGAGGGCTTGAGCACAGGCAGGGAGGAGCTCCCCCACTGGGAGGCAGATCCCCCGTCCATGTCTGATGGACACATTCAGCTTCGCCGGGTCTGAGGTTGGTCCGCTTTGCAGGACTGTAGCCGGTGCAAGGTTTTGGCTGTGGCCTGGGATGGAGGGCTGGGCTGTGTGTTTTGCAGCCGGGTCTCACAGTGTCCCGAGCTGTCATGAAATGTCCCCAGCAGTGCTGGGCGCCAGCCACGCAGAGGTGGCCCTTCCTGAGCTGCACATCCCCATGCCGGCGAAAATCTGCCTGCTTCAGCTTTCCGGGAATCCATGGCACAGGATACACGTGATGACACGGGGCTTGGCTCCATCTGTGCACAGCTTGGGAGCATGTGGGGTGTTAGAACTGTGTGGACTGGAGCAGAGAGAGGATGGGCTCTGGGGGGACCCCCGCTCCTGACCCCCTCCTGCCCTGGTGGGCTCCAGTGGGCACTGTGCCTGGTGGTCTCTGGGTACCTCTCGGGGCTCTGCCTGTCTGGAGAAGCTGACGGGAAGTCCATTTCCTTCCCTGCTCTGCCACAGCCTCCTGGGTCCTGACAGCCCAGCTTCCTTGCCGTGGGCCCTGTGCCCCTGTGCCTGCCTGGTGCTGCCAGGAGGGGCT
This sequence comes from Saguinus oedipus, assembly GCA_031835075.1. NCBI lineage: Eukaryota > Metazoa > Chordata > Mammalia > Primates > Cebidae > Saguinus > Saguinus oedipus. The sequence continues at coordinate 41,185,323 of CM063175.1, read as the reverse complement.
CTGGTTCCTATTACATGTTCCAGACAGGGGTGCTGCTGCTGCGGTGCGCACCATAAACAAGGCCCTGGGGGTGGGGTCAGCCCAGGCCATGCTCAGAGGCCCCTGGAGCCGTGGCAGTGGCTTCAGCAGAGCAGTCTCGGGTGAGGCAGGCTGGGCCTGGGGGCCAGGACAGCCCCCATCTTGTCTGGGCAGAATGGGGGTGAGGTGGGTGGGGCGAGGGGCTCAGAGGCAGACGGGCTCACCTCAGTTCTGCCCTGGGCTCCCCCCAGCCTGCATGTGCCAAGGCCACGTGGGGCAGGAGATGGAGCCATCACTGCTACCCCAGCCACCCCCCAAGGCTGGCTCTGCCCCAGGAGGGGACCCTCAGCGCCTGCTCTCCCGTGGGTGGCAGGTATAGTGAGCACTGTGGGTTTTTAAAGCCAGCTTGCTCTGAGGGGGCTTTGCCGTCTCAGGGTCCAGAGGCAACTGTGGTGCTGCAGCCGCTGCCCGCTCCGGTGACCTCAGACCGGCCTCCCTCAGTGGTGCCGGGCACCCCACCCGCCACGCAGTGACAGTACATGGTTTCCCCAATCTCAGCTCTGGGGCCAGTCACCCCCAGGGATTGTGGCAGCCCCTGAGGAGGTGCCCCGGAGGAGGTGGCATCTCAGGGAAGCCTTCTCCCTAGAGAGAGTCTCAGCGCTTTACTACTGGGGCTTGAGATTGCTGTGGGCACAGGCCCGGGCAGACAGCCTCCCCTGCCGGGGCACAGCAGCAGCACATTCTTGCGGCTTCTCTCTGAGCTCGGGGCTGACTCCCTCCCTAACCACAAGGCGACTGCCAGAGACCCGACGGTAACCCAGTCCCCGCTGAGGAGCTGGCTGCCGCTTTTGACAGAGGTCTGGTGCCCACCCTGGGTGCCGAGCCTGGCCCAGTGCCTTCTCCCCACCTCCCTGGTTCAGCTCAGGGCACGGCCCTGTCCATCGGCCAGGTACAGGCACCTGCTGGGCTAACCTGACCCCACAGCCCACGCTCTGCCGGAATGTGCATGAAGGAATGGGGGCATGGGCACTAAGTGGGGTCAGGTGTGAGGTGTGGCCTGGTTTGGGGTGGGTAGGAGCTGTGCTGGTCCCCCGGGAACTTGGAGCTAGGCCTGTGGCCCTTGGTAGCTGTCCATGGTGTCCCCACTTTGGGGACCCGCCCCTTGCCCTGACCTGCCCCTTGGCCTGGCCTAAGGACCAAGATGGTGAGATGCCTGGGTCTCAGTCCTGCCCTGCCAGCCTTCGGCCTCCTCCAGGGAGACATGACCTCCTGGGGCACTGAGCCCTCGCTCGCAGCTTCTCAGAGGCCCCTGGTGTTGGGTGCTCTGAGCTGGAGGGTGCTGGGCTTCTGTCTGGGTGGGGTCTCCTGCAGAGCCCTCTGCGTCCTGCCCTCAAGCAGGCTGGGCCGGAGGGTTCAGTGAATCCCCGCAGTCCTGAGGATCCTGTAGGTGGGCAGAGAAGGCAAAACCAGGCCTGGGAGCCAGGCAGGGAGCAGACATCCTCCAAGATGATGGAGATGAAAAGGCAGCGGGGCTCGGAGTGGCTGGGAGGGGCCCTAGGACAGGAGGAAGCGGCCATGTAACCGCCTGCTCCATGCCAGCCGGGGACAGACTGCCAGCCTCTTGGCTGACCTGCGGTGCCGCCAATGTCCCCAGCCATTAGCTCCTGTGCCCTGGGCAATGGCGGCTGCCAGCACCACTGTATCCAGCTCACCATCACTCGGCACCGCTGCCAGTGCCGGCCTGGCTTCCAGCTCCAGGAGGACGGCAGGCGCTGTGTTCGTAAGTGCCGCCAGCCCCAGAGGGAGGGAGGGAGGGAGGACCTGGGGGTGGAGGCACGGTGGGCTGCCTTGCCTGGGCTGGGTCTGGGCTGCCGGGGGAAGTGGGTCTTCAGGAGGCCGCCAAGGCTCCTGAGAGGCCTGGTGGGCTGTGATCCAGCCCCTTTAGCTGTGCCCCGGGATGGCACATCTGGGGCCAGGAAGCTCAGGATGGGTGCTGCCTCACTGCCGTGGTGCCCATCCGATGGGGCCACCTCGCTTCCATAGGTGCCCACCGGAGGAGGAGGTGGGCAGCCGGGCCTGGTTTGGTACTCTGCTCCTGGTCCTCAGGGCTGCTTGCATGAAAGGAGGGGGCTTTGCTGATGGTGATGGCGGGCAGGTTCAGTGGTCCTCCAGATATGGAAATAGGGGCTGTGGGTGGGGCAGGTGCTGAGAGAATGTCCCCACTTGGCCTCTAGGGTTCTCCCCAGAGTGGGCATGAAGGGGTCCGAGTCACAGAGCGGGGGGCTCACCGCCCTGGTCTCAGCACTGGCACCCGGGCTGAGAGGGTGGTGGGAGGAGCCGGCCTGGGCCTCTGCCTCACCTGGGCTGGCTGGCCTTGTCCTGAGGCTGCAGAGTCTTCTTGTAGTCTTAGAGGCTTCCTGAACCTGGGAGGAGGGAGACCCACTGCCCAGCCCGTCAGCCTGGAGCAGGGATGGGGAGAGCACTGGGTAGCGGGGGGTCTCACAAAAAGCCTTGGGGCAGGTGCCCTGCAGCCACCGGGGTCCTCTCTCCCCAACCCCCTCCTCGGGTCCATGGCTGCAGGGAGAAGCCCGTGTGCCGATGGGAACGGCGGCTGCATGCACAGGTGCCAGGTGCTCCGGGGCCTCGCCCACTGTGAATGCCACGCAGGTTATCAGCTGGCAGCGGACGGCAAGGCCTGTGAAGGTAAGATACCCCTCCCCTGCTCCAGCCTGCCCTGGTGCTGTGCAGGGACCCAAGTCCAACTCTGGAGCTGTGGCCTCCCATAGGACCAGGCCCTTTGGGAGCAGGGCTGGCTCTGCCATGCCCCCTGTTGGGTGACCTGGGATGTGGTGGTCTCATCTCCACTGCCGGGGGCTGAGGGTGAGGGTATGAAGGCTTGCAAAAGCTGCTGCCAGCCCAAGGCTCATTTCACCAGAAGTGAGCCAGGGAGCTTAGGTGTTGCTCATAGCTTTTAAAGTGTTGTATTTCCTAAGTAGTGTCTGTTTGTCAGGAAAACTAAAGGTATGAGTGAGGGGAAAGGAGGAGGGAGCTACGCCCGTAATCCCAGCACTTTGGGAGGCCAAGGAGGGAGGACCGCTTCCTGGGCAACATGGCAAGACCGTCTCTCAACAATTTTTTAAAAAATTATTAGCCAGGTGTGAGGTGCTGCCTGTATCCTAGCTACTCAGGAAGCGAAGGCAGGAGGATCACTTGGGCCCAGGTCAGGGCTGCAGTGAGCTATGATCACCACGGCACCGCAGCCTGGGTGCAGGGCAAGAACACTGTGTCTCTCTCTCTCTTTTTTTATTTTATTTTATTTTTTGAGATGACCCTCACTCTGTCGACCAGGCTGGAATGTGATGGTGTGATCTCAGCTTACTGCAACCTCCACCTCCCGTGTTCAAGCGATTCTCCTGCCTCAGCCTCCCAAGTAGCTGGGACTACAGGTGTGTGCCACCATGCCAGGCTAATTTTTTGTATTTTAGTAGAGATGGGGTTTCATTGTTTTAGCCAGGATGGTCTCGATCTCCTGACCTTGTGATCCCCCCACCTTGGCCGACTCTGTCTCTTAAAAAGAAAAAAAAATAAAGGCCAGCCATGGTGGCTCACACCTATAATTCCAGCACTTTGGGAGGCCAAGGTGGGTGGATCACTTGAGTTTAGGAGTTCAAGACTAGCCTGGGCGACACAGTGAGACCCTGCCTCTACAAAAAAACAAGCAAACCTGAATAGCTGAGCATGGTGGTGCACACCTGTGGTCCCAGCTACTCGGGAGGCTGAGGCGGGAGTCACTTGAGCCCAGGAGGTTGAGGCTGCAGTGAGCCATGATTGCACCACTGCACTACAGCCTGGGTGACAACATAAATAACTAATAAAAGAACATAAAGGAAAAAGGTGACGTTGTCACTGAGCCCCGGACACACCTGGGTGGAGGGACGGGTTTCTGCCACTTCACTGGGGCTGGTTGTGAATGTGCTTTTTTTGGAATCTGGTCACAGGGAGGTGCTGCTGTCTAGACGCACTGCGGCACCCTCCCCCGCGCTGTCCTCTGCCGCAGGGCTGGCGACGCTTATTGTTAACTGTGCCCCTGCACCTCTGGGTGTCCCTGACTCTTCCACTGCCGGTGAGCCGGCCTTCTCTGAGCAGCCTCGGGGAGGGGTTTGGCTGCTGACACCCGGGTGGCCCACAGGGGAGTCTCTGAGGCAGCGGGTGTGTCCAGACCAGGCCGTGGGCAGTTTCCAAGGGTATTAGTCCATTTTCACGCTGCTGACGAAGACATACCCAAGCCTGGGCCGTTTACTAAAGAGAGAAGTTTAGTGGACTTAGAGTTCCACAGGGCTGGGGAGGCCTCCCAATCACGGCGGCGGGCTGGGAGGAGCAAGTCCCATCTCACGGCCATAGCACCAGGCAGAGAGGGAGCTTGTGCAAGGAAACTCCCGTGTTTAAAGCCATCAGATCTCAGAAGACTCATTCACTTCACGAGAACAGCACAGGAAAAACCCACTCCTATGACTCAATCACCTCCCACCAGGTTCCTCCCACGAGGACACGTGGGAATTGTGGGAGTTACAGTTCACGATGAGATTTGGGTGGGGACACAGCCAGACTGTATCACCAAGCACTCTGCCGGTTGGGGTGTCCTGGTGTGTGGCTCCACGTCTTCAAGGTCACCAGGAAAGTGCTGCCGGGGTCACGGCGCCTGGTCACCCAATGGGCTTAGCATGAGACCCGTGCGGACCCGTGTGGATGCCAGCTTTTTCATCCCAGGGCACCTGCAGGGTTGTGACTAGTGGTCGTCAGGGGCAGTGGGATTGGCCCTGAACACCTCTGTCACGCAGCCGCAGGCCCTGGGTGTCAGCAGGCCATGTGCTGCCTTCCACTGGCCCTTCCCGGCACCTCTGAGCCCTCCCCGTGGTCTCCCCCTCCAGATGTGGATGAATGTGCTGCAGGGCTGGCCCGATGTGCCCATGGCTGCCTCAACACCCAGGGGTCCTTCACATGTGTGTGCCACGAGGGCTACGAGCTGGGCGCCGATGGCCGGCAGTGCTACCGTGAGTGGGCAGCCAGCAGCGGGCTGGAGGTGCCCGGGACGGTGGTGCTGCCCCCCAGGACCACAAGGCCTGCTTTGGCAGAAGGGCAGGGCTTCCTTGTCCATCAGGGGCAGCCCAGGGTGTGCGCCTTTGGTGGGCACAGAGTCCTAGGCCCGGCAAGGTCTGGGAGCTCCGTGTCGCTGCTTCCTGCTGGTGTCCCCAGGCTCAAGGCTGGCTGCTGGGTGAAGGTGGGGGGAACCGAGGTAGGTGGGGGCATCCCAGCCGCCACCCCACACCCCAGGTGACTGGTCTCATGGCAGGGATCGAGATGGAGATCGTGAACAGCTGCGAGGCCAACAATGGCGGCTGCTCCCATGGCTGCAGCCACACCAGCGCCGGGCCCCTGTGCACGTGTCCCCGTGGCTACGAGCTGGACTCAGATCAGAGGACCTGCATCGGTGTGTGCTGGCTCCTCACAGATGCCCGCACCTCCACTCCAGGGATCCGCTGCCACCCTGAGTCTGGGATCGGTTCCATGCCATGACTTGGAGGTCCTCTTCTGTCTCCCTGAGTCCTGATCTGGCTGCCTGGGCCCAGGCGTGGTGGTGGGGCAGGCCTGACAGGCAGCATCCTGGCCCAGGAAAGACCCTGGGTCCCACATCGGGGTCCCACACCTGGGTCCCACGCCAGGCCCACGCCTACAGCCACGGCATCCCCTTTGCCCCATCAGTACCTCCTCAGCACTACCCATCACCTGGGGAGGTCCCAGTGTCATGGGAGTCACACCCCAGACCCTGACTCCCAGACAGAGTCCCCACCCTTCAGCCACAGTTCAGCCCAGAGCCACCACCTTGTTCACGGCAGGCAGGCGGGTGGCCTGGGGCCGTGACAGGTGTCCTGTGTGTGTCTGCATATGTGGGACCAGGAACACGTGGGTGTGGTTGTGTGGTGGGTGCAAGACCGGGAACACACGTGTGTGGGTGTGGTTGTGTGTTGGTGTGAGACCAGGAACACACGTGTGTGGGTGTGGTTGTGTGAGTGCAAGACCGGGAACACGTGTGTGTGGGGTGGTTGCGTGGTAGGTGCGAGACTGGGATCATGCATGTGTGTGGGTGTGGTTGTGTGAGTGTGAGACCGGGAACACACATGTGTGGGTGTGGTTGTGTGTAAGACCGGGAACACACGCGTGTGTGGGGTGGTTGTGTGGTGGGTGCGAGACCGGGAACACGCATGTGTGTGGGTGTGGTTGTGTGAGACCGGGAACACACGTGTGTGTGGGGTGGTTGTGTGGTGGGTGTGAGACCAGGAACACACGTGTGTGTGGGCGTGGTTGTGAGACTGGGAACACGCGTGTGTGGGTGGTTGTGTGGTGGGTGCGAGACCGGGAACACGCGTGTGTGGGTGGTTGTGTGGTGGGTGCGAGACCGGGAACACGCGTGTGTGGGTGGTTGTGTGGTGGGTGCGAGACCGGGAACACGCGTGTGTGGGTGGTTGTGTGGTGGGTGCGAGACCGGGAACACGCGTGTGTGGGTGGTTGTGTGGTGGGTGCGAGACCGGGAACACGCGTGTGTGGGTGGTTGTGTGGTGGGTGCGAGACCGGGAACACGCATGTGTGGGTGGTTGTGTGGTGGGTGTGACTGTGCAGGTGCCGCGTATGTAGGTGTGTGCGTGTAAACTGTGGGCACGTGCAGTGCAGTCGGGCGTGTGAGTTTGTGGTTGTGTGCAGTTGCATGCAGTTGTGTGTGGGTGGGGGTGTGCGTGTGCAGCTCCTTGGTACCAGGGGGCCCGTGCTGTGTGCCCCACAGATGTCGACGACTGTGCAGACGACCCGTGCTGCCAGCAGGTGTGCACCAACAACCCCGGCGGGTACGAGTGCGGCTGCTCTGCCGGCTACCAGCTCCGTGCTGATGGCTGCAGCTGCGAGGGTGAGCACCGCCCTGCCACTGCACAGCGAGGGTGGCCTGGGGGTGGGGCCGCCCTAAGGAAGGACACGGGCTTGGCTGTGGTCCCCCAGTGCTGGGCATGGGGTTGGCCTGCTCTGTGTTCTGCGGCATGCAAGGCTGTGGGTGCTGGTTGAACACCGGCTGTGTGCAGGGCCATGGGTGCTAGTTGAGCGCCTGCTGCATGCCGGGCTGTGCAGGAGGCATTGGTTGAGCGCCTGCTGCGTGCAGGGCTGTGCAGGAGGCATTGGTTGAGCACCTGCTGCGTGCAGGGCTGTGCAGGAGGCATTGGTTGAACACCTGCTGTGTGCAGGGTCATGGGTGCTAGTTGAGCGCCTGCTGCATGCCGGGCTGTGCAGGAGGCATTGGTTGAGCGCCTGCTGCGTGCAGGGCTGCGCAGGAGGCATTGGTTGAGCGCCTGCTGCGTGCAGGGCTGCGCAGGAGGCATTGGTTGAGCGCCTGCTGCGTGCAGGGCTGTGCAGGAGGCATTGGTTGAACACCTGCTGTGTGTAGGGCCATGGGTGCTAGTTGAGCGCCTGCTGCATGCCGGGCTGTGCAGGAGGCATTGGTTGAGTGCCTGCTGCATGCAGGGCTGTGCAGGAGGCATTGGTTGAGCGCCCGCTGCCTGCAGGGCTGTGCAGGCATTTTTTGAGCACCTGCACAGTGTGCAGGGCTGTGCTGACCTGCCCCCTTCCTCCCTCTGGCCTGAAGTCACTGGCCACTCTCTCCTGGAGCTGGGCCTGTCCCCCCAGCTGCTGCCTGGCCGGCCCCTCCCAGGGTGGCCTCCCTCTGGCAGGTGTCTGCCGTGGCTCTGATCCTGGGGCGGGAGGACGGCCAGAGCGTCTGTTGCGGCAGCTGGGGGTGTGTTTTACTGGCTGTCTCATGAGCTGAGCCAGTGGGCTCTGGCAGGGCCACCAGGGCTTCAGCCGATGGATGAGACTGGGTGGGCAGGGGCCTCCCTGGTTCCCCTCCCAGGAGCACAGGCCTCAGCAGCCTCGGGTCACCCGCAGATGTGGATGAGTGCGCCTCCGGCCGCGGCGGCTGTGAGCACCACTGCACCAACCTGGCCGGCTCCTTCCAGTGCTCCTGTGAGGCCGGCTACCGGCTGCATGAGGACCGCAGGGGCTGCAGCCGTGAGTCCCCCACCCTCGGCGGAGCACGGGCCTCTGCCTTCTCAGCGTTTGCCCTAGCTGAGCCTGTGTCCTGCAGGCCTGGCTGGCCCCACACCCACCTGCCTGGGATCCTTTGCCCCCTGGCCTCTCGGGGCCTGCACCACCTCAGAGGCCATCGGGCCCCTGGGGACCCACTGAGGTCCTGCCTCTTCTGAGCGCTGTGTGGGGTGGGGACAGTGGGGTGGGGAAAGCTGATGAGACAGGCACCCTCCTGGAACCCAGCACCTGTCCTGACCAGGTGAGAGGAAGGGCCACGACCTAAGCTACTGTTGTCCCTGGGACTGATGGCTGCTGCTCCCAGCCCTACCCCTCTCCCGCCCCGACCCCTCTCCCAGCCTGACCCCTCTCCCGCCCTGACCCCTCTCCCAGCCCTACCCCTCTAGGCCCCAGAGTCTCTAGATCTGGATGGAGCTGGGGGCAGAGGGCCAGGGTTCAGGTCCTCAGGGCCCGGAGCCTTCTCTATCCTGAGAAGGAGGATCAGGTGCAGCTGGGATGACCCCGGGACCAGGCTAAGGAGTTGGGGATATGGAGGCAGTAGGAGGCTGGCGGGGACCCCTGGAGTGGGGCTTGGGCCCAGCCCCACCTGGCGGAGGAGTCACTGTGTGGGCAGGTGGTGACAGGGGCTAAGGGGCCTTTGTGTCCGGCAGCCCTGGAGGAGCCAGTGGTGGACCTAGACGGCGAGCTGCCCTTCTTGCGGCCCCTGCCCCACATCGCCGTGCTTCAGGATGAGCTGCCTCGACTCTTCCAGGATGACTACGTCGGGGCTGAGGAGGAGGAGGAGGCAGAGTTGCGGGGCGAACACTCACTCACAGAGAAGTTTGGTGAGCGCGGGCTCCGCTCCAGGGGCTTCTGCTCTCAGGGCTGCCAGCCAGAGACCCCTCGGGCCAGGCTGCCATTCAGTCAGAGGTTGGGGACCTGAGGAAGGACCCCTGCAATGTCATGTTAGACCAAGACCCAGGGAGGCTGAGCCACTGGCTCCCTTTGCACAGCTCCTAGGTTAGGGCTCCTTCTGGCCCCAGCATTTGCCCCATATCACCCTTTTGGGGTCCTCATGGGCTGAGGATGCCCCTTATGCCCCTTCCCTGGCCTGAGGGTCTGAACTGGGCCTCTGTGCCTGCTGAGGCCAGGAGTGAGGCTCTGAACCCCTCCATCTTGGTCTGTCCACCATCCTGGTCTGCTGTCCCTGCTGTGGCCAGGTGTCAGACTCTGAGCCCCTCATCCTGGTCTGCCCCCCTCTGCTGAGGGCAGGTGTCAGGCTCTGAGCCCCCCATCCTGGTCTGCCCCCCTCTGCTGACGGCAGGGGTCAGGCTCTGAGCCCCCCATCCTGGTCTGCCCCGCTCTGCTGACGGCAGGGGTCAGGCTCTGAACCCCCCATCCTGGTCTGCACCGCTCTGCTGACGGCAGGGATCAGGCTCTGAACCCCCCATCCTGGTCTGCCCCCCTCTGCTGACGGCAGGGGTCAGGCTCTGAACCCCTCATCCTGGTCTGCTCCCCTCTGCTGACGGCAGGGGTCAGGCTCTGAACCCCTCATCCTGGTCTGCCCCCCTCTGCTGAGGGCAGGGGTCAGGCTCTGAGCCCCCCATCCTGGTCTGCCCCCCTCTGCTGAGGGCAGGGGTCAGGCTCTGAGCCCCCCCATCCTGGTCTGCCCACCTCTGCTGAGGGCAGGGGTCAGGCTCTGAACCCCCCATCCTGGTCTGCCCCCCAGTCTGCCTGGATGACTCGTTTGGTCACGACTGCAGCTTGACCTGTGATGACTGCAGGAACGGAGGGACCTGCCTCCCAGGCCTGGATGGCTGTGACTGCCCTGAGGGCTGGACTGGGCTCATCTGCAATGAGAGTGAGGCTGCTGGGCAGGGGCTGTGGGCCAGGAAGGGGCCTCTGAGCTGCAAGACCTGGGATAGTCCTTTGAGGTCATTCAGTTTTGCTCCTCCCTGCTAGCCCTGGTCAGGGGCTCCATGCAGATCATTCATTCATTCATTTGTTCATTCCTTTGTTGGACATCCCCTGCCTGTCCACTCTTTGCCAGGCACTGTCCAGGCAGTAAGGATTCCCTGGGAGCAAGCAAGCCAGCGTGTTTGTCCTTCCTAAATGTCGGTCTTCACAGCCTGGCAACAAGCAAGCCAGCAAATAACTGAGACAGTGAGGGGTGTCTGCTGAATGGCAGGGGGCAGGTGAGGTTCCTCTAGCTCACATGGCCGCAGAGACCCCTGACAACTGTCCGTGAGGCTCTGCCTGTTTGAAAGAGCCGATCTAGAAGGATCAGCAGGCGTGCTGGTGTTCAGAGAGAGGAGTTGGTGGTCGATTAGTGATGTCTGGCATGAGCACGGGAGGGGTGATGTGGCACAAGCGCCATCATTTTTTGCTCTAGGCAATTGCTTCTAAACCCAGAGCCTCCAACCCTAGGAAGGGGCCTCAGAGTGTTGTGCTGCCTGGTGACCCTGGCGCTTCCCTGGCACTCTTTGTAGCATGTCCTCCGGACACCTTCGGGAAGAACTGCAGCTTCTCCTGCAGCTGTCAGAATGGTGGGACCTGCGACCCTGTCACGGGGGCCTGCCGCTGTCCCCCGGGTGTCAGTGGGACCAACTGTGAGGACGGTGCGTGAGCTCCTTCTGGTGCTTCTGGAATTATCCCTGGGCTGCAAGGGCAGTGGGAGATGCCACCCCTCCGCCTCCTCCTAGTCTCCTTTCTCCCACTGGAGCAGGGAAAGTGCCACCGAACTTCTCATAGACTCCCTTCCCTTCCTGTCTCCCGTCTCCAGAGCTCCAGGCCGTGCCTGGGAGGGAATGAGGCCCTCCAGTGAGAGAGGGGTTGCTTTTTCATTGTTGCTAATTTTCCCAGGGCCTAGCCGCAGCAGATGGCAGAACTTTACACAGCAACACTTTTGGAATGAGTTCCCTTGAAAGGCAGTGAGGTCCCTGTCCCCGGAAGCATTCAAGTAGAGCTGTGTGGTGGAGTGGTGGCTGGGTGAGGTTTGCAGAAGGGGTTACTCAGGGGCCACCGGCTGCTAGGGATGTTACTCATTTGGAAGTTTCAGCCTTTCTGGGGGAATTAGTCCAGGAAGTGCATCCTGGGTGGCTAAAACTTCATATTTAGGTCTTTTCTGCCTTTTTACCTGGAGAATGCAGCTAACGTCTCATAAACTTCTTGCCTTCATGGAGGAGAGCCAACCACAGAACCTGTCCGCCACGCCCACGGGGCCCTGTGAGGCTCCCCGGCTGTGTGTGCTGTGCTCTGCAGGGCTGGCTGCCTGCTGTGGGGGCAACCCCGGGCAGCCGCACAGGGCTTCCTACCTCTTCCCTGTGAGCGTGCTTCCCTTCCCCGATTGCAGTCTGCCCTTTCTAGTCCGCAGAGTGCTGGGGACGCATTGCCTGTTAGGAGCTGTATGAGGGCTGGGTGCCTGCAGCAGGCAAGGGATCTGAGTGTTGGCACTTCTGCTCTGCGATGTCCGATGACTAACAGAGACCTGGGTCTCGGGTGTCCTGTGGGAGGGTCATTAGATTCCCCAACAGGGAAAAGGCCCCTGTGCAGGTGACCGAGGAGCTGAGTTCCAGGAAGAACTACCAGGCCCATGCAGGGGGAGGGGCTCGCCAGCCCCATATTCATTCCCGGGTGCTGCGCCCCTGGGTTTATACTGCACCGTCCAGGCTGCCTGCAGCATCAAGGGGTCGCCTCCTCTTCTCCAGGCCTCCTCTTTCTGTGTCAGCCCCTGCCTGCCTCTCTGATGATGACATCTGTCTTTGGGTTTAGGGCTGACCTGGATAACACAGGATGGGTCTTGTCTCCCGGCCCGGTGGGACTAGGGCGTGGATGTAGCTGTGGGGGCACCTTCAGCTTATTCCCACCTTGGGAGGAGGAAGGACATGGGACGGGACCCAGTGGCAGGGAATTATTTGGGGAACAAAGGCGAGGATGTTTCTAGCTCTGGGGCCACCTGCGGCTTGGGCCTGGGACCTGATCACTGGGGCCAAGCTTGGCGACCACCATGGGACAGAAGCCAGGCAGCTCCTGATGTGGGCCAGACTCTGGGGAGAGTGGAGTGTGAGCTTTGTGCATCTCTAGTGTGGGCCAAGGAATGTGCTCCTTCACCTGCCCTTGCCACAAACCCTGGGGGCAGGGGAGGTAGGGGATGGGCCAGCCAGGGCAAACGGCCACATCTGGGAGACTCACCAGGTGCCCGGCAGCGGCTGCTCCTGGCTCCCATGCTGAGCCCCGAGCATCCTTTCAGGTGGGGGGTCACTTGCGGAAGGCTGGTGCCGCCCAGCTTCTTACGGAGCCTCGCTGCCCCCAGGCTGCCCCAAGGGCTTCTATGGCAAGCACTGTCGCAAGAAGTGCAACTGTGCCAACCGGGGCCGGTGCCACCGCCTCTACGGGGCCTGCCTCTGCGACCCGGGGCTCTACGGCCGCTTCTGCCACCTTGGTGAGCCTCACTGCTCTTTCCAGTGTCCACACTGACGGCAGCAGGTAGAAAGGGTGGTCTGTGTCCTATTACCTGTACTGTCGGGGGGGATGAGACCATCGGGGTCCGGCCAGGTCACCCACTGGGATGTGGGTCTGGGGTCCACCCAGAGTCTGTGGACTCCAGGCCATGTTCTCTCAACTGTAACTCTGCTAGCATCTAGGGCGCCTGGGTGGACGGTCCCCAACCTCGTGGTGCCTCCCAGCCCTGAGCTAGGAGGCGGGTGGGCTGCGGATGAGGGCAGGGCCAGGCCTCTTGCAGAGGCCTGCAGGGAATGAGGCCCATCTTGGCTTTTGGAGATTCCTGGCAGCAAGGCCAAGCCCTGAGTCCCTGGTGGGGTCACCCATCCCCTGGTGGGGTCCCCTGTCTCGGGTTCAGACACTCGGGGAGGGAAGGGGCGGTGGGCTGTAGGAGGAGAGGTGGGTGAGGACAGCTCCCTGCAGGATCTTGGCTGGTGGAAGCAGTCTGGGAGGGTGGGGCTGCAGCCGGGAGCCCCCCTCACGGCTCTGTGGGTGCAGCCTGCCCACCATGGGCTTTTGGGCCGGGCTGCTCGGAGGAGTGCCAGTGCGTGCAGCCCCACACGAGGTCCTGTGACAAGAGGGACGGCAGCTGCTCCTGCAAGGCTGGCTTCTGGGGCGAGCGCTGTCAGGCAGGTAAGTCCAGGCATGGAGACTGGGGGGCGCCGGGGCCGGCTGACTCCACTCACCCCTCTCTCCTGCCTGCAGAGTGTGAGCCGGGCTACTTTGGGCCAGGGTGCCAGCAGGTGTGCACATGCCCATCGGGCGTGGCTTGCGACCCTGCGAGCGGTGTGTGTGGGAAGCAGTGTCCCGCTGGCTTCCAGGGTGAGGACTGTGACCAAGGTGAGTGGGCGGCTCCTGGGCCTCTTGGCAGTCTCAGTTTGGGGTCCGGGCTGCCTGCCCGGCTGGCGGGGTGGGCTTCAGAAGGGCTGCACAGCTGCCACCAGCAGCCCCCTTTGCCTGGGCCCACGTGGTGCCTTGCTGCTGGTATCGCCTGGACAGCTTGTCATTCGGCAGTGGTGCGGCTGCTGGTCTTGAGTCTGGTCTGCTTAGGGCAGGGGCTGCTCTGTCTGCCAGGGTCTGGCCCAGAGTGGGGTCGGTGCTTCTCCAAACTCCTCCCTCCCTCACTCACTCCTTGCTCGACTGGAACAGACTGAGTTCTCTGGGAGGCTGGGGCAGCAGCTCCCTCCTCCTGTGTGAGCCAGCAGCAGAGGCTCTCCCTGGGGGTGGCGGTTCAGAGAGCAGTCTGGGCTGCTGTGGTGGCCTGGGGGGATGGCTGCAAGGCCCCTGCACATGGACACTGTGGCCTGGGTATGAGCAGGCACAGAGCTGGGGAGCCTCATGCTCATGTGGCAGGCAGGGGAGGAGGCTGTTAGGAGCTGGCTGAGAGATGGGCCGGCCATGTCCGTGCTTAGGTGTCCCTGGGAGGTTTGGGAACCTACTCCCCGACGTGACTGCAGCCCAGCATGATGGGGCTGGGGACTTTGCCAAGAGGGCTGGGGAGGTGGGGGTGTCCCGGCTGCCCTGGCTTGTGCTGGCGGGAGGTGCAATCCATGAGGACAATGGCGTGCAGTCCCGGCCAAGCAGAAAGCTGACCAAGCTGGTCTGAGGCTCAGAGCTGCAGGACGGTCACTCCGCAGTCTCATGACCAGGGTAGGAAATACCTCAGTGTGTCATTGGCTTCTGAGGGGAAGGAAAATGGCCTCAGCTGAGTAACGGAGCTGCCACGGCAGCTGCTGACAGGGCCTGGGCGGGTGGGAGCCTCCCTTGGCGCGGTGCTCACTGTCCACGCCCAGTGGCCAGGAGAGACGGGAGCCACGAGGGCCTGCCATGTGACCAGCATGACCATGGCCCGGGCTGGAGAGGGACCCACGAGCCCGTAGCCAGCCCCTCCCCTGCCTTCCCTGAGACCACACCAGGGGTATGTCTAGACTCAAGCCCCGCAGCCTGGGCCCTCCCCCCGCCACCTCCATCTGGGGAATGAGAAGGAGCCCACAGAGGGAGCAGCGTCCACCCAAGGACCCACCAGCCAGCTTAGGCCGCCCTGGTCCCAGCCATCAAGGGTCAGAGCACTCTGGGCCAGGACCCCCGACCTGGATTCCCAGGAGCTCTGTGGTCTCAGGCCAGTGGGCAGCAGCTCTGAGTGCTGGCTTCCCATCCGTACAGGCGTCCTAGAGCTTCATGAGTGTGGATGTGGGCCTCAGCTCCTCCTGACTCCCTCGCATCCTTTCCCCACCCTTCCTCCCACCTCCCACCCCCAAACATGCACACACATACATACACACATGAATGCAGGCAGGTGCATGCACATGTATGCCAGCAGCTCACCCTCCCCTGATGCCTGTGACCCTCCTTCCAGTCTCCACTTTGCACACCAGAGACGGTGAGAAGGCCTCACCAGAGAAGCACCTCCAGAGCTCCCAGAGCCCCTAGTTCCTGAGAGAAGGAAGGGTCCACCCCTTCCTCTCCCCTGCTCCTCCCTACCTGTCCAGCCTGGAGTGCAATGGCATGATCTCGGCTCACCGCAACCTCTGCCTTCCGGGTTCAAGTGATTCTCCTGCCTCAGCTTCCCGAGTAGCTGGGACTATAGGCATCTGCCACCAAGTCCAACTAATTTTTTTGTATTTTTAGTAGAGATGTGGTTTCACTATGTCGTTCAGGCTGGTCTCTAACTCCTGACCTCAGGCGATCCACCTGCCTCAGCCTCTCCAAGTGCTGGGATTACAGGTGTGAGCCACCATGCCCAGCCCCTTATTTTCTTTAAGAGCCTCTTGTGCTTTGAGGATAAACCACAGGTGATGGCCCCTGCGTGCTGATAGAAAGCCCCCCTGCTTGTCGTTGGGGCTGGGCGGCACTCATCTGCCCCACTTAATGGAGAGGGGGTTCCCTGAGGCCCTGCGGGGCTGCTATGAGCAGCAAGCCCCACCCTGTGCACACTGCCCAGTGCCCTAGGGCCCGCTGAGTGCCAAGCCTGTAGTCCCAGGGACGTGCCTGTGTCCCTGTGGGCGGGCGCCCCTGGAGATTGGCCCTTGTGACAAGAGTTCAACAGGGTATGTCCTCAGGGCCTCTGGCACTCCCCCTGTGTTACCAGCACTCCTCCCAGGCAGGGCACATCCTGGCTCTCAGCCCCGCTGTGGGTGTTCTGAAACGTGGGCTCTGTGGCTCCTTGGCCTGCAGCACAGGGTCTCTGTCGACTGCCTTCTTGGGGCTGCTGCGATGGCATCATGGGCCCAGGGAGAAATTTAGTTTCAGCTGCAGACTGGGCATCAGAAGGCTGCGCCTTGCTAAGGCAGGCAGGAAAGCTTCTCTGCCACCGGAGCTCCTGGTCCAGCCTCACGCTCTGTTGTCCCTGGGGGGAGGCCAAGGCTGGGCCCTGAAAGGCAGGGCAGGCATGGAGGGCAGAGGAAAACTCTGCCAGAGAGGCTGCTCCAGGGCTCCCAGCACCCATGGCTCGGCCAGGCCATGGGGAGCAGCCCCTGCAGGCCCTCTCCATGGGGGTTGCTCCTCAGCACCCAGGTTCTCTCCTGAGGTCCCCCTTCCCAGATGCTCTGACTGCCTGGCTTCTGTGCTCCCTGGGGTCTCATTCACCTTCCAGGTGGAGGAGGGGGACCCTAAGCCTCCAGGGGTTCCCCTGCAGTCTCCATTCTAGTCCCATCCCACAGGGAGTGGGTGGTGGGTAGCTCTGGGGGTGCAGTGAGTGAGTGCACAGCCTCCCCAGCTCTAGGGTGGAGTCCCTGTGAGGGGGTCCCAGCTGAGTGGAGGAGTGGGAGAGACTCTACCAGCATTGCCAGGTCAGGCTGAGGGTACCCGGTCCTCGGGTGACTATGGTAGGGGAGGAAGAGGAGGCCCTACTCGGGCTCCTGGGAGCTCTCCAGGGTCCTGGAAGGCCTGAGGGAGCTACTTCAGCCTCTCCCAGGCTGCCCCTGGGGCCCTGCCCCTCCCCGCTCCTCCCATCTGTCAGTGTCCCCTTCACCCCTCACCTGCCTGTTCCTGGGAGCTGCCTGGGCACTCTGGGGACCCTGGCTGTGCTCAGCAGCCCCCCTGGGACTAGAGCCAGAGCCCTTGTGGGGAGGTGTGGGGAGGCACACTTGCCAGGAGCACCTGGGGAAAAGGCTCTGGCCTGGCTGCTCCACGTGGGGTGTCTGAGGCCCCTCGTGCTTCCCCCTGCAGAGTGCCCTGTGGGGACATTTGGAGTGAACTGCTCGGGCTCCTGCTCCTGTCGGGGGGCCCTCTGTCACGGGGTCACAGGGCAGTGCTGGTGCCCGCCAGGGAGGACCGGGGAAGACTGTGGAGCAGGTGAGTGCGGCGGCAGCCCCAGTTCTGCCTCCCGGAATACAGGGCTCCGAGCTGGTGGGGCCCTGAACTGAGGTGTCCTGGCCCTGTGGATCCCAGACCTGTCTACAGCAGGAGTGAGAGCTCATGGTACACTGCCTGGGGTAGGGAGTGGGGGTCTGTGGCTG
This sequence comes from Saguinus oedipus, assembly GCA_031835075.1. Taxonomy (NCBI): domain Eukaryota; kingdom Metazoa; phylum Chordata; class Mammalia; order Primates; family Cebidae; genus Saguinus; species Saguinus oedipus. The sequence goes on along the minus strand of CM063175.1, from coordinate 41,168,230 downwards.
CCCCACCAAGTCTTTGGGGCCTGCAGGCTGCACTCCCGGGCTGCTCCCTCTGCCCGAGGCTCCCAGTCTAACTGGCTGGGTTCCTTGTGTTGCCAGCTGAACTGTGCCTGGGGCTGTGCCTGTGCCTGGGGCCGGGGCTTCTCTCCTGTGGGTGGGTGCCCCGAAGCCTGCAGCCCCAGGAGGTACCTGGGGCGTCTGCTGACCAGAGCCTCTCCCCTCCCCCGGGGCAGGCTAAGATGGTAACAGTGGTCCCGCCTCCTTGGCTGTGGCTCCGGGGGCATCGTGCCATGTTATGTGTATTGATGTATTGAGCAAGGGCAGCTCTGGCACTGACTGGCCATGGGGGTTGGGCACTAGATTGTCCCGAGGGCCGCTGGGGGCTGGGCTGCCAGGAGATCTGCCCAGAGTGCCAGCACGGTGCCCGCTGTGACCCTGAGACTGGAGCCTGTCTGTGCCTCCCTGGCTTCGTTGGCAGCCGCTGCCAGGATGGTGAGTGAGCTGTAGCCACCCCTGAGCCTGTGACCCGGGGTGGGCAGCCAGGCCCCCACTCACCCTCTCTCACCTGCCTTCAGTGTGCCCAGCAGGCTGGTTTGGTCCCAGCTGCCAGACAAGGTGCTCTTGTGCCAATGATGGGCACTGCCACCCCGCCACTGGACGCTGCAGCTGTGCCCCTGGGTGGACCGGCTTTAGCTGCCAGAGAGGTACAGGGTTGCCCTTTGTCCAGATGTCCCTCCCTTCCTTGCCCCTGGAGAGGCCTCCTCCCAGGGGCCAGGAGGAATGGGGGCTTGTAGGAGGCCACGCCCTAGTCCTGAGGTGCCCCTGTGCCTGACTTGGCTGTGGCCTGCAGTAGGGCCTGCACTGGGTGACCCCGGGTTCTTTCGCAGCCTGTGATAGCGGGCACTGGGGACCTGACTGCAGCCGCCCCTGCAACTGTAGCACTGGCCATGGGAGCTGCGATGCCGTCACTGGCCTGTGTGTGTGTGAGACTGGCTACGTGGGCCCGCGGTGCGAGCAGCGTGAGTCCTGGCCCTGGCTGCAACCCTCCTGTTCTCGCACACACACACGTACACACATGCACACTGGGCTGGCCCAGGCCTGCCTTCCTGTGCCTTCCCTGAGCTTTCCCAGCCCCCACCACACCACTCCACAGCCTGGACCAAGGCCCCACCCTCCCACCAACCTGCACCAGGCTCACCCAGAGCCCCAGCAGGAAGGGACAGGGCCTGTCCCACTCCCGTGGGAGGCCTGACACCTGGGGGTCAGAGGAAGGGGTCTGCTTAAGACAGGCCAGTGCCCCTCAGTCTGTGCCCCCTCAAGGCTTGGTTGGTGGCACTGGGGAAGGCCTGGGCAGGGTGTCCTAGAGGCAGCCACAGGGGAGGTTCACATCCCTAAAGCTGACACCTGGAGCTCCCTCAAGCCTCCCATGGCGGACAAAGCATGTGAGTGAGCCCAGTCTCCCCTGGGTGGGAAGGGGCTTCTCACAAGCCAGCCTGTCCCACAGTCCTGAGGATGGTGGTGAGGCTGGGGCACAGCTGGGTTAGGCTCCTGGGCCTCAGGCTGATGGGGGGCTGGGCCGTGTGTTTCAGGGTGTCCCCAGGGCCGCTTTGGGCCTGGCTGTGAGCGGCGGTGCCAGTGTCAGCACGGAGCAGCCTGTGACCACGTCAGCGGGGCCTGTACCTGCCCTGCCGGCTGGAGGGGCACCTTCTGTGAGCGTGGTGAGTTGGGCGCAGGCGGGGGCTGGGCCAGACGGCCCCCAGCATGGGCCCCTCCACCTCACCGCCCGCTGCCCGCAGCCTGCCCGGCCGGCTTCTTTGGCTTAGACTGCCGCAGCGCCTGCAACTGCACCGCTGGAGCTGCCTGTGACGCCGTGAGCGGCTCCTGCCTCTGCCCTGCTGGCCGCCGGGGCCCCCAGTGTGCCGAGAGTGCGTGAGCTCCCTGCTCAGCCCAGGGTGCTGCAGGAGGGGGTGCTGGGTCCTCTGTGGGAGACTCCCTCCTAGGCCTGTCCCGAGTGTCCAGAGCCACCAGGCAGCCCCCTGAGAATGTCACTTTGCTCACTTGGGCCAGAGTGTTGGTCATTTTCTTGGCCACTCTGCTGAGTAGATGGCCTGGACCAGAAGAAGGGGAGAATTGGCGACAGCAGCCAAGGGGACCCCGGCAGATCTGCCCAGCTGCCTGTGATCTGCCGCCAGCCCCTGGGGTCCTGCCTGCCCCAGGCTCTGACCAGCCCTCTCCACCTGCAGCCTGCCCAGCCCGCACCCACGGGCGTAATTGCAGCCAGGTCTGTGCCTGTTTTAACGGGGCCTCCTGTGACCTTCCTATGGGCAGTGCCACTGTGCCCCGGCTGGATGGGGTCCTCCTGCCTGTGGGGTAAGCCCCGCCCAGGAGTCCAGGGACCGGAGTCCAGGCCTGAGTGAGGGTGCTGGCCTCATGCGGAGCCCACAGGACACCTGGCACCTGGGGAAGGGAGGAAGGGGGTATTAGGACCGAGGACTGTGCCTCTCTCCAGGCAGGGATGGTGAGTTCAGGAAGGGCCTGGCAGGTCATCCTAGAGGCACCTAAAAGTCCCTGACCCCAAAGTCCAACATTAGGCTGCAAAGCCAGACGTGCCACGGGGCCAGCTGGCTGGGGCTGCAAGTTGCTCCCTCTTCTCCGGCCCCAGCCTGCCCTGCCGGCCTGTACGGCGACAACTGTCAACATTCCTGCCTCTGCCAGAATGGAGGGACCTGTGACCCTGTCTCAGGCCACTGTGCATGCCCAGAGGGCTGGGCCGGCCCCGCCTGTGAGAAGGGTGAGCGCTGGGCGGCAGAGGAGGGGCGTTCCCCAGTGTGGGTGGTGCAGCCCAGCCTGCAGGCCTAAGAGGGCTCCCAGGTTGGGGGGCAGTGCCCTGGGGTGTGGGCTTCGGGCCTGTGTGCAGGAAGCACAGGCTGGGGTCTCCTGGGTCCCAGGAGGCAGGACTGTCACCCTCGTCCTGCGTCCTGCCAATGTCAGAGCTGCCGGTTGAGCACCGAGGGTTCCCGATGGGAGGGTCTCGAGCCAGGAAGCTAACCTGTGGGGGTGGAGTGCCGCTGCTTTGCCTGGCGGGGGTGTGTGGCCCTGGCCAGCCAAGTGGTGGGTGGAACGGAAAATGCTGTGGGGCTCAGGGGCCGTGCCTGTTTCCTGCGTGCGGAGAGAGGCCCCTTCACCCCTTGTCCTGGAGCCTGTGCTGGCTGGGGGCCTCCAGCTGGGGAGGGTCCAGCCGCGGCTGCCGTGCCAGCAGAGCCTGGTCCACTGGAGCCCAGACACTCGGGCACCCGGGCAACACCGCCCGGTTCCTCGCAGTCCCCGCCTCCCACCGAAGCCCCTGACACCAGCTCCCTTCCAGCAGGGGTGCCTCCCCACCACTCGGGTGCAGGCTGGGCGGCCCCTTGGGTCTGCTGTCTGGGGGAGGCCTGGGCCCGCAGCTGGCCTCAGGGCTCTTTCTGGTTCCCATCACCTCGGTGCTGAGCCCTGGCTGCCATCCCCACCTCCCTTCTCACTTTCCTTGGGGCGGGGCTGCCAGAGGCTGAGCTCCTCCTGTCTGTCCCGTCAGCCCTCCTGTCTTTCCTGTCCCTGCAGCCTGCGCCGAGGGCACATTCGGGCCTGGCTGTGAGAGGCGCTGTGCCTGCCGGCGGGGAGCCCCCTGCCACCACATCACCGGGGCCTGCCTCTGCCCCCCGGGGTGGGGGGGCTCCAGGTGTGAGAATGGTGAGCACAGCCCCCAGTTCAGCTGGCACTGGATGGGTCCTACCCACAGTGCCCGCTCCCGGCCTGTTCCAGCCTGTGGTTCCCCAGGGGCCCCTACCGAGAAGGCCTCCCTAGCCCTCATGTTCCTGCAGCCTGTCTGCGGGGCTGGTTTGGAGAAGCCTGTGCCCAGCGCTGCAGCTGCCCGCCCGGTGCTGCCTGCCACCATGTCACCGGGGCCTGCCGCTGCCCCCCTGGCTTCACCGGCTCCAGCTGTGAGCAGAGTAAGGGCTCCCAAGCCCCCACCCAGAGGAGGGGCTGGGTGGGGGGAATCCGGAGATGCTGCCCGTTCCTTGGCTGGGCTGGGCCTGGACCAACCCAGCCTGTTTGCACCCAGCCTGCCCGCCTGGCCGCTTTGGAGAGGACTGTGCGCGGATGTGCCGGTGTCCTGGTGAAAACCAGGCCTGCCACCCTGCCACTGGGCTCTGTGAGTGTGCTGCTGGCTACCATGGCCCTGACTGCCGGCAAGGTGAGTGCTGCCCGGGCCCCCAACGAGCTCCAGAGTCCTGCCGGCTGTGCTGGGCCCCAATTCCCCTGGTCCCTGGGAAGGCCCTTGTCTGGGGTTGGAAGACGGGGCATATGGGGGCCTCACGGGAGCTGCCGTGCTGTGTTCAGCGGCACCAGGGAAGCCTCCAGCCCCTCTCCCTGCAGCCGGCCCTCTCCCTGCAGCCGGCCCCCTCTCCCTGCAGCCGGCCCTCTCTCCCTGCAGCCTGCCCCCTCTCCCTGCAGCCGGCCCCTCTCCCTGCAGCCGGCCCCTCTCTCTGCAGCCGGCCCCCTCTCCCTGCAGCCGGCCCCTCTCTCTGCAGCTGGCCCTCTCTCCCTGTAGCCGGCCCCCTCTCCCTGCAGCCGCCCCTCTCCCTGCAGCCGGCCTCTCTCTCTGCAGGTTGCTCGCCCGGGCGGTATGGGCCAGGCTGTAAACAGCTGTGTAGGTGTCTCAACGGGGGCTCCTGCGATGCAGCCACAGGGACTTGCCGCTGTCCCGCCGGGTTCCTCGGTCCCGACTGCAGCCTCAGTGAGTGGCTGGTGGCAGCAGGGCTGGGTGGCACCTCCTGCATCTCCGGGGTAGGGCCAGTAGCCTGCAGGAGGACAACTCCTCTGCCCACCTCCCTGCCCGTCGACCCCTTTGGCTGGGCCTGGCTGCTAGTGGTGTTCAGGCAGAATGGACCTGCCGCCCTGTGGGTGCCTATGTGGCCCCAGGTCCCCACCAGGCTTCCAACAGCTCTACCCCTGCACCTGCCGTGCCTGGTGACCTGTGCCATGTCCGCCAGGGGCTTGAGCACAGCCAGGCACAGAGGTCAGCCGGGCAGAGGTCAGCCGGGCACAGAGGTCAGCCGGGCAGAGGTCAGCCGGGCAGAGGTCAGCCGGGCAGAGGTCAGCCGGGCAGCTTAGCTGTGGCCTAATGTCCTGCTGGGAAATGTGCCTTTTCCCTGCGTCCTGCAGGGCCTTTCCAATTCTGGGACACCAGCAGAGCTGGCGGGGTGGGCTGGGGCGGCAGTGAGTCACTACAGAGCGGGCAGCAGCAGCTTGGTCCCTGCAGGGCCTACAGGTGGAGGGGAGATGACTGGGTGGCTGCGTGGTAGCTGGCTGGCCCCACCCCGTCTGGGGCAGACACAGGGTCACCTCACCCCGTCCCATCCCATCCCACTTTTGGGGCTGGCCAGGCAGGGAGAGAAGGGAAGCTAGGCACCCTCACCTTCCTCCCCGGCAGCCTGTCCAAAGGGCCGCTCCGGCCCCAACTGCACCCACGTGTGTGAGTGTGGGCAGGAGGGATCCTGTGACCCTGTGACCGGCACCTGCTTCTGTGCCCCGGGAAGAGCCGGCGTCCGCTGTGAGCGAGGTGAGTGTTCACTGGAGGGCGTGCTCACTGGCCCTTCACAGAGATGTCACTGGATTAGCCATGGGGACGCTGGAGGGATGGCCCAGCCCAGGCTCCTACACATTCTGGCTGCCACCTGCTCCCCACTTGACCCTGGGGCTGAGGTGAGACTGCTGTAGCGTGTGTTGACTGTACTGCCCTACTTGGGGGAATGGGCGTCCCAGGCCACCCCAGCCCCTGCCTCCACACTCGGCCCCTGGGGCTCAGGCAACCCAGTGACCTCATCCTCATCATGGTGACTGTGGGGGCTGCAGGCCTGCCCGGCCCCTCAAAGGAGGGATTGGTGGCCGCCTTCTGCCTGAGGGCAGAGTCCTTCTGGCCCTTTCTGCCAGGCCCAGGGACCCCTGGTCCCACCCTTAGTCTACTTCACGGGGCTCACTGCCCCAACATCAGTTCTTTGGGGCTCATTGGGAGCCTTTGGCAGCAGAGGGTTAGGTCGGGAGGTAGCCTGGCCCCGCCTCACTCCCAGGAAGGGTAGTGCTGTCAGACCGGTCATCAGGTATCAGGCTGTAGCAGCAGGGCTGTGGCCCGCCACCTCTGAGCCCACGGCAGCCCGGCCACGCTTCTTCTCAGGCCTGGAGGATATATACTCACTCCCAAGCTGGAGACAGCTGGTCCACAGGGGGCCGCTGCCTCCAGGAAGCCCTCCCGCAGGCTCACCCAGGCCCTCCATCACTCAGCCACCCTTGGTTCCTAGACCAGGCCTGGTGCTTGCAGCCTGAGATGACCAATGAATGAGAGGTGCCACTCCCTGCCATGTGCCCGCCCAGCAGGTGAAGACTGGCACTGATGGGCCTCAGGAAGCATTTGCTGACTGTCAGCCTGTGGGGACATGTCCCCAGAGAGAGCCCAGCCCTTGGCCAGAGCTCCAGGACGCACCTGCTTTCTGTTCCCAGGCTGCCCCCAGAACCGGTTCGGTCTGGGCTGTGAGCATATCTGCTCCTGCAGAAACGGGGGCCTGTGCCACGCCGCCAATGGCACCTGCTCCTGTGCTCTGGGCTGGATGGGGCCACATTGTGAGCTGGGTGAGTGTATGGGGCCGAGGGACCCCAGCATCCCTTCGGGATGTGCCCTGGGCTGCCACAGCCTTGGGCAAGGCTGGTGCCTGAGGGACCGTCCTCCTGCCCCACCCACCCTGCTCTGTCCCCAGCTTGTCCCCCTGGGCGCTATGGAGCCGCCTGCCGTCTGGAGTGTTCCTGCCGCAACAACGGCACGTGTGAGCCTGCCACGGGCGCCTGCCGCTGCGGCCCCGGCTTCTACGGCCAGGCCTGCGAGCACCGTGAGTTTCAGGCCTGAGCAGCTGGGCTGGGGATCCCTCTGAGCCACTGTGCGCTCCTCCCGTGTGGGTGAGCTGAGCAGCGTTAAGTGGCAGGGGGTCAGCAGCGGTGGGGAAGGATGAGGGAGGGCAGGGGGTCAGCAGCGGTGGGGAAGGATGAGGAGGGCAGGAGGGGCTTCTCACGGGTCCCTGAATTGGCGGGTTTTACTCACTCTGGGCAAACTGGATGTTTCTGCCACCGTGTTCCCTGGGCTCGTGGTAACCGGCATCCTCCTTCAGCCTGTCCCCCTGGCTTCCACGGGGCTGGCTGCCAGGGGGTGTGCCAGTGTCAACACGGAGCCCCCTGTGACTCCATCAGTGGCCGGTGCCTCTGCCCTGCCGGCTTCTACGGCCACTTCTGTGAGAAGGGTGAGTGCTTCATGCCTCTTTCTCTCCCCAGCCTGAACCCCCACTCCCTGGCCCCATCCCTCTGGGCGTAGGGCAGGAGGGGGACACTGAGCCCACTGCCCTCACCAGGGTGTGAGCCAGGCTCTTTTGGAGAGGGCTGCCGCCAGCGGTGTGACTGCGATGGGGGGGCACCCTGTGACCCTGTCACCGGCCTCTGCCTTTGTCCGCCTGGGCGCTCAGGAGCCACCTGTAACCTGGGTGAGTCTGGGATCCTGCCCAGGAAGGTCATGGGTGTGGGTCTCCATCGGTGACCAGTATCAATCAGTTTGGCCCTACCTGTGCCAGTCCTGGGCTGGGCACTGTGCTCTCCTGTGGCCTCTGCACCTTGCCCATGTGCCCTGGGGGTGGAGTCAGCTGCTGGGACAGGCAGTGCCCAGCACGTCGCTCCTGCTGGAGGCTTAGGCCAGGCTCTGCCCTGTGGCCGCCCATAACATCCCAGGAAGGCCATGGTCATGATGGGGGCTCCAGTTGAGTGGAAAGACTTCTCTGATCTGCCAGTTGTGGATGGGAGGGCATCGAGGGGGCTGTGGCCCCTCCAGCCCAGAGAGCCCCACCTGAGGATAGGAGGGGCCCTGCTGCTGGGGCTGCATACCTGGCCTTGTGGCTCTCGGGCCTGCTGTGCCCTGAGGGGGCATCCCTGACCACTGACTCCCATTTGCCCTCCTGGGGCAGGGCAGGCACATAGTGACTCTGGGTGTGTACCTAGGGCCTGGGCTTTCTCAGGCAGGGGATCACAGGCTGCAGAGTGTGGCAGAGGAAGGTAGGGCAGGGACTGTTTACCCCTCAGGGGAAACTGAGTTCTTAGCTCCCCCATAACCCTAAGCAGAAGGCTTCACTCCACTTGGGCTCTGCTTGTGGCCCCTAGGCCCAGGGTGCCTGGCCTGGGGAAGGTGGGGATCACGCTCAGGTCCGTCTCTGTGCCCTCACCCCCAGCCCCAGGAAGGCGGGGATCATGCTCAGGTCTGTCTCCCCCTGCCCCTTGCAGATTGTAGAAGGGGCCACTTCGGGCCCAGCTGCGCCCTGCACTGTGACTGCAAGGGTGGGGCTGACTGCGACCCTGTCAGTGGACAGTGTCACTGTGTGGATGGCTACATGGGACCCACGTGCCGGGAAGGTGAGCTGGGCTCCTGTTGGGGGGTGGGGAGTCACCATCCCCCAGTCAGCATCGGCTCCATCCTGGCAAGGACCCGTCTCTCACCCACTGCAGAGTTGGCTGGGCCACCCTATGGCTGTTCAGCCACAGCGAATGTCATCTGTCCCTGCCCGGTACCCGGAGTGTCACTTGGCTTCTCACTGGTGGAGTGTGAGCTTCCCAGTCACTTAACCAGGGGACAGGGGTGGGCTATGCTGCCAGCTGGAAGCAGCCCATCCTTCCCAGCCCCAGAAGCTGAAAGGGCAGGCTACAAACTTCCAAGGGGGCCTGAAGAGGGCCGTGACCCCATGGCAGGACTGGGTCACCCAGTATGGATGGACGCTGGCCATCCCCCCCACACCCCACACACGTGCACCAGGGTGTGAAGGTGTGTCTGTGCACAATAGGCAACATTGTGGGCAGCAGGGTGTGTGTGCACATGTGCCAGGATGTGTTGGCAGCCAGTGTATGCCAGTACATGCACGCAGTCCTGACGGGCAGCAGACGCCTTTGTGTGCCGCTGTGTCCTGTGTCCGTCAGTGTGTGAATGTGGCCAGTGCGTCTCTGCAATAGTGCACGCAAGTGTGGCGGGGGGCACAGGCCTGTGTGCCAGGCATGTGTGAGCGTGCTCCAGCACCTGTGTGCAGGTGGCTCCTCAGCCCCTAGAGCCCTGAGGCTGTGCTGGAATGTGCTGTCTGTGAGCAGTGCTTTCAGGATGCCCCACTGGCCGGCCCAGGCTTTGCTGCTGCCCCCACGCCTCCTGTGTACCCCCTAGTGGTGTTGGGCAAGGTGGTCTCAGCAGAGGGAAGTGAGAGGCAGTCTTGGGGCCTGAGCAGGGCAGGACATGTGGGCAGGGCAAAGGCGGGGCTCCAGGCTGTAGGCTCTGCCTTTTGGCTAACTAGGGATTTCACACTTGGGGTCCTCAGCTTTGAGACCCCCAAATACAGTCTTGACGCTGTGTATGTGTGCATCTCTTTGTGCTGCTCCAAGGTAGTCCTGATTGCATACTGTTCAGAGCCTTAAGAAGGATTCCCCATCTCAGTGGAGCGGGGCGGGGCGGGGCGGGGTGAGGAGGGGTGGGGTGGGGTGGGGTGGGGTGAGGAGGGGCGGGGCGGGGCAGCAGCCTGTGCGCTGGTGCAGGGGACAAAAGGCTGCCCGCAGCGGCATCTAGTGGTCAGCTCTGGTACTGCACCGCGGACTGCTGGGTGCCTGGGCTAGGTGCCGGGGCAGTGCCTTGACATTGAGCTGGAGGTCTCAGAAGCCTGGGGCCTCATGGGCAGGGTCTTGCTGGGTGTGGTGAGTCCTGGGTCCTGAGCCCTCCCCTGGAGTGGACTTGGCTTGGCATTGGGTAAAGCCCCTATGTCGAGGGTAGCGGGGCTTGGAGGAGCTGAGAGCTTTCCTTTGGGGATAGGGAGAGAGCCCCCACCCACCGCCACGTGCAAAGGAGTGAGAAGGGAAGGAGGCTGTGTGGGGGAAGTGGAGGTCCCTGAAGGCCTGGGGGCGGGTCATGCCTTGCGGCCATTACTGTGGCCCACTCAGGGCTAGGGGTGCTAACATGGCCTGGTCTCTATCCCCTCCAGGTGGGCCCCTCCAGCTCCCCGAGAGCCCATCCCTAGCCCAGGGCCCAGGTAAGGCATGTGGGGAATGCCCACGGGCTTGCCAGGAGGGTGGATCATGGCAAAGTCAAAGAAGAGTGCTTAAGTATAATCTGGGCCCCACAAGGCAGTGGCTGTTCCTGGGGCCCAGAGACCAAGGCCAGGCCAGAGCTGGGAAGGACGGTGGCCCCCTCTTCCTTCCCCTGCTCTGCTGGGCTGAGCTGCTAGTGGAGGGGTGGGAGGGGCAGGTGCCAACCCAGAACCCAGTCTGTTTGGGGAGCACCCACCCCACACTGAACTGGCCTTTCTCCTTTCCCCAGCGGCCGCACTGCCCGCCTCCAGCAGACCCTCATCCCGGAGCAGCGGACCAGCGAGGCACTAGCAGAGGCAGCCCTGTGGAGCCCACCTCTCGAGTCCCAGCCAGAGGGGACCCAGGCCTTTGGTGACCACTGAGAAGGACAGTGCATGGGACCAGAGCTCCTGGAACTGCCGTTCCTGAGGGCCGCAGAGAGCCGTGGACAGCCGAGCAACCCGTCACTCTTAGAGGCTGGCGTGGCCCTGAGGAGTGAAACCTCACGTGGACGCCAGAAGAGAGGCCCCTCCCTGCTGGCTCTGCAGAACCCAGGGGCACGCTCCTGGCCTGGGCTAAGGAAGCCCTGCTCTCCCTGAGGCATTGAGTCAGACGGAGGACGGGTGTGGGCACCAGTGTGGGCACAGAGCCACTGTCCTCACGCAGACTTTTTGGTGCTAGGCCCTGGGACTCGAAGCCTGCCCGTATTTATGTAAAGGTATTTATGGGCTGCTGCACAGCCCTCGAACCCCGGGGTCAGCTGGCAGCTGCCCGCTGCCTCCCGCCGATCCCCAGAACCCGATTCAGGTCTGCAGGGCCCTGCCGACGTGGGTACCATGTTATTGGATACGATGAGTTCTAATTTCTCTTCGAAGAATTACTACGTCAGCATGTTCAGCTCTCTAATTCTTTTTCTTTCTTTTTTTTTGAGACGGAGTTTCGCTCCTGTTACCCAGGCTGGAGTGCAATGGCGCGATCTCGGCTCACCGCAACCTCCGCCTCCTGGGTTCAGGCAATTCTCCTGCCTCAGCCTCCCGAGTAGCTGGGATTACAGGCATGTGCCACCATGCCCAGCTAATTTTTTGTATTTTTAGTAGAGACGGGGTTTCACCATGTTGATCAGGATGGTCTCGATCTCTTGACCTCGTGATCCACCCACCTCGGCCTCCCAAAGTGCTGGGATTACAGGCGTGAGCCACCGCGCCCAGCTAGTTCTTTAATTTTCTATTTTAAAGTTTAACTTCCTTGCAATTCCTTCTCCACCAGTTCTAATCAGTCACATGTGCTCCGCTCCCCCACTCCATCCTGACTCATCCCGGTCACCTGCTCACCCCCGGCTACCTGCTCTGACAGGCCCGTAACTGTCCTTCCGCCAGAACACCCCCCTGCCACTCCAGCTCGGCCCCCTACTCTTTTTTAAACGGCCATTTGGGATTAGTCTAGCTTGTGCGGTCTAACCCTAGCCAGTAGGGGGCGACACCGCAGTCGGGGTGACCCCCCAGGCCTGTGCGGCCATCACTGCTCCATCCACGCCCCCGAACCCTTCTGTGGAAGTAAACCGCCCTGCTGGGAGGATTCATCTTCGAGTGTTATTTGTTTTGCGGCATCGACATTTTACTTACAACAATTCCGGGCGCTCGTCGGGGTTCACCGAGCTCCTCTGGGTGCTCTGGGACCCTCTCTCATGAGGAGGTGCGTCCTGTGGGCTCACTATGCAGCAGCCTCGTGGGAAAGGGGTGGGGACCTGCCGGACATGACGAACAAGCCCGGCCTCTCAGCAACTTGAACAACAAAAATACTGTGGCAACTAAGCGACTCTGTGCATAAACCAGGAGAAAGATGCCGTGGGATGCGGTCAGGTATTTCCTTGGTGGGGACCAAGGTAAGAAAAGCTGAGAGGGGGGAATGGGTGGGGGTAGGGGGGAGGGTAGGGGATGGGGGAGAGGGTGGGGGAGGGGAGGGGAGGGGGGAATGGGTGGGGGTAGGGGTAGGGGGAGGGGAGGGTATGGAGGAGAGGGCGGGGGGAGGGGGAGAGGGGTGCGGGGAGTGTTGGGGAGGAGAGGGAGGGTGGGTGGGGTGGTGGGGGGAGAGGGGGTGGGGTGGGGGTAAGGGGTGGGGGGAGAGGGAGGGTGGGGGGAGAGGGTGGGGGGAGAGGAGGCCAGGGAGTGGGGGTAAGAGGGGCAGGGGGAGGGGTGGTGGGAGGGAGGGCAGGCAGGGGGGTGGGGGAGAGGGGGAGAGAGGGCGGGCTGGGGTGTGCAGTAAACTATTCCTTGGTCGGAATATATGAAGGCAAGAAAAGTCTCGGGGTGGGGGCGGTGAAGTATTCCTTGGTCAGGGTGGCTTGAAGGTTAAAAAGACGTAAGATGTCTTTTAGGGAGAATTGAATCTCGCACAAACCTCCAATAGTAGGGGAGGCTAGAAATCTCCAATAAGGGAAATGGGGTCTCACCCTAAAAGGTGAGAAATCTGCAGTAAGGGAAATTGAACCTCACCCCAAAACCAGCAAGATGGGGAATACCCCAAGCAAGCCAGGGAGGAAGAAGGACAAAGACGGAAAGGACGAGGTTCCCCTTGGTACCCCGAGGTCTCCTGTGAAAATACTGGAAGGGTCATGAAAGGACCAAACAGAAGGAAAAGCCAGAGATGATAAAATGTTGCTGTTTTATTCGGACTCAGGGACGCGTCCTCAAGCCCTCAATCTTCCGGTCAAAGGTCGGGTCGAATGAGGATGTAACGTGCCGCCTTCTAATCCAACGTGTGAATGATGAATGTCTAGTGCCTCAAGAGGGACGGGACTGTGCTCTTCGTTGGAGGCAGGGACCTGTCTTCCTTTTCCCCTTAGAAACAAATCGGGAAGAATCCAGTCTGGCAGCTCAGAAGGAAAAGTCAGAGAAGCCAGTCCCCAAAGACTCCAGCGCATGGGACCGCCTGGATCATCTTTCCCCGCTCAGGACCCCAATCCTGCTCCTCGAGCGGCTGCTGCCCCCTCAGATCCCATTATAACTCTGACTGTCGGAATCACCATCCCGTGAGCCTGTTTCCTCCCAGCCTAAACACCCCTCTCTAAAAGCCTGAGGTAGAACAATGGGGATGATATTCAGAATTTCCCATGTCCCCCCACACCTAAAGAGTCAGCTCTCTCTTCCCTTTGAAAGGGGTACTGCAGGGAGTGGGGGTGGGAGGCACTGGCTTTGTAAATGCCCCCTTAACGAGCTCGGAAGTCCGGAATTTGAAAAGGGAGCTTAAGCCATTACTAGATGACCCTTACAGAGGGGCAGATCGAATTGACCGATTCTTAGGACCTCAGTTGTACACGTGTGTGGAGTTGATGTCCCCCTGGGGCACCCTCTTTTCAGGGGAAAAAGAGTACGATTTGCAGGGCTGCTGTGGCAGTTTGAGAGCTTGAGCTTCCTCCCGGTCAAAACGTTCCTACTGCGGACCAGAAATTCTCCGCCTGAGACCCCTGCTGGGATAGTGACGACTGGAAAGCATGCAGGGCCTCAGGGAGGTGACGATGAAAGGATTCGGGCATCAGTACCCTGAATTCAAAACCTTCCTAAAGCATTTGCTATACAACAGAAAAAGGATGATGGAAGGGCCGTAGGTTCCTAGACAGACTGAGGGAGCAAGTGAGGCAATACGCAGGCCTGAATTTGGATGACACCCTTCAGCGAGGAATGTTGAAACTCCAATTTGTCACTAAGAGTTGGCCAGACATTTCAAAAAAATTCCAAAAGATAGAAAATTGGGAAGACCGTCTCATGAGAGAGCTTGTCAGGGAAGCTCAGAAGGAGAGACGAAGAAAAGAAAAAGTGAAGTCATCCGCCTTCCAACAGAGGGCTCCAAACCCGGGTACTTTACACAGAGCTCCCAGGGAGCAGAAACTGGAAAGGGTCCAAAGTCTCCTTTGAAGGACCCTAGGATTCATCTGGAAGACCAACGCCCTCATTTACCGGATCCCCTAAAGAGTTGGGGGAGCGGAAGCAAAGAATCCCAGAACTAAGCGGGAGGAAGGGCAAGCCAGGTGCTACAGACGTGGGAGGACAGGTCACTTCAAGAGGGAATGTCCCCAGCTAAGGAGAAAGAAGCCCTTTCACGCCTGACTTCCGAGCAAGAGTGGGGGGTCAGGGGCTCTGTCTCTTTTATCTTGAGTCCCAGCAGGAGCCCTTGATAAATTTGGAGGTGGGGCCTAAGCATGAGCTCATCACCTTTTTGGGCGATTCGGGAGCCGCCCGCTCCTGTTTCTCCCCCCGACGCCCCGACCCTGTCTAATGTTGTCTGCTCCTCAGAAGAACTTTTAGTCTCTGGGGTAAAGGGGGAAGGATTTTAAACAAGGATTTAGAAAGCACAGATGTCAAATACCAGGATCGCTCAGCTCATACTCAGGGTTCGTTAATCCCTGGAGCGGGGACCGACTTACTAGGCTCTAATTTTAAGGTTAGGCATAGGTCTACAAATTAGCCGAAGAGGGTTTCTTTGTTAAATCTTCTCATCCCTGCAGATGAAAAATGTATTAATCCTAATGTCTGGCCCCTAGAGGGGAATGGAGGGAAACTCCGGGGCTCTCCAATCCACACCAAGCTGAAGACCCCAGGAAAAGCAGTAAGAAGAAAACAATACCCTATTCCATTAGAGGGCAGAATAGGGTTGAAACCTACATATAATCAAAGACCTTATTAAAGACAGGCCTCTCAAGCCCTGTATGTCCCCTGTAACACCCCAATACTGCCAGTCAAGAAACCAGATGGGTCATAGCAGCTGGTACAGGACCTTAGAGCTGCCAGCCAGATAGTCCAGACTCCTCACCCCTTGTCCCCAATCCTTACACCATTCTCAGCAAGATTCCATATCATCATCAAGGGTTTACTGCGGTTTCCGTATCATCATCAAGGGTTTACTGCGGATTCCGTATCATCATCAAGGGTTTACTGCGGATTCCGTATCGTCATCAAGGGTTTACTGCGGATTCCGTATCGTCATCAAGGGTTTACTGCGGATTCCATATCGTCATCAAGGGTTTACTGCGGATTCCGTATCGTCATCAAGGGTTTACTGCGGATTCCGTATCGTCATCAAGGGTTTACTGCGGATTCCGTATCGTCATCAAGGGTTTACTGCGGATTCCGTATCGTCATCAAGGGTTTACTGCGGTTTCCGTATCGTCATCAAGGGTTTACTGCGGTTTCCGTATCGTCATCAAGGGTTTACTGTGGATTCCGTATCGTCATCAAGGGTTTACTGTGGTTTCCGTATCGTCATCAAGGGTTTACTGTGGATTCCGTATCATCGTCAAGGGTGTTTACTGTGGTTTCCGTATCATCATCAAGGGTTTACTGTGGTGGACTTGAAGGATGCTTTCTGGGCAAGTCCCCTGGCTGAAGTGGCCAACTATACCTGCTTTTGAGTGAAAGGAGCCTCATTCAGGGCGGGAACAGCATCAATGGGAACAGCATCAATGGGAACAGCATCAATGGGAACAGCATCAATGGACAGTCTTGCCCCAAGGGGTCACAGACGCCCCTAATCTTTCTGGCAGAATCTTAGGTCAAATATTAGAAAACGCTGGCCGGGCGTGGTGGCTCAAGCCTGTAATCCCAGCACTTTGGGAGGCCGAGGCGGATGGATCACGAAGTCAAGAGATCGAGACCATCCTGGTCAACATGGTGAAACCCCGTCTCTACTAAAAATACAAAAAATTAGCTGGGCATGGTGGCATGTGCCTGTAATCCCAGCTACTCAGGAGGCTGAGGCAGGAGAATTGCCTGAACCCAGGAGGCGGAGGTTGCGGTGAGCCGAGATCGCGCCATTGTACTCCAGCCTGGGTAACAAGAGTGAAACTCCGTCTCAAAAAAAAAGAAAAGAAAAGAAAAGAAAAATTGATAGGAATAGGTGCTAAAGAGAATTCAGAAGGAAAATGGATATTGCCAGAGAGAAATGCTATCTAAACCCTTATGAGGGAAAGACTGTCTCAGCTACATCAAAGGACCCACTGGGGCCGCCACGCCACGTGCGATGCAATTCGCAGAGTTTACGGTTGTGTAGGCAGTTGTATGCTGGCCAAGCAGGCCACAGATGGTTGCTCAGTATGCAATAAACGAATAAACTAAAAAAAAGATTGCCTCTGCGGGGCAGGGGGGACATCCAAGCTTAAGGCCATTCCAAAGCATCCGAGTCGATTACACAGAAATGCCTCCCATAGGTCATCTAAAGTATTTACTAGAGATAGCAGATCCCTTCACTCACTGGGTCAAAGCTATGGCCTTTCAAACGCAACAGCCAATAATGTAGTCAAGGCCGTCATTGAAAATATAGTACCCAGGTCTGGACTAACAGGAAATACTGACTCAGACCGTGGGACCCATTTTACCGCTCACACCATTAGAACGTTACCCCAGACACCACACATCAGAGGGGAACACTGTACTCCCTGGCACCCCCTCAGGGAGAGCAGAAAGAATGACTCAGGCTCTAAAGAACCCCTTAACCACTTTAGTCTTAGAGACTTGGTTGCCATGGACCCAGTGCCTTCCTGTGGTCCTGCTGAGAACCCGAACTGCCCTGCGGAAAGACACTGGTCTTTCTCCTTATGAGATGCTCCATGAATTGCCTTATTTACCTGCCACTGCTGACATCCCTACCTTAGAAACAAAAGATCAATTCCTTAAAAATAATATACTTGGTTTAGCTTCTAACTTTCTCCTTAAGAGAGGAGAAACTGAAGGCCTCTGAGCACAGGTGCCGCCCCTGGAGTTCCCAGTGCATCCACATCCGCCTGGGGATCACGTCCTCGTCAAAAGCCGGAGAGAGAAGCTCCAGCTGGCCTGGGAATGACCTTACTTAGCGCCGTAACTACTGAAACCGATGGACCCACCACACCTGAGTCGAGGAAGTGCCACCCCCTCCAGAATCACCAGCCGTAGTCCCAGGGGAAACCCCTAGCAAACTAAAGCTGAGAAAAGTTTAACTCCTTCACCTATTCTATTAAACTCTCTTTCCTCGCTCTGCTGCCGACCGTCTAGTTATGAACTAGAGCCAATTTCGCCTCAAACTGTGACCTTTCATGCTTGCAGTGTTACAGCCTGTGGGGACCTACCTAGTCAGAGACAGCGTTCCACTTCAGAAGATACTTGTGTCCTTCCTGGCTGTCCTCAGACTGGGCATTAATGAGTTGGGACCAACTTGGGGAGATTTCAGCGAAGGCCCCGGTATCCACCAGAAGTCCTGCCCTCTGGACACGGGGCATTCATGCCGTACCTGGTCCAATGCTCTGTGGGCCAGCAGCGAGCAGGGATGGGCTGCCCCGGCCAGTGATGTCATTTCCTAAAACCACACATTCATTTTACTAAAGGAACGGCGTCCCTAGCTGTCAGCTAAACCAGTGCAGTCCGGTACAAATTATTCTCTCAAACCCTCAAAGTTCTTCCCATTCTGCAATCCGGTTCCGCTCGTTACGACGGTTTTTTGGTATGGCAGCTGAGGTTTCAGGAACAGACCCTGTCGGATTCTTTGAGATACGTTTCATTGAGCCCATGAGGGCTACATCTCCCCGGAAGCCTTCTTCCAAAACCTCTCACAACTAAGCAATGTTCCTTCTCCACTGAATGACAAGGCCAAACGAAACTCCGTCTCAAAAAAAAAAGGAAGTTAGAGACTTAAACTTTGGCAATGGAGACAGGACATCAAGATGCAAATGGCTGAAATGGATCAAATGTTCCGCCCGCATGTTAAAAGCAATTGTCATGCTTGTGCTCACAGCAGACCAGAAGCCCAGATGTCCCCTTTCCACTAGGACGGCCCTCCAGTCCACCAGGCATGGGCCTTCTGGTAGCCCTTTTCCAGGATTCTACAGCCTGGGGTAACAAGTCATGCCAAGCTCTCTCACTGCTATATCCTGAAGTTTAACACCCTGCAGGTCGGCCCCGAGGGACATCCAGCTTCCATCCCTACGCTAAGTTCACTTTGCGTCTCTCACGACAAAGAGGAAACTTAGCATTCCTTGGAGACCTGAAGGGATGCAGTGAGCTGAAGACTTTTCAAGAGCTCTCCAGTCAGCCCGCCCTTGCCCATCCGCGAGCAGATGTGTGGCGGTATGGGGTGGACCGTTGGTGGGTCTGCCGCGTGACTGGAGCGGCACTTGTGCTCTAGTCCAGGCGGCTGTCCCTCTCACCCTGGCATTTCACCAACCAGAGGAAGGAAAAATACAACATCGCAAAGCAGGAGAAGCCCCTTAGGGTCTTTCAACGCTCACGTCTATTTAGATGCAATCAGAGTCCCACGAAGAGTACCAGATAGATTTAAAGCTCGAGATGAAGTAGCTGCAGGATTTGAGTCGATATTTTGGAGGGTGACAATTAATAAAAATGCAGATTGGATAAACTGCATTTATTACAACTGACAGTGGTTTATTCACTGCACTAGAGATGCTGTTTAAGGAACAGCTGAACAATTGGGGCCCACCCCACCCATCCCTACCTGAGCATCAGCAGTGCGGGAAGGCAACGTCACAGGGGCAGGAGCTCCCTGGGTGAGGACAGGCCGGCCCTCCCAAGGACTTGGCACTCACAGGCTGAGGCTGACATCTCCTGGAAGAAGAGTGGTACCCAGAGCGGAGGGTAGAGGCCACGACTCGGGGCTCCTGTGGAGGGCGGGGTGGCCAATGGAGAGAATTGCACTCAGACTGCAATGAAGGATGCCTGAGAAGGCCCCCTTAGGATCTGGGCAGCGGCTGTCCACCTCCCTAAAACCAGCCAAGGTAGCTGAGGCCCTAGGGCAGAGGATTTCACCAGCAGGAGGAGGAGGAGTCCAGTGAACTTGATCACTCACAGACAGCAAGGGAGCTGTAGCAGAGAAACGGATGAATGGCTCGCCACAGGGAGACTTTGAAGTGAAACAGTGAAGGGAGGGCAGGATGGGGGGATGCGGGAGCAGACAGAGAGATG
Organism: Saguinus oedipus; assembly: GCA_031835075.1. NCBI lineage: Eukaryota > Metazoa > Chordata > Mammalia > Primates > Cebidae > Saguinus > Saguinus oedipus. The sequence goes on along the minus strand of CM063175.1, from coordinate 41,149,136 downwards.
GACGGGGGTGCAGGCTGAGTGTGGAAAACGCATGCCTTGAAATGAAGCATTCCGCAGATGGGGTGGGTGGATACAGCTCAGGAGGTTCTCCGAGGAACAGCAGGGAGGCGTAAAGAGACAACACAGAAGAAAGATGAACGGAAATGAATCAGGGAAGTGTTCATTCACATGCATCGAACTGCAGCCTGACAGAAAGAAGTCACTGACGTGAAGCAATGACGGCCAAGACGTCCTCAGTTCTGAAAGTGAATGACCTCGGACTGTAAAGTGAGGTGCAAAAACAACATTAAAAAAGCCACAATAACTCGAAGAACATCAGCGTCAAAGATGAACTCTAAAGTGCCCAGAGAAAAAAGGAATAGGAATCAAATGGACCTTAGACTTTATGTGAGAAACACTGAAAGCCAGAAAACTGCGATGTTCTATCTTCCAAGTTTGAAGAAAATATTTTGAAGCCTGAATTTTATGTCCAGCTAAACTATCAAGAGCATGCAAAGTCCATGTTATTCTTGCAGGTTTACCACAGAAAAGCTGGATGTGAAAATAGTCTTAGAGGTGCTCTCCAGCCAGAATACAAAGCAGCCAGGAGGGCGCTCTGAGATCATCACATTTCCCAAATGGCCTAGCAATTCTGAGAATCAGAAGACTCCCATGACTCCACAATGGGAACCCCAGACAGCCTCACCGTGGTGTGAGGGGGTGGGCAGGGAGGCTGGCAGGTACCATTCACTCATCCAGCTCAGTGGAGACGCAGCAGTCCACTACAGGAAGCCAGAAGGCAGGCTGAGCTTCTGACCAGCCGGAGGAAATCTCCGCTATCCAGTGGTAGTCAGGAAAGCAGGAAAACCGAGCTGAATAACTGGAAAACAGGCCCGAAGGTCCTAACGTTAACAGTTCCAAATGATGACGGAAAAACCAACATGTAACTGTGTATGACATAGTTCCAGAGAGTTGGAGGGAGGATTCTGGACGTTCTCTACACACATGATGAATGTTAGAGACGATGATATGCTTATTACCCTGATTTGGTCACCAGATGTTCTATGTATCAAAACATCACAGTGTATCCTGTGAATATCTACAATTATTTGTCAAGTAACAAATTTTTAAAACGGACTAGACTGCATTAAAAATATACTAAATCGTATTTTCACTATAAAAGACATGCTTCCAAGGAGAGAAATACAGACTTGCAGAGTAAATCAAAGGAGAATTAGGGTGGCGTTTGAATATTTCAAGGTGAGAAGCATCGGGACAGTCTGTAAGTACACATACACATATATGCGCCTAACAACGACGCTCAAAAGTTCATCCAGCAGTGATGGGTAGAATAGGTAGAGATGAATTGCTGCCATGAGGGATTTGAATGTGCCCTTTACAAAACCCAGTAGGGTAAGCAAATCAGACATAGCAGCGATAACCTGAAGAAGCTTTGACACACATGGTACATGTGTTTACACTTCCATGTTTACTATGTTCATATGTACACACCTTTTTGGTTTTAAAGATATGTATAAAGTTAAGGGCTGCAAGTACATGGACATACTGCACGGTAGAAAATTCTGGGCTTTGCTGTAGCCATCACTGAATAGTGTACATTCTACCCAATGAAGTAATTTCTCACCGCTCACTCCGTTCCCACCCTCCCACCCTTCCAATCTCCAGTGCTGGTTGTTCCACGCTCTCTGTCCCCCTCTACAGGCTCTCTAGCTCCCACTTCCGAGAGCATGCAGTGTTTGACTTCCTTTCTGAGTTATTTCACTGAAGATGCTGGTCTTCAGGTCCATCCATGTTGTTGGAAAAGTCATGATTTCCTTCTTTATGGCTGAGGAGTGGTCCATGGTGTGTGTATGCATGCAAATACTGCATATGCATACTACGTGGAATGTGCATATATATATAAAATTCACACACACACATGCACACTCACCTCCACACACCACATCATTGTTATCCGGTCATTCACTGATGGACGCTTCGGTTAATTCCGTGTCTTTGCTATTGTGAATGGTGCTGTGATGAACACACAGTAGGGGCATCTTTCTGATATAATGAACTCCTTTCCTTTGGGTACATACCCAGTGTTGGGACTGCTGGATCGAATAGTAGTTCTATTTTTAGTTCTTTGGGAAAAATCCTATCATTTTCCGTATGGGCAGAGTGAGTCCACATTCCCACCAACAGTGCGTAAGCGTCCCTTTGTCTGCATTCACACCACGTTACAGTGTTTGACTCTTCAGTAACAGCCATTCTGACGGGTGTGGGGGCTCACTCTGTCACCCACGTTGGAGTGCCGTCTCAGCTCCACTTCCCGGGTTCAAGTGATCCTCCCACCTTAGCCTCCCAGGTAACCAATACAGGCACATGCCACTGCCCGGCTAAGTTTTGCATTTTCTTTCTGTAGAGACGGGATTTTGCCGTGTTGCCCAGGCTGGTCTTGAACCCCCGAGCTCACGTGATCCGACCGCCTCAGCTTCTCAAAGTGCTGGGATTACAGGTGTGAACCACTGCACTCGGCCTCACTGTGGTTTTAATTGATTAGGAAGCAAGAAAACACCTTGCAAGACTGATTTTTTTAAACACAAAAGGAGAAAAAAAATACAGAATGATAATTAACTACAGACACAATAGAGAAGGCATAAAAAATTAGGAGCAACTATGTACCAATAACTTGGAAAACACTTGGAAAAATGATGAACTGGGGAGAAACGGAAAATGTCAAGACTGGTGTAAGTAGAGTTTAAAAACGCAAAACAGGCTGGGCGCGGTGGCTCACGCCTGTAATCCCAGCACTTTGGGAGGCCGAGGCAGGTGGATCACGAGGTCAAGAGATCGAGACCATCCTGGTCAACATGGTGAAACCCCGTCTCTACTAAAAATACAAAAAATTAGCTGGGCATGGTGGCGCGTGCCTGTAATCCCAGCTACTCAGGAGGCTGAGGCAGGAGAATTGCCTGAACCCAGGAGGTGGAGGTTGCGGTGAGCTGAGATCGCGCCATTGCACTCCAGCCTGGGTAACAAGAGCGAAACTCTGCAAAAAAAAAAAAAAAAAAGAAAAAAAACGCAAACAAGCGGTGGCCTAAGGAAGGGTAAAGAGCCTGGGATAGCTGCTCCTTCCCTCTGCTCAGCCCCAGGAGTCCTGGCCCGGCTGTCGCGTGCATGGATGCACAGGTGTGCGCCATAGGTCTTGTCAACCAGGACTCATAACAGAAATTTTAAATGGAGGAAAAACAGCTCACCTCATCCCACAAAGGCAGTGGAAAGTTGCTTCTAAAACCAAGTGAGGACAGTAACAAGAAAAGGTCACTGTAAAGTCATTCCATGTGTGCAAAAATCCTAAATAAAATATCAGCTATCCACATCAGAGGAGTGTGCAGAGAACGCTGGCATGACCAAAGGGCCTGCATGGACTGCAAGGGAAAGTTCCCATCGGAAGACACGTCGGTGCAGTTGGGTGAGAAGAGAAGTCACATGACAGTCTTGCTAGAAGCAGAAAGAACGTTGGACCGAGTGCGACGCCTGTTTGGGATAGAAATTCCTGGAAACCTGAGAAAGGAACTTTTTTGGATGCTGGTTAGGTGCCACTGTCATGTTTACGGCAGAAACTGATGAACTCAGGTCTGTCCAGTGCTGCTGCCCAGTGGGGCCTGCCATGCCCACCGGGTGACAGTCACTTGGTCCTGCTGAGCCTCCTCCCCGCCTCTTCTCTTCCCAGCCCTGATGTGACATCCTGGGTCTTTGTTAGGTCTTCCCCATCAGAATACAAACTTAGGAGGCAGGGGCTTTGCTGCATTCCTGGACCACCCGGAGCCGGACCTGGGTAGAGCTCGGTGAGTGTCGATATAAGAGTGAATAAAGCAAGAGTCGGAAGATGCCTGCCTCTGCCTCACAGCGCCCCACCGCCCCAGCCGGGCCTGACGGCTGTAGGTGGCACCTTCAGGTGAGGAAAAGCCGATGAGGTATAAGGACCCCGGGGCAGGCAAACCCACTGTGGTTTCCACGGGAAAAGATTATCTCCATAGAAAACAAGAGGCTGACAGACTGTTACAGCTGATAAAGATTCAGCGACCTTGGCAACAACAGCCCGTAAACCGCGGAAAATGTACAGCACGTAGAAAACCTGTAACATCGGCAGTTCAACACCGGCAGTAACCAACCAGGAAACTCCAAATAAGACACCGTTCCGCATGGCAACAAAACCTGCCAATCTAAGGGACTGAATCTGGCAAAACAATTTCTGGATTCTTTCGGTTCTTCTAGTAGAGTTTATAAAGACCTCAGAAGGCCTGAACAAATGACAGCTGGAAGGCAAACGTACGTGAGAAGTACCACTTCCCAGCTATGGCCCAGCGACGGAGCCCAAGGTGGTATCTGGTGAGCAACCTGCCATGTCTGAAGCGGACAAAGGTCTGGGATCAAGAATGGACGAGCCGAGGCAGAGAGAGAACATGGGCAGAGCCAGCAGCCAAGGCCAAGTGTATGCGGAAGGCCAGTCTCACCAACACCAGAGACCTGCACGACACAACACCAGTCTTCGGCCCATGCCCACAGGCACAAGTTGGAGGCAGAGGGCTCTGAGTGAATCCGGGGGTGAGGAGCCCCCCAGGAACCCTTGGGATCCCAGGGCCAGTCCTGGAGCCGGCCGCAGCCCAGGCATCCGAGGCCCCGGGGCCCGGCCAGCAGTGCCTCCACTGCACACCAGGTGGCGCAAGAGGAAGGCATGCGGCTCAGAGCTAGGGAGGGGGAGTCCCTGCAGAGGACACCGCCAGGACAGGGCATGTTCTGGAATGTTCTGGAGGGGCCAGATGTGCAGAGAGCCTCTCGGATGGATCCTAAAACGTGGTTGGGTGAGAGGACGAACTAGGATGAGGCTGTGTGAGCGCGCACCCTGTGTGCAAATTCTCTCCCGGTCACAGGACACCAGCAGGGGCTGCATGGGCTGAGGACTCTGACGGCACAGGGGAGGGGGTGGCCGTGGGGGAGGCGGGGACATGTGGATGGGATGGAGGGATGTGCTCACTGTGGGGCTCCCATCCTGACAGGTGACAGACCCAACTCCGTGCCTAGACAGAGGGGCCGGTGGCCTGTCCAGTCTTCGGCGGTTGTACCAGCCTAGGTGGTGCGGCCACTGGCACGTGGCTTCTGTGCCCCTGTGAACCACACCCCCCTTGCTCCCGGCACCCCAGGGAAGGTGGTGGTGCCTGTCTGGTCCTGGCAGTGTCCACTTTGTGCCTGCCCAGGGCTGGGCACTGAAGTTGCCAAGATGAACCCCAGCCCTTGGCCTGGGCGGCCCCAAGCCTGGTGTTCAGGGTGGCCTTGGGGACCGGGCTCAGTGCAAGGCCCCAGCAGCAGCCCTCCCACTGCCCTGCGCCACAGCCCCTCGGCGCCCCAACCCCAGGCCAGCAGCACCCTGCGGGACGGGCTGGGACACCAAGCACAGCGGGCACCCTCCTTGGGACATAGTCCTTGTTGGCAAGATGGGTGTCTTTAGGGCCTTGACTCCCTGCAAGCCCACCGACCCCAGAAGTGGCAAGAGGGTCTTTGGGCCTGTTTCAACCTGTGCAACAGGAGGGCACTGCCCAGGCTAGGCGGCTTCATGGGAGGGCGGGGTTGAGCAAGCCCTGCCTCCGGGGACCCCTCTCAGCTGAGCTATGGCAGGAGCCCCGTTATATGGGGGTTATAGGCAGGAAATGTCCTCGGGGCCCAACACTGAAAGGACTGGACAGGCCGAGGTTCCATGGGGAGAGAGTGAGCAAGGTGACCCCGGGGAGGGGTGGCTGATCTGGGGGTCCACAGTGGCTCTGTCCTGCTGAGGGGGCCATGGCACCTGGGCCAGTGAGGGCAGCTCCCCAGGCTGAGCAGGTGTCCTCAGAGGATTGTGAGCTGGCATGGGTGCTGGGGAAGGGAGGGACAAGCCCAAGGCCCCTCTCCTGACTCCCCTCCTGACCCTCGGCCTTGCTCCTGCCTGGGCCCCTACACCTCACTGGCAGCCCAGGTCTGCACTTCCTGACTCTACCGGGAGGGGTCTCGTCCTGAGAAGGACTGAACTGGGAGCTCCCCAGGTTGCCCAGATGCCCCCAACAGCCTGGCCACTACCACAGCAGGACTGCCACCCAGCCTGGGCCTGGACCCGTTCCCTGCAGTCTCACCGCCTGCTGAAAGGCAGCCACCTGCACACAGAACTGAAGCTCAGAGGCTGAGTCACCTGCCCCAGGTCACATACGCAAGAGTGAGGTCACAGTGTCCGAGGCCAGGCTTTCCGGACCTGCCTTGCTCCAGGAGCTGAGCATGAACTTGGCAGTGAGAACCGGCAGGAGGCGGCAGGGCAGCTGGGTTTACCCTGGTCACCACACACATACATGGACATGGACACACTAGCACATGCCAGCACACACCAATGCACATGCCAACACACCAACACATATGCCAACACATGCATCAATGCACATGCCCCACCTTGGCGGCCAGTTTGCTCCCACAGCAACTCCAGGAAAAGCCCAGGGAGTAGCAGCAGCCAGTTCACAGGCGGGACAGCGGAGGCTGGAGAGGCTCCTGTGCCGGGAGTGGGGGTGCTGGCCCCATCTCTGGGGATTCTGCTCCCAGGTTCCTCCTCTTTCCCAGAGCCCTGGCTGTGCCCCACCCTGCGAGGCAGCTGCTGACCAAATCCCTGCCCAGGAAAGTCCTGTGTGGGCTCTGAGCCTGGACTGGGCCGTTGCTGCTACCCAGGGTCACAGAGGTCACTGGGAGAGGAGCTGGCCCTCTTCCCACTGTACAGCCCTCCAGACTCCACCTCCTCCCCTGAGCCCTGGTCCAGCAGGCAGGGGCTGGGAGTGGCTGGTTCTCTGAGCCCAGCCCACCTCTCTTGCACCAGGTCCTGCAGCTGCCCCAGGCCTGAGAGGGGTGGAGGGTGGCTTCCTGGTTGGCACCTGGGGTGGATGTACCCCAACTTTCCGCAAGAAGCCAAGGGCCCCAGACCCCGGAGGATGAGGGCAGATTCTCAGGTGTATGCTGGGTGCTCTCTGCCTCAGGACAGCATTCCCCAAGCTGACAAGGGCTTTGGCGTGGGACACAGGAGGGCTGGCAGGGGCTGTGTGGGACACAGGAGGGCTGGCGGGGGCTGTGTGGGACACGGGAGGGCTGGCGGGGCTTCCTGGGACAGAGGGAACCAGTCCTCCTCTTGCCATGCCAGCCCAGGTCCGACTGCCTCGGCGCCTGCAGGTCCCAGGAGGAGATGGCTGGGAGGAAGTGGGCCTGACTCCAGCCCTGGGGACACTGCAGAGGGATCCCCAAAAGCCCTACTGAATCCCTGAGTCCTCTAAACCACTGGCCAGCCTGAGCCCTGAAAGGCACAGCTGTGCCACCCCCTGGTTCTCAGCACACAATCAGGGGCCACTACGCCTGTTCCAATGCTCCATGTGTGCGCAGATTGACCACAGCCAGGCAAGCTTGGGGGGACCACACACGGGGGCCTAGTCCTAGCCCATAGCACTCAACACAGGGTGACCACACACAGGAGGCCCCGAACTGTGGGTGACACCCCCCAAGGGCACCGAGGAAGGAGAAGTGTCCAGACCCCAGGCACAATTAGTGCCTGAAGAATATCTTAGTTTATAGTGTTACTGCTCAGCTGTTTCCTTTATATAATCCTTCATATATAATCATACATTAGTTTATAGAATTAGTGCCTGAGGTATAACTTACTGCTTACGTATATCTGGCTTATACAATCATACTCAATGCTTATCTAGCTTACCTAGTTCTATATATAATCTTTCTATATAATCATACAGGTATCGTAGTCGGAGCTGTACTGACACATTCAGTGCTGATTTGTACAATCCTTCTATATAACCATATAATAGTCTGTAGTAGGAGGAATGCCCAGAGCAGACACAGAACAGAAGCAGGACATGGGAAAACAGCCAGACCAGTACGAGAACCAAAGACCCAGGCGGTGGCGTCCCCAACTGAAAGGGCAAACGCTGTATGGCAGGCTTGGAGCAGGAGCCTCTCCTCCTGATAAAGGAGCTGTGGTACCTGCATCCAGTTCCTGTGGAAAGTCGGCCTCAGGCCTGAGATCCTGGAAGTAACCGAGGGAGAAGAACCCCTCTGGTGTGACCAGTCACGGCGCTGTACACCCTGTCAGCCTTTTCTCACTTCTGTGCTAGCTCAAATCATCCTCCCGTAAATATCTTAGAGAAGAGCACAAGTCCGTCAGCCCCCACTGCACTGGCTTACAGTGTCCTTCTATTAGAAACCCTTTGAAGTCTCCAGCCCCCAGGTAAGAAGTGTTACGCACGACACCTGCTGCACACAGCCCACCTCCTTGCCTCGGTGACCCCTTTTCTGTACACGACCCTCTACTAGTGCGCACGGCCCACCTCTCTGTCCAGGTGACATAATGGGGTGGCCCCCTCACTTGTGACTCACGTGATTATGTATGCCCTATTACTAAGCCTGTAGATGACGACCTCACTCACGACCCTGCCCCCTGCTTGTACCGAATAAATACAGATGCTTCTGGGCATTTGGGGCTCTCACTGCTCTCCACTCACACGTGGCATGGCCCCGACTCCAGCTGCTCTTCACCAGTTCTTCAGCGTCCTGTCTCTTTACTTCTCAGATCCTGCATAAGGGACACCCCACAACCATGTGGGCCAACAGCCCTACAGGCCCCACCCCCAGCACCCTGGGCATGACCCTGGAAAACGTGCGGCCACCGTGCCCTTTGCCTGGGCTCAGATTCACTGTGAAAATCCAGGTTCTAGAGAAATAACTTTAATGCGTTTAAAAACCTCAACGCCGAACTCTCCCTGCTGGCCCTGCAGGGCCCCTCCCTCCGGCCGGCCTCCTCTTAGAACTCGGGGCACTCCTGGACCCTCAGGGTCCTTCCTGTCCACATGAGGGTAGGAAGGGCATAGGAGGCCTCACATTGTCCCGGATAATCGCAGGGTGGGGCATGGCCAGGGCCCTGGCAAAGAGGAGGAACCTGGGAGCAGAATCCCGAGATGCCCCGGTGCCCATCAGTCAGGGTGGAGTTGCCCCATGGGTGCAGCGGGGAGGTGGTGGCACCCAGCAGCTGAGAGAGGCTCAGCCAGCCAGTGGGACTAGGCTGGGCTCCCTGGGAAGCGGCGCAGCCCCCTTGAGCTTGCCTGGGGTGTCCCTCGGGGGACACGTGATCTTCCTTCCGTGAAGTGTCCAGAGCTGGGCACCACAGCCACAGGGTCTTGGGAAGCCCCAGGAAACCATGCAGCGTCCTTGGGACAAGCCCCACACACTCATGAAAGCCAGGCGTGGCCATTCGCTGATCCAGGGACAGGCTGTGCTGCCGCCGGCTGGCCTCACCCGGGCTACACGTCCGTCTCCACCCGCAGACGCTCCATCCTGCGGACGTTGCCCTCCACGGCCACACGGCTGGTGATGCAGCGGGCAAAGTCCTGGGGGAACCAGCCCGTCTCTCCGTCCCGGAGCCTCTCACCATAGAACCACCCTGCAGCCGGATAGGAGTGGGAGGGAGGTGAGAGGAAGTCCATGGGTCCCCCACCTTCTGAACTGCTGGGCCAGGCTTCTCCTGGAAGTTACCACCCGCTCCTGCCTCAGAGCAGACAGCCACTGAGGCCTTGCTCATGGTCACCAGGACCCTGGCCCCTGCTCTGGTACTCACCACAGGGAAGGCTGCGAGCTGAGCACACCCCACACAGCCCAACCCATGTGAGAATCTCCACCTGCCTTCTGCAGGATCGTGCTGGGCCTGGCTGTGCGGGGATCCCCTAGGAGGGCAGAGACTCCTCCTCCTCCCCACATGGAACACACTGACCATGAACCTGCTTTTGATTCTGGGCCTCAGGGATGTGGAAGTGCTCCCTTAGAGGAGGCCCCCGAGGGAGGGTGAGGCAGGCTGTGAGCACGTGGCCACCCTGCAGCCTGGCATGCTCTGGACCCGGCCCGGCTGGACACTCACTCTGCCCATCTGTGCCCGCTGCCCACCCCTGCACTCACCATCTTCCTCCTGCAAGACCAGGACCACGTCTGCTTGCTGTAGCGTGACCTCATCCGCCTGCTTTGCGAAGAAGGCCTTGGTGATCTCCACCTGGGGCAGGTCTAGGTAGGGCGGCGGGCGGCAGCCGTCACAGGACTGTCGGCAGGCATGGGCCAGGCTCCAATCCCCGACAGCCTCCAGCGGACACGTGCCCTGGGGCCAGGGCACCCCGACTGCTGGACCCCAGCACACGGCCAGGTGCCAGGCTCCCCTGGGCCGCAGCAGAAGACCAGCCCTGCAGGCCCCAGCCCACACTCACCTCCCTTCTTGGCGGGGCCTTGCCATCGTCTCTCACTGTGTGTGAGTGCCACGATCCACCGTGCCCGGTCACTCCTGAGGGCCAGAGACAGCGTAAGCAGGGCTGAGGCCGACCCTGCCCTCTCATGTTGACTCCTGACAGACACCCAAGGGGGTGGCAAGAAGATGGGTGGTGGGGGTGGGCAGACTGTCAGGCAGACTAACCCGAGTCACCCCAGCCCACCCCAGGTGGCAGACTTGGGCAGCAGCCATACCCCCTGACCCCAGCCTGCTGGACCCGAGGCCACTCCGTGTCCTGGCACTGAGCCCCAGCTCCCTGCTCCCCCCACCATTTGCTGGGACGGACGCAGCATCCTCATCTGTAAACAGGGCCCAGAGCTGTACTCAGCCAAGAGGAACTTGGAAGATGGGGTGACACACCCAAATGCCTGCCTTCCACAGGGGGTCCCAGTGCCCTCAACCACGCCCGTTCCCATCTTGAGCACTGGGACCACTCTGCCGTCCACACTGGACCCCACTGGGCGCTCTGCACTCCACGCCACTGCTTTCCGCCTGCAGCTGTGTCCTCAGGTCCCAGGGCTCTGCTGCCATGGGGCCTTGGCAAGGCTCTGCCTCTGCTGAGCAATCTCCTGCCCGCCCCACTCCCCTGCTCAGTTGGGCTGAGCTTCCTCATGGCCCCACCGCCCCCCACTCTACCCCCCCCACCCCCCCACCTTGTTTCCTTGCTTGTTCCCACTCCTGGTGGCCCAACTGCTGGTGCATCCCCTCCTGGGAACATACACTCCAAGAGGACAAAGCTGTTTCTGTTCTGTGGCTCCACACCGGCACCGACAGCAGGGCTGGGTGCATGGCGGGCGTTCGGAGCCAGCCTCGGAACAGACAGCGAGGTGGGGAGGATGAGCCGGTCCCCGTGACCTGGGAGCTGCCCTCCCAGAAGCCCCCTTACGCGGAGTCGGAGGAGAGCAGGAGCTGCTCCTGGCGGCCCTCGCTGTTTCGAAGCAGCGTCACCTGGAAGGGGTGAGGCACAGAGGAGCTGCGGTTGCCACCCCCGAGCAGGGGGAGCTCTGATGGCTCCATCTTCTCCACCTGGACATGGTCTATCTGGGCGTAGTCCTGGACCGTGTAGCTCTCTTCGCTGTGGGGACACGGGCAGTCGGGCAGTGGGATGGTCCCACCTGGCTCCTAACCAGTGCCTGCCTGGCTCCCATCCAGCTCCCACCCAGCTCCCCTGCAGTGGGGAGGCAGCCACGGCCAGCCTCCAGGAGTTCCCCCAAACCACGGAACAGAGGCCACAGCTTTTGAGTCCTCCTCATGGCTTGAACAGGCAGACCCAGGTCTGCAGAGAAGGCCAGAGGCTGCACAGTGAGCGTCACCTGACCCTTACGTCTAGTATGTGCCGAGTGGAAGCCACGCCCCGGCTCTGAGGTCGGAGGGGCTCGGTGTTGGCTTCCCCTGCTCCTTCCCCAGGGCCAGCGGCCCAGTGTCCACGGAGCAGGGCTTCCCACCCTCCTGCCCCACGGCCCCCCACCCTCCTGCCCCACGGCCCCCCACCCTCCTGCCCCGCGGCCCCCCACCCTCCTGCCCCGCGGCCCCCACCCTCCTGCCCCACGGCCCCCCACCCTCCTGCCCCGCGGCCACCTCTTCTTCTTGGTCACAACCAGGACGTCGTTGAACAGGAACAGGTAGCATGTGGGCCGGCTGGCGAGTTTTCGGAAAAGTCCAGTTTCTTCCATCAAGGACAGCTCCCCTCGCTTCAGCAGCCACCGGGAGGCGGAGATCAGGGGGAGGGACTGGGAGGACAGAGCCGGGACAAGCAGGTCCCCAGGGGGTAAAGGACGCACAGCACCCATGGGACTGACCCCTGCCTCTGGACTGGGTGACCAGCTGGCTGCCCCAGGTTGGGCTGGGCAGAGGAAAGGGGCACGATGTGTCCGGGCCTCAAATCAAGGTGCGCCAGGCCCTGGACCAGACCCTGCCCGACAGCCCAGGGCTGGGTGACCACGGAACCTTCCACCCAAGCCAGGACTCATAGGCCGGTGCTGCGGAATCTCCACGCGCACCTCACCCCTCCGTGGTAGGAGGGCTCCATTGCGATTACACAGACGCTGGGCCTCTTGGGCACTGAGGGAGGGCTGGCAGAGGCAGGTCCGCTCCCAATGGCCACCCTCCACATATGGGCCTTTCCCAGCTCCTGAGCCGGGAGCAATGGGGTGGCAGTGCGGGGATGGGCAGTGTGGGGGTCACAGGTATGCAGTGTGGGGTGGGCAGTGTGGGGCAACAGGGTGACGGTGTGGGCAGTGCGGGGATGGGCAGTGTGGGGGTAGGCAACGTGGGGGCAACAAAGGTGGGCAGTGTTGGGGGCAGGGAGTGTGGGGGTGATGGGGGTGGGGAGTGTGCGGGTGACGGGGAGTGAGGAGGTGATGGGTGGTGGCATCACAGGGTAGTGGGGGGTGCAGTGCGGGAAGGAGGAAGCTGCCCACCTGCCCAGCAGCCCAACTCCTCAGCCACTATTGACACCTCCCCACCTGCTCCCAGTGTCCCCGTCTTCTCTGCCTGTGCCCACTATAGGCTCAGAGCCCCCAGTGCTCCCAGCTCCAGGCCTCTGCTGCCACCCTCCCTCCTGGATGGGCCTGCTCTCCCTGCTCCCACACCTGTCTCAAAGACCAGCTTCAACACCATGTGGGGGTAAGAGGCCCAGTCAGGGTTTGGCTCTGTCTGGGAGGGGGTCCTTGCTCTGGTGGGGCAGGTGTTATGCCCCAGACTCAAGAGGATCAGGGAGACAAGCATGAGACCTGCACGGCTGTGGGCTGGGAAGTCACTGCCCTGACGTCTGCTCCTGACCTGCCCGGGGAGCCCCTCCCCCAGCTGGGACCCACTGCACCCTTAGTTGTCCACGGCCCTGAGTGAGGGTGGCCCATAGCATGTCACCCACTCCATGCTCCACCTCTCAGGGCACCCACTGGGTGGGGCACCAGGACAGGAGGCCCATGTGGGCCCGCCTTGCCGGACGGTCCCTGGGCTGTCTCCCGGCAGCAGACGATGGGGCCGGTGTGTGGGAGGGTGGGGGCTCTGGAGGCAGCGGTCCGAACCCTGCCTGTGTGTGGCAGGGATTAGGGCTGCCCGGGCCTGGGATGGAAACATTTCACCCTCCCCAGAATCCAAGCCTCACTGGGAAACGTGAGATCAAGTTCAGCCCTAAAATCACCTTGCCCCCTCTCCTCCATCCTCAGGACCAGCAAGGAGCCCTGTCCCCAGGTAAGCTCGCTGACTGTGCCACTCCTGTTGGCCCCTCGGCTTCGTCACTGAGGGACTGGGGTCTGCCCTTTGCCCATGCAGTCCTGGGGACGGGGCAAGGGCCACAGAGGCCGACCCAGTGGAGTTGGGGAGGGGTACACCAAGGACATTCCAAGATGGGGAAACTGAGGCTGGGAGAGGCCAAAGGCACCAGTTCTAGGAGGCCCAGCCGCCAGGCCTCACGAGCACAGGCACCTACTCCCCAGCCTTCAGGCTCAGGGGTGTGACCCGACCTCACACGCAGGCCAGCAGGGAGGGCCAAGCGGGAACTGGTTTGAGCGGCCTGAGGTCCGGGGCCACCTACCTTGACCTTGCTGAAGTCCAGTTGTGTGTGCAGCGTGTACATCTGCTCCATGCGCTCCATCCTGTGGGCCCCCTCATTGCACTGCCTCACCAGCTGCAGGGTGGGGCCCATGTGAGAGGCTGGTGCTGCTGGGCCCTGGACCCCTGCCCACCAGCACCTGGCTGCCCGCAGTGGCTGCACTGGATCAGCCATGTCATGGGCACATCAACTGTGCGAGACCCCCTCCCTGCCCCCCACTCTGGGCCCCGGTTTTCCTGTCAACGCTGTGAAAGGCTTGGGATAAATAATTGGAGGACTCTCCCTGCCCTGGACAGTGCAGGGAGCCAGCTCTATGACACTGGGTGAGGTAGGGTGGGGTGGGGGCAGGGTTGGGGTACAGGACTGTGGTGGGGCTGGGGCCAGGCCCCATCTCACCTTGCTGATGGCCTTTAGTGCGCGGCTGGCGGCCTTGTACCTCTCAGAGTGGCCCTGGGTCTTGAGGCAGAGTGTCTGTACAGGACAGCAGACATGGGGCAGAGAGTCCCTGCTGGCATCCCAGCTGTGGAGCTCCCACCAACATCAGACCCTGGGTGGGGCTGCAGGGCGGTTAAGAGCTGGCCTCTCAAGGGCTCCTGCAGGGTCCCACTGCATGTACAGCCCCTGATGGCCTCTGTGCCACCTGGAGCTCTGCCAGGTCAGGCCAGGTTGAGTGGGAACAGGAGCTAGCATCCCTGCCCAGAACCCTCCCCTTCCCATCCTTGGCCACCTACATTCAACGTGGGGAATCGGCAGTGGAGGCCCCCGGCAGCCCCGTTTCTGCACATCTCCGGGGCCCCCGGGAGTTTGGGATTCTGTCTGGCTTGAGCAGCCTGCCATATGTGGAACTGTGTGTGCAGGCAGCATGCATGCGTGTGAATACGGGTGTCTACTGTGTGTGCAGGCAGCATGCATGTGTGAATACGGGTGTGCACTGTGCATGTGCACCTGCCTGCATGTGAATATGAGTGTCTGTTGTGTGTGCAGGCAGCATGCATGTGTGTGAATATGGGTGTGTACTGTGCATGTGTACCTGAATGTGTGTGAATATGGGTGTGCACTGTGTATGTGCACCTGCATGCATGTGAATATGGGTGTCTATTTTGTGTGCAGGCAGCATGCGTGTGAATATGGGTGTGCCGTGTGCACATGTGTACCTGTGTGTGCACACGTGTGTATGTGCATGCACTGGGTGTGCACGCAGTGCCAGTGTGCATGTATGAAAATGTGCATGCACTGTGCACACAGGGACATGCACACGTGCATATATGTGAATGCATGTGCACTGTATACACGTGTGTGCATGTGTGTCCACGTTTCACCCTCATGTACCCTCTGCCCTGCAGGCTGGCATCCCACACATGCAGCCCATGCCGGTGAGCCCCTGTGAGCCCCTCTCTGCATCCACAGAATGGGGAGAGTAGGTGACTGGGACGCCCACAGAGCTACCATGTCTAGAAGGACTGGTGGGGTGGGGCCTGGGTGATGCCAGTTCCAGCTCATCAGTGTGCCTGAAGCTCATGAACCACTGAGTAAGTGAACAAAAATCTTCCAAGCGCTGGAACAGCTCCCGGCACTGAGCGCTGTTGGTGGCGGTGACCAGAGAGTCGTCGTGGTTATTAAGGCTGTTGTATGATCACAACTATTAAAATATCATAGGCCAGGCAGGGAGAAGGTCACGAGAGGGTAATGCTCCGTCCGAAGGGGGCTCTGGCAGTAGGACCCGGAAGGTGCGCCCAGCCCCAGCCCCAGGCCGTGAACTCACATCCGTCAGGAGGGGCAGCCGGGTTACCCGCTGCATGGGCAGGATCAGGAAGGAAAGCATGGGCAGGCCCCCGCACGCTGGCCGCCTCTCAATCTCCCTCAGGACCTCTCGGAAGGTGGCGTTGCTGCTTCTGCAAGAGGACGAGGCTGTTCTTCCAGGCTCTGCACGACTGGCCCATACCAAAATCAGGCGGGGCCTGCAGAGGGCGGGCTGGGAGCAGGGGGGCACCCGAGACCTTGGGCGCCCCACTCACGTCAGCTTCTGCAGCGTGCGCTGCTGGTAGACCTCGTTGGAGCAGTAGGAGATGTAGGGGTGGAAATGCCTCTCGGCGTGCTCCTCCAGGATGTCGCTGATGTCCTCCACCAGCACCTGGGCCTTGTGCCGCTGCTCCAGGTCCTCGAAGAACCTGAAGGTGATGAGGGTTGAGGAGGGTGCCACAGGGCTGGCAGTCGGGCCCCATGTATGCACACACACAGACGTGCTTATGCACGCACAGTCAAAACACACACGTACACGGCAGGAGCCAAGCTCAGGTCCCAGAGGCAGACGTGGCAGGCACTCAGGGTGGGTGGGATGCAGGACAGCAGGGAGGGCAGGTGGGAAGCGGTCAGACAGGCCTGGGGCTCCTTACAGAGCCCCTGCCACGATCCCACGCACCAGTGTAGTCCCTCTGTCGTCTAGCGGCAGCCCCAGCGACTGTCCCCAAAGGTGGGCCCGTTTGGACCTCCTGTCCTGGTGCTCTGTCCAGTTGGTGTCCTTTGCCCTTCAAGCTCCTTCCAGCTAAAACAACTGGGCCCCCATGCTGGCCCGGGCCCCCACTATGGCACCAGCCTGCCCCTGGGAAGAAACTCAGGAACGGAAGCTCAGGGACAGGCACAAGGGCCCAGCCTTTAGGTCACACAGAGGGGCAATACCTCCAAGGATGAGTCCCAGATCCCAGCAGCTCTGCCAGCCAAGCTCCCAGCTGGGTTTATGAACGGCCTATTTGCTTTCACTGGGTCTCCTACCCGTTCTGAGTGGGGAGTCAAGACCAGGGGGCAGGTGTGGGCTCTTGGCAGACTTCCTGGAGGTGACTACGAGCCCCTCATCTCCTCCGTGACCCAGGCCTTGGCTTAGGGTGACCGGGACAAAGGGAGTTAAAACTTGGTCAGAGCTGGGCCAGAGCTGCCAAGGTTCTGTTTCGATGGTGGCCAGAGCCACCAAGGCCGGGCTTAGCTGGACCCACAGAGGTTACCCAGTGTGCAAGGTGGTGGCCGGAGCCTTATCCATCCTGCAGACCCTCAGAGCACCCAACCTGAGACCGTATCCATGTCTCCAGGCCGTGGGCATGGGAGGTCCTCCCACCCCAAGAGCTCTGTCCTTCTGAGGACTCCCTTGCCCAGCTTGGAGGTGGGCGGGGTCTCTCCTCCCACTGCTCACTGGGCCTGACTGGGCCTTCCACCCATGCAGGAGCCACGATTCCGGTAAGGAGAGCATCTGGAGAGCCACTTGCCCTTGGGAAGCCCCAGCAAATGGAGCAGTGGCCCCGTGGACAAGGACCCAGGAGGGCATGGAGGTCCCGGCCACTGGATGAGCAGGGCTGAGACACGCGTGTGTGCCAAGGCCGGCCACGCCAGCCAGCAGCTCACCTGGCAACTGCAGGTTTTGAGAAGGGTCTGGGAGAGCTGGCCACCTGCCGCTGACCCCAAATAGCGATGATTCCCCAGAGAGTTCACTGTGAATGAATGCCAGGAGCTTCCGGAGCCCAGCTCGGAGAGAAAGCCGGAGCTTCCCGCCCCAGGGCAGCAATCTAAAGCCCCAGGGAGGTCAGAGGCAAACACGCAGCTGCCTGACACAGAGGGGACCCTGCTCCGAAGACACAGCCTGCATGGCTGGGGACAGGGCGGGGGGAGGGGCAGCCACTGTCCCAGACCCCACCCCCTCTCCAACCCTGACCCACGCTGAGTCAGAGACTGGGCGTCTCCCACAGCTGGTCCCTGGAGCTCTACAGGAAGCTCCTGCCTCCAGGAATAAGGTGGCTCCCTGCCAACCCTCAGGGTCCCCAGATTCCGCAAGGGTACCCCGCAGGGAGTAGATGGGTGGGACTTGCCAGGGGCGGGGCTGATATAAGAATGAGCCAGCAGCTACCACTGTTGGGGCCACCCCGTACCAGGCACTGCAGGTCCCTAATCATCTTCCAGCATCACCCAAGCCCATGAGGTGGCCAGAGGTGCCGCCTCTCAGGTTAACATTGAGGCTGAGGCTCAGAAAACTGGATGATGCCCCAGGGTTCTCCTGAATCTAGGGGCAGCACACGGTGGAGACCACACACACACACCTACACAATACACTACTATGCAATACACCCCTGCCACACACCCATGCACACACCTGTCCATGCACACACACCCATGCCCATACATCCATGCACACACACCTCTGCCCGTGCACACCCACCTGCCCATGCACACCTATGAACATACACCCCTGCCCACGCACACACACCCGTGCACAGATCTGTTCACGCACACACACCCATGGCCACGAATACCCATGCACACACCCCTGCCCAGGCACACACACCATGCACACGCATCCCTGTCCACGCATACACACCCATGCACACACACACAAGGGTGCCAGATGCTCCCAAGTCACTCTCCAGGCACACACACCCATGCACACCCATGCACACACCTGTGGACACACCCCAGCCCAGGCACACACCCGTGCACCCATGCACACCCGTGCACACACCTGTGGACACACCCCTGCCCAGCACACATACCTGTGCACACATGCATACCTGTGCATACACCCCAGCCCAGGCACACACCCGTGCACACATGCACACCCATGCACACACACCTGCCCAGGCACACACCCGTGCACACATGCACACCCATGCACACACACCTGTGGACACACCCCTGCCCAGGCACACACCTGTGCACACATGCACACCCATGCACACACACCTGTGGACACACCCATGCACACAGGCACACGGTGCGCACACCCCCCTGCCCACACACCCGTGCACAGAGGCACACCGTGCACACACCTGTGGACACACCCCTGCCCAGGCACACACCTGTGCACACATGCACACCCATGCACACCCACCTGTGGACACACCCATGCACACAGGCACACGGTGCGCACACCCCCCTGCCCACACACCCGTGCACAGAGGCACACCGTGCACACACCTGTGGACACACCCCTGCCCAGGCACACACCTGTGCACACATGCACACCCATGCACACACACCTGTGGACACACCCCTGCCCAGGCACACACATGCACACCCGTGCACACACACCTGTGGACACACCTCTGCCCAGGCACACACATGCACACCCGTGCACACACACCTGTGGACACACCCCTGCCCAGGCACACACATGCACACCCGTGCACACACACCTGCGGACACACCCCTGCCCAGGCACACACATGCACACCTGTGCACACACACCTGTGGACACACACCCGTGCTGGACTGTAGCTGCATCAGCTGCATTTCCAGACTCTCTTCCAGCTCCAGGCCCTGCAACCAGAGCCCAGGTCCGGCCACCAGACACCTTTGGGTGGAACATGACCCAGGGCTGCAACTTGAGGCTTCCTGCCTACGGTGAGCAGCTGTGGGCACCACTGCCTGGGTCACGCCGCTCTCTGTGCCTGGGTGTCCTGGTGAATGGCGCTTGGCGGTGTGGCAGAGCTGCAGCCCTGAGAAGTGCTCCACGTCTTACGAGCAACCAGGACGCCATAGCCAGGCACTTGGCCCGGCCCTGGGTCCAGCTCTCCGTGGCCTCGAGGACCCTCAGAGGTCGTCATGCTCCGTGGCAGCTGCCCCAAACCGTCCCCGTCAAGGTGCAGCCCAGGCTCCCCAGGTCCTGCTGATGCTGCTGTGGTGCACATGGTGTGGGGTACCTTCCTGGCAGAGGCACCTGTGTGGAAGGCTGTGGCGAGGACTTACCTCTGGCTGGCATTCAACACGTCCCGGATGTTGGAGAAGAGGTGGTGATGCTCCGTCTGGGTCATAGTCGCCCGCAGCTCCTGGGACTGCAGGAACTCTGTCACCAGGACACTCAGGCTGTGCTGGTAGGAGAACTCGGACGTGAGGATCTCGAACATGGCCTGCGGAAAGGGGCCATGAGCTGCATGAAGCTGGGCAATGAACGCCATCGGCGTTGGAAAAGAGGGTGATGGCAGCCGCTGGACTCTGAGGATTCACCCGGTGACACGAAGGGGCTCCATCAGGGTACAGCATGGGTGGAGGCACAGCCAGGCCTGTTCGAGGCATTGGTCATGACAGGGACCTGGCGCTGGAGGTGGCCACAGAGGGATGGCTGGCGGCGCCACCTGGCTGCTACCCCTCCCCCGGTATGGTGTGGCCCAGGCCTTGGTGGGGCGGCCCTCCCGCCCGGGGCCCTCACCTCCTGTCTCTTGCGCTCCTCGGTGGAGAGCTGCTCCAGGATGCCTGACTCCATCACCTGGGGGACACAGGCCCAGGAGCTCCAGGTCACATGTCATGGAAGCCCCTGCCAAAGTCTCCCTTCTGTCCTCCTCCTGAGGACCTGATAGACAGCTGAGGCAGGGGCTTGGGCAGACACCCACAGCCACCCCACTGGGCTTGGTGAAGTCCAACCCTAGAGCCAGCCTGTCCCTGCCACCTTCCTCTCTGTGGAGCCCTCCTAGGGGATGCTGAAGAGCAGGCCCAACCCCTCCAAAGAGGCCCAGAGCAGCCCAGAAAAGAACATGGGACATCCAGAGGGAAAGGCCAGAGGGCGGGAGGGGCTCTCATCCCAAAGACCTTCCCCGCAGATGGAGAGATGCAGGGCCCACCCAGCGAGGGAGTGTGGAGGGCAGGACTGACCCAGACCCCGCCTGGGCGAGGTGTCGGTTAACGTATGGGTGACGCTGTGCCCACCTGGCTCCCTCCTCCTCTGGGGCCACAGCTGGTGGGTCACCTTGGCAGGTGCGTGGTTCCCTTGGCAGAGTGCGTCAGGCACAGCGGGCTGCCACACTGCCCGGGGTCCCCTCTGCAGGACCCGGGTTACCCTGCTTCGTGCTCTGCTCCTCACTGGGCTGGGCAGAAAGGCTGCCAACAGCACCTTGTCCAAGGGCGAGTCCCTGTCCCCCGAGCCTGTGCCTCCTCACGAGGGGCTGGAATCTCTGCAGTTACCAGGGTGCAGTGCTGGACCCCACCCCAGACAGGGGGAGACCACACAAGTCCAGCCCCAAAGGGGAGTAAACCTGTACTTCCAGACCCTTCTGTCTGTGGGGAGGCTGCTCCTTGCCTGCCCTCACCCCACGCTGGGTCTGCCCTGGCCAGGGTCCCGGGGCACGAAGCACGATGGAGCATGGTGGGCGGTTACAGTGCTAGCCCCTCCAGATGAAGAACAAGGAGCCCCATTGTATTGCAGGTGGGGGCTTGCCCTCCCCGATGCCCGCCACGCCCACTGCCCCACATGGTCCCTTCCCTAGGCCCTCAAGCAGGGGTCATGTGCGGTCCACCTGGGGCAGGAGCAGCCATCCCCACAAGCACAGGGACTGCTCTGGGCCCTGCTCTCCACTGAGACCCTGCAGGGCAGGGACAAGCCCCCATTTTCAGATGTGAAAAGCGAAGGGGTGGCTTGGCCCTGGCCCCAGCTCCAAGCCCTGGCCACTCCCATCCCGGCTGCCTCCTCCAGCGGATCCTCCAGCCCTTTCCTGGGAAGAAACTCCTGGTGCCTGCAGCTCCCTGAGGGGAGTCTGAGCCGGGCCGCCCCTTACATGCACGATGGCAGAGGGCAAACTGGCATGCCCGGTGGCCCACCCTCCTGTGACCACTCCAGGTGCTGAGCCAGCCCCACATGGGCAGGGCAATGCAGGGCACAGGAGGGAGAAGGGAGACCCACAGGTCCGCTGCCCACAGCCAAGGGGCTTCTGAGAAGGCTGCCCACCGTCCCTGGGAGAACTGGGCCGCTGCTGGGGACCAGCCACCTGGGCTCAGGGAAGGAACACTGGCGTGGGGGAGGGGCTGTGGCTTCTGCCTGCCTCCATGGGGTGGCCTCACCCACCCTCTAGCGCTACCTCCGGGAGCTGGCTCCAGGTGACCTGGGCGGGCCGGTAGCTCTTGACCACAATGGTGGCGTCTGCCTTCTGGCCTCCCTCGGGGCTGGAGGGCTCATCGAGGATGTCATCATCAGACTCCTGGCTGGTGTTCAGGCCCCGCTCCTGGATCTCCTGGTAGAACTGGGGGTCTGGAGAGAGAAGCGGGGATTGAAAAAGGCTGGGCCTTCCTGGAACCCGCAGGCTGAGCCCTCCCCAAGGCCTCCTCAGAGCCCTTGATGGGATCGGGCAGGACAGGCCCTCCCGGGTGGGGTCCTCTAGAGCCCACAGTCTCCACGGCTTTGAGGGAGAGGGAGGCTCTGGGTGGGGGCCGCCTAATGTGCTGGGCGGGAAGGTGCTGGGCATCAGTCCTGAGACCTCTCTCCCATGCCACAAGCCCCTCCTGAGACGGTTTTCCCAGAGATTTCTGTAGAGGAGGCCTCAGTGTCCCCTCCTGGGTCCATGCCTGTCCACAAAGCTGCTGGGAGCTAGAGAGGGCCACTGTGCCTTGGGGCGTCTGAACAAAGGCCAGGCCTGGAGCTGGGCACTTGAGGCCCTAGTCCCCCCAGGCCTCTGACCTCTCCCACCAGCAGGCTAAGTGGGCACTACCCCACCCCAGCTGGAGGCCCCAATACAGGGCTCCCCTCCAGCCTCAGATTCGAGACAGAGCCCGTGGCGTGGGCCTGGCGTCCTCGGATGTGGCCTTGGTCCCCCACACTGCCACTGTAGGCTGAGCCCAGCACACATATGGATGTTCAGGGCAAGTCTGGGGGCTCTGTCTGTGCCCTGCCCTTTAGATCACATAGAAGAGTCCAGGGGAACTTTCTAGACCTTTCTAGACTATTCAAGGCTGCATGGCCAGACCAGCCACTGGGACCTCAGGACCTCAGCCTTTGGAAGAACCCCATCAAGCTGCTTTAATAATCCCGAGACACCAAACTGAGGCCCACCTGACCCCCAGGGTGTCGCAGTGAGACCAGCTTTGACTGGAGCCCCTCCCGGTCCACGGTGCCTCCTAAAGCCACTCACCGTCCTTGAAGGATCCCTTGTGTCCGCGTTTCCGCCCCAGCGTCTTCTGCACAAAGGAGACACAGAAACCACAGCCGTCAGCCAGGACAAGTACGGCTCACCACGACACTGTACCCCAGCCCGCCTGAGCCCAGGCCTACAGCAACACTGCACCCCAGCCCCCCGAGCCCAGGCCCACCACGACACTGCACCCCAGCCCCCCCGAGCCCAGGCCCACCACGACACTGTACCCCAGTGCCCCCCCGAGCCCAGGCCCACCACGACACTGCTCCCCAGCCCCCCCGAGCCCAGGCCCACCACGACACTGCACCCCAGCGCCCCCGAGCCCAGGCCCACCGCGACACTGCACCCCAGCCCCCCCGAGCCCAGGCTCACTGCAACACTGCACCCCAGCCCCGCCTGAGCCCAGGCCCACCAGCTAAAGAGACCCCACGGACCTCACGGCTCCACGTTTGAAGCTGTGCCCCATGGGAGTGGGCCCCGTCAGGCACACGAAAGGTGCACAATAAATGCCAACTCCACAGGGCCTCAGGGCCGCCTGTCTAAGCGGAGGCCAGGACAGGTGAAAGGCTCAGAGCAGGCAGGACATGTGGCTGAGGGCCATCAGGTCCAGGAGGGCTGCTTGGAGGAGGAGGAAAGGTTGAACTCATCGTGAGGGGATGCTCAGGAGCATCGAGGAGGCCTGGAGGGAACCCGTGGCAGGACAGGTGTGGGTGGGAGAGGGCGGTGGAGGGACAGTGGGGCAGCACACAGGCCCCTGGGGACCAGGACCGGGTGGGACAGATGAATGGGGACTGGTGGGCCCATGTCCAGCCCCAAGCAAGGGCCTGGGGGCCACAGCAGAAGGCCGGGATGGCAGAAGCGACGAGGGGCTGGGTTTCTGGGAAGCCCCCACGCTCAGGTACCCAGCTCAGAGCCCACCCTCCTTGGCTGGGACACCACACTTGCCTGACGCCCAGGTGTGCTGGTTCCCAGAAGGAGAGGGGCTGATTTGTTGGAACAAGTTGGGGCCTGAAAACTCCCCTTTCTGGTTGGGAACATGAGGCACTCCCAGCTGCACCTGGCCTGGCACCCTCAGCCCTGTGCCCCACACCCCACCTCAAGTGCTCCCCGGGTCCCTCTTCTGTCTCCCCCATCCCCTACCCCGTCCTCTCCTTTCTGCCTCTGCCCTAACTCTCCTTGCACACCAGCCCTGCTTGCGCCCAGGCCCATCAGCTAACGAGACCAAGCAGGGTGGCCAGAGTCCCAGTCCTGGCCATGTGGGTGTCCAGGCGCCATGCAGCTCTCCCTGAACACGGCTTCCAGCTCCAAGGCTGCCTCAAACCAAGCCCTGGCCCCCAGCCATAGGGAACGGTGACTCGGAGGATGAGGGATGCTGGGCTCAGGAGCCCCAGGTGGCTGTTCTGTCCCCTGGGCCCTAGTGGCACATGCAGCAGGCTACACCCTGCCCAGAGAAGGGACTGCCACCACCACGCCCCCGACTAGAGCCACCGCCAGCAGGCAGGGAAGCAGGGCTCCATATACAGAGGAGCATGCAGACTCCTGAACCCCTGGCCGCCACACGGCTGCCCCACTGAGTCCCTGTCCGGAGCTGCCGGGGCAGATAGAGTCAGGCCAGTCAGCGCAGCGAGGCCATCCTGGACTCCGTCATCCAGGCAGGCCAGCTCCTGGCCAGGGCTCAGAAGCAGGGGCTGGGCCCTTCCAGGGACCTGCCCTCCACCAAGGCTGGGAGCAGGGACAGCAGAGTCCAGGGGCCTGGGTAGA
Organism: Saguinus oedipus; assembly: GCA_031835075.1. NCBI lineage: Eukaryota > Metazoa > Chordata > Mammalia > Primates > Cebidae > Saguinus > Saguinus oedipus. The sequence continues at coordinate 41,124,589 of CM063175.1, read as the reverse complement.
AGCCTTGACCTTTCTGAGCCTCTGCTGCCTCCTCTGCGAGGTGGGGTCTTCACACTCACAGACTGGGCTGAACTGGAATAAACCAGTTGAGAGCCCTCATGCAGCAGGTGCTTACTACTGGCAGCTGCCGTGATGCAGATGATGGTGGTGGGCCGGTCAGGCCACCCCTCTGCCTAGCAGCCCCCCCCGGTCCACGCGGGCAGGCCCTTACCTTGTGTCTGGCCGGGCTCCTAGTGGCAGGCTGGGTGGGCTCCTCGGCCAGAGCCTGCAGCTTCGGGCTTAGCTGGATGGCGTCCCCCTGGCCACCTGGCTTCCCCAGGCCCTTCATGGCTGCCCGGTAGGATTGGTTCCGCAGGTTCCGCCTCAGCATGCCCCCGGGGTCCGTGTCCACGTCCATGTCGTCCAGGGAGAAGCTGGCGGCTGGGAGGAGCTGGGGGTTCCGCCGGGCAGCCTCCCTGCTGAGCACAGCTGCCCCGAAGCTCTGGTGGCGGGCTGGGGTCTTGGACTTGCTGGCCACGGCCAGGCCCTTGGGGATCAGCTGCTGGGTGCCCAGCTTCAGGGCCGCTGGGCTTTCTGTGCTCAGGATGATGGGCCGTGGCTCCTCATGCCCTGGGGGTGCTGGGGCCTCGGGCTGGAAGGCGGCGTTGTCCCTGACACGCAGGGAGCCACGGACCATCGGGAGCCCAGAGGCTGGGTTCCCACTGGCATCGAGCCGGAGCTCCGAGTGGAAGCGGTATTCCAGGAGCTTCTCCTCCAAGGAGCTGTCTGAGTGCCGCTGGGACATGCTGGGCAGCTGCCAGGTCCTGGAGCATGGGCAGAAGTGAGGGTCTCATGAGGCTGCTCTCCGAAGTCCCCTCAGGTGTCTACCCCCCTGCTCCTTGGCAGACACCTGGCCAGGGCTCCAGGCAGCTCCCAGGACAAACTGTGCAAGGACAGAGGCGCAGCCAGGAACAGAGCGGGTCAGCAGCACGGCCAGCCCTCACTGCCGGGAGCCAGCCATATCTGAGGCTGGAGGATGCGGAGGGGACGGAATTGGACAGGAGCTGGTTCTCGAAGCTCTGAGGGACCAGGTGGGCGCAGCCTGCGGGGAGAGGCTGGACGTGGGAGGCTGGGAGGCCACAATGACGGGTGGGACCAGCTGAGGACATGTTCCTGAGCCGGGAGGCAGGTGGGGCCACTCAGGCGCATGGCCCTGGAGCCCTGCAGACCCCCGAGGCCGGAGTCAGCCACAGCAGCAGTGACCACAGCCTCTGCCTCATCGGTGCCTTTTGAGAACCCAACCCTGGCTCCACTGGTGGAGGGGGTCAGGCAAACGACCCAGGCTTGTGATTCCCCTTTCCCTCAGCCACATGGTGACATGACTGTGGCGGACTGTCCATGGAACCCTTCCACACACCAAGCAACGTGCTTGCATTTTTCCACGTTTCTGAACTGGGCATGACAATTCTGGTCTCAGGAGCCTCACCAGGCACCCTCCTGAGAGTCAGGTACAACACCCAGCCACTGGCTTCTCACCTGCACCACCCAGCGTGGGGTGGGAGCTCCCCTGGAGACATCGCCCCGCCCCTGTGACGCTGCTGCCCGTCACTCCAGGCAGCTCAGGTCCCTGAGCCCATCTCTACCCCGATGTCCCCTTCGTGGTCCAGGACTGGCAGCCCTGCACCCAACAGTGCCGTTTCCTCCTTCCAGACCCAAGGCAGGGCTGCCCTCCTGCCCCGTGGGAAAGGCACGGTCCTGTGACTGGCTTTGGGACATGTGTCTCTGCCAGGGAGGAATTTGGAAAGCCAGCTCTCGACCTGCCACTGGGCCTTCCCTGGCTGCTATGACTGTGGGCATGTGTGGACAGGCAGAGCCCCGATGGCCTGGACCCCCGTGTGACTGACACGTACAGAGCTCCCAGCCAACCCGGCCTGCAGGAGCCGGGCCTGGAGGTCTGTTCCAGGCACTCTTGGGGCTGTGGTGGCTACACATCACCTCCTGAGTGACGGCGCATTGCTCGGCCACAGGGCTCAGGCCCACAGTGACCTTTCACGCCCCGGGCTGCTTGCAACCCTCCTGGGCGCTTTCGAAGCTCAGCACTGAGCGATGGGTTCTGCGGCTCTCCCAGGCCTCCTGGCACTCCCCTCTACTGCTCAGGGACTTCCACATGTGTCGGGGGCAGTCTTGACCGAGACATGAGATCAATGAGCAAGTGATGCTACCTCTCTGTGCCTCAGTTTTAAAACCTGTAGAATGGGCACGATAAGAGCAAGGCCCACCTCCTGAAGGTGCTGCAGGAAGCATAAAGCATGCAAAGCACGTAACAGGTGGCCCGGCTGGCTGTGAGCGCATGTCCTCGCTGCCGTGGCCAGGGCCTTGCTGAGTCAGACAGCAGCTTACGCTCCGTCCCCGTGCTTACGGAGCTTCGCAGGTTCAAAAGGTAATGACACGGAGGACACTCACTGCTTCATTCTTTCCCTTTTTAAAAAATAAATAAATAAAAACAGTAACAGCCACCGCTCAACATGCCCCTGGTACACCCAGAACTTTGCACACATGAAAACGGCTGGAGTCTCTTGGGGGTGGAAGCCGATTTTTCTGATGGGCAAACAAGGCTGAGTCATTCACCCAAAGTGACTTCCTGTAGGGAGGCTGCCTAGAGTTAGCCACACAATGACCCGAATTGGCACCTCTGAAGCACCCGCAGGGCACCCGGAGTCCCTCTGTCCCTGCTAGGCTGGGAGCCACCACACTCTCCCAGGACACAAGTTCTCTGATAAAACCATCACAGGAAGGCTTGTGCAGTGGAGCCTCCCAGGCCCTAGGGAGGGGCGGTCCCTGCAGCCCCGCAGCCCCCACATTGGCCAGGAGGGCGCATTCCTCAGGACATTCCGAATCACCGCTGGCCAAGGACAGTGGCAGACACAACAGGCCTCCCCCGGGGCTGACCAAGGTCTGCACCATCCCAGGATCACCCGCTCACAGTATCGTGTCTGCGTGTTACAGGGGCCAGGCCAAATCTGTTCTTTCAGGTTTCTGTCTGTCTACACGCCAAGCATAGCGCACTCCCGGGTGGGCAGCCAGCACGGGCAGCCTATGCTCCCACAGTCTTTCATTCTAAGCGTGATTTCTTTCCCTGGGGGGGCATTTGACATGGTTGTAAAGGGCAGGTGGCAGTGACATGCCCACATCACCCCATGCCCCATCTCCCACCAAATGTCCCCAACACCCCAGAGCCCCTAAACACAGAGCACCCCACCTGCACTGTCCCCCGTCCAGCTCTGAAAGGCCCTCTTCCTCCCTCTGGGGCCAGACTGGCCAGGCCTGACTGTCCCTGACCATGTCGGTGTCCTGGCCCCGGCCGGTAGCACTCCCTGGCTGGCAGCTGCTGTCCCAGGAGAGGTCAAAGTCTGCTCCACTGCTGGGAGGCACCCAAATGGGAGAGCCAGAGCCACCGCTGGGTGTGACCTCTGCTCCCAGCAAGGCAGCCACACCCACAGGCCTAAAAGAGAGCCTAAGGGGTGTGGGCAGGGGCTCTGGAACCTGGAGTCCCCCAGGAGCTGGCCCTCAGGAGCTGTGGCCCTGGCAGGCGGAACCCGGAGCCCCCCAGGAGCTGGCTCTCAGGAGCTGCGGCCCTGGCAGGCGGAACCCGGAGCCCCCCAGGAGCTGGCTCTCAGGAGCTGTGGCCCTGGCAGGTGGAACCTGGAGCCCCCCAGGAGCTGGCTCTCAGGAGCTGTGGCCCTGGCAGGCACCCGCGTACTTTGCCTTCTGGTTTTCAGTTTTACTAAAGAAGTGAAGTCTTTTATTAAGACACAGACCCTGTTTCAAAAGTTGACAAGCACCAGACTTAGCGTGACAGCCGGCGTCCCCTCCTCCACACTGCCCTGATCCCGAGGGCACCGCTCTGGGTCTTCAGTTTTTCCCACAATAAGGCACAGCCGGCTCTGCAAGGCCCTACCTCTGGGCATCCCTGCCTTGTCCCGCCTCTTGGATGAGGACTCCATCGTGGCCAGCCCCATCACGCAATACCTGTGCCAGCACAAGGCGCTGAGCCCCAGGGCAGAGTAAGTCCTCGCCCATCTCTGGTTAATTATTTTCTCATTCCACCAGGCTGGTTTCCCCAGGTGATTTCTTCCCCCAGCACTCCAGCGTCTCTGCCGTGTGCTTCTTAAGAGTGTGTTCCACACATGCGTCAGGTCAGCTCCGTGTTTTTACCAGACACCCGCCACCCTCCCTCTCCCGAGGGCCTGGTGCTCTAGGCCTCACCCTGGGCGGTCCGCAGGACCTCCTCTGCTGCTTCCTGGGCTGGAGGCTTGACCCCGGGTCCCCTCTCACCCGCGCCAGGCCCTCACGTGCGGAAGCACATCCCCAGGCAGGCACCGTCCCAGGAAGCCACATGGGAGGCAGCTGAAAACATCTCCTTCCTCTCCCCTGACTGGTGACAAGATGAGAGTTCTCGAAAACTGCAGATGGTTTTCCCCCAGAGTTGGGCACCCTCTTCTCTCATCTTCAGAGTTGCTGGGGAGGTGCCCCCATCCCCCAATCTCTTCCTGTGTGTGGTTCTCCCCGGCCCCACTGAGGGTCTGGGCACCCACTGGACCTGGGAACTCTGGCAGTCATGCTGATGTCCCTCTGTAGGGTCCGCGTTCGTTCACTGAGCCAGGTACCAGGTGGAACTCCCTGCGCGGTCACGCCTGTCTTTTGAGGCTGCACAGATTTTCATATTATGTCTTCCACTCTGTCTTTTCAGAATACCCACTAATGAGCATTAAGCTCTGGTATTTCCTCCTAATTCCTTACCTTTTCACTATTTTGTTCTCCTCTGTGGGAGGTTTTCTCCACCTGATCTTCTCATCTGCCCCGGTCTTGTCATTTTCATTATCCTCAAAAAGCCCTCTGCTCTTCATTCCTGGCAGCCTGTTCTTGTTTTATGGGTGTGACATCTTCCATTACTGTAGAGAGGAAGGAGTATGTTTTGTCCGGAGCGAGTTTCTTTCTTTCCATGTGGCTGCTGGAGCTGTGCCCCCACCACACACACTCCCTCCTGTCTCCACCTCTGCTGGCCTCTGTCTCTCAGGCATGGGGCTTTCCCCAAACATCTGCTGCTGGTGGCTGACTGCCTCTGCTTCTACTGTGGACAGAGACCCTATGCTGGCGGGAGGCCCAGGTGCATCCACCCTGAGCACAGGTGCTGACCGGGAGGGCCCTTTGGTACCCCAGCCCCATGCCAGGTCTGTACCCTGCAGTCTCTCCTGCAGCTGGCTGGTCTCTGCAGCGGTCTCCTTCCATGTCCTGACGGAGATGCTGGCCTGCGCCTGGTGCCTGCAGCCAGTCAAGGGGAGGAGCCGAGAGCTCAGACTGCTTTCAGCAGCTGGCCATGTTGTCCGGCTACAGCGCCGCAGAGAGAGGTCAGACGCCCTGCGGCAGCCACACAGGTGAGTGGCAGGCCTGCTCCCCAGCGAAGGCAGCCTGGACTCACTGGGCGGGGGCCACCGCCAGGAAAAGCTCCTTCAAGTGTGCACAGGGCAGAAGAAACGGCAGGCTGGCTGGCTGGCTGTCCCCCGTCTCCCCATGTCTGTGAGCCCCCTTGGTGGACAGGGACAGTTTCCTCTTCATGTCCCCACAGACAGTCGGGCTGAATTCCGGAACTGAAGAGCGAACGCCTGCCTTGGCACTCACTCTGCCCTGGTCTCCTTACCTTGACACTGTGTCTTCCCAGAGAGGCCCTGGTGTTCCATGCCAAGAACAAACTTGCAAGGGGCCTTCACTCAAAGGGAGCAGACGCTGGGCCAGGGCAGCCCCACGCAGGCCTCCAGGCCCATCTGTGCCACTTTTTGGGTGACTTCCTGCTGCTTCTGCTCAGGGTGCACTGGAGAGGACCTCCTATGGCTGAGCCTTGGGACCCGGAGCTCTTTCTCTTCTTTTTACCACTAAATACCCCACCTGGTATCCCCCACACAGGTGACACGTGTCAGGTGGTTATGGGGCACAAGGGACTTGCCAGGAGGTGGCGGGCAGCAGAGGGGAGCGGGTGGAGCCTGTGGTCTCTGGCCAGCCTCAGGGGTCGCCGCCCGGCCTGTTCGGTCCTGTGTGCACTCGGCCTGGGTGGACTGCTGCATCTCAGACCTGGCCTTGGTGGGTAGGCTGCCCTGTAGCCCCGTCCTCCTCGTCTTTCCGAAGAGATGCGCTTCCAGGAATTCCAGTGGGTGCTAGCCCCGTCCCTGCTTCCCCACAGCAGTACAGTCTCCCAGCCGGGGCCTGGGGCTCTAGGCACAGCTGCTCTCAAGGCCAGGACCCAACTGCCCCAAGTTTGCTGCCCGTCCAGTGAGAACACCGCATGGGCCTCCAGCCTCACGTGGTCCTCAGGCAGCTCTGTCCCTCCTATCCTGGCCTCAAGGTCTGGCTGACCCCACTCGGCCCAGTGGGGTGTGGCCTCCCCAGCACCTGTCCATCCAACCTCAGCGCAGGCAAACTCAAGCCACAATAATGCCCTTGTCCTCGGGTAATTCTGCCCGGCCACAATGTGGAATTAGTCACATCAGCGGGGGCAGGATTTGGTTTTGTAAATCACGCAGCACATATCAGCAAGCTCCCTCTGCAAGGTGGCCGGGGCTTGGCTCTGCGGCCTTCACTGGGGCAGTTCTGCTCGCCAGGGGACACTGCTGGTAGTCAGAGCCCTGCCTACTGTGGGCGAGGCTGCTGGACACACCCGTCACCCGACGCAAGGCCCCTAGGGCTGTGAGGGGGAAACCTGGGCAGCTAAGCTGAGAGCCGCCTCGCACAGTGGGGGCGAAGTGCGCCTGGCCCTCCGACCTGGACACAGCCGGCTTAGCCCAAGTGCATTCCAGTCAGTTCCCAGCTCTGGCTCCGACTCTGACCGAGATGGGCTGTGGGTAACACCTGCCACGGGCATGGAGGAAGGAGAACCGTGCAGACCCCATGCACAGTTAGTGCCTGAAGCATAACTCACTGCTTACTATACTAGCTTATATATATAATCACACTTAGTCCCATATAACCTTTCTATATAATCATACAGGTATCGTAGTCGGAGCTGTACTGACACATTCAGTGCTGATTTGTACAATCCTTCTATATAACCATATAATAGTCTGTAGTAGGAGGAATGCCCAGAGCAGACACAGAACAGAAGCAGCACATGGGAAAACAGCCAGACCAGGACGAGAACCAAAGACCCAGGCGGTGGCGTCCCCAACTGAAAGGGCAAACGCTGTAGGGCAGGCTTGGAGCAGGAGCCTCTCCTCCTGATAAAGGAGCTGTGGTACCTGCATCCAGTTCCTGTGGAAAGTCGGCCTCAGGCCTGAGATCCTGGAAGTAACCGAGGGAGAAGAACCCTCTGGTGTGACCAGTCACGGCGCTGTACACCCTGTCAGCCTTTTCTCACTTCTGTGCTAGCTCAAAGCATCCTCCCGTAAATATCTTAGAGAAGAGCACAAGTCCGTCAGCCCCCACTGCACTGGCTTACAGTGTCCTTCTATTAGAAACCCTTTGAAGTCTCCAGCCCCCAGGTAAGAAGTGTTACGCACGACACCTGCTGCACACAGCCCACCTCCTTGCCTCGGTGACCTAATGGGGGTCGACCCCTTTTCTGTACACGACCCTCTACTACTGCGCACAGCACGGCCCCCTACTGCGCACAGCCCACCTCTGCCCAGATGACATAATGGGGTGGCCCCCTCGCTTGTGACTCACGTGATTATGTATGCCCTATTACTAAGCCTACAGATGATGACCTCACTCATGACCCTGCCCCATGCTTGAACCTAATAAATAGATGCTCTGGGCATTTGGGGCCGTCGCTGATCTCCACTCACAGGCGGCATGGCCCCCCGAGTCTAGCTGCTCTTCTCCAGTTCTCCAGTGTCCTATCTCTTTAATTCTTGGATTCTGCACCTCAGCACAGCATAAGGGACATCCCACGACCCTGTAGGGCCCACAGCCCTGTAATATGCCATAAACCCAGGTCCTGTCCTGGCTGTGCTGCCACTCACAGGGTTCCCCCAAAGGGTGGGAATCAGAGCCTGCCTCTGACAGGTGCCCACGAGGGTGACAGGTCTCCTCCTACCCATTCACCTGCTGCGGGACAGACACACAGACCATGCCCTCTGAATGCCCCATCACCCACTGTGTCTTCTGCTCCTCTCCAAACTTCTGGAAGGTGGGTATTTTCCCTGGCAGATAAGGAAAGCAGGTGCAGAGGGAATGTAGCCTGCCTGGGTGGGGCTGCTGGCCAGGCCGTCTTGACCGAGGTGACTGACCCCAAACGGGGACCAGGGGAGTGGGGGTTCTGGCCTTGGCCAGGGAGTCACCAGAAATAAGGACACTGATCCACATGACGGTCCCCTGCGCTAAGGACAGGAGCAGCCCAGGTCCATCTGGAAACCAGAACTAAAACTCACACCGAACTCTCGGGGAGCTCCTGCGCCTGGCTCACAACGTGAACACAGATGGCCATCCTTAGGATGGGGGGAGGGGACCCATGCTCCACACGTAGGCTGTGGGGACCCTGGGATGCCTCTCCTCACTGCTTCACCTCTGTGCCTCAGTTTCCTCATGTGTAGGTAGAAAGTGCTTCCGACCTATGTTGGTCCTGTGGGTCAGAGACAGCCCCTGGAGAGCTAGTGCCCTCAGGAAGGCCGTCCAGCAAGGGTTTCTCCCCACTGAAGAGCTGGGGGAGACCCAACTCACCCTCCAGCTGACTTGGACCTGACTTCTTCCAGGAAGCCCCCAAGACGCCCCCTTCCAGCAGGACTGCGGTGGGTGGGGTGTGCCCAGCTTCAGCCCTGGCTCCTGCTCTGGACAGTGCCTTGCTTCTCACCCTGTTCCCCTCTGCAGGCTGGCAGAGCAAGGACCACGTCTGCCTGGCACACTTGTGGGTCAACATCTTCTAACTCCTCCACACGCCTATTATTCCCATTTTACGGATCAGGAAACCGAGGCCGGAGAGCTGAAGTCACTTGCCTTAGTTCTCAAAGAGCCAGCATGTGAGCCTGGAACCCGCACAGCTGGGCACTCCAGCATGGAGGGGTCAGGGCCCGCAGCCACACACGGCACCTGGACCCTCCTGCTGGTCCAGCCAGGCCCGAATGCACCCCTAAGCCCCCATGTTAGGCAGTGCACAGACCGTTCCCCTTAAAGATACAGGGAAGACTCAGGTCAGATGCAGAGGCCACCAAGCCCTGTCCTGGCTGCCCCTCCCTCGGTCTCCCCACCTCATGCTGAGCGCCGGGCTGAGACCCCCACACTCACTCAAATCTCAAAAAGGAGCCTTGTTCCCATTTCACAGATAGAGAAGCAGGCTGAGTGGCTAAGACAAGCCGGTGGCTCCCTGGTAGGTGGGACGCACCCGGTGCCCCTCCCTGCCTCCCTTTTCAGGGGAGACAAAGCAAGTCCCTCCCTGTCACCGCCCACCAAGTCCACGGGGTGGGGGAAGGGCGTGTGGTTTTGGTTCGTCCTGGGGGGAGGGGCGTGTCTTCGTTCTTGGGGCTGTTCTGAACTCCGGGGGCCAAAGCAGGTTTGGGCGGCAGATTCTCAGGAGCTCCCGGGAGGGTCGTTCGGTTCCGCCCCCCACCCACCCTCTTTCAAACTCCCTGGAGCTTCTGGAGTCCTAGGTGCTCAAGAGTGAGCCCGGGTTCCAGCTGCATGAAGTTTTCCTTTAGGAAGAGGAAGCGGCCGCTGGGGTTGAGAGAGGGCAGCGAGCGGGCGGGCAGGGGGCGCCGGGTGGGGTCCAAGTTCGCGTCCCGCGCAGCCCGCAGCCCGCCCCTCCTGCCCTTCCCGCCCGGCGGAGCCGCTGGAGGGTCGCGAAGTTGCGGCGGATCCCGGGGCGGAGCTTGCGGGAAAAGCGGAGGGAGGAGACACGCCCCGGGTTCCCGGCGCCTCCCCCAGACTTGGCCCCGTCCCCCGTCTCCCCGTCCCCGCGTCCCCCGTCCCCCCGTCCCCCCGTCCCCCGTCCCCCCGTCCCCCCGTCCCCCCGTCCCCCGTCCCCCGTCCCCCCGTCCCCCGTCCCCCCGTCCCCCCGTCCCCCGTCCCCCGGCTCCCCGTCCCCCCGTCACCCCGTCCCCCGTCCCCCGTCACCCCGTCCCCCGTCCCCCCGTCCCCCCGTCCCCCCGTCCCCCGTCCCCCGGCTCCCCGTCCCCCCGTCCCCCCGTCCCCCGTCCCCCGTCTCCCGGCTCCCCGTCCTCTAGGCTCACCTGCGCCGCGGGGCGGAGGGGCGGCGGGGCGCGGCGGTGCAGCCTCCAGCGCCCGGTCCCGTCCGGTCCTGCAGCCGCCTCGCTCCTGCGGCCCTGCGGTCCCGCCCGGGTCGCCTTCCCAACTTCCTGCGCGGTCTGGCGGGAGGGCAGCGGCTGCGGCCCTGCAGGTGGGCGCTGGGCGGGCGCTGCGGCTCCGGGTCCGAGGCCTCGGGCGGGGAGGGGCTGGGAGGGGGAAGGGCGGGAGGGGGCGGGGCGCGCCCAGGGCACCTGTGGCTGCGCCTCCCGCGTCACAGGTCACAGACCCACCTGGGCCGGCCGGAGCCCACGTGACTGGCCGGACCTGCTCGCGCCTCCCGACTCCCGCGGAGCCACCGCCCCCACCGTGCCCGCGCCCCTCCCCCAAACCCCACCCCGTGGCCGGCCTGGAGTTGCCTCCCCGGCGCTGTGGAGCGGCTCGGCTCCCTACTGCGTCGCTCTCCTTCCAGGCCCCGCCCCACCGCCTCCTCCAGGAAGCCTTCCCGGAAGGAGACCTGCCTGCAGGGACCCGGTGTTTGCTACTGTAGAAAGGCCCGGCCCCCTGGATTCTTGGAAGCCAGGCGGCCAAGGACAGCCAAGAGCGCACAAAGCACCCTGGCCGCCTTCCTGGTGTGGTCGAGTCGCCGTCATCCGCACGAGTCCTGGAAAGGAAGGCGCTCGCGGCGTGCACGGGGGCTGAGCCTGCACTCCCAGCCTGGTCTTGCCTTGCTCGGCCTGCTGGGAACGCGGGTGAATATCAGGGAGGGCCCGGGGCAGAGGCTGCAGCTGCCCCCAGGCTGGGGGTTCGGGAGTCAGGCTCCTGGTGCTGTGCGAGGGGTGGGGCCTGGCCAGTCAGGAATGTGACCTGAGATCCCAGGGCCCAGCCCCACTTCTGACCTGTCTCCACCATCCCCTTTTCAGGAAAGGCCTGTTGCCAAAGGCTTCCGTGTGAACATCCACACTGGGCTTTGGGTCAGCTTTCACCAGCATCCCTCACTGACCCCAGGCCTCGGGGCATGGGCGGGGCACCGGTGGGCCAGCCAGAGGGCACTGGCCGCCCTCCTCCCAGCACCTGCCTCCCTGGGCTGGGTGGCCTTGAGATCCCATTGCAGGGTGAGGAGGCGCCGCAGGCCCTGGGGCTGTCACTTGGCATTTTCTCAGGTGTCATGGCTAGAGGGGTGGCCTGCCCTGCCCTCTCCTGGACTGGTCACCCCACAAGAGTCCCCCAGTGTCTGCCCTGTGGCAGGGGCTGCCTGGGTGTCAGGTGCTACCTGAGCAGGGCACAGGCTGGCCTCAGGGACTGGTCCAATGGGCCATCCCTCCCTCTGGGGGGATGATGGAGGAGCTAAGAGCGACCCCTGTGGGCTGCAGCCTCCACCTGAAGCCACCTGTGGCGAGGTTCCACCTCTGGCAGCTCCTGAGAAAGGCGGGTGGCTACTGCCCCCCTGAGTCCTTGATGGGTACTGCACTGACAAGACCTACCCTGCAGGAAGGAGCTAGGGTGTCTGGAGCCTTGACCCGTGAGGACTGGGGTGCAGTGGTGTCACTGAGACCCACTGCGGGGACGGGAGCCTTGCACGAGGCCACTCAGTGGGATCCAGGTTCCCGACACCCACTGCGTGCTTTCCCATAAAACCCTCTGAGAAGCTGCCTCCGGGTTGCCCCACACCTTCTGTCCAGCCCCTGCTTGGCCCCTCCAGCCACCGTGGGTCTGGCTCTGTCTCTCCATGTCCTGCTGGCTCCCAGAAGCCACTCGGTGTGCACTTGGGACAGTCCCTTTGCTGGCGATGTCCCCTGAGCTGGTGGCTGGACCTCTCTCTGCCTCTGTCACCTGCTGTAAATGAGGGCCTGATGATGACAAGGGAGAGGCTGGGAGGGACGGGCTTGGAGACCTAAGGGGCTGTGAAGAAAGCACCCAGGGAGGCGTGCCAGCTGGGTAGGCCTGTGGCATGCTCTGTACCGCTCTGCTGGGACCCAGAGCCTATGGCTCAGCATGTTACCTGCCCTGAGGGATTCCCCTCCCATGTCGCCGGCAGGGGAGAAGATGTGGGTCTTCCAAGTCTAATAGCCAGCAAGCATTGCCAGGTGGCCTGAGCTCCTGCTGGTCTTGCTGTGAGTTTTCCAAGCTTTTGCTCAGCCACAGGGCCACGGCACGGACAGTCTGTGGCCTTAGGTGGCGCCTGAAGCCAGCAGCCCCTCAGGAGGCCTTTTCCTTGACCTTCCCAGGTGCCCATGGCTGAGGGTGGACTGAGGCTGTGGGGTGACTTTGTCCTCCCTGTCGGGCTGCGTAGGCAGAGCTCCCACCTGCTCCCTTCCCTCCCTGGGGCCCTCAGGAGCACACTGGGTAGAGGGAAAGCCGTGACAGCCCTCAACACTGGGCTGCCTTGTTATCCACTGCAGTTTGTGGGTGTCCTGTCCCACCCGTACAGTGGGGAAAAGGCCCGATGGTGTGCCTGTGAGGGGGTTGAGGACAGAGGCACCTCTGTGCTGGTGGGTGGGGCCCATGGCTGGGGCATCCAGCAGGTGGGTGAGGGGCAGCGAGGGAACTGGGGCTGGTGGGCAGGGCATTGGGTTTAGGGAGCAAATACCCCTCCACCTTGTACCCTAGAATAGTAAGGGGTCGTCACTTCCCATGAAGCACCCACTGTGTGCCCAGCCTCACTCGGGCCCTTGCCTGCATTACTCTACGGAGTTGTCACAGAAGGCCCTCAGATGTCATCGCATCCCATTCAACTGAGAGGAGAAATGTTTTGCCCCTTGTCACCTGGCTGGTAAGTGGCCCAGCCGCAGTTAGAGCCAAGGTCTGCCTGACGCCACAGCCCAGGATGCCTAGTCATCATTAGGGACCATTGCAGGTCTCAAGACGTGCATGCCACTCAGCAGATATCAAAGCAACCTCATGTGTCTTCCCCACACTGAGAATCTGAAACGTCAGGTGTTTCGGCCATGACGAAGTCGTCGGTACCAGACACGTCTGTCACCACAAACAGCTCGAAAACGGAACCAAAAATACGAGAAACAACTGTTTCTGACATTGAACAACAGGTGGCGGAGACAGAAATTTCTGTGAGAAAGAAGCAGGTAAGCCTTTGGCTAAGAAGACTGGTGGCCTCACTGGGCTGCGGGGACAGAGTTGGAAAGTCAAGCAGGCCGAGGACTGTGGAGAGAGTCTTGGAGAGGAGGCGGCAATGCAGGGGAGACCCCCAAATCCCCACCGGGGTCCACTTGAATACTGCCAAAGGCTGAATACTAAGCTGTGCATAAGCGGGGCGGGATCCCACTAAACCAGGGACCAGCGGTGGCCAGGGGACTGTGTGGGTAGAGCGTCACCCCAGGCCAGGGGATGCTGGAACACCTGCTGCCAGGAAGGAAGAGCCCTCATTGACCTCAGCTACTTAGGAGTCTGAGGTGAGACGATAGCTTGAGCCTGGGGAGCTCGAGGCTCCCGTGAGCCGTGATCGAGCCACAGCCTGGGTGGCGGACCAACACTCCGTCTCCAAAAAGAACGGCTGAAAAATTTCCACATATGATAAAAAGTCAGATCCGCAGATCCAAGAACCCCAAAGTGATGCAGAATAATACAAAGAAATGAAAGCAGCGTCTGTACGAAGCAGACCGCAGCACAGCCCCTCAGCATGACGTGGCTGAAAACGGCCACAGAGGGAAAACCCTGACCACGCAGAATATTCAGTAGATGCCAAAGAAGGCGGCATCCCAGGGGAAGGGCTGAAGGCATTCTGGGGTGACAGCTCCTCTAGACCTGGCCCTGAAAGGACCAGGTGGATCCTCAAGTGAGGTAACTGCCTATCAGCTTAAAGATGGACATTCTCGAAAAGGAGGCCAGTAAAATCCAGAAACATGCAATTTGACGTTGACAACGTCCAGCACCCAGTGCAAAGTTGTGAGGCCTGTGAAAGCAACAGGAGCCTGTGACAAATAACTAGGAAGAAAATCGGTCAATAGACACACACCCAGAAATGACACGGACGGCAGGATTCCCAGAGAAGGCGTTTAAAACAATGGCCAAAAATACGCCCAAGGATCAGCTGGGCATGGCGGCGCACACCTGTAATCCCAGCACTTTGGAAGGCTGAGGTGGTGAATTGCTTGAGTCCAGGATTTCAAGGCCAGCCTGGGCAACATGGTGAAACCTCATCTCTACAAAAAAAAAAAAAAAAAAATTAGCTGGGCGAGGTGGCATGTGCCTGGAGTCCCAGCTACTCAGGAGACCGAGGTGAGAGGATTACTTGAGCCCGGGAGTTTGAGGCTGCAGTGAGTTGAGCTCACACCACTGCATCCTATCCTGGGCCCTGTCTCAGGAGAAATGTGTGTGTGTGTGTGTGTGTGTGTGGTGTGGTATGTGTGTATGTGTGTCTGTGTATGTGTGTGTCTATGTGTGCCTGTGTGTGTATGTGTGTGTATATGTGTGTGTGTGTCTGTGTGTATGTATGTGTGTCTGTGTGTCTGTGCGTTTGTGTGTATGTGTGTGTATATGTGTGCCTGTGTGTGTATGTATATGTGTGTGTCTGTGTCTATGTGTGTGTGTCTGTGTGTCTGTGTGTATGTATGTGTCTGTGTCTGTGTTTGTGTGTGTATATGTGTGTATGTATATGTGTGTATGTGTGTATGTGTGTGTGTGTCTGTGTGTATGTATTGTGTCTGTGTGTCTATGCGTTTGTGTGTCTGTGTATGTATGTGTGCCTGTGTGTGTGTATGTATATGTGTGTGTCTGTGTGTCTGTGTGTGTGTCTGTGTGTATGTATGTATGTGTGTCTGTGTGTATATGTGTGTGTATATATATGTGTGTGTCTGTGTGTATGTATGTGTGTGTCTGTGTCTATGTGTGTGTGTCTGTGTGTATGTATGTGTCTGTGTCTGTGTTTGTGTGTGTATATGTGTGTATGTATATGTGTGTATGTGTGTATGTGTGTGTGTGTCTGTGTGTATGTATGTGTGTCTGTGTGTCTATGCGTTTGTGTGTGTGTCTGTGTATGTATGTGTGCCTGTGTGTGTGTGTATGTATATGTGTGTGTCTGTGTGTGTCTGTGTGTATGTATGTATGTATGTGTGTCTGTGTGTATATGTGTGTGTATGTATATGTGTGTGTCTGTGTGTATGTATGTGTGTGTATGTGTGTATGTGTGTGTGTCTGGCGTGTGTATATGTGTGTGTGTATGTGTGTGTGTCTGCTGTGTGTATATGTGTGTGTGTGTCTGTGTGTCTGTGTGTCCCCCAAGGGTTTACAGGAAACCATGACCATAGTCAAAGGAGAGATGGAAAGTATAGTAAAGGATCAAATGGAAATTCTAAGGATGAAAATATACAATGTATGAAACCAAAACTCTACTGATGAGATTAACAGCAGATTAAACTACAGAGGAAAATGATCCGTAAACTTGAAGCCAGGACAATACACCTCACCGAAATTGAAGCACACAGAGGAGAAGCCTCGGGAAGAGAAATACACAGCCTTGACCTGTGAGACAGTATCAAGCAGTCTAACAACAAGTGTGATTGGAGGCTCAGAAAGGGACAAGGTAGGACGGGAAAAAATGTATTTTAAAAAGTGGCTGGGTGCAGCGGCTCATGGCTGTAATCCCAGCACTTTGGGAGACTGAGGTGGGCGGATCACTGAGGCCAGGAGTTCAAGACCAGCCTAGGCAACATGGTGAAACCCTATCTCTACTAAAAACACAAAAATTAGCCAGGCGTGGTGGTGCATGCCTAGTCCCAGCTACTTGGGAGGCTGAGGTGGGAGGATCGCTTGAGCCCAGGGAGGCTGAGGGTCCAGTGAGCCCTGATTGAGCCATTATACTCCACCCTGGGTGACAGACCAAGACTCTGCCTTAAAAAAAAGAAGAAGAAGAAAGAAGGGCTGAAAAATTTCCAGATACAATAAAAACTGGTGGATCCACAGATGCAAGGGCCTTAAAATGAAGCAGAGTGAGTACGAAGATGTCAAGGCAGTGTCCGTGCAAAGCAGACCACACCGAGTTACCTCATAATGCAATGGCTGAAAACCAGCGACAGAGGGAAAAATCTTAAGGGAATAAAGATAGAAATCAGTGCTGGCTTGTCATCAGAAACACTGAAAGCTGAGAGAGTTAGAACAACATCTTTAAAGTGCTGAAGGAAAACAAACTGTCGACCAAGATGTCCATTTCCCGTGAAAATATCCTCCAAACGCGAAAGTAAAATAAAGACATTTTAAGGCAAAAGCTGAGAAAATTCGTCACCAATAGCCTACACTATAGGAAATGTCAAAGGAATCTTTTCGGAGCAAAAGAATATGATACCAAATATTAGTTCAGGTCTGCACGAGGAGTAGAAACCCACTGGAAATTGCAAACGTGAATAAATGTGAGAGACTTTTTTCTGTGCTTCAAAACATTTCTTTAAAAGATCAGAGACTAATGTGAAAATAATGACAGTGCATCATGAGATTTGTATGTAAAAGTGAAACATATTAGACAGTTGTGTGTTTATTAAAAGCACAAAAGCCGGGAAGAGAGAGTAGAAATATACCAGAGTAAAGTTTGTATATTTTACAGTGAGTATAATATCACTTAAAGACAGATAATGATAAATTAATGGCAAATCCTGAAAACCTTAGATCAGATGCTAAAAATTAAGATGAGGAGCTGTAGCTAATAAGCCCAGAGAGAAGAGAAAATTCAATCCTAGAAAATACTAATTCAAAAGAAGGCAGGAAAAGATCAAAGAAAAGACAAAAAACAGACCTGACAAATAGAAAACAAATACCAAGATGGTAGCCTATATCTAACCATATCAATAATTATATTAAATGTGAATGGATTAAACACACCAGTTAAAAGATAGAGATTGTCAGACTGGATAAAAAGCAAGACCCAATGTCATGATGCTTACCAGGATGACTCAAATATAAAGACACAGGATGGGAGGAAAAGGAAAGTGAGGGGCATGCATGCAAATGCCAGTGAGAAGAAAGCAGAAGTGGCTATGCTAATAGACAAACGCAGATTTCAGAATATCGCCATGGGGAAAGGGACAGTTCGTAATGATAAAGGATTCAGTTGGTCAAGAGACAGTCCTAAGCGTGTGCGCACATAATAACAGAGTTTCAAAATACGTGCAAGAGCAGATGGGCACTGAATAAACTGAAAGGAGACCAGACCCACAGTCATAGTTGGAGATTTCAGCACTTGTTCTCAACAACAGATAGGACACTAGAGAGAAAGATCACCAAGGGTGTTTGTATGAAGCACCTGACCGACACTGTCAGCCAGCTTGATCTAATTGACGTTTATAGAGCACTACGCCCAGCAACTCCAGAACTCTCATTCTTTTCAAGTACACATGAAATACACACCAAGACAGACCATATGTTAGGCCATAAAACATGCCTGCATGCATTTAAAATGACTGAAAAACCACAGAGTATGTTTTCTGACAACTCAACTAGAAACCAGTCACAAAATCCTATTTGAAAAATTCTTAAATATTTGAAAATTAAACAACATGATGGTCAAAGAAGGAATGGCAGGAGAAATTAGAAAATATTTGAACTGAATTGTAATGAAAATACATAATATCAAAATGTGTGGAGTGCCCCTCCCGTGTGCTTAGAGGGAAACTGATGGCTTTGAACACTTTTTAGAAAAGAGGACTTGCTGAAAATTGACCTAAAGCTTTCATCTTTAAATGAAATAAAAGATCAGTGCAAATTAAAGCCAAAGTAAATTAAATAATAAATCAATGGAAGTCAGTACCATGGGAAACAATGGAGAAAAATCAATAAAATAAAAGGCTGTCTTTTAAAAGATTGATAAAATTGATAACCCTAGATTATAAAAGAAAGAGATAAGGCTCAAATTACCAGCATCAGGAAAGAGAGACGATCAGGAAACTGCTCCTGATCCCTCAGACGTTAAAATGATAAGAAAATATTCTGTGCAACGTTTTGCCAATAGATTCAGTCACTTAGATGAAATGGCCACGTTCCTTAAATGACACAAATCATCCAAACTGACATAAAAACAAATAGAAAATTGAAATAGCACGGTATTACTGAAGGCATACAATTATGTTTTTTTTTTTTTAGATGGAGTTTTGCTCCTGTTACCCAGGCTGGAGTGCAATGGCACGATCTCGGCTTACCGCAACCTCCGCCTGCTGGGTTCAGGCAATTCTCCTGCCTCAGCCTCCTGAGTAGCTGGGATTACGGGCACACGCCACCATGCCCAGCTAATTTTTTGTATCTTTAGTAGAGACGGGGTTTCACCACGTTGACCAGGATGGTCTCGATCTCTTGACCTCGTGATCCACCCGCCTCGGCCTCCCAAAGTGCTGGGATTACAGGCTTGAGCCACCGTGCCTGGCCCCAATTTTATGTTTTATTTCTTATTACTATTGTGTTTTGAGGCAGACTCTCACTGTGTCACCCAGGCCAGAATGCACAATCACGGCTCACTGCAGCCTTGACCTCCCAGACTCAAGCAGTCCTCCTACCTCAGCCCCCCAAGTAGCTGGGACCACAGGCGTGCACCACATCCAGCTAATTTTAAAATGTTTTATAGAGACGGGGTTATGCCATGTTGCCCAGACTGGTCTCAAATCCCTGAGGTCAAGTGATCTGCTGGCCACAGCCTCCCAAAGTGCTGGGATCACAGATGAGAGCCACTGCACAGGGCCTGTATTTTATTTTGTTATTCATAAACCTATGGCAAGAATTCTTTATTTTTGGGGGGCGGGGGAGAGACAGAGCCTTGCTCTGTCACCCAGGCTGGAGTGCAGTGGTGCAATCTCAGCTCACTGCAGCCTCCGGCTCCTGAATTCAAGTGATTCTCCTGCTGGTCTTGAACTCCGGACCTTGTGATCCACTTGCCTTAGCCTCCCACAGTGCTGGAATTACAGGGGTGAGCCACCACGCCTAGCCAAGAATTCTTAATTTAAAAAAAAAACAATTTTACACAAAGAATACTCCAGGCCCTCCTGACATCACTGGTGAATTCAGTTGCACATTCAATCAAAAGGAAGAAATGAGACCGATTTCGCATCGCCTCTTTCAGAAACTTGAGGAAGAAGAAACATTTCTCAGCTCATTTCATGAGGCCAGTATTGCCCTAACACCAGTACTAAAAAGTCACAAGAAAATAAAATTATAGACTAATATTCCTCATGGATATAGGTACAGAAATATTTTACGTTAAATCAAATCCAGCTATTATATAATGAACAGCATCTCGCGATCGAGTGAGGCTTGTCTTAGGAATGCAAAGTTTAACATTTGAAAATCAGTAACTTGCCACATTAACAGCTAAGGAGAAAAATCATATAACTTTTCAACAAGTGAAGAGGAAGCATTTGACTCAACCCAATACCTATGAAAATAAAAATCTGATGTAGAAACCAAAGGTCACCTGCTCGTTGCTACAGAGGCCCCCGAGAGCTTGCAGCAGACCTAACGCTGCAGAGTGGATGACTTTCTCTTTGGGACCGTGAGCCTGGCAAGGAATCCTCAGCTCTGCCACTCAGCGTCGGCCTGACTTGCACAGTGAGGCAGCAGCAGAAGGTACACCAGAGGATGTAGGCTGGTCGTGGTGGCTCCTGTCTGTAATCCCAGTGCTTTGGGAGACCGAGGTGGGCGGATTGCTTGAGGTCAGGGGTTTGAGACCAGCTTGGCCAACGTGGTGAAACCCTGTCTGTGCTAAAAATATAAAAATTAGCTGGGCGTGGTGACAGGTGCCTGTAATCCCAGCTACTCAGGAGGTTGAGGCAGGAGCATATCACGTGAACCCGGGAGGTGGAGGCTGCAGTGAGATCGCGCCACTGCACTCCAGCCTGGGTGACATAACAAGACTTCATCTCAACAAACAAACACAGATGATTTAACAGTGACTCTGTCTCATTCTCTCTCTCCTCTGTCTCTGTCACTCTCTGCAGATGACCCGAATGTGATTTAGAGGACCCTGAAGCATCTATGACCACACATACGACTGGAGCTGACCCTCCTGGCTCCTCGATCCCTCCGACCCCCAGCCCACCACCTCCCTTTCTTCCTGCTGGAAACCGAGCCTCGGAATTTGGTGTCTGTCCATCTCATACCACGTTTTTGTTCCCCTGCTACAGGCACATATAACCATCAACGCGTACAGGTCTGTGTGTTTTTAAAGTCTGGGAATGATATCCAGCAGAAAGTCTGCTCAGAAGCTCCGCGCTGACTGGGAGGGGCTGGAAGTAGGCGTGTCCCAAAGGCTGGAGCCCACAGCACTGGCCCTTGGCAAAGCCACAGGCCCTTTCTGCTCCTTGCCACCCACCCTTCCTCCCCGTCCCATGCCCCCAGTCTTGAGAGCTCACTGGGTCTGCTGCTGGTCAGCTTGGCCTTGGTGGGGGAAGGGCCTCTCCAAGGGAGGGCTGGCTGGATGGCCTAGGAGTGCGTGTCTGGGAGCGGGGGCAGCCTGGTGAAGCACTGCCTTCAGCTGTACCAGGACCTCCGGGAACCGTGGCTCCGTGATAGACCCCAGCCTTAAAGTGGGGGTGGGCGGGACACACAGTTTTTGACAAATGAGGTTAATGGGGGCACCATTTACGTGCAATAAAATTACCCTTTGAAAATGTACAGTGAGATGAGTTTTAATGAACGTCTAACTGTAACCACCATCATGATATACGACGCATCTGTCACCCTGTTCATCACCCTGGAGGCCTTGCCGTGCCCGTGGCAGCCCGTCCCCTGCCCCATGCCCGCATCGTGCATTTTGGCCCGCCCTGCAGCTGTGCCGTTTCCACACAGTTGCACAGAACCATCCAGCACGGCTCCCTTCACCGGGACACTGGCTTAGAGATTCAGCCACGTGACTTTGGGGCCTGCAGCAGCGCCTGTCCCGCCATTGCTGAGCGGCCTTCCTTCCAGTGGAGGCACCACTGTTTCCAGAGGTGGAATGCACCAAAGCCAGAACACGAGCAGAACCAGAACACACTTAGCAAAGCCGCCCACCTGAACAGACCCTTGCCAGAGGGCAAGGAAGCCGTGGGGAGATGCTCCAGGTCGCGGCATCAGGGGCCTGCAGATGAAAGCACCGTGCAATGCTGCCACACGCCTGTCAGCACGGCCCAAATCCAGAACATAGACGATGCCAAGTGCTGACGAGGGTGGGAAGCAGCAGGAACCCTCCTTCTGACGCAAAACGGTGCAGCCATTCTGGAAGAGTTGGGTGTTTTCTTACAAAGGTCAATACACTTTTATCATATGACACGGAAATCATATCCTACTAAAAATACAAAAATTAGCTGGGCATGGTGGAGTGTGGAGGCTGAGGCAGGAGGATCACTGGAATCTGGGAGGCAGAGGCTGCAGTGAGCCGAGATCACGCCGCTATACCACTGCACTCCAGCCTGGGCCATAGAGTGAGACTTCCTCTCAAAAAGAAAAAAAAAAAAGAAAGTAAAAAAAGAAAATACATGAAGGCGTCTTAAATGCATATTTCTGAGGGAAAGAGGCCAGTCTGAAAAGGCTCCACGCTGCGATCTCCATGACGTGGTGTCCTGGCTGGGGCAACTGTGGAGAAGTGAAGGGCTGGGTTGCCTAGGTTGTGGGAGGGAGGGGTTGACAGGCAGAGCCCAGAGGATTTAGGGGCAGTGAAACCCCTCTGTATGATGCTGACGGGGTTGGCCCACGCCCTTCCACGTTAGCCAAAACCTGCAGAATGTCCACCAAGAGTGAGCCTTGGTGGGACTGTGGGTGAGGCCACGTGGACGCAGGCTCACGTGGAGATGAAGGCACACTCTGGTGGGGGACGGTGACAGTGGGGGAGGCTGAGTGTATGGGGGCTGGGAGCACATGGGACACCTCTGCACCTTCGGATCAATTTTGTTGTGAACCTCAAACTGCTGTAGGAATGAAACATTATTAAAAAAAAAACAAGGAACTCTGGCCCAGGGGTCTGCAGCGGCCAGCCCCAGGTGCCGGCACCTGGTCAGAGACCAATGGCTTCCCTAACCCTTGTCCCCACTTCCAACTCATATTCCAACTCCTCACAGGCCCTCCCTAATCCCAGCCCGGAAGGACACCTGCTTCTCGTCTGCCTCCAGCTCCTCAGGCCAGCAGCCTCCGTCGGGGCTTACCTGGAGGCTTCCCTCTGAAGCTTCCCACTCCCCTGCCTGCCTGGGAGGCTGACCTCCTTGCTGCAGCCAGCTCTGGGTGAGTGGCCTCTGCCGGTTCTCATTTGGGAGGTCTTTGTTCCTTTCCATAGTTCACACAGGCACCAGTGGTGGACATTCGGGCTCTTTCCGGCTTGGGGCTACGATAGACAGGCTGCCGTGGTGCTGGCACACAGCTCTCAGTGGATGACTGCCTGCCGTTCACTGCGTCGTGAAGCTGGACTCCCCTCTGTCCTGCCTCTCCGGCTTCCTGGAGCCTCCAGGTGGCCTGATGGTCTCAGGAATCCAGGACCACAAACCCCATCGTGGGACAGAGGAAGAGTCGGCTTCCTCCCTCGGGGTCTCAGGTGGCCTCAGGGCCTCTTTGGGGCTGGGGTCATGCCCAGGCTCTGGCCCACTTCTTGTCATCTCAGATTTTCTGTCTGATTCCCTGAAACTGGGGGAGTGAATTCCATCCGGCTTCCCTGTCCTGAATGAGGACCAAGGCTTGTGGGAGAGGTGGTCCGGCCATGGAGGGCCCGGAGCCTTCCATCAGCAGGGGTGGCGGTGGCCTCTCTCCCAGAGCCCCCTCGAGCTACCTTTGCGGTTCATGCCTTTCTCCGGCGCCCCTGTCGGCACAGAAGCCACCCTCTCGCTGGCAGTTTTACCCCAAATGAGGACACGATTTGTGGAAGACTTTTGCTGCCATGAGAATTAAGGTTAATGCTTCTCAAAATAGCTTCTCTGCAAATAACTGACAAGCTCACTTGGCCTGAAACGCATCTGAAGGGAATGAAAAAGCACGTCTTTTCCCAGAAAACAGATCCCTCATTGACACGTTTTTTTTTTCTCCTGTTGATTTTTCCCTGTTTCCAAAATGGAGCCTTTTCCCTCCGTCTTTTCTGCGAGGAGCTGCCGCAGGAAGACAAAGTCCGCTTGTCAGCAAGGCTCTGTGCGTCTCTGCTCGCCTCCCTCTGGGGTCACCCTAACAAGAGGACCATTATCAGAGAGCTCCCTCGTTCCATAGATCTTCCTCCCCCCTCCAGGGCTAATGAGGAGAAGTTTGCCAGGCCGAACAAAGATGGGAAGGGTTTTCACTCGCCGGGAGCCCCAGCGTGGCCAGCTCCAGGGAAGGGCCATGACGGGGAGGGTGGTAATGTCACTCCATTGCTGTGACTGACTTTTGGGAGCAGGGCCATCCATCAGTTCTGTGATTCACATGATTTTTCCTCCAAGAGCGGAAACGTGTTTCCCAGAGAGAAGCCTTTCAAGCTGTCTCTGGGCCTCGGGCCCCCCAGGGCCAAGTCATATCTGACCCACCGGGCTTAAGGTCTCATGGCCGCTTTGTCCAGCACCTTGGGAAGGGAAGGAGCCTGGAAACATTGAAAGGCCCCCCTCCCCCACGCACTGCGGAAACTTCCCGTGGTGGTGGTTAGAGTATAAAAAGGCTCCACGCTCGAGGCTGGGGGCTGGGATCTCGTTCCGAGGTCAGCCTCTGTGTGTGCCCTTTTGGCCCAGCTGCTGTTGGGGACCCCAGACTCCCGCTTCCCGTTACCTTCATCAGAGCCTGCTCTGGCGCCTCCGTGGACTCGGGAGGCCCTGGCGATCCCAGAATCCATGCTGAGCAGTGGCTCTCACGGCGAACCACTGAGTCACTCGTCCCTTCATTCACTCAGGCCAGCAGCCTTCTCCCAAGCCTGGGCCCCAAGCCAGGCTTTGGGGACAGAGAGGTGAATCAGGGAGCACCCAGGGGTCCTTACAGCCCCCAAGTCCAGGGCCTGTGCTAGTTTTGGAGGCCACGGGGTCCTCTGTGCAACCTGGGGTCTGAAGGTGCTGGTCTGTGGGGGCTCAGGGTCCCTGAGCCCTTCAGCTGCAGTGGAGGAAGGTGAAATATTTCCCTGCCTGTCAAGAAGCTGCTTGCAGCTACCTCTCCTCATGCATGTGGGAAGGGTAGGTAGGGGGTTTTGTCACGCAGGCAGCCCAGAGCTCTTGCCGTGAGGAAGAGGCGCTGCCCAGCCCGCTCCCGTGTGGTCCAGCAGGTGGGGAGGATCTGTTGCTGGTGTGGGTCTGGGAGTTCGGGGCTGCCCCCTGGGGGCACGGAGGGGTCAGGGGTGGGGAGTGGGGTGGGGAGGCTCAGGCCGGTGAGATGGGAATAGGCATGGCCAAGGCCGTAGCCGTGGTGGGCTGCAGTGAGCGGGTGTCAGGCATCGTGAATGCCAGTTTTATAATCAGCCTGGGCCACTCTCAGATAGGGCGCCTTGGAAGAAGATGCTCCTGAGAGATGCCCGAGGGCCCACGGTGTTGACTCTGAAGCGAAGCTGTTGACTACATGTGGGTAATGACTGCCTGCCTCCTGCAAACCCCAGACTGGCCTGTGTTCCAGGTGCTGGGGGGTAAGGGAAGGGAGGGGTGGAGGGCACACTCCAGAGGCCTGGCTCACCAGAGACATTCAGGAGGGAGCCCAGGAGACATTAGAGGCCCTGGCGGTGGTGGGGGTGGGAGGCCTGGCCAGCTTGGAGGCTGCAGGCCTAGGGGCCTCCTGGGTGACATCAGTTAACCTGTGTCAGCAGAGAGCCAGTGGGGACCTGCGTGGGTGGGACGGTTTGGGGCAGTCCTGGCTGGGAGGCCGGGCTTTTGAGGTTTACCCACCCCAGGCTTCTGGGTCAGGGCAGAATCGGGATGGAGGATGGAGCCTCTCCCGGAGGCAGGAGGGCCCCAGGAAGGAATCCAAGGGCATCGGGGGGCGGGGGAAGACCAGAGAAGCCCCGAGCGGTCTGGGTCTGCGCCAGCCCTGGCCTCTGCTCACCCTGCACTCCACGGGGCTGTCCCCGTCAGGCAGCTTCAGGCCGTGTGAAGTGCAGGTGGACACAGCTTCCAGGCAGGCTGGCGGGGTGGGGGCACCCTTAGGAAAGAGTTCCCCAAATCCCAGGCCGTGGGCCAGGACCAGTTCACGGCTTGTGGGGAACCGGGCCACACAGCGTGGGGTGAGCAGTGGGTGAGGGTGCGGAGCCAACGCCCGATCCCCATCACCCGCCTCACCGCCTGAGCTCCGCCCCGTCAGATCAGTCGCTGCTGGAGATTCTTAGGGGAGCTCGCACCCTGCTGTGAACCGCGCTTGCAAGGGAGCCACGCTCCTTATGAGAATCTAATGCCCGAAGATCTCTCTCTGTCTCCGTCACCCTCAGAGGGGACCGTGTAGATGCAGGAAAACGAGCTCAGGACTCCCAGGGATTCCACACTCTGGTGAGCTGTAGAATTGTTCCGTCATACCCTGTGGTGTGATCATTGCAGAAATAAAGCGCACATTAAATGTGATGCTCCTGAGTCCTCCCCAAAGCATCCCTCCCCCGCTCTACGGAAAAACGGCCTGCCATGAAGCCGGTGCCTGCTGCTGTGGAAGACGGGTTACCCCAGCACTCCAAGAGGGAAGGCTGCATCTCCAGGAGGCCTGTGGGGTGGGCCCTGGGTCCCTGGCACCTGGAGGCGGGGACAGCTGGGGGACATGCTGGAGACTGCTGCATCTGGAGGCCATCCTGCTTTGCAGAGAGACACACCTGCAGGTCACTGTGGTCACTGAAGGGTCATCCAGGGCGTCGATGACTTCCTGAGCTTGTTCTTTTCTGGAAAATGGGAATAGCCGGGAGCCTGCCCTGGAGGGTGGAGGGAGCAAAGCTCCCCGGGCATCAGGTCCTGGCCCTAGGACCCCTCAGTCAAGGCCAGGGAGAGCCTGGACCTCAGCCGAGACCCGGCTCGCTCCTCCTCTCCCTTCCACAGGCCTGGGGCCTGTCCCTCAATGAAGCTCGCGGGCACCGAGACTTAGAAAAGCACACGGATTTATTGCATATCAATCTCATGTATAAATTCATTGTAGCATTGGAAAGATTACATTTGGTGTACAGGCCTATTCTACAGCATTAACCTCACAATCAGCTTCTCCTAGGCTTCATCTTCAGGAAATGTCTCTACACAAGTACATCTGTCTTTATCACAAGCGTCGGAATGAAATTTGCAAAACTGTTATTTCAATGATTCCCTACACGTCTCCTCCATCCTTCTCCCACAGCGATTTCCATATTAGTTGGGAAGTGCGCCTCTTCTGCGACGACATTTAGGACTTCTAGTCTCGGACGTGGGTCCTAATCACACATTCAATAAGTGCATCTACGGAATTTTCCTTTTAATAAAAATTTCACCAACAGACACGATAATGACCGCTTAAGCAGGAGTCATGCACGGTTTACTTCTAAACAGAACAGAAGCAATTTACAATCAAGGGGGACACGGGGTGAGCGCCAGCCTCCTTCTCAATGGTCTTTTTTAAACATTATATGAAAACCAGACATTTATATTTGATTTCTTTTTCAACGCTATACAGTTCTAAAAGAAAAAAAAAAAAAAAAACAAAAACTAAACTAAATCTGTAACGTAACAACGGCAAAAGGCGGTGGGCCGCACAGGCCTGTAACTCCGCCAGGATCCTCTCCATATACCTTAAGGGACGACGTCAGTGCGCACACACACGCTTTAAGTTACGGGTTCTGACACCAGGGCTCAGCGTCCCTCGGGCTGAAAGAGCAGAGGCGACGCACGCGGCACCAAAGGCGATTGTTAGAGTGACTTTTGTTCACAAGTGAATTGCACGTTTGGAAACTCAAGCTGCCTTTTATTTATTTTATTTTATTTTTTCCAAAAGTGGTAATACGAATCCGTGACAGAAAAGAACTAAACGAACACAGCAATGGAATGGAAGGAGCAGAGGAACCCTTCTCGGAAGAACGCAAGAACATTTTTGTCACAGTATCACTCATTGCTACAGAGACACAGTTCCATGGCTTCTGATACCCGGCTGACCTCCACTGGCCAGGAGCAGCTGTGTCCTGGCGTCCCTGGCTGGGAGGGGAGCGTTGCCCTCCCCCACCAGGCTGCAGTGCAGGGGAGCTCTCCTCTCCCTCCCCCAGGACAGCACAGTGAATATAGCTCAGTAGGTTTCAGTCACTTGGGCAGGGGGACAGGGGACAGAGGGGCAGGGGACCACAATCCAGTGCTTCGAGGCTTCGAGTCTAAAACACGTGATATGTATTCAGGCAAGTGCTTTGCAGATGCTCACGGGAAAGCGGGAAGGTAGAAGACTCCAGGGCCCTTGCGATTTCCAGGGTCAGACTCAGGGGATGTGGAGGTCTTGGCCAGTCGGGGTCTAGATGGGCAGTGGCCTTGTGAAGGAAGGCCTCGCTCGGCAGCTGGGCAGTCTCACAGGACACACCATGCCCACCCCAGTCACTGCTCCACACCCAGGGCCCCAGGCAGGGTGCAGGGGCTCGCCCCTCTGGGTTGGAGTCAGTGACATCTCGGGTCCCACTTGTGAAGGGTCTGCTGGACCCACAGAGGAGCAACCCCACGTGCCCAACCTGGGAATCAAAGCAGGAACGGGGTGGGGATGCCGGCTCGCTGGGGGCTGGGGGCTGAGGAGCAGCGGAGGGCAGGGGCAAGGTGGCCTCCTTTGGAATTTCCACTTGGGGGATGGAGGGGCCACAATGCAAGGAGTAAGCATTGGGACAGCATTCGGGTGGAATGGAAGGGCCCTGGGCAGACGTGGCCCAGTGGGACCCCTGGCTTGTAGCCCTGACCCTGGCCACGGACACAGCTGGCTGCCCCGTCACAACCCTGTCCATACCACACAGCCCCACGGTCCCATTACGGTGTGGTGGCAGCTGGAGGCCAGCATCTCCGAATTCTCACACCTGGGCCATGCTCCGTGGCCCTTGCCATCTCCAGGTGCCAATTCTGCTGGGCAGAGCAAAGTCGGGATTGCGGGGCTCACTGGGCCTGGGGCCATGCTGAGTGTCGGGGCCATGTTTCGGGGTGCAGCAGCCCAGGAAGTAAGTGCTCTCCTTGTCAGGTGCTCTAAGAACAGGGTCTCCTGGCCAAGGGCTGGAGCCTGGAGGCTGATGCTCAGGAGAAACCGCTTGCTGTCATTTTCACGGGGACAAGAATACACGACTGAAGATGTGCAGCCAGGGCTCGGGAAGGGTGGAAGGAAAGAATGCAGAGAGAAGACAGGATGCTTAGGAAGACAGCTGGAAACGGCGGGATGGGACGGGGATCCAGAGGGCAACGGAAGGGCTGCCCCTCCCTGTTCTGCTCCTGCCTAAAACACACGCTGAGGGCTCCGTCCGTCCCAATGTCCCACGTCAGAGAGACGGGGCCACATCGCAAAAAAAAGCACACACCTTACTCTTTCGCAGAAGAAATCATATAATTTGGGTTTACAGAAATGGGGTGTTTATGTCTGAGGTTGAACTTTTACAAGAAGCCCACCTAGATCAAGGGAAAGCGGAGACTCCCACGCGGTACCTGGTGGGTCTGACCCACGGGATGCTGCGGAAATGCGTCAGGAGGCCGAGCGGCTGCTTGCAGATCCTAAATCCTTCCCGACACACCAGCTGGTTCTTCTCCAGGCAGCTGTCCCGCTGCCCTGGGGGGTCGCCCCAGCCCACACGTGGCCCCAGCGCACGCACAGGCGGGGGTGTCGTCTTGCCACGCCGTGCAGATCCGGCGTGGGAGGAATCCCTTTCACTGTGATCCGCTGGGTCCAGCTGCCCTCAGGAACCTCCCCATGACGTCTTCAGTGCCAGCCTGGACCACCCGACACCCACAGAGATGATTGTCTTTTGGCCTGGAGCAGCCAGGACACTTCCTGTCACCCCTGGGGACAGACTGAGACGTCCACACGTGACACAAAGCCACACCAAGGCGGCACCACTCCCGTCTGTATTTACGCTCTGCTTTGAGGTCAACTCGGGCAATTGTTTTTTCTCTTCTTGTTGGGACACTATTATTTTTTCTTCCAAACAATAAAAGAAATAAATAGAACACTTGTCTTCAATGCAAATGCAACTGCAACGCAAATTTAACAAAAACATATGATTGTCTGGTAAACGGCAGCAGTGACAGCAGGATTCGTGGGGGGACGGGGGTATTTGGCACATTACAAATTGCCCCACTCCCACACAACACACAACCTTAGTACACGGTTTTGGTCCTTCACCAGATACTTATATTAACATTATTTCTTCACAATAAGAATGTCTAATGCCAAAAATACTGTTAAGGAGGAAATAAAATAAGAAAAGAAATGAATTAGAAAAAAATTACAAGTTATATACAGATTAAGGTAAATTCCATCAGGGAAAAAATTATCATTTGAAATTGGCCCCTATGGGAATAATTTAAAGCCCATCTGAGTGGAGAAGTTTCGTCCGAGAGGGAGGCGGCCGGGCCCCAGGGCTGTGCTGTCTCTGCTCCTTGCGGCAGGTTCCTCCGACGCCCTTCTGCTCTCGAGCCGTGTCTCGCCAAGAACCCGCACGAAGAGCGAAGTGGCGACTGCGTCGTCCATCCAGAGTCTCAGGCACAGGCGCGGCTCGGCAGCCCGGGGTGATCTGCTGGGACTGCCGCTCAGGGCAGCCACGGGGAGGACACTGGAGCGCTGGGGTCGGGTGGGAGGTGGGAGGCCTGGAACGTGGCCAACGCCCTGCCTTCAGAAGACGGCGGTGGGGTCCAGTGCGCAGTGGCCGAGTGAGGCAGGGACAGGGGAGCGAAGGAAGATGGGTGCCTGGCCACACCTCTGCATGGTAGACCCAAGCCAGGGGCCCTCGACTTCCCCAAAAAATTGAGGGGTCTTGGGTGGGGGCCAGTGGATTCCTCTGAAGCTCACGTGGTGGCCCTGGCACGGATTCCATGTCACATGGTGGCAGGCACGCCTTCCATCCCAGCCTCGGGCAGGCCTGCAGCCCAGGGCACCCTGAGACCTTCTCGGCCATCTGCATGGTTCACAGGCACAGCCCCACACCCCTTGTTCTGCCCTGGGGCACCCAGTGTCACCTTGGCTTATACAAATAAGGACAGAGATAGAAAATTTCTCCATTATCTACAGTATAAAGAACACACCCAGGCACAGTGCATGTTCCCAGGCAGACTCGGGTTTGCAAATGAGCTCAAATTTCAAAGCAATGCAAAATTACTTTTAAAAAACAATTTGCAAGTCATTTTTTGATTTTTAAAAAATACTGTCTATTTTTAAAACCACATGCTTAAATAGACTCTGTAGTCAATACGATTACCAAAAGGGTTATTCTTGTCATTTCATTATAAAAATCACGTGAGTGATCTTTCTCTGTTGAGCACACCCGTCTATCCATTCCCTTCCAAGGCCTCACGCAGGCACCCGGCCGTGGCCGTGGCCGTGGCCACCAGCTTCTGTCTCAGTGGTGCGTCCACCTGCCCACTGGCTGGTTCTTCGAGGCAGCTCCGTGGGCTGTCCCTGGATGGCCCCCTGCCACTCAAGTGTTCTCAAGACCGATTCTGGGAGATGGTGAGACTACGACTGCTTTAGGGACTTTCGGGGTCTGAGTTTCCATTGGAAAAGTCAGAATGAAGCATGGCGGGTGGGGAGGACGCTGAGGAGTGGTCACACGCAGGGACAGGGTTCTCCGGGGCCCCGCCCACCTCCGTCCTCCGCGGCTGGTGCCCTCGCTCTGGCTGCTGGCCCTCGGCCGCCCAGCTCGTCAGAGGTGGTTGATGGGGTGAAATGCTCCAGACTCCGACGTGGCTCCCGTGATGTTCAACCAAGCGTCCAGGGAGCCCTGGGAGGGGGTGTGGAGAGGAGTGTCTTCGGAAAGAGACAGCATCATTGCATACGCCTGGCGGGGAGGGATGACACACACACACAGGACAGGCAGGTGAGCGTGGGGGCAGTGCGGGCCGACCCAGACGGGCGGGTGGGCACGGGGCAGGGCCAGCCGTCTGGGACAGGTGGGGCCTTGCCTCGTGGGTTCCCAGCTTCCCGAGGCCCTGGCCTGACTCGACCTCACCCTGGTCCACAGGGGCCAGAGGAAGCAAAAGAGACTAAGAGGCCCAGATTCTTCCCCCGGCCTGGAAGAGGAAGCAGGGGTGGCAGCGGGAGGGAGGAGGGCTGCCCCTGCCCCGAGGGATGCCAGGACCCTGGGGTGCCGGTGAGGTGCCTCCCGCGCACATGTGCTTCCTGGACTGCTTTGGGGTGCTCCCCCTCGAAGCCTCCTCTCCTTCCCACCCCTCCCCCTGAAGTTTTCACCTGGAGATCAGCAGAAACTACAGACACATGTCCGGTCTGAGGGGCCCTGGGAATTGGGCTGAACAAGAGCCACCCTGCCCAGAGATGCCAGTTTTGGTGACTGTGGGAACATGAAGAGCTGCCTCTGGGTCAGGGATGGGCAGCGTTTCTGGGCCAGGGCCATTGTTAGGAAGTACAGATGTGTTCCCAGGAGTTAGGCAGTGCAGAGGACATCCTTCTGTCCCAGTCGCAGGGGAGGTGGGGACGGGACCTGGGGAGCGTTGTGTGTGGGTGGAGGGCAGGAACCGGGGGAAGCCCAACACTGTCCCACCAGAGTTAACACTCCAGACAGAATTAGTGAAAAGACAAAGACAGACACGCAGATGGCTTTGGCTGAGACCTGGGGTGGGCCTGTTCCCTCCGGGAGGGCTGCGGAGACCTGACCGAGACCCTGAGTCCCTACAGGCTGGAGAGAAATGGGAGGCAGGGCCCCGGGGACACCTGCCCTAAGGAGAGGAGCCGAGAAGCACCTGGGGTGGAGCCTGGTGCCCTCGCTCACCTCGCAGCTCCAGCTGGGAAGCAGAGACCACCCTGGGAAAAGCCCCGGCTGCAGGCCACTGGGGCCCAGATCAGAGAGGGCGGGAGACGGAGGTGGCTGGGCAGCTGGAGACCTGCTCACGGACCTTTCTCACTGAGGACCACAGGAAGGTGAGCTGCCATGTCCACGAGGGAGCTCCCTCGTGGGGGTCTCACCAGGGTCATCAGAGCTCCCTCGTGAGGGCCCGTCAGGGTCATGGGCGCTCAGCCCCTCCCTGCTGCACCCCAGCTTTTGGGGGGCGGTGGTCGCTGGGGCCTCTCTGGCAGATGCAGGGTGGGGGTGTTGGCAGTGACCTGAGCTTCCCAGGCCTGGGAGGGCCTCAGCGGGAGGTGAGTGCTGGGTGTCCTCGGGTGGAGGAGGCGAGGTGGGGTGGGGGCGGGGCCCTGGCGGGTACCTACCTGGTTCTTAGCCTGCCTGCACAGTGTATGTTTTAAAGCCTCAGAATCTAGGGTGGAATTAAGCACATCTTTAACTTCAAATGCTTCCTCAGCTGCTCTGCGGAGGTCCAGCCCCTTCCCAAAAGTCGGCACCGGCTCCAAAGCTAACAGCCCGCCTCCGTGGTCCTCAGTACACCTGCGCCAATGACCGGAGAGGGGCCTGCTGTTAGCCGCCTGGCCTCGGCTGCCCCGACACTGCCGCATCTCCGCCAGCCACATGCACAGGGAGACAGACACACGGACACATGGACACCTGGATGGGAAGCCACAAGGATGCAGGACAGTGCGTGGACAGAGGGCGGGGGCCGGCGGGGGTGAGTGCGTGCGCAGGCATCAGGCAGCAGGCAGGGTGCTTGGGTCTTGCGGTGGAGGGTTGAGAAGGGGGCCTCGATTCTGAGACCCCAGGCAGCTCAGAGAGGCCGGGGGTCCCCCTCCCAGGACTCAGGGACAGCATCCAGGCTGGGGAGGAAAGGCCACCTCTAAAGACCTCTCTAGGGGGATCTGGGATGCTGGTAGTGTCGCCCATGTTGGTGGCGAGCACTGAGGATGTGAGGAAGTGGCTCTGGCCACCACAGAATGGTGGGTGCTCGGCCTCTGTGCCCACAGCCCGCTGGGTGCTGTGCACACTGTTCTAGGCTGACGGGCAGCTGTGTTGCAGGACTGGGGCCTCCGTGTCAGCTCAGTGCGGGGAAATGCATCCCCTCTGCACTCTGTTTCCAGCCTCCAGGGCCCCTGGGGTGAGTGGGGGCTGAGGGCCCCTGATCCTCTTGCCCCAGCCCAGCCTTGCCCTGGCCTGTGTGCGGAGGCCCTCAAGTGGCTGTGCTGGAGCAGAGGCTGAGCCTGGGATGGGCTCACGAGTGGCTGAAGGCGGGGGTCCCACCCGTGATGGACATCCACGTTCCCTCCCAACCCGTCCTGGAGCACACGGCTGTCCCCACCTTCGGGTGTGGTCGAAGCCCACCGCCAGGGAGGCGGGTGGCTCCTCGTCCTCCTCATCCTCATAGGTGGCCTGGGGCTCAGGTGCGGGGGACACGGTGTCATCCTGCGACTTCCCGGCCAGGCTGTCCTCATCGTCCTCCAGCTCGTCATCCTCCTCCTCCTCCACATCCTCCTGCTTCTCGCTGGCTAAGCCTGGACACTGGGCACTGCCGTCCACATCCTGGATCTCCGGCCTGAAATGACACAGGAGAAGATGGGCCAATTCAGGGGTCTCTCTCCTTGCCAGGGACCCCCCAAAGGCTGGTGACTCGGCTCCCCACTGCCTCCCCCAAGACCCTGAGCCCCCTTCCTGAGGGAGCTCCCACGGGTCCCTGGGACCAGCTACTGACTCTGCAGAGTGACACCCACGGAGGCCTTGGGGCGGTCGCAGGAGAGGAGGATCAGCGCTCCGTGTGGTGGGAGGGGGGCAAGGCCCAGCAGTGGGGGCTGCTGTGCCCGGGAGGACACCAGGACCAGGGTGGGATACGGGAGGAAGCAGTGAACAGCCCTGTGGGGAAGCTGGCCCTGCACTGGCCAAGCAGTATGTGTGTTGCATCTCCATGTATGGACATGACCGTATATGCATGCACGTACATGTGCACACACTGTATGTGTACTCACACTGTATGTGTACTCATGCTCATGCATGTTTAGATCTGTGCAGGCAGGTGTGCACGTTATATACACGTGTGTGCATGTGTGCACCTGCACATGTACAGCCATGTATACACTGCATGAGGGGCACCCTCAGACAGGCTTGGCGGGGAGGATTTGAGGATGACAACTTGAGGAGGTGGGCACCCACCCGAGAGCTGGGGGTCCCGGAGGGATATGTGGGATCTGGAGAGGGAGGGTCCGACTGCAGGGGGCTCTCCTGCTGCCCAGAGCCTTTCTCACTTCCCTCAGGGTCACTGCAGCCCAGCACGACCACCCCCCCACTCTGGTTCCTCAGTATTAAAAAAAACACCTAAAGCGTGTGTTGGTGTGGCTGAGTGTTGTAATTTCTTTTAGAAAGAGCCACTGGAGTTTGGCTCATCTTCAAGTTGAGGACCAAGAGCTGTGTCCTGGGTGGGCTGGGCCCCAGGAGAGCCGAGGGAGCACCTGCTGGGCACGCTGGCAGAGGGGCCCAAGCAAAGGGAGGACACACGGTTCCTCAACGGCTCACGCCAGGGCACCGGGGCCACTCCTTGTCCTCACTCCTTGAGGGGGCACTGCCCCCCACCCTGGGAGGTGCCCACAGTCTGGGGGAGATGCAGGGGTCCTGCTCTTGGCATCAAAGCTAGAAAGTGACAGCGTCTCCAAGCGATCAACCTCTGTGTCTGGGACTCGCCTGCGTGCACAGAACTGGGCTTGGGAGGCCCTCACTTCCTGGCTCTCCATGGGCACTGTCTCCATCTTGTCTTCCTGCCTTCCAGGACGGACAGAACCTCAGCGGGTTTCAGGCCTTGAGGACGTTTCCTTGGTCCTGGTTGCTTGTGTTGGGGCCGGGAGTGTCCGGTACACACACCCATCTCGGCCCTGGGGCCTCTGGGACCTGGGCCCTGCTTCTCACCCTGGTTGCGAGTGAGGTGCCCTTGGGTGAGGTTCCGCCTTTGGGGCCTGTGCCCCCTTGATGACCCGAGGACCTGCCCCTCACTGTCCATGCTGAGGACAGGATGAGACAGCAGAGGAGTGAGAGTCTGGGCTCCTCGCGTGTGCCATGAGAGCTCACCTTGTGGCCCTCGCGGTCTGCATGGACTACCTGCCAGCTGGACAGGGGCTTTCTAGTGTCGCGGAGGGGAGTGTCTGGCACGGACCCAGAACGGCCCAGCGACGGATTCAGCTCACAGGGAGGACAGGCCGTTTCCCAGAGCTGCCCAAACCGTGCCCCACAGACTGGGAGCCTGAAGCCACGGCCATGCAGCCTTCACAGCTCTGAGGCCTCAAGTCCCAGATCTAGGAAAGGGCAGGGTGGGCTCCTTCTGAGGCTCTGCAGGAGAATCTGTTCCTGGCCTCTCTCCAGCTCCCGAGGCTGCTGGCCCTCCGTGGCCTCTTAGGTGGCCCTTGGCTGGGAGACGCATCGCCCTGACCTCCACCCTGTCTTCTCCACGGCCTTCCCCTCCGAGTGCGTTTTTCTCCAGCTCCCCATTTCTTCAAGGCCATCGGTGCCGCTGGGTTTGGGCCACTCTACCCAGTGTGGCTCAGTTTAAACCCCTCCTTAAGCACCTTATCTCTGACGACAGTCCGGTTGTGAGGCACTGAGGGCGAGACTTCCACACAGGAATGTTGGGGGCAGAATTTGACTGCGGGGTTCATCGGGCCACAGGGCCAGGAGGCCGGTAGGCCTGTATTCTCACTGACGGGGCCGGGGGCTGCTGGTTCTGCGGGAGGCCTGGGGAACACGCTCGCCACCCCAGGCACTGGCTGCCTCCGTCCATCTTGCCCTGTTCTCATTTTCAACAGTGACGTGGGGGCTCTCAGGACGAGGCCAGCTGGACCTGGGGACCTCGCCTCAGCAGGACAGGCCTTCTGAGGACCTGTGTGAGGCCGGCTCTGCCCGTATGTTCTGAGGTGTGGAGACCCTCCCTTGTTCCCGGCCCCTGGGCTCTGAGGAGCCGGCACTGTGGGCCTTGGCAAAGGTGAAGGGGGGCCTGACCACGCCTCTTCCTCCTGGAGACAGCTGTCCTGGTGGGTCTCCTGCAGTGCAGACAGGCTGCCAGCCTAGCTCGGGGAACGGGGCCTGGCTGTCCTCCAGGTGGTTTCGGTCCTCGGCCCACCCCGGCAAGGATGCCATCGAAGGATCGTCACTTGTCCCTCGCCTGGCCTTGTGCTGGGAACTGCAGTTTAGGGATCATCTTTCACAGCAGGACTAGCCTGGGGACAGGGCTATGGGGTGTAGGTAAGGCCTGGCCCAGGGCGCTCACTGGTGTGACATGTAGCTGCAGGAACACGAATGGGTCCCACGCAGCTGTCTCACCATGGCCTCAGCTCAGGTCCCTTCAGGTCACTGTTCCTGGAGCCCTGCAGGGGATGCCGGGACAGCCTGCGGGCTGCCAAGCAGCTGGGGTTGCACCAGGTTGGAGTGAGGCTTTGGGGACCATGGCCCAGTGCCAGCTTCTTGGCCTGCCCCCTCCTCTGAGCCCACCAGGACTCTGGTGGATGAAGGCCCTGCGGGTGAGCTTGCCTTCCTAGGAGGGCACGGATTTGGGCGTGGCTCTGCCAGAGCCAGTGTTCACCCCGCCTCCTGTGTTCGCTGCTTGGACACGACTTTCCCAGGTACCCCCACTCTCCTAGAAGCAATGATTACGAACACGCAGCCTGCCCTGGAGGAGGGGATGGGCTCCCAGGGGGCCCTCCTTCACCTGCCGGAGGTGGTGGGGCATGAGTGGGGCCCTGTGGGCACAGAGCCTGAGACCCCCGTGGCCAGTGCGGTAAGAGTGGGGCTCTGGCTGCAGGCTCTGGGCCTGAGCAAGGCACCCATTTCTGCAGACCTAGTTTTCCCCTCTGTAGAATCGGGATCAAGCCTCTTGGAGTTTGGAACAGCTTCGGTTCTCTGCCAGCCTAGCGTTAGCTTTGACACAGGAAGCAGCTCTGCTTGGGTGTCTAAAGGCTCCTCCAGAGTAAGTGAGGCCCGTGGAGCCCCGGTGTCCCAGGTTGCAGAGAACACGCTCCAACATTCCTGAATCTGAATTCTGCCATTGTTCTGCTGCTCTGTCTACATGCACACCCGTGCACCTGTGTACATGGGCAGCCACATATGTGCACAGGACTGAACATGCACAATGTATACATGCACATGGTACATGTATGTACTTGCATGTGTGCACATGCATGCGTGTAGATCTATGGACAGTCACATTTGCATTCACATATTATGTACACTGTGTGCATGTGCATGCCTGTATTTGTGCACTTGCACATGTATACACATGTATACATGCATGCACCTGTGTGTGCATCTATAGGTGTACATGTACATGAATGCATGCATGTGTGCCTATTAGTGCATGCATGTGCATGCATGTGTACACATGTGTATGTGTGTACATGAGTATATTTAAAGGTGCAGCATTTTGGTTTGGAAACCTTTAGTGCCTCAGATTAAATCAAAATGTCCTTGAGTTTCAGAGGCACAGCTGAAGTTGTGGGCGGCTTGGTCACCTGGCTGGCATTTTGCACACACATGTTAACAGTGAGGTCAGTAGCTAGGGGTGCCTAGCTAGCTCCTAAGTCTCTGGGGGAGGGACTGAGGTGAAAGGCACAGCTTCCCCAGCTTCCCAGGGCCCAGGCTCACCCTCTGCTCTGAGGCCGCCACCGTGCCTATCTGGATGAGCCAGGGGTGGTGCTGGGCGAGGTGCGCGCCCTCTGAGGGTGGCCACGCAGGGCTGCTGGCTGGGCCCAGACCTTCCCCAGCCTGAGCTAGTTTTCTTACCGCTTCTCTGTCCGCGTTGATGCTTGGTTCATCTCACTATTGGCAATGAAGTTTCTGATTTCCGAGAAATACGAGTCTTCTTTCTCGTCTAAAAGTGCGTGGTGGTCTGACTCTGAGGTGGGAGAGGAGGCGCTGGTCCCCAGGTGGTTCGTGAGGACCCCGGGGTGCTGGCTCACTGCAAAGGGGCGGGAGCGTCAGGGGTGGCATCTCACTGAACCCCCCCAATCCCTGGAGCAAACCAGTTGTGAGCAGTGTGCACTTCGGCGCTCCTAGGGAGGCGGGTTTCTCAGGGACCCGGAGAGCGCCAGGTTCTCTTTCATGACCACGGTTTGAGGGGCGCCTACTGGCTTCCTGAGGTGTAGGCTGTGGCCCTCCCCGCTGCCTGGCGCCCCACCCTGCTCTTCCCCTTCCCCTCTGTGGGGCCTGCCACGTAGGTGTTCTGGGCCCCTCCCCACCACAGGCCCACGTGGTGCTCCGGGCCCCTCCCCGCCGCGGGTCCACCCTTTCCCTCTGCGGGGCCTGCCCTGTGGGTGCTCCGGGCCCCTCCCCTCCACGGGCCCACGTGGTGCTCCGGGCCCCTCCCCTCCACGGGCCCACGTGGTGCTCCGGGCCCCTCCCCGCCGCGGGCCCACCCTCCCCCTCTGTGGGGCCTGCCCTGTGGGTGCTCCGGGCCCCTCCCCTCCACGGGCCCACGTGGTGCTCCGGGCCCCTCCCCTCCACGGGCCCACGTGGTGCTCCGGGCCCCTCCCCGCCGCGGGCCCACCCTCCCCCTCTGTGGGGCCTGCCCTGTGGGTGCTCCGGGCCCCTCCCCTCCACGGGCCCACGTGGTGCTCCGGGCCCCTCCCCGCCGCGGGCCCACCTGGGGCATTCTCGTGCTCGTGCTTCTTGAGGTGCCGGTCCAGGTTGGTCTGCTGCCCGAAGCAGCGGTTGCACAGGTGGCACTTGAAGGGTTTCTCCTTGTTGTGGATGTTGCGGACGTGCCGCTGGAGGTTGGAGGAGATGCTGAAGGAGCGGTCACAGTACTTACACCTGCAAGGCACACGCGTCCCTCAGTGCAGGCCGGGCCACAGAGCGTGGTGGGAAGGGAGCCCGCGCCTCTGCCCGTGCCCTGTCCGCCGCGTTGCCCCGCCATAGCCCGGAGGCCTCTGGTTCTGGAGCTGGAGGGCCAAAGGCATCCTGGGGAAGCTGTCCCTAGAAACAGCCCCGGCTTCAAGAAGCAGGGGTCCACCCTCCTACTGTTCTGTGAGTTGCAGATCCTGCCAGAGTGTGCTCCTGACCCTCCAGCATTCGCTGACCTCTTTTGTCTGGGTCTCCCTGGCCCCCAGGCCCGTGGGCAGAGGGTGACGTGCTCCTGGCGGCCTCCAGAGGGCGGCCTTGCTCCATGGAAAGATACTTGGGCAGGGCCCGTTTCCCAGGTGGAGGGGCTGAGACCCGCTCCCCGCTCCTTGGCCCCTCGAGGTGGCTGGGGCCTCTGGGCAGGCCTCTGCTCAACTGGGGCCTCAGTTTGCCAATCCATCAACGGAGGGCTGGGGGCTGCCTGCCCTATTAAGGACACAAAGACCACACTGACCCCTTCGGGCACTGCCAGCCAGCACCATGCATGTGGGAGAGCTGGGAGGAGACTCCCCTTCCTCCTGATGCCTCCTCGGCCTCAGGCCCAGCATGACTCTAACACCCTGAGCTTATCAGACAAGGCCCCAGGCTGCGGGACGCCGTCATGATGAGGGACACAGGAGGGCTGCACATGGTGGCTCCTCAGTGGGGGGCCCTTGCGCTGGGAGTGACCATCGCAGCCCCCACACGTGTGACCTGCAGGCAGGAAGGGGGGGGTGGTTCACCCTTATTTCAGATGAGCGGGGCTGAGAGCTGGGGCTGAGCAACATGTGCACTGAACGGCAGGAAAATCACGCCTGAAGCGAAGAGGGGGAGTCAGGGACGGGCTGCGGAGGAACCTCACGGGCTCGGCAGAAGCGCATGTGCTGCCTCCGTGAAGATGCAGGTTCTCCCTGGGGGGCCAGGGCTGCCTTGCTGAGAGGCACCCAGCTGGGCAACGGTGGAGGGAACCCTGACTGCGGGCTTTCCAGTTGCACATGTGCGCTTCACGTGTGCACGTGTACCACGCCGGCACGTACACCCTGTGTGTGCTCTCGGTCATCAGAACTCCTGTGGAGTGCTTATCTGATCCCAGGGGCACACACGAACTTGTATATTCCAAGGGTAGCCTTGGAATCTCAGAGCCTGTGACTCTCCCCACCACCCGGTTCCCCAAGCTGCCTGGTAAAACCTAGGAAATCTGATGGCTTCCCCTAGAGAACAGGAGGCAGTCCCGGTAGAAAGGCCCTCCTCTCCCAGTCCTGGCTGCAGCGTTTCCACATCCCACCCACTTTGTCCCAAGAAGCTCCACCGTACCGCTGTAAGGTTTCACTCACCCAGTTCTGAACCTTTCTACCTTTGCCGGAGGCCAGGCTCACTCTGACAACCTCCTGGTAGGCAGGCAAAAAACCATTTGCAATGGGAGTCCCTGAGCTCCCACTACATGACCCTCAGCCTTCTCTGCTCCTGAACCCCAGGGCCTGGCCCGTGGGCTTCTCCCGGAGTCCCGGCTCCTCCCCGGGTCAGCTGAGCTGCCTCCGGGCACCTGGGTCCCAGCCTGTCCTCCTGCAGCCCAGTGATGGGCAGTGCCCTGGCTGGGACTGGCCATCCACAAAACCTGCCCTGGGCAACGCTGAGGTTTTGTTTCACTCGCCCTGTGAAATCACAGAGGAGTAATGCTGAGGAAGGAGACCTTTCAGCTGCTGGGGTGGAGCTGCCTGGGTGCCCTCCTACCCAACCAGTCCCACACAATCTCCCGGAAAGGAGGGATTTTACACCCCAAAAGCATCATCTCATGTCCCCATCCTGATACAGCCTTAGACTGGAACGGTGGTGTCTGGCCCAGGACTGTCCTGCTTTTGAGGCTGAACTGCTGAGAAAGGACACCCTGGACCCTACGTCTCCAGCCCAGATGCAAGGCACCTGCTGGTCTGAGCTTCCCACCCAGTGGGGCCATGTACCCCTCTGGCACGTGGGAGCAGCCAGCCTGCCTGCCTGTCTGTCCATCTGCCTGTCTGTCTGCCCGCTTGTCTGCCTGCCTGCCTGCCTGCCTGTTCATCTGTCGGTCTGCCTTCCTGCCTGTCCGCCCGCCAGTCTGCCTGTCTGTCTGCATGTGTGCTCACACAGTTCCTGGTTCCTTTGGAAATGCAGGGACCCATGCAGAAACTCCACCTAACGGCTCCTGCGTAAACCCTGGCAATGGGGATCTGGGGTAAGAAATGGGATCGGAAAAGAAGCTTGTTCATGAAACTGGAGAGCAGGTCCCTCATGTGAAGCTCTGGGGCCGGGGAGGGCCACGGAGGGGCTGTGCATTCAATTTGGTTGCAGAGAGCCCTGAATGTGGCCCTCTCCTGCTTCTAATCTAAATAAATGGCCCAGACAGAGAAGTCCATTTGAAATTTAGAGGAGCTGTGAGCCTAGGGCTGCGAGGGAGCAGAGTTTTCTGAGCAGTGGGGTCTGCCTTGTAAATAAGCTGACAGGCGGCCGGTGAAATTGATGGCCTCACTGTGTGAAACAGGCCGGTGAGCTCCAAGAGAAAGGAGAGCCTGCAGGGCAGCTGGGCCCTGTGCGCTGCGGGGCCTCGAGAGGACCTTGCTGTGACCGTGCCTGCCGTGCTCCCAGGGAAGCCAGCGGGAGGGAGACAACAGAGCATGGGCAGGTCGGGGGGAGGTGGCCAGGGTCCCTGAGCCCAGAGTTCCGGGTGGCAGCTCCTTCCTGGGATCCAGTGTGGCCTCCTGCGGCCACCACAGAGGTAACTGCTTTTGGTGACTGTAATAAAAGTGAGGTGAGGGAAGACGCAGAAAGAAGAGATTTTGAAACCCAGCCATAAAAATAAAACTAAAAAAGAAAGGACAGGCATGGGCCGCCTGCAGCCCCTGATGGAGACACAAGTTTGCCTCCCCTGCGTGCTCCAGCGTCACATGGACCGGCAGGACGGACGGAGCCTGTGGGGAGGAAGAAGCACACGGCAGACCAGGAAGCCGGCGGCCCTGAAGCGGGAATCTCAGGCCCAGCAGGAGCCCCGGGCAGCCTGAGCCGGCTCCGACAGGGCGTGTCCCACAGAGACCCCGGGCCAGCTGTCAGGACGGAGACCAGGGAGCAGGGCCCCTATTCCCAGTTCAATTTTTATACCTCTCCAGCCCAAATCCCACAAAGCCTACATGCTGCACTTTTATTTTTTAAAAAATAAGAGTGACATTAACTATATCTCATCTTCCGGCTTCACTTAACAATCTCTAGGCCAGGAGAAGCTGAATCGGATTTAGTGCATCGAAGGGTCTGCTTTCCCTCCCTCGGGCTGTGAAACACACTCGGAATGACTGCAGGTCACTGGAGGCGAGGACTTCAACAAGAGCCTTCCAGTGCCATCTGGTTTGATGACCCGACCACTCCAGGCAACCCATGAGAAGACCACTTCCTCCTGCCTGCACTTGGGCTGCGTCAGCATGACCACCGCGGGCACACACATACGCACATGCGGCGGGCACGCGTGGGTGCTGGCACCGGGGAGGGGCTCCAGCTCCTCTGGGCGGGCTTCTGCGGATGGCCGGCCCTTCCCCTCGATAACTTAAAATCCTTCTGATTATCAAAGCGAATCCAGAAACCACCAGTGGTATCAAAAGGCAAGCGACACGCTCCAAACCCCTTGGCACAGACCTGCCTCGAGCCAGATAGACTCAGGATTTGCAACACAAACTTGCAAAGCAATTATTGTTACCAAAGTCGAAACTCACAGATTGGAGAGAGCAAAAGAAATCAATGATAATTAAATTCTTCTATAAACACCACCCCGACCCTCTGGGGGCTCTTAGCACACAACGCTGTCCAGAAGTCGGCTCTCATTACAGAAAAAACACACAGCTCGCTTTCTGGGAGGGACCAGACCAAATAAATCTTTGTGTTGCTAGCCTTTGTTAAGTTGTAAGTTGCTGTTTTTTGAAGGGTGGGCAAGGAGCGGGGGTCTGTGAGCTGGGCAGGGCTAACCCATAGGTGGCATGAGCTGCCATTGACCCTGCGGGTGGGGACATTGCCCTAGGGCAGCGGGGGAGGCTTGGTGAGCACGGCATGTACAGGTGCCCAGCTGGGCTCCTTCCCCAGGGACGGGGACACAAACTGAGCCCCCAGTGCCTGCACTAACATATGGTCCCTTCCTGGTGACCTCTAGCTCTGTGTGGTCAGAGCTGAGAAATCTTATGCGTGTGAAG
The DNA here is from genome assembly GCA_031835075.1 of Saguinus oedipus. NCBI lineage: Eukaryota > Metazoa > Chordata > Mammalia > Primates > Cebidae > Saguinus > Saguinus oedipus. Next base: position 41,081,458 of record CM063175.1, on the reverse strand, counting down.
CACTCTTTATCCGCAATGGCGTCGGTGAACAGACGCAGCCTTGCCTGTCACTAAGCCAGCATTTCCCCATTCGCCTCTCGGTTACCAGTCTGGGCTTCTCACTTAACATGCTCACTCCCAGGCCCCAACCCCGGTGAGTCACGGGGTGTCTCTGAGCCTCAGACACCTCATCTTTGAAATGGAATGACAGACCTCTTTGGGAGGCTGCTGTGAGCCCCAAGTTCAATGCCTCCCCCATCCCGATGAGCTGGGTGACTGCTTCTCTGCAGGCGTCAGCCAGCTGCTCAGGTGAGAGGAGCATGGTAGGATCCTGGAAGCAGACACACCACTTCCATCCAGGGCTGTCCCAGGGACCCCAGCAGAATCCCTCAGTGGGCTCCAAGCTGGGGGCAGGGACCCACATTTGTACGGAGACCCACCCTGCCTTTGGCCCATTCCCTGGCCCCCCAGGAGTGGGACTGTGGGGGAAGCTATGCTTGTTGTGAGAACAGAGTTGGGCTGGGTGTGGGGAAGCTGAGGTTTTCTCCCACGCGGACCCTCCAGGCCTCAGCTCTGGTCAGCCCGGCTCTGATGAGGATCCCCTGTCCCAGTGGACACCCCAGGTTAGGGGAAGAGCTGCTCCCTCGAATCTTCGAGAGCCAGGCAGGTGCCTTCCAGCAGGTTCCGGGCACCTTCTACCTCACCTTCACAACATCCTGATGAGGTCAGGACAGGAGGGACAGTGACCAGAAGTGAGCACTGAGCCCCGCCCACTGCACACTCACTCCAGCAGGGAGCCTGGGAAGGGCGCACTTACTCCTAGGAGTGGGTCAGCCATGCACACACGGAGGCAGGCGGCCCGCTCCCCACACCCGGCCCAGGCAGCTCCTACCTGTACGGCTGCTCCCCGGTGTGCGTCCTCAGGTGTCTGGTGAGATTGGCTGATCTGGGGAAGATCTTCCCACAGTACCTGGGGTGGAGGGAGATGGGGAGGGAGCATTAGGGCAGGCTCACATGGCCATTTCCTAGAAACGGTTTCATGCTAATGCTCGGGGTCTCACGCCTGATGGCCATGTGACAGGTGGCCCCACCCCAGCATCCTGGTTTCGGTCCCTTCTGCGCCCTGAAGCCCAGCCCCAGTTACAGAGCAGCCTGCCATGGGCCACCGGAGCAGAAGGACTAGCCCCTGTCCCCTGAAGCATCTTGGCCCCTTAGTGCAGCAGCAGACAGGGAGGGCTCTGGCTGACTGGGACAGGCCTGCACCAGCACCAGGCGGCGGGAAGCTGTCATCCCGACATTGCAGAAATCGGCTGAGCCTGTAGCTCTGGGTTTCCCGTCCCTCCAGACGCTGAGGTTCGTCGCTGACCAGCACCCCTGAGCCTCAGCCTTCCCAGTTCAGGCTGGGCCAAGGTTGCATTTTCTTGAGCTCACATGAGCACAGCATGGTGGGAGGCAGGGGAGGCCACCATGTCACTTATTTGCAAAGCATGACCTCAAGCAGGTGACTGACTAATTACGGGCACTGTGCTTCCCTGTGGCTGGGTCCCTGAGTTTTCCTGGGGGCACAGGTTCATGGCCACAGGTGCCACACTCAGGACCCCCCCGGGCTGTCCCAGCTGCACCCCAGGACCCCTCACCTGCACGTGTATCGCTCCTTGCCCTTCCTGAGGATGGGGTCGGAGAGCGTCGGGGGTGGGGACCGGAAGTTGAAGGGGTGGTGGGGGAGGGACTGCAGGGAGCTGCCCGAGTCGGCCTTCATGGCTGCAAAGCTCTCCAGCTTCTCTGTCATGGTCTCTATGGCTGACATCTGTGGGCATAAGAGCGGGAGGTTATGGACTCAGCTGGGCTCTCGCCTGTCCTCAAGGGCCTGCACTGCTGGGGGTCCTGTAGGACAGCACATCCCGGGGGGCTCAGGTGGGCACTGGAAGCAGTGTCTCCTAGAGGCTTCTTGAACCCTGGGTTGGATCCTTTCATCTTTCTGCAGCTAGCCGTGCCTTGTCCTTCCCTGGGTCCCCTGTTTAAAGTTTAGGGTCTCGCCTGCAGGAGCTGAGACTGACCTTTAACAAGCAGCCTCCCTGCCTGGTCTGGGTGTGACCTGAGCGATACAGATAGCTGAGGCTTCTGATTACCTAACCCCATTTGACCCACGCTGGCAAAATGCCCAGCTGCCTTGACCCCTGGCCAAGACTTCTGGTTGGCTAGTTTGGGTTAAATGCAGAATTACATCTAGTTTAACATTAAAAATTGTATTTTTTTAGTCTTGAAAAATTAAAATAGCAACCTGAATCTCAGCTTAAAATATAGCTCATGGGCCTGCAGAACCACTGCCACCAAGTGGCAGCATGCCATAATTGCAGGCAAAGTACCAAAGAGGAATTCAACAGCCACAGTAAGACTTAATCTCACAAAGGAAATATTCAAAATAACAACGCCACATGTCACACGACACAGGACGATTTGAATACGGGCACTAGGAGCTGCCTCTCTGCTCCCTGGAGATGCCCAGGCTGGCTCGATTAGGAGACTAGAAGCATGGGATTAGTCATTTCCACCCAGTGGGCAGAGCTCTGATCAGAATTCCAGACTGTGCTGGCCCCACTGAGGTCTCCAGCCCTAGTGACAGGAGAGGGGAGGGGCTGGGCTGATGGAGATGCTGAGTGTCAGTCCCGCCTCTCCCACTTCCTTTCCCTTTGAAGATCCAGAGCAGCCCCCAGTGGGGAAGGAAACGGCCACCCTGTGATACCTGCTATGTGCCAGGCCCTGGGAGGGGGGCTGGGCAGGGGCTGAAAAGGAAGAGCTTTCCTCATCCCCTGAGGGGTAGCAAAAGGCAGCAGAAGGAACAAACTCCAGGCCTCCGCACCACACACCCACCCGATGAAGGCAGGGACCAGCATCCCCAGGGCCCAAGGCCTGATCCCCAGGGCCCTCCAGACACCTTTGCTAAACAGATATTTGTGTAGCCTGCCTCCCCTGTGGTGAGGGAGCACGGAAGGGCTGGGCAGGAGCTGATGGAGATGCGGAGGGAAGGGAGCGTTTATGGTCTCCCTGTACTGGGGTTACTGGGAGAAACTGGTCAGGGTATGGGTCCTTGGCACCCAGTGGCCATGGAATGGGTGTAGGGGTGAGGAGCAGGGCAGATGGGGACCCGCCTCATCCAGGGCCCTCGTTTGGGGCTTGCTGCCTCTGAGCGATGCAGAGCCAGCTTCACGGAGGTGACCTGCCTCTTTACAGCAAGACCCTGGCCCTGGCTGTCCACTGGCAAACAAAACTATCCCGTCACATGGCTGGGGTCTCTCAGCGTCCGAGTGCCTGGCGCCTGGCACTCAGCTTTTTGGAGACTCTCTTGCCAGGGATTACCCAGCCGCTGCTGGCAGGGAGTAGAGGGCTTTCTACAAATGCTACCCAGAGACCACAGGCCCCTGGAGTGGGGACATTTTGCTATTTGGGGAACAACTGACTGGTTACAATAAAAACACCCAGGAAGAAATTAAGGAGTCGAAACTCGTGTTCATCTATAGGAGGCTGAGGCCTCCCCTCTGGCCCCTTCCAGCACCACCCAGGCTGCGGGGGTCAGGACTGTTCTCATCCTGATGAGAACCAGCGATGGGCAGATGGAAGCTGCCTTGCTCCCCGAGCCATCGGCTGGGCCTCCGCAGCCTGGAGCAGCAGGGGCTGCGGCCTTCGCACGGCCACGGCTCTCGGTTTTGTCAAGGACATTAGTAATTGCCGCCTTCTGCCCAAGTGATGGCCCAACCTTAGACCATTTGGTGACTTATTAGTCATCTCTCTCTTCCCGCCCCCACCTCCTGGTTCCGGACTGCAGGAACAGGCAGCGGGGGTGGCCGGCCTGTGGGGGTAGCGGGCAGGAGGGACAATGGCCGCCACCCCCCACTGGGCTCCCTTCCTCGGGCCTGGGTGGGCCTGGGTGGGCCTCTCCCGCCCAGCTTGCTCGGCCCGATCAGACATTCCAAGCCTTGCTCCAGGGCAAACACAAACACAGGATGCGCCTGGCTGGCCTGTGGCTCTTTCCAGCCCACCCCAAGGAGAATCGGGGGAAGCTATTCACCAGACTCCACGGCCCCCTGGAAACAATGGGAGGCGCTAAGTTTAGCTGTGAGCTCAGGCTGGGTGCAGGTTTCACAAACCGGTGGGGGCCCGTCCATGGCGGGAACGCCGAGAAAGAGAACAATGCCCCGGCCTGGTCTGCAATCTCAGGGCCAGGCCCACCGTGCCACCCCAGGACCCTCCGCAGGTGCAGCCCCCAGCGCTGTGGAAGGAGCCAGGCTCTCAGCAATGAGACCAAGTCAGTAGGGGACAGGAGCTCTGCCCTGGCCATGCTGCCTGCCCACAATTTTTCTCCCAGGATGTGGCCTCAGTGGCTGGCAGGAGCCTGTAGGGTCTGCACTCACCTATCCAGACTGCGGGGTCTCTGGGTCTCTTTCCAGACCCCCTTCCCAACACCTCCCTGGGGCCTGGCTCTGTGCCCCTCTGCACGCACAGGCCCTTCCTCTCTTCCTTTGAACGCACCTGGGAGAGAGCTCCCACGCTGTGCCCTGGGCTGCCACCCGAGGCTGCTCCCCTCATTCACAATCCCTGCACTTGTTCCTTCAGGCTCTGCCCACGACACCATGGAAGCTCCTTCTCCTTCCTGGGCTCAGAGGGGACCCTGGGGCTGCCCCGTGAGGATGGCTCTCTGGCCTCAACCTCTCCAGCTGACAGTGCCCTGAGGGGCCACAGGGAGGGAATCTTCCTCTGCCTTCGAGGGCCTCTGTGCATGGTGCAGCCTGGATGGGAACTCAGGCTCCAGCCTGGCCACCGAGCCTGGGCCGCCGGGTGGTGGGGCCACCGGTGTGTGGGTCATGACCAGGTGCTCTGGCCTGCGCTGGGGGTGTACCTGGGGGTGGAAGAGCAGCGGGGACGGCCGCAGGTACTTCTCCTTCAGGGCTCCCACGGGGTCTGTGACCTTCCGCTTTTCTACCCTGCTGGACAACAGCACAGAGGGTTACGTACCACACCGACCGAGCTGCCCGCCCCACCTGTCCGTATTCCTGGTCAGTCACAAGGCCACAGTGTGGACTGCGCTGAGGCTGCCCTAACTCTCATCAGACTCCTCTGTGGGCCTTGGGGATGTGGGGGCCCAGCCTACCTGCCCCTACACAGACCCTCCCTTCACCGCCTGCCCCTGAACACGCTCCCTTGGTGGTTCCCGTTCACCTGCCACCACCTCCACGTTCCCTCCGAGAGCCTTCAAAGACCCCCGGCTGCCAGCAGCCATGCAGGTCACGGATGGCGAATGCAGGAGGCTAGAGCCTGCTCTGAGGGCCCCGTGCACCCGGCCTCCCGCCAACTGGCTGGTCAGTCCTGCCTGAGTGGGGGCTGCTATCATAGGGGTCCCTGGACCTGCTCACAGCAGAGCTTGAGGCACCCTCCCCTGACCTGGCCCTTGGCACGGGGTGTGCTGCCCGCGTGTGCTGATGAACGTGAGTGGCCAATAGGTGTCTGTCCTGGGGAGGTCGCCAGGGGCCTCGGCAGCACCTGGACAGGGCCCTAACTCTCCAGGGCTGCTGGAGATTACAGTTCCAGAACCTTCCCCAGATGCCGGTGACAAGCCTGCTCACTGAATCACAATACAAATCTCTGGTGGTAAAAGAGGCGGCGGGCAGGTCCATCGCGGACCCTCCTTCGGCCTGGCAGCTCCCGAAGGAGGCCGGCTCTTCTCCGTCTGCCTGGGTCCCACAGTGACAGTTGGATGTGGGAGCCTCCTTGCTGTCACTGAGAGCGTTTTGGTCAACCTACTGCCCCTCCAAGACACAGTCCCCCAGCATGTCCAGGACTGGCCGCTTTTGCTTTATTCGGTCAGGAGTTCCTCAGGGTGGCCTTCCCATCTCCTTGCACGGCGAAGCGGGCAGCACAGAGACATGTGTGGGTGGGGGTAGGACCCTCCCCAAGCCTGGGCCTGCTCTCCCAACCCACCTGCATTCCAGGGAGGGGCGATCCTGTCCAGAAATCAGGCAGCGGCATTAAGCTCACCTTTCCCCAAGAGGGGCATCAAAGACACTGGGCACTGGTGCCTAGAAAACCCTCCAACGCTTGCTCCATACCCCCCCTCCCCTCCAAGGACCACTGGCTCCTTCTCTGATTCCCCCTCGGCCCCATAAAGACACTCCCCTCCCCTCTCCCACTCCCCTGCTGCTCTGGCTCCAGGGGCAGGAGCACTTAGGAGGAGCAGGGAGCACTCAGTCCAGGCCCCTCTGACTTCTGCTGATGGAGGCTCAGGGGAGCTGGACCAGTGGGACAGCCAGGGAGAAGGGTGTGGGGGAGGGCCAAGGAGGGGTTGGAGTTGGGGTGAGCAGGGGTTACTAGGGGTAGGAAGGCCTCGAGGCCAGCAGTGGGACGTCTGAGTGGTCATCAGTACAAGAAAACCCCATGTGTCCGGGAGTACCTATCCTGGCCTCCCAAACGTGGCCTGGGCCGGGCACTCAGCTTAGGAGCAGCCAAGCCAGGCATCCCTCCTGAGGGGTGCAGACCCCCCCACAAAACGGAGCATCTTCCTGAAGTCAGCAGAGGCCAGGGGATGACATTGAAAGAGACACAACCGTGCCCTGAGCCCGCCCTGCACTGCCCAGCCCAGGGAGAATGGGTGAGGCCGGGGTGCAGAATACCTGTAGATGGGGTCCATGAAGAAGGGCGAGGGCTTGGCATAGTGGAGCGGGGGCTGCTGGGGCATCCGTGCTGGGCACACCTGGGGCAGCCCCTCGCCGGCGCCCAGCTTGCGCTCCCCGTAGACATGGTTCTTCCGCGGCTCCCGCCCGCCGCCGTTCTGGCTGGCACGGGCCCGGCTGCCGATGCTCAGGTCCAGCGGCTGCTCCTCGCTGGACGAGGGGGCCGAGGGGCCCTTGGGCACGGGCAGGACGGGCTTCACGTCCTTGGGCTTGGTGGTGAGATCGAAGGGACACTCGGTGCTAGGGCCGCCCGCTTTCAGGACGTCCCGGGGAGACTTGGGCTCCGTCTTGACGAGCAGGTTGTGGGCAAGGGCTCGGTCCGTGAAGGGGTAGAGGGAGTGGGGGAAGTTGGGCAGGAACTGGAAGGGGAAGGCCGAGTGGTAGGGCAGCGAGCCCAGCTTCTTCTCCTGCATCCCCATGAAGCCCGGGCCGAAGTACTTCTCGGCGATGGACGCGATGGCCTTGATGGAGTCCCCGGCGGCGCCCGTGGCGGTCAGCAGCTGCTCATCAGGCGGCGGGAAGAATGAGTGCTGGGAGTAGAAGACGGGCACCTCGGCCACGCTGTTGGGCGCCCCCGGGGGCGCCAAGCCGCCCCCAAACTCGGGCTTGCCCTCGGCTGACTTGCCCCTGCCCTTCCCCTTGTCGGGGTCGCTGTCCACGTCGCTGTCCAGGTCCGAGCCCGTCCCCGTGGTGGTGTCCAGGTCAGTCCCTGTGGTGGTGTTGACGTCCTCAAAGTCGCTGCCGTCCGACACGTCGCTGCTCCTGGCCTTCAGCTTCTCCACACGGGAGTCCTCCAGGCGGCTCTGGAACTTCTCCTCGGGGCCCGAGGCTGCTGTGGTGCCCTGGCTGCTGTTGCTGACGGCGGAGACCAGGGGCAGGGCCGGGTTCCCCAGGGGGCTGGGCAGCTTGGCGTCCTGGGTGTGGTTCAGGGGGCTCTTGAGCAGTGGTGTGGGAGGTAGCAGAGGCGGCCGAGGGTACAAGGACGGAGGAAAGATGCCCGGGAAGCCGGGGGTGAGCGCGGGGAAGGCGGGAGGCGCCGTGGAGAAGGGCAGGCTCCCTGGGTGCGGCCTGGAGGGGAAGTACTCGCTGAAGCCCAGGCTGGCGTGGTTCAGGTTGGGGGAGGGTTTCGCCTTGTCCATCATGGGGCTGGGGGTCAAGGGCAGGCCCGGGGCAAAGATGCCACCTGGCGTGTAATGGTTCTTGCCCTCGCAGAAGCGCCGGTGCTTGTTGAGGGAGGAGGTAGTGCTGAACATCTGCCCACAGTCCTTGCACTTGATCTGCGTGCGGCAGTCGGCGTGCATCCGCTTGTGCCGGCACAGGTTGGAGAACTGCGTGTAGGACTTGTGGCAGACCTCACCTGAAACAGCGGCAGAGACCAGACAAACCGCATGAAATGGCCGGGAAGCCCGCCACGGGAGGGGCAGGCCCGGGTCGGAAGCCGGCTGTCCGGGTGCGCGCCCACGGGTACTGTGCATGTGTGTGTGTCTGCATACACACACATATAAGGCAGGTGCATGTGTGTGGGTATTCTATGAGTGTGCATATCTGAGTGTGCACACTTGTACACACATAAGCATGTAGAAACATATCTGAGGGTGCATGTGCCCACCCCAAGGCTGGCCTCCCGTGATCAGCACAGATCCCAGGGCCGGTTGGTCCAGATCCTGCCGTCCCACACCCTCTGTGCTGGAGAATGGGCTTGCCACTGCTGTTCCCACCCTCCTCTCCCATGGTGTTGCTAGTTTGGGAGCCAAAGTTTTCAGAAGTCCCTGGGGAAGGCAAGTCAGCTCCCCAGGGCAGGGCACGGGCAAAGCGCAGGCACATGATGGCGTCTGCCACTCCATCATGGATTTGGGGCAAGCTGGCTCAGGGCCTGCCCTGTTCCTCTTCACTTCTGCTGCTTTTCTAGCAGGGGCGGGAGCAGGGCACTGAGCACGCAGCCTGGGTCTCCTGCCGTCTAGATGTTCAGTGCTACCAGCTTTCTCCCGCCTCCTCTCTCTGCCCCAGGTCCTGCCACCTGCACCCCAGGAGAAGGCAGCCTCTGGGGTGACATAGTTCTTGAGGTTCTCAGGAGGCCCCAACTCAGGGAGTCCAGACTTTGGGTCTCCTGGCAGTACTGGGCCACCCTTTGGGGATGGCTAGAGGTTGACAGGGACAGAAGGTCACCCTGGGCAGGGCCCTACTCTGAGAAAAGTCAACATCCTACTCCTGGGAACCTCCTGGACTGGGATGGAGGCGCCAGTGCCTGGCTCTGGCCGGCGAGTGCAAGCATCTTCTCTCAACAGGAGAGGGCAGTGCTGGCCCAGCCAGACTCCGGGCCCAGAGGCCTGGGGGCCCCGGCCATTTTCCTAAAGGCCTGTGAACGGTGTGAGTGATTCACCAGCTTGTCTTTTGCCTTTTGTTTTTCTAAGGAGAAAGGGAGGAACACACACACATGCACACACACAACCACCACACACACGTACACACGCACACAGACCACCACACATGCACACATACAATCACCACACACACATGCACACATACACACCACACATGCACACACACGTACACACACATGCATACACACCACCACATGCACATACACACACATGCACACAGACCACTACACACGTACACACATGCACACACCACCAAACGTACACACACAAGCACACACCACCACCACACGTAAACACACATGCACACATACAATGACCACACACACATGCACACATACACACCACACACGCCCACACACATACACACATGCATACACACCACCACATGCACGTACACACACATGCACACAGACCACCACCACACACGTACACACATGCACACACCACCACCACACACGTACACACACAAGCACCACCACCACACGTACACACACATGCACACATACAATGACCACACACATGCACATGCACCACACACGCGTACACACATGCACACACCACCACCACACACATGTACAAACACATGCACACACCACACACACAACCACACATACATGCACACCACCACGTACACGTACCACACACACGTACACACATGCACACACACCACACACATACACATACATGCACACACGACCACCACACACATGTACACACATGCACACATACAACCACCACACACATGCACACACAACCACCACACACATGCACACAATCACCACACACGTACACATGCACACATACAACCACCACACACATGCACACACACGTACACACACACCACACATGTACACACATATGCACACACACACCCATTACACACATATACCTGCGCGCACACACACACCCTAGCGAGCGTCTTTCTCTATAGGACAATCCGCTTCCTCAACACAGCCCTGTGGAAACAATGCTTCCAGCAAGCTTCCTGCTCAGGAGAAACCCTCCGCCGCCTGGTCTCAGGCGATGCCAGCTGGGAGCTTTTTCTCTGCGATTACCGTGTTCTTTGATCACAACATCTATTTCTGTTACCTGCTCTACCTTCCTGCCGGTCCAGCCTGGCGGGGCGTTTTCAAGGCTGAGGGAGAAACTGTCTCCTTCCATCACATCTGCCCTCTCTGGAGGGCTGCTGTGGAGAGGTGACCCTCCACAGGGCGAGCCTATGAATACCCCTGGTCACCTGCCTGGCCCTTGGGGAGGTGCTCAGGCCCTGCTGGCCACACAAGCACACCCTGGCTCTGACCCGGCCTTCGGCAGGTCCTGGCGGTACCTGGTCAGTGGCTGCTGCCATCTGGACTCGGAGACTGGCTTTGAGCAGCCTCTGGCCCAGGGCAGCTCCGAGGAGGGGCCTCCCGGGTAAGCGGCTGTGCTTGGGCTGGGCTCAGGGACCGTCGGTTCCCACCCATCCGCTCACTGCTGCGGGGCTCTGCAGAAGGGCTGGGAAGAAGAGCCCTCGAAAGACGGAGGTCCCTGCAGGGGAAGGTCCTGGACCCTGGGGATGGCCTCAGCTGGTTCGGAGCTGGCAGAGGGAGGCAGCTGCCTGAAGGGGTGGAGGACGGCCTGCGCAGCCAGCCCTTGCAGGGGAGCCCCCAGGGCCCTGCCAAGATGGGAGGGGTCCAGGCCAGGGCTCGCCTGGTCAGCAGTTTCTCTTGGCAGGGTGTCTGAGTGAATGCACACTCACACTTGCTCCTACACAACTCATACACACTGATACAGGCGCCAACTCAGTGCCCACACTCACACACACACACACGTGCACAATTACAGCAAAGGCCCTTTGTGAAAAGTGCCAATGTGAGCCTGTCCACCCCATGCCCAGATACACGTCCCCTCTTTCCTGTCCTCTCCTCTCTCCCTACAGCCCCTTTCTCTTACACACACAGGCACATGCACACACACCCCAGTGCACAGGTGAGCTCCTTGGAGGGAATGACATCACTAGGAGTGACACCCCCTCCATCTGGCCAGCGAGGTGGGGACCAGGGCTTCCTCCTTCTGCCCGTGCCATGGCTGCCCCAGCCAGCAGGTGGACATGGAGCCTGCCTGTGAGCGCCTGCACCGCTGTGACCTCTCCTGCAAGCAACTGACCGTTCCTGGAAAGGGCCATGCTGTTTGGACTCCCTCGCATGTTCGCAAATTCTCCTCTCCAAGCCTGAAGACCCCCTCTGCGTGTGCACCAAAGGATGCCGTGTCACGGCCTGGGAGAGGCCGGGGCTGCCTTGCCCGCGTCTGACCTGATTTCTAAGTGGATGAGAACTTCATACGCCCAGTCTGGCCACATCTGAGGTTTTCCTTTTAGCTTTATTCCCTTAGCAAAAGCCAAGCCACAAAGGTGAGCCTGGAGTGTGGACAAGAGGGCCAAGAGCCGCGGAGGCCGGGCAGGGCAAGCCGGCCTTCCCTGTCCTGTCTCCACCACGCGGGGCGGGGAACGTTTGCAGCATGGTGGGAGCGGTGGGCTGGATGCCCGGGGTGCTGCAGCTCCTCGACATTTCTCATTAATAGGATGCGGTGGACTTTAGAAAGCTTGTCTGCACGCCCAGGGAGGCAGGGATGCTTCAACCTAGGTACAACGTTCCTGCTTCTGAGCTTGCTACAGAACTCCAAGCTGTCATCTGAGGCGCTCACTGGTGCTGCTCTCACAGTGGGAGTCACTGCACCTGGGGACGGTCATGCCCCCTCCCCCGGCTCCTGTCCGGCTTGCCCCGTGCTGGTTTCTTCCAGAGGGAAGGGGTGCTATTCGGCAGGGCGCTGGAGCCGGGCACACATTGGGCATGTTCCTACTGGGAGGTCGGTGGTCAGCAAATGGGAAAATGGCACTTGTGGAGTGGCTGGCAGGCAGAGCTCCTCCTCCCCTTGGTTCCTCAGCTGGAGGGGGCGCGAGGTCCAGGTTAGGCTGGGGCTGAGTCACTCCTAGCAGGACAGCTGGACGATGGGGCTTGTGCGGTGGGTGGGACAGGCACAACCCAGGTGCTGACAGGGGCCTGGCTGGCTGGTGGGCATCGGTCAGTGCCTGAGTGGCCCACACTGGCAAGAACGCCTGAGCCCAGGTTCCCAAGCTCCCAGCAACCCCCTCTCTCCACATGAATGCCACAGAGGCTGGAAGGTTCAAATCACCCAGCCCCAGGCCAGGAGCCAGGACCCTGGAGCTAAACTCTGGGATCCACAGCCCGGCCTGGAACTCACGGTCACTCAACGTCTTGCAGTGTCACCTTCCTCCTGTGTCAGCTGGACACAGAAGGGCCCCTCCCCAGGCTTTTGTGAGGATGCCATGTGAGAAGGCTTGGGAAGTGGTGACTCCATGCAGGGCTCAGCTGATAGGAGCCTGCAGGGGCTTCTGACCTCACTGAGAATCAGGGTCAAAGTCCCTGCCCTGGCCCACAAGCCCCCAGGACCTGGCCCTGGTGACCTCTTACCTCTCTTTTATTTCTATTTCCTTAGAGATAAGAGTGTTGCTCTATTGCCCAGGCTGGAGTGCAGCGGTGTGATCTTGGCTCACTGGAGCCTTGACCTCCTGGGCTCAAGGCACCCTCCCACCCTTGGCCCCCTGAGTAGCTGGGACCACAGGCACACACTACCATGCTTGACTAATTAAAAAACATTTTTTTTTTTTGGTAGAAATGCGTTCTTGCTATATTGCTCAGGCTGGTCTCGAACTCCTGGCCTCAAGTGATCTTCCCATCTGGGCGGCCCAAAGTGCTGGGATTACTGGTGTGAGCCGCCGCCTGGCCCTTCTCATCCCCTCACTCATCTCTCAAACACACCCTAGCCTCGGGGCCTCTATGCTCACAGCTCCCTCTGAGTCTCCTCCACAGGCACCTAGGGCTCACTCTCCCTGCGTCTCTGCTAGAACAGGCGGGCACAGCTCCCATGCCAGGCTGCCAGCCCGGCTCCCTCTGAGGCTGTGGCCCACAGAGCCACACCCGGAGCCGTGCCTGCCACCTTGCTGTCTCCTCCGTTAGTGTGTGAGTCCCCTAAAGACAGCGGCTCTTTGATTCAGGGCTGCCCCTGTACTGGAACTGCACTGGGCACACACTGGACCCCCTAGAGACACCGCCCTGACAATCCCCATGGGCATCTGCGGGGACCCTCACGTGCACGCCCTTCTGGAGCTCAGCAAGGGTGGGGAGTGAGTTTAGGGGACAGGAGTAGCCACAGGGAGGGAGGGGCCAGCTCCTTCTGCAGGGCCCTGGTCCTTCCCATCACACACTGGTCCCCTGCAGCCCCTGTGAGGTGAAACAAGGGGAGCTGTGGAGGATGGCAGGACGGGGCAGGAGGAGAGAGGGACAAACGCCAAGGGTGCCTGCCGGGGCCGGGCTGCACACGGCAGAGATGTCAGAACCCACCAGGAGTGCTCTCTAAACAAACTGGGGTCCCCTGGATGTGGGGAGACCTTGGGGGATGGCACGCTTCGGCCCGACCCCCATGGCATCTGTGCACCCAGAGGGCGGGCAGCTAGGCTGGGTGACCACTTACATATGAAAGGTTTCACCGTGCTGTGGATGTGTTTGTGCTGCTTGAGGCCGGAGGACGTGGCAAAGGTCTTCCCGCAGTCGGGGCAGGCGTGGGCCCGGGCGCCCACGTGCTGGGAGCGAATGTGCCGCTGAAGGTTGCTGGGGTCCGTGAACACCTGGAGAGAGGGATGCCGTGGGCTTGTGCCCCACGTGGACGCCCGCCTAGGCGCGGTTCTGGCTGCAGGACAATGGCCACGAGGGCAGGGCCCTGCCTGTCTTTCTTGCCACGTTTCCCTCTGCCCCGAGCAGGCCGGGACAGGTCTCTGCTGTAGCAGCAACCCCCTGGATGGCCTTAGGTGGGCCACAGAGCCTCCTTGGCCCGCTTTCCTCCAGACGAATTACTGAACTGTGGTCACGAGACTGCATGAGACAGGGCTACAGAAAGCGTTTTCAGTGGTGGCACGGTGGCCTTGGGGGGCTGAGGGTGGAAGTTCACCCCCGCCAGCCTCTTCCTTCCACAGTGGCAGGAGGACAGGAGCTGAGCCCTGGAGGTGCCTGGGTTCTGGTCTTGCCCTGATCTTTCTGAGCTGGGGGTCACAGTCTTCCCTGAGACTTCCTTTGCTTCCTAGTACCACGCAAGGCCGGTGTGACCCGGAGGCCTCCAACCCGCTCCGCTGCGCTGCATCTGCAAGTGGGCCAGGGGTGTAGGGAGCGTGGGGGCTCCTGCTGCGCTGGGGCTGGGATGGGCCTGCCAGAGTGTTACCTTCACGCAGTTTTCACATTCGAAGCGTTTGCCACTGTCGTGGGACATCTGGTGGCGGATGAGGTTGGACTTCCAGTTGAAGGCCTTGGGGCACTGGTCACACTTGTACTCTCGCTCCTCGGTGTGGACGACCATGTGCTGCTCCAGGCTGCGCAGAGGACCGGGTCACTTTGGGGCCCGGGATGGGGACCCCAGCCCCACAGAGCCTGTTCCCAGCGTCCCTTTGGGGACCCCACCACACTGCCGGGGGATCAGGGCTGTGCTGGCGTCTCCCTGTCCACCTTCTCTCTGTGATGGCCTGGGGTGAGGGGCAGAGGCGGCCTTCCCCCCAGCAGATGAGGAAGCTGGTGCCTGGAGAATTCCATCCCTCACCCAAGACCACTCCAGGGCAGCCAGAGGCAGGGCTGGACCCCGACCCACACTCCCTGGCTGCCTCTCAAGACGGTCTTGGCCTTGAGGCTAAGCTTGGGCCTAAGAAAAAGAGGGTTCAACATTGGCATGAACCCAGGAGTGGGGCAAGTCCATGAAACCCAAGGATGCCCCTCTGAGTGCTGGGCACGCACGGGGGAGGCAGGCCAGGAGTCACACAGGGGTCTCCAGGTGATCCGAAGGGTGCAGAGCACAGCTGCTTGGAGGGGCCCCTCCACTTGGATGAAGGAGCCGCTCTAATTTCCGGCTCTCGGGGGACCCCCGGCTTCCCCAGTCCCAGGGATGACCGTTAATCTTCATGAGCAAAGCAGTGATATATCACGGCTCGTTAATTACGGGGCCCAGCCATCCATTCAGATCAGAAACGCCTGGTTCCCGAGCATCAGGAGACTGTATCTTTCCCCCTGTTGTTAATTGTGATTTATGTGTTTATGTAAAGAAAACACGGACCCTCTTGAGCGGCGTTTACTGGGAAGGGCCGCAGTCGGGATTTGCCCAAACGCTTATTTTCTCCTTATTTTCTCAGTCGTCTGTTCCGGGTGGAGGGTTTGCTGTCCCCGGGGGACAGCACGGGGGTGGGCGGTAATCCCCAGCAATCACACAGCCGGGTAGTGGCCTGATGGGCTTTGCTCTGACTTTGCGAGGCTGCCCTGGAGGAAATCCTCAGAGGCAGGAGGAGGGGCCCATGCTGGAAAAGTCTCCATAGCTCCTGCAGCGCTGGAGTGAATGTCCCGGTTTCACTCCCCACAGAGACCAGGAATCTTGCCTTTCCCAGGAGGTCACACAGGTCCCCAAGGCCACCTAGGGCCCAGTTCCTGGCTGCTGCCTGGCCTCGGGGCAGGGGAGGGCCAGCGTGGGTCTGCTCGTGTCTCTGAAGCCCCTCCTGGGACAGGCCGCTGCCACCGTGGGGAGCAGGGCTGGTGGCCTGGAGATAGGGTGCCCCTTCCTACTCCTGCCTACTGTCTGGGAAGGAGTGGCTTGTGTGTCAGGAGGGCGGGGCCGGCATGAACCCCTCCGTGGCGTTGGTGGTGGTGGTGCTGCCACCTACATCCCAGTCTGGGACCTCCCTACAGAAGCACCCTGGGCTGAGTGGCTCTAGGTCGCAGGCTCTGGCCTGGGTTTCTTCTCCTTTCTAGTTTCTCCCTGCGGGGCAGCCCAGGTGGTGCAGGGCCCTGAGCCCAGGAGATGGTTTTCTGGGGGTCCCGACATTTGTCGTCAGAGCCAGGGGACACCTGCGGCTCTAGCCACGTGCTCCTGCACCTGCCCTGCCCACAGCGCCAGCCTGCCAGCCATGGGGGCCTGGGCACATGTCCCCAGGGTATGTCACGCTAGGGGGCCCTTTGTCTCCACCTGTCAGGGAGGGTGAGGCAGGGGAAGGACAGGGAGGGAAATTGAGGGGAGGGAGACTGAGAGGAGGAGACTGAGGGGAGGAGGCTGAGGGTAGGAGGCTTTGGGGAGGGAGACTGAGGGGAGGAGACCGAGGGGAGGAGGCCGAGGGGAGGGAGACTGAGGGGAGGAGACTGAGGGGAGGGAGACTGAGGGGAGGAGACTGAGGGGAGGGAGACTGAGGGGAGGAGACTGAGGGGAGGGAGACTGAGGGAGGGAGACTGAGGGGGAGGAGACTGAGGGGAGGAGACTGAGGGAGGGAGACTGAGGGAGGGAGACTGAGGGAGGGAGACTGAGGGAGGGAGACTGAGGGGAGGAGACTGAGGGGAGGGAGACTGAGGGAGGGAGACTGGGAGGGGAGACTGAGGCGGGGAGACTGAGGGGAGGGAGACCGAGGGGAGGAGACCGAGGGGGGGAGACTGAGGGGAGGGAGACCGAGGGGGGGAGACCGAGGAGGGGAGACCGAGGGGAGGAGACCGAGGCGGGGGAGACCGAGGGTGGGAGACCGAGGGGAGGAGACCGAGGCGGGGGAGACTGAGGGGAGGGAGGCCGAGGGGTGGAGGCCGAGGGGGGGGAGACCGAGGGGTGGAGGCCGAGGGGGGGGAGACCGAGGGGTGGAGGCCGAGGGGGGGAGACCGAGGGGTGGAGGCTGAGGGGGGGAGACCGAGGGGGGGAGACCGAGGGGAGGAGGCCGAGGGGTGGAGGCTGAGGGGGGGAGACCGAGGGGTGGAGGCCGAGGGGGGGAGACCGAGGGGGGAGACCGAGGGGGGAGACCGAGGGGAGGGAGGCCGAGGGGTGGAGGCCGAGGTGGGGGAGACCGAGGGGTGGAGGCCGAGGGGGGGAGACCGAGGGGGGGAGACCGAGGGGGGGAGACCGAGGGGCGGAGACCGAGGGGAGGAGACTGAGTGGGGAAGAGGCTGAGGGGAGGGAAATTGAGTTCGGGGAGACTGAGGGGAGGTGGCGGCACCTGTACTTGTTGGGGAACATCCGCTCACAGTCCTTGCACTCGTGGGCTTGGCCGCTGCCACCACCTAGGCCCTCAGGCTTGAGCTCCTCAGTCAGGCCCTCGTAGAGCGCGGCCCCCACCGAGCTGCACGCGTACTTCTTGTGGCGCCGCAGGTCCGGCTTGGAGGGGAAGAGCTCGTCACACTCGTCACAGCGGAACGTGGGCTCCTCTGCAAGAGAGAGAACCAGGCAGCGGTGAGGGAGCCGCAGACCCCCCCAGGGCCCTTCGGGGGCTCTGGAGACCGGGCCCCTCCCCACAGTGTCCCCGGGCCTGCACCCGGCCTGGCCAGTCCTGCTGTGCTTCCTTCCAGCCTTCATCTGGGCACCCAGGAGCCTGTCCTGGGAACCGGCACAGAGAGACATCAGGGACCAGCCCTAGGCAGCACCAGAGGCCCCCGTCTGTGCCTCAGAGGGAGCCCCTTGCGGCACTCGGCCCGTGGACTGGGAGTGGAGGAGGAAGCCAGGCCAAGTGCTTTGTTTATGAATCAGGAGAAAAACGACGACAGCGCTCCAGTGCGTATAATAAATGATTGTCATCAAGGTCAAACAAATTAAAAGGGAGCAGCCATTATTAAGCTTATGAGGCAGCATCCTGACCGGCCTGCCAAGCCAAACAGTCGCCCGGCGGGGAGCTGTCATCCTGGTGGGGGGGCTCCGGGCCCCGCCTCCCTTGCCCGCAGCAGCCTTCCATCTAAGACGGGAGGCCCCTCCCCACAGGACGCCTCGTCCCGCACAGCTCTGGAAGGAACGCTCATGCTGAGCTCTTTCCCAAATGAACCGAGGGCTGCCAGGTATGCACCGGGGTGTGAGTGCACGGCTGCAGCTGTGTGCGCACCCTGCACCTCTGTGTGACGGTGTGTGCATGTTTACATGCTGACACCCATGCTTGTGTGAGCCGGCATGCGTACTCATGTGCATGTGTGTGAATGTGCCCCCGTTTCGGCATGCACCTACATGTGCGAATATTTGTGTGCATGAGTGGCTATGTTATGTGTGTTGTATGTGTTTTATGTGTACAAATGTGCCTGTGAACATGTGTGTGAACAAGCACATTCTGTGTTTACCTGCTTGTGTGTGTACACCGATGGGTGTTCAGTTGTGCATGTGTGAATGTGTGTGCACGTTTGTATATGAATGTGCATGTGCTAATGTGCACGTTTGTGCGTGCATGTGATGTGTGCATGTGATGTGTGTGATGTGTGTGCATGTGATGCATGTATCCATGTGATGTGTGCATGTGTGTGTGTGCATGTGTGTGCATGTGAGTGTGCGTGTGATGTGTGTGCATGTGATGTGTGTATCCATGTGATGTGTGCATGTGATGTGTGTGTGCATGTGATGTGTGTGCATGTGAATGTGTGCGATTGTGTGTGTGTGATGTGATTGTGCATGTGATGTGTGTGCGTGTAATTGTGTGTGCCTGCATGTGATGTGTGTGTACATATGATGTGTCTGCAACTGATGTGTGTGGTGTGTATATGTGTGATGTGTATGATGTGTGTGCGTGTGATGTGTGTGTGATCTGTGTGTGATGTGTGTGTGCGCATGTGATGTTTGTGCCTGTGGTGTGTGTGCCTGTGATGTGTGTATGTGTGTGAGTGTGATATGTGTGTGATGTGTGTGCTTGTAGGCGTGTGTGTTTGGGGCATACACACACACAAGGACTGGTGCAGGGCATAGCACTGAGCAGAGTCTTCAGGAACTTGTTCTGAATTTGGCTCAAAGGCCTGAACATGAGGATTGCTGAGGCAAGGAGATGGGGGGATGGGGGCAGATGGAAGAGAGCTGTCACTTCCTATCCCCTCCCTGTGTCGGAGAGACCACCATGGTCATGGGTCTTTCTGAGTCCTAAGGGAAGGGTGGGCAGTGCAGGGTTAGCAGAAGTGGCACCTCCTTGCTGACGGGAAGCTTCCCTGTGCCTAAGGGTGGAGACACTGGTATTTAGCCTGGGCCACCCCAGCACCCCTGGTGGGTCCTCAGAGCCTGCCTCCCTGAGCCTCAGGTGCCCAAGGTGGAGATTCCAGGGGGCGCCAGACCTGAGAGACTGCAGCAGGCACACGGGATGGCACGCCCCCTCGCCCCGCAACCAAGGCACAGATGCTGGCTTGCCAGATGTGACTTTTGGTGCCGTCTTTGGACAGAGGTAAGTATCTGGTTGAGGGGAAGGGCTGCCTGGCTGAGAAGTGTCCTGGGGATGTGAGCATTCGGGGTGACTGGGCAGGCACCACTGCCAGTCACGATGCGCCAGACGCCACGGTTTCATTCCCAGCCGGCATCCTGGCATCCTGGCCCCGACTGCTGACCTGAGCCTCAGGAAAGCACTGGTTTGGGGGAAACAAGATGACGAAGGGAACAAAGCCAGAGTTCGCGCAGAGCCCGCAGTCACTTCCCACAGGGCTGTGGGCGCGGAAGGCTCTGTCCCAAACCTCTCCGGGAAAGCTGCCACCCGGAACTTCCCAGACACTCACTGAACAAACCAAACCACCTAGGTGCTGCCAGGAGGGACCCTCAGACAGGATGCACACAGTAGGAGGAGGTGGCAGGAAATGCTCACCCTCGAAGTCTACAAAATGCCGCCTTGAAATGCGACTCAAGCCTACAAATTCTTCAAAAAAGCCCACTGTGCAAATGACGTGGTGGCAAGGCTGGCACCTGGGGGCTAGTGGGAGCCCCATGGGGTAGGTCCTGTCTTAAGAACACAAGAGAATCTGGGCACTGAAGCCTCGGTCTGCGGACACCCAGGTGAGTGCTATGGTATCCGTATGCCTGCTTCAGAACTGGCAAACTGAGGCTGGGAGAGACTGAGTCACTTGTCCAAGGAAGAGGCATATCGGGGGGAGCTGCAGCCTGCCCGTGGTTTGGGGGCCGAGGAAGCAGGGCTGGCAGGGACCCAATTTCCCACTGAGGGTTTTGGGGAAAGCGAGGTGAGCCTGTGAGAGAGGGGGTGCTGGACATCACCTCTCTCAGGCCTTCCCTTGTCTTTGGAAACTGGGATTTTCACTGGGAACAAGGTCTCCAGATCCGAGCCCCAAGACTGTGGCAGGACACAGCAAGCCGCAGAGCCGGGAAGCTGCCTGTGGGTGGATTCCAACTTCCCGGGCTGGAAGGAGGCTGAGATGGGGCCTCCAGCCAGCATTGTGATCCAGTTAGAAATGCCAACTCGTATTTCACTCTTTCTGGACCCACTGAAGAACAATCGCAGAAGTTCAGATTTGAAAACAAAGACAAGAAGAAATGTCGACCCCACCCCCTTGTGTTACTGACCAACTTTTTTCCAGTTCTCATTTAGAATTTGGGATGAAAACAAAAATTTCGACGGCAAATGAGAATTCAGTCTGATTCTCACTTCGACGCCTTGGATGGTGCCCTGGACACGATGGGGCTGACTTCAGTGGCTGTCCCCGCCCTGCTGCTTCCTCTCCCCAGCCCTCCACGGACGGAGCTGAGCCCCCATCGGAGGACAGAGTCCTGTCCCATCCTGGACAGGATGAACCTGAGTCTGGCCCGCCCCTACTGGGTGGTGTGGACGGGTCTTCACCTGGACGTCTTCCAGGCAGGTAAGACTGGCCCTGAATACACTCCTGGGGCTCGAGGAGGGGTTCGGAATTGGGGGCAGAGTTGACGGCATTTTCATTTTCTCAGCACAAGAAACTCTGTTTTAAAGAAATGCTGAAAGAACATATCCTATCCTGATGCTGTTTCCCCTCTTCCTATCTCTGATCTCACGACCTGGCTGGCTCATACGCTGTGCCCCACGCACTGCCTCCTCTTGACCTCTTTTGGAGAGAGGAGAAGCAAATCATTGTGAGGCTTTCTCAAAAGAAAAGCATATTGGAATGGAAGTGACTTTCTTCATTTTCTCCCAAGAGCAAAAAGTTCTCACGACAAAGAATTCTTTCCTCTCCATTCATTGTAAGTGCAAAACCAAAACACTAAGTCGCATGCGTCTGAAAGTGGCTTCCCCGTGGCCTGAATCACTTGTGTGAAAATGGGCCGTGCATTCCTGAGAGCTGTGGCTCTGTAGAGGGAATGGGGCCAGCCCAGAGACTGCAGGGCAGAGGCTCCGTTCTCCTGAAGCGGGCTGGCCCCCACGGGCCTCCTGCGTCTTTCTAGCTGCCTGAATGTGTTCTCCAGCCAAGCCCTCTTCTCCCAACAAAAGCACAAAACATAGTGAGTGGAAATGAAACTCTCTTCATTTGGCGGGGGTGCGTGGGGCTGGTGCACGGCACGGACCTGTCACCTGCGCCACCTGAGCCAACGCCGTGGCGACCTCACGTCCTGTTTGCCACATCTGCGCCTTGCTGGCCTATCTGAAGTTCCATCAGCAACTTTGATGGCAGAGCAGGAATGTAACAGAAAAATAAATCGGTGCCTAATGGCCCCGGAGAGCCGAGGGGTTCACAATTACACAGCGTCTATGTACTAATCTACCAGACTCGAGACTCAAAGGAGCTGAAGAGCCTCCTCCAAGTCCCTGCAGTGATAAGGGGCTGGCTGTGTGGAGCTGGGGCCGGGATAAAAGATTTTTTATGATAATTATCTTGGTGAGGAACATTTTTGCATTTTCTTTCTGTGCGATGCAGAGTTTAGCTGGTGGGGAGGTGGCCATTGGAGAGGCATGATCTTGACAGGAAAGAGGAGGAAAAGTCAAATATTTGATGTTGGGCCATTATGTGTGGAAAGCAATTAGCCCACAAATGTTGGATAAATTATTAGGAAAATGTAGACCCAGGTTATTTAATATCAGGGGCTGGAGGGGGGCGGGGAGCAGAAATCAAGGTTTTTAGAAAACCTTTTGAAAGAAAGAAATTTCATTGTACAAATGAAATTCCATCGTCAAGCACTCTCCTAAGCCAACTAGATTCGACTCTCGGCATTCTTGCGCGCTAAGATTCATAGATCTTTTCAACAATTATTTTAAGGAAAATGAGACCTTCCCCTCGGCTACCCAGATCTCGGCAATTTATTTTTCTTTTCTCAACGGCCTAATTAAAACCAAACTTTAGAGGAGAGTACAGATAGAATCCGGCTCGTAAGACTGTCCTTCTGTGGTCATTTCCTTCCGGGCACTCGGGACATGATGGTTACTGCACCAAAGAAGGAGCCCGATAGCTGGGCCTCGCTTGGTGGTGGAAAGGGTAAATTAAGGCAGAGCTCTCCAGGTCTGGTCTCGAAGCCTTCCTGCTAATTCTAGCACCATTCTGTCACCGTGAAATCAGAGTGGCTCCTTAGAGAAAGGTGCAGTGAATGGCATTCATCATTAAGCCTTGTGTGTTTGGAGGGAAACTCAGCCTCCAGCAGCAGGAGGGAAACTCAGCCTCCCCCTGGGCTCCAGCAGCAGGAGGGAAACTCAGCCTCCCCCTGGGCTCCAGCAGCAGGAGGGAAACTCAGCCTCCCCAGGGGCTCCAGCACCAGGAGGGAAACTCAGCCTCCCCAGGGGCTCCAGCACCAGGAGGGAAACTCAGCCTCCCCCGGGGCTCCAGCAGCAGGAGGGAAACTCAGCCTCCCCCAGGGCTCCAGCACCAGGAGGGAAACTCAGCCTCCCCCGGGGCTTCAGCACCAGGAGGGGTCACCCGCTCCAGAAATGGTCAGGAAGGAGCTCCCATTCCTGTTCACTTGTGGGGTCTCACCCCAAACAAAAGCAGCGAGCCTGGAACCCTGAAACCATCTGCTCGGAGGGACAGGCGCGGAGCTGTGGGGCCAGAGCCCCGTGGGGGAACAGACGTGGAAGCAGGAATGAGCCTGTTGCTGGGAACGCCTCATCTGTGTGGGACTGGAATTTTCTCAGGCATCCTCTCGGCTGTACTTGGGCGTAAAGGAAGGTGACAGGGAAACTCACTTGTCACATCTCTACTCGACAGAGAGGGGCCAGCAGATCGAGGGAGAAGGAAACTCGGAAGGCTTCCCGAAGCCCTGTCGGAAGAGTGGGGCGACTCCACATCACCGTGAGAGCAGCCTCAGACCCGACATCATCCCTCCTGCTGGACAAAACTGCCCCGAACACTCACTTCCCTGGGACTTTCGCTGTGGATGCCCATCACTTCTCAAGATACATATGCCGTCATCCACACTCTGAAATGAAACTGAAACTTTCCACACCACAGAGAGCTCTGGGGCAGCCAGAAACGCTTCCAAGCTGAAAACTGGCTTGGTGTGTGTTTGTTCGTTTGCTTACGTACAAACCGGGAAAGCAAAGGCTGCTGTTGCTAATAAGAGCAGTAGCCAGGATAAAACATAGTTCTGAAAAATCACCTGGGACCCTAACGCTGCGAAGCTATAATCCACCTGACACCAATTCGCCCCCTGCCCGAAGCCCTTCTTAAATTCTGGGTGCAGCTCCAGTGCCCCAGGGAAGAGGAACAAGAGAGCCTTTATTTAGGCTGAGCCTTTGTGGGGGTGGGCAATTTCTGCAAAAAACGGGACGGCCAGCAGTTGGGGCCACCTGGCCTTCATTAGGTGGCACGAGGGGATGGGAGGCCCTGGGTCCTCCCAGGCATCTGCTCCTCTTCCGGGTGGGCTGGGGGCTTCCAGGGACAGAGGCCGGGTTCTGGGAAGGGGTCTTACCATCCAGGCTGGGCGGCACCGTGCCCATCGGGTAGACGCCTTCCTTCACATGCACCAGCAGCTCCTCACCTGGCTCGATGTCCTTGATGACTTTATAGTAAATCTAGGAAGCAGAGACCAGAGGGCAAGGCTGAGTGTGGTTCGTGGGTGTCTGCACGGCTCTCGGTGCACGCCCAGCCCTCACCCTGCGGACGCAGCTCGGCCTGCACTTGGTTTCCCTCTGGTTGTCACCAAGAGGGTTCCCTCTGGAACTTTCAGAGTCTGCGCAGAAGGAAATGCATCCCCATTTTAATCTGCTTTATCCGGATATTGATATTGATAAAGGGGATGGCAAACTGAACAGGTAGGACCCACGTCACAGTCCCCAGCTGGGGGCATCCTGGGGGCAGGGCAGAGCCCAGCTTCCACCAGGAGCCCACCTGGGTGGATTCTCAAGTTTCTTTTGTTCAATTTTGTGTATGTAAGCGAGATACCCTTTGCCGGTGGGGGATGGTGGGGAGCTTGGGGTGTGGAGTGAATTCGGTTGTTTCTGAAAGTGGCCATGAGCTGAACCCTGGCCTGTGGGTCAGGACACGGGGCTTCGGCTCTCCCGGGAGCGAGGAAGGCACGGGCCAGGATGGCTGGGTGGGCAGGATGGTGTACCCGCTGTCAGCTTGGCACCTTTTGGTTGACCCCACAGGGGGAGTCGGGGATGCAGGACACCCTTGAGAATGGGGGGGCTCAGGTAGACTCTGCAGCCTGGTCAAGCCCTGGGGGCTCCATTTGGAACTCTGCTCACTGAGCACAGCTGCTGGGGGCGGTCACCACGACTTGCCAGGGGCCTCCTGAAAAGAGGAGGTTGCCTTGGGGCTGAGGAAGGCGTGGTCAGGATGAAGAAAACTAGCAGTTCACAAAGGGGAGGCCGGGCCATCTGAGGCCTGGGCCAGGGCACGGGCCAGGCAGCCAGCACCAGGGACTCTGCGTCCTCGGTCCAGGAATGTGTGGTGGTATGTGGGTTTCTCTCAGGGGCATCTCAGGAACATGCGGGTGTCTGAGACTCTCTTCTGATCACAGTAACTGGGGGCCTGGCTGGGGAGAGGCCCAAGGGAAATCCACCTGCCCCTCGGAGACCTGGGGCTAAGGCTTCTCCAAGAAAACAGGATGGGTCTACACTCAGAAAGGGAAGTGCTCCCAGGGGTGGAGGGGACATGGCCGTCCTTGTGGGGACTCTCCTGTCCTCACTGATCAGCCCATGTCAGGCCAGGCTCTCTAGCAGCTGGCTCTGGCTGGGGTCTGAGGCTGGACACGGCCGGGCACCCCAGAGACGGGGATGGGCATGGGTCCTGCATGCTCCTCCTCCTGCCCCCCACATTTGCGGATTTCACTACATTCTGCCCGTCCCAGCTTAATCCAGAATGACACCAAGGAACTCTCAAAAGGACACTCAGAAGCCACAGCACGCCTGTAACGCCCACTGGCTGTTATCCCAAGGCACCCAGACAGGAGCTGCACGCTGGAGAACGCACAGGCGCAGTCTCACTCAGGAGTGTGGGAAGCTCTTAGGACAGAGTCAGGTAAGGTGCTAAAATCTGTGGAAGAGGAGAGAGACTGCCCGTGCTGACTTCTCCAATCAAACCCATGGTTGTCAGGATGCCAATATTGTATCATCTTATATAAAAAAATCACAAGTGGCTAAATAGCTCTTTCCTTTCTAAAAAGAAACTTGAGCTGCTGCATTTGAAAATCAGACCCTAAGTGGGCGATGAGAAGTGCTAGCTGGGACAAAGCCAGGGTGACCCTCTAAGAGGTACCATGGGTGGCATCATAGCAAAGGCAGGCCGCTGCCACCTGCACCCACCAGTGCAGGCAGCAGGGGCTGCTGAGTTAGTGCCTGGCCTGCTGACACCCCTGGGACAGGTGGCCTGGCCTGGGCCCTGGGCGGGAGAGAGGATGGTCAGCCGTGGAGGTTTCTCAAGGGTTCCCGTAAGAGGGCAGTGCGGACCCTGGCCTCCTGCCCCTTGGCTCCACTCCAGGCCAAGCTCCCAGCCCCCAGCATCGAGGGTCACGATGTGAGACCTGGGGCATCCTCCCACCATCCTGCTGCTCAGCTCTACTCCAGTGGGTCACAGATGGCTGGTGGGTGGCTGGGGGCTGGGCGACGCCCTCCTGGATCCTCCGCCTGGCCCCTCAGAGAGCTTCTGGGCCTCCAGGGACCCCCATTCCCACCCCATCCCTTCTCTGAAGGCCACACGCTCTCCCGGGACACTGAGCTAACTCCAGTAGTGAAGGCCACCCCGACTCCTTTTCCTACACCCCATCCCCCCAGGATAGCCAGATCTCCTGGGATGCCCCCACCCCCACTCAAGGGTGCTGGTCCTCCAGGGATCCCCCACCCTCGTTCCAAGGATGTCAGGCCTCCCTCCTCCACCTC
This sequence comes from Saguinus oedipus, assembly GCA_031835075.1. NCBI lineage: Eukaryota > Metazoa > Chordata > Mammalia > Primates > Cebidae > Saguinus > Saguinus oedipus. The sequence goes on along the minus strand of CM063175.1, from coordinate 41,055,311 downwards.
ATCCCCCAGTCCAGTCCAAGGGTCCCTGGGGCCCCTGGGCCCCCACCCTGGTTCCGAGGCCACTAGACCTGCCAGGGGACCTCCCCTCCAGCTCGGACACTCCCTGGAGCCGCCGCAGCTTCAGGGTCTAGTGTGCTGGGCCGCAGGCACCCCCTCCCTGGCCCGGGACCCACAGGAGGAGGGTGCCTGGCTGGGTGCATGCCAGGACACAGGGTGAGGCCAGCACCTCGGCCGGGGGAGTTTGAGCTGCAGTTGGAATTAATCGCTATTAGTGTTGATCTTGCGGCCGGAAGAGGCATGGGTGGGGGTGGGTGGGGGAGGGGGAGGGTCCCCGACCTGCCTCCACCTGGCTGTGGGTCAGAGGTGAGCAGGAATCTGGGCAAACTTTTCCAGACTCACAGGCCCGCGTTTGCCCGTGGCTCGGAGGTGCACACAAAAGCTGGCTGCATTTTTACAGCCTGTGCAAAGGCCTTATCAGCCAGACGTGCCAGATCGCCACTGTTCCCGGTCAGCAGGATCAGGCGGCTTCCCGGGACAAAGGCGGAGGGAACTGGGCGGGGGTCTGCGGACCCAGCCCAGGCCGGCTCCTGGCGGAGAGCGTCACACATGGCGCATTTACTGGAGTGCGGGCCCTTCCTGCAGGGCCTGTCATAAATGACGGCTGCAGCTCCCTAAACATTCCTGCGGCTGCTCCTAATCCGCCTTTCCTCGTGCGACCCACCCGCGGTGGGTCCTGCTGAGGCCGTGCTAAGTCAGCTTGGTGGGTGAAGTTTGTTCAAGCAAAAGGAAAGCCTGCAGTTTCTGATAGCCTTTAGCCCCCAGCGGTGGCCTCAGGGAGGGCGCCTGGCCCGGGAAAGGAGGAAGAACCGTGTATTTGCTTAAGCGCCAGGCTGCAAGCATCCGAGCCTTTTTATAAACACTTGCGTCCGCTGTGCTGTTGCAGTGGTGCCTGAGTCCCCGGGTTGTGCTGCACGGGTGAGGCTGGGATTTTCTCTTTGGTTTAAGAATCTGAGAGGGTGGGGAACCCTCTTCACAACAGCTGAGTTTACTAGCGCCAATAAATGTCGGCTCTAAACAGCTTTAAAAAATAATGATGGCAAACAGACTTGATCTGAAGTGAAGTCCTTCTTCAGGGTCTCTTCGTAGCAATGGCCTCACTGAGCGTGGGGAGCAGCACGAAACGCAGGTCCTCGGGACGGGAAGTGGATTCAGTGTGACCCTGCCAATTTTCTGTCTCTTTTAGACACAAAGAGGCGGCTTCTGGTAGGTAAACGGAGTTCTGGGAAAAATAAATGTCCACATTCTCAACAGAAGGCAGAGAAATTACCCAAGAGAAGCCTGGAGCCAGCCCAGGCCACGTTCATTCAGACGGAGCCTTTTATGAAAATTAGTATCATCGCTCCCAACAATATTCTCTGTGACACAGAGCATCACGTACATGTGCGGCGGCTGCCAGCTTCGGGATGCCTTCTCCCTGCAAGTCTTAAGTACATTTTAAAAAATATCAAATCAACTCACAAGAAAACAGACGACTCTCGAGTGTGAAGCCCTAAGTGCCTCGGTTTTCATTCCCACTTAATCGTAGAATTTAACAATATAAATAGACCAAAAACTCCATGCAGATTCCACCAGGTGGGACCCCCTGGACTCCGGACTAAAAGGCAGTGGCTGAATCCCAGCGGCGTCCGTTTCTGTTCTCTCCGTCCTGGAATCACCGATTTTTTCCCATCAATCGGACTTTTGGGCATTCTTGCCTCTCTTTTTTGACCAGAAACTTTAAAGGGATGCTGGAATCAGATCAGTGAACTCTCCTTCCGTGTGCTTAGCATAGAAACTCAATCGCTCACACTCCGGATTTCAGAATGTAACTGTGCCTGAGTTGGTGAAGGCTTTGGGGTGCTGTGTGAGAGGCTTTTCTCACAAACATTGACAAAGCAGCCAGTGGAATCTGAATTCTTCTAAAATCCTTTCCAAAAAGCAAATCCCCCTGGTGGCCCCGTCTGCCTCTCCCCTGTCCTTGGGAGAGAGGGTTGTCCCTGGCATTTGTGTTTTAGCTCTCGGACCCCACCCCCCAGGCGGCTGGGTCTCAGTGCCGACTCGTGGCTTCATTTTAACTCCTTGCTGTCCCCACGCGCTGTGAGTGTGGGAAAGGACTGTGATCCCCCGAGCCGCGAGGCTGGCCCAGGAGCTGAGAACGTAGTGATGAAGAAATAGCCCTAGTCTACGCCCTAAGTGCCAGCAGGGGCAGCGTCCGGATTGTCAGCGCCGTGATTTGGGCAGCAGTCTCCTTCTGTGTGGACGCCTGTGTTCGGGAGCCTGCCTCGGGCTGGCTTCGCTTCCCGGCTTCCTCTGGCGAGCGGAGCGAGCGAGGGGACCACAGCCGGGCTCTGGGACTCGCAGACAGTCCGTCCTCTGGCCGAGTGAGGAAAAGCCCGCCGGAGTCCTGGGCTTGGCCACTTTCCTCTTCTCCCGTGCGTGGCTGAGCCTAAGTTCTATTACTGTGTTGTGTGAGACACCCAGACATGAAATTGTGTACACTTATCCGTTTCTCAGTGTGTGGTTTGGATCTGGATTGTAAAAACACAAACGATGGGTCTGCACTTAAATTACCTTGATCATTCTTAAACAGCCTCTTCTAGTAAAGGGAACCTGTGATGAGCAGACTGGAAGAGACAAACCCTGACAGATGGTTTGTGTAGGGCTCAGGAGGCTGAATTTAAACCTTGTTCTCCACCAACAGGAGGATCGGTTTGCTCCAAAAGGGGCCTTGGAAAATGGGAATCAAAGCAACCTGCATATAATTTGGAAGTCTTTTGTGAGCTGGTTATGAAATGCCGAAAGGAGCCCCCTGCCCTCCTCCTTCCCATTTCAAAGGGGGAAACTGTGTGTGAGGGTTGGAGGCTCCTGCGTGCCCTGACCGAATTAACAAAAATATGATTTGTAATTAAAAAAATTGTGAGGATGGCCAGGGGCGATTTCTCACACCTGTATCCCAGCACTTCTGGAGGCTGAGGCGGGTGGATTGCCTGAGGTTAGGAGTTCAAAATCAGCCAGACAAACATCACCCCATCTCTACTAAAAAATTCAAAATTAGCCAGGTGTGGTGCTGGGTGCCTGTAATCCCAGCTACTTGAGAGGCTGAGGTAGGAGAATCGCTTGAACCCAGAGGCAGAGGTTGCAATGAGCTGATGTTGTGCCATTGCACTCCGGCCTGGACAACAAGAGCGAAACTCTGCATAAAAAAAAAAAAAATGTGAGAGATAAAAGCAAAGACAGCATGGACAAGTCTGGGGTAGGGGCAGAACAAGGCAATGGCTGTCAGGTGCCCTCTGTTTAAAATCCCACCCCTGACAGGGTACAGGCCCAGACGGAAACACAGGACCTGGGTCGGAGCCCAGGACAGCAAAGCAAAAGAAAAATGCCCTCCGCCGACCTGGGAGGCTCCGGCTTCTCAGGAACAGCCAGCGCGGACTCCCGTCCACCCACGGGGCTGCCTGGCCACCGGCGGGCACTCTCCTAGGACAATGCCTTCGAGGACGGAACATGCTCTGCAGAGGGTCTGTGTAGCTCCGCTGCAGGCGCCGGGACCCCTGCTCTGTCCCTGGAAGGCACTGGGTTTCAGAGTTTGCCTGATGTCCAGGCAGCCCCTGGGCACTGCGCAGATTGGGGCCGCTTTTCTTGAGTAGGGGGTACTGCAGGTTGCTCGAGAGTCGCACAGCCGTTCCGAGGTATGCTGAGGGCCTGAACCCCCGAGTCCTGCTCCCCAACATTCGTGTTTGCCCTCAGCCCCGTCCCGCCACCCTCAGCCCCCTTGCCAGTTGACATCCCACCCCCAACATTCTTGCCCTATTGAGGCAACGTGAGAAAAAAAACCCCAAAACCAAAAGCACCCGCTGCCATCGTCCCCTCCGGCCCCCGGCCTCCGAGCTGCCATCGTCCCCTCCGGCCCCCGGCCTCCGAGCTGCCATCGTCCCCTCCGGCCCCCGGCCTCCGAGCTGCCATCGTCCCCTCCGGCCCCCTTGGTGGGCACTTCATCACCAAGCTCAGGTTTTCTTTCTTGATGTTAAACATATTCAGGAGCTGCCTGGTCTGTGTCTTCTGAAACATTTCAAACCGACTCATTTGTTCATAATTACAGGAGAAAGCCCCACCCAGGGGTGATCTGAGTGTCTTGAATTTTCCAAAAACAAATGCAGGAGTGGAGGGTGGTGGAGGGGAGGCCGCACCCCAGAGTGCTCGGCGGTTCCGAGGGCCTCCTGTGCCTCCCTTCACGCTCAGACGTGGCAGCGGGTCACAGGCCCCCTCGATGACTGCTGCCTTACCTCCCTTGCAATTGACTGCCCCGAAAATCCCAGGGGAAAGGCACGGCCCCCAGCTGTGCACGGGGACACTTTGCTCCCAGGAGAAAGCTGGTGCAGCCTCAGGAGCAGCAGGACGCTCAGCCTGGGAAGCCGCCAGCGTGCCCTTGGCCGTGGTCTGAGGCTTCTTTGTGCAACTAGAAAACCGTAAGTCACCTTTTGGGCAACAGGGCCAGGCCCAGGGGCAAATTCATGGCCCAATGAGGCCTCTGCGGGGCTCCCCCATGAGGCATGAGGAGGGCTGGGAGGAGCCTGAGAGGATCAAGGGCCAGGATGGGACCGGTCACCTCTCAAGAGGTCCCCCAGGGCCGGGAGGGGAATCTCACTGCTAGATGAGAATGTAGAGATGGCACCCATGAGCCCTGCAGTCCCATGCCACGGGGGTGACTCTTGTCTGTGGTGAGGACAGTCCAGCTCCCACAGGGCCTGGGATGGGAAGGGGCAGGACACTGTACCCACCCTGGCCAGGAAGGAGGCTGCTGGGGCCTCCATGCCTCCCTCAGCTCAGCCTGTCCTGCTTCTAAGTGAGGTGCCGGAGGCGGCAGGGTGGCAGGAAGCCTCCGGGAAGGTGCTGGCTGGCTGCCGATCCTTTCCAAGCCCCAGGGCCACCTGTTCTCAAGCCCCTGTCTGCTGCCTTTCCCCAGTGCTGCAGATGGGCACTTGGTCCGCCTTCTTCTGTACAGGGCAGGTATCTTGGGGCATGTCAGGGGATGCTGGAGACAGGGGCACATGGTCCAAGCAGGCTTCTGAGCAGCCAGAATGGGTCCTGGCCAGACAGTCAGAACCGGTCCTGTGGGTGCTAAGCCACCCAGCTCAGCAGGCACCTCGGAGCACCCCAAGGCAGGAGCTAGACCGCCAGCCCACTGCACAGAACCATGAGAGACGCGAGGGTAGCGTCCGCCCCCAGACTGTGTCTGACTGCACAGCACCCCGCATCCAGCGAAGGCCAGGAGGAGCCTGGAATGGGCCGAGGGAGATATGACTCCCCAGCCTCCATAGGACACAGGCCCACCCTGGAGGCCCCGGAGTCTGCTTTTGTCCTGGCTGCTACTAGCAGGAGATTTTCGGGAAAGCCCAGCCTGGGTCCCCGTCTGGATATTGATGGACCTGAGTTTTCAGCTCACAGCAGCCTCTCTCCTCTGCCCGGAAGGAGGGCTCATCTTTTCTGGGGAGCTTTGGCTTCCAGAACTTTCTCTTTAGGATGTTTAGACCCTCTTCTGCCCCAGTCTCCTTGGGCTAAGATCACGTCTTGAACTTCAAAATGACGGGCCTGCGTTCCTCACTGAAGTACTTTCCTTGCTGAAAATCATCTGGCAAACTCGACATTGTTCAGATATGGCTCCTTCCCTTCTGTGTCTGAGCTGTATTAGAGGCAGGGTGCAGCTTGCAAGAGAGAGACAGAGAGAGGGAGAGGGAGCACGCGAGAGAGAAGCAGAGGAAGGGAGGAAGACTGTTCACTGGCCTGTCTGCGTGTGAGGGGATGTGGTGTCTGCAAGTGCTGGGAAATCCCGGTGGAACACCTGGGATGGTGGGCATCTGAGAAAGGGCATTAATGTCAGGTAACATTTCCTCCTCAAAGAGAAGCATTTAAAAAATCTTGGTTTTATTAATATTTCAGGGCAGGTTTTATTTTAGCTCCACACAGGGTCAAATAGGTTGCTTTGCGGGAAGCCACGTTCCTACGGTCAAGGCCAGGGAATGGCCGTGCTTTCTGCCAAGGCCGTGGGGCTGTCCAGCCAGGGAGAGAGAATTTACAAACGATTATTGACAAAGTACTACAGGAAAACCAGACTGCTGATTGAAATCTACCATATCCCTTTCAAAACGGCATGGATAAGAGTCATCTCCGGTGAGAGTCTACGAGTTTCTGAGAGGAGTTTTTCATATTTTTAGTGTTTAAATCTTATTACTAATCAAAGGAAAATACATCCAACACAATGCTCATTTTCCTTTGATAACTGAAATTCACCGTTGAGATTTCAGGATGAGAAGCTGCCAACTCAGCCCCTCGCTCCCCATGCCTGGACGGCCCGTCTCCCCTCTGCCTCTGGCCTCTGGCCGGCTCCTGCTTTCCCGGGCATTTCCCGGCATTCCCCGGCATTCCAACCACGTGGCTGACCCAGCTCAGAGGTGCACCTTTGTGGGGACATGGGCAGGAACATCGGTTGCACTGTGACACCCGACGTCACCTGCTGTGGTGCATACGAGGGGTGTTCTCAGGAGCAGAGGGCCTCACAGGAGGGCTGAGGGGTTGGAGGTGCCTGAGTGGAGGAACTCCTCTCTGCTTTGGGCCGTGTTGGGGCTGCATTTGCTTAAATATGCATTTCAAGTTCCCTCTGGGTTTGCGGCTTTAATTCAGCCTATGGACCTAAAACAGAGAGAATGACTCCCTTGAGGCGGAGGTGGAGAGAGACCTCCATCAGGTCAGAAGGTACCCGAAGGAGTTTTGACATTGCCTGTGGTTTGGGTAATGGGGCCAAGTGTGTTTCTGACTCTAGGACGGAGCTTTGGAAGGAGATAATGGCGGGGTAAAGGGAGGGAATGGAGGGGACTCAGGATCATTCCTCCGTCCTGGCAGGAAGGATTTCTGCCCCTGGTCCTGGCTATGGAAAAACGGTTGGCTGCAAAGCAGTCCATTCCATTTGGACCTCATGTGTAGCTAAAAGGAAAGCTTCCCTGAAATATTAACAATAAAATGAGTTTTTTTTTTTTTTAAAGACAGGCTTCTCTTTGAGAAGATTATACATCTGTTTGTTTTTTAAAAAGCTAGACGCATAAAGATACCCACTTTGCTGCTTAAGTTTAGTTCAAATGTTCTAATAAACATTTATTTCCTAAATAAAAAAGATCTGCGTTCTCTGTGACTGGCGTGTGCATCTCACAAAAGCCGGCCGCGGCTCAGCCCCTTGGTGCCCTGGTCCCTCGGCTCCCCCACAGATGACCAAGGACACACACTCTGCAAATCTGAGCCCCAGAAGGGGACGGGCAGACCGTCCTCCTGTGCGCCTCAAGCCTAATTCTCCTTCACTCCGACTTCACTTTCATCTGGAGGAAGGAAAATATTTTTTAAGTTCTGTCCTTATGGTTATGATTATTGTTTTGCTTCATCTCTGTATTTTTTTTCTTGCAATCAGAAAAAGTTATTTCAAAGATTTTTGGTTCTAACTGAAGGCCATTGAAGTCCTAGAAACAGAGCAGATTCCCGTCCCCATCCAAACGAGCCTGTCCAGCGGAGCAGCTGTGCGGTGGAGACAGCTCCACAGCCAAGGGGACAGCAAACGACGCCCTGGCAGCTGGCCGGGGCCTGCGGGACCTCCCTGGAGTTTGCTGTCTGCGTTTCTTAATGCAAAATTGCTTCTCTAAAGCCAAGAGCCTTGAACCACTTTTAATGGCTTGTCCAGGCTAGGCGGGAATGTGCCATTATGTGGTCTTCACGCACATTTTTTACAGCCATGGGATCTTTTTTTTTTTTTTTTTTGCTAATGAAATCTCACTTACAACCCCAAGATATTACAGGAAAACCAGACTGCTGTGACAGAAGGAGCCAGGGGCCCCAGGCACCCCGAGAAACACACTGCGTTGAAAATGCAAGGTGGGAGTTCCACCCCGGGGGTCTGGCTCCAGAGGGAGAAGAGTCACCAGGGGCCACTCGGAAACTTGAAATCGAGAAATCCACAAAGTGGCAACCAGCACTGGGGACACGGGGCCTTCTGGAGTGGAAAGAGATCTGTATCTTCTTCCTGATCAGCCTGTGGGTCCAGACGCCTGTTCTGGTGGTGGTGTGGACAAGCTGTGGAGCTCAAGGACCCAGGGAGCTTATGGGGTCCTGAGCCCTGAGGTGGTGGGGACAGAGGTGAAGGCATCTCTTGGCCCTGGTTCACTTCTCGTGGCACAGGGACTCTACTGAAAGGGCCAACGCCTTGAGCAGGCTGGTCAGGCTGCGACAGAGGTCCCGGTGTCTCTAGGGGGCCCCTGAGTGGCTGCCCCATTGGCTGGTGCTGACTCTTTGGAGAATTTGGTTAAACAGAGCCATTCAGATGGATTCTTGCAGTGACGGTTCCTGCTCTATGCTTCTCCTGCGTCCCACGGGCAGCGCCATTTGCAGGAAGTGTGAACCCTGGGGTCCGGGGTCCTTCCTGCTTCATTGCTCTTCTCCACCCGAACCACCATCCTCGGACTCAGGAGCTGCCGGCCTCGGGCAGGGACCCTGAGCAAGACTCCGATGGAACCCTCCTGGGGTGAGTCAGCTCCCCAGAAGTCAGTGCTGGCTGAGCACCGAACAGCCACCTGACCACGGGCCGGGGCTTGGCAGATGTCTCCAAAGAGGCTCAGACAACCCTCTCCTTGGCACCTCCGCCAATCTCGGTGCCACGTCCGCAGGGACAATTCCACAAGCAGGATCCCCATCATGAGCCCAGACCTACCTGCTCATTGATCTGGCACATGGTAAGGTTCTGATCGTCGCAGGAGCATGCCACGCGGATGTACTTGAGCCAGCTGCCGGCCCCCGCCGGCCCCGCCTCCACGCAGAACCTCTCACTGCCCAGGTCTTCGGAGCTCTGCTGGGAGGAAAGTGAAGCAGGAGTCAGAGGTGGCCCGTGTGCTGCAGTCTGCACATCGCCTCTGCCCGCCTGGAAACCCGGCTGTCTGGGCTCAAGTAGGAAGGCAAGTCAGCGGCCAGCCCTGAGTCCACCCTCTGGGCATCAGAGGGCTCCTGGCCCACCCAACCTGCCCATCGTGCCCGGAGTCTCTGGGAGCCCAGCACAAAGGCACGAATGGCCGTTTCTTTTCTCACCGAGTAGATTACTGCCCTGGCCCGGTGGTAAAATGAGCCTCCAGAGTTGCTCACCCACCCCCGCAGCAAAGCTGTCCTGCGTGTGAGAAGCAGAGGCAGCTGTGTCTGGGAGTGGAGCCCTCTGTGAAGGCCCTGGGGCGCTGGGCTGGAGAGACGCGTGTCTGAAGGGGAAGGCGCTGCCGGGTGTGCCTGTGTGTGTGTGCGGTGCTCAGGGCAGCCTGCACACACTCTGAGAGTGAGAAAAGCATCTGGTTTCCGTAAAGCCAGAAAGTTTCAGTTTGACACCCAGCAGTGTGCAGGCGCCCAGCTGTTCTCACCACACCCGCAGTCACACGCGCACCGAATTGGCTTTACTTTGTTGTTGCTGTTGCCACTGAACAGGCAGAGCGGCAACCCCAGGGCTTGCTGTTTTCATTTGCTGTTACCCCTACTCCTCTGAGGACCACTGATGAGGAGGCCTGACCTGATGTCCACTGTGGAGAGAGGGCGTCCCCTTGACCACCCTGACCGTGGGTGGCGGCTGCAGGACCCCTGGCCTCCCCTGCTCTGGCCAGTGGCAACCCTGGGTTCGGAATCCAAACCAGCAGCATCTTGAGCAAGCTTTCCGGGCAGCCCAGCCCAGACAGGGCAGGAGGGAGGGCAGGGGCAGGGGCTGGGGCCACACCACACTCAGGTGCTGAAAGTAGAAAGGCTGTGTCTGTGTGGGCAGGTGTGCCCTTGAGCAGTTGTGTCTGGGTGGGCAGCTGTGTCCTTGGGTGAGTGTGTCCTGCTAGGCAGGTGGGTCAGGGTAGGCAAATGTGTCCTGGGAGGCAGGTATGTCCTTGAGCAGGTGTGTCCTGGTGGACAGGTGTGTCTTTCTTTGGACAGGTATGGCAGGTATGGCCTGGTGGGCACGAGTGTCCTGGTGGGCAGGTGTGTCCTTGGGCAGGTGTGTCCTGATGGGCAGGTGTGTCCTCGGGCAGGTGTGTCCTGATGGGCAGGTGTGTCCTGGTGGGCAGGTGTGTCCTGATGGGCAGGTGTGTCCTGGTGGGCAGGTGTGTCCTGGTGAGCAAGTGTGTCTTTGGGCAGGTGTGTCCTGGTGGGCAGGTGTGTCCTGGTGGGCAGGTGTGTCCTCGGGCAGGTGTGTCCTGATGGGCAGGTGTGTCCTGGTGGGCAGGTGTGTCCTGATGGGCAGGTGTGTCCTGGTGGGCAGGTGTGTCCTGGTGAGCAAGTGTGTCTTTGGGCAGGTGTGTCCTGGTGGGCAGGTGTGTCCTCAGGCAGGTGTGTCCTTGGGCAGGAGTGTCCTGGTGGGCAGGTGTGTCCTGGTGGGCAGGTGTGTCCTGGTGGGCAGGTGTGTCCTGGTGGGCAGGTGTGTCCTCAGGCAGGTGTGTCCTGATGGGCAGGTGTGTCCTGGTGGGCAGGTGTGTCCTCAGGCAGGTGTGTCCTGATGGGCAGGTGTGTCCTGGTGGGCAGGTGTGTCCTGGTGGGCAGGTGTGTCCTGATGGGCAGGTGTGTCCTGGTGGGCAGGTGTGTCCTGGTGAGCAAGTGTGTCTTTGGGCAGGTGTGTCCTGGTGGGCAGGTGTGTCCTGGTGGGCAGGTGTGTCCTGATGGGCAGGTGTGTCCTGGTGGGCAGGTGTGTCCTCAGGCAGGTGTGTCCTCAGGCAGGTGTGTCCTTGTGGGCAGGTGTGTCCTCAGGCAGGTGTGTCCTGATGGGCAGGTGTGTCCTGGTGGGCAGGTGTGTCTTTGGACAAGTGAGTCCTTGGGCAGGTGTTTCTGGGTGGGCAGGAGTCAGAAGGACCCAGAAAAGTCAGGATGGGACAGTGACCTGTCCAAGTGGAAACAATGGACACTGACTCTGGGTACCATGGGCCTCCTATTCCCTGGAGTTCTCCTTACTGCTCCACTGTGAACTCTAGGACCTGGCAAAGCGGAGGAGCCATCCACTTGAGGTCAGGAGCAGCCCTCTTCTGACCAGAGAGTCGGGTGCTTTGTGAACAGTTCAGGAATTCCCCAGGCATCCATAGGCACCACCTCAATGACCAAGGGCCTGAGAGTCCACAAGGAAACGGAGGTTTCAGGAGGCAGCTGCTCAGGGTGCACAGAAGCTGTTGTGGAGTCCGCCTGTGCATCTGCACCCCGTCAACCCCGAAACCACGCCCCTGCTAGGGCCCATGGGAGCTGCTGTGGCAGCCCCGTCCTCTAAGTGATGAGTCTCTGGGCAGATGCAATCAGGCCAAGCTCTGCTGGACACCCTGAGGGCTAATTTGGAAAGAGGCTGTGAGCTGAGGGGTCTCAGTTCTGAGACTTTTTGCTTTTTGGGGACTTTACCATTCGTGCCAGAGCAAAATGAAATGGGCCTAATTCTGAAAGAGAGATGGACCAGAGAGAGCCAGGTGGAGCCTGGGAAGGCGGAGCGCGGGAAGGCGAAGCCCGGGAAGGCGGAGAGAAGTGCGGATGCGGAGGATGGAAAGAGACAGCTGCAGAGCCCGCCCGGGCACAGGAGCCTCAGGCCGTCTCTGTCCTCGGTGGCCAGCATGAGGCCCTCAGGAGGCCGGGGCCAAGCACATCCACTCCCGAGCAGGGGCTCCTGTGACCCCAGTGCCTGACCCTCAGATGCTCCGCAGGCACTTTCCTGGGTTCCTAGCCATCTCAAGCCTGGGGCTGGAGTTCTTCTTTTGAACTGTTCAATGTCAGCGCCAAGCAGTGGGGAGGCGCATGGTCCGCCCCGAGTTCTGTGTGTGGGGTTCCGTCTTCTGAGGCTTCCAGGACAGGTTGGCTCCCGGAGCGCAGCCGACACAGGGAGAGGGCCTCGAGTCTCTCCTGCTCTGCTTGCTTCAGTCTCCCTGCTGATACCCACCACCAAGCAGGGGTTCCCAACTAAGGGTTCCCAGAGGTGCCAGGTGAGGGAGATTGGGGTGCAGGGTGGGAGGCTGGCCAGGGTGGAGGGCGTGCTCCTGGAGTCCCTGTGTTCCTTATCTCACACAGCCGTGCCCACCCCTGGGGTCCTTCTGGCTCCATCCAGAGCGGTAGGAGTCACTCGAAGCCTGTCTGATTTTGGAGATGGCAGCAGCAGAAATGCTCCCAACCCCATGCGCTGGCTGCTGTGGGCTCCATCAATCAAGTGACTGTGACTGAGTGACCAGGTCCCTTCTTTGCTGGGGGTCGCCATGAGTCCTGTCCACTCGGAACTGTGGATGGGCCTGTGTCTAGAGGGGATGTGGGTCCAAGAAGCACAACCAGGCTAGAGGCCGGTGCCTGAGGAGAACGTGGGCAGCGGGGGGAGGGGACACTCGAAATGCAAACAACGGATTAGTAGGAGCACAGCTGGCCACATGGGGCTGGCAGCATCCTTGTCCCGTCCCCTGGCCATGGGTCCACCTCTCCATCGAGGCCTGCAGATGTCATAGCACATCATGCACAGTGCCCTAGGGCTGCAGGCTGGCTCTCAGGGCGGGTGGTGCCCTCCCACCTGGGACCTGGCCTTTTGTCCTCAGAGCTGGAGCACCTAGGTCGCAGCACCACACGGGTGTAGCCAGGAGAACGTGCTCCTGAGTACACGTCCCCTGGAGCCCAGCGACCAGCTGATGGGATTCAGGCCACTGCCCGGGAAGCAGGGCTCACCCCTAATGCACCCAAGTCATGGGCTCAGCCCACACCTTCCCCTGCTCTGGGACCCGGCTGGCTTGAGCCTCGCTCTGGCAGGGAGTCTGCGGCCATGGTGCTGTTCAGGACTCAGGGCAGATTCCCAGGGAGACCTCCTCTGTGTTACCAACTTGAGCAGAAACAGCTCCGCCCTCGGCAGGACCACTAATCCTCCTTGATATCTGAAGTCCTGGCCCCTAAAGGGGCTGTCTGAACGTTCCTCGCCCTGTCCAAGGAGGTCACTGCCTGTCTTGCCCAAATCCAGGACCAGCCCAACCCGGGAAGCACAGACTTGGCAGCCTGCCCCACTGCACCCATCTCTTGCCAGGACGGGGTGGCAGCGGCATGGCACGGGAGGGAGGAGACCGCCAGGGGCTGGCTGTCCCTGGAGGAGGCGGGCTTCTTAACCCCTAGGGTGTAGACTCACCAGCCCCACGTGGCGAGGCCCCTCCCCAGGCACAAAGGGCTCCCAGGGCCCCCTCACCTCCCGCTGCACATCAGGACACGGCTGGAAAGGCCTGGCAAGCCAGAGCTGTGGTTTGTAGCCCTCTGCCTGAGGAGGCAGCCGTGCCATCTTCCTCTGCCACAGGGAGGGAGTGAGGCTGGGCTGGCCAAGACCAATGCACCCCGGTCTGCCCCACCATTCGTCGGGTCCAGGCTGGAGCTCACTGTGGGGCAGCTCCACAGCCCCTGTGTGGTTGGTGGCCTGGCTGCCAGTCTCTCTGTCTCCCCTGCTCTGCTTCTCTCTGCCTCTGTATCTCTCTCTCTCTGTGTGGGTCCCTTTTAGGCTCTCCTTATATATGGCACCGGCACTCGGGAGAAGGTAAATGACACTGTGAGCGACCACATCCATCACACAGGCTTCTCCTGGGGTCTGGCTATTGACTCAAGAATGTTGGCCTCGGCCGGGTGCGGTGGCTCACACTTGTAATCCTGGCACTTTGGGAGGCTGAGGTGGGTGGATCACCTGAGGTCGAGTTCAAGACCAGCCTGGCCAACACGGGGAAACCCCATCCTACTAAAAAGACAGAAGTTAGCCGGGCACGATGGCAGCTACCCGGGAGGCTGAGGCAAGAGAATTGCTCGTACCTGGGAGGCAGAGGCTGCAGTGAGCTGAGATCGCGCCACTGCACTTCAGCCTGGGCGACAGAGTGAGAGACTCTGTCTCAAAAAAAAAAAAAAAAAGAGTGTTAGCTTCACCTTGATTTCCAGGGTTTGGGGCTCATCTCCCCAAGAAATCCATGGAAAAACAATCCGTGTCCCTGGCTGGCTGCCCAACCACTATTTTCAGTGCTTCCAAGCACCTCGCCATCCAGGCATGCATAGACGTGTGCGTGGGCGTGTGTCTGCGTGTGCAGGTGTGTGGGTGCACCTGTGCATGCATGTGTGTGTGTGTGTTCATGTATGTGTGCTTGTCCTGGGGGAAGGGGCCGAGGAGCCTCCGGTGAGCAGAAGGCTGAATCCAGCAAAAGGAGGAGATTGACACGATGGCCGATTCCCTCTCAAAGCTGTGGATTCTGTGTCATGGCAGAACTGCTAGACAAGAACCCTGGCCCTTCCACCCAGCCCCACATGTGAGGCCTCCTCAATGCCCGCGGTCCAGCCACTGATGAGCCTGCAGGCCCAGGTACCCACCCGGCACCCTAGGATGGCCCATCTCTGGGCACACACCACCATGCTCTCTGGAGTAGCCCCCCATGGCGCTTGCTGGCAGCCCGTGTATTGTGGAACGGGTGGAGCCACGGGGAATTGCTTTTGGGGATAGGCCCTCCCTTCTAGTAATGCCCCCCTCACCTTGCAGAATAAGCGTCTCTTTTCCACATGATGGCCCTGAAGGTATTTACATGCAGCCTGAGTCCCGAGCCTCCCCATGCCAGGGTAAACATCCCTGCTCTCTCAAGTGTGTCTGAACAGGGACACAGTTGGCTTCTCTCCAGCATGGGACAGTGTTCTGGAGCCTCTGGTCTGTCCCTGTCCCTCTTGGGTGCAGAGGCCTGGAGATGGGAGGCAGCAACTCCCCCAGAGGTCCTGGTCCCGGGTTCATGCCCAGGCTTTGCTGCTCTGCAGGTGGGGTCCCTTCTCTGGCCTGACAACCTCTCCTCCCTCGTCACTCTCACTTCCCAGGTCTCAGGGCTCTGAATCAGTGATGGGCGCACTGCAAAGGGTGTGCCAAGAGGGAGTGCTCTGGGAGGGGTGTGTTAGGAGGGAGTGCATGGGGAGGTGGTGGGCCAGGAGGGCTGTGTTGGGAGAGGGTGCGTTGGGAGGGGTGAATAGGGAGGGGTGCTTTGGGAGGGGGTGTGTTGGGAGGGGTGAGTAAGGAAGGGGTGTGTAGGGAAGGGTGTGTGTGGGTGGTGCGTTGGGAGGGGTGTGTAGGGAGGGGTGTGCCGGCAGGGGTGTGTAGGGAGAGGGTTCACTAGGAAGGGTGCCCTGGGAGGGGCCCGCCTTTGTCTACTCTTTCTCTCAGGTGTGGTGTCTCCCCTGAGACGCCTGACTCCCTGTCCAAGCATGGAGGGTTCAGCCTTTGGGGAGCTGCTGGACCCATCTGGGAACTCCTGAGTGAGGGAGCAGGTGGAGCGGGGGCTTGGACAGAACTTCAGAAGCCACTGCTTTTCTGTTTTTCTGTCTCGGACCACAGAAGTGCTCCTGAAGTGGCCCTAGGCCATGGTTCTGGCCGGGCAGGCGGCGGCTGCAGGCCCAACACACCCCTCCCGACACATCCCTCCCGACACACCCAACCCAGCACCTTCTTGTGCCTGTGCTGTCTCTGATTCCAGAAAGGGCGGGTCCTGCTCCGACCGCTGCCGCCTCCTGCCACCTTTCCTGTCCTCCCCAGGTCTCTGCACACTCAGGGACACGCTTGGTGCTGTGAGAGCCTTGCTGATCCCCACGGGCTGTCAGGTGGGTGCTGTGCTGCTGTCCCAAACCTAATTTGCAGAAGAGATGGAGGCCCTGGAGACACAGGGCCAGCTCCCAGCCCAGACTGCCAGACTCCAGAGCTGTGTCATGGCCGGGCCGTCCCGTGCGCTCTCCAGAGCCCACTCAGGGACCAGAGGGAGGCCCCCGCACCCTATTCCTGGAGCCGCAGGATTTCATGTGCTCTGGAACCCACAAAGCAGGTCGGGTAGTCCCAGTCTTGGTCCCTGCTTCCCCTGGAGTGAGACTTGCCAGCACCCACAAGGGCAGAGAGAGGCCACCCCTCCCCAGCTTGGTGTCCCTCAGGCTGCCCAAGTTGCGTCTGACCAGGGCCTTCCTGGGCTCTGGGTGCTCCTGGAGATCAGGGATCCGTGGAGGAAACATTGGCAACAGGAACGCTCAGAGGCGTGAAAGGTCACAGCCAGGTGCAGCTGAACACGTGCTCCTTGCTGTACCAGGTGGGGCCAGCACCAAGGATCTGATGCCAACGCGATGCCTCTGCCTGCCTTTCCAACCTGGGTGCCCGTTACATCCAGCCACACCTGGGAGCTGGGCCTGTTTTGGTGGCAAGTCTTCCAGCCCTGACACCTCTGAGGCCCTCTGGGAGCCTCTTGGGGCAGCCTGAGGCCTGGGGTGTTCTTGGTGGCACAGGAGGCCGTTACCGACAGGTGGGTAGACGAACGAATGGTCGCATGCACAGTGCTCACCCCGGGGTCTCTGCTCACTTCTATGCACACACAATCCATGAACTCAGGAGGGAGCCTCGGAGGGAAGGAGGTGGCCCAGCCTGGGTGTCTCCACATGGCCAGTGTTAGCAGGCAGTGGCCAGAGGGCTGCCTCTCTCCCCAGGTCTGGAATCCAGCTCCCTGCCTGAACGCCACCTAAAAGCCTGGCTTTGGGGCTGTTGGGGCTGAGCCTCGGGAGTCTTCCTCCAAAGGAAGCTGCCCTCCTGCCCACTCTCTCCCACCCCCTGTCCCTGACAGGTCCTCCAGCTCATAAATCAACCTCGTCAGAAATACTGAGTTACAAGTGAAGTGAAGGAGCATTTCTCTTAACCTTTCCTTTCTTTACATATAATTTGAGGTTTCCTGCACTTCTTCCTAATTTGTGGGCTCTTTGCCGGGCTGGTCCTGCCCTGTTCAGGGTGCGCATGCAGGCGGGAACACTGTGGCATCCATCATCAGCTTGCCTAGTGGATTCCGAGCGTGTGGTCCCCCTCGGTCCTGCGCCCTGCTGCTGCCATGCGGCTCCCCAGAAGCCCATGGTGTGGCGCCCACCTCTGACAGCCAGGAGCAGGCCGGAGCTGGGGGGAGGGTCTCCTCACCCTGAGCCCCTTCTTTAAGGACCCATGAGCTGTTTGGGAGCAGGAAGCCTCGGCTGTGAAGCCCTGTCCACAGCACACGCCCACGGTGCTCAGTGGCGGTGGCCACCAGCAGCGCAAACACAAAGCCCACTCTTATCATGGAAGGAGGTGGGGAAAGGTGTTCTGGAAACACCTCAGCCTGGTGTGAGCACAGAGCCTGGATGAGCTCATAAAATCCCGTCCTGATGCCCGTTAGGGGGTGGGTGGTGATGGGACCCAGTGCTAACAGAAACGTGGCTGGTGGGATGGGGCCGCACCACTGCCGGGCACACTGGAGGCCTGGTCCACAGTCAGCAGGCTTGGGGTTCACCTGCTTAGGCTGAGAGGGAGGTGGGAGAGGAAAGGAAGGAGGATGGGAGGGTGGGGGTGGGGGAAGGCCGGGGGTAGAGAGAGAGAGAGACTGCTGCTAGGAGCAATAGGCAACAGGGCAGCCATTCCTCCAAGATGGAAGCCAGCCTCTCTCCTAGGCTCACAGAGACAGAGAGCAAGGGAGCAAGGGGGGCTTGCTGGGACTTGTCCCTGGAAGAAGCTGGAGGTGGCTCTTAGCTCCCGCCTGACTGGTCTCACTGGATGGTTCTCAGGCAGTGGGGTGTGCTGGGGGAGAGATGAGGGCCAGGGTCCCAGGGTCTCAGAGAGCCCCAAGAGCATGGCCCAGGATTCGAACATGGCAAGAGGATGCAGGTGTCCAGGTGGGACTCTGATGGCAGAGGAAGGCCCAGGACACGTGCAGTCCATGCCTCGGGGGCTCTGCTCCTGTGTCAGACCTGGGCAGATCTGAGGAATACATAATGCATTGGAAAAAGAGTCACCAAATTCCACACTTTATAGCCTCTCGGGGCCACAGACACCTTTGAAGATCTGATGAAAGCCACAGACCGGAAATCACAGACATCCAAACGACACTGAAAGCCCAGAGGTGCATAGACCCTCTCTCTCCAAAAGCTCCAGATGCCCAGATGCCCTGCAGATGCTGGGGCTTACAGATTGACCATCTCCCCCAAAATGCCCAGACCCTAGATGCCATGGAACTCCAAGGAAATGCATGGCGCTCGGCAGCCGGCCCACCGCCAAGGTCCCAGCGCTCTGCCCTGTGCTGTGGGGTCTCCTCTGAGTTCCCGGGTCCCAGCGCTCCGCCCTGTGCTGTGGGGTCTCCTCTGAGTTCTCTCGCTCCTACGTTCCCTCCTCCCCTTCCTACTCCTATTTGCTTTCCTCTTTGGGTGGGGTCTCTACTTGGGTGGGGAGCAACCTTCCAGCAGCATCTATGAACATTGAGGAAAACGTTGGTTGAGAGGAGGAAGCACAGAGGAGTCTGACCATGCACGGCACCCGAGCCCCTCAAGGTCCCCTGGGGTGGGACTTATGCACCCTGATCTCACACCAATGGTGGGCAGGGGCCACCCAAGTCGAGGCCTTAAGGCTGTGCCATGCCACCTGCCAGAGGGGTGGTCCCTGCCCCTTTCTATAACCTGCACAGAGCATGCCCCTGGCATGTCCCCAAACACAGCCCTGCCACTTGTCCCCCAGCAGCCTGGAGGCGTTGGGGGCTGGGCCTCCTCCCCTGGCATGTGGCTCGCCCCTCGTGGCACATCTGCGGTGTGGCTTGTCAGCCACAGGCTGTAGCGCTGACCATCAGAAATCAACAGGCATGCTGGTGCTTGAGACTCACACTGCTGCCTCTGCAGTGAAATGCAGGAACGAGACACAGGCTCAGGCAAACACAGAATGCCTGGAGGTGCTCAGCTGTGCGTGGGAGGAGCAGGGTGTGCGGGAACCTCAGGGCCACAGCCCGTGGGGTGGACACAGTGGGGCGTGCCGTGTCCTGGGGGGAGTACCAGCAGGGTTTGGTGGCCCTCTCCTGCCAGGGTGCTTCAGAGACGGGTCTTCGAGTCATACAGGCCCTCCCAGTCCCTATCTCCCACCGTCCTCATTGTGACAGTGTGCTCCTCCTGCTTCCCTGCCTGGCTGCTCCTGCTCTTCAGCATGAGGCCTTCCCGGGGTCTTCCGGATAAGTGAGAAGCACAAGCAGCTCTGATCCTTTGGGGAGCCTTCAGTGGGGGCCTCAGGACCCGGAAGGGATGATCCAGTCCTCCTATGAAGCAGGATAGGGCTACACTGTGAACTGGCTGTGCTGCGCACTCTGCCTTAAAGAAAAGAATGCCTCTGCCTCCGCTTGGAGGCTCCCCTTCCCCAGTCTGGAGGGTCTCAGTTGTGCACGGGTCCCCAGGAGCCCACAGTCACACGGAAGGGCCTCAGGGGCCCTCGTCATGGACTCAGGCCAGCTGCTATGGGGGCTGCTGAGCAGGGCCAGGTGGGGGAGTCCTTGGGCCTTCCTCTGGGGCCTGTGTGTCCAGAGAGCCTCCGTCTCTACCACACGTGTTGGGAGCAGCTTAGGTATAAGACATTTTGACCCAAATAGCTGTATATAAACTGTGTTTCCATAACGGGGATCCTGGTTCACAGATGTGTCATTTTTAAAGGCATCCTGCACTACAGTGAAGTGGAATGCTCTTCACCAAGGGGGGACCCTAGGTCTCCTTGCCTGGCTCTGCTGGCTTTGACCTGGAGACCCCAGGGCAGGGCAGAGAAGGGTCTTGTGTTGGTGCAGATGTGCAGGTTTTGTGGCGGGAGTCGAGGCAGCAGCAACATGAGAAGCTGGCCCTAGCTCCTGATGGTCAGCAGTTGAGGGCCACGGGATCCAGTCCGGCCCTCCTGAGGGGTTTGCCTGGCGCTGGCCATTATACCATACTCTCCTCGGGAGGGCACGGGGACCTTCATGGAAAGTGCATCACTTTCCCACCCAGCAAGCCCCTAGGAGGACACTTAAGCAGGACAAGCTCCACCCAGAGCTCAAAGTGGAAGTAGCAACGTGGTTGGCTCCGGCTGGCTCTGGTTGGCTCTGGCTGGTTCCGACTGGCTCTGGTTGGCTCCAGCTTGTTCTGATTGGTAGCGGCTGGTTCTGGTTGGCTCCAGCTTGTTCTGGTTGGTACCGGCTGGTTCTGGTTGGCTCCGGCTGGCTCTGGTTGGTTCTGGCTGGTTCTGGTTGGTACCGGCTGGCTCTGGTTGGCTCCGGCTGGTTCTGATTGGCTCCATCTGGCTCTGGTTGGCTCCAGCTGGTTCTGGTTGGTTCTGGCTGGTTCCGGTTGGCTCTGGCTGGTTCTTGGTGGCTCCAGCTGCCTCTGGCTGGCTCTGATGAACAACAGCAGCCAGGACAGGGTCTGTTCCTGGCTCCATCCTCTTCCTGTGGATGCTGTCATGCAGGACGTCCCAGGCCAGCCTTGTGTCCCCATGGGGATGGTGGGGAGGGCAGCACGCGCTGGCTGGGCTCCTTCCCAGCTGCAATCCCTGCTGCCTGCCTTTCTCACTGAGGTGCAGACTGGAGTGGGTTTGCCATACTGGGCCAGGCCACTAGTCCCAATGCCCAAACCCCACTTGCCATCACCCCTGGGAGAGAAGTCCCGGGTCCTGCCTGCAGGGAGGACCCCCGGGGCGAGACGAGTTGTCACACCAGGTTGACCAGGCTGGTCCTGTGGCCTTGCTGGGGCATTTTCCCTAAGAACAGAGATGGATTTCCATGGCTGTGTAGACGACTGGGCCAGAGCAAGGATGTTGGGCCCGAGGCAGAACCTGCTGAGAAAAGTCCGCAGTGACGGCCGGGACCTGCCCCACCCCGCCAGCCCCTTGTCCCCTGAGGGGATGCCTGGAGTTGCCACGGTGTCCACTTGCCTGGATGTGGGTCCCTGCAAAGGCCCGATGGGGCGAGGTCCTCACTGTCTCTCCAGGGCGTGGCGATTTCTGACCTTAAGGAATTAGGGGCCCTAAGGAGCTCTGGGTGCGAATGCTCTGCCCACCTGTCATCCTCTGGTGCCGGCACTGCAGCAGGGGCACCAAGACTCCTTGGAGCTCGAATGCAGAAGCAGGCTCCCCTACCCCTGACGCTCCCCAGAAACCCCAGCTCCGAGGGGCTGCTCGTGTGTGCCTGAGCTCAGCCCGTCCCACTGGGTGTCCTTTGCCTTATAAGGTGGAAGCTTCCATGTCTGGTCCTGCCGCCGTGAGAGTTTGATGCCTAAGCTGCCGCTGACGTAGCAGCACCCGGGCCATTTGGACTGGTGAACGTCACTGGTGCAAAGTCCCCCAAACCCCGCTGGCTGGTAAGTGATCCCCTAGCCTGCGGGCTCTGTATTGGGGCCACTCCCATCCTGCCCCGCAGCAGGCTTCACACCAGTCCCTGCTCCGCAGGCTGGGCCCAGAGCCCCATCCATGGCCCTGACTCAGGCTCTGGAGGAGGCAGGATCCGGGACAGCTGTGCCAGAGCAGTGGCTTCTCCACCAGAACAGGCTGCCATAGTTCAAACACTAACAGCTCCAACTGTTGTTCAAACCTGAATTTGATTTAAGTTGGGTCAAGAGCAGGAGGAGCCTCTGAGCCTGAAGTTTGCACGTTTCCGCAGACTCGGCTGTGACATTCTCAAGTGAGATACTTGTGTTTTGCTTTGGTTTTTTGAGCATAGCAAAGATTGGAAAAAAAAGCCCAACAGCCCCAAACCAAAGGCTTGCGGTAACGTCCTTGCCGGGGTGAGGCGGGAGCCCAGGTTGCCCACAGGAAGCGGTTTCTCTGTGAGGTGACAGAGGCCCTGGGAGTGTCACGTTCATAACCTTTCTCTGGCCACTTAGATGGTGACACACTGCAGAGCTTGTGAATGCAGCACCCCACAGCAGACACGGAGGAATTCTCCATGATGAGCTGAGCTAAGGCAGCTGGGGGTAGGGGTGCCCTAAAATAGCTGGCTTGCACCCTGGAGCCATGGGAAGCAGGGCCTTTGAGCCAAGCCCAGAACTTCAGTGGAGAAAAGCCTCCAAGTGTGGCAGCTGAATGGCAGGCCGAGGAGCCTACCAAGCACCCCTGGGCCCCTCCCCCAGCTCTCCCCAGTTGATTAGTTCCTAGGGGGTCTTATGCATGACCTCAGCAGGAGCTGTGCAGAGGCTCATGGCCTGGTCACCCTCAGACCCTCTCAAACATGCAGGCTGTACCCGGGGAGTGACTTCCAGATGGACCTTAGGAGGACCAGACACATTTGAGCAGGAGCAGCTCAGAGTCTTCTTGTCCCTTATTCTCTGAAGAGGCCAGCACTGTGCAGAGCTAAGGCCCACAGGTGCTGAGACTCACCACTGAGTCACTGGATGCTCACGTCTCCCCCAGGGGCAGCCACCGTCCTATCTGCATTTGTCAATGAGGAAATGGAGGCACAGAAGAATTAAGTAATTGGCCCAAGTTTGCACAACCAGAAGGGGCAAATGGGCTGGGCAGTGGGCACTGGCTGTCCACCTGGCTCCTTTCACACTGTCAGGACCAGAGCCATGTACCCTGGCTCGCCCTGCCCTGCTCACTCTCCTCTACTTGATGAAGGTAGCCAATAGCAACTAAAGCTCCTCCAGGGCCTCACCTAGGACGAGGGTTTAGTCAGGACTCACTGGATGTTTCCATGAATGGATGGATGGATGTTAAATGGAAGGATGAGTGGGTGAGTAGGTGGATGGATGATGGATGGGTGGATGGATGGATGGGTGGATAGATGGATGGATGGATGGGTAGATGGATGGGTGGATGGATGATGGATAGACGAATGGGTAGATGGATGGATAGATGGATGGGTGGATGGATGGATGGATAGGTGGGTGGATGGATGGGTGGATGGATGGATGGATGGGTAGATGGATGGATGGGTGGATAGATGGATGGATGGATGGGTAGATGGATGGATGGG
Organism: Saguinus oedipus; assembly: GCA_031835075.1. Taxonomy (NCBI): domain Eukaryota; kingdom Metazoa; phylum Chordata; class Mammalia; order Primates; family Cebidae; genus Saguinus; species Saguinus oedipus. Next base: position 41,032,500 of record CM063175.1, on the reverse strand, counting down.
TGGATAGATGGATGGATGGATGGGTAGATGGATGGATGGATGATGGATGGATGGATGGGTAGATGGATGGATAGATGGATGGGTGGATGGATGGATGGGTGGATAGATGGATGGATGGATGGGTAGATGGATGGATGGATGGATGATGGATGGATGGATGGGTAGATGGATGGATAGATGGATGGGTGGATGGATGGATGGGTGGATGGATGGATGAATGGATGGGTAGATGGATGGGTGGGTGGATGGATGGATGGATAGGTGGGTGGATGGATGGATGGATGGGTGGATGGATGGGTGGATGGATGACAGATGGATGGATGGGTGGATAGATGGATGGATGGATGAACGGATGGATGATTGAGTGGATGCATGGATGGTTGGATGTCAAACAGATGAGTGGATAAATGGATGGTGGATGGGTAGGCAGATGGATGAATAAATTAGTGGATGGATGGGGAGCAGCCGTCCCTCAACTTGCCCAGACGCTTCTGGCTTCCCCAGCTCCCTATGATGAGACACAAGAGAACACCCTTCCAGGAGGTATAATGGTGGCAGACCACAGGGCTCCTCTCCTGGGAAGCCTGCCCTGGTCCCTCACATCAGGCTGAGGCCCCTCAGACACTCTCACAGTCCCTGCCCTTCCTTCTTAGCACGGGCACTGCACTGGGCCATGGCCATCCCATTCCAGGTCATTTCCTCTCCTCGGGTGGGTGGTAGGGCTGGAAGGTTTTATCTGGCTGATTCCCAGAGCCAGGCAGACAGTGCTCAGTGCATGCTTGAGGAGCAGACAATGAACGAAGATGCCTCCAGACAACTGAGGATGTCCTCTAGCACCCCCTACGTGGTCCTTTCCCAGTGACCTGTCCTCACCTCTCCATTTCACATCCTCTTCTTTCTTATTCATGGGCTCCACTGAAGGACATAGAAACCCTTTTCCTGGTTACTCCGTCTCTTTGGAAATCAGTTGCAATGTTTTCCAGGTCCAGCGTCCCAGCATCATTGTCCTGTGGAAAGTGCATGGTTGCAGTTTTCCCCTAGATGCCGTGTGACAGTGGCCAGTCTCCCAAGCAGAGGCCACAGGTGGGCTTGTTCATCTCAGCACTGTCTGGGTCCTGGCGCATAGTAGGTTCTTAGCAAAAGTCTGGCTGGGTGGAGAAGGGCCAGGTCGGATCCCGCTGGGTTATATTTAGTGCCTTCCCTGCAGCTGACTCAGTCTCTCCAAGCCCATCCTTCTTCCTTCTCCCTGTGGCATGTCGGGCTACAGGAGCTCAGTGACTCACTGCCTTCCGCATCAGGCCTGATGTTTTGAGATCAGCTTTTGCAAATAGCTCAAATCTCAACAGGCCAAGTCTAAGCAAATACCTCGCCAATCCCCATGAAGCACAGCTCCTTCTGCTCTTTGACGTACAAACATGGTCATTGGCAAAGGACTTTTGGTGCAGACAGTGTTGTCTTTGGATGCCCTGCAGATAGCAGATAGCCAGCTCCAGTTTCTTCCCGGACTCGGCCCAGGTATGCGTGCATAAAAAGATGCTGGCCTGGGCCTCCTTTTGGCCTCATCGAGAGGCATGCTTTTCCTCCAAGTGGTTCGTTGCAATGGTTCTACTTCCCAGGAGTTCTGTTTTTCTCAGCAGAGCCTGGAGCTCAGCCACAGTCCAGCTGGCTGCGTGGAGAAGGGCCCCAGGGTCCACGAACTGGAACCAATCGATCGGCCCATCCTTTCCCCTTGCACCCAGCTGCTCGGCGTCAGATGTGGAGGAAGGAGATGCTGGAAGCTGCAAGTCGGGCATCCGGATCACACAGGCTGCCTCCTGGATGATGTACTTCCCAGGTGGTACCATCCCCGCCAGAGACCACCCCGATGCTCACTGATGGACTTAGAGCTGTGTGCTAAGCCCACCCTTGGATGCAAACTCTGCTGGAGACATCTCCCTTGAACCCAAAGCCGGCTTCCTTCCCACACTGTGGGCGTGATGGGTCAGATCAGCAAGTTAGGGAGTGATTCATAGACAGGTGCGGCGGAGTCAGTTTTGAATGACAAATGGAACCAGTTAAGTTCAGTAGCGAGCTTGCTCCCCCCGTGTTCCAGCCCGTGCGTGCAGCTAGTCACCTTTGACAAAATACATCAAAGGAATTAAGAGTGTGTCCCCCACAACGACATTACCTGGATCCCTTTCAGGTCCTCACCAGCCATGTTTAAACATCTATTCAAGCCCAGGAAATAGAATCAAAGCGGTTTATTAAAAATCTAATCACAAGCACTTACATGACACAAACGATTCTGAGCTGCATCCGCCAACCCCATGGCCTCTCCGAGGGGAGGCACAACGCGGCCAATTACCCAGAATTTGAATGGGGGTGTTTAGAAGCTGAGGAACATTTAAATCTTGATCTTTCTTTGTGGATTTTGCTATTGTTATTTTTTTCCGTTGAAAAAGACAAAGATGGGAGGACACATCGTCTTTCCTCCCTGGAGGGAGCCGCAGAGGTGACTTAACTCTGGCAGATCTGCCTCTACTGATGTTATCAGGATGTGAATAAAAACGCACGGGAAAACAAAAAAAATCCTGGTGAATTTAAAGCAGCACAGCATGCTTTCTGGGTGGGTCCCTGTCTCTGTCCTGAGCTGGGATACCTCCCCGGTGACTGCCTTGGAGTCAGGGCGGGAGCGGCTGGGCTTCGGGGAGACGCTCTCTTTGGGGTGAGGCATGGTTCGTGGCCTTTCCTCGGCTTCGGGCTGTCTGGATCTCTAGATCCTTCACAGATGCTCAGAGCAGCCATGGATACAGGAGTCTCCTTTGGTCTCTTCCTACCCGGGGCCCAGCCAGAGCCAGGGCTACACTACCCAGGGCTCAATCATGGTGCCCTTTTCTGGTGCCCAAGACCCCCCCACACTTCCCTCCAGACAGAGGGGTCGGAGGCTGGCCCATGTCGTGGCTCCGGAGCTGGGAAGTCCACCACGGGGAAGCATTTGCCAGGACGGTCTCCTAGTGAATGCTGGGTGGCTCCTCAGCCACTGGCCCTCACCTCCTCCCCTCTGTTGGGAATGGGTAGACTGTTTTCTAGAAGGTTCCCTGACTCTTGGAGGGGATTGTGTCCTCTGGCCCGTCAGATACAGAATGTTCCCGAAACCTGTTATCCCCTTCGCCCCCTCCTGCTCTCTGCAGACGTGACGACTTCCATGAGAAGTTGCTTCTGTTTCATCTTTCTCTCTAAACAACCACTACTTTTTTTTCTTTTTGAGATGGAGTTTGTCTCTTGTTACCCAGGCTGGAGTGCAATGGTGTGATCTCAGCTCACCGCAACCTCCGCCTCCTGGGTTCAGGCAATTCTCCTGCCTCAGCCTCCTGAGTAGCTGGGATTACAGGCACGCGCCACCATGCCCAGCTAATTTTTTGTATTTTTAGTAGAGACGGGGTTTCACCATGTTGACCAGGATGATCTCGATCTCTTGACCTCATGATCCAACAACCACTACTTTTAAATGATTCTTCAAAGCACAAAGAGTTAGTTTGACTCTTCCTCAGAGTCTGCTTCTTTTGGAGGCAAGGTGGCCTTTTTAATGTAATATCCCATTTAATTAAACAAAACATAACAGAATCGTAACTTTTAGAATCAGTGCACTCACTAGCAGCTCTATGAACTCTCATCAATCTGAAACACATTCAGGAGTGTGAGTGCTTTAAAATATACTCCTTCCACTTCCGCCAGTATGGGGTATTTAAACAGAGTCTACAGCGGGGTCAGAAGTTCTCCCCGGGAACCTGGGGAACCGCGGGACTGCACGTGTCTGTGGACAACGGACGCCTGAGCCTGGCGCTTTCGGGAACTGTTAGCTTCGCAGCTGTGACAGTCCAGCCGCTCCCCAAAAGCCATTTGGCTGCGGGTGTGTTGGGCCTGGGATCAGCTGAGAGGTAGCGTCTAGGGGTGTCCCCACCTCACCCAACCATAGCAAAGAGCTTACATTCAACCTTCCTCTCTGCTAGACGAGACTCCTCCCAAGTCATGCCTGCCATGAAACGCTCACGTGCTTCCTGTACAAATGGAGCAGAGATCTCTCCATGGCAGTTGTGTCCCTGGACTGCAAACCCTAAAGATGCTTGCTTTATCCTTTTTCTTTTCTTTTTTTTTTTGAGACAGAGTTTTGCTATTGTCACCCAGGCTGGAGTGCAGTGGCTTGATCTCGGCTCACCAACCTCTGCCTCCCAGGTTCAAGAGATTCTCCTGCCTCGGCCTCCCGAGTAACTGGAGTTACAGGCGTCCACCAGCACACCTGGCTACTATTTTTTGTATTTTTAGTAGAGACGGGGTTTCTCCATGTTGACCAGGCTGGTCTCGTACTCTTGACCCCAGGTGATCCACCCACCTCGGCCTCACAAAGTGCTGGGATTACAGGCGTGAGCCACTGCTCTGGGCCCTTGTTCCATCTTTAACCGGTGGTCAGCATCCTGAAAACAAAGGCTAGCAAAATAAAACACGCACGTGCAGCCCCCTCACTCCGCAGGATGCTACAAAGTCCTCTTTGTACGCCATAGACGGAGTAGCCCGGCGTGGTGTGCGCAGACACGGGTACAGCCGGGGGTTATGCAATACCATGTTAACCACACATTCTAATAAAAAAATAAAATAAATAATAATAAACATTTGACCTAGAGTAGAGATCTTTCACGAGACGTCCTAATCATTTTTCTGCTCCAACCTCAGTTTTTTCTGGAATGGCTCCAGCAAGCCCAGGGTGGTACGAGGAGTTTTTCTCTCTGGGAACAAAAGGTCTTTCTTGGTCCTCAGGGCTGCCAAGTTTATCCAAATATTCTCAGCTTACTACTAGCCCCTTTCTGAATTGATATTTCCAATAAAAGGACACTTTGTATCTTTAAGCCACGCTGGCCCCCGGAGCAGGCTACGGAGGCTGCACAGCCCCGGTAGGCACAGCCTGGGAGACGGGTGGAAAGAGAGCGTGCTGGCATACTGAGTGGGAATGGGCAGGAAGAGAGCGTGCTGGCATACTGAGTGGGAATGGGCAGGGAGGGCCCAGGGCAGGGGTCACGGCCGTCCACTTGAGAGGAGAAGGCGGAACCCAGAGAGAGTGCTCACCCTCCCTTCAGGACATCAGCGCGTCCCCGAGCCCTGCTTCACTGGGTCTAATTTTGGCCAAGCCTGTCTAGTCTGCAAGCAGCCGCCAAGCGCATGAAGTCATGAAATCGTGCTCAGTGGCAGGAAAGAATTCATTCCAGCCGGGCCAAGCTGTGCAAAGCCTGTGGTCTCCGGCTGTCGGCACTTTGGGGCACGAGAGCCCCCTTTGAGCCACAGGCCAAGGGTTATTTCTTAGCCTCACCTCTTTCCCATCTTCCCAGATCCTTCCAGGCCCCCAGGCTGGTTCTATGTGCATGTGGCATGAACACGTATATGTATGGGTGCATATGTGCATATGTGTGCATGTGCAGAGCATGCATATACAAGTGTCACGTGTGCACGTGTGTTCGTGTGTGTGCATGTGTGCACGTGTATGTGTGCATGCATACATGCATGTACGTGCATGTGTGTGCATATGCATGTGTGTGCATGTGTGCATGTATGTGTGCATGCATGAGTGTATGTGTGTGCATGTGTTCATGCATGTGTGCATATGTATGTGTGTGTATGTGTGTGCATGCATGAGTGTATGTGTGTGCATGCATGAGTGTGTGTGTGCATATGTATGTGAATGTGTGTGCATGTGTGCATATGTATGTGTATGTGTGTGCATGCATGAGTGTATGTGTGTGCATGTGTGAGTGTGTGTGTGCATGTGTGCATGTGTGTGCACGTGCATCCCTGTGCACATACACCCATGCAACCGACACCCTTCAAAGTCGTCTCTGCAGCCACACAAAGGGCATTTCCTTCCACTCTAACCTCCACCAAACGGCTCTGATTAGCACAAATGATAATTCTCATTAATCACCTTTGGCTGCTGTAGAATGGAAACGGGGCCGTGGCGAGGTGACGGGAGCCACTTAGGTGGGATTTATGACCTGTGTGTGCAGCTCCAGGCCCTGACACCTCTGCCTGCAGCTGACACTTGGGGCTGCTGGCCGCCCAGCACAGAGCCCCCAGTATTCCTTCTCCTTCTCCTTGTCTGCTGGCTGAGTCCGGGGGCACCAGCAACCCCATGGATCCCCACGTGGTCCAGAGCTTAGAAAAGCAGTGGTTCTTTCAGGTCCTGTGGTGGAGTAGAGTGTGGCTTCGGGGCATGGGCCTGCCCCGAATGTGAGGAGGAAGAGGCAGGAGGGAGCACTTGGACCAGGCAGGAAGTCCTTCCTTCCCAAACTCAGCTACAGCCGTTTCCTCTCCCTGACTTTCAGGGACATGGTCTGCCCCCAGCCCAGGCATGGGGATGGCATCTGGCACGTGAGTGACACACACCAGGTGACTGGCAGGTATTCATCGGCTCCACTATAGGCTGAGTATGCGGGAGAGGAGGATGGAGGCCCGGGGACCCCAGGGCCACTGTGCCCACCCAAGGCCCCCTGGGTTAGGCTCTATGTGGGGGACCATGTGACTTGATTGCCACTTTCCCCAACAGACCCAAAAGGAATGCACAGCGCTAGCTCCAGGTTGCTGCCCTGGCCCCCTGGCTGAGTGGTTCCCTGGCTCAGACAAGTCCATTTTCTCCTGGGAACCTGGCACCTTCCCTCCCTTTGCATCCCCTGGGAGGAAATTTTGGGGGCCCAGCACTGGGTAAGGCTTCCCCAGGCTACAGAGGGAACCAGGGACGGTATGTACACGCAGACCTGGCAGCGCGCAGAGGGCTGTGCTCATTGTGTGGGAAAGGCAGCGCCCAGAAACCACAGGGTCCCCAAAGCATGCTGCTTCCTTCTGAAGCAACGTGTCCTGCTCAGGGCAGCTGGGCTGGGGCTGCCTGGGCCCATGTTGGGCCTCTGGGCCTCCTGGCCCGGCCATGAACATGAAGGCTGCGCTCTGCCTCTGGCGTCCATAAGGCCCGTGTGTCCCCCGAGCAGCTGAGTGGGGGGAGGATGCATTGCCCGGCAGCAAGAACGATGCCGCCATCAGCCTGGTTTAATTTTGCCCTTGCACCAGGGGGCCACGTGCAGGAGCCCAGGGTCATTACTAGGCTGTTGCTGGGGATGAGGGGCTGAGCAGTGGGAATCCGGGATGTGGACGGCTCCGTGGAGGCTGGGGTCAGAATGGAAGAGGAGCCGTCCTCCCAGGGCTTGTCTAGAAAGTGCCCCAGGTGGGGAGGTGTCACCCTGTTAACCTCTGGGTGTTTCAAGAGGCTGCGGTTCCTCCTGTAAATTACCAGGTCAAGGTGAGGCTGCCATGCAGGGCGACGTGGGGGCCGCTTCATAGCAAAACCAGGGGCCCCCGAAGAACCGTTAAACCACCCACGACACAGACCTCCGCCCACCCAAGGAAAAGTGTTGCTCTGTCTTCTTTTCTTAAGCATCTTCACTGCCATGTCACGGCCATGGTGGGGTGGATTTGGGTGGGTCGGACCCCTATTCCCTTCTAGAAACTCACTTGGAGCTCTCAGGACTGAGGCTGAGTAGCAGAACCTGGCGTTTCAGGCCACAAGATGCGGGGGCGGCATGTAAACCCCACCCCCACCGCAGACAAAACGAGCGAACTTAGGAGGGGCTGGGGTGGGCTGAGAGGGCGGCTCGTGGCACTGCCTTCAGCCCGGCTGTTTTTGCTGGAGGTGGGGGCTGCAGCGGGCCTGCGTTATGATGTCGGGAGTTTTCTGCTTCCTCCTCCTCCTTCTTGGAAAGCATTTTGGTCCTGATGTCTCAGCTTCCTGAGTTTTTCCTCTCGGGTGGCTGCTGTCACTTTGCAAAATGGCCATCGGGTGGGCGCTGCATGGCCTCACCTTGAAGGCCGATTCTGAGCTATGCACCTGCCCTGTGGCCACCATGGGGGCTTGTTTCCAAGAGGGCCTTGTTGGGGGACAATGGGAGCTTACAATGAATTTCATGCTCATGAAATCAAGGCAGGATCAGACTCTCACAAAGGAAGACACCCCTGGGTGGCACTCAGGAGGCCCCAAGAAAAGCCAACTGCCGGAATGCAGGACCCAGGTACAGGAAGGACTTGGCAGAGGCCTCCGAGTCCCAGGTCCCCGGTGCTCACCGGTATCCCCTCGGCCCTGAGCATCTGGAACCAACAGCCCAGAGATCCATCCATGTTGGGAGGAATTTCCTGGAGACAGATACCTTCCTGGGGTACGTTTAATTAAGGACAATGTGAGTTTGTCCATCTCCCGTGGGATGCTGCTGTGTTCAACAAGTTGTGAACGGAGAATGACAGACAGCAGTTAATGGGACACTGTCCCAAGGGGTGGGCAACCTCTCTCACACTGTCGGGGCTCTGAGATGCAGTCAGGAGTGGACAGCCGCCTTTCACCGCCCTGACCCCAGGGCTGGAGGGCTCTGGCCGTCTGCCCATGGAATTCGTCTGTGCATGCACTTAGCCTGGCTCAGTCAGGAAGACCCCACTCCGGCAGGGTGGGTAGCAGCCTCTCAGATGTCAGGGTGCTTCTCTCTGCTCCCTGGAGAGCAGCCAGGAGGGGCTGATTTGCCCCTAAATAAATATGCACGCTGTGGTGTCTTCAAACGAGGCAACACTGAGCTGAAAAGAGGGCTCATTCCTATGCCAAACCCTAATGGCTTGAGGAGCCCCTGAGAGTGCCCTGCAGGGAAGGCTGTGCTGGTCCCTGCTCCCTGGGGCTCCCCGGAGCACCTCAGGGCAGCCTGGGAGGAGACAGTCTGGGAGGCGGTAGAGGGGGCGGGAATTTCAGGATCTGTGAGGCTGCAAGGAGACCCAGCCGGCTTTGCGACAGCCTTGGGAGGGCTCCGTCCCCCGGAAGATTCTTCCCGTTATGGGATTCATGGTAGCTGCTTCCAGAGAGTTCCAATGAGACACACTCCTGCTCTTTAGAAAGCAGCATCTGTGACCTGAAGGTCCTTGGCAGCGCAGGGTGACCCTGTCTTCCACTGGTTCGCACCGTGAGCCTGGCCTGGTGTCCCCGCCAACACTTCAGCCCCTCCTGACCCGTCTCCAGCTGCCCCACCCCGGGCACCTCTGCGGCCTCCCCGTTGATTTCTTAGCTCTTCTTGCCCAGGGTGAGCTGAAGTCTCCTTTCACCGCTTGGTCACCACCTGGAAGGACTCCTGGGGCGCCCCGTGCAGGGTGAACCAGCACACACACCACATGCCCGCTACACATGGCTCCAGAACTTTCCATCAAGTTTGACATTTGCACACACTCACGTGCCAGTGGCATGTCTGCTAGAGGAGGACAGGGTCACCGGGGCTAAACTGAGGAAAAGGCTGGGGAGGGAGTTAAGGGCACTCCTTATTCCTTGGAGAAATGTCTGCCTTGGGATGGGATGGATTAGATGGAGTGGACAGAGGGGCTTTTCTTCCCCTTCCAGATGCACGTCCCTGGGGCCAGCTGGCCACCAGCAGACACCCCTCTGGGACTGTGATCACATCTCGCCACCTGGCCAGTGTCTTCTATTCCATTCTTCACCCCAGCCCACGTGGGGTCTTCTCCAAAAGCCCCAGGACACCATCCTTCCGATTCCCCCTGTGCTCCCACTCCAAGAAGCTCAGGGTCGCGCAGGTGTCGCGTCCTGGTTGAGCTTCAGGGTTCCAGCGGGGTGGGACGTGGACTGTGGCCAGAGGATCAGCAGGGCCACGTTCCACAGACATCCTTCTCTTTGCAGCCTTTCCTTTCCTCCACAGAACCGCAATTATCTTGTCCTACACACCACCTTCAGGGGCCGTTCTGCCTGCTGGCTGTGAGGGAGGGGGCAGCCACCCAGACACTGGCGGAGGGTCCAGGCCATTAGTGCCCAGCGTTGGCTCTCGGTCCCGAACGGCTTCAACACATGGTCCCAGAGACCCCCGTCTCCAGCCTGGCTGGGCGCTGGGGTGCAGCCGAGGTCTGTGCTGAGAAGGGTCCCGGGAAAGACACCCATGGGCTATGAAGCTAAAGGCAGATGCTTCGTTTAGAGGTGGACAGGGGCCTCTCAAAGGGCATCTGTGGCACCCTCTGTGTGCCCCCCAGAGCCAAAACGTAGGGTGACGAATGCTGCCTCTTAAAACCTTCCCCCACTTCAGAAGGCCCCTCCTGGGCTCCACGGAACACCGTCCCGCAGACACTGTGCCACTGTTCGTCAGTGTCCTCGCTCCAGCACACACAAGTGGCTCTGCTGAGAAAATGAGAGCCCACAGACCCCAGCTGCCAGCCGCCTGCCTCCTTCCTGCCTCGGGACGGCACCCGCATGTCTGGCCTCGGGGGTGTGACCTTTCCAGGGATGTTCCACTTTGGAACAATGCAGTGGCCTGGTCCCAGCGGGGCCTAGGTGGGGGTTCCTGCTGGGAGCCAGGCAGGTGGCGGCTCTTCCGCTCCTGTCACCGGCCCTGGGCGCTGTGGCCGTAGCTCTGTCAGCTGGACTCCTGTCCCGATGGCTGTGCCAGGCCTGTGCTTGTCTTTCCCAGAGGCCCATGCAGCCTTCTCTCCTCCCCATGGGACCCAGGGACGTCAGAGTGGCATCCACACCACCGTTCACTCCTGCACTTGGCCCGGCCTCCACTGGTGGCTCACGGGAAGACCTGGTGTTGGAGGAGAATGTGCTGTTGGGTCTTGGCTGGTGACGGAGGTGACCAGAAGCCAGGGGCATCGTTCTGAGCCTCTGTTTCTGGCTGGGGTCCTGTGGCCTGACAGAGAGGTGCCTGCCATCACAGAGCAGGACCTCCACCTCGGCTGAGCAGAGCCTGGAAGACTTGATCATCCAAGAACAAAGAGCCAGCATGGGCTCCAGAAGACTCTGCCGTGTCCAGAGGGGACCAGTCTCTCTGGCCCCCAAGTGCCTTCAGCCGCATTCGAGCTGCCTCGGAAAATGTGTCCCGGGCCTGCCGCTCCTGATCAAGAGCACACAAGCTCTGCACATATGTTCAGCATTACAGCGCCACGTCCTGGACGACGAGATAAAAGAGGTGTTGGATTCGTTTACCAGAGCTTTCAGAGCTGTGACAATTAGGGACGGGAACTGCGGCCCGCTAGCGGGGACGCATGGAGTTAATTACGCTCGCTGTTGCTTCTCGACGGCTGCTGAGCCGGCTGAAGGGACTGTTCTGAGCCGGGCGGCCGGGATGCTGTCTGCACGTGCGCACGGCACCGTCTCCGGAGTGACCACATGGGCGGCCCTTGTCTGGTGCCACCTTCTAAGTAAACACCACTGTGAGCATGGGCGTGGTCTCGGGCCGGGCACGTTTTTCCCGCCTCCCGTTCTGGCTGCCACTGACGGATCAGCCAGTGCGTTCCCCTCAGTCACAGAGGACGCTTTTTTTTTCCAAGGGGGAAAGAAGTCAAGACTGCCAACATTTTTGTAAAGACCCTTTAAGACAAGGCCCGAAGAGATGGAGCTGGAGCTGTGAGTGCTGAGGACAAACAGTGATGACAGGTGGAGGGGAGGCTGAAACCCGAGCCCAGGGGAGCAGCAGGGAGAGATGGGATGCAGATGGCGTGGACAGGCCCCCTCGGAAGGAGCAGCCACTGCCCCCGGCCGGCTGCCAATCCCACTGCTTCGTGCCTCTTTCGGAAGCTCTGCCTCAGGCCCTGGCTGGAAGGGAGACCCTGATAGGTCTGAGGCTGTTTTTATGACCACGAATGCGTGGGACCAAGGGAGCTGCTCTTGGCCAGGAGGTCAGCAACTTCAACAATTCTGCATTTAAAAATAGGTGTAAGCCTGGGCAACACAGTGAGATCCCATGTCAACAAAAAATGTCAATATTAGCTAGGCATGGTGGCACGTGCCTGTAGCCCCAGCTACTCGGGAGGCTGAGGTGGGAGGATTGCTTGAGCTGGGGAGGTGGAGGCTGCAGTGAACCGTGAGGGAGCCACAACACTCCAGCCTGGGTGACAGAGTGAGACCCTCAAAAAATTGATACTTGTCTATTTGAAGATTCTAGTTGGCCAGGAGGGACTCCAAAAGTCAACCAGTTGCCAGACGACCCAAGATGACAACATGAGCCTCAGCGGCCACGCTCTCCCCTTCCCACTCCTCGCGGCTGCTGGCCGTGGTGCATGTCTTCGTGGCTTCCCCGCCTCCTCTGCGGCCCAGGAGGGATGTCTGTTTTCCTCAAAGAGGTTTGAGTTCAGAATGAGCTCCCTCCTCCTCGGCAGGAACGGTCACATGCCATGACTCTGGAGATAGGGACGAGGTGGGACTCATAGACAGGGTCCTCTTGTGGGGGCTGGTTGTCTTCAGCTCTGCTCACACACGCAGCGGAGTTGGTTCATGAGAATCCTGCCTTCCTGCGCTCTGGGAAGATGGTCCACATTTGGTATCCCATTTGGAGATGTTTCTGAGCTCTTTGGTGAGGGCCATGGGCAGGGAGGGGTCCGAGAGCTCCTCTTCCAGCCCCGTGGGAGAATTTGGGGCTCTGCCTGGTGATGGGAACAGGAGCACCGGAATCTTATTCCAGCTGAATTCGAAACCGTGGCCAGGAGTCTGGGGTGCGGTGGCTGCCTCCGGAGACAACCCCTCCTCCACTGTGGGAGATTTTCTGTGCCTGCTGGGGCCTTTTGCCTTCTGCCCCATGGCTGCCACCCGCTGCCCAGGTCTCCCCCTCCAGTGCCCTCGGCAGTGGGGAAGGTCTGGCATCCAGAGAAGACCTGGTTCAGGTCCTGTGTAACCAAGGTTCCCTGGCAGGCAGGTCGGGCGCCTGGGAGGTGGAATCGGTAGTGTCATGGTGACCACAGGGACAAGGACACCCTTCCCTCCAAAGCTAGAAAGTGACCTACTGCACCATGTCTGTGTGGTCCACGCTGCCCTGGGCGAGCCCCACCATGTGGTTCTGGGGTGGGCACACACTGGGCACCTCAGGTAGCCATGCACCCTCTTTCAGTGGTCAAGGCAGACTCAGCTCACGGGCGAGCACGTCAGTGAAGGCTCAGTGAGACTCACAACGGGGCCACTTGCTCAAGGCCAGGGCGGCTCCGTGGCTCCGTTGTACGAAGACCGCAGGGTCTCTCTCCCTCTCCGCTGTGGACGACAGGGTCTGGGTCACTTCCTGCTGCAGGGCCTGTCCTGGGCACTGCAGGATGTGGGTGGGGCAGGACTCCTGGGTGCCAGCTGCCAGATGTCAGCAGCATCCCCAGAGGTGACCACCACAACTATCTCCAGGCGTTGCCAATGTCCCCTGGGAGTCAGAGCAACCCGGGGTTGAGAAGGACTGCTGGAAGGCCCCCGCTCTGGAGGCAGAGGCACTTGCCGCCATGGGCGTAGATGACTGGGCAGGAAGAGGCTGGGTGAAGCATCCGAACGGACCAAGGGTGATGCCCCGTGTGGAGCTGTACCTCTCCATCAGCACTGGCTGGGGGCCTGTAGAGGGATCGGTGCTTCCTAGATCAAAAGGAAGGAGGGGCTGACCCAGGGCTCTGGAGAGCTCTGACTCTGAGCCTCCCTTTCCCGAGGCTGAAGCTGGAGACCTGGGAGGGAAGGAGATGGTGGGAGGTTCTCCAGCTCAGGGAGGGTGCAGGGCTGACACTGAAGAAACCGCCAGGTGTATCCAGCTGGCAGCGTCTCTTGAAGGACGGGCTTCGTTCATGCAGTGAGTGCTGTTGTGAAAAGCGGGAATGGGGAAGGCAGGAGCCTTCTTTTTCAGGAGGGCCCAGCAGGGCCTGACAGTGAGGTCCCCATTCATGGCCCAGGTGGAGGCACGCAGACTCTGGAGGCCAAGAGCCTGGTCTGCCGGCAGGTGGATGGGCTGCTCAGGCTGCCCAGGGTCCGGCCCCAGACAGCAGCAACAGGGCCAGCATACAGCCTTCCCCAGGGCCAAAGGCCGTTTACCAGCAGAAACTCCTCATCTGCACCCAGCTGAGGAGGGAGCAGCTCTCAGGGTTCTCCCTGGGGTTGCTGTGGGCAAGCTGCAGCCGGGTGCAGCCTCTGTATCTGGACAAAGTCCAGGCTGGTGCGTTTGCTTCAGGGTCTGTGGAATGGAAAGCAAAGCCACTCAGCTCTCAGGATACTCGGCCCTCCTGCTGCCGGGATCTGGGGTAGCCAGCGGTGCTGGGTTCTGAGCGTCCCTACAGTTTATCAGCCTCACGGCTGGAGATATGGAGCCGTCACACTGGCCCACTCTCCCTCTGAGCCTGGGTCCGTCCTGTGCCCGCCTTCCGGAGCTGCCCCATCTGCCCAGTGACTTCACATCTCTTGCTGTCAGCTTGCTGGTCTGTAAAGTGGGTTTAGAGACTGGGCCTCCTCCTGGGGCCGCTCTGGGGCAGGGCTAAGATCGTCCAGGTGACGCACTCTTTAGAATAGCGTCCAGGCTGTCTGTGCAGCTGTGGCTTTTATTTTTAAATACTCTGCACCCAGGCAAGGAAAAGCAGAGCTGGGGGGAGGCCTCCCCTGGCTGTTTCCCGACAGTGGTTCTCTGCTGGAGAGGGAGGATTTCAAATGCCCACCTGCCACTCGTGTCCTGGGAAGGCAGGTGAGGTGTGGACATGGGGTCCGGTCTCCCTCCGGCTGATGAGACTGCGGCCGCATGATGATCATCCATTAGGCCAGAGTGGCTGCCGTGGCCTGGGGCATTGTCACCTTTGGAGATGGTGGCTTGGTGCAGAGGGGCTGCGGGGGGGGGTCTTTGGAACAATTCCACAAACACAAGGCATGAGGCCTGCTCCAGCCCCTGCATGACTTGTCTGCGCCCGCATGCTGGGGTGTACAAGGACACGATTTGCTCAAGATGAGGGAGGTTCTGCCAATGTCCTCGTGGGAGTCAAGGGAAAAGCAAAGGCACCGTTTCCAGAACATGAAAGGTCTTGTGCCCTGAAAGCTGTGCTGGGTTTGAAGTCCGTCACCTGCCACCAACTGGCCACTTGTTCTCATCGGTACGTGCCCAGGGGAGCGGGGAAAGGGGTCTTTGCCCACATTCACCTTGGATCTTACAGCCTGGCTGTTTTTAGGGGAGCAAGGGCTGGGGTCAGCAGGGTACCCTGACTTTCACACACACACCAGCTGGGTGGGCGGAACTCGCCTCTGGGCGGTCCAAGCACTGTCTCGGGGACTGGTGGGCAGAACCCCCAGCAGCTTGGACTCCCAGGGTGGTGGCTACACTTCCCCTCTGCAAATACCCCAGCAGCACACAGCTCCGTTTTCTCATCTAGGGGCCACAGGAGGGAGGGTGTGTGGCCAGCATGGCAGCGCCCAGCAGGAGAGCGCCCGCCGTGGGGCAGATGCTGCCGCGTTTTGACTCCAGGCTCCAGGGTTGGAAACCTGCAAAGCCGCCTCCTCCAAATGAGAGCTGCTGCCATCAGATTGCCTGAGACCAGCTTCCCAGGGTGGCACCAACCAGCAGGGACTGTTTAGTTCAAATGCTTGCCTGGGACTCAGGAAACGGAGCCAAGCCCCGCGCCAGGCTGAAGAAATGGAAAGAGGTGCTGTGTTGGAAGGGTGGGCGCTGTTGACTGGTGAGGTCAGATGGCGGGGGCGTGTGGCCATCTCCCTGAATTAGAGCCTTCTTGATTTGCACCTGACACCCTGGAGGCCTCCCCCACACCTCCCTGCCAGGCCTCAGGCCCTGGCCCCAGGTGCAGCTGTAGAACCCAGAGCTCAGAGTGCCTGGCACACCTGCGGGTCTGGGTATTCTGTAGCCCACAATGCAAACCTCAGCTTGGCTGGCCTGCGAGGCCTGGTCTCAGTGTAGCAGCCCTGGCTTTGTCCCAGGGGTCCTCTCCTGGTGCTCAGTCCCGGGGCACACTGTGGACTTCTGCCTCTGCTCAGACTTCCACCTCCCCAAGCTCTGGAATTACTGACCTCACTCCCTCAGCAAGCCCCGCCCTGGCTGGGTGGCCCTTCACGGTGCCAGCCAGTCCTGCCTCCTCCGCCTGGGAATGCAGGGCGCTCTCCTCTGGGAGAGAGGAGACCTCGCCATCCATCAAGGTGCCCCCTCCTGTCTGTGCATGACTTGGTATCAGCGGCCTCTTACCTGGGTCAGGATTTAGACTACATCCTGGTCCCAGCCTGCTCTGTCATAGCCATGGAGCCAGCGTTGACTCAGCAAAGAGGAAAGAAAATTGTTCTCGGTGTCCAACATAAACGGACCCCCTGCAAATACCCCAGCAGCACACAGCTACGGCCCTTCCCCCGAAACCCCAGACATGCCAGCCTGGAGAAGGTGGCTATGAGTCCCCATGGCCACTCTGTGACCCTGTCCACCTATGGCCAGTGCCTGTGATCAAAGGGCTGAGGGCCTGGATGACCCAAGTAATGCAATGCGGAATCTGCAGGCAGCTCTATGCTCTATGCAGTGGTTCTTTTCTTTTCTGAGATGGAGTCTCGCTCTGTCGCTCAGGCTGGAGTGTAGTGGTGCGATCTTGGCTCCCTGCAACTTCTGCCTCCTGGATTCAAGCGATCCTTTTTCCTTAGCCTCCTGAGTAGCTGGGATTATAGGCACGCACCATCACGCCCGGCTAATTTTTATATTTTTAGTAAAGATGGGGTTTCCCCATGTTGACCAGGCTGGTCTTGACCTCCTGACCTCAGGTGATCCACCCACCTCATCCTCCCAAAGTGCTGGGATTACAGGCAGGCGCCATGGTGCCCAGCCCAGCAACGGTTCTCTATCTGCAGCCTCTCAAATACTATGCAATCCAAAATACGCCGCCATTTCATGTTTAATGACATTTGTAATCGCTTAAGGTTTCTCTGCAGAGTTCGGGGACAAGTGGCTGGAGCAGAACCTGGTTCTGCGAGCGTGGCTGGGGCAGGACCGCTGACCGGAGCCAGAGCTGGCCACGCTTCCCCTTTCTCTGGGGCTGTGTGGGCTCAGCAGTGTGGGGTGGGCAGCCCTGCTTCCACACGTGTGCCCAGAGCTCCCCTTGGCTTCTAGAAACCCCCCCGAGGTCTACAAAGCTGCTCCCAGCTGTGCCTGCCACTGCTGCTGGCTCGGCTGGGAGCCGGGGTTCTCAGGGTGGGGCTGAGTGACAAGACATGGAGGCGGGAGGTGGGAGGTCCGGCCCCAAGCAAGGCCTCCTTGGCCACTCTCTGGCTGCCTTGCCATCCCCAGACCTCCACAGCCTGCGCTGGGATTGTCCTGCTGTCTCTGCAAAGCCCATGGGTACAGTGAGGTGACCCATGTCGATGCTTTGCCAGCTGCCGGGCATCCTGTGGGCTGGACTCACCCCCTGTGGCCTGGGCCCTCAGCCCGTGGTCCCCAGCACTGAGCTGGGGTGGAAGCCGGTGGTGGGAGGGAGCCATCCTCCGGCTTCACGGCCCAGGTGCCTGCCAGAAGCCAGGGCCAGCACTGTGATTCCTCGGATGATACCAACGACAGATCCAGCCGCTGTGAAATGGCTTCCCAGGTGGGCATCAGGGCCACTCTCAGATGTAACAAGAAGGGCCCTGGGCCTCCCCCGCCCCAGTGAGGGTCCCGCCAGAGCCCCCGGGGCCGAGCCGGGTTTCTGCAGGGACCCAGGCCTCCGATGAGGAGTGGGCGTTCCAGGCCCACCAGCCACCCAGCCTCATAAACTTTTGCAGCCCCTCAGGTAACATGCATTTCACAGCCGGTTAACTTTTACTACAGAGGGCATTGGCAGGAGGAAGCAGCAAATCCCGCTAGGAGGGGCCGTCCCTGCCGGGGGTCTGGGCTGGGGGCCAGCTTTTGAGCTCTCCGGCTGCAGCGCCGCAGCCTCCCCTTCCCGGCTCCCGGCTGCAGAGCCCCTTCGGCCTGGTCCTCAGGGCACTGCTGGGAAACAGCCCTCAGCCCAACCTGGAATCCCTCGGCCTCCGCAGGGAGCTGGGGCTATTGTTCCCGCAATGGTCAGACGCCCTGGGGGCCCGCTCTGAAATTTGGGAGGGGGACGAGCCGGGGGCGGGGCCGGCTCCTGTCTGTTTTCGATATGCGGCCAATCGCAGCCCGCTTCTCTTGTGTTTAGGATAATTTCTACCGGGCGAGTGTATTTAGGGCCCGGACAGTGATGATTAATGCGGAGCATTAGGCGACTCCAGCGCAAGTATTCGGGACAAGCTGTGCCGCGCGGTTCTCATCAGATGGTCAGGCCCGCAGGCCTATTAAAAGCAGCAGGAGGCCTGAGGCTTAATCACAGAGGCTGGGCCGGCGGAGGGAGAAGAAAGGGAAAGGAAGGAGAACAAATGAAACGATGGAGCGGAGGGCGGAAATGCTACTGGAGTCCCTGCCCCTCCCCCAGCCTCTGCGGGCAGCAAGGAGGGGCGCCGGCTCCGGAGGGGGGAGGGTCAGGGCAGAGCATCTGGGGGAGAAAAACAATTAAAAGCTGCAACCAGCCGCCAGGACCACAGCTCTGCCGTGGGAAGTCGGGGGAGGGTGGGCAGAAACGAACCAGTCTGAGGGCGGGGATGGCATGGCTGGGGAAAGGGGAGCCCCGGCCTGTGGCAGACAGGGCCAGACACGGCGGGGGGGGGGGGAGGGCCCCACCCTGCAATGCTGGGGCTCAGGCAGGTGGACCTTGCATCCTTTCGCCAGGGTCTGTCTGGGGCTCTCTGGCTATCTGAGCCGGGCCTGCTGCCTGGAGCCGTTCACACCACGTTCCCCATTCCTTCCCAGGAGTGTCCCCTCTGGAGGTAAAACGTGTGGCCATCCTGCTCTCTGGGGAGGTTCTGAGGGTCTGGGGAGGGTCTGGCCGAGGCCGAGGCTGAGGATGGTACAGCCCATGTACCCTCAGGCAGTGACTGGCTCCTCCCTGTCCCCAGCTCTCCCTTCCATGCCAAGTCACAGACACGGAGCGTGTGAGTTCTCAAGGGGGGCAGATCCCCCCAAATGGCTGGAGAATGCAAGAGGAGGGGCTATGGTGAGAGAGCAAGAGAGAGGGAGGGAGGGAGAGAAACAGGGAGGGGAGAGAGGGAGGGAGGGAGAAAAACAGGGAGGGGAGAGAGGGAGGGAGAGAGAGGGAGGGAAAGAGGAAGAGAGAGAGGGAGGGAAGAGAGGGAGGGAGAGAGAGGGAGGGAGACGGAGGGGAGAGAGGGAGGGGAGAGAGGGAGGGGAGAGAGGGAGGGAGAGAGGGAGGGGAGAGAAAGAGGGAGAGAGGGAAGGGAGAGAGAGGGAGGAGAGAGAAGGGGAGAGAGGGAGGGGGACAGAGGGAGGGGGAAGATAGGAAGGAGAGAAAGAGTGGGAGAAGGGGAAAGAGAGAGGCGGTGGGGAGAGAGGGCAAGAGTGCATTGGATGTGTAGCTGTGGGTGCGAGGTCAGCTGTGGGATGCTGACCGGGTGTGGGGAGGTGGCCAAGGGCAGCCTCAGCTCTGCTGTCCTCCCATCCCCTGGTGGTCCTCACCTTAAGACCAGTGCCCGGGCTCTGCAGGTGTAGACAGAGCTAGAAAAGGTGGGGCCCAGAGAGAAGGAGGCTTAATCTTGAGGAAAAGTTTCGAGTGGGTCTGTTTGGGAGGAGATAGAGGAAGAGCAGGTTTTGGGGAGACAGGCTCTCGGAAGCCCTGCTGTGGCTCTGGCCTGAGGTTCACTGCCCTGAGCCGCCACACATCTCTTCTCTGAGAGTGGGGCTCATAGGGCCCAGGCCTTCCAGGGTCCGTGCAGCCATTACTAGACATTGTGAAAAACGGTAATCAAAACCAAAAGCACTCTGAATCCTCCCTGAAGATTGCCCAGGCTGTTGGAACAGATGTCAACATGCTCCTTCGTCTGCCACACAGTGAGCTGAGAGCTCCAGGACCAGGCAGGGGAGGCTGCACTGCAGCGGGAGGACCATCCCCTGGGGAGTCCGGTGCCCCGTGCCGGGCACTGCTCCCTCTGCGTTCCTCTAGAGATGGGTTCCAAAGAAGTTCCCGGCCCCCACAGGGACACTGACAGAGTTTTCTCCTTAAACCCAGCCCAGGAGAGCAGGTGCCCCGAGTCTGCAGTCTCCCTTGGGGCTTCAGAACACCTGTGCCTATCAGTCTTTTCCACCTGCAGGGACCCAGAGGGACACCATGCCCTGGCGTGGACACCCTGTGGCCATCCCTGTGGCCTCCCAAGTGCCTGGCGGGGATGAGAGCTGGCACTGGCCAGGGCCAGGGTGCACCCCGTGGGAAGCAGGTGCTTCTGAGACCCACAAGCTGGAGAACATGTCCCCCAAAGGTCTGGCCCCTTGAGCCACCAGCCATTCCCAGGACACGGGGATCTCCTGGCCTGTTTATGCCTCTGCCCAGTGGGCTGCCAAGCAGCAGTTCTGCAGACAGTTCCCGCTCTCTGCTGGCTATTTTCGGAAATGGTCTCCTGACTTGTTTTTCTCCCAGGCTCCATAATAAAGAAAGAGCTGAAGTGAATCCCTAAGCCCCCTTCAGAGAAGGCACTGCAACGATGGGGGTGGGGGGTGTGTACCCAGAAGCGCCTGGTGCTGGCGGAGCACCACCCACCTGGGCTCGAAAAAGAGTTCGAGGCCCAGAAAGAGGAAAACACTGGACAGTGCATTGGGAAAAAGCTGGCAGACACAAAGCTCTTGTCCTGGGGGGAGGGACCCGCCCGGCCTGGCCACCTGGGAGGCCGCATGATGCCAAAACGCAACCTTCTGGGTGCTCCGGGGGCCTGAGTCCTGGCTGGGCAAGGCTGGCTCCAGCTCTGCTTTCCACCCGTCCGTGGCCATCTGCCGCCCTGGTCCCCTCCCCTTGTCCTGCAGGGTGCTGGGAGGCCACATCAGCCCTGGGCCCTTGATTTTAACATGCGTCATGCTTGGACCCAAGTGCCACCAAACCGGACCCTGACTGCAGCCCCAGGACCCCCGGAACCGGGCAGCAGTGACCAGGAGGGAAGTGGGGGTGATTTCACGGGCACCCAGGCTGGAGGTGGCAGAGTCGGCTCCCCTTCCACTTCCGGATGTTTTCTTTTCATTTTTTTTTTGAGACAGGTCTCACCCTCTCCCAGGCTGGAGTGTAGTGGTGCGATCATGGCTCTCTGCAGCCTGGACCTCCTGGGCTCCAGTGATCCTCCCACCTCAGCCTCGAGAGGAGCTGGAGCCACAGGCACGTGCCATCATGTCGGGCTAATTTTTGTATTTTCTGTAGAGATGGGATCTTGCTATGTTGTCCAGGCTGGCCTCAAACTTCTGGGCTCAAGTGATCCTCCCACCTTGGCCTCCCAAGATGCTGGGATTTGGGGCATGAGACTGCACCTGGCCCCAGGTGTTTTCTGCCCTGTCCTCTTCCCCCACCAAGACAGGAGTTGAGTTGAGGTCTCTGACTGTGCTGTCTCCTCCAGGGCTCAGGGTCCTCCCCAGGCAGAGAAGAGGCTGCTTTCCAGGGGTTGGAGGGAGCAGAGCTAAACATTCACGGCAGAGGGCGCCCGAGCAAGCCCCGGGCTGCGGAGGCCGAGGGCTGGCGACTCCTGGCGACTCCTCAGTCCCCAAGCCCAGCACCGTGGCCAGCAGAGCCCAGGCCGCTGTGAACATTGAGAGCAAGGAGCTCCCACAAGACAGCTCAGCCCGGGAGCTCTAAAGACCCCAGAGCACAGGAAGGGGGCTGCACTTGAGTGGGCGGGAGGGAAGCTTCTGCCCCAGGCTTGCTGTCGCGGTGGCCCTGCGCTCTGCCGGCTGCCTCGGTTCCACTGCTGTCCTCGCCAGCACACCAGCTGGTGGGAACAGGGGTCAGCTGTCCCGGGACGAGGACATGCCTGGGCTTAGGATGACGGTCCTGGATAAGCTCGGAGCCCAGCCTGGTGGGCACCCAGTGGCTGCGGTGATTGGGTGCTGGGTGCGGACGAGCGGTGCAGACAGCCCTGCTTCCCACCACAGCCACTTGCTGGGAGCCTGACCTCCAGGTTATCGGGGCAGCAGCTTTGGCGATGACCTCATTAAGCCTGGTGCCACGTCAGCACCTTTCCAAAGCCCCTTTTATCACTCACAGCGTGCCCCGTCCACACCTCCTCCCCGACACCGGCTCTATCTTATCTCCCGTGGGGCGGGGACCCTCACTGGGAGTCAGAGAGCAGGCCCAGGAATGCTGCGCCAGACAGCCTGGCCACCGGCACTGTGTGGACGGGGCGTGGCAGGGCGAGGCTGTGTTTTCTTGCTGACAAAATTGTGCAGAAATGCACTGACTCCTGGCTTTTCAAATTCAGTAATCGTCGTTATGGAGATTATTACAAAGCCCCAGCCTCTCCCGCCACTCTGGGTCCTGCCCCCACCACCCACCAAAGGCAGGAGCACAGAGCCACGCTACGCCTCTTCCCAGACCAGCACGGCCCCCGGCGAGTCCTTCTAATGCCTCTCAAAGTGGGGTTTCCTATCAGGCACCTCTCCCCACCATGGACTCTGGGACATAGGCCACCCCTCATTTTGGCCCCAGTAAAAAAAAAAAACTGTCCACTGCAAAAATGCAGGAAGCGCAGAGCTCTTTGGGGGAGTGGGTGGAGCTGGGTGAAGCCCTGGGGCCCCCACCCCAGGCTCACTTCGGCCCCTGGCCTCCGGGGGCTGAGGGGAGGACAGACTGTTCCTGTGAAGGACTGAACAGCTGGTGTCAGGAGACGGGGACAGGACTCAGGGGCACCTGACATTCAAGGTCATGTCCCCAGAGGGCCACTGTGAGTTCAAAGCTCTGGGGAAGCCCCACTTCTGCTGGAGGCCACGTGGAGGCCTCTGTAAGAAGCGTGCGTGTCCCTCCCACTGTCCCTGCCCATTCAAGCTGCCTTTGTGGGCCGCAGAAGCCGTGCCCGCTGCTGTCAATGAAGACGGCTCTTTGTCCGAATGTCCTTGGCCCGCGGATTTTGGGGATGGTGCTGAATAGCTGCCCCCACTGCTGGCCTCTCTCCACTCTGCTTCTCCCAGGCTCTAGCACACGAATACTAACAAGTGACCCCGCCAGGCAGCTGAGCATTTGCTCCAGAAGGCTCAGGGCCCTGTTCCTGCCCCAGCCCAGGGCTTTAGAGCAGGCACCAGCTGGGTCTGGATCGGGGGAGCCCACAGCTCTCACCAGAGCCCAGGGATGGAGTTTTGCTCCTTAGCCCCGGACTGGCCCATTCATTTGCTACCCCAGAAGTCTGAGAAGAGTCAAATGACTCCAAAGCTGGACCTGGGGGAGCGTCAGGGACTCCCAAGCTACTCCGAGGACTGACCCTCCCCAGCAGTGGGAAACGGCTCTGCCCCCACCCCCGCCCCCTGACTGCCTCTTGTCTTGACTCCACAGGCCTTTGTTCCCACCCAATGTGCACAGAGCCTGCCTGGGACCAGCAGCAGGAGGGCTGGGTCTTCTGGGAGCAGGTGGATAGCTCTTCCAGATGGGACCTGCACCACTGTGGCCGGGCCCAGGGTGCCCTGGGCTCCTTCCTGGGCTGATGCCAGGGAACCAGTGGCTGTGACCAGCGTGTATGGAGGCCCTGAGGGCCTTGCCCTCCCTGGGCCTGGTTTCCCCTTCTGGAATGGGGCTGAGGCCTTTAAGCATTGGGGGCCACCTCTGGGCTGCATGGAGCCCCCGCCTGCCTGCCTGGCTCAGAACCCTGTGGTAAGATAACCATTCAGGGACCAGTGGCCTGGGAAGCATGGACCCCGTCCGTCCCTGCACCTGACTCCTGGGGCTGCGTACTGTCCTGACCCCCTCCACTCTCCCCAGAAAGACTGGGCGCCTGGGTCTCCGGGGCTCCTGTGAGGGCCTCAAGGTGCTTGCTGCCAGTTACTTCAGGGGTGGCCCAAGCTGCCGGGTAGTGCTGCCTACTTCTGGAGAGGATTGGGTTGCAAACCAGACCTGAGACTAAGGTGTCACCAGCCCTGCCCGCCTGAGCCCCTCATGTTAGGGATGGAGGCGCGGGAGGGGAGCGGCGGAGCAGGGTGAACAGGGGCAGGAGCTGCCCAGGAGCCACCTGGCTGTGTGGTCACTCAGTCCCTCTGTTCAGCTGGTCACCAGGCCACTGGGGCAGGTGGGTGTGAGAGGAGCCTCTTCCCCTGCAGAGCCACCCACCCTCCCCTCACAGTGGGCGGTCCTGTCAGGACCCAGAAGCGACCCCAGCCTGGGTGCAGCCAGGGTGAGAAGATGCATCGGCATGCGCCTCCTTGCAGCCACTTGGAGAGGCGAAGGGGTGGCCCTGGCCGGCCATTGAGAGGCTCGCAGCCAGAGAGGGTGTCTGTGCTGCCTGACCCCAAAGACTGGGGAGGGTGGAAGGGGGATAAAGGAGACAGCAGGGTGAGCAGTGAGGTGGAGGGCCGCGTGTGTCGTGGGTGCTCCAGCTGAGCTCAGGCTGCTGGACAGGAACCGTGGGACAGTGGTGTCTCCAGAATGTCCCGCCTGTGCTTTGAGCACAAGGCAGGCCCCGTGTTCTTTTCCACGGCTTTGCCTTAAGGAAAAAGGCCCCTGACTTTTCCAGACCCTTGGCCGCTGAGCCCCGTCAGGCTCCTCTGCTGGAAACCGCCAAGCCCCTGGCCATGTTGCACAGAACTCGGGCACGGACACCTCCGAGATGCCCCGAGGGAGGGCGTGTCGCTCACCACCGTGGGGCAGGGCCAGCGGAGAGACAAGAAAGGAAACCTGATAAACAGTTTCCATATCCAACATTTTCCACATTCAATTATTTTTAAATTAAATAATCTCTCCCGAGGAGAAAAAGGAAAGTTCCTGCTCAGCCCAGTGCAGCGCTGCCAGGTCTCACAAAGCCCACATTGTGGAGCTGACGGAGAACGAGTCTCCTTGGAGCCCGCCCTCAATGCCCCCTTTGAAATGCACACTCACAGGCAGCCCCTTCGCCGGGCCCCGCGTTGTGGAGACCCTGGCCCACAGCCACGTGGCCTCTCCGGGGCTCTTGTTGGCTCCCAGGAGCCCTGGGTGGGGGGACTGAGCAGCTCTGGGTGGAGCGAGGCAGCTGCCAGGAAAAAGCCTGAGCTGTAGCGGGCAGCACAGGAGGACCCGAGGGGAGGCCCAGGCGGCAGAGGGGTCCTGCTGTGTCCTGGTGACACATTCAGAACCAGCAGCGGGAGGAGCATGGGATTTGCCATCAGCACCTCAGATTCAAGACCCAAGTCCCATTCCTGCTGGCTGGGTGTCCTGAGGTGGGGTACTGCGCCAGTTTGAACCTCATGACTGCCACTTGTAAAATGGGATGCTTCTGTGCTGGCCACTTCCTAGGGCTGTGGTGCGGATGAGGCCGCGGAATTCACAGTAGAGGTGCGTGTGGCTTAAATCAGGCGTACATGTGGCATAAGGAAGGGTGGGGCCTCAGAGGCTCCAGTTCCCACGGTGGTGGAGTAGCTTCTGCTGGACATACCCTCCTGCAGATGCCAGTGATACACTTGGAAAAAAATGATTTAGAAAAAAAACCTGATGGCACTAGAGAATAACAAGAAGCAGGTAGGAACCGGAGGAACTCAACCCTGGAGGGAAAGCAGTGCACTGTGAGGCCTGCCATCACCCGGGTTTTCCCTCAAGGCCACCGTGCAGCCCTCTCAGTACAGAGCAGCTGGAACTCAAGCAGAAAGCTGAGTCTTACAGGACAGATGTGTCAGAGGACGCAGTTTGAGGCTGCCGGAGCGTCTGTAAGTTGAAGGGAGAAACCCTGGAGTGGAAGGAGCTAAAGAGACATGATCCCCCTGTGTACATATGCACCCCCTCAAACCCCTGAACTGCTCACGTACAAGGGAGGTTGCCAGAGGCCCCACAGAAAACAAGAGCTACACAGAGATTCCACCTGCTGCTCACCAAAGCAGGGTTTTGGAAGTTGAGTCCCGTCAACTTAAAGAGCTTGATAATCACCTTTGGCTTTCCATTAAAGTCCCAGAACGGCTTTGCCTTAAGAAAAAAGACTCACCCTAAAGACAAAACTGAAGCAGACCCAATCCATTAGAGTATAGCCATGCTTCCGCAAACTCACGGAGCAGCTAGTGATTGAAATGCTTTCTAGACCCAAACCCAAAGCTTTTCAGAGGGATACAACAGAATCCAGAGTTTCTGCAATGTCATCTACAACATCTAACAGAATAAAAAATTACTAAATATGCAAAGAAACAGGAAATTGTCACCCCAGTCTAGGAAAAAAAGGCAATACAAACCAACTCTGATGTGATCCAGATATTAGAATCAGCCGCTTTAAAAATAGCTTATAAATATGTCCAAAGACTTAAAGGCAAAGCTAATCACAATCAACTAATAGAGGGGAAATGCCGCCAGAAAAATGCCCATTATAATTAAAAACCAAAAGAAAATTCCAAAACAGAAAACTATACTGCATGAAATAGTAAGTCCCTGGATGGGCTTATTTATTTTTACTTTTTAAAATAGATTCTTGCTCTGTTGTCCAGATTGGAATATGGTGGCATGATCCTGGGCTAAAACCATCCTCCCACCTTAGCCTTGCAAGTAGCTAGGACTATGGGTGCGCACCATCACAACCGGCTAATTTTTTAACGTTTTTGTAGGAATGGGATCTTGCCCAGGCTGGTCTGGAACTCCTGGCCACACGTGATCCTCCCACATCAGCCTCCCAAAGCATTGAGATTACCAGCAGGAGCCACCACAACTGGCCCCTGGATGGACTTTTAACAGCAAGTTGGAGATGGCAGAAGGAAGGGTGAGTGAACTTGGAAACAGATCAGTAAAATTATCCAATCTAAATAATAGAAAAAATACTGAAACCAAAGGGAAAGAGCCTGAGTGACATGTGGGACAATATCCGATATGTATATAACTGGAGTCCCAGGAGGTGAGAAGAGAGAGGAAGTAGAGAAAAAAAGAAAGAAGAAGAAAAAGAAACAATATGTGAAACAGCATTAAACCCAAAGGAAGAGATGTAAAACATTCCCCAATCAAAAGGCTCGGCTCAGAAAATAGTCAGGCCATTCACTGGAAAAAAGTCTTTGTGATACCTATAAATGACTGTGGACTTATAACTAGGATACATAAAGATCTGAAAATCAATTGATAAAAATACAATCCAATTTTAAAATGGACAAAAGACTTGAACAAACACTTCACAAAGGCAGTTACACCCAATGAAAATATCACAATTCATCAGGGAAATGCATACTAGAGCCACAGTAAGATGTCATTTCACACCCGCTCAAATGGTTATTACGTAAAAGACTGACTACATTAAGTGTTGGTGAGGACGGGAGCAGCTGGAACACTCACACAATGCCTCTGGTGGAAATGCAAAATAGTACACCTTTTTGGATAACCATTTGCCTCATAAATTCAGACATTCACTTATCCTACAAGCAAACCATTTTACTCCTGTATAATTTACATCAAAATGAAGTGAGAGGAAAACTTAGGTCCACACAATGATTGCACATGAATGCTTGGAGAAACTTTATCCTTAACAGCCCACATTTGGAAACAAGAGTGGGTAGACAGCCTGGGAGCTTTTCCTGCTATGCCAGGCTACTGTCATACAGAATAAAAGAATGCACGGCTGACAAGTGCAGGGGCATAGATGACCCTCTGACATCGTCACGTCTAACGAAGGAAACTGCTGCACAGCAGAACCTTCTGCACGGATCTCTTTATACAGAGTTCAAAGGCAGGTAAAGGAATCGAAGGTGATAGCCATCAGAACAGCGGCTGGCCATTTGCCCTTGGGAGATATTGACTGAAGGTGACAGCCATCAGAACAGGGGCTGGCCATTTGACCTCGGGAGATACTGTCTGGAAGAGACCAAGAGTGATGGAAAAACCTTCTGTCTTTACTCTAGTGGTGGCTACATATGTGAAAGTCACCCAAGTGTGCCCTCAAGGTATGTATAGGCTACCGTATATATCATACTCACACACACGTGGGGCTCTGCTTGGGTTTGAGCCTCACTGCTGTCACTTGCTATTCTAATCACTCGCTGTGGACACTTATTTCAGCAAGCTGCCCTCCCCATGGGCAGAGAGGTAACATGGCAGAAGGAGCCACTGAATCAGTGAGTGGCTTGGTTGTGAGTCCCACCTGCCTAGAGGACTTCCCAGGTATGAGTTGTGAATTTCCCTCCCCTGGAAGTTTCCACAAATAACTTGACGTGTTTTGGGAGTTGGGAGGGCCTTATCTTTGGGAAGATTCATTCACTCTCCCAAGGACCTGGATGGAACTGTGGGTTCCAAGGTTACTTCTGGGGTTCAGTGGGGAGGGTGTTGTGGCACAGGTGAGCCACGCCAGCATGAAGCTGCTCTCTCAGAGGCCACTGTGCGTCCTGGGTTTCCCAGCTGCCTCATCCAGGCTGAGCACGGCTGGGCTGAGATCACCAGCAGCCTGCAACCTCAATCATGATCTTCCCAATCCTTATATTTAAAAAAACAGCTGCTCTTCAACTTGAGATGGGGTTACCTTCGAGAAGCTCATCATAAATTGAAAATATTGTAAGCCAAGTGCATTTAATACACCTAACCTACCAAAGGAAGACAGCTCGGCCTCACCTGTCTCAGCTGCTGACATCGCCCCCCCTTGCAAGAGGGTGCTGGGCCGTGTGTTGATAGCTGGAAAGAGATCAAAATTCAACATTTGACAGATAGTTCCTACTGAATTATTATAATCGGCTTCCCACGGCCATAAAGTCAAACATTCCTCAGCCGTGTGTCTGTGTGTGTGTGCGCGCACGTGCCTCTGTGTCTGTATGTGTGTCTGTGTGTCTGTGTTTGTGTGTGTGTCTGTGTCTGTGTGGTGTGTGTCTGTGTGTCTGTGTGTGTATCTGTGTGTGTCTGTGTGGGTGTCTGCGTGTGTCTGTGTCTGTGTCTGTGTGTCTCTGTGTGTGTGCCTGCGTTTGTGTGTCTGTGTGTGTGTCTGGTGTGTGTGCCTGCGTGTGTGCCTTCATGTGTGTCTGTGTGTGTGTCTGCGTGTGTGTGCCTGCGTGTGTGTGTCTGCGTGTGTCTGTGTGTGTGTCTGCGTGTGTCTGCGTGTGTGTGTCTGTGTGTGTGTCTGCGTGTGTGTGCCTGCGTGTGTGTGTCTGTGTGTGTGTGTCTGTGTGTGTGTCTGTGTATGTGTCTGTGTCTGTGTGGTGTGTGTCTGTGTGTCTGTGTGTGTATCTGTGTGTGTCTGTGTGGGTGTCTGCATGTGTCTGTGTCTGTGTCTGTGTGTCTCTGTGTGTGTGCCTGCGTTTGTGTGTCTGCGTGTGTGTCTGTGTGTGTGCCTGCGTGTGTGCCTTCATGTGTGTCTGTGTGTGTGTCTGCGTGTGTGTGCCTGCGTGTGTGTGTCTGTGTGTGTGTCTGTGTGTGTGTCTGCGTGTGTGTGTCTGTGTGTGTGTCTGCGTGTGTGTCTGTGTGTGTGTGTCTGTGTGTGTGTCTGTGTGTGTGTGCCTGCGTGTGTGTGTCTGTGTGTGTGTGTCTGTGTGTGTGTCTGTGTGTCTGACACCCTGGTTTCTTCCTCTTTGTGTTTCACGGTGGTTCTCACTGGCCAGGCTGGCCGGACACAGATCTCTGCCTGTGGGATCGCCCAGATTCTTCCATTCAGAAGCCACTTAGGAAATACGGGCAAAGCTGTCGGGTTGCCTCCTTTGCTCCCCCGCTGGACGGGAAGCTCTCTAAGGCAGCAGCTGCAGCCACAAGGCCCAGCGCCTGCAATCTCTGAAGGACGACAAGTGAGCCCCGGTCACTCCTTCAGAGTCCTGCCCTTGCCAACAGGGCTGGAAACCTGGCTGGGGTAAGACAGCTGCCATCTGCCAAACCCGCCAGGCGATGGTCACCGCTCGAGTGCCTTGCCCCACTCCGCAGCTTGCTCCGCTCTGCTACACCCTCTGCGGCCCGGATGCTCACCCCATCACAGCCCAGGAGGAGCGAGGGCTCAGACGGGCAGCGACTTGGTCAAGGAGTGTGTGGGGTTGGATGCGTCCTCCTCCCTAGCCTGGAGCCTTCAGCTGCCACACTGTCCGAGGGAAGGGTGCTGGGGCCAGCTCGCTGGGGACATGCTTCCCCGGGGAGGATGGCAGGCAGCCCCATCCTGCTGAGCATGGCCCCCAATGCCAGCGTCACCTCGGTCCCCCAGTCTGGGGGTGCACAGGGGCTCCTGCCTGCGGCCACTCCATGACTTCTGCCCCACGTTCTGCCACCATTTTGCCTGTGAATTTCATGAAGTGGCTGTTGTTCATCCAGATGGTCTTTACGGAACACGTCCCCAGCGAGTGGAAACATTCAGTTAATAATTTAACACTGTGCTGGCTGCTGAACGCTCAGGCCCCCAAATAAGATCGATGCAGCTAACAATTGGCTTATTGAGTTTCCCGGCTCTGTTTCCTGAAGACGCAGACATGGAGAAGGGACAGACTCAGAGTGGGGGAGGGAGCCCCACGCAGGGGGAAAATGTAGATGGTATTGATGCACGTTGTCAAAAATAATTGTTTTATTTTCCCTCGGAATGTTCCAGCCATCCCCGATGCACTGATCCATGACGCTGGCTCTCTGGGGCGGGAGTTTGGTATTTACCGTGTTTCAGCACCCCCTGAGATGGGGATCGGGCACACGCTCCTGCCTCACACTGGTGCCATCTGCCCCCAAATTGTTTCAGGAGCGGGGTGAAGGGAGGGAGAGGCCGCCACCTGTGCCTCCCCCCAAGGGGCAATGGTGGCTTGGAGGGTGGGCCCATGGGGTCTGCATGGGGGCTTAGGGGGGTACAGCATGTAGAGGGCCCAGGTAAGAACCCGACGACCACAGGAGACCCCGAGGCAGACCCAGACCTGGAAGCCCCCACCAATGTTTTACCCAAAGAAAACAGGGCTATGCTCTACCCAGGAAGCCACTTGACAGCAGATTCCAGAACCTGCAAAACGGGGCAGCAAGTCCGCCCGTATGCAGCAGGGATCGCCTCCCACTGACGGAGCATCGGACAGAAATTTCACGTGGGTCCCACAGAGAGAGGGAGGCGCGTTGCGGGGATGGCCTGCCTGTTCCCCCGGCCCCGCTTGCCTGATAGCCCTTCCAGCCTCAGCCGCCACGCAGAGCTGCACCTTCCTGCGGACCGAGATGGGCTACCACAGCAACCGCCCCCCCACCCCGACAGGCCAGAGTGGATTCTTCCTCCCTTTGAGTGACAGGGGCTCTCTGAGGATTCCAGCAGCTGGGGTGGGGGTGGGGTGGGAATGGTGGGCAGGTGAGAGGGGAGTTTAGCCCCATCTCCCATAGTTCTGAGGAGGGCTGAGGCAGACGGGGTAACTGAGTCTGCACACCCCAACTGCACAGTGCCTACAGGGGCCCACAGCAGGGCTGCCACCTTCACTATCAAGGTGGGGGTGCGGGGCGAGACCAAGGCTATGGTCCCGCTGACACTAATGCCTGCTCTCCACCCCTTCCCGCCTCGTGCCCACTCTCCATCCCTTCCCGCCTCGCGCCTACTCTCCACCCCTTCCCCCCTCGCTGCCTGAATCCCCTGGTGAGGAACAAAGCCTTGCTGCTTTCTAAGTCCCAGCCTGAGCAGCTTCCTCCAGGACGCCCCTGTGGATTCACTGGGTGGGAGGTCATGCCCTTTCCTCTCTGGTCTGAGCACTTTCCAGGGTTCTGACCACCCAGGATTGTCACCACTTGTCCACCCATCCCCCTGTTCCTGCTTCCAGGCACGGATGTGGGGAGGTCCACTCTATGCCTCACTCTGGGCAGGGGCCAGGGGTGCTGAGACAGGCAAGGTCCCTGTCTTTGGGGGCATTGTGGTGGGGGTGAGCTCTTTTCCTTGGGGGCAGCATCCCACCAAACATGGTTCAGCTCTCAGTGGCTGGAGGTGAGGGTGGCCAGGAAGCTGCCCTCCAGAGGGAGAAAGCCGGAGATGCCTCTGAGCCCTGGAAAGGTGGGATGTGGCGAGGCCAGGGAGGGGCGTGGCCTTGAAGCTGCAGCTCTCCCCAGAGAGCAGGGCTCCAAACCGCCTCTCCTTGGCCTGAGCTCCAGCTGCTGGGGCACTTGTCACTCTCAGAACCAGCTTCTTCCTGCCTGCTGGGCTTTGGGAAACTCAGTACAGCCTCACAGAGATGGGCAGAAATGACCCACTGCTGTCAGACAGCCCCTTCTCTGCTGGCCTGTCCTGGTGGGCTCCACCTGCTGTGGTCAGTTTCAAATAAAACAGGATAGTGACATGTGTGTCCTGCCCAGACAGCACCTTGGCCTGGCCCGTGCTCGGACACCTGCTGTCTTGGCTGCCTCTGGGGTCCCAGGAGAACATGGCAGCCAAGACCCCTGGGTTCTAGAAGTTTCTGCTGCCAGCTAAGTGGCCCTCGTGGTGAGGAATCCTGAGTGGTGGAGCCTGGGTTATTAGGCCGGGGGTGGAGATCTGAGCACCCGGAGGCCAAGCCCTGGGGAGATACTCATCAGCTGTCCATCCTGGGCAGCCAGACAGACGAGGCAGCTTTTCATCCCCACCTGGAAAGGAGCCTCTGAAATGAGGAAGTCAGTTTGGAAGCCAGGAGGGCCCCTCGGTCCTGACTTCTTGGTTCATTGCTCAGATAACTGAGGAGTTAACCGAGCACTTGCTCCCTGGACTGCGTGTTTGTGATAACCTGGGAGCCAGACATCCCAGGGCCTTGGACTGGGCCCTGGAGGAGCCAGGGAACATCCGTTCCCCACGTGGCCTCTTACCTGAGGCCACAAGAACCCCGGCAGGAGCACGGAAGCCCTGGCATCTGGGGGAGCAGGGCCCGGCATTCCTTCCTCTCCTGCCTTGCAAGGGCCCTGCAACTCCCCGAAGAGAATCTGGTTGTGCTTGTTTCTCTGCAATGATAAGAAGTGAATAAACGACCAACTGAGGCTGGAATTTCATGATGCCAGATGTGCCTGTGTCCACGTGTGTGCGTGTGCACGTGTGCATGCATGTGTGCACATGGTGCTTGTGGGTACATCTATCTGTGTGTCCATATGTGTCTGTGCGTATTCATTTGTGTGCACGTGTATGTGTGTATTATGTTCACACACGTGCATACCTGCATGTGGGCATATGTGTGGACATGTGTCTCTGTGCATATCTATGTGTACACAAACACTTGTGTGTGTGTGTCTGTGCATGTGGGCCTATGTGTATGAGTTTTGTTTCTCTTCCCTCCATCTTTCATTCGAGCGCCAATGCTCAGAGCGTCCAGCTCCAGGTCACCAGGGTGAGGGGCGGAAATGCCAGTCAGCCAGGAACTCTATCCTGCGCTCTCTGGAGATCCCCAAGCAGACAGAGCAAATGGAAAACCTTACAGTGTCACACCAAGGGAAATCTGGCCAGCCTGGAGCAGAGATGGTCGCACGGTGTGTGCCCACAGCCCCCGTTGGGAGCTGGCCCTGCAATGGCAAAACGGCCTTCCCCTGCACCTGGCGCGTCTCCCCCGGCTCCCACCCCACAAAGGTTCTGAACACAAAATCATAATTCTTTGATGATGTCTTGGTGACCTGGTGTGGCCCCTACTCCAACCAGCAAGACCCCAGCTTTAGAAATCAAGCCCCTCCTAAGAACCCCGATGAGCCTGTTCTCCCAGAAAAGGGCGTGGCCACAGCCTCAGGAGCAGCAGTCGGATGCCCTTCATGCTGGAGGCAGCGGGGATGCTCAGAGCACTAAGGAAAAGAACGAGCCAGCTCTCAGAGGCTGTTCTCTCCTCTCTCCTGAATGAGAATTCACAGTGGGATACACAGATGCAAATGTACACAGACTCACACCAACACACACGTGCATGCATACACTCACACACACAGTCACACCAACACACACATGCATGCATATGCACACAGACTCACACCAACACACACGTGCATGCATGCACTCACACGTGCACACAGACGCCAACACACATGCAGACACTCACACGGTCACACCAACACACATGTGCATGCATGTGCACACACCCAGATCCACATCAACACACGTGCACACAGATTCACACCAACACACGTGCATGCATATGCACACACTCAGAGATTCAAACCAACACAGATGTATGCAAACACAGAGCTTCACACCAACACATGTGCATGCATACGCACACACACTCACACCATCAGTCACCAACACACACACATGCATGTGCACACACACAGACTCACACCAACACACGAGCATGCATGTGCTTACACATGCCGACTCACACCAACACGTGCTCATGCGTGTGCTTACAAATATGCACACACATTCATACACACCTCTCCAGACACACACATGCACATGTACACAAGCACAAAGCCACAGACATACACAAGTTCATACACAGATGCACATACACCTACACACAGACACCGACATACATATATACACACGTGTACACATGCACACATGAGATAAACACACTGATACATACCCATGTCCTCCCACCTGAATACAGGGGCTGGGCCTGGCAGACAGACCCCACACCCTCCCTCCCTTCCTCTTCACTGTTCTCAGGCATGGCTGCAGAGACAGGGATCCTGCACGTCAGGGTCAGTGATACTCCAGGCATGCTGTCAAGATGTCACAGACTCCTCTGTGGGGCTGCCTGACAGATCCACGTCTGACTTCAGGGAGGGGAGTTCACAGTAAGGAGGGTCTGAGGACCAGAGGGAGAGCAGGGCTGGGCCAGTCATGGAGACCCGTCCGAACTCCCCTAGCTTCAGTGCAGGAGCCCCCAGAGCATGGGGCACTTGGCCCCCAGACCCCTGTGAACCTGGGCAGAGGTGGCTGGGGTGCCTGGGGAGGTGCAGGCAGCTGGGCCCTGCGGGCTGTGGAGTCCTCCTTGCCCTTGCCAGGCCAGCACCTTCCACCAGGATGCCGGACAGAACGGGGAGGAAGGTTGGATTCTGAAAGCAGTAGATGTTTTTCTTAGGAAAGTTTATTTGCAGATTTATGTCCAAGGGTGTGTGTGTGTGTGTCTGTGTGTGTGTGTGTTTAACCTCAGCCAAAGCTTAGATTCCAGATATCTTCTGATGCTGTGTTTGAAGCCCTGTTTATTTGTTTGCATTGGCCAGTCGAAAGTTAAAAGAAATAAACTCTGCTCGCTTAGAATCCTGTTGAGCACGCTTTCGGACACGCGATGTGCTAATGCGACCGAGCTCAGGACAGGCTCTCTAAGGACGCCCCGAGGGGAGGAACTGTTCCGTGTCCTCCAGGGGCCTCCGCATCCTGCTATTTCCAGGCCGGCCCGGCCCTCAGTCAATACGTCCTTTCATTCACTTTCCCAAGCGGAAGGTTGTGAAAAGCCTCCTTCGAAGTGCCCTCCTTGGAGTGGGGACCCGGCTTCCCTTTGCCCCTGGACGCCAGCTCCCCAAACACACCTCCTCTCAGGCCTCAGCACAGAACACTGGGGCCGCGCAGGGCAGCTGGAATTTGTAAGCTGGGCTCCTTCCAGGCAGGGGTGGGGGCCTTGAAGTGAGTTCTCTCATGTGACCACCCTCCTGAAGCCACAGAGGGAAACCCAGTCTCCCTGCCACCTCGTCCTCCCTGGCTGTGCTGGCAGTTGGGACTCTGGCTCTGAGCCTGTGGGGTCATGTTTCTGCTGTTTGTACAGGCACGTTATGGGGACGGAAGCCTGGAGGCTTCCTCTGCGGAGGGTGTGGGCCATTGCTGATCCCAGTTGGCGACCTTAGAGGCCTGGTTTCCTCATCTGGAAAAGGGATTAGTAACACCTGCCATGCAGGGTGGTTGCTGGAGTGAATGGAGCTGAGTGAGAGTGAGCATTCGTCAGCTCGGTTCCCGGCGAGCACTCGGCAGTGACGATGGATGGCAGAGCTCAGATCCCTCGAGGAGAATGTGGGTGAACCTGGAGGTGGTGGAGGTCACAGGGGGTGGCTCAGTGCAGCAGAGCCCGGCGGTCTCTAGGAAGCCCTGGGTGGGGCAGGGCTCCTCCACTGGGCACAGGCATCTCCGCCACTGTAGGGGTCGAGGGCTTGTTCTGAGTCCTGCTTTCCTTTCCACAAAGGAGTTGCTGGCTGCCTGCAGGAACCTCAGAGACCCTGTGGGAACCAGAATTGGAGGGCCTGGTCCACAGCCATGCTTGACTTCAGAAATGGCCCTAGTGACATCTGGGCTCTGTTCAGAGAACAGGGGGCCAGGTTTCGGGCATACCCACTGCCCTCGCCATCTCCCCCGGCCTTTGTGCCCTTCCCGATGGAAATCCCCGACATGGCGGGACCCGTGGCAACCCCTCTGTGCAACCCAGCAATCCCCAGCAGTCCCCAGCTGGGTGGGGCCAGGCTGCCGTTCACCGTGTGGAGGCTTCCATTCCTGCTCTGTCTTCCTTCTTTCCTGAAGGCTCATGACCTGCTACACGCTTGTCCTCAGGGCTTGGGTGATTCTGTGAGCCTGTCTGTTTGACGGCTGAGGAAGTGGCTGCCTGGGGAATCACAGGCTCTGCCCTGGCTCGCGCTGCTGGCAAATAAACCCTGGGCCAGGTCGCTGGACTTCATGTGTGTTACGCCGTTTTGCATTACTGCAAAGAAACACCTGGGGCTGGGTAATTTATAAAGAAAAGCGGTTTCCTCGGCTCATGGTTCCACAGGCTGTATAGGCATGGCACCAGCATCGGCTCGGCTTCTGGGGAGGCCGCAGGGAGCTTTTACTCATGCAGAAGGGCAGGGGAGCCAGTGTGTGACATGGGACAGAGGGGGCAAGAGAGACAGAGAGGCTGGGGAGGTCCTAGACTCTTTTAAACCAGATCTCGCATGGACTAACGGAGGGAGGAGTCACTCATCACCAAGGCGTCGGAGCCAAGCCATCCATGAGGACCCACCCCCTCTGATGCAATTGCCTCCTGCCAGGTTCCACCTCCAACATTGGGCATCACACTTCGACATGAGATCTGGGGGGACACACATCCAAACCCCATCACCACATCTGAGACCTTAGCCTTGATGGCTCTTGGCCAAGAGAAGGTTCTAGATGCCTTTGGAGGAAGGCGTTTGGAGGAGAGGCCTCTGTGCTTGTCAAAGGGGCAGGGCTTTCCTCCCACACCAGCCGCTGTAGGTCTGGAGCCCCATTTCCTGTGTCCACACACGAGCTGGAAAGCTAGGCACGTTCTGGAGTCTGGTTTCCAGAGTCTCTGTGTCAGCTGCAGCCTCAAGATCCTGACATCCTGCAGCCAGGCCAAAGCGCCCGCCTGCTGAGCCTCCCCACTGTGGGAAGCAGCCCCTTCTCCAGCACACAAGGCCCTGGGCTTTCTGAGCCAGACCTCTGCCATGCTAAGGGGGTCTCTGGTGCTCCTGGCTCCACTGCTCCAGCCTCTAGCACTCCCCACGAGGGTCTCCCTGTGTCTGGTGCAGTGGGACAGGCGCTTACCACTCCAGGATACCTCACTCTCCTCCCCACCGCCCTGCTGCCTGCACTCCGCAACGGTAAGCTGAGGATGGAAACCACGTGAGCCGCAGCCCCACATCTAGATCTAGACCCAAGAGAGCTGAAGCCACATCAAACAAAAACGTCAACACTCAGGTTCCAGCAGCACTGCCCAAAATCGCCAAAAGGGAGAAAGAAACTGTGTCCACCAGCAGAGGAGTGGATGGACACCACGTGCCCTGTCCCTGCCATGGAACATCAGCCACGAAAAGGAGTGAGGCACTGGCCCACACGACCGTGAGGAAGAGCCTCCAACACAGACATATGCCCAGTGAGAAGCCAGGAGCCAGAGGACGCAGATCACAGAATTCCATGGAGGGGACAAACCCAGACGGGACAGGGATGGCGCGGGGTTGCCAGGGCCTGGGGGACGGGTGGTGGATACTGAGGTCTGCTGGGCACAGTTTCTCCGGGGCTGCCGAAAACCTTTCGGAAGTAGGCAGAGGCGGTGTTTGCACATGACTGCGGATGTGCCAAATGTCACCCAATTACACACCTTAAAATGGTTAAACTTAGAAATTTATGTTACACGTATTTTGCCACACACACACAAAAAAAATCAACCCTTGAAAGTTAAGACTGATCTAGAGTGGAAAAAAACCCACAAAGTCCCCGACAACAAAATAAACGAAACCGAGGGAGGCCTTGGCCCTGCCCCCACCGCGCCCTAGCGGCCTCGCGGCCGCCCCCACACCAGCCCCCACTGCGCCCTAGTGGCCCCACGGCTGCCCCCACCCCGAGCCCCCACTGCGCCCTAGTGGCCCCACGGCTGCCCCCACCCCAGCCCCCACCGCCCTAGTGGCCCCACGGCCGCCCCCACCCCAGCCCCCACCGCCCAGCATTAGAGGCCTGGGGATTACAGGCCTAATCCAGCTCCCGCTGTAACAACAGGGCTGCCTAATTGAAACGTATGAGAAACAATTAATAGATGATTTTCTCGAGCGTGAGTACACAGTGCGAGGTGGAATCTCATTACCGCTTCCCAGGGCACGCACCCCAAAATCAGGCCGGCCAGGAAAAAGGCGAGAGCATAGTCAGGAGAGTGGGAAACGCTGGAGCCTAAAAAGGGGGCCAAAGGCCACGGCGGAAGGGTCCGGGGCTGGACAGAGCCAGGGGCCCATGGGTGCTCCGGAGCAGAAGCCCTGGTAGGGTGGCACCTCCAAGCCTGTCCCCTGTCCAGGAATGTCCACCCACGCCCAGGGCCAGGATCTATGTTTTAGGGCCATGATAGGGCCCTAAACAGTGACCCTGCTGGTCATAGCAGTGACCCTCCGTCATCCAGAGAGGTCGAGAAGTCTGTGTCATGAGCCTGGAGCCCCTGAGGCCTCCCGGGACTGTGTGCACAGCTGGCCGCAGAGCGGGCCGGATCACAGCTACAGCCATTCCACCCGAGGTGGGAGCCTGCTGACAAGGGGGTGCTCAGCCCACAGCCGAGCCATGGTGATCCCAGGACGGGGGAGCCCAGGAGTGCCGGGCCGGTGCCAGGCAATGGGGAAGAAGCCTGTTCCCTGCCCATTCTCACAGACTGGGCTGTCAGCGGCCCTGGGCACCAGGGTTCCTCTGGGCAGTGAATTAGAGGATTTGGACAAATAGGTTTCCTCTCTGGGATGTTGTTCCTTAAAGAACAAGGCTCAGAGCTGCCCCTCCCAGCAGCCCCTCCAATGCGTGTCCCTTTACGGTACTCAGCCCAGAAGTGAAGCCTGGGCTATTCACTCAGCTATGTGTCTGTTCACTCACTCATTCATTCAACAAATGTGCTTTGAACCCCTCTGTGCGTAGGGTCTCGATCTGAGGGACTCCCTGGTGGGCCGTGTTCTCTGTGGAGGGGGCGTGCCAGTTCATGCATGAACTTGGGGATAGAGGCGGTTGCTAGGACTGCCCCCACCTTCAAGTGTGCCCACCTTTCTCCACTCCAGGCAGCTCCCGGGATGCGGCCCCTCAGGCTGGCAGGGGGAAGGGGCAGTGGAGAAGCTGTGCCGTTTCCCCCCTGCAATCCACAGGAGACCAAAGCCCACCCAGGTGCCAGGGTCGTGGAGGCCAGGGCAGGGGAAGACCCCTCCCAGGCTGAAAGGCAGGGCAGCTTGCAGGGCTGAGTCGGCTGGCGGCCCCTCCCTTGGCCCCTGGAGCTGGGGTGGGTGGTGGGGCCTGTCAGTGTGGGGTTCAGTGGGGCCTTATCAGATGGAATCGGCTGCCGTTCTCTGCATTCAGGCCTACTTCCTGCAAGCTGAAAGCCAGGCCCTTATCTCCTCACCCCCTGACCCTGCAGGCATGCCCCAGGCAGCTCCGATTTCTGCCCCAGAGCAGCAGGTGAGAAAGTCTCCGGCTGGGAGCAGAGAGAAGAGGGCACTGAGGGCAGCCGAGGCCTGTGTGAGCCAGGAGCACCTCCGCTTGGGCCAGAGATCTGAGGGTCTCGGGGTCTGACTCTCCCTCGCTTAGGAGACTCTGTCTTGATGACTGCCAGAGGTTCTCAAAAACCCGACCTCCCCGACAACCCGACCCCCCACAACCCAACTTCCCCACAACCCGACCTCCCCAAAACCCGACCTCCCCAAAACCCGACCTCCCCAAAACCCAACCTCCCCAAAAACGACCTCCCCAAAAATGACCTCCCCAAAAATGACCTTCCCCAAACCCGACTCCCCCACAACCCAACCTCCCCAAAACCCGACCTTCCCAAAACCCAACCTCCCCAAACCCGACCTCCCCAAAACCCAACCTCCCCAAAACCCGACCTCCCCAAAACCCGAGCTCCCCACAACCCGACCTCCCCAAAACCCAACCTCCCCAAAAACGACCTCCCCAAAAATGACCTCCCCAAAAATGACCTTCCCAAAACCCGACTCCCCCACAACCCAACCTCCCCAAAACCCGACCTCCCCAAAACCCGACCTCCCCAAAACCCGACCTCCCCAAAACCCAACCTCCCCAAAAACGACCTCCCCAAAAATGACCTCCCCAAAAATGACCTTCCCAAAACCCGACTCCCCCACAACCCAACCTCCCCAAAACCCGACCTTCCCAAAACCCAACCTCCCCAAACCCGACCTCCCCAAAACCCAACCTCCCCAAAACCCGACCTCCCCAAAACCCGAGCTCCCCACAACCCGACCTCCCCAAAAATGACCTCCCCAAAACCCGACCTCCCCACAACCCGACCTCCCCAAAACATGACCTCCCCAAAAACGACCTCCCCAAAATGACCTCCCCACAATCTGACCTCCCCACAACCCGACCTCCCCCAAAATGACCTCCCCAAAACCCGACCTCCCCCAAAACGACCTCCCCCAAACCTGACCTCCCCAAAACCCAACCACCCCACAACCCGACCTCCCCAAAACCCGACCTCCCCAAAACCCAACCTCCCTGACAATTTAACCTCCTGGACAACAGCTCTGTGCTGTTGGTTTTCTGCCATTGGACCAGCAAGTGGGTCCTGAGGCTGTGGGGCGGGTGTGACTTGCGATTTGAGGTGGGGGGACTAGGGTGTGTGGAGATCCCAGGATTAGGAACATGGCCCCTGCTGGGGTGGTGGCCGAGGGCAGGAGGCAGTGACCAGGCAGCCCCGATGGCTGAGCGGGGATGTAGTGGGGGCACCTCAGAACGAGGGTAGAGAGGACGAAGAGCAGAGGAGAACGGGCGCTGTGTGAGGCCTCTGCTCTCTGCTCAGGGCTGCTGTCACTGGCACTCTTTTGTCCCTGAAGTCTTATAAGGCCATCAGAGAAGCCTTGAGGAGATGCCTTGCTAATTCAGAAACAAAAAAAAAAAAAAAAAAAAAAAAAAAAGGATGAAGACTTAGACAAGGAAAGCATCTCCAGTTTCCAATTTCAGTTCTCAAGAGTCTGGGGCCGTCTGCTCTGCCTGCCAGCCAGGGCCTCCCTACTGAGCTCTCAGAAGTATATGGGGTCTGTGGCCCACCCAACCTGGTTCCCCGCCCTGTATTTAAGTCTGCAGACCTCTGGCTTTGCTGCTCGGCTCTGGCCAGGCGAGAGTTAAATGCTGCCATTTGATTTGACAAGTCCAAGGTGAAGTGGGTGACTGGAGTCTCAAAGGCATCCTTAACCCCTCTCGGCAGAGGGCTCTGCTGCTGTTCTCCGGGCAGACTCTGCCATCATCACCTGTGATAGCAATCAGAGCCTGGGCAGAGCCCTGCATTCCTAAAGGGACAGTGATCTCCAAGCCTCCTTCCAGGGACATCTGTCCTTTCCCCTGACCTGTCTCCTGGGTGCACTTCATCCCAGCGGGCGGGACTCAGCTTAGCCCCACACAAGCCTAACTGTGGGTGCCTGTGGTGAGGCAGGGGCTGTGTGGGAGCCCTGAAAGCTGATGGGAAACCGTAACCAGCAGGTGGCAGCGGGGGCCTCTCCCAGGCGTGCCCCTCTCTCCAGAATCTGCGTGGCCTGGGGTGCCCCCTGCCCACTACCCTGTGAATGTTTTCTTAGCACAGCCAGAATAACCCTCAACCCATTGGGCTGGGCAGGTGGAAGAGAGGGGGGTGGTGCAAAGGCTTGCCCTGGGCTGGAGGTGGGGGCAGGGGGTGGTGTGAAGGCTCGCCCTGGGCTGGAGGGGGTGGTGTGAAGGCTCACCCTGGGCTGGAGGCGGTGGTGTGAAGGCTCGCCCTGGGCTGGAGGCGGTGGTGTGAAGGCTTGCCCTGGGCTGGAGGGGGTGGTGTGAAGGCTCGCCCTGGGCTGGAGGGGGGTGGTGTGAAGGCTCGCCCTGGGCTGGAGGGGGGTGGTGTGAAGGCTCGCCCTGGGCTGGAGGGGGGTGGTGTGAAGGCTCACCCTGGGCTGGAGGGGGGTGGTGTGAAGGCTCGCCCTGGGCTGCAGGGGGGTGGTGTGAAGGCTCGCCCTGGGCTGGAGGGGGGTGGTGTGAAGGCTCGCCCTGGGCTGGAGGTGGGTGGTGTGAAGGCTCGCCCTGGGCTGGAGGGGGGTGGTGTGAAGGCTCGCCCTGGGCTGGAGGGGGGTGGTGTGAAGGCTCGCCCTGGGCTGGAGCGGGTGGTGGTGTGAAGGCTCGCCCTGGGCTGGAGCGGGTGGTGGTGTGAAGGCTCGCCCTGGGCTGGAGGGGGTTGGTGTGAAGGCTCATCCTGGGCTGGAGGGGGTGGTGTGAAGGCTCGCCCTGGGCTGGAGGCGGTGGTGTGAACGCTCGCCCTGGGCTGGAGGCGGTGGTGTGAAGGCTCGCCCTGGGCTGGAGGGGGGTGGTGTGAAGGCTCACCCTGGGCTAGAGGGGGTGGTGTGAAGGCTCGCCCTGGGCTGGTGGGGGGTGGTGTGAAGGCTCGCCCTGGGCTGGAGGCGGTGGTGTGAAGGCTCACCCTGGGCTAGAGGGGGTGGTGTGAAGGCTCGCCCTGGGCTGGAGGGGGTGGTGTGAAGGCTCGCCCTGGGCTGGAGGGGGGTGGTGTGAAGGCTCACCCTGGGCTGGAAGGGGTGGTGTGAAGGCTCGCCCTGGGCTGGAGGGGGTGGTGTGAAGGCTCGCCCTGGGCTGGAGGGGGTGGTGTGAAGGCTCGCCCTGGGCTGGAGGGGGTGGTGTGAAGGCTCGCCCTGGGCTGGAGGGGGGTGGTGTGAAGGCTCACCCTGGGCTGGAAGGGGTGGTGTGAAGGCTCGCCCTGGGCTGGAGGGGGTGGTGTGAAGGCTCGCCCTGGGCTGGAGCGGGTGGTGGTGTGAAGGCTCGCCCTGGGCTGGAGCGGGTGGTGGTGTGAAGGCTCGCCCTGGGCTGGAGGGGGTTGGTGTGAAGGCTCATCCTGGGCTGGAGGGGGTGTTGTGAAGGCTCGCCCTGGGCTGGAGGGGGGTGGTGTGAAGGCTCGCCCTGGGCTGGAGGGGGTGGTGGTGTGAAGGCTCGCCCTGGGCTGGAGGGGGTGGTGTGAAGGCTCACCCTGGGCTGCAGGGCTCTGGCACCTGCTGGCATCTGCAGGGCCACCTCCTTGTGAGCCCACAGTGCCTTCCTCCGCCTGGTTCTCCTGTTATGCTGATAAGGTCAGGAGGGCTCCAGAGAGTGTGCCCCACAGTCCCCCTGTTAAGTCACTAAGTGTTGCTGCGAAGCCTCTGCCCCCGACAGCCCAGTTTGGGCCTCCGCCTCTGGCTCTCTGTTTGGGGATCTTATTAATCCCATTTCTGCAAAACAAGACAGTGAGACACAGTGGGGCAGGGGCTAGGTGGGGGGCAAAACCAGATGAGAGACACAGTGGGGCAGGGTGGGGGGGTGAAACCAGACAGAGAGACACAGTGGGGCAGGGGCGGGGTGGGGTGGGGGGTGATACCGGACAGCGAGACACAGTGGGGCTGGGGTGGGGAGGTGGGTTGGAGGGGTCCTACTCGGATGCTTGACCTCTCATATGAAGAAGTGAGAAGAAAGGCCCCCAACCCCCCAACTCCCAGCATGTCTGCCTCCTGCCCTAACACCATCTGGAACGCCACCACGAACGCCACCATGAATGCCACCATACCCTCTGGGCAGCCATGCCTGGCCCAAGGCTGCTGGCCAGTACAGCTTCCCACCTACACCTGCTGGGACAGGATTTGGTTGGTGCCTTTCCTGGGCAGTCTGGGAGGCCCTGGGTGGGGGGGCAGAGCTGGTGAGTGGAGGAGGGGTGGAGGGGCCACAGTTTTCCTAAGATTGGCCCAGGAGGGAGGCACCTTTCCTTGACAGGGAGAAAGAGTCTGGCTGGGCTCGGTTTCCTTTGTCCTGGGAAGGGCTCCCTGCCTGCCAGTATTGGTGCCCCCAGGGCAGGCTCCTGTGGATTCTGGGTTTCACATCTCACTGAATCTGAACAGGGTGCCCGGGGCTTGGGCATTCGGTTGTGTCTCATCTTTTATGGAAAGAAATGGAGACACAGAGGGTCAGAAAATGGGCCCAAACCCAATCCCCCACCTGGCTGCAGGGTCCTTGTGTGAGCTGCGTGAGCTGCTCCGTGTGCCCGAGCCAAGTCTCTGGGGTCCTCGGGGGTCTCCTTCCTGGGTCTGATACAATAGACTCCTGGCCTGAAAGCCTCTGTTGAGGCCTCTGTTCTCGGGGACACAGCTGTGCCTTCAGACAGGAGCTGAATCCACCACAGCAGCCACAGACGGCAGCACAGGGCCTGGCACCCTTTGAACCCACAGGGTCCCCACCTGGTTCCAAATTGCCTTCCTAAGAGCCCCGGCTGCCAGGGGAGTGACGAAAGCTCCAGGAATGCCAC
Organism: Saguinus oedipus; assembly: GCA_031835075.1. Taxonomy (NCBI): domain Eukaryota; kingdom Metazoa; phylum Chordata; class Mammalia; order Primates; family Cebidae; genus Saguinus; species Saguinus oedipus. The sequence goes on along the minus strand of CM063175.1, from coordinate 40,988,167 downwards.
TAGCCCTTCCCCAGGAAGGCTGACTGGAGCAGCGCTATGTCATCAAAGCCCCTGGCCCACGACCAAGGAGATAGCTCGGGTTGTAACCGTGGACTACTGGGCAGAGGCAGAGCAGCTGTGAGCACCCCCAGCTGCACCCGACGGCTCCTCCTCATGACAGAAGCTGTGAGCACCCCCAGCTGCATCCGACGGCTCCTCCTCATGACAGAAGCTGTGAGCATCCCCCTCTGCATCCAACGGCTCCTCATGACAGGAGCTGTGAACTCCCCCAGCTGCACCCGACATCTCCTCATGACAGAAGCTGTGAGCACCCCCAGCTGCACCCGACGGCTCCTCACGACAGATGTGAGTACCTCCAGCTGCACCCAATGGCTCCTCTCGACAGAAGCTGTGAGCGCCCCCAGCTGCACCCGACGGCTCCTACTGACAGAAACTGTGAGCACCCCCAGCTGCACCCGATGGCTCCTACTGACAGAAGCTGTGAGCTCCCCCCACTGCACCCGATGGCTCCTCCTCATGACAGAAGCTGTGAGCACCCCCAGCTGCACCCAACGGCTCCTATTGACAGAAGCTGTGAGCTCCCCACACTGCACCCGACAGCTCCTCACAACAGAAGCTGTGAGCGCCCCCAGCTGCACCCGACGGCTCCTACTGACAGAAGCTGTGAGCTCCCCCCACTGCACCCGACGGCTCCTCCTCATGACAGAAGCTGTGAGCACCCCCAGCTGCACCCAACGGCTTCTCCTCATAACAGAAGCTGTGAGCACCCCCAGCTGCACCCAACAGCTCCTATTGACAGAAGCTGTGAGCGCCCCCAGCTGCACCCGACGGCTCCTCCTCATGACAGAAGCTGTGAGCACCCCCAGCTGCACCCGACGGCTCCTCCTCATGACAGAAGCTGTGAGCACCCCCAGCTGCACCCGACGGCTCCTCCTCATGACAGAAGCTGTGAGCACCCCCAGCTGCACCCGACGGCTCCTCCTCATGACAGAAGCTGTGAGCACCCCCAGCTGCATCCGACGGCTCCTCCTCATGACAGAAGCTGTGAGCACCCCCCTCTGCACCCAACGGCTCCTCATGACAGGAGCTGTGAACTCCCCCAGCTGCACCCGACGTCTCCTCACGACAGAAGCTGTGAGCTCCCCCCGCTGCACCCGACGGTTCCTACTGACAGAAGCTGTGAGCTCCCCCCACTGCACCCGACGGCTCCTCCTCATGACAGAAGCTGTGAGCACCCCCAGCTGCACCCGACGTCTCCTCACGACAGAAGCTGTGAGCACCCCCAGCTGCACCCGACGGCTCCCCATGACAGAATGATCTGACCGCAAATGTCAGTAGTTTCAAGGTTGAGAAACCCAGCTAGGGAACAGCTCTCAGGCACCACAGCTGGGTGTGTGGACAGGGCTGCAGTGCTCTGGACAGGGGGCATCTTGGAGGTTCTCACAGACCTGGCTGGTTCCCCACTCAGCCCGGAAGGGGCCTCACCTCTGGGACCCCAATGCTCAGCACACCCAGCTTCCCAGAGGCTCCAGCCCCAGACTCTCAGGGCCTCCCTCCTGCAGGGGATTCCTGTCTGCAGAGACTCCTGCTCCTTTTCCCAAGGAGCCTCCTTGGAAACCCAGCAGTTTCCAACTTGTTTTCTTGCGTGAACTTGTATTTCTGTGCTGTGGGTGAAATTACACACTCTGGACTGCTGACCCCATCTGTGGAATGAGGGTGACAGTGGCCTTGCCTTCCCAGGGCACTGCCAGCACCGGCCAGTGCTGGGGGGCAGGCGAGGGGCCTCCTGGGAGGTCTGCCAAGATGTGGGGTTCCCTTCTGAGGCTCTGGGACCCCCACAGCAGGTTACTATAAATCTCTTGGGGTCTCCCCTGTAGGTGGGTGGGGGCCAAGTGTGGTGGTGGTGATTTGAGGGGGCCTTTGCATCTCCTCTGGCACCTGAGAACCCTCCCGCCGTGCCATCCCTGCCACCGTGACCTCTGCCTCCAAGAAGAGGCTCAGCTTCTCACCCAGCTGTCGTAGGCGGCAGCCGTGTGCAGCGGCTGATACGCTCTGCATCAGTAACCGGATCAGCGCTGGGGTCAGATAACTCCCGGCTGGGCAACAGAATCCCTTCCCGGGGCCACCGCCGCTGTGGGTCCCACCGTGGGATGAGCGTTGAAAGATGACTCCCTCAGGCGGGTGGGTCTGGGAAGGGCGGGGCAGGGGCTGAGGGGCCAGAGGACCGGCTGTCCCCATCTGAGGGAGGCAGAGCGGGCAGGACCCCGAGCGCCGCTGCCCCGCAGAGCTCCAGGCTGCTCCTCGGAAACGGCCTCTCCAGCCGGCCTGTGGCGCCATCTCCTCCAGCAAAGACCTCACAGGCGGAGTCCTACGTGGGGCGGCCACACCTGCATCCCGGCTGTTTTGTCCCTGAAGTCTTAGAAGACCACCCGAGAAGGATTGAACAGATGCCTTGCCAAGTGACAATTCAGAATAAAAAAAGACTCAGTCTTAGGCACAAAAACTATTTCTCATTTCCAGTTTCAGTTTTGAAGAGTCTGGGGCCTTCTCGCCTTCCTGCTGGCCAGGGCTACCACTGTGCCAACAGAGGTGTTTGGGGTCTGAGGCCCACCCAGCCCCGCTCCAGGCCCTGCCTGTGGGCTCCTCCCAGGGAAGGGTGTCTGCGGGGCCCTCATAGCCTGGCGGGGCCTGAAAGCTGACTCCTGTGGAGGGATTTTCTCTCCGAGACAGAGGAGACATTGTACCCAGCGAGGCTGAACATCACCTTTTCTGCTCCCATCTCTGAGACAAAGCAGCCTCCCCTGCTGTCAGCCCACGCGGCGGCTGGTGGGGGGCTTGGGAATCAGCACACTCCAGAGACACAACTGCCAGAGACCTGAAAGCCACTGCCTGTGGTGGCCGCTGCTTCGAGGTTCCTGAAAGCCACTGCCTGTGGTGGCCGCTGCTTCGAGGTTCCTTCCTCCAGACCGAGGCCCTGTTTCCCACTCCTCTAATCTGCCCTCGGGGAGGTGGCACACTCATAAAGATGGGGCACAGGGCTGGGTGGGGTGGTGGTCCTGAGGTGCTGAAGGGGAGGGGATGGGTCACCTCTGCCATCACCCGTGGTTGACCTCCAGGCCAGGTCAGATTCCAGGGCCAGGTCCCACCACATCTGCCATCCTCAAACACAAGCCCTTCTCTAGGGCAAAAATTCATACACTCCCGGAACCTAAAAGGTGACCTTATCTGCAAATAGCATTTTGCAGATGAAATTAATCAATATGAGGTCATACGGGATCAGGATGGGCTCTGAACAAGGAAGGAGGGTGTCTTTCTAAGAAGACATACAGGGAGGTGCTCACTTGGACGGAGGCAGGATGGAGGTGATGTGCCTAGAAGTCAAGGATCGCCACGGAGGGCCACGGAGGGCCAGCAACACCACACCTGGAGAGGCCGGGGACAGTCTCCCTCAGAGTCTCAGAAGGAGCCAACCCTGACCTCCCCCGGATCTCAGGCTTCCGGTCTCTAGAATCATGAGAACACAGCATGTGGTTTGAAGCCGCCGAGTTTACGGTGCTTTGTTACAGCAGCTCCAGGAAATGAAGATGGTCCCTGAGAGCTGCTCCGGGCATGCCTGCTGGGAAACCCATCTGGCAGGTGGTCAGGTGGGACCATCCAGTGGGACTGCTGTGCGCCTCTACTCTGGGCGGCATGGCCAGCCTCAGCCTCTGCCACGGGGACTCCGCCCTCTACCAGGAAGGGCATCCCTGCCTTCATCTCGCAGGGAGAGCTGATGCTCAGGGCTGAGCTGGCTGCCTGCAGCTGTGCCTACTCCGAGGCTGGCTAATAACTCCTGGGGCCCGGCCACCTACCCCAGCTGAGCAGCTTACCCAAGTCACTCCTCTCTGCCAGGCTACCTATTAGAAGAGGGGCTGCAGCTCACAGGCATGAGAGAGTTCCTTGGGGACACTCTCTATGTCTCTTAGGGAGGCTCTTGGGGTTTGGGGGTCACCCCTCCAAGGGACACATTTTCAGTAATTAAACAGAAGAGGAAGCAGGGCCTGGAAGGGCTGAGGCTGCTCTGGGCTGGGGAGGGGGTTGGGGAAGTGCAGAGGCCACATGAAGGGGCCAGAAACTGCCCTCCCTATGTGACCACTTGAGGCGACCTCAAGTGCAACCTCCCCCGGGACATCAGCGTTTTCTTCAGCACCACCCAGGGTCGTCCGTTAGCCTGGACCCTCAGGGACGCTGGCCCAGGGCAGGGTTCTGTGTCACGCCAGCATGAAGGGGGTCAGATGTGCTGCCCACAACAGGCTGATTCCCATGGCCGACCTGCTCACTTGCAGAGTTTGAGAACCCGGGGCGGGCAGGCAGGGTGATGACGGAATCAGGGGAACAGCTGTGCTTCAGATCGTAACCGCAATGGAGCCAGAGCCCACCTGCGCCGGCAGGATCATGCCAGAACCTCAGTGCTTGGGTGGAGGCCACGTGCCTGGTTCAGAGGCTGGTGTCCCGGGAGGGTACCAGGTTGCTCAGCTGTTCAGACGTCACAGGGGAGCCTGTTGGCTTCCATCCCAGGGGATGAGGCTTCACATCAGGTAGAGTCTTGGCTGGGAACGAAGGGATGAGTGAGCGAGCAGTGGACCTGTGGACCCTGTGCCCAGCCAGCAGCATTGCGGGGCATGCGGATTGTCTGGGAAGGAAGGAAGTCTTTGAGAGCATCTGTCTCGATGGCCAGGACTGGCAGGCGGGGCAGGGTGGCAAAGGCGGCCTCAGAGAGGAGGAGAGTGAGCTCGGCAGGTTGTGGGAGCCCCTCCTCCTGGCTCCTGGTTCCCCAGGCCCTGCTGTGACAGTCCTGCCCTGCGCCCACTTTGTGGAGCGGCTGGGGAGAGACAGCGACTCCGGAGGCCCGTGTCCCCTTTCGTCTGCATCGAGGCTACAGCAGGACTCACTTCTCTGGCTGGCAGGAGTGTCCAGGAGGGGCTGGCCCCGCTGCTGGCAGATCTTCCTCCAATCCCAGATGGAGGGAGGGTGGCAGTCCCCACCCCAGCAAGCCCTTTCTTTCCTTTTCCCAAGATGAAGCTTCTCCTGGTGTCTCAGGAGCACCCCCTCCACCAGCCCCGTTCGCCGCTGCAATGTTGGAGTGAGGAGGCGTGAACCGCGCAGGGCCGGGGAGCCCTCGGAGGCTCCTGAAGCCGAACAGGCCTCTTTGACATCATTACATAAGCCGCTTCATCGTCCGCCACGGCCAGAAGTTGTAAATACTTGGGGAAAAGCCCTCTTTGTTACGAGGTTCTGGGACATGGGGCCTTACATCTTTTACTGCTCGGCGTTAAAGGAAGTCGGGCCTGCGGGAAAGCGTGGCTGCTCCCGGCACCGGCCCCACCCTGGATGGTGCTTTTTATGAAACTGCACACGTGGGTTTTCAGGCCCGATGGCGGGAGCTGGGGGTTTCCTGGCCTGGGACCCAGCAGGCACTGGCAGCGGCTGGCGGAGCCCCTGCCCCTCACGGACTTCCTCCCGCTCCGTGTCTCCCCGGCCTCCCTGGGCCTTCCAGGACAGCAGTCCGCCCCTGCTGTGGGAGGAAGACGCTCTCCTGAGCCGGGGCCACTCAGCTTCTGTGGGCGCCTGGAGCAGCTTCCGCTCACCACTTCTGGTGCTGCGCCGAGGTGAGACTGCACACGCCGCCCGCCTCACGTGGTACAGGCTGAGTGCTCTCGTGTTTGTCCAAGCTGTTCCAAGCCCAGGAGGTCGGACTCTCACCATCATCTTGGTGATGGCCACACCGCGTCCTGCCCCACCTCGTGGTTGCCCCCCCATACCATTGAGACCCCAGGGTAGGGTGGGGTGGATCCTGCCATTCTCAAGGGCTAAGTCCTGAGACCTGTTTGAAATCCCAAGTTTGAAAGGTGGCAATGGCGCGAGGCTTCCCACACCAAGCACACACAGTACATTAAGGACAGGCGCACGGCAACACGAAACGGGCTACTCTGTGCCAGGGCGTCGCGGAAGCCAGAGTACCCGCTGAGCACAGACCAGACAGCCGGTGGCTACCCAGGACCAAAAGGACTCACCCTAACGTGCTGGGTACAGGGCCTTGAGTGTGAACAGGGCGTGATAAGAGGCCTGATCACAGGAGCCCCAGTCCGCGAACCACAGCCAGAAGGTAGGAAGGGGAGAAGGCCATGAACCCTGCTTAAAAGAAGATGCCACTGCCCTCCCTGTTCCCATCCTGGGACATGGACAGGGCAGCACGTCCTGAGCACTGAGGAGGTTCTGACGGCAGAGGCCTGGCACTGGCCTGCACCACACTGGGTGCCCCAGGTCTGGGAGGAGGCTGGACACGCAGGAAGGACACCCCAGAGACAGCGGTGGCTTCTCTACCACTGGCCTCAGAGTGTGGGTGGCAGGGTTCCTGGGTTCCAGGAGAGTGAGGGTCTCGCTGTTGCTTCCCGAGGAACAGGGGCTAGAACGGAGGGGCCCACGAGGCTCAATGGTTTTTAAATTCTGCTTTTACAGGGAGCGTGAGATTTATAGGCTCTGGAGGGAAAGAGAATGATGTAACTTGAGTCAATCCACAGCCCATGTATTCCGTTTATTCTGGGCCTGTTTCCCTCGCTCTGAGCGCTGAGGCCACTGCTGTACACACGGCCTTGACAGAAAACCACTCACCACCCACACACACGCGCACGCCCACACCCACACCCACACACAGATGCATGCCTACACACCCCCACGCACGTGCACGCCCACACCCACGCACACAAGTGCACCCACACACGTGCACGCCCACACCCACGCACATGCACACACCCACACCCACGCACACACTGTGCACCCCCACACATGCACGCCCACACCCACACACACACGTACACCCACATACGTGCATACCCACACACGTGCATGCCCACACATGCAGTGTGCACCCACACTGTGTGCACCCACACATGCACCCACATGCATGCCCACACCCATGCACACATTGTGCACATCATACACAATCACACACATATGCGCAACCTCACACATGTGCACCCCCCACAAACACATGTGACCTCCACTCACACACATCTGCACTCACACAAAAATGTACACACACACATGCACCCCCACACAAATATACACTCACGTACATGCATGCACACACACGTGTACCCTTCACACACGTGCCCTCCACAAACACATCTATGCACCCACACACAAATGCACACACACACAGACCCACACACAAATGCACACACACACACACATGTCTACTGCCACACTCACATATGCATATTCACATGCATATTTACTCCATCTTGGGCACCCGCACTCACACATGCTCCCCCCAGCAGCCCGCCCGGGGTTAAAGCATCTCTGAGGAGCCTTCACACACAGCTCAGACTCCCCTCTCCTTCCTCTTTGTGAAAACCCCCGGTGCTGCACAGAGGACACCCACGCAGCTCCCATGGTAAGTGATGGGGGCAAACCGCAGCGTCCAGCCCTGCCCCTTGCAGAGGACCCAGTCAGGCCCCCTGAGGAAGGGCACGTGTTCATCTCCTCTGAGTGTTTGGTGCAGCCGTGTGCCTGGCTCGGGGCTGGAGCAGGCGGGCAGGGAGGACGTGCCAGCCCCGTCCCTCAAAACCACCATCCTCCTCAGGACCTGACCTAGCCAGGCTCTTCTCAGAGGACTTGGCCAGAGCCCCAGCCGAGCAGGTGTAGCTCGGAAGCTCTTCCTGTCACAGCAGCAGCCAGGGCGTGTGAACTGGGAGCTGGGGTGTGTGAGCAGGGCCTCTGAGTCACCTCTGCATGGAGATCGATGGGGATCAAAGAACTGGCCTTATCTCAGGAGGACCTTTTTGTGGTGCCACGGGGTTCAGCAGGAAGGTACTAGGTTTTCCAACAGCGTGGGAGTTTTCTTTAAACAGGCAGGTCCACATTATCAATCCCTCCTCTCTGACCCGCTCTGTGTCAGGGGGACAGACGCAGACTTTGTGCCCCGAGATGACAGTAACAGTGACTGGGTCACCTGGAAAATGATCTGTTCTCCAAGAACCTGGTGCTGGCCAGTACACAGACCCTTCACCCACCTGCTGCCTGTGACTGCGCCTGGGAGCCAGCCCCGTGCATGCAGCCTTTGCGGAGACCAAGCCCCACATTTGCACTCACAGCCCCGCCCCCACGTGCACACCAGCATGCATGTGTGCATGTGCATGCACGCGCGTGCACACACACACACACACACACACACACAATCTACCCTTGAGTTGGGCCATGAAAATCCCAATGACTCATGCTGAAATTCCCAGGAAACTCTAGGGTTTGGTCCTTCACAGACCTGTGTCTTTTCCCTCTCAGCCCATTGTGTGTGTCTTGTAATTTGGCACATGTGTGTTACCATATTCAGGTACTGTAATACAGCTAACTAGCAGTAGAGGGTGTGGGTGTACACCCTGCCTGGTTCTGCATCCAGGAACAAGGAAGTAGGTCCCTCAAGGGGCCATACCGGGTAGGTGTGGCCACCAGGCCCAGGCACTGTTTTCTAGGGAATGCTTTGTTAATCCCTCTCTTCATAGTCACCACCAATGTCTGGGTGCCTATGACAATAATTGTCCCTGGGACACTCATCTGTGAGCCCTGGAGGCTAGAAAGCCCATTTGCCCAACATGGCTGGACCTGGCTTGTCTAACTACCTGCAAGTACGGGCAGAAAAGACACCACAGCTCTACGGGGAAGCTGGTTAAAGCGATGGAGAAGCGCCTACCTGCCCGTGAACAATGGCTTCCAGGGCCGCGTGGATGGCTGGGTAGCACAGAGGAAGGAGCATCAGATTGGAGGCCAGCAGCCCTGGGCTGAGCTTTGTGGGGAAGTTAGTGGACACCCAGGCTTCAGTTTCCCCAAACAGCCAGCAAAGTAGCAGAGCAGAGGAGTCCCCGATCCCTCCGTGTTCTCCTTCCATCCCTGGAGCTAGGGTCCAGTAGCAAGATGATGCTGTATAGCCCGGGCCTGGGAGGGCCTCTCCCCTCTCACTCCCCCAGCCCCTAGCCTGGTCTGATGGCCTTAGCCTTCTCTCTCAGCTCTACCGGACCAAGAGGCCAGGTATGGTCCCCATTACCCTTCATATCCGCCCACGCTGCCCCAAAGACCAACCCTCTCATGGTGGAGAAAGCCAAATGTTTTGGAATAAATGCCAAGGATATCAGAAGAAAACAGCGACCTTTTTGCCCTTCCAATGTTGAGCCTTGGTGCCAGCTCCTAATCTCTGCTGTGACCTTCAGAAGGGAGAGGAGGGTCCCATACTTGAGACCCAGTGAGCCCCTACATCAAAGCCCTCTCCCAGCTCCACATCCCTGCCTGGCAGGAGGGGGCACTGGGCTGTGCCCTTTGGAGCTGGCTGGACCTCCAGCCTTAGCAGTCCCCACTCATGCTACAAGCCCTCTGAAAACTGTCTTTGCTCCCTGGGTCCTGAAAAAACGTTCTCCTCCTGACTTAGCTACAAGCGCCACGCGGACCATCTGAGTAGGACTCACTGGGCTGGAACTTCTGGATGTCACTCCAAATGTCACACCACGTTTGTAGGCATTTGCAGCATTAAAAACGTAAATGAATTAATTACAGAGCTTGGGGCCTTTATTTCACACTCACAGTTGCATTTTTCCTAGGAAAGTGGGCACAGTGCTGGCAGCAAGCTCAGCTCCCTCGGTGTTTCTATTGCCACAGATCTTCAATAGGCGGGGAAAAGGCTCCTTTTTGGCACGCCTTAGTTATCCAGATGACGCGGGGTTGGGCGGGGGGCGGTTAAGTTCATTCCTGTGACTTGCAATTTGGAAATGTGGTTACTGAGATTCGCTACCTTAGGGAAAGTTCAAAGGTCATGAGGGTTTGCCTGGCAGAGACACAGCAGTGTCCCATGTTGGAAAAGAAGTTAAGACAGACAGACAGACAGACAGACAGACAGACAGACAGACAGATAGATAGATGATAGATAGATAGATAGATAGATAGATAGATAGATAGATGATAGATAGATAGTTGGTAGATACAGATAAGTGACAACTGATCAATAGATAATTGACAGAAAATAGATGAGTGATAGATGATAGACTGATAGATGATCAATAAATAGCTGATAGATGGATAATCGATTGATGGATAATCAATAGATGGTAGAAAAATAATCAATAGATAATAAATCAATAGATGATAGACAGGATGTGTTGAATTATCATTTCTCACATTTTCTGGTTTAAATTATAGAAGAATAAGGACATGGAAAAAGTGAATTTGAAACCGATCATAAATTTTCTTAAGAAACAACCAACCTACAACACTCAAACTCCTCAAGAACCGGAACCAGTTGCAGGGAGCTGCAGGCTAACGTCCCGCTGGACATGGCAGAAGGGAGCTCGGAAGACCTTCTTCATACAGTTATTAAAAGTCCTATACGTGTCTTCCCTTGTCATTGAATTTCACCACACAATTTAAGGAAAGCCACACAAAAAAAACTTGCAGTAAAAAACTGGGGTATAATTTTCTTCAATCAACTGCGGCTCATGACTGCAATTACCCCGAACCCTTTGCGAGGCTCGCTGTGATGCTCCGGGCCGGACTCGGAGCCGCTGTGGGTGGCTCCCTTTCATGTGCCTCTCAAACCCTTCTTTATTGTAAGGTTTCAAATTAGCGCTAGCAGCAATGAGCAAATTTGATAATTCGATCTCAAATTAGTTAATGTGATGTGCCAGTAACCACTAACTAGTGCATTACAAAGAGGAAAATGTATCTTCTTGGAGTTGGGATATAAAGTTAACCAGCCTGTCATTTTGCCTTTGGAAACTTTTCTGGGTCTCTATTAGAAGGGAATAATCCTATAAGAAATGTGCATCCTCATGGCGCTGGTGGTGTCCACAGGAGGCGGCGGTGCTCGTGGGCAGGCTCCGGCTGGGGCACCGGTGCACGCCCAATGCCTGCCCTCAGACGGCTTCCCCAGAGCCATGTGTCTGGAGGCCAGGGCCGCTCAGAGGCCCAGGTAGAGCCAAGAGGCAGGAGGGATCCACCCGACATGGGGAATTCGCTCTCAGAAGTCAGGCGTGGTGAGGGAGTGGGATCTGGATGGAAGTGGGCTCTGCTAGAAACCCAAGGATACCCAGACCTGGAGACCCCTGACGGCCTCCTGCACGGACACCAGGACCCTGATGGCCATGCCCGCACTCCTGCAGAGTGAGGAAGCCAGCGTGGGGAAGTGGCTCCCTGACAGAAGGCACACTCGTCAGTCTGTCCTTGTCAGTGGGAGTTCACTGCAGCCTCAGTGAGGGTCCAGCTAGGAAGGTTCTTGTCCTTGTCTCCCCCCATCACAGTAAGGTCTCCAAGGTCACTCGTTTAGGTCAGAGGAACAGACAACCGGGATGCGAACATCCCTCGTACGACGTGGCAAGAAAGAAATTATCCTCACACTGGTCATACTGTCCAATCACAACAGGTGATGGGCGCCAGTCTGGACAACCTCAAGCCCACGGAGGGTGCTGTCATTACATATGTCCCTACTTCCTGGCTACACGGGGTCCCTGCTTCCTGGGTACACGGGGTCAATGTTTTCTGGCTACATGGGGTCCCTGCTTTGTGGGTATACGGTGTCAATGTTTTCTGGCTGCCTCCTATCAATGCTTGTTAGCTACACTGTGTCACTGCTTCCTGCTACACTGTGTCACTGCTTCCTGTCTACACTGTGTCACTGCTTCCTGTCCACACTGTGTCACTGCTTCCTGCTACACTGTGTCACTGCTTCCTGTCTACACTGTGTCACTGCTTCCTGTCCACACTGTGTCACTGCTTCCTGCTACACTGTGTCACTGCTTCCTGTCTACACTGTGTCACTGCTTCCTGTCCACACTGTGTCACTGCTTCCTGCTACACTGTGTCACTGCTTCCTGTCTACACTGTGTCGCTGCTTCCTGTCTACACTGTGTCGCTGCTTCCTGTCACACTGTGTCGCTGCTTCCTGTCACACTGTGTCGCTGCTTCCTGTCCACACTGTGTCGCTGCTTCCTGTCTACACTGTGTCGCTGCTTCCTGTCACACTGTGTCGCTGCTTCCTGTCCACACTGTGTCGCTGCTTCCTGTCACACTGTGTCGCTGCTTCCTGTCCACACTGTGTCGCTGCTTCCTGTCCACACTGTGTCGCTGCTTCCTGTCACACTGTGTCGCTGCTTCCTGTCCACACTGTGTCGCTGCTTCCTGTCCACACTGTGTCGCTGCTTCCTGTCCACACTGTGTCGCTGCTTCCTGTCCACGCTGTGTCGCTGCTTCCTGTCCACGCTGTGTCGCTGCTTCCTGTCCACGCTGTGTCGCTGCTTCCTGTCCACGCTGTGTCGCTGCTTCCTGTCCACGCTGTGTCGCTGCTTCCTGTCCACGCTGTGTCGCTGCTTCCTGTCCACGCTGTGTCGCTGCTTCCTGTCCACGCTGTGTCGCTGCTTCCTGTCCACGCTGTGTCGCTGCTTCCTGTCCACGCTGTGTCGCTGCTTCCTGTCCACGCTGTGTCGCTGCTTCCTGTCCACGCTGTGTCGCTGCTTCCTGTCCACGCTGTGTCGCTGCTTCCTGTCCACGCTGTGTCGCTGCTTCCTGTCCACGCTGTGTCGCTGCTTCCTGTCCACGCTGTGTCGCTGCTTCCTGTCCACGCTGTGTCGCTGCTTCCTGTCCACGCTGTGTCGCTGCTTCCTGTCCACGCTGTGTCGCTGCTTCCTGTCCACGCTGTGTCGCTGCTTCCTGTCCACGCTGTGTCGCTGCTTCCTGTCCACGCTGTGTCGCTGCTTCCTGTCCACGCTGTGTCGCTGCTTCCTGTCTACGCTGTGTCACTGCTTCCTGTCTACCCCGAGTCACTGATTCTTAGCTCCCTGTGTCAATATTTCCTAGCTGTGTCACTGTTTCCTGACTATACTGTGCCACCAAATCTCTGCTCTACTGCATCACTGATTTCTGGCTACTGTTTTCTCGGCTGTGTTTTCCACTCAGGTTCCCTTCCCAGGTCCTCCCTGTCCCGAATCCCTCCCAGAACTCAGTGTATACTGTTGGCACTTCATACATGCCCATTCTTCCCTGGAAGCTGGATGGGTGTGCAACTGAGACCAGGGGTCCTGCAGCTTCTGCAGGCTAGATAGACCAGATCCTGCCTTAAGAAATGAAAAGGAAGGTCTCCTCCAGAATGCAAGGCAATCCCACCCTCACCTCCACCCCCACGGTGTGGGTAAACCTGGTAAGTGAGTTGGGAGAGCAGGACCAGGAAGCCTTTCCAGAGCTCCACTGTGGCCCTGGACTTGCTACTTTAATCAGAGCTGAAAGGTCCTTCCCGCCCCCACCGGCCCTCAGTCAGTGACAGACGATTCCTGCCTGAAACGTTTAAAAAGGAACAGGAGAACCTCTTTATCTGTGTGGCCTGAGCCCATCCAGTCCAGGAGAAAGGCCCGGCCCCTGTCCCACTGAAAGCCACAGCTTGTTCTCTCATCTGATGGATGAAAGGAATTTGGAAGCCTGATACTGTCCCCTGAGATGTCATTCAAATCCTGAGACACCTTCTGCCGGCAGGGACACCACATTTCTTCGCCACCCCCACCCCATTCATCCTGGGCCCCTCACCTCGGAGCCCGGCTCTAATCAATACAAACCAGAGTGACCTGCGGGAGTCTCCGATTGGTGGCCGGGAAAGTAAAAACATGATTAGAAATGAAGTCCCGGGGATGCTCTAAGTTGGAGCTCTTTGAAACCGGCCCGGGCAGATCGGCTTTCCTTCATGGAGGGGGTTCCTGTCAGTTTTCATGGAAAGTAAAAAGATGAAAAATGTAAAAGACAAAAGCGCTCAGGCCCCTCCTCTCCAGGCTGTGCTCTGTTCTCCTGGCTCATTAAAAAAGTACAGCAGAGAACAACAACTTGTTAAGTGTTTCCTCTCAGAAAGAACAAAGAGAAAGCCGCAGGTCTTAATGGCTCTTATTGATGGCTTATAAACGTGGCCACGTCCTTCAGCGAGAAGCTCTTCCTACTCAGCCCTCCTTGGTTTTATCCCAAGCTCTCCTTCCACCGCCAAACCCACCCCTCCCAATAATAATTCAGGCGAACTTTAAAATCTATAGATGCGGCATTCCAGGGAGATGGATTCGCCCCTCTTCCTGAAATTTAAATATAAATCCCCCAGCCTTCTGCAAAGTAACCATGGCAGCTTGATTTATTTGGACTGCGGGGGAGTTGCCCTGTAGACTTTCAAAAACTTGGAAAGGCAAAGAATGTAGGGAGAGGGAGAGGGAGGGAGGGAAGCAGGGAGGCAGGGGGAGACATGGAGTGAAGGGGGGGGTAGAGAAGGAGAAAGAGACAGAGGTGGCAGCAAGTATCCTGCGGCTCTCACTCTCCCAGACAGGGGTCCGGGTCCCACCGGCCTTGGACGAGGGGGCTTTCCCAGGGGCTGGGAAGGGAGGGTGGGGCTTTGTTCAGAGCGTTGCCATGCTCTCAGTCGATCCATCTTTCCCCGGATATGGCTAATCCGCACATTTCTCTTCCTGTGTGATGTTACCATCACTTTATCATAAATGGGCTATGAAGACATTTGGAGCTGCTACTGTTGTAATGTATCCAAGATGAATAGGGCGAAGGCTGAAATAAACTCCCGTTTCCTGTCCCATCTGTCTGCCAGACTGCGGCTGCAGGTCAGGGGCATCCTCCCTCCAGGCTGGTAATTGCAAAAAACGAAGCAACTGAACCCGAACTAGAAGATCAAAGAGCTCAGGAGATGAGGAGGAGGGGGAGGAACTTTTCTGAGAACAAACTGTCTACGGGGGCGAAGGCGATTAGGGAAAAAACAACAACACACAGAACCCCCAGCCTTCCTTCATTGACAGAGAGAGGGGGAGAGAGAGACAGAGAGAGACAGACACACACACACACACACACACACACACACACACAGAGAGAGAGAGAGAGAGCGAGAGAGAGCGCGCACTCAACACACACTTGGCAGACCAAGTCTGCTCCTAGATGGAGCTGGATAAACTGAGTGTGGAGTCCGGGGACTGTGTAAGGTGGGAGGGTTTCAGGAGCTCTCTTTGTCCCCGTCCTCATCCTGGCCTTCCTCTGTCCTGCAGACTGTCTCTGCTACCTCATTAGACACACACAAACGAGCCCTTCCGATTTGGTACAGAGACACCACCTCTCTCCCTCTCCTTTGCAGGACCGATTTTAAAAAGTCTAGGGCACAGCAGGGTCGAGAGGAGCCACCAGGAGCCATGGCGAGTGCTCCATCTCTCTAAGGCGCCACCCGGACACACTGGGCCTGGCCCTGAACATCCATCCTCTCCCACCAGGCGGGGCATCCTTGTCACGGTCATGGAAGCCCTGCACTTAGGACTCCCTGGGCCGCCCCAGGACCCAGGCGTCCGGCTCTTTAAAGGGCGGCGGCTCGGGTCCGTTTTCTGTTCCTTCCCCCCGTGGGGAGGGACGGCATTCCTGGGCGAGGGTCACATGCCTGGACCTTATTTCTCGGGGAGGTCTGACACTGGGTGACTCACTAAGTATATTTCATATTCAGATGGATGAAACTCTGCAACCAACCGATGTTTTTCCCACAATCAGCCATAAATCGCCGCTGGGGCGCTAACAGTGCTCACATTCGCTCCTATTAATGCTTCCTGTCTCTGGACGCTGGGCCGGGCCCAGACGCGCTGCACTACAAGGCTTCCTGCTGGAGGAGCGAGGCCTCTAGGCTGCGTTCCAGTTACAACTGGCAGCTAATGCCTTCACACGTTCGCAAATCCCAGGCCCGCTGGGGCAGGAGGGGGCGAGGTTTGCCTGAGGTCAGCAGTTGTGGTACCGGCGAAGCCCCCAGGAGGTGGTCCTGGTCCCCAGGCAGCGCTAGCAGAGTGGGGTCCACACAGGCTCGGAGGCGCAGGTGAGGGGCTTGCAGGGAAGGACTCTTCACCCTGGTCCGAAGGGACGATTTCTAATTTTGGATGCAAGTTTCCATTCACATCTGAATTCTCCTTTCCAGGCTGTTTCTCTCACCTGGATGCCTGTGGAGGGTGGGCAGCGGCGGAGCCTTGGACACTGACCAGGGGTCCCTTGCAGGCTCCTTTTCCTGCCCTGCCAAGCTGCTCAAGACGTCATGGGAGGCCAGGTCGGTCAGCACCTCGGGCTTCTGGTAAGTGCCGCCCTCCCTCTGGGAGCTGAGCTCTCCCCTCTGACTCACTGCTTGGCGCTGACTCATCCTGACGGCGTTTCGTAGACTGCGCAGTCACATTCCTTTCCAACAATCGCTCTGGCCTTGATGTCTAAGGCTCCGTGGGCAGCAAGCCTGTGGATTAGGCGGTGGAAACCACATCCTCTTCATCATCTACGAACGAGGAAGGGCACTGACAACTGGGGACAGGCTGCCCAGTGTCTGCTGGTGCCCTCGGGAGGTGGTGTGGGACGAGGCGCCTGTGCCTAGGTGTACACCACGGGTGAACACCGCTTGGTGATGTGGCCCCTTCGCAGGCAAACTCAGGCCTCCTGGAAGCCCCGAGTTGATGACTGCACCCACCCCTTTGGAGGCCGCATGCCCGAGCCGTCAGTGTGTGCGAACGTATCCGTGCATAGACCCATGTCCACGTGTGTGTGTTTTGAAAAGCCTTTCTCACCACGTTAGGATCACATGTGTTCAAAATCTAGGCACACTTTTCAGAAGTTATTTCTGGAAAAATGTTGAATCTCATAACAGCAATAAAAGGAAAATACCGCCTCAGCCAACATAAATGTCTCTTTGGAACATGCCTGAAAAGCAGCGGAATATTTGTGTGAGTTTCAGTTCCAGCCTTCAGAGCGGGCAGCTTGGCTGAGGCCGGGTTCTGCACAGACGGATGCAGGGTCCCTTTCCGAAAGCCCCTCACTGGACTTCAGGGAACTCAGACCCATTCCGGGAACCCAGCCTGCCAGCCCCGGCTCCAGATGGGCTTCTCATGCACCCAGCAAAGGGAGTGCCAATGTCAGAAACCAGCAGGCTGGGGAAGAGGGGCTGTGAAGGGCAGCCAGGGGTGGGTGGCTGGCCTCCAGAACAGGCCTCAGAGGAGGGTGGGGGCTGCAGCCTGCTGTCCTTTGAGAACTGGTGGTCCCACCACACCCGTGCTTGTCCTGATGATCCTCATGCTACTAGCCCAGTGAGAGGCTGCTGCTTCTGACCCAGCCATCCTGCAGGCCGCTGAGTGCCAGGCTGCCCCTCCTCAGAGGATGAGCGTGGGAATAACTCAAAGGAGTGAGGATGCTGACAGCACCACGGCCGCCCACTGAGGGCCTGAGATGGGCCAGGCTGAGCTCTGTGCTGTGGAGCCAGATCTCATTTAACCCCAGCAGCACATCTCATTTCACACATGGGAAGGTGGGGGAGTCAGGATCAGAGAGCTGGGCGTCGCACTGGGGAACAGCTGGGCTGCGATGTGAATCCCGAAGTCTCCCTTGAGCTGTGCTCCTGGGCCGGATGCGCCAGAGCCTCCTCAAGCAGCTTTCTTAGGGTTCCCTGAGCACCTGGCTAGACACTTGTGCCTGGAACTCTGGATGGGGGCCCTGCGAGCTGACCTGCGAAGCTGTAGGGTGACTGTGAGGCACTGGCAGCTTTGCAGCCCCTCTGGACCAAGGGTGGGGTGGGCTGGGCATCCTGCCTTCTGGGTCCATCTGGGAGGCAGGGCTATCTCAGCTCTGGGGCCTTCTGAGAAAGATGTTAAACTCAAGCTTCCCTGGGGAAGGAGGCAAATGGATCCCAGATCACTCTCCTGGGTGAGAAACCAAGCTTTGGGGGTACCTTTGGGGTCAGGCAGACCTGGACTCACCCAGCTCTCGCTTTTTCTGGCTGCATCACTTAGGTGAGCTCCTGAGCCTCTCTGTGCCTCAGTTTCCCTGTTGGTCAGGCCAAGGATTAAATAAGCGCAAAGCCGTACCACACCAGCCAGTCCTGGGCCTGTGGGTATTCTTGATCAGTTCTTCTCTCTCTCCTGCTGCAGCTCCAGGGTACCGAGATTTGCCCACCAGATATGGGCTTCATGGCAGGCAGGTTCCCCCAGAGCGAGGATGGTGCCTCGGAGCAGAGGGCACAGGACAGAGTGGGCACCAGCACACGGGCAGGTTTCCAGGCACTTTGGGAAGAAATAAAATTCCACCCGAGAACCTCTCCCCAGCTCTGGCCTTGGCTCCTCCTGCTTGTTTCCAAAAATGAAAGAAGGCACAGGAGCCAGCCGAGGCCCACGGGGACCGACAACAAAGGCTGCCCCGGAGTGGGGCGGTGTGAGGCCCCTGCTGCCGGAGGGCTCTGCTTTCCACTAGTGGACGCGAACAGCTCGGGAGCTCGGGTCCGCAGCCCCTGGAGGGTTAACCCTTCCCCACCTCACTGCCCTCACTCACCACAGGCAACCACACCCCTGAAGCTGAGGAGTCTTGGGGCCAGGTTCAGCAAAGGATGTCCTGTACCCTGCCACCGCCACCAGCCATGCTGGCGCTCACACGCACACATGCATGCTCACACATGCCTGCATACAGATGCTCTCATGTCTACACACACACACGCATGCTCACACATGCCCACACAGATGCCCACATGTCTATGCTCACATGACTGCATACACTCCCACACATCTACACACACATGCACACTCACACATGCCAACACAGATGCCCACATGTCTACACACACATGCACGCTCACACATGCCCACACAGATGCCCACATGTCTACACACACATATGCATTCTTACACATGCCTGCACACTCCTACACATCTACACACATATGCAAGCTCACACATGCCTGCACACACTCCCACATGTCTACACACACACATGCACGCTCACACATGCCTGCACACACTCCCACACATCTACACACACATGCACACTCACACATGCCTGCACACTCCCACACGTCTACACACATATGCACGCTCACACATGCCTGCACACACTCCCACACATCTACACACATGCACACTCATACATGCCTGCACACACTCCCACACATCTACACACATGCACGCTCACACATGCCTGCACACACTCCCACACGTCTACATACACACATGGACTCCACACATGTGCACACACTCCCACACGTCTACACACACATGCCTGCTCACACATGCCTGCACACAGATGCCCACATCTATGCTCACATGCCTGCACACACTCCCACACATCTACACACACATGCACACACACATGCCCACACAGATGCCCACATGTCTACACACACATGCACACTCACACATGCCCACGCACAGATGCCCACATGTCTACATACACATGCACGCTCACACATGCCCACACAGATGCCCACATGTCTACACACACATGCACGCTCACACATGTCCACACAGATGCCCACATGTCTACACACACATATGCATACTTACACATGCCTGCACACTCCTACACATCTACACACATATGCACGCTCACACATGCCTGCACACACTCCCACATGTCTACACACACACATGCACGCTCACACATGCCTGCACACACTCCCACACATCTACACACACATGCACACTCACACATGCCTGCACACTCCCACACGTCTACACACATATGCACGCTCACACATGCCTGCACACACTCCCACACATCTACACACATGCACACTCATACATGCCTGCACACACTCCCACACATCTACACACATGCACGCTCACACATGCCTGCACACACTCCCACACGTCTACATACACACATGGACTCCACACATGTGCACACACTCCCACACGTCTACACACACATGCCTGCTCACACATGCCTGCACACAGATGCCCACATCTATGCTCACATGCCTGCACACACTCCCACACATCTACACACACATGCACACACACATGCCCACACAGATGCCCACATGTCTACACACACATGCACGCTCACACATGTCCACACAGATGCCCACATGTCTACACACACATATGCATACTTACACATGCCTGCACACTCCTACACATCTACACACATATGCACGCTCACACATGCCTGCACACACTCCCACATGTCTACACACACATGCATGCTCACACATGCCTGCACACACTCCCACACATCTACACACACGCACGCTCACACATGCCTGCACACTCCCACACGTCTACACACATATGCACGCTCACACATGCCTGCAAACACTCCCACACATCTACACACATGCACGCTCACACATGCCTGCACACACTCCCACACGTCTACATACACACATGGACTCCACACATGTGCACACATTTCCACACGTCTACACACACATGCACGCTCACACATGCCCGCACACAGATGCCCATGTCTATGCTCACATGCCTGCACACACTCCCACACATCACACACATGCACACTCACACATGCCCACGCACAGATGCCCACATGTCTACACACACACATGCACGCTCACACACCCACGCACAGATGCCCACATGTGTACACACACATGCACACTTACACATGCCCACACAGATGCCCACATGTGTACACACACATGCACACTTACACATGCCCACACAGATGCCCACATGTCTACACACATATGGATGCTTACACATGCCTGTACACCACATCTACACACACATGCACACTCACATGCCTGCATACACTCCCACACATCTACACACATGCCTGCATACACTCCGTCTACACACATGCCTGCACACACTCCCACACATCTACACACACATGCACGCTCACACATGCCTGCACACACTCCCACACATCTACACACATGCACGCTCACACATGCCTGCACACACACCCACACATCTACACACACACATATGCATGCCACACACGCCCACACACATATGCCCACACGTCTGCACAAATGCATGCTGACACACACATGCACGTATATATGCACACACACATATATCTGCGCATACACACACAGACATATATGCATACACGCGTGCACATACACACATATACACGCAGACAGGTGCATACGCACCCATACATGCAAACACATATTCCTACACAGGGACACTCCACTCTGGGCCATGCCATCTGAGGCTCCACAAAGAGTTTCCAAATTAATGAAAGGCCAAGTGAAGGGTGAGCAGCGGGGGAAGGCCTGGAGAGGTGGTGGGGAGGCCAGAGGAGGCCCCTGGGTGAGAAGGACTTGCTGGCTCAGCTGGTGGAGGGAACTGGGGATCGAATAACCCGGCTTGGTCAGTCTCCCCAAGGCATTGACGCTCTGTCCCTGGGGATCCTCACCTCCCCAGGTGGAGCTTGGCTGGGACCCCTCAGCTGCTCAGAGAGCCCCCTTGGACTGTGACACCAGAAACAGGGCCAGAGCTCAGAGGTGACACAGGGACTATGGCTCCCCTCAAAAGATGGCTCAGGGTCACCAGGCTTAGCAGAGGGAAGGCGTGTCAGAGGCAGCAACCAGTTGCTTCAGGAAGATGGGTGAGGGGGCACTTGACTCCCAAGGCTGAGGGAGGGGAAAGGGTGTGCTAACAGTAGGCATCTGGCCTTTGGTTCCCAGAGTGCAGCGGGCAGGCGTTAGCTCCATTAATGGCTGTAGCCACTGTGCAGTGGCCGCCACCATGATACCTATCGCACAGATGAGGCGAAGGGCGTGGCGTGTCTCAGCCTGACAGGGATGTGTGTATGTGGCCACATGTTGACTTTTTGTTTTAAAATCTGGATTCCACTGGGGAAAAAATATCACAATAAAGTCTCTGTACCACACACAGGAAGTCATGCCTGCTGGATGAGCCTGGGCACCAAGGGGCCTCTCGCTGTGGCTCAGGCTTGCTTGGGGTGGGTGCTGGGTCCCTGTGTGAACCTGGGGCTGGCCATGGGGAGGTTTCGGGGGCTTTTCAGAGACTCTGGTTGAACCTGGCACTGGGTGCCATTCCCTCAAGGGCACCACTCTCCTCCTCCTTGGGTCCCCTCCCTGGCCCCCACCTTCCCTCTTTCAGGTGCCCCCTCTGACAGTGGCTGTAGCCCTCTGCTCCCAGCCCAGGGCAGTCCTGGCCTCTGGCATCACAGTCATGTGTTCAAGGGCCAACCTTTGCACAAGGCGAGCTGGTCCTGCAGGGATACAGGAAGTGTGAGCATATAAAAACCACAGGGACAAGGGCAGCCCAGCTCACACCCTCCAACAGCTTCTCCAGGCCGAGCACTTGGGCAGGCTGTAGCTGCCTCCTTGCTCCATCTCTGTGGTGTTTTGCAGATGAGAACTCCGCGCAGGGAGGTTAGCAGTGTGGTCCAGTGCCACAGAGCTGGCATGCACTGCTCTGACTGAGAACTCTGTGAGGCCTTGGAAATGTTCCTGCACATGGAGCAGCCTGGTCAGGCCCTATCTGCACCACAGCTGCTGGGGGCAAGAGGGAAGGATGGGGCCGCGTCCTGCATCCCCAGAGGAATTTCTCCTCCACGCACCAGGGAATGTCGCCTGACGACGGAATCACGTTTCTCTCCCTGTAACCCCTCCACCATCAGGGTTCCCAGAAAGCTGGGGGCTACTGCCATTGTGCCCAGAGGGGGTGCACCCTAAGAGCCCCATCTGCAGGAGGGGAGCAGAGCCCCTTCAGAACAGAAACCAGGAACAGGGGAGGGACAAGGGAGCGAGGGCAGGAGGCTGGGTGCCCTCAGTTTCTCTCCATCCTTGGGATGGAATGAGTGAGGAGCTGGGTCCATAGGGATAGGATTTGGGGGATCCCAGGGGCTGGGGTTGCTCATTCTTTCCCAAGGAGGAGCCAGGGGAAAACGAAGCTCATAGGGAATGTCAGGTTCAGCTGGACCCGGTGGACTCCAGGTCTCAGAGGCAGGGCACCCACATGTCCCTCACCGGCACGCACCAGGCCCCCATAGCCAGCCATCATCACGGCGAATTACATGACATTTCATTACCCAGGGACTGCTATTGAGACCATGTTGGGAGAGGAAACTGAGGCACGGAGCTGCCAGAGTCACGCAGCCCACAACACTGGAAGGCAAAGCAGCTGCCTGTGGTGGGGGGAGCCCAGAACTGGAGCTGTCCCCTCGCTGGGCAGGGCCCAGAACCCAGGGTCCGATTCTTTCTCAGAGTAGTAAGAAGACATGCAGAGCTGCCCCCCAGGCTGGAGGCTTGTGAACTGGAGGTGCACCACTGTCTAATCAAACCAGGTGCGAGGAAACGCATTCACAAACCCCCCAGGTGAGCGGTGATTACTGGCATCACAGAAACGGCCTCCTCAACCGGGCGGGAAGAACCCCCCACAACTGACTCCCTGTGATGCTCCATGCCCTGTGTGCCTGACCTGGGGGAAGGAGCAGGAGGAACAAAAGGCCACCAGTGGGGCCTGGAGTCTGTAGGTGACCCAGTGACCAGCCTGGTTTACAGGGGACTGAGAGCCTTTCTGGGATGTGGGACTTTTAGTGCCAACACTTGGGAGCCCTGGATAATGCAGGACGGTCGGGCACGCCTTCCATCTGTAAGACAAATGTCCACCTGTGTCCACGCGGCTGTGTCCAGGTGAAAATGAGGTTCATCCAGAACCTGTCAGTGCCTGAGTTCTTCCAGACGATCAAGTCTTCTGGGAATGGGGGTGCCCTCCTTTCAGCCCTTTGCTTTTTGCATATGGAAAATTCTAACATGTGCACCATGTTTCTTGGCCTCCTTAAATAAGAGAAATATCTGCAATGTGGGTGTCGTTATAACTGATTCTGTGCAGTGACACTGTGATGTCCCCAGCACTGAACCACCCACCACAGATGGCTCAGCCATCTTTAGAGCTGGCTTGTGTGGCAGGTCCCATCTCTCTGCTGTCAGGACACTGGCTGTGGCCCTGATGGTCCTCGGCTGACTCCCCACCATGAGTGCTCCCCCCATGGTCATGAAGTGCTGGGGCTGCAGCCATCGGAGAGCTGAATGGTGGCAACCATTCACCGCCTGGAAGGGAGTGGCCTCTGAGCAAGGCTGTCCCATCTCAGCAGAGAAGGAGTGTGGTGCCAAGGATGCCTCCACCTTGGGACCTTACCCAGCATGTGACCTTGAGGATGACACAGAGAGCATCTTTAGGGCTTGGTCCAGTGCCTGGCACGGGTGGGAGTGGCAAAGCGTTAAGTCAGTGAGCGAACCAGCAAATAAATGGGCAGAAAAGTTGCAGGTGCATCTCCCGGAAGCGCTCCCTTCTGACATCCAGGATCTCAGTCCTGCTCTGATAGGCAAAGCTGCTAGTTGCCTGCGGAGATGGAGCACACGTGGGATGTGGATCCTAAACTCGCAAAAGTCGCAGAGCCGGCCTGGGAGACCTGCCTGCTCCACAATTCCTCATCGTTTTCCACGGGGCACTTTCTGCCCAGTTCAGGGGGACACTTTCCGCCCTGCCGGTGGGGGGGGGGGGGTGTCTTTACACCTGAAGCATTGAGCTATGTTGACTCTGTGAAGGATTTCATTGACTGATCAACTGCCACTCAAACAGCGAGTTTCAGACAACACGTGACCCGCATGTGGGAGGCTGTGGGTGAGTGGGCAAATAGATGGGAGACTGTCGCCAAAGGAGAATCCCCTGACACCTGACGTGGAGCTAGCAGTGACCACGGAGCAGGTCCTGGGTGTCTAAAAACAAAATCCAGCTGGAGGCAGCACGGCGAGGCGGGGCCTGGGCACCCGGGCCCCCTGCGCAGGCAGCGGCCTTGGGGCAGCAGCAGGCCCCATCCCATCAGGTCCCTGCTGGTGCCAGGCTCTGCACATCTGGCTCCCGGGGCCTGTGGTGATGCGGCTCGCTTTTTCTTATTTGTGTCTGTGGGAACCCCCCTGGGACAGGTCCTTTGTAAATCTTCATGGAAATGTTCTTGAAGGAAAGGACTGTATCACTTCACTGCTGCGGGAAGGCAGGCACCAGCCTCCCTGAGTCCGCAGCTTTCCAGCCCGGAGCACGGCACACGTGGCTTTATTTCCCATCGCCTCTTCTGGGGCCAGGAAATCCGTTTCTCAATGCAGTTCACTTGATTGGTCCAAAGTGCACAGGAGGGCAGAGCACTGTCCTGCTTCAGCAGGTGACACAGATGCCGGGTGCCAGGGACATGGGCCCCCAGTCCTGGGTGGCAGGGAGCATGGGCCATGGAGAACTGGTGTCTGCCTGGGTGACCACCTCCCCGGGCTCCTTGACAACTGTGGAGCTAGGGCTGAGGAGGAGGCCACAGGGGTGACAAGGTGTCCTGAGGACACTCCCTGCTGTATCTAGAGAACTCCAGAGCCTTGGACCCCTGCAGGGAAGGGGAGAGGATGGCGAGTGTATGCTGGGAGCCATCAGACATGCTCACAGAACCACCGGCACTGCCCACCCCTGTTTGCACTGTGATCAGTGCACACGAAAGAGCCACGTGGGGACGTCAAGCAATGTGCTTCAGGCCGTGCCCGTGTGCGGGTGGGCAGTCGAGGCTAGTGGCTCTGTGATGCCAAGGATGCAATGCAGGCTTTCATCGCTTGTATAGAATGGCATAGGCATTTGTCTGAGACTGCAAGTTTGGTTTTGATGGATGGAGATGACCTGTCCCAGAAGGCTGGCTGGAAGATGGCCTTCTATTCTCCCCACTCTCCCAGAGGCAGCGTTGCTCACATGGCTATGACCAACCCGGGCTGCAGGGTGGGCTCGGGCCCCGTGTCACTGTCCCCAAGGGTCAAAAAGCCCACGGCCTCCTGCCCTATCTAGGACAGCCCTCAGGAGCCACACAGAGCCCCGGTGGGATGCACGGCGCCCCGCAGGGTGGCTGCAGTCCCAAAGACAAGTGGGTGTCTGCAGGGCTGGGAGGTTAGGACCCTCACACTACTGGTGGGAATATGAACCGTGTAGCAGCCATGGAGTACAGGTTAACAAAGTCATCAGATGACCCGGCAGTGCCATTCCTAAGAATATGCTCAAGAGCAATGAGGATGCCTCTCGACACACACGCCTGCTGGGACGGCCACTATGGACTCTTCACAACGGTGAAAGGCCACAAATGTCCACCAGTGGATACACGCAGACAGAAAATGTAGCTTTCATGCCACGGAATATTATTTGACCATAAAAAGGAATGGGAGAATGACATATGCTGAATGTGGCTGAACCTCAGAAACCCCATGCTGAGTAACGAAGGCAGGCCCTAAGGACGGACACTGTATAGTGTTTTACATGAAACGCCCAGGAGAGGGGAAGCCACGGAGACAGAGGGGACATCAGTGATTACCAGGGGCTGGGGGAGGGGGAGGAATGGGGCGGGGCTGCTAATGGTCAGAGGCTTATTTCCGGGGGATTGAAACCTCTAAGATCAGACAGTGGTGATGCTTGTGCCACTTGGTGACTATACCAGTCACACTTCCAAAGGGAAAATTGTGTTATGTGAATGATGTCTCAATGAAACCGACATACACATATCTTACAAAGCTGATGTATATGTAAGCATACAATCATAAAAGGGATACATATGTATATTATGTTTTTATGTATACAGTTAAGCATCATTACACACAGATTTTATATTCCTGAATTTGCCTACTTGCTAAAATGTACCTGTGACCCCCAAATCAATCCACGAAGTGCACCCAAGGCCACTCCTGGCCTGGCACTGAGGGCGAAAGGGCCAGGCTGTCAGGCAGGCACACTCCCCGCTGGGTCTTCTCTGCCCTCTCCTCAGCCTCGTACTGTGAACATGTGTTCTTTCCGGCTAACTTAGTGCCAGGTTGTCCACATTTGGTTTTTCGTGGCTGGTTTTACTGTTTGAAATGGCCCCAAGCATGGTGCTGAAGTACTGTCTGCAGTTCCCAGGCACAGGGAGGCTGCAGGACGCCTCACGCAGAATCACGTGTGTTGGGAGGCTTGGTTCAGGCTGAGCTCCAGTGAGGACCGCTTGGCAATGTATCCAGGCACACCCCTTTCACCAAGCTTCTTCTCTTCACTGGGCTTTGCGATATCACTTTTTTTTTAAATGGATACTCTGTGGCAACAAATGGATACTCTGTGGCAACCTCAAATCTAACAAGTCTTCCGGTGCCCTTCCTCTAACAGCAGGTGCTGACTTCATGTAGCTGTCACTTCTTTTGGCAATAAAGTATTTTTAAATGAAGGTATGTACATTGTTTTTAGACACAATGCTATTGCACACTTCACATACCATAATATAGCGTAGCCCAAAACATTTGTGTCACTAGCTTTATTGCAATATTTACTTTTTGCGACGATCTGGAACCAACTCCGGGAAATCTCCGAGTATGCCTGTGTTAGGTAAGGTGTTTTTAAACAGAACCTCATGCAGAACAAGGTTGTTTATTGACCAGTTGATGGAAATGTAAGTAGAGGCCGGCAGGAACCTAACCCAGTGTTTCTCCTAGGAGCGACGGTTTGGTGTCTGCTAATTCAGCGCAACTTCATAGAGCGGAACTGCAGCTGAGAATAACAAGAACGAACTGTCTACATATATCAGTGAACAAACTGCACCTCATTCAGCCAAAGGGCTCTCCAAATTGGGCCGGAGCTAAATCGGCAATGACCTTCCAAGGGACTTCCACAGGAAGGACCTCACATGGGAGGCGTCAGGAGATGTTTCCACAGAATCCTATGGCTGGGAGCTCCTCTGGAGGCCTGGAGCACACAGGAAAGCAGAACATGGCTCTGGTTGGCATGTGCCCCGTGTGCCTGGAACACCCCGGACATCTGGGTCAGCTTGGGACAGTGGCTTTGCTCAGGGTTAGTAACGAGCCATCCGACAGACAGCAGAACCCAGCTTTCTGCCAGGCCTCCTGTATGCCCTCTCCTGCCCACCTGACACTTTTCAAGCCCCAGACACAGTCTGTAGTTGGGTCTTACAGAGTCCCTGCCAAAGGGAGCTGGGCTCCCCAAGAGGTGTCAGCCTCAGCACAGGGTCACTGAGATGCCTTCTCTTAGAAATACAGGGACAACCAAGGGTTTAATAAAGGGGTTGCTTAAAATGACCAAATCTCACATCCCCTTTGCCCTAAAGCACATATCCCCAGTGACAAATGCATTTATTGGCTTTTAATTTATTCATTTGTTTGGGAAACATTCCTTTCTTTTTTCCTTTTTTTTTTTTTTTTTGAGATGGGGTCTTGCTCTGTCGCCCAAGCTGGGGTGCGGCAATATCACAGCTCACTGCAGCCTTGACCTCCAGAGCTCAAGCAATCCTCCAACCTCAGCCTCCCGAGTAGCTGGGATACAGGCACGCGCCATCACATCCAGCAAATTTTAAATGTTTTTGTAGAGACAAGGCCTTACTGTGTTTCCCAGGCTGCTGTCAAACTCCTGGACTCAAGCAATCTGTCCTTCTTGTCCTCCCAAAGTGTTGGGATTACAGGCATGAGCCACTGTGCCTGGCCCAAACACTTCCTGAACCCCACCCCATGTCAGGCTTGGTGGGGCAATGAGTGCAGCGTTGTCCTTAACAAGTTCCCTTGATAGAGACGAGAAAAAGGGGACTGGCTTCCAGGTGATACGTGCCAAAAAAAACAGACAACGCCCACGGCCACGGTTCTTCTGCTCAAGGTAAGTCTGGGTCTGGGATCTAAGTGGCTGAAGAAAGATGTTTCCATACACAATTGCTCACCTCCTGCTCGTGGGGTAGAGTGACTGACTTCAGGTGCATAAGTGGAGGGCGTACAAGGTGGAAAAGATAAAAAGAGAAATGAGAGGAAGCTCTAACGCACATGCGTGGTCTTGGTAGAGTCAGACCCAGCAGAATCCATTCTCCCCGACTCCAACGGGCCCAGTCGCCCTATGGCTCCGAGACTCCAGGGAATGAATAATCACTGGAGGAGGAAATGTGCTTGTGAGACTAGAAAACCATGGTGGGGATGTGAGACATCAGGACCTCGGCCCCACACTTCCAGCGAGGGCAGGGTCGATGCCTTGAGGGGAAGGAGGAAAATGGTGTGTACGTTTTGCTGCTGGTCTGAGGACAGAATCCCGGGAAGCCAATTGACGGGGCCTGCAGGTCAGACCCTTCACATCCAGACAGCCCTGTCAGATGGGAGGAGACCCAGTCTGGAGGCCACAGCACTCGGCTGGGGCTGGGTTCGTCGACGCCATGGAAGGGACTTAGGGCAGAGCAAGAGTCCAAGGACGAAGGCACTTTTTCTTTTAGCCCAAACGCGGCTGGAGAAGCAGGAGACGGCCCTTGTCTGACGCCCCTAAGGGTCCAGACTGGCATTTCTAGGACATTCCTTTGCCCGTTTCTTCAGCAGCCCCCAGGAACCAAGGGCCAGGAGTGCAGGCAGCATCCCCAGACCTCAGTCACCAGAATGGTGGCGTTGCAGAAGCAGGAGAATCTCTAGCTCAGATGGGGAAGCAGGTGCCTGGTATGAATTGGGAACCCCACAACCAAGCCAGCAGCAAATTTGTTGAAGAGCCACAATATGCTGTGGACACACAAAGGCAGCATCCGTGGCCGATCTGTCCAGCGGCGGCGGTGGGGGGGTGCAGTGGGCATTTCAATGTAACTTAATTAAAACTAAGTAAAGTGGAAGCTTCAGTGCCTCCATCGAGCAACCAAGCATGGTTCCCGGGCTGGTGTCTGCTGTCGAGGGCGCCCAAGCCTGCAGCGCTTCCCCGCTCTCCCAACAGCACTGCTGCTCTGAAACTCTGCTGCCCTGCCCCGCTCGAGCTCTGAGGAGGCAGACACAGGCGCTGAGTGCTCAGAACCGCGAGAGTCAGACAGGGAAAGAGAGGGCTGCAGGACTCGAATGCAAGGGGCATCTGCGGAGGAAAGTGTGCCGTGCACGCTCAGGGTCTCTGATCAATGCCTGATGCGAATCCTCTGATTTAAGGAGTGGGGGATGCTGTCCCTGACACATATTCCCCAGCCCCAGAAGTTTGACTCTCAGAAGCCTTCTGCAGTACGTGGCCCATACTCACAACTTCCATCGCCCTGGTGCTGCAGAAATCTCAGCAGCTTCCTCTGTGTAGCTTGGGGGATGTGCTGGTCCCTGCGGCACATGAAATGCAGCCTGGCTGGGTCTCCGCTGGGGCTTTTTTTCCCATTTTCCTCCTGGAGTGTGGGACCCTGGGCTTTTTCCTCTCTTGGACCCTTCGCTGACTCCCTCCCTGTCCCCCGCTCCTTGCTGCTCCAGACTGTGGTGCTTTGGGCAGAAGTCAGTCTGGTGGCAGCTTCAATTTGATGCCAGGAGCCTCATCCTCTTCTCTTGTCCCTTCTGTCACCATAGCTCCCTACGTGCCTGCTAGAAAGCCACCCTGGGTCCTCGAAAATCGTCTCATCAGGCATGGCACAGTGGCTCAAGCCTGTAATCCCATCACTTTGGGAGGCTGAGGTGGGCAGATCACCTGAGGTCAGGAGTTCAAGACCAGCCTGGCCACGTGGCAAAACCCCATCTCTACTAAAAATACAACAATTAGCCAGGGATGGTGGTGGGTGCCTGAGGTCCCAGATACTTGGGAGGTTGAGGCAGGAGAATCACTGGAACCTGGGAGACGGAAGTTGCAGTGAGCCAAAATTATGCCATTGCACTCCAGCCTGGGTGACAGAGTGAGATTCCACCTCAAGAAAAAAAAAATCCTCTCATTAGATGTTGACAGGGCTCACCCAAAATGGACAGAAATGCTGGTGATGCGAGGCCGAGGAGAGGCTGGACCCAGGGAGGCCACTGGGCAGTGGACGAATGGCAAGGACCTATGGCTTACGGTTCATATACCCCACGGGGTCTGAGGTCTGCGTGCATTCCATGGAAACTGCACTCCGAGGGCCCACGCAGTCATTGATTTTTACCTTCAGTACAGTGTTCAATAAATTATGTGAGAGAGCCAGCACCTCCCCTGAAATGCTTTGTGTTAGGTGAGTTTGCCCAACCGCAGGCTGATACGTGCATCTGACCATGTTTAAGGTGGTACACCTCGCTGGGTTTGCCCTGTGACCTGCATTTTTGACTTAGGATAGTTTCAACTAGCAGTGGGTTTATCGGGACGTGCCCCCATTCCAAGTGCAGGGACATCTGCTCTTAACAACGGCACACGAGTTTTCCACAGAAAGATTCTTCTGAAAACAAATTGGCCCTCCCCCCTGACCCGCAGCCTTTCCTACTCCCCTCCCTGCATCCAGGCTGCCTCTCCGGGTCTACACACGACCCCTGTGGCTGCCTCTGGCACCGGTCCACCCCTCTCTCACAAGCACCCACGGCCTCCCCTGCCCTGGGCCAGGTCCCCCTTTTGGAAGCCACTCCTGGCTCCCTCTGGGCCCTTCTCTTCTCCCGCACATCAAACAGCAGCACAGGGTCGGGGCTGCTGGAGCCTCCCACCTCCTCCACTCAGTGACAGGCTCCCGAAGGCCAGGCCGTGCCCATTCCCACCTCCGCCCCGGCTCTGAGTTCTGCACAAGGGGAAGGAGGGTAAGCATGTGCTAGGAGAACGGGTGGGTTTATCCCCGTTTCCCGAGCTCCCTGGCTGCCTCTTGAACTGTAATGACTTTGAGCACATCTTCTCTAGGAGGAGAACGTGGCTCCAGGTCCCTGCAGATGGGAAACGGGGCTGGATGGCAGCTACAGGGGCACCGGACGTGTGCCTCACAGCCAGCAGGGACCCATCAGCCAAGCTGACAGCCGCTCCCCGGGAACCCTCCGCCGAAGCTGTGACCTGCGCAGTCATGGAATGTAAGGAGGTGAGACCCTCGGGTTGGTCTGAGCAGATGACCCCCCCCCCGGCTGAGGCTTGAAATGGCTCCCTCTGTCCTTTCGGGGAAGTCCCAGCTTAGGATGGAAGTGGGGCTGTTGAAGCCCTTCTTCCTGTCCAGCCCCACCCAGGCCTTCTGGAATATCCCACCGCACAAGCCCTTCAGATCGGGGAGGGGGGTCAGGCCCCAGTTATCCCAGTTCTCACCACACACAGCTTGACCCACGGTGGCCCTCAGGAGACACAGGACCTTCCCCACTTCACAGGCTTAGTCCCTCTCCCCTTGGGCTGCACGCGTGGTGTCTTCAGCCTACAGAATTCTGGACGAATTCCGAGGAAAAAAGAGCCCATCACCCAGAAACCCTGTTAACGGAGCTTCCCTCAGACTAAACAAAGGCCACAGTGGGTGAGCGTGGTCCACAGGCCTCAGAGCCTGGTGGCCAAGTCAGCTGCCACTGCTGGGAGGGAGAGGAAGATGCTGGCTCCTGAGTTACGCCCCGGGGAGGGGACAGTGAAGGGCCCCTTTGTTCACCCGCACACGTGCGCGGCTACCTTAACGAGAGTGGCGGCTGCACACCTACATCGAAGGACACGCTCTTCCCATCCCCCACGCGCCAGCGCTCCTGGAGGTTCGGGCCGCAGGGGGCCGCGAGGGATCTGGGAGGAAGTCCAGCGGGACCAGCCAAGGGGAGGAGTCCAAAGAGCTGCTCAGTCCCCTCCCAGCACTGACACCTTTCTACTGATTCTCAGATGAGCTGCACCCTCATTTAAAGAGGGGAAACTGAGGCCAGGAGGGGTGAACCCTACAAGCCAGCTGTCCTGCCCTCCACCTGATGCCTTTTCTGGATACCCTGTGGCTGTCACCGCCTGGCTCCTCCCTTTGCCAGCAGGGACCTCATGCTGCTCACATCCTTAGTGCTATGAATGTGCGGACAGGCCGGCCACCAGCTGGATCTTGTGGGAGGCAGATGTGGCTTTTGAAGAAGAATTTTGGCCCTACCGGCAGGAGAGCACCTCAATAAAAGCCCAATGGGGCTGGGAGTGCAGGGGTGAACCACCCCAGAGCCTGCCGTAGCCTGTGGGCACTGACCAGGTGGGGAAAGACGTCTCTGAGATGGGGCTCTCCCCACCTCCCGGGTCTGTGGGTCTTATGGTTGGTTCTGGTTTGTGCGTGTGATCACAGAAAAGAGAAAATAAAAACAAAATCATAGTCCCTGCCCACAATGAGGACCTGGGCTTGGTTTGTGTTTGATTCTTTGTAAGCTCTTGGCTCTGAGTCTCTCGTGGGCTTTTCTAGGAGGGGAACAGAGGTGACTTTGTCAATACTCAAATAAATGCAGCCATCAGGGCCCAGGGGACAGAAGACCGTGCTGGCTGGGGTGGGCAGCACAGGAGGTGCTGTTTCCCTCAAGTCCTTCGGGGTCCTGTTCCAATGGGGACGCTCTGGGGGGAGGAGGAGGCGGATACACAGGGACCCTGGGACGGAGGGCCGTGCTGCTGATGTCGAGCGGAGGGGCTGGGCACTGACCCATGGGCTTATGTGGTGATCTGGGGGGAGGTCAGAGGCTCCTGGGGCCCCTCCCTAGCTGGTTGGAAGAGAAAACTCTGGGGTGGCGTCAGGACCACCGGAAGTGCCTCTGAAACCACAGCTGGTGAGAAGACGGAGAGAAGGGCTCAATCTGCTTCTCACTGGGGAGAAGTCTGGGGGTGCACGCCAGCCTGGATATACCCACACTCCACAGCGATTCCTAGCCAGTGGACTCCACCCCCGAGATAAGCTCTTTACACCTAATGAGGTTTCACCTGTTTACCTGGGAGGCAGGTTCTAGGTAGGTGCCATCATCTGCGACTGCCAAGGCTCAGGTGGGCACATGGTGGGAATGCCTAGTCCTGGGGGAGTTTGGAGTCGCCACCGTGGGGCAGGGGAATTGCCTAGCCCAGGCTTCCAGAGAAGCCAGAAACCCAAATCCCACCATGCGTTCACAGGTGTGCACACAACACGCACTCACTCACATGCTTCGGGCCCCCGAGAGTGTGCTGGGCTTAAGGGGGTGTCTTCAGGTCCTCAGACACCTGCTGGGGCCGGGCCGTGCCATTGCCTCTCCAAGGGGCAACACTTACCAGGAGCTGCAGAAGCTGGCAAGGATGGAACAGCACCACCGCAGACTCCCGGACCCCTGGCAACTGCCGAGCATCCCACACAAACAGAGGGGCAGGACTTGCCCATAAATCTGCTCAACAAGCTCTTAACAATGAAATACCCTACTATTAGCCCAGACAACCACTTACTCAAAACAAATACTATTCAGAGCGGAGCTCAAACGCATTCCCCCGATTGTCGGTTCCTGGCCGGGGTACTTCAATCTCTCTATTTATGAAACAATAATGGAATTCTATTTAGCGCTGGGCTCGGAGTTCACTGCCTCTGATAAGTTTGCATTCCAACTTTGCCCCTGGCCATTGCGCCTTCCCATTACCTCCCTGTCCCGGTTCACAGACGGATGAATCATCACCCAGATAGCAACACAACCTTTACCCACACACTCTTATCAAAGCCGACGTTCACGGCGTTTTCAAAGGTTGCATTCTGACACGGTGGATGGGACTGGGATGCCGGCTGGCCCCGACGACCTGGGCGGTGTCTTGCTGCTGCTCAGGTGGAGAGGGAAGCCCTGGGCTGCCTGGCTTTCTGCAGGCTTCACTGAGGTCCCCCTCACTCCCCGACTTAGGACCCTCCACAGAGGCAGGTTCACTACGGGTAACTCTGCGCAAACCTGCAGTTTTTTACTCAACACATGTCTGAGCCCAGCCATGTGCCAGGAGCTGGGGCAGAAGATGGGGTCGATAGGACGCAGTCCCTGTCCTCAGGGACAATGTCCTTGTGAAAGGCACCTGGATGTGTCCCCTTGTCCTCACAATTAACTGCAGAAAGACAGCTGGACTGAGGTTGCACCAAGAGCCCAAATTCAGCCCAGAATGGAGTGCCTCCATGTCCAAGTTCATGCCCGGAGCGGGGTGCCTCCGTGAGTAAGGGTCAACCCCCTGGGATGAACAGGAAGAGACCAGCGCTCCTCCCGCAGGGCTGCTCGCCCCTCTTGGCTGCCAGAAACCCACCCAAACCATTCCGGAGATAGGGGTGTTTCATCGCTTGGCAATGGGACTGGCCTCCCAAGCGCCCACCAACATGCAGGTTAAGGCCCCCACCCTTCCCTTCGAGCCAATTCCGTGACCTGTTTCCTGGAGCCACCCCCATCCCCAGACCTCCACCCCACAGGAAAGGAGGTGGGTTCCCTCGCTCTCTGGCCCTGCCTTCCCTTCAGGGGAGCAGGCAGACTGTCCTTTCCCCTTCCGTCCGGACAACCCACTCTCATCCGGACAGCGCGGTCAAGAGTGAAGGTCACGATCACAATAACTCTTTTCAGCACTCGGGGGACGCCGTGGTCCCAGATACAGACGCAGTGGGCGGAGAGCGACGGCTCAAGTGTGGTTTATCTCTCCGTGTTCTTCACTTCTCTCTCGCTGGAGACTCTGGGCGGAAGATCAAAGGCTGCGGGACAGAGCCGGACACCACTTTGATTCCCAGGGGCTAAAAATGAGCAGGTTTGGAAAGGCCGCGCCCGCCTCGCCCGCGTTATCACCTCGCCTCTGCTCTGGCTTTGCGGCATAATAAGGCAAGTGTTGAGTAACAGGACTCGAGGCCAGGCCACGGCAGGTTCCTCCTGGCGGCAGCACTGGATGCACCGCTCAGCACGTTCTCCCCACAATAAATCCGCCACATGCTCAAGGTTGTCAGCGCAACCTTGAGAGACGCTGCCCTCTCCGCCAGCCTTGCTGAGGGGCCGTGCACCTTCCTGCTGGGTCCCGCCACCAAGTCCAACACACACAAGGAGGAAAAGCATCTTGAGGCTGCCAGGCAGCAGGCAGGCTCCAGGCCCCAAAGGTGCCCGCTGTGTGGGGGGGAGATGGGCCCAGGAGGGGCCGTTGGAGCTTCCTTGGTCTCAAGCAGAGGGAGGAGGTGCTCTGTTACCTTCGAGGAGAGAAGCAGTTGGAACCAGCGTCCACCTGCTATGCCCAACACCGTGGGACTCAAACTGGAATGCAGCTGTCTCGCCAGCGCGAACACAGAGCCCCCGCCTCCCCCAGTGCCGGGGCCAGAAAACTTGCTTTTCTAACAAGCTCCCAGTACTGCCAAGAGTTGCCTTGACCCAGCATGGGTGCTTTTCAGCATCCAGATCTTATTTAAAATGGACACTGATGTGATGATTTAATACGCAGCCCAAGGCCCACTGAGCCCCTTTGCAGGGGCGGAAGGGGTGTGGGGTCTGAGGCCGGCAAGGCCCATGGGTCCCTGGAGCCGGCCCTCCCCGTGTTCTGGCAGATGGTGTTTACTGCGTGTCTTCCAAAGGTCAGGCGCCTTTCCCTGGCCTCCCTTAACTTGCAGACAACGCCACGGCAGCCAGCAGGATCCCCTCAGTGCAGAGGAAGCCACTGGGGGGCAGAAGGGGTGGGTGCCCTGGGGGGCCAGCGGGGGACCCTGTGAGCACAGGTATGTATGCTGCCCAGGCCTCTCCTGGCCCCCTGCTCCTGGGAACACCCTGACTGGGGTCTCCTGGGCCTGGCTCTCTCTGTCTCTGAGGCAGCATGATTGCCACCCCTGAGAGAGGCCGCATGGGGGCACGCGGCTGTGTGTCGTCCTGGTTCACGCCCTGCCTTGTTGCCCAAGTATCACATCGGGAAACTGCTGCTCGCATCTCCAAGGACTCCGGAAGTGGCGGGGCCGGTGCTGCCTGGGTCTCTCTTCGGAGCCGGAGAAAAGGATGGCCTCTCCCAGGCCCCTGGAGTCAGGAGGCCAAGCCGCTCCTATCACATCGTAGATGGTTAATAAGGCCCCCGATGAATGATGAGTGTGGGTTTCTGCACCACTAATTTCCGTAACCATCACTCTTTGAAAGATACCTCGGGCCCCCTGCGCTCCGGGCCCTTCCCAAACAGAGCGGCATTATGTGGCCAAGTTCAGATCGGCGTATCCCGTTTCAGGGATCGCACAGGGCAGTCCTTTTGGATCCACAGCTCCCAGCTTGAGTTTCTTCCTCTCCCTGCGCGTCCCCCTGGAGCCCAGTTGTCTCCCCGCGTGGTGGGGACAGCGTTCCTTCAGCCAGTGCGGGCCGGCCTGGGCCCGCCACCGCATCCTGGGAGGGATCCTGCAGATGGAGCTTCTTCAGTGATGCCACCTCGTGCTGTCCCAAGCATTCACCTCTGTCCTCAGCACAGGCGGAGCTGGCCAGACACAGGTGCCTTTGAGCTAAGAAATGCCAGGACACACCAGGCCCCGAGGGAAGAATCACCGCTTCCGACACAGCAGGTGGGGGCTGCTGGCTCTTTGGGGAACAAGCAAGTTTCCTCCTCTCTGTGCCTCGGTTTCCTCAGCTGTATGGTGGGGATACTGACGGTCCCCCCTCATTGAGCCATTTTGAGCATAGAAGGGCTGATGCATCTCCAAGGACCCCGAGCCCTCTGGGGCGGCAGGCAGGTCTCCCCAGCCGCTCCTGCCCACGTCTACCTCCAAAGGCCTGGAAACCCGCTCACCTCGTGCGGAGCCCCCGTGCCGGGCCAGCCTTGGAGCCACAGAACATGATGCCCAGGAGAACACGCCCAGGCTGGTCGCTTCAGAGTGACACATACACTCTGTGGGTTTTCACTCATGAAAAAACTGTGCTCTTGAACACATTTTTAAAGCCAAAAACTGCTCCACCGGGGCAGGCACAACAGCAGGGGCAGCCCCAGGCAGGAGTGGGGTCCTGGCACCCAGGCGGGAGTGGGGTCCTGGCACCCAGGCGGGAGTGGGGTCCTGGTGCACTGGAGGGAATGGGGTCCTGGCGCCCTGGAGGGAGTGAGGTCCCGGTGCCTGGGCAGGAGTGCAGTCCTGACTCCAGGCAGGAGCAGAGGCCCCGGCCTTCTTTCCATCCTTTGCCCTGGAGTTAGAGCCAACACCACAGGCACAGCAGCTGTGAAGGTCGTGGCTGTCCCATGTTCCCTGGACATGTCCCATGCTGTCCTGCTCTGGGGCCTTTACCTGTGCTGTCCCCTCCCCGGGAAGGCTGTCCTTGCTTCTGCCAGCAGCCCCGGGGCTCACTGTGGACCCACCCCACTCTTGACCTGCCCTCAGGTCTTGCTAATGTGCCTGCCTCCTCCTACTGGGCTGTGGGCACTGGGACCGGGCTTCCCTCACCCAAGACCCCAGCCCTGGCACAGGGTGGGCACCAGTGCAGGTGAGGAGGGGGAAAGGATTTCTGGAAGCACCAAACAAAGACAGTGTGGGAGGCTGCACGTGGGGACTCACTGCAGGCAGGTGATATTGTCAATTTCTCAGCAGACACCCATCGGGCTCCTGCAGGGGCGGCGTTCAGACTCCGGTGGCATTGGGACACCAGAGAGCTCACCCACCTGCAGATTTCCAAGCTGCCCCCTCCCTGCCACAGCACCAGGAATGTTAAGGCATACCTCTGCGGGCCTAGGCAGGGGCTCGGGCCTCAGTCTCAGCAGCCCTGCTACTCCCCACTATGACCTTGTCTGGGGCCTTCCCAGTGGCTACACAGGTGGGTCTCCCTCCACTGCCGAGGAGTTCCCACCCGCGCCCTGTAGCAGCGGCTGGGTGACAGGAATGGGAGGAAAGAGGCGGTGGTCACCCCGGGACCCCAGATGCAGCATCAGCCTCCTCCTCTGCAGGGCTTGGGGTCTTCAGCCAGGGGCTCCCCAGGCCCTGTGGGGAGGTGGTAAGCACCCAAGGGTGGCATACCAATCAGCTCCTCCTCTCTAGAGACCAGGCACTGGTCAAATGCAGGAGGACAACACCTAGGAGGTCCCACTTCCTCCCGTGAGTGCCCCAGAAGGGGCAGCCTGGACCCTGCACGAGACATTTGGCTCCTGTCCCTTCCAGGGATGTCTGCTCCCTGCTGTATGGTGGAGAGGGCTGGCTGCACTTCTGCCCTTCTTTGGCCCCTGAAGGAGAGGCTGCCCCTCCCTGCAGCAGGGATTGGGTCCTCCTTATCTACACCTTGGAGGTTTGCATCTTTAAAGCCCCTGGGGTGGTAGGGGAGGGGCTATGATGGTGGTGGCCTTGGTCCCACCAGGACCCCTAGGTGAGCACCGGCAATGGCCTCTACTTGGGCTGGAGCTGAGCTGGGGGCCAGCAGGACCCTTTTGCCACCACTCCTGGACACAGGGTCAGGTCTCAACATCTGACGTCCCCAAGGTGAGGGTGTTCCCTTCTGGCTGTTGGAAACAGAGCCCAGAGAAGTCCTTCTTGTGGAAACTGAGGTGGAGAGAGACAGAGAGGGGAATGGGAAGGGTCCAGGCTGCCTGGCCTTGCTCCCGAGCCTGGGTCCACACAGGACGTCCAGGGACCTGCTCATGGCGGGTCCCTGGGTCTCAGCTGCTCTGTCCACGTGCTGGGCCAAGAGGCATGAGGGCCAGAGGCCAGCCCTCCACACCCACAGTCCCCAACACCGAATATCTGGCACCTCTTACAGGTGCAGACTGGCTGGCTCCTTAGGGTCTCCGTCTGCCATGCGCTGTGTGGAAAGAGTCTTATGGCTGCGCAACTGGCGGGCCCTGCCTGGCTTTGGGGGCCCTGGCTCCTTGTGGCCTCCATGGCCCTGGGCTTGGTCAGAGCCACGCCCACCCCTAGGCCCAGGGCTCTGCCTTTGCAACTCAGCAGTTTATTCCATCCCTGTGAAACACAGCGGTGCAGCTGCCCCGGCCGGGGTGAGAGAGCCGAGGGTGTTCGAGGCTCCGTGCGGGGTGTAGCTCCAGCGCCAGTAAATGCAATCCTGGATGCCTGGGGCCTGGAAATGCCGACGTGGCTAGGGAGTGGAGGTCAGGGCATCCTGGAGGGGCCAGAGTTTCAACATCAAACATCCAGGCCCAATTTCCGAGTGTCCATCCTGCTGTCCCAGTGGGGTGGGCCTCATGCTGACCCCAGGGGGACTCCAGGCCCCAGGACCTCACGGGCCAGACCAAGGGTGGGAAAATGGGGGCCAGGGGAACAGCCTCAGCACCCAGGAAGGATGAGCAGACCCGGCTTTGAGCCCCACTCCACCCATCCTCTTGTATCTGAGCTGGGCGGCCCCACTACCCTCTGTGCCTCTGTTTCCCGGAGTGAGGCTTGCAGGCCTCCTGTGAGTTAAGTGCCCAGCTCGTAGAGGTTGTCAGTATGGAAATAATGACTAGAATCGCCATCAGCATGGTGTGCATGGGAAGAACCGGGGAATGAAGCAGGCTGAACCCCAGGCCCTCAGGCCCTCACGGAGGACACGGGGTCCCTGAGCATCTGGCCTTCTCTGGGGGTCTGTGTCCTCTTCTCTCTCCCCTCCTGCATGTGCATTCAGGAGGTTGAGGGCTCGTTGGGTCCAGTCAGTGAGGAGGTGCCACCAAGAGGAGGGAGAATCGTGGCCATGTTTCCCTCTGCAGAGGGGAGTGCAGCAGGGGCTGCTGGGAAACAGGAACCCAGGCCTGGAAGATTCCAGAAGGCTCTGGTGTCACTTACCCGGGGCTCTGCCAGGTGGGGGACAGCCCTTCGGGCTGGGGGGAGGGCGTGCTCTCTGAAGGGTGAACTGCAAGTGCAGCCCCCCTCGGTCCGCAAACACCAACTGCTTTATCAACACGTGCTTCCAATGACCCACACGACTGGCAATATTCCTGGTGTCTCTACCAACTTGATGAGGGAACGTTTCCTTCAGGGCAGCAAACGTCCTGTGCCTGTGACGTGGACACGGAGCCGGCGGAGGGGAGGCTGTGTGGGGAATGCTGACTCCATTCCTCACAAACTCCTGTAATTGACTTTTTAAAAATGGCATTAGCATTTAAATGGTCCCATAGTTATGGGGGTGAAGGTTCGGCGCAATATGATCAATTTATTGAGCTCGTCAAATGTTCTTTTGATATTTATTTTTCCTGGTGTCGTGCCGCAGGGGCTTTCTGAGTTTTCCTGTCGGTGGAGCATGGGTCTTTGATCGGCTCCACGCTAGGCACGGGAAAAAACCACCAAGTGCACCCCCCACCCTGGGGTCTGAGAACCTCTTGCGGAGAGGGCCAGTGCCGCTTCCCCAGGAGGACAAGACCGCATGTCTCGGGGAGGCCGTCCTCTGCCCTGGCCCGGAAGCAAGGCTGGCGTCTGCACAGGCGGATCTTCCTCCAGCCTTTTCCAGGGGCGGAAACCCACACTGGCCGTCCAGGGACCAGGGACCGAGGGGCTCAGGCACACCCTGGGCTCAGGCTGGCTGTAACCACGGCCAATGCAGACCTCTTGGGCGTGGGTGAAGGAGGCCTTAGCGAGCGTGTCACAGCACAGGGACCTGCCTGCGAGCAGAAACGCAGGGGACATGTCCGTCTGGAGCTTTGTGAGTGGGGGCGACGCAGCAGCTGTGGCAGGGCTGCTGGGTGGCTTGGGAATGTTTTACAGAATCACAGGGATCAGGTGAAAATGTAAAATGAGCTGAACGGCAGCCTGGGGAACAATGCGGGGAGGGCAGGGGCGAGCTGCTTTCCCAGCCACACCTGGAGAGGTAATCAGAACGCCCAGGTGGCCAGCTGGAGGGGAGAGGCACTGCCCTCCGCGGGGCCGGGGCCGCAGGGCTGTGGTGCCCGGGCCAGACTTTGCTCCTGGCTGCAGTCCACACAGCCCCCTTCACCCCAGGTCTGCCCGGTGGGCTCTGAAAACCTCACCAAGGACCTTGGGACTCTCAGCAGGAAATGTTGGGGGCTGGCCCAGAACTTGAGGGCCAGAGAGTGCCAGACTGCCTCCCTTGCACCCTGCCCAGGGCACCTCACACTCCTAGACAAAGAGTTCTATGCTCAAGGACTGCACTGGCTGGAGAAACCTACCAACACCCGCCTCCTAAATAAAGCCCAGGCCCAGAGGGGAGCAGGGCTGACGGTTCAGGAAGGGCCAGCCTGGCGAGTGGGTGCACCAAGCCCAGAAGCTGCCCTGATGGCTGCAGACTCCTCAGCCCAGCCTGCGACCCTGACCCCTCTGCTCTGCCTTGCCCTGGGACAGGCCATGCTAGGGTGCCCAGGCTCTGCCGCCCCAGGCTCACCGGTGCTCTCCGAAGCCCTCAAGATGAAAGGCTGTTTCTAGGAGCAGCACCCCATCCTCCCTTCTGGCTGAGAACAAACCCTCCAATTTTCTGTCGTGAGGCCACAGCGTCTATCTAAAGACGATCTGTATCAAGGCCTGGCGCTCACACTCTCAGAGTGTGCGGCTCCCTGCAGAAACCACGAGGAGGAGGAAAGGGCTCTTTTCTCCATGCTGCACCTGTGCACCCACAGCTACCTGGACGGCGAGCATGGCAAATGAGAGGCCCAGCCAGCACCCGTCCTTAAATAGCCCCAGCAGCCTCTCCCAGGCCTGGCAGGTGGCTTTCTCCACGCAGGGAGCTGGGGATGCCGCCACAGCTCTGGGGGGCTGAGTGAAGCACCCACATCGCCACGAGGCTTCTGCACTTTGTAAATCAATCCCCAAATGTGGGGCTTACACAAGTCAGTCTGGTGATCTCATCTATCTCAACAGTCTGGGTCATGCCCTGCCACTGTTTCGTCAGCTTCAGCCCCATTCTGATGTGGCCCGGAGGGGACGGGGTCCACACAGATTTGGAATGAAGCTCCGAGGTGACCACAAACTCAGAACTCACCTATCAGTGTCTGACCCCCCAGCAGCTGAACAGCCTCTGAAATTCTCTCTCCAG
This sequence comes from Saguinus oedipus, assembly GCA_031835075.1. Lineage (NCBI taxonomy): Eukaryota > Metazoa > Chordata > Mammalia > Primates > Cebidae > Saguinus > Saguinus oedipus. Next base: position 40,945,842 of record CM063175.1, on the reverse strand, counting down.
AGCCCCACCGGGCTTTCTAGAAGGTTTGCTGTTACAAGGAGTGCCCGGTTGGTTTATTCTGCGTGGCTCCCTTTCCCACAGCCCCGTCCAGCCCGGGCTGGCCTACTCACAGCCGCTGCAGGCTGCATCTGCCCACACCTTGAGGGAGACTTCCCAACAGATCCCATTCCTGAAAACAGCTCCCCCTCCACAGAACCCTCCAGGGAATCCTCCACAGAACCCTCCACAAAACCCTCCGGGGAACCCTCCACGGAACCCCCCAGGGAACCCTCCATGGAACCCCCCGGGGAACCCTCCACGGGACCCCCCAGGGAACCCTCCACGGAACCCTCCACACTCAGAGGGATGATAGACCGTCCACACTCGGTCTATCTGGCGATACCCACATAAAGGCAAACGCATCACCTTGCGGGGCTGGGAAGGCCAGACCAACATTCCAGCGCATAACTGTCCCCAGAGTGAGTTTCTCAAATGATAAGTAATTTGCTGAGAAGGAAAAAAAAAAGCAATCCTACATTTGTCCCCAGGTAGAGAATTTAAACTTAGAGACAAAAGTCTCCAGAAAGCATGAAATGTGACGAATGAACACAGACAGCTTTGAACCCGGAGAGGAAGCATTTCCCCTGAGCCGGTACAAAGGTGAACACTGAGGCGGACGGTCTGGCCGTGCCTGAGTCCTGGCTCTCCAGCTTGAAGCTCTCGGCTCCAGATCCCAGACACTCAGTGACATGGAGATTGTGCCTTTGATGAAACAGTAAACCATGTCCAAGTGCCTTAGAGAGGGCCTCTGTCCTTCCTACCTGAGCTGGAGGCACTGCAGTGCCCATTAGCATTGTCAAGCTGCCATTGCCTGGCAGAGCTGAGGTCTGAGGGCTCTGGCCCTCTCCTTCCCAAGGGGTGGCGCGGGGTGGGGTGCATTGTGAAGGCTCCATAGCCCACGGCTGGCTACCGCATCTCCAAGGCCCCTGGCACCCCTGGCTGCCCCTTTCCCTGTAGGGCTGGACCAGGGCTGTTGGCAGGGCCCAGCTCCAAAGGGCCTCACGGTGACGGTGCCAGGAGAAGCCCGGCCTGGCAGGCTAGCCCGACCTTGCATTGCTCTGCTCTGGACAGACTCTGAGGCCACCGGAAAGCAAAGTCATCATTTTGGCCGTGTCTTCATTGCTTTTCTCTGAAAATTCTGGCCTAATAGGAGGAAGCCCAGCTTGCCTACCCTCCCTCCCGCCCTCCCTCTCCAGGTAAATACTGCCATTCTAACACATTACAAAATATGCTTCAGGAACCACTCGGTTTACATGAAAAGCCAGAAAGGGGCTGAAAACACTTGACTCTTTATTTTAAAGGTTCCCAAAAGGCAGAAAATGTCTGGGGAACTGGGACGCTTAATGTCGGTTTGCAAAGGCAAAACGGTGTGCTCAGCAAGATGTCCCCAGGCAGGCGATAGAGGGCGCCTCCACCCCAGCTTCCCAGGCGGGCGGCGGGCGGGCGGGCGGGCGGCAGGGGGCAGCCCCTGCCCCAGGCCTAGGCCATGGGAGGAGAGCCGCCAGCTCTAGTCCTCCCCAGTCCGGCTACACTAGGAGGGCAGGCCCCCAGCCAGGCCCCCAGGGCACTTCAACCCTGCTAAGTGCCTGTGGCTCCTGATAGTGAGTGCCTGGCCCCAAAGCTGAGCCACGTTCCTCACACTGCTGATCTTGGGCTCCACAGATCCTAACCTCTTAGCTTATAGGATCAGCTGTGGCTCGGGGAGGCTGTGTGGCTGCAGCACCACCAGCTGGCTTTGCTGGAAGATGCTGGGGGCAGCAGGTGAGAAATGAGCTCTTCCTCTGGCCTTGAGGTCTGGTCCCCACAACCCTTCACACCTGCCCCTCCCTTCTGTGCCGTGGACTTAGGGGCACCTCGCAACCATGGGGCAGAGGCTGTTGTCTCCACTGTGGGAAGTGGGTGAGCTGGGTCTGCCTGGGCTGTCCTGTGCCATGGAGCCCACCTCCAGTTTCTGCTGCAGGAAGGAGGGAAGGACAGAGGGAGGGACACTAGAGAATGGACAAGGTCGGGGGTCAGCTGTGTCCTCCATCGGCCCAAGGCCATTTGTAGCCACCCTGGGCCCTGGCCAAAGCCTGAACAGACATTCCCAGGCACTTCGCTTGCAGGGGCAGCTCCAACTCCAGTGGGCAGCTGTGCCAGGGGTGGGCTGTGGAGCCCAAGGAGCAAGGAAGGTAACGAGGGACTGGTGGTTGACACCTGTGAGCGTGGCCACTGGGCTAGATGCCTCCAAGACAAGCGTCGGGAGGGGCAGAGTGGAGACGCACCACACCTGCTGGGGAAGCGCCACCGCCCGCCGGCCCCACGGCCTCGCCTTCTCACAGGGAGCCTTCTGCAGCATCTGACTCTGTGATGAAGACAGCAGTGTCAAGGAAAACTCAGAAGGAAGGGAAGGGAGACGCCCTCCTCCAACCACCCTGGTAAGATCATGCCTCTCACCGCACCTGCAGGGGAGCCCTCACTGCTCCCTGGAGTGACCCTGGGCTCCAAGGCTGGCGCTGGCTGCCCACCAACTTCGAGCCCCCCGAGGCTGCGGCTGCCTCCTGTGTCCCGTGTTCGCCAGGCTGCAGACAGATGTCAGTGTCTCCTCCCCAGAGAGGGAGAAAGCTACATAAGGAGCTTCAGGGCTGGCAGTGACCAGGTCTGCTGGCCGTGTTGATTCCTGAGTCCTGGGAGATGCCTGTTCTCTCTCAGTGAGTTTTTCCCAGACACCAAGACCAGGGAGGCTTCAGTGACCTTGGCAATGTGCCTTTCCCCGTCTCCCCGAAAAGGTGCCCATCCTCACCTGGGTTGAATCGTGGTGAGACGTGTGTGTGGGGAGCAGTGTCAGGGGTGTCCTCAGCCGCCCATCCTCGCCTCCATTGAATCGTGGTGAGAGGTGTGTGTGGGGGCAGCGTCAGGGGTGTCCTCAGCCAAGCACCCACTGGGTCAGGGCTGAGGAACAGGCTTTCCTAACCAGGGGCTCTGTGGCGCTGGCCCCAGTACACAAAGCACTCTAGGTTCTGCTGGGGGTGACCCTGGTCTGTCCTAAGCCTGAAAGCAGGGGGAAAAGGTCTCTGGGTCCTGTAGGGGCCAAGCAAGGAGCCCAGAGCCCCTACTCCACACACAGGCCACCCCCTGATAAGCCAGCCGGCAGGACCAGCCTGCCTCTGGGGAAGGGCCCATGTTTGGGGAAGGGCTGTGTCTGTGGAAGGGCCGGGGCCCAGCACCTGCTGACCTCTCTGGGGAAACGTCTGCATGCGGAAGCATGGCCTCTCCGAGCACATACCTCTTCTAGAACATTCTGGGAACTCACTGCTCAGGCCTGTGAAGGAAGCCGAGTTTCAGAAGTTGTTCATGTGCAAGCCCAAAGCTGCTTCGGTGGTAAGAAGAGAGCTGGTGCCTCACACCCAGAGGCTGGAACAAGGGTCTCTGGGGTTCTCTGCTCAGGTCCCATGTTTGACTGAAGGGTTCATGGCTGACCCGACCATAGCCCAAGGCTTCTCCTGCAGGCCAGCCCTCCTTCTAGAATAACCTTCCACACCCAGGGCTGCAGGCGCCCACCCCAGCCTCATGCCAGCCCCAGGCAGACCAGGGCTCTATCTCCCTGAGCACCCTGCGCTCTCTGGTACAGGGATGGCACCTGCCTGCTCTCATCCCTGACTTTTCTTCCTGAAAACAGCCATTCGGTCTGACCACAGCTCATCAATCAAGCCAGCACAGCTAGTCTGTGAGTCCAACCACAGCTCATCAATGAACCCGATCAGATCACATCAATCCGATCACAGCGAATCGATCATCAGTCTGCTCACGGCTCATCAATGCATCCAACCCGAGCTCATCAATGGACCTGATCAGAGCACATCAATCTGATCACAGAGAATCAATGAATCTGGTCACAGCTCATCAACGAATCCTATTACAGCACATCACTCCGATCACAGCACATAATCAATCTGGTCACAGCTCATCGGTGAATCCAACCACAGCCCCTCAATGAATGGGATCACAGCACATCAGTCCAATGACAGCCAGTCAATCAATCTGATCATAGCTCATCAATGAATCTTGTCACAGCTCATCAATGAATCCAACCAGAGCTCATCAATGGACCTGATCAGAGCACATCAATCCAATCACAGTGAATCAATCATCAGTCTGATCATGGCTCATCAACGAATCCTATCACAGCACATCAGTCTGATCATAGCTAATCAATCAATCTGGTCACAGCTCATCAACGAATCCAACCAGAGCTCATCAATGGACCTGATCAGAGCACATCAATCTGATCACAGCACATAATCAATTAATCTGGTCACAGCTCATCGGTGAATCCAACCACAGCCCCTCAATGAACGGGATCACAGCACATCAGTCCAATCACAGCCAGTCAATCAATCTGATCACAGCTCACCCATCTGATCATGCCAAGTTGTGAAAGACTGGTAAGATTCAAGGCTGCTTCTCTCAAGGAGGCTGGTGTTCTATTGGGAGGCACAGAAATCATCCCTATTTTGATTTCATGTAGTGGACACGTACTCATTTCTAAATGACCGTGGCTGGGACGGGCGTCTCAGTGGCAGCCTGGTCTGGAGCACAGGCGGAGGGTTCTGACCGCCCACCTCCGGAGGAAGGGAGCGTCTCAGCAGCCAGGCCTCCTCCTGGGTGACGGTGCCCCTAGATGTGCTCTCAGGTAGGGGCTGGGTGTGGGGCAGCCAGGCAGATGACAGCGTTCCGAGTTGAGGGGGGCATCTGGGCATCTTACAGTGTCCTCCCAGGCCCGATTCTCCAGGGCCCAATTTCTCAGGCTTCTTGACAGTCGAGGAGGCCAATGGTGTCAGCCTCACTTTATAGACCATGGGCTGAGGCGGGATAGGTGCAGGGACCTGGCCGCTGTTGAACAGCAACCCAGAGAAGGAGGCCCGGGCAGTGCTGTCCTCAGCCCAGACCCCACCTCGCTGGGCGGCCACTTGGCCTCCCGGATTCAGAGTGGGAGAAACAAAACCCAGGTGTGGAGACCTGAGCAGAGCCCTGGGGGCTCCGCCTTGTTTCTGACCAAATTCCCTGCCCTGCCCCCAGGTGCTGTGAGAACGCTGGCCTGGATTTCTCCTGGGCAGAGACCCCTCGGAGACGGGGTGGGTAGGGCTCGGGACAGCCAGCTGATTCTGCTTCCTTCTGCACGCAGGAACGGGTCTTTCTCAAGGGTCCCTTTTGTTCACATTTACTGTGTTCAAAGCTAAACAACACCCTTCATGCCCCAGAAAAGGTCTTAGTTGGTGCTGATGTGGCCTTGCTGGGGTGAGAGGTGGGTTCTTCTGGCTGCCCCCAGGCTCCAGCTGGGGTCGGGACAGGTGACGGGAGCCCTGGGGTGGGAAGGATGGATGTTGTTGGAACGCACTCCCCTCCCCACATGAAACTCTGGCTTTCCTCTGAGGGGCCAACACTTCCCTGATGTGGAGTTGGATGTGGGCAGTGAGGGTCGGGGACTGGGGAAGAAAATCACTTCCTCTGTGTGCAGAGAACTCTGCACCCCCCGCCAGATATACCTGCTCCAGGTGAGACAGGGAGCCCCGCACTTGAAGACATGTCCCTTGAGATAGCCATTGGGCTGCAAGTACACACACACGTGTACACACACCAGGTCATACACGCATATGTGCACACATACCAGGTCATGCACACACACATGCGTACACACACCAGGTCACACACACGTGCATACACACCAGGTCATGCACACACACATGCACACACACCAGGTCATGCACACACACATGCACACACACCAGCTCATGCACACACATGTGCAACACCATGTGCAAACCCAACACATGTACACACAGAGTCAGCTTCAACAAGCCGCAGACTTGGCGCTCAGCAGGAGACCAGCTTGGGAAGGCCACCCCCTACCCGTTCAGCGGGTGCTGAATGTCTCTCTGGCCATAAGTGGCTTCCACGCAGCAGCAGGGGACTCATGGATAATTCTGACTTTCTTATTTAAAGGCTCTTTTTTTTTAACCCCATTTGTTTTACAAAAAATCATAGGGCATTATCATGATTGGAAAATAAATCAATATTTCCTTTAAAAGACAGGATTCCATGCGGTTTTGTCCTGACCAAGCTCGTGCTTCTCTGCTGACATCAGGGAACAGCGTGGTCCCACGTTGGCAGTGGGTGTGGGAGGGCGGGAGGAGGGGCCGCCTGTCCACTCCACACTGGCTCAGGGATGTGCCCGCATGGCCGCTTCCCTGTCCCCCACCTCCTCTGTGGGCCCCGGTCCTCAGGTGGGGGACAGGGGCAGGGTGTGGGGGAGGCCATTCGTCCTGCCTGCATTCCTCCCCTGCCCCCTTCAGCTCCACTCCGAGGACCCTCTGCCCTCCTGCAGGACTGACCCTCCCTGATGGCTGCCTGTCCCCAGCATGTGGTGAAGGAACCTGGAGAGGGGCCGGCACCCTCCTCAGAGCCTCTCACTCAAGTCTTTCACCCCATGGTCCACAGAGACCCAATTGCAAGGGGGCTCCAGCTGGGGTGGCTCAGAAGGAAGCCAGCCCGGTGGCAGAGGCGGGTGTACAGGGTGTCCCGGGCTGAGGCCACCAGTCAGGGTAGCTCTGCAGCCAGTGCCACCACTTGGTCCGTCACCGGGAGTGGACGCGCTTCTCACCGCAGCTGCCCCGCGGCACCATGAGGGCCTGCCCTTCCCCTCGCTTTCAGATCTGACAGGACACGTCTCCCTGAGTCCCACCATGGCGCCGGCCTGACCTCAGGCTGCACAGGCCCCGGGAATGCCTCTCGTGCTGCAGCTCCTGCCTGGCTTCTCTTCAGCTGAGGGCCTGGGCCTGGGCCTGGGCAGGAGAGGCCGCCGGTCTCACCAGGCGTGGTGAGTGACGCTTCGAGGCTCCTGGTGGCCATTTCTGCACTCCCGGACCTGGGGCCACAGCTGCCCAAGTGGCCACTGGTGGCAGCTTCTGCGTCTACCTCCTTTGCAAAGTTGACATGAAGAGAAACTGGAGCCAGCCCGGCTGCCCCCGCCCCGAAGGCGACAGGGCTGACGACAAGACCCGGAGCACACGGCCAGCACTCTGCACTGTGTGGCTCCCTGTCTCTCCGGGCCGGCCGAGGGGAAGTGCCGCGGGGGGCGGGGGGATGTCTGCAGGAGTGGGCGCCGATGTTCCCCATGGTCAGAATAGCGGACGTTTTCAGAGTTTCAACACGTCTGCCAGAGAGGCCGGCGGTCACCCTGGAGAAGTTCTCGGGCAGTCAGTTTTCTGACGGTCCAGGAATCACGATACCCCAGGCCCAGCAGACCACAGGTCTGGAGGGCGGCCTCGTGGCTGCACGTGTCCCGGCTGCTTCGGGCCCCGCGGGGCAGCAGGAACGTCGCGGTCTTCAGCTGGGGTTTCCCGGGCCCTTTTTGTGCCCGGCACGGGGATCGTCTGTTAGTGATGACGCTTTAGGTGCGTGCGGAGAGCGCGGGTGGCCGAGGTTGGCAAACGTGCTGCTGCGGAGACACCCTCACGGATGGAAACCCCACACAGGCCCCCCCCCCCACACTCTGCAGCCTGCCTGGTCCTCGGGGTCCTTCAGCGCCCTGTTTGCCACCCAGACGGCATCAGGCCCCGGGTGCTGCTGCAGGGTGGAGCCTTGGAAAGACGCCCCTCTGTCCACACGACGTGGGAGATGGCTCGTGGGGAGGGCTTGGGGTGTTGGGGGAGATGCAGCACAGCCTTTGGGGTATCTTTTCTGCCCCAGGCAGGGTGAGAGGCTGGGGAACCAGGCAAGGACACTGAGGCCAGGCTGTGATAGGGCTTTCGGGACCAGGTGGGCTTGAGGAAATGGCCATGAGGATGAGGAGAAGCCTTCGCACTCGGTCTTGGACTTGAATTAGGAATGACTCCAGACACAGGTCCTACAGTCACAAGAGTCTGTCCCAGGCCCCCGCCCTGCCCTGCCCTCCCGCCTTCAGACGAGAGGGTCCCATGGCCTGCAGGCCATGCTTGCTCAGCTCCAGCTCCTAGATGCACGGACTGCATGGTGTTGGAAAAGTGTGTGTGTCTGTGCTGATGTCTGTGTCTGTGTGTGTTTATATGTGGCTTATGCGCGTGTCTGTGCATGTGTGTGCATGTGTGCATGCTTGCGTTCACAGTTGTGCATGTGTTTGTACGTGTGTGGTGTGTGTGCATGTGTGGAGTGAGCAAGGGCCTCGTCCCCTGCTCTGCGGATTCATCTAGGGTCAATGCCTCCTTGTGCCCAGGCCCCGATCTTCGAGACATTTTTAATGACCCTGTCCCTAGATAACATCCCAGAGGCTTCAGCACATTCAAGACATAAACCCCTTTTTCCTCCCAGAGAAGGAGAGGGTCAGGGCCAGCCTGGGGCTTCCCTTTACTGAGATCCTGTCTCTACAGAGACACCCAGAGATCCTGCAGTGAGGAGATGCCTTAGCAAGTGTGCCCCACGGCAGCCCTGGTGGCCTGAGCTTCCGGGTCCTTGCAGCCTTCCTGGTGGACACGTCTGCTGGCCTCTGAGGTAGGCATGGTGGATGCCAGTGCACCCACAGGGAGAGGGAAGCGTGGGGCAGGTGACATCATCATCTCTGGGTAGCGCAGCAGCCAGGACTCAGCTGTTTGGAAGGTCCAGCCATGCGCAGAGAGGTGTGGGGCCGGTCCTGTCCATCTGGCTCACTCGGCTCCGAGCACAGGCCCGGCCTCTCCCGAAACCTCCTCCCGGCCTGGTTCTTTTCTGTCTGCTGGCCATTGTGCAGTGACCACAGGCCGCGCAGGTGACAAATGGCTGGTGTCAAGTCCTGTCATGCCAATGGGGTCCTGGGGGGAATGCGAGAGGCTCTGAAACCAGCTTGATTACCAACCTGTGACCACCGAGATGATCGATCAAACTGATCAGTGATTGCAAACACCAGGGAGACGAGAGGCGGATGCCATCCGGGGCCGTGACAGGGGGTGGGGAGAAGGTGGCAGAGGAAGTGCTGAACTTGACCTAGCCTAGTCATCTTTAGGGCATGCTCTCTTTCCATCACCAGCCTGGCCTCAGGGCCCAGGCTGGGGCAGCCCGGGCAACAGGAGATGTCAGATAGGGCAAAGGGATGATTGACGGGGGGCTGGCTCTGTTTTCCAGGGAGGAAGGTGGAACTGTGGGGAGACAGGCGGCCCTCACTGGCTTTGTTCACGGCACCTCGAGCTGGCTGGGGCTGGCGAGCTGAACACATGGATGAGGCTTTGCAGCTTCCCTGGGATGTGAGCCCCGGGATTCCTGTAGGCCGTGGGCTGGCACAGCTCGGGGACAGACATCGGCGGAGTTAGGCTTGTGAAGCCTTCCCGTGGGTGGGCCCCGGTCGCTGGCCAGTCTTGACTTCATGCAGGCGATGGTGGGAGAGGCTCCCCAGCAGAGGTGGCTCAGGGCTGGGCATGAGCAGAGTCTGTTCTCCCCTCTTGCGCTTCCAGATGCCCAGGGGCTGCCTTCCCTCCTGGGATGGACCCACAGAGCCTCCATGAGGCCTGGACAAGGCTGGAGGCTGGAGCACTGAGGCCAGGGCTCCCGCCACCCGGCTGCAGGCCTGGCGAGGATGGCGGGGGTGGGGGGGCTGCCAGGGCAGGATGAATCAGACCTTTCTTGGGAAGTGACTCCCGCACAAGGACATTTTAGTCAGACATAATTGCAAGGAAAAATAAACCTGCCTTAACAGAAAACAGCTTTCCAGTTGTTCTTTCCCTCCTTGAAGCCTTTTCAACTCCAGGGTTTGGCAAGTCCCGGCTGTGGGTAATTGCCAACACGATACGGTGTCCAGAGACCAAAGCCGGCAGAGCGGAAATGGCACCCACAGCGTGAGAGGGACCCGGGAGGCCACGGCGGGCACGCGTGTGCTGGAGGTTGTGCGGCCACAGGGAGGGGAAACCTAGTCTTGACCGCAATTCCGATGGTTCGGGAGGGCACCTTGAGGGTCTGACCCCATGGGAGGAGACCAGGGCCTGGCTGGGTGCTGCCAGCGTCTACACCTGGTGTGCACAGCTCTCCCTGGTTCGGGGCGACTCCCCTCCTGCCCCCCCGGCTCTCACTGGTGGTTCTCACGTCACCCTCAGCAAAAGGTCACCTTCGGTCCAGGAGGAAGGCCACTTTGAGCCCTGCCTGGTCTCTCCTGGAGGGGCCGGATGGAATTTGCTGAAATGGAGCGCTGGGCAGGGCCAGCTCTGCTGTTTGGTTTGAGCAGTATGCCCAAAACTGCCCCCACAAAGAGCGCTGCCTACACCAGGACAGGGTGACCCGTACACCTCAGGGCATGCCAAGTGCCTGATGACCGTGTGTCCGCAAGACCTGGAGGCCAGGCCCCCCCAGGCCCTCCTTCGCCTTGCCCTTTCGGGGGTGTCCTGAAGAGGGGTAGGGGTGGGGCAGAGGGGCCAGCGAGAGGTGGGCAGCCGGGAAGGAGCGAAGGCTGGGGTTCGCCTGTATCTGTGGGATGGGGCACCCCACTTTTTAATTCCCAACATCTGGCTGTTCATTTCCAGGAGCTTGGTACCAGGTCTGTGAAGCCCACGGCTGACAGGCCGATGTTACTCACTTGGCTGGATTCTGGAAACTCAGATTCATTTACAGGCAAAATTAATGAGAAAAGAAAGACTTATATGAGATAGGAATTTATGACTTCCCCTGGGCCGGCCTCCTGCTCCCTGTGCACCGTGCATTTCATCTGAGGCAGCAGCCGCCTAAGCGTGAGGACGGCTGTGCCAGGTGCACCTGCGAGCCAGGTGGATCCGTGCCCCTCCTGGGCCAGGGGATGCCTGGAGGCCCACCTTGCTGTCTGTACACAGCAGCCATTCACAACACACAACTCAAATCTCGAGCAAAACCAGCAAATTCCCAGCGTATCCGTGCGTCCTGCCTCGCCAGAGCAAGAGCAGCTTGAGCGGATGCCTCGTCCAAGACGGGCCGTCCCCGCACCCGGGACCCCGCCCCGACATGCCGCCTCTCGCCTCTGTGCCCTCGACACCGCTGCCCCCAAACATACAAAGGAGAAGAATGTAATGGAAGAGCCGGCCGTGCAGCCGCACAGGAACCTTCCCTAATGGCCACCAAACTTGCTGGGTGTCAGCTCCAGCGACTTTGTGCAGAGAGAGTCTGTAATAATCACGCAGCTCGCAGACAAGGCCTAGCTCCGGCAGGAGCCGACGTGACAGAGCCTGGAAGGCAGGTGCTACTGTAATTAGCTATTGTTTGACTATCAAAAGTCAGGGCTGATTAAAGCCACTAAGCACAAGTGCACTATTTTATTTCAAAGAATATTATGAACTGCACGCTGGGGCCCTTTCAGAACGGACCTTCCTTCCGCAGCCGGCTAAGAGCCCATGCCAGCAGTAATCAAACGCAAAATCTGCATAAACCTTCAGGGTTTAATTCAAGCAGAGACCTTTCATTAGAAATATGTTACTTTATGAAATCTGGTCGCCAGCAAGGGGAGAGAAATGTGACTTCTTAAGAAAAGTGAATGGCACCTCTTTAGTGATTAACCCGAGATTAATGGAGGCCCCCACTGCTCGGCCTAAGTCCATTTTATTGCTAATTCATTTAGGTACCATTTCAGAGACGCCTGATGAAAGTTACCTGCCAGGGCGTCAGGTTTTGGCAAGCGAGGATGGCCATTACGGTCAAATCCCAAATACACTTTTCATGAAAGAAGCTTGAAAAGGTGTCCTGTGTTCGTCTTCTCCTCCCTTTCTTAGAGACTTTCTATTTAATGTACTCAATTAGTTAAAAATTTGGGTCCTAATTCATTCATCAGAGACGGATGCGGCAGATTCCCTTTCAGGGGCCCTATTTTTTCCCTCCCTGTACCGAGTCCACGGTGAGGGGGCTGCACCTCGGACACACGCACACAACACTTACATGCCCACACGTGCACACGCACCTACCCCCACACACATGCCCACACGTGCACACCTACCCACATACACACTCATAGCCACACACATGCCCACACGTGCACACCTACCCACATACTCATAGCCACTCATATGCCCACATGTGCACACGCACCTACTCCCACACACATGCCCACACGTGCACACGCACCTACACACACACACACGTGCACACCTACCCACATACACACTCATAGCCACTCATATGCCCACACGTGCACATGTACCTACCCCCAACACGGCCCCCCCACATGCCCACACATGCACAGGCACCTACACACACACACATGCCCACACATGCACATGTACCTACCCCCATGCTCACACACACACATGCACAGGCACCTACCCCCCAAAACACACACTTACATGCCCACATGTGCACATGTACCTACCCACACACACATGCCCACACAGTGCACACGTACCTACCCCCACACCATCACACACATACACTTATATGCCCACACATGCACATGCACCTACCTACACACACACTCACACATGCACACTTACATGTCCACAAGTGCACACATACCTACCCCCCACATCCTCACACACACAACACTTACAGGTTCACGCATGCACAAGCACTTACCCACACACACCCCCACATGCAGGCATGTGCCTCTATATATGCAGCCCCCCAAACGCTCACACACATGCCCACACGTGCACATAGACCTCCATATATGCAGCCTATACACACGCACTCTTACAGGCCCCCACTTTCACACACACAACACATGCCCACACACCTACCCACACACACACTTACATGCTCACACATGCACACACACCTACCCACATGTAGGCACGTGCCTCCATATATGCAGCCCCCCCACATGCCCACACTTTCACACGGGCACATGCACACTCACACACAACACTTACATGCTCACACATGCATACACATATGCAGCTGCTCACACACGTGCACACATGGGCATGTACCCTTAGATATGCAGCCCCTCCACACATGCACATGCACACACACATTCACTCACACCTACCCACACACATGCCTACGTACCTACCCTCCCTCATATGTGCACCTCCTCCACACAGATCAGAGTATGCCAAGGGCGCCACAGGTAGGATCATAAGAGATGAGGAAGCGCCTCTGCCCCTCCCACTCCTGCCCCAGAAGACACCTCAAATGAACAGGCTTTCTTCTGGGCACTGGGGAGGTGACCCAAGGTTGGTGCCCTGAGGAGGCAGCCTCCCCATAGCCCACAGACACCAGCACTGGGGGTTAGGAGCTGGGTAAGAACCTGCTATACCACGGTGCCCACCTCGTTCCTGTCCTGCTCCCCGCTGCCCCTGGGCTCCTCTCTGCTTGGGGGCCTTCCTGCCTCTCTCCTTTCTGCAGCAGCTTCTGGTTGAGTGCACGTCCTCTCCCATGCAGACCCCCTTGCCCTCTCCGCCACAGCAGCAGCCTAACTGCAGTCTCTGTGCAGGCCCACCCCACGACTGGGTCGGCACCATTTGGCAGATACAAGGCTCAAAACTCAGAGTGGCCCCAGCCCTCAGGGCCCAGGCAGGGGAGTGGCAGAGCTGTGATGTCACCAGGCCTCTGAGTCCCCTTCACCAGCCCAGGGAGCAACAAGCCAGCCCTCACTGTGGGGCACAGGGCAGCTCCAGAGATGGGCTCGGTCACGCCCACCTTGTTCCAGGCCTGGAAGGCTGGCCCCCAACCCCACATTCAGGCAGCGTTCTGAGTGGCCATGGGGCTCATGGGTATCATGTGGGGAGCTCTCGAATCTTCCCGAACAAATGCGGAACTGAGGCAATGCAGCTACCACATGGGTTACCCTGGGACCTGCACACGGGAGCTGAGGTGGAACGCAAATGTCCCAGGCTCACTGGCGGGACGTCCCACTGGGGAGCGGAGCCCCAGGAGGCGGCTGTTTCCAGAGGCCCCACTGTGAGCCTCCCCAAGGTCCCAGAAGGAGCCCCACAACAGAGGCTGCACAACTCTGGCCACCGTGCAGGGATAGAGTCCAGCGCTTGCCTGCACACCAGGGTAAGGGTTTCTGTGTGACCTGAGAGCCGCAAATAAAAAACATATCCAGCCCCAGCCCAGAGACAGACCAGGGACCCTACGGAGCCCTCACGAAGCCCCCACCTCCCTACATGGGCCTTAAAGTGCCTGACCACAGCCAACTCTGTTGCCATCTTCCCACCACGTGCCTGCCCCTGTGGGTGCTGCAGACACGGGCTGAACAGGATTTGGGTCCCAGAGCGCACGGGCCTCACCAGCTTGCCCTGGAGTAAACTGTGAGCCAGATTCCCTGGGGTATGAGCACTGCCTGGCCACCGGCTATCTATCTCTGGAAGCATCTGCCAGCGCCGGAAGTTCTTGTCCTCCTGCCGCCCATGAGGGCACCGTGTCCCAACCTGGACAGTCCCTGGTAGACAGCTGACAGGTGCCTTCTGAGCTGCGAGAGGCTGTCTCATTACGTGTGTCCTGGGGAAATGTGTGGGCTCGTGGTCAGGCAGCTCATCCTCCCTGCAGGACAGGCAGTGAGGGCGGTGTGTGCAGGTGGCAGCAGGAAGCCATCCCCAGATAGGAGCAGAAGAGAGAAGGGAGCCCAGTGCCCAGGACCCTGTGGTCTGCCACTGCTTTCCGTGCTGGGGGTCAGAGATGAGCCCATGCCAGTCAAGGTGATGCCAGGATCGTCCCAGCCTCTGAGGCGGGAGCTCTCCCTGCCAGCAGGTCGCCCTCCAGCTGACCTTGCCCAGCAGCCTGGGCTTGCCCCGAGCTGAAGCTGAGAAATGCAAACATTTGGTTTTCTGCCAGGCCCCCTGGACTACCCGGACAGTCACCCCGCCTGGCCTCAGGCTCCAGCTCACTGAACAGGTTCCAGATGGGTTGACCCCCAAGGGCGGCTCGCAGGGTCAGTCTTCCCACACCTGCTGCAGACAGCTGCCCTGGCCTCTTGCTGAGCTGAGCTCCTAAGGGCTGCCATTGTGTTCCTCTCCTTGGATTTGGATGGGAGTGGCTTAAGAGTGAATTCTTTACCCCAAACTTCCCTAAGCCACTACTCCCCGCTGTGGAAGACCCTTGGGGGGCTCTGCTAGGAACAAAAGGAGCTTTCGGGAAACCTCACTCCGAGTGACTCCAGGACTCTCAGCCACCATGCAGGGCCAGGCTCTGCTCAGCTGTGGGAGGCAGCCTCCTGGACGGGCGGAAATGCTTCGTTCTTCCTTGAGGGATATCTGCATAAGAAGACTGGGGCTTTCATTCTGACCTGGAGATGTCCAGGGCCCCACATTGGTGTCCAGTCTCTGCCCTTGAAAATCTCCAGCACTTCCTCCCATCCCATTTCACCTGCTTTTGTGTAGTGGGGTGGGAGGGCCGCGGCCAGGGCTGGGAGGAGCGTGGCAGACTCAGGGAGCAGAGCCCACTCTGTCCTCCGGGATGCCATCCTCCCACCCTCTCCTCCTCCGGGACTGTGCTCCTCCCTGACTGTCCTCCTCCCGACTGTGCTCCTCCCTGACCTCCTCCTGACTGTCCTCCTCCAGGACTGTGCTCCTCCCGATGACTGTCCTCCTCCCGACTGTCCTCCTCCTGTCTTCCTCCCGACTGTCCTCCTCCCGACTCTCTTCCTCCAGGACTGTCCTCCTCCTGTCTTCCTCCTGACTTTCTTCCTCCTGACAACTGTCCCTCCTCCAGGACTGTGCTCCTCCCTGACTGTCCTCCTCCCAGCTGTCCTCATCCCGACTGTCATCCTCCTGACTGTCCTACTCCCAATGACTGTCCTCCTCTGGGACTGTGCTCCTCCCTGACTGTCCTCCTCCTGTCTTCCTCCCGACTGTGCTCCTCCCTGACCTCCTCCCGATTGTCCTCCTCCTGACTGTCCTCCTCCAGGACTGTGCTCCTCCCTGACTGTCCTCCTCCCAGCTGTCCATTGGGACCCCAGCCACCGCCTGCTCCTGTGGACTGAACCAGCCTCCGCCCTGAGCACCCCCATGGCCATGGCCACGGCTCTCTGGCCTACAGCCTCCTCTAAAGTCCACCCCAACCCACTCTCAGCCCCATCTTCTGTTTCCTGCTTGGGAGCAAGAAAGAAGCCCGAGATGCCTGTCTCCAAGACCCCTGTGTGCAGCTGCAGTGTCTATGGAGGGTCTGGGGGCCTGGATAGGCTCCCTGGGGGTGGGAACCTTTGGAAGGACCCCCAGGTCATGGGGCTACCTCAGGCAAAGCAAAATGAAAATACAGGAGCTGAGGTTGGCTTGGTGTGGCACGTGGAAGCCTCCGACGCCACCTCTCACCCTGGCATTGGGCGGGGAAGCTGGGAGCCCTGGCCTGGCTCATGGCTCATGACTGCCCTTCTCTAATATACCAGGAATATTAGAATATTCTAGTGACCCCAGGGGACTCTGAGGCTGGGGCTGGGGGTGAGAAGCCATCCTTGGGGAACTCTGGGGCTCCCATATCCCCGAGCCCCTGCTAAGGCAGACAGCTGGGGAAGGCGGTGGTACAGGGCAGCTGGACTTTCTGCTGAGAGTAATGGATGTTTTAAAGCTGGCAATGGGAATGCAGGTACAGGCTTCCTGTGACCTGCCCCCGGTTCCCAGGGCCTGCCAGGCTGACCACTGTTGCTGGCCATCGGCCATCGCCGTGAGTCTTGCCCCTCACAGGGCCTGTCCACCCTCCCCAGCCACCCTCCCCAGCCTGGCCGTCCTGCCCTCCAACACCCGGGTCTAGTGGCTCTGTGAAGTGCACATGTTAATTATCCTGCCACTGCTGTAATTTCTCCCCATAGTCCATTAATTAAGGGGTCACAATCCCAGAGCATGTTTACCCAATAAGCCTTCTTTTTTAATTATCCTAATTACTTGGAGACTGACAAAGACTCGGCCCTTCTCCTTCCCTGTGGATTGGTGGATGACAAACACACCTCCACACGCACCCCATCTGATGCAGGCTGAGTGGCTGGGCCTGCGATTGCAGCAGGAGGGTAGGGCCCTTGCCTCAGGGCCAGTGGGCTGGCACTCGGGGGGACTGGCATTGCTCACCACATGCACACACAGGTGTGCAAATGGGCACCCTGTTTGACTTGGGGGTCATGTGTGAGGGCTAGGGAGCCACACAGTCCGCAGGCTCCTGAGGTCAGCACCCAGCTCGGCTGGTTTGCACCCAAGTTCCTCGCCAACGGCAGGCAGATCCGGCCCCAGTCAGAACAAAGCCACACCAGCAGTGTGGACGCCTCAGGGTTTCCACCTCTGAGCTGGCTTAGGACTCACTTCATGACCTGTGTCCTATGAACCAGGAAGGCTCCCTGTGGGCCGCACAGCCAGTGCCGCACTGGCACCCACTGTGGACCCGCAGCGGCTGAGGATGGAGACGTGGCTCGCCCATGGAGGGGCTGGCATTCTGCTCAACTTTCAGAAGGAGAATCAGGGGCTACAACCACCGTGTGCTGGGGCCGCCCCTTCAGCCGCTCTGTAAGGCTGCTCCTCGTGTCTGAGCAGCTCTGAGTCAACAGAACACAGGCACCAGGCACCCCAGGATACGAATGGTTTAACCACTGTGGAAAATAGTCCGGAGGTTCCCCAAAAAGTCAGACATAGCATTATTGTGACCCAGCAATCCCAGACCCAGGCCGCTACCCACGAGAACCGATCCTTGTACCCAGAGCAACACGATTCACAGCACCCACAGGTGAAAAGAAGCCTCACATGCTCCACTCGGGGATGAGTGGGTAGAAAACGTGTGGCTCCCCCACAGAGGGGAATATTACGCAGCCAGAAACAGGCTCAGAGCTCTGACACCAGCTACAAGGTGGATAAACCTTGAAAACATGTTCAGTGAAAATTTTCGCCATAAAGGCCACACACTGCTGGATTCAACATCAAACGTCCAGAACAGCAGATCCAGAGGGACAGAGGGCAGACTCGTGATTGCCCAGGGCTGGAAGAGGGGGAATGGGAGCAACTGCTTCCGGGTACAGGGTCTCCTTCCAGGCTAACGAAGATGCTCCAGAACGAGACAGAGGTGGCTGCACAACACTGGACGTGGTACGTGCTGCTGACCGTCCATCTAGAATAATTAGTGGTGTGTTTTGTACACTTCACATTAACTTAAGAAAAAAAGAAAAGGACATGGTTCTAAAAAGCCGCCAGGTGTGATGGCTCACGCCTGTAATCCCAGCACTTTGGGAGGCTGGGGCGGGTGGATCATCTGAGGTTAGAAGTTTGAGACGGGCCTGGCCGCCATGGCAAGACCCCATCTCTACTGAGAATACAAAAAAAACAAAATCAGCCCGGCGTGGTGATGGGCACCTGTAATCCCACCCGCCTGCACCGCCTGACCAGCTACTCAGGAGGCTGAGGCAGGAGAATCGCATGAACCCGGGAGGCTGAGGTTGCAGTGAGCTGCAATGGCATGGCACTCCAGCCTGGGTGATGAAAGGGAGACGCCACCTCATAAACAAATAAGGACATAAATAAATAAATAAAACGCATGCCCCACCGCGGTCTGGCCAGAGCGTGGGAGCGGCGGAGGGTGCAGGACTGAGCCTCCCGCCTGCAAATACGCAGGCCTGAGATACAGGCGGTGGCTCCTGCCCCTGGAGTCCTCTCCTTGTGGGAAGAGCAACGCATTCACAGTTTTCGAGTTTGATTAACGGCTTTCCAAATTCAAACCTCTGCATCCCCAACGGCCTCTCTGAGGCTCTCGGGGGAGAGAACTAATTCGCATCTCCTGAGGTAAGCACGAGGGGCTCTCCGGGAGAAAAGGTTCCGGTGCACATTGTTCTCAGTGGATTAGGGGTGCTTGGCCATCCTCGGGCTGCCCCTGCCTGGCTCTCCCGGCATCCGGCTGTGCCAGGCAGGCCCGCCCGCTCCATGGAAGTTTACGTCTCTTTAATAAAGATTAAGATGTCAGAGGGCCAGCGTTGCACAAAATCCCACTTTTATTAACTTCTCATTACCAGCTGAAGAGCGAAGCCCGCGTCTGAGCTTCTGAAGCAGCGCGTTTTCCCCAGGAAGAAAATCGTTATTAAATATGCATTTATGATGACTGCAGCTCACTGGGTTCTTGCTGACTAAGCGACGGGCCGGCTGCACACTGCCCTGGCTGGACACTAGATGATGGGGACTTCATGGAAAGGGGGGCCAGGTGGCCCCACCAGGCTGGAGGGTGCCCCTCGAGGTGGGAGCTGGGCCTGGCCTCGCCCTCCTGGGCCTTACAAGGCAGGTACCAGGGAGCACCAGGGAGCCCTGGGGAGCCGTGGGGAGCCCTGCATGACGGTAAAAGGATCACAGAGAGAGCAGGACCTGGGCACAGCCAAGACAGGGTCTGGGGGCCTCCGTGGGTGGTGAGGACAGAATGTGGGGTGCCAGCTGGATAACGCCTGTCCGGCTGGGGCTCTCTGGGACCTCCTGGTTAACCATGGTCAGCTCCCATCCTTGCCTTCCCAGGGCGAGCCCAGGCAGCCCGGGGCAAGAACCCTGGCCTTGGTATAATTTCAGGAGTTCCCAGACCCAGGAGGGGCCTCTGTGGTCTGCTTCTCCACCTACCCCCAGGGCAACCCCTTGTCCTCTTCCCACGGACCTCAGATGGGTCTCCTGAGTCACTCGTCCCCACATCTGCCTCCTCCTGGCAGTGAAAAGCAGGCAGGGCAACTCACCTTCCCACTGGGAAGCTTCCCAGTCTCTCCCCAGACCCCCATGGGAACCAGATCTCAACCCTCCCCCAGGCCCCCCACACCATCAGCCTCTGACCCGTCAGGCCTCCCCAACAAGCTGTGCCCAGCAGCTTAGCCCTGTACATTTTCAGCCCCTTCCACCCACACCTGCGTTCCCATCCCCTCCCCCTGCACCCTGAGGCTCTTGTCCCAACCACAGGGACCTGCTTTTGTCAAGCCACGGTCACAATATCTCCAGACCCAGAGCCTTGCTCTGTCTCCTCATCCCTCTCCATCACCCCCAGTCCCAGGCCTAACAGCCACTCCCCTCTGGGCCTTGGTAGGGAGCTCCAGGGCTGCCAGGTTGCTTGTCACCTCCCTGCTGGTCTCAGCTCCCTCCTGGGCCCTGGGTCAGGGAGGGGATGGGGGAGTCAGGGGCTCAGCTCAGGCTTTTCTGTGCTCAGAAGTCTGCATCTGTCTGCCTGCCCCCTTCTCTGACATCCAAGGGGCATCTGAGCTTTAAGATGCCTCAAACCATTTCTATCTACCCCCTGCCCTGGGCTTCCAGGCTTCCCACCCCTGCCAATGCGCCCATCCCAGCTGTCCTTGACCCCTGTTTCTTAGATTGATCCTTCTCCTTCTGAGATGTCCCAAATATGTCTGTGGTTGTCCCCTGCTCCATTCTTGTCCAAGCCTCTCTGCCCTCCGCTCTCTGCAGCCCCCTCCCATCTGCACCCCAGGGACTCACGCACATGAGACCTGCAAGCCCCCTCCACGCCCCTCCCTCACCTTCCTTCCTGGCCCTGGGTCCTCCAATGTGCCGCTCCCTGCACCTGGAAGGCTCAGTCTCAGGGACTCCCTCAAGGCCCCTCCGCAGAGAGGCCCCGGGTCACACAGCGCCCACCTTCACCTCCATAGCGCTTGTTATGGTAACTGCTCCCGTGGTTCTTTCTATTTGCTTTTTATTTGCTTCCTCCAGGGCATGGTGGGCTCCGGGGAAGGGCCCGACTGTTCATAGCCTTGACCTCGGAGACCCACCCCAAGTATCTGCTCCCTAAGGTTGAGGGAGGAGGCCGCCAGGTGTCTGCTCAGCTGCTCAGTAGCTTTGGGCGAAGTCCTGCTTCTCCCTGAGCCCTGGAAACCCCTCATGAAGTTGGGGTCACTGAGAGAGGGTGAGTGCCTGTGCCGGAGGCTCTGAGAGATGCGTCAACTGGACGAAGAAATGAACAACCAAAGAACAAACGAATGAGGCTGATGCTGCCATCCCACCCACCTGCGCCCTCTGACCTGGGGTGGCTGATGCTGCCGTCCCACCCACCTGCGCCCTCTGACCTGGGGTGGCTGATGCTGCCGTCCCACCCACCTGCGCCCTCTGACCTGGGGTGGCCGATGCTGCCGCCCGCCTGCGCCCTCTGACCTGGGGTGGCCGATGCTGCCGCCCGCCTGCGCCCTCTGACCTGGGGTGGCCGATGCTGCCGCCCGCCTGCGCCCTCTGACCTGGGGTGGCCGATGCTGCCGCCCGCCTGCGCCCTCTGACCTGGGGTGGCCGATGCTGCCGCCTGCCTGCGCCCTCTGACCCGGGGTGGCCGGTGCTGTGATGCTGCCGTCCCACCCGCCTGCGCCGTCTGACTGAGGATCGCTTTTCGAAAGGGTGGCAAAAGCTTCCTCTGGTTTCATGTTTCAAGTACTGGATGAAACACTTGCTTTGGTATCAATCCTGCCATCCAGGCAGCCTCCCTGGAGCCACAGCCAGGGCTTTGAGGGCCTGGAGGGACCCATTCGGGTCTGGCATTTGCAGGGCAGCATGGGCAGGAGCCAGCAGAGAGCCATGGGCCGGACGGATGGGCTGTGTGCCTTGGGGCAAGTTCCCCATTGGGAGGGAAGAGCTCAGGGACCCTGGCAGCCTGTGCCACTGTTGGCTGCACTCAGGCTGGGGTCTTCTGGGGTCTCCCTGAGTGAGTGGCCAGGACAGACGCCCAAGGACCATGAGGCAGGGCCAGGCTCCCCAGGGTTCCCACCACCAACAGATGGTCCCGTCTAGAGTGGGTCTTCGGGGGGCCCAGCAGGAGCGCAGCATGCCCTGTCTACTTGGGACTGTCCTGGAATTCTGGTCTGGACCTGATGCTTCTGCACCGGAGGTGAGGCCTTCCACAAGCCAGGCGGGATGGGAGAACCTCAGACACAGTCAGCGTCTGGCTCCCCGGAGCCACGGTCAGGGCTTCGAGGGCCTGGAGGAACCCAGCCTCAGCTCACCGTGTCCTCAGGGCAGCCTTCCAGTCCCTGGGAACTCACAGCAGCAATTCGGGACGGAAATGGAAGAAGCTGCTGATGCCTGACACCTGCATGGTAGGAGGGGCCTCTATGGGGGCTGCATGGTAGGAGGGGCCCCTGGGGTGTACACTGAACCATCACCTACCAGAGGCCACGTGCCTGGAGGAGCTGGTGCCCCCACGATGCCCAGGGCACCTCCACCTGAAACAGACCCTCTGCCTATGGCCCTGGCAGAGGCATGATCACTCACTCTCAAGGGTCCAGAGCTTGGCGCCACGTTGCACCTCCCAACACCGTCACAGCAGCACCATGGCTGGTGTCGCCCCTGGGATCCCTGCCCGGCACATCCTCGTGTCATCTGTGTCATTACCACTGTCATCGTCACCAAACTGCTCCCCCCACTAAAGAGCAGGGGTGTGTCCTGTGGGATATTTCTCTGTGGTTTCTTTTCAAGCTGCACCCCTTTCCCACAATCCCCCTGCAAGGGAGCCCATCCCTCCAACTTCATTATCTGGTTTTGAGGAGCGGCCAGGAACAGCCTGCCACCAGGAGTGGGGGGAGATGGGGACACAGGGGAGGGGCTCTGAGCTACTGTGCCTCCCGCCAGGGGTGACACTGGGGACTCCAGACTCCTTGATGAAGCTGGTTCCTTGTGGGTGCCAGGGCAAGACTCCTGCTCCCTCTGGCTGAGTTTTTACTGCTGGCTGGCTTTGTCTTCAGACGGACTCCTGGCGACTCACAAGTGTGGGGCTGTCCCTTGGATTCCCATGTTACCAGAATAATGTGGAGTCCTGGGGGAAGGAGGGAGCCCTGGGTCTTCAGAGCCCAGGGACCCAGGTGGGTCACAAACGCACGTTGATTGATCAAACAAGAGCTCATGCCTGTGTGTGGCACACAGAGCCACAGGGCCTGGGTTCAGAGCCCTTCACAGCTGTGTGATCTTGGCAGGTTACCTAACCTCTCTGTGCCTCGTTTCTTCAGCTGTAGAATGGGAACTGCTTGCTAAAAGCACAAGTGCCTAAGGGCACACTAGTCAAATAAACAAGCAGGTTGAGTTTTCAGTCCTTCCCTCTGGAAGGTCCCTGTGCTGGAAGCTTCCATTCAACTCCAAGGGCAGCAGAACAGGTGGCTTAGAAAAGGAGAGGAGACAGGGTGTGGGATGGGATGATGGCTCTTTCTGCTCTCTTCATATTGCCTCGTGGCTCAGGGGATCAGGAGCTGAGCAGGCTGCAGGCCAGACCCCCATCAACTGAGCAAACCTGGCCCTGGGGGCATGTTTCTGAGTGGAGCCAGGATGGAGGGTGGGGACTAGATGGCGGCCAGGGAACGCCAGTTTCTCCAGCCTCTCTCAGAAGGCAGGCCAGGCTGTCACAGGAGGAAGGGAGAAGGCCCCTAGGGATCTGGCTCCAGGGGTGTCTGGGCAGATGTCCCCCAGAACCCAGTTAGGTGGGTCTGGTGTGGGGGTGGGCTGGTAGGCCAGCCCTGTGTATAGGTCATCCACCCGGCCTCCGGGCCTGTTTGCTGGAGAGGATGAGAGGGACTCTCTCCACTGTGTAAATAGACTTTGCAAAGGCCTCGGCTTTCTCACCCCATCTCCAGCTCTCCAAACTCACACTATGAATTGGCAGGCTTATCGGAAGCCCTGTCTGGCAGTTAAAGGATGTTTCCACGCATTGTGAGGCTGCATGGAAACCAAGTCATCTCACCCCAAGGACAAAGGAACTCAAGTGTTTGAAATGCAAAAACATTTTGACCCGACTACATCATTTTTCAAAGGAGAAAAGTAATTCCCGGCTCACAATTCACTCGCTATCTCGCAGGAAGTCCTGTATTTCTTATTCACTCCCCAAGGCCTGCTTCTCTGTGTGAGAGGTCACCTAAGAGGACCAGGGTAGAGGGACATTCAAGAGTTTTCTTTCCGCCTCTTCCTGTTTTTTTTCTCGTTAATGCCTCATGTTAAGTACACCCTGCAGTGCTGCTCCACGCCTCATCTCCTGGGGTCCTCCCCAGAGTGTCTACCCTGTGTTGCCAAGTCAGAAAACAAGGCCTTGGGTGTCAATGACTTGCCCCAGGTACAATGGTTGATG
The DNA here is from genome assembly GCA_031835075.1 of Saguinus oedipus. NCBI lineage: Eukaryota > Metazoa > Chordata > Mammalia > Primates > Cebidae > Saguinus > Saguinus oedipus. Next base: position 40,921,902 of record CM063175.1, on the reverse strand, counting down.
ACGGAGCCAGAACTGAATCTCCTCAGGTCCTCGGGTCCCTTGACATCTCTCCTCTCTGGGTCCCTTTGGTTCCCCCACGTAATGACTGTGTCTAGATGGAACCTTGAGGCTCATGATGATCATCATCATTATCAATAATATCAACATAATCATTACGATCCATCATCTCCCTCATCACCTGAATCATCTTCCTCATAATCTGAATCACCATCATCATCATCACCATCATCACCATCAACACCATCATCATCACCATCACCATCATCACCCTCATCACCACCACATCACCATCATTATCGTCACCATCACCATCATCACCATCACCATCATCACCATCACCATCATCACCCTCATCACCACCACATCACCATCATCATCGTCACCATCACCATCGTCACCATCACCATCATCACCCTCATCACCACCACATCACCATCATCATCATCACCATCATCACCCTCATCACCACCACATCACCATCATCATCGTCACCATCACCATCATCACCATCACCATCATCACCCTCATCACCACCACATCACCATCATCATCATCACCATCATCACCCTCATCACCACCACATCACCATCATCATCGTCACCATCACCATCATCACCATCACCATCATCGGCCCCGTCATAATCAAAGCTTGATGATCATTTCCTTCATCATTAACATCATCACTACCACCACGGGCAGCATCGCCTTCATCTCCATTATCACCCTCATCACCACCATTGTCCCCCAAGCCTTGATCTCACTCTGAGTCTCAGCAGGTGCCAGGTGCTATTTTAAGCGTGCTTTACACAACTCGTATAATCACCACCATAACTCTGAAGCAAAAGTTATTATTTCTACTTTACAGATGAGGAAATTGAGGTGTCAGCAGGATAGAGGAGTTTCTTACAGAGCCCTCTGCCTTCCCGGAAGCTCTTTTCACCACTAAATCTCCCAGGCCCACAGAAAGTGCTTGTGGACAGACCTTCACGGGGGTTCTGGAGCAGCTCAGAAGAGGCTTGGCAGAGAGGCAGCCTGTGAGGCTAGAGCTGAGTAAAACCCCTGAGAGGCAGCCTGTGAGGCCTGTGGAGCTGCTCTTGGGGCCTGTCCCCCGGAGCCACAGGAATCCAGACAGCTCAGGAAGCTCTCCCTGCTGGGCCAGGACGCGGGCACTTGCTTGGGTTTGTACAACCAAAGCTGTTTGAAGAGCAGAGAGTTTCTCTTTGAAAGTGGGGTTTCAGAAGGGGGCCCCTGAGGGTGCACCACAGGGGAGATACAAGGCTTCCTGGAGCTGTGTGAGGAGGCGTGATGCTGGAAAACCCAGCATCATGCTGGGGCCCAGAGAAGTGGCAGGGGATACTTGGAGGATACTCTGGGGAGAGTTTGAGGGCCACAGCCGAGTAGTGGAAGATCCTGGGCACCCTGTAAGGAAACCTGGATAAGGGAAGCACAGATGACACCTGCTGCATCAATGGGGTAGGGGGGACCCGGCCTGACCATGGAGGGGGGCAACCCAGGCCCAGGGCATGGTCCCACCATGGTGGGGGGGGGCACAACCGAGGCCCAGGACATGGTCCCACCATGGTAGGTGGGGGGAGGGCACAACCCAGGCCCAGGACACGATCCCACTGTGGAGCAGGAGAAGTGCATCGCAGGCTCAGGATGTGGTCCCACCATGGAGGTGAGAGGCACATCCCAGGCCCAGGGAGGTGGCTTGCGCAGAAATCCCTCACTTGAGGCTGGTTTTGGGGACCACATTCTTTCCAACCTCAGAAACCTGGACACAGGGCTGCGAGCTAGGCTGCAAAACACTTCCCTGGGTACCCCTTGCCCCCAGCCTCCTGTTCACTAGTTGGTCTGAGTTTCCGGGTGTTCTTGGGGGCCCCGATTTGCCACTTACTGGCTTTGTGGCCCTGGGTAGTTTCTCACAATTATGTGGAGGGGAAGAAAAGCAGCTCCTCCCAGGGCTGCTGTGTGGCCCTAGAACTCACCAGTTGTGCCTTAAGATCATCCCTTGGTGAGCTGTGGGGGTGGCCTCTACCACCCAGGCAAGAGCCCAGCGTGGCCTGACTTTGCACATGGAAAGTGCTGCCTGGTCAGGCACAGTCATCCTGGTGAGCAAGGCCCAGGCACTGTCTCCCCCAGCCCCAGCCGCAGCCCTGGAGGGAATCCCCGGGACCTTCTGCTTCAAGCCGGTCTGTCTTCTCTTGTCCCTCCTCATGGGTGAGCCGAAAGTGACATGGGCCCCCTCAGGCTTGTGCAGCCTGCCGGAGGCTGTGTGTGGGCAGATGTGGGGTGGAGGTGCTGCTCATCCCTGCAGCTCCCCCCACCCAGGGTGCCCGCCGATCCAGACCTTCCTTCCTGCCTCATTTGCTGCCTTCTCCACCTTGCCAGTTCCCTTTTGCTCCCACCTCTGCATTCCTCGTCCAAAACAGAAATACAAAGGGAGGAAAAATCTATTCAAAATTCCTCCTCCTCATTTTATTTTTGCAGCTCTCTGGGGTGCCCAGGCTTCAGATTCTTTTCTGATAATTATCTGCCCTTTCGGGGCCTCGGTAACCCAGAGCCTTGGGTTTGGGAGGCGAGAAGAAAGCCCTGGCCTGGCTTGAGCGGGGAGCGCGGTCCCGGGCAGACGCTGCCACCACTGCCGCTGCCACCACCGCCGCACGCTCACCCTTCCCCTCTAAACCGACGTGCGCGAGCCGGCCACGGTGGATGCTTTTAGTCTCCAAATATCTCCGCTTCCTCTCAGCTGATCCGTGATGAACACCAGACCAGACTCCTTTTATGTGATAATTTTCCATCCCAGGCAACGCAAACATTTCTGTGTCTAATAATCTGAGTCTTGGCCATTGCTCAGAAATAACAGAGGCGAGGTTCCAGCATAAAATAATACGTCTTGCTTTTTATGACTTAATTTATCAACACTATGCTAGAGAAACATCTTGTTAACTGGGTAAGAAGAAACTGTTCACCAACGCAGCCCTGGCTGATGGAAGCAGCGTCAGGTGGAATAATGAATCCTGTTAGCATACAAAGAGGCCAACCCTGAAAGACGGTATTATTCAAAGAGGGAAATATTACTGAATGAGAAAACAGTATACTCACATGGAATCTGTTACATTAAGAATCCCACTCTTTCTGGCCAAACTCAATTTGTTATCCTTACAATTCCCCCCGTAGGTAACAGATGAGAAGAGGAGTTGTCCCGGGAAAGCGACTCCTCGGCATCTGCAAAGTACGGGGCCTCAGCCGAGCCCTCCGCAGTAGGACGGGCGCATCTCAGCGCAGGACGGTGGACGCTCGCCCTCCCCTCCCCTCCCCTCCCCTCCGAGGTCTGGGATGATCTCATTTGGATTCTCACAGCTGGAGCTCTCCAGGGAACTGGGACACCCAAAGCCAAAGTCTAAGAGATCCTCATGGCAGGGAACTGAAGTCCCAGAAGAATTCAGACTCCATGAGGAGTTTGGTGAGCCTGGTGGAATCCAACCTCACGTCTCCAGCACCCAGGACAGCTCCCACCCACAGTAGGCGCTTCCTAAACACAGCCGGCCCTTGCATGGGTGGGGAAACTCATTCCCACGTACCTCCTCCCGCTGCGGGTGCCCCAACCCAAGGATGCTCAGGTTTCTTATACAAAACATCATCACAGAAATCAGAGCGGGCTTCAATCTGTGGCTGGTTGAATCCCGGCAGCACTGTTAAAGGAAGGATTTTCAAACGCCAGCCTGCAAGACCCTGAGGCAGGTGTATTTATTGAATGAATGAGTGGGTGAATGAATGAATGAGGGATGTTTTAAAAATGTAGAATTGAATCTAACACAAGTCACACAGTAAGCAGATCAGTCAGGTTGGGCAAGGTTATGCCAACGTAACAAACAGCCTCTAAAACTCATTGTCTTAACCAAATAACAGTCTTGTTTTTCGTAATTAAATGTGTGACTTTCGTTCTTTTCCTAGGCCCAGTGTGACCTGGCAGGGCGGCGCTGCTGGTGGTGAGAACTTGGGGAGCTCTCTGGCACTCTAGTTGCAGCGTTGGAGGACAGAAAGCCATGGAGGGACCACACCAGCAGCTGGTGCCCAGCCTAGAGCGGGCAGTGCACATCGTCATACCCACTGGCCCGACGTGCCACCCAACCCCAGGTGTGCAGAGAGTCTCATCCTCCCTTGCTCCTGGAAGGCAGAGAGCCAGATACTGGGGTCAGCTGTGCTCATGGCACCCACACACATGAAGGGATGACCCACAACCCCGGACCTGGTGGACTTTAGAATCCAAGCAACTAGAGGAGCCCTCCATGGACTCCAGGTGCCACTTGTGCTCAGGAGCTACCTTTACCACTTGCTGAGTGTTTGCTGCAGGCTGGCACAGCCCCACATGCTCCACTGAACATATTAACAAGTAAAACAGCCCCTGTCGGTGTTCACTTAAAAAATCATCCGCTATCTCACCAATAAGTGATATTATCATTTAAAAATTCCGGCAGGGCTTTTCAGGCGTGCGTGTCCTGACGCACGTGCACGTGTTTGCACATAATATGCCATGCCTTGGAAACTCTTTTTCTGTGAATATACTTTATGTTTTAGGGCAATGTTAGGTGCATAGAAAGACAGGCGGACAGTACATGGTTCCCGTTGACTCCTTCTCTCCCGTCTCTCGGCAATTCCCTGAGAAGCACCTTACGTTGATATAATACTCTTGCTACAATGGATGAATGATTAACGGAAGTCCACAGCTGACCTAAGGGGTCCCTGTCACTGCATGAGTGTAGAACTGGGGTGAACCCACCCTGGGAGCACCACACAAAGCCCTGCCCCTGCCCTGAGCCCATGCCCTGCCCACTCATCCCTCCCCACAGCCCCCAGCAGCCTCTGATGGTTTTGGTCCTTCTACAGCCTTGCTCTGTCCAGAGCGCCATGGGGTTGGAGGTGTGGAGCACGCAGGCTTCTCAGACTGGCTGGGTTAGGCCAGTCTGTCTCCTCTCCTCCCCCTCCTGGCTGTCTTCACTACCAGTAACTCAGTGTCAATGAAAGCAAGGGGCGGCCTGAGCTGTTCTTGCCTGTCCCAGTCCCAGGCGAGGCATTGCCACCATGCCACATACCTGCTCTCTGCCACGTAACTGTGTCCCTCCCCCGAGAGGTGGCGCTCATTTCACCCCATGCTGTTGGTGTGGCCACGGGATTGGCTTCAGGCACAAATGATGATGGGCTCGTTCTGAGCCGAGGCCTAAGGAGGACGAGGACTCTGCATGTCTGCCATCCTCTTCTGCTGCCACCAGGAATATTTTGGGCCCCCAGGTAGGTCCGGCGTCCAAGGACGACAGACAGTCAGGACAAACTGGACCCAACCACAAGGGTGGACCAAGCCCTGCCCCCGGCCCACAGCAGCCGAGTCGCATGCAACAAGGAGGGGCGGCGCATATTATTTCGAGCCATTGAGTTGGGGGTGGCTTGACCTCACCACGCCCGTGCCACCGCAGCCACAGCCAGACACCGCACCCCTTCCCAGGACTCCACCCCATCCGTCTTGCCTCTGAGCCCCAGTGTGTTGACAGCTCAGTGCCCCTGTGGGCTGAGCTCCTCAGGCTGTTTTCCAGTCCCAGTCCCGTGGGCTGGGCTCCTGAGTCGGGGCGGCCCTGACTTCCTGCTGAGAGCCGTCTGGGAGGCTGTGTGCAACACGCAACCCTCAGGACCCCACTTTGGGGTCTGCGGGCTGGCATTTGGAAACCGTCTCCTGCATTTAAGAGTGCAGTGCCTTATTTTCCGATGTGGCCTGGTGGGGGTGATACTACCTGGATGGCTGGTGTGGGGACGGATGTGTGGAGGCTGATGTGGGGATACAGGCAGGAGAATCTCGGAAGCTGTAAAGCGCATGGTGCCTGGCGAGCGCTCCGTAAGTGACAGTGACAAGTGCAGCAGCAGCAGCACAGGCTGGAGCTGTCCCTGCACACGTGGCTGAGGTTTGGTAGAGGACAGTCCTGCGTCGGAGCCAGGGAAGGCAGTTCCACATCTCTATGACCACACCCCCCTGCCTTTCTCCTTTCCTACGTGACTATCCTTCCTGGCCCCACCCCTCAACAAAGGCCGAACACACACCGTCTCATGATTGCCTGGAACCTGCTGTGGTGGCATCGAGGCAGGATGGAGAGGCTCGGCACCACTGCTCACCAGCCCCAGCTAGGACCCCCGTGGCCCACAAACCTGTGGGGTCAGTCGGCCCCAGGAAGCCAGTGCCCCCACCAGAGAAGCTGGCTCGTGGAACATGAGGTGGGGGTGCTGGTGGATCTGGAACCTTCTCCCTGGACCTGGCTGCCCCACCGTGCGCCCACCAGCCCCAGCCCCGGAGCAGGAGCTTCCTCTAACAGCAGTTGGCTTCTTAGGTAAGGTGGAGAAATACTGCTTTCCACAAGGAGCCCACCTCCTGCAGAAAATTTCTACCAGTCAGACGGGCCACAGGAACCCCCAGCGCAGCCCCCACTGGGCACATGAGGCCCTCACACTCCCCAGAACCTTCTTCCAGGTCTAGAGCAGGCCAGGGCCCCAAGAAGACAGAGAAAATCCTCCCTCTATTTGAGGGACTCAGGGCCCGCTTGGGGCCCGGCCTGGACACCACTAGGCAGAGGAGCAGCTGCAGAGCCCGGCCCCCAATGCCCACACAGGGACGCCGTTGGGCACCGCAGCACCTCAGAGCCCGGCCCACAATGCCCACACAGGGACGCCGCTGGGCACCGCAGCACCTCAGAGCCCGGCCCCCAATGCCCACACAGGGACGCCGCTGGGCACCGCAGCACCTCAGAGCCCGGCCCCCAATGCCCACACAGGGACGCCGCTGGGCACCGCAGCACCTCAGAGCCCGGCCCCCAATGCCCACACAGGGACGCCGCTGGGCACCGCAGGACCTCAGAGCCCGGCCCCCAATGCCCACACAGGGACGCCGCTGGGCACCGCAGGACCTCAGAGCCCGGCCCCCAATGCCCACACAGGGACACTGCTGGACACGGCAGCACCTAAGAGCCTGGCCCCCAATGCCCACACAGGGACACTGCTGGGCATGGAACGACCTCAAAGCCCCGCCCCCAATGCCCACAGAGGACACCACTGGGCGTGGAAGGACCTCAGAGCCCGGCCCCCAATGCCCACACAGGGACGCTGCTGGGCACGGCAGCACCTCAGAGCCCGGCCCACAATGCCCACACAGGACGCCACTGGGCATGGAACGACCTCAAAGCCCCACCCCCAATGCCCACAGAGGACACCACTGGGCGTGGAAGGACCTCAGAGCCCGGCCCCCAATGCCCACACAGGGACGCTGCTGGGCACGGCAGCACCTCAGAGCCCCACCCTCTGAGCCAGGAGTGCTCCACCTGCACCATGTGAGCGAAGTGTGCTTGGGCTGTTGGTCCCCTCACCTTCAGGGGACACGGCTCAGGTAGAGGGGGCACAGCATCATGTCACAGAAAGTGACGGGCTCGTCACGGGAGGGGTCCAAGGAGCCCCAGCATCCAGGAGGGCTGCCCTTTGTTACCCTGGAGGGGACCCAGCCACCCAGCTCACTAGCGCGGAGTAACAAGGCTTGGCAGGTGTCCTGGGAGGGAGGCGGGTGAGGAAAGTCCTCGCCCAAACCAATTACCGCAGACTTTGCTGAGGTGTGTGTTTGTGTGGGAAGCAGAAGAGCCTAACCCGGCTCAGAGCTGATCTATTTTTCTCTCCTAATAGTGCGGCACAATTTAATTAACTCAATATTGCACCCACCTGAAGATTACCGACGGGGTTTATTGACGCCACCATCTGGCTCCTATATAGCTGGTAATGTAGCCAATAAATCCCGCTTCAGAACCAGGCGCTGGCGAGGGCTGCCCGGCTGCGGGAGCTGCCTGGGTGGCCAGAACCGAGGGGCTGCCCTGGGCACCCCGCGGCGTGGGTTCGCTTGTGGGAGAGGGTGCTTGTTCCGGGGAGGCACCTGTGCACCCTGACCCCTGCAGGGGCCATGATGCCACTTCACAGGCAGGTGTCTGCCAAGGGATCCCCTACCCTAGCCGCTGGGTTCCCACCACTGCAGCCAAGCAGGGCCTGACTTGTCCCTTGTTCCACACCTGGTGGTGGGTGCCCAGACGCCGGGTGCCCAAGCTGTGCCTGACTGCAGCGCTCTCACCCCACCCCACCCCCGAGCCCCGCAGCACGTGAGACTGTTATCTCCGACAGCAAAGGAGGAAAGCAAACGACAAGGCCCAGAGCTCAAGGCTGAGGGCAGCTCTGTCCCGGCAGAGCCAGGGCCAAGAAGCAGGGGTGGGTGAGGAAGGGGCCCTGGCCTGGTCCAGCTCCTCTGGGTATCCAAGGTGAGGAGACCCCTCTGTTTAACTCGGGGTTAAGGTGAGGTCTCTGTGTGCCCTTCTAAAATTTGTGATGTTTTGTCTGCTACTGGAATGTAAGTTTCAGCATAAAGTGTCAGCACAACAGGTCATTCTCGATGACAGAAGGGTCCCCAGAGCCACCTGTCCTCATGCTCAGCCAGGGACCCCGAGGTGGGGGACAGAGCCCCTGCCCTGCCTGCCGGGCTCCATCCACTCCAGCCTCACTTCCGTGGGGCCTTCTTCCGGGCTGCACGTGAGAAGACCTTTCAGACATTTCCCAGGGCTGCTTCAGGGTGAGCAAGAAACCCAGGCTCTTCTTTCACTCACACGCAGAAAGGACGAGTTAAACCCTCACGTCCCCCATGCACTACTGGACCTGGGCTGCATGTGTGTGAACAACACCCCTCCCCAGGCTGAGCCTGAGTCCCCTGCACCCTCAGGCCCTGGGGCCCTGCAGAGCAGAGAGAAGTCACCTCAGATACACAGGACAGCACTGCAGTGATAAAGACTGCCAGGGAGTTAATGAGTGCACCTCTCCCAGCCTAATCTGATGGCTTCCACTGATTTAAGGGATTCTTCCGTTGAGGTGGAGGTGGGGCAGGCAGAATCAACTCAATTTAGAATGGGGGAGGGCGGCAAAAAGCTCACATTGATAAAGTCGTCACCCAGCTGGGAGCTGCCCAGAACTCACCTTGGGCCATGCTAACGGCCCATTAATCACCCTTATCAGCCTGTGAAGGGGCCCCGTGGGACTGCCCTACCCCGGGGGCAAGTTCAGGTGCTGCGAGGTGGTGGCGAGAGGTCAGGGTCCAACCCGGGCTGCTGCCACCTTGGAGGCCACAGGAGCTGTGGCTTCGGCCCTCCCTCCGGCCTGATTTCTGCCCTGGGGACGGGGGCCTCGGGAGCAAAGCGGCCTATCCAGACCAGCTGCAACAGTTGTGGAAGCGGGATCCTGGTGGGGGGGGAGCTGGGGAGGGCGAGAGGATGGAGAGGGCAGAACCTGGGCACCTGGGTTGGTCCCCAGGGACGGCTGAGGGTCCCCAGGGCCTCGGCCCAGCGCTGCCTCGTGAAGGGGATGGCGCGGATCAGCTGCCTCCGCCGAATTACACCTCTCCGCCTGCAGCCTTTGATTCAGCAAAATCAAGGATGCAAACTTCTTAGGAATACTTAGTTTCCATGGCAACCGTAGCTGACCTCAACATTATTGTTCTCAAGAGGGGACTGACTTTACTATATGTTCATTCACTGAATTAATGGACTCCCGGTTCTTTTATCAGCAACCCCGGGACAATGGACAGACAGGCATGTCGTCAAAGGGCTTTCAGCCACTGTCCAGCCTTTTGTCCGCGGCTTACGGCAACGAGGCAAGTCTATTCAGCCCGAGATTATCAAAATCAACTCCAGGCTGTCTCCGGGGCAGCTCCACACACTTGGATTTCATAAAGACATAACTGATCCCACATGCAAATTAATAATTTGGATGGCAGGGTTCTTGGGGTTAGGGACTTCGGTGTGTTTCTCTTCTGATTTCCCTTTTGGAAATAAAGTGCGCGGGAAGGTAAACTGCAGGCTGCTGACGGCGCTTTACCGACGGCAGCTCCTGTGCTGCTGGCCGGGCCGGTTGTGTCAGGGGAAACGGTGGTCTGAACTTCACTCACCTCGCTGGCACAGGCCTCAGCAAAACCAAGCTCGGGGCGGCCGCAAAAAGCCTTCTAGATCCAGGACACGCCAGAGCGCCTGCTAGTTCCCGCAGGAGCCAGCGGGCCCACATGTGCGTCAAAGCGCCTCCTCCTGCAGCCCCGGGTTTGGGGGTCTCGCCATCTCTCCAGCTGCATCCCTTCCCTCCTTCCCCACCCACTCCCTTCCTCCCCGGCCCTCCAGCCTCCTCGAGGGGGAAAACAATCCACACGGAGTACAGTGAGCCACAGGACTGGACGCTGAACAGCAGTCCCTGGCTGCGTGGTGCTGTACTGAACTCAGCGAGCCTGTGGCCAGGAACTCAGCGGAGTATCCTGCCTCAAAAACTGCCCGGAGTCAAAGCCTGGTCCCAGCCGCACTTCAACCTCGGGGTGTGTGGCCTCCTCCGGTAATTGCTGCACAAAAGACACTTAGCAGTGGCACGACTGTCTCGCTCCCACCTTCCCTGGCTCGAGAGTCGTCCTTCATTAGCCTACAGTCCCCACGGGAGGGACCCAGGAGACCTCTGGGCTCCTCGTTACCAGAGGCATTTTGCCTGGGCCAGGCCATAGAAAACGTCCCCACAGCAGCCCAGTGGGACAGGCCATGGTGCTAACATCCAAATAATCATTTCACAAATTATCATAATTATCAATCAATCACCCCGTTTGGACAACGAGAGGCTGGGCTATCAGATGACTTTTACGACCTGTAGCATTTTGTTCGTAATAATAATAACAGGGAGAGATTTATGGACCCATCACTGGCCCCTCTTCCGGTGGAACGACTTTATTAGCTCGATTTATTTTTGACCCTCCTCTAAGCCTCTGCGCTCCCGCCCCTCGCCCTGGGGGCTGGCTGGGATGGACGGTTTTTCCGAAGCTTCTGAAGGGGCATTTTCAGGTCCCCAGGCCTAACCCTACCCTGCCAATTCACGGTTTATTTATTTTTGGGAGGAGGCGGGTAGAGAAGCGGAGGAGAAAAAATAAAAATCAGAAAAGGTCAGTTCCGTTTGTTTGTGTCGCCCCGCTCTGTATTAACACGTCCTTCCTTTTCAGTGGGGGAAAGGAAAGCACGATGAACTGGACAAAGGGAAAGGCTTCGGGGCCATGTTTCCCCTTTCAGATCCCAGAGATTGAATCAAAATTCTCTCAGCTGATAGCATCTCCCGGGTGGACTACATCTTGTTAACGGATAAATTCAAGCCCTCCAGAAAGTCAAAGAATAAATTTAAGCCTTTTGCCAAACGTCTATCCTATTGGATTTTGATAAGATGGCCATTGAGCCTTAATGATGTCTTCCATCCATTTTCAGCGGGCCCTTAACACGGCTTTTATTTGTCCCCAAAGCCTCTTCGCCCGGCCTTTTTATTACCGGCTCTGGCGGGCTCTCCAGGGAGCCTCGCGCCCCGAGTGATGGATGGACAACCGGCTAGATTATCTCCCGCAGATGTTTGCTCTCCAGCAGCCCGGGGCTTTCCCTCTAAGTAAACAGAGACTAAATAGAGACACTGCGGAGGGAGTGGCCCCAGAGGTCCCTGCACCACAGCACGAAGTGGCCCGACCCGCAGCCAATGTGAATTTTTGGGAAGCGCCGATGACGTGCCCAGGAAGCACCAGGTCGGGTGCTGGGACGGCGAGGGCAACCAGGGCGAGTGTGTGCCAGCGCCAAAGCTCTGGGCTGCGTGGGCGCAGGGGCTGCAGGGGCAGGGTGGGTGGGGTACAGAGGGGACACGGGAGGCCAGGGTGAGGCCAAAGGGGTGCAGGAGGGGTGGGGGATGACTGTCCCCTGTGCCTGGCGGTGGCTCCGCCCTCCTGGGGCAGAGGCTGGGCTGATGGGAGGCGGCTCTGTACCTCCCACAGGAGCCCTGCCCACAGTCACAGTCCTGAGTTCGAATCCCAGGCCTCCATACACCTCCGGCCGGCAGCCCTCACCTGTAAATTCTGAGTAGAGTCATTCTGCATCCAGCCCCTTCAGAAACCTCACTCTCGATACTTAGAATTCCTAACCGAGGCTTCCCCACAAAATACCATCTTTTCTGCAGCTCATGTGCCAAGCCGATGACTGTATTAACTTCGTCACATTTCACTGAGGCAGTTAAAGAACAGGAAGCATAGTCTTCCCAGAGGTGGACGAGCTGAAGGCCAGACAGAGACCGGAGCTGCCCACCCCCCGTCACACAGCCTCCATCCGGCTCCCACAGGAGCTGCCCACCCCCAGGTCACACAGCCTCCATCACGCTCCCACAGGAGCTGCCCACCCCCAGGTCACACAGCCTCCATCACGCTCCCACAGGAGCTGCCCACCCCCAGGTCACACAGCCTCCATCAGGCTCCCACAGGAGCTGCCCACCCCCGGTCACACAGCCTCCATCAGGGCCCACAGGAGCTGCCCACCCCCAGGTCACATAGCCTCCATCAGGCTCCCACAGGAGCTGCCCACCCCCAGGTCACACAGCCTCCATCAGGGCCCACAGGAGCTGCCCACCCCCGGTCACACAGCCTCCATCAGGCTCCCACAGGAGCTGCCCACCCCCAGGTCACACAGCCTCCATCAGGCTCCCACAGGAGCTGCCCACCCCCGGTCACACAGCCTCCATCAGGGCCCACAGGAGCTGCCCATCCGTGGTCACACAGCCTCCATCACGCTCCCACAGGAGCTGCCCACCCCCAGGTCACACAGCCTCCATCATGCTCCCACAGGAGCTGCCCACCCCCCGTCACACAGCCTCCATCAGGCTCCCACAGGAGCTGCCCACCCCCAGGTCACACAGCCTCCATCATGCTCCCACAGGAGCTGCCCACCCCCGTCACACAGCCTCCATCACGCTCCCACAGGAGCTGCCCACCCCCAGGTCACACAGCCTCCATCATGCTCCCACAGGAGCTGCCCACCCCCGTCACACAGCCTCCATCACGCTCCCACAGGAGCTGCCCACCCCCGTCACACAGCCTCCATCACGCTCCCACAGGAGCTGCCCACCCCCAGGTCACACAGCCTCCATCATGCTCCCACAGGAGCTGCCCACCCCCGTCACACAGCCTCCATCACGCTCCCACAGGAGCTGCCCACCCCCGTCACACAGCCTCCATCACGCTCCCACAGGAGCTGCCCACACCCAGGTCACACAGCCTTTTCACGCTCCCCCATGAGGGTTTTAATGCTCCCAAGTGCGCCTTTGCATGAACCAAACTACAAAACCCATAAACCAGAGTCCTCGTCCTATAACCAAGGATTGCACGGAATTCATCCTTAGCACAGCACCACGGCGCACACAGTCACCTTAGCAATCCACACGGTGCACCCACGTCTATAGCTCTATAGTGCATCTGTTCTCAGGGTGGGGCCTTCCGTCTGGACGGAAGCTCACTTGAGGGCTGTGTGTCCTGGTCCTCCTGGCCCCGAGTCTCAAGTCTTTGTCTTTGAATTTTAGCTCACGTCTCTCAGTCTCTTAGCCCTGACCCTCTCCCCTTGCCCTCGCCCCAGAGTGCCTGGGAATGTCACTGAACGGGTCCAGTCTGAGCCCCAGGGTTAGGGATCTGATTCTCCCACGGCGTGACCTTGGCAAACATCCCCCGGACGCTGATGGTGCTGAGTTTAGTGCAAGGCTGGAAGAACTCCTGGGCAGTGCTGTGGGTGGCCTCGCCCTCCAGTGGACTTGGGTGAGGACGCCTCCCCTAGGCAGCTCCCGGCCCCTAAGACTGGGCCTGCAGAGCAGCGGCAGGGAGGAGCCCTGGGCTGGGGTCAGGAGGCTTGCTTGGACAGGCCCGTCAGCAACGCCCCTGATGCCAGCTCTGTACCCTGCACTGGGCTCCCTGTGGCTGCGGCGGTGCCCTGAGGGTTGCGTGCGTTGTGTCTGCTCTGATTCTGTGGGATGGCGGAACCTCAGCCAGCCTTCCCAGGGCCTGCCTCGGAGGGACGCCTGCTGCTCTGGGCACCTGGAAGTAGGAGGCCCCTGGCTGGACAGCACCTCACGCCCATCCTGGGAGCCACTGTCAAGAATGACCTTGAGCTACATCGGGCGAGACCTGATGGCCCCACGTATAAAACAAAAAGGCAAACCCAGCCTGGCCCAGAGGCACCGAAGGCCTGCCCACTTCACCCTCCTGTCTGATTTCATTCTGGTTCAGAAGCAGCCAGCACTTGCCTCCTCCAGCCCTTTAAATGTAGACTTGACCTTTTGACCTTCTGCCTTGACCCTTGTTCCTAGACCAGGCAACCCATCCCAGCATAAACAGTTCCCCGTCTAAGCTCCGGCCAGGCTGCCTCCACGAGGCATTCAGGAGAGGTGGGGCCAAGGAGGGCGGCTCGAAAACATCGGGCGGGTCAGGGACACACGGGTGGGAGACGCAAGGAATTCAAGCTCATTCGAGGACCCGAGGGATTCGTCCTGACTGCAGGTCGCTTGGTGGGAAGGGAAAATGCCGCAGTTCTCTGAAACACAGCAGCTCTGCTTCCTGTTCCCTGCTCCTCTGTGTCCTTTAAGGAGATGTGAATTCATTTCAACAGGCAGGAAAGGAGAAAGAGAAAGTGGACCAGCACTGGAATTTGGGCCACGGCCTGGTTAAACACGGGCACAGGAAGGCCTCGGTGGGGACTGAGAGCCGACACCTTGTCCTCGGACAAAAGGACCCCAGGAGGCCAGACACAGCCCAGTGAGCCACGGGGAGGAACATGGAAAACAGTTCATGGGTTGCCAGAGCCCTTCGGCGCGAAGCCACGGGGTCAGGAAAAGCCTCCATTGCCAAACTTTCTCCACAATCAGTGTTCTGGGGTTGAACCTGGAGAGAAGGGTCAGGTGTCCCTGTGCCTCTCGGATAGCTCTGCCCAGATGGTGGGTCCCCTGTACCTCACAGGCAGCTCTGCCCATGCCTTAGCCCAGAGACCGGGGTATGGCGAAACCAGCACAGTACTTCCCTTTGACTTTGGGAGAAAACGGCTTATTGATGGCGTGAATCTCAGCTCAGGGGGTGGGGTCAGGCCTTCCTAACCATAAGGCTGACAGTACCCCTCCAGCTCCTGTTCTGTTCAGGGAACCCAGTCGTCATTTTGACGGAGTTGTAACAGCACTCAGTAGGCGCTGATTCAGCGCTGGCTCACCCGTGCCAGCAGCCCCCATAGTGCCCTGATGCTGTCTGGATGGAGATATGCGAATGTGACTTGCTAAATTTTATCTTGCTTTGAAGCAGAGATGCCAAGCGAGAGACTGTTACTTCAATTTTACTAGAAAACCCCCCAAAATAGGAGATCAGCCACCACGTGTGAGTGTGCCTGTGTCTGCGGATGTTCGCGTGTGCGTGCAGGCAACGCATACCCTGTGGAAGCCGAGCTGTGCTGCTGAATGGGGTCTAGCCTTCGGAGCTGCCTTTCCGGCCATTCCTCCTCCTGGCTCCCTCGCCTGCAGTGGGCACATCCAGGGACACGTGTGACCGTGTGCGCCTCCCCAGGGACCTGTGTGTTTCTCTGTGCACGGTTCTCCCTCTGAATCTGTTAGAGCTGATGTTTGCCCACCAGCCGTCACCCACCACCAGTCAGCAAAGCCGTGGGCAATGCCACGTGGACACTTTCTTTCGCCTGGTGGTTTGCTTATTTAAAGCGATGCTTCCCTGGAAGCTACAAGTGCAGCGAAAGGCTTTGTTGAATCTGCAGCCAATTTTTCCCCATATCCTTTTCATGAGAGTATCCAGTGAAGACAGTTAAATAAACACAACCTGCGTTTATTTAGTTTTCCCGACCTCTGCGTGGCCTGGAGCTTTCCCACAGGTACAGGGCTCTCCCCTGTGCTTGGGAGTTAGGAGAGTGGCAAACAGCCCCGTACCTGGGACCCTACAGTGACGGGACCCTGACCTGCCCACACAGTAAAAAGAAGCATCCCTCCTAATCACAGCAAAGCTGCCGTCCTGTGCACACATCAGTCCGCAGATCACACATCGCTCAGGACTTGACAGCAACACCAAGACCACACGCTTGTTGACTCAGGGATGGCTGGGCTCGCAGTCACCCCCCAGGAGCCCCGAGGATGCTGGCAGCAGAGGCGGCGCAGGGGAGCTCTCCTACCTTTCTGATGCAGCCTTCCGGGGGCGACACGTCCGCTTCAGTCAGTATTTGCTGCAAAACAATTTCAAGAGGGGTTGTTAGTGTCTGATCAAATTCTGTTCTCAAGCCACCCTGGGCTCTAAATGGTGGCGAGAGACCCACTGTCTCCCGAAGTCACAGGGGTGGGACCCAGCAGCTTCTCCACAGCAGGAAATGAAGGGCTGCCCTGATTGCAGGGACCCCTTCTTCCCACAGAGGCTCCCCCAATCGCTGAGGACTCCACGCGTCCCCCAGGGACCTCACCTCCCTGGAAACCCTGCACTCCAGGGATGGAGCCACACCGTGTCGCTCACTCTGGCCCTGCAGTAGTTGGGTGGGGACCCGGGTCAAGGCGTCTGAAGCTGAGCCATTGACATTATTTCTGAGAGCCATGGGCAGAGCGCACGGAACCTGGATGGTAAACAGGCTCTACTTTTATTTCCTCTGGGTTCTGGCAGTGAATCGCACCGTGTGTATTTACACATAACTTGCCCCATGTTGAGCCAGGCCCTGGAAGGGTGAGGGAAGGGAGATGCAGTCCCTGCCCTCAGGGGCCTTACGGTCCAGCTCAGGAGGCAGCACTCAGCAGGGAGCTGGACTCTGCCCAGCAGTCCCAGGAGACAGCGGTGGCCGACCGGGGCAAGGGGCAGAGGTCGGCCAGCGCCCTGCATGCAGGAGGTGCCTGTGACTTGGGTGGGCGCTGGAGGGAGATGGAGCTGATGCCATTTCTCTGGTTCCTCTTTTCTGGTGAATCAGAGGCGGGAACGTTTTAACTGGGTCTTCACTCCCGTCCAGATCTCTGGGAGGGGGATGTCCCCATGGCTTTTGGGGAAACTTCTCAAAGGAAATGGAGCAGAGGCAGAAAAGCTGCTGTGCCTAGTGCCACACACGGAGGACCCCCAGCAGTGGCTTCGGGCTGCACAGGTGCTCCTACCCACTCACCCACGTGTGGACAGAGGCCGAGGCAGGTAGGCCGGAGTGTGCCAACGGTCGGCTCATTCTTCTTCCCGGCTCGCTGCGGCCTGGAGCATTCCCTGACTGGGCTCTGGAGAGCATTTTCCAGGTACCTCCTATTAAAAGCCAGCAGGCTGCACTCCAGGTGGGGGCAGGGCGGCGTCTCAGTAACCCATCCCGGAGTGCTCTCTGTGCGAAGCAAACTGACAGAGGAGCTCTAGAAACTGGATTTTCCCTTCTGGACCCAAAGTGGCCGTGTATGGGTGAGTATACAGAAATCACACTGTTGTTTCCACAGAACAGAAACCGAGATTGAAACTGATACTTGAAAAATAACACAAGAAATGATGCTCGAGCCAAAGGTTCTTTCCCGCCCCTTCATGTTACATGATGATTTTAGAAATCGTAAGGACAGAGTGCGGCGGTCACCAAGGTGCAACTGACAAGCTCAGCCACGCGGGGCCCAGCCCGATCACCTTCCAGGTCGCTCCGGCGCTAATGTGAACGGCAGAGATGCCTGCTAGATTCAGGTACCGAGGTGGGTGGCGTTTGGAGGAGGAGAAAGCATCAGGAGGGGTGTGACCTGCCCGCGGGGCCTAGGTGAGCTGAAGGCAGAGCTCGAGGTGGTGCTCAGGTGGACTCTCTCCTCACTCGGGATGCCAGAGGAACGTTCAGCCATCCCAGGTCTGGGGAAAGGACGCCCATCCCAGTGGTAGCCCTGGGGTTCTTGAGAGTAGAGGGACAGCCCTGCCCCGAACAGAGAAACTGGATCACGCTGCCAGTTAAAGGGCTGAGCTGAACCAAAACCAGGGTCTGCTTTGTGAGGCAAGTTGAGGAATAAGATGCTTTTCCTGTCTCTCTGGCATTTGCGGCCAAGTCACAGGCACCTATGCAGACAGCAGCCACCAGAGGGTCCTGCCCTCCCTGCCCTGGCCTGCCAGCACCTGCTCACAAACCCACACTCCCACCAAGAGCCCACAAGGGCCTGGTGCTGGCCTTGGAGCATCTGGTGGTCTCTGGCTGGGCATTTTCAGGGGGGCTCCCTCCTGTTCCCAGTGGGAATGTGCATACCATGGCCAAGGCATTCCCAATTCAGGTGCCCGATGCCTTGGGAGGTGCAGTGACGTCCCTACCAACACCCCAGACAGGGCCAGCCCAGGAGCCCCCAGGAACACCAAATCTTCACATCCAGAGGGAGCTAGCATGAGAGGCCTCCAGCTGCCTTCAGATGCCAGCCTGGGCTTGCTGTGGCCTTTCAGGTGGGGGCCGCCCTCTCTCTGTGCATGCTGCTCTCTGCTGAGTGTGCACCGTTCCTGCTGTGGCCTGATCTTCCCATCTCCCTGCCCTCCAAGTGGCCGGGTGGGATGGGGCACCCCAGTAAGCCCATCTATCACGAAGGGGCCCTTCTCCGCCTTTCTCTTGGAGTCTGACAAGGTCTGTGCCTGGGTGTGGCCAGCACTCCTGCTCCCTGGAGCTTGCCGTCAGGTGGGGATGCAGAGACAGACATTCCAACCCTGGCCCCAATAGTTTAAGGCATTATGTGTGATGCACTGACCAGAAGGGCCCAGCCATACTGTGTGGCATCAGAAGGTGGGGCTTGGCCAGCCCCGGGGTGGTGGTGGGGGCAGGTACCACAACTGCTGGGCTCCTGGCTGTCTCTCTGCATCCTCTGAGCATTGTGCCTGGGCCCCCTTTGGGCTGAGGGTATGGGCTGCTGAAGACTGTGGTCACACTGGAGTGCAGTGTGGAACCACAGAAAAACCACGTAGAGGTGGAGCCACGGAAGAACCACACAGAGGTGGAGCCACAGAAGAATCACGCAGAGGTGGAGCCCTCCCCAGCTGCCCTGCACCCCCTGAAGAGGAAGACGGCGCCCCATGGCTACAGAGAAAGCAGCGGCCTCCTGCAGGCGGGGCGCTGGGGCCTGAGCCATGTTCCGGAACCGCCCGCCCCATGTCACAGCCTGCCTTGGCAGGTATGAAGACCATTAACTCTGCCTCTTCACCTGCCGCTGACCTTGGGTGGAAAAACGGCCGGACGCGCTCCCGGCTCACTCAGCCTTGGCTCCCTGTTCGCCTGAGCCACTGCTTTGCTGAAAACCCTCTTTATTTTGCCTGCTGGGTCCTCAGCGCACGCACTGCTGGCTCCTCGATTGCTGGCAGTGGCTGCAGGGCTCTCAGTCCCTCTGTACCCCGGCAGAAGTATTAGGTGTGTTTGATTAAGCGTTTTAGCCAAAAAAGCGAGGTTTGACCTCTGGCATTAAGCTTCTCTGGCGGGTACCAGTGCCAGGATTTAGCTAAGTGGGGTTGGTCAGAACCTCTTTTTTGACTCTTAAAATAAATACCCTCTGTTCTCTGAAAAGTCAGCAAACAGGAGCCACGCACACAGGGGCGTCCCGTGCGCTCACGGCTCTGCAGTTCTGGCGCTGCCCCTGGGGGCTCAGCTTGCTGTTCCGTGTCACAAATGAATCCCAGAAGGCTTCTTTCCCGTCAAAATCATCTGTTATTAAAGTATCTGAAAACCTAATTAGGGAGGAAATCCAGAGCGAGCCCCGGCCACGGAGCTGCTTCCAAACTGGCAGGAGGTGGACAAAGCCTGGTGTGGAGGAGGCCGAGCCCCAGGAGGGCCCCAAACACTCCAGTTCACGCACCCCTTGCTCTTGGCATTGACAGCAAACCTTGTCTCTCTAACATACTTTAATTTGAAACAGGGTGTCTTGCCCAGGCTGGAGTGCAGTGGTGCGATCATGGCTCACTGCAGCCTCAGCCTCCTGAGCTCAAGCGATCCTCTCACCTCAACCTCCTGAGTAGCTGGGACAATAGGCACATCCCACCCCAGTTCATTTGTTTTATTTTTTGTGGAGATGGGGTCTCACTATGTTGCCCAGGCTGGGATTCCTGGACTCCAGCGATCCTCCCAAAGTGTGGGGATTATAGGTGTGAGCCACCATGCCCAGCTCTGCTCTAACCTACTTTTCTTTCTTTCATTTTTTTTTTTTTGTGTGTGTGTGTGTGAGAGAGAGGGTATCACCATGTCACCTACACTGGAGTGCAGTGGCTCAATCAGCTCACTGCAGCCTCAGTCTCCTGGGATCAGGTGATCCTCCCACCTCAGCCTCCCAGGTAGCTGGGATTAGAGGCATGCTCCACCGTGTCTAGTTAATTTTTTGTATTTTTTTTTGTAGAGATGGGGTCTCACTATGTTGCCCAGGCTGATTTCTAACTCCTGGGCTCAAGCAATGATCCTGCTTTGGCCTTCCAAAGTGCTGGGATGACAGGTGTGAGCCACTGTGGCTGGTTCTAACCTGCTTTTCTTTCTTGTCCATTTCTGAAGTAGCTTCATTGGACCCAAAGATGTGGGTGTGAGTCTAGAACCTGCTAAAGGCTGATTCCAAGGCCTCCTCTCCTTGAAGAAGCCCCTTTGGGGGGTCAGGGGGTCAGGGTTGTCTGTGCAGGGCACCGAGGTATGTACAAAAGGCTGGGTTGATGGAGCCCCCTACAACCCATGCATCCCATCCAGGCTCCAAGCCTTGCTCTGCTCACCACTGGGAGACTGTGGGGTTGAGGGGCTCAGGGTTCTGCTGGAGACACAGTCTGAGCAGGGGTCTTGGTGGTCAGTGGCCTCAGCTTCCCACAGCCTGTGCTTTCAGCAGGGTTTTATACCCAGCTAAACAGTGCCCCTGTCAGGGCTGGAAGCTGATGACCAGGCCACACTGAGCCTCCACATCTCAGCTCATCTCACTCTTGGAGAGGAATGCCCACGGCCTCCTACTCATCCTTTCTGAGAAGATGGAATTTTTAAAGAACTGTCATTCTCAATTTTCTTTCCAAATTGAAGTCCTGGTACTGTCAATATCTCTCGTGTAAATGTTGCATCAATGTGGGAGCAATGGTGATGCCAATCCTAACAGCGGCAGGTCATCTTTTGGGGGCCTGCAGCGTGTAGGGGGGCCTATCCCAGGCACTGCACCTGCTGTGTAGATGGGAAACAGAGGCTTCGGAGTGGAGGCAATCAGGCAGAAGTGGAGGAGCTGCTCAGGACGACACCTGCACTCGAACCTGGGCCTCCTGACTCCCGCAGTGTGCTCCTGAGGGAGAGGCCTCCGGGTGGATGCCTCGGAGGGAAGAAGCCATACGCCAGGCCCTTCTGCCCAGGACTTGCACCTGAAGCCCGGCCAGGACTCTCCCCACAGCCAACCTCCCTCCGCCCGTGTGAGCTCTGGCGGAGCTGGGTGGCTTCCCATTGGCAGCTCCCGCAAGAACCGTGAAAGGCGGTTAGTCAGCGGCTGCCCCGGCTCCGGCTCCCACAGCAAAGACTGCGCTGGTGTTGACACAAACCCCTGAGCTCTCAACCGGGAGTGGGGTAATATTTATTTATTTTTTGCATTAAAAAAATCAGCTTGGCTGTGTTTGAGCTACAGAAATGACTTTTTTTCAAGCTCCTTGGACACTGTTTTTAGCTTTTATGCCTAAACAGATACTTCTCAGTTCTTTCAAGTGAGATCTATCCAATGAATGGAGGCTCTCTCTTTACTCCTAAGAAAAATATTTACACAGTCAAGTATGGCACAGAAAAGGACACTGGGCTCCAGAAAGCCCGTCCCAGGGTGCACAGAGGTCTCCATGCCACTGTTTACACTCCCACCCTCCTGTCCTCCGCACCCCCGCAAAGGCCTTCCCAAGCCCCCTGCCTTGGGCCCTGTCATCAGGGGTTGGCCTGAGGTTCCACATGAGAACCCCAAAGGCCTGTGCGACATGAGGGAGCAGCCCATGCCTTCCAAACTCTCTTTGGCCAAGGAGGGAAGCCAGGCCGCTCTGCTTCCAGGGACCTGAGCAGGGAACAGCACTGGGAGGCAGCGTCTTCGCCCCCAGCCCCACGGGACTCGAGTTCCAGGCGGGCAGCATCTCCTCCGACCTGTCTGGGCTGTGATGGGGCCTTCTGCTTTACCCTGGCCACAGGAACTGCCATTGGGGCCAGCAGACTTCGACGCATGCCCAGTGATTTTCTCTCGACCTGCCGGGCTGCCCTGCTTGGCCCTGCCCCACCCGGCCGGCACGGCCTGGAAGACCCGAAATCTGGGCATGGTCTGCTCTCTTTCTGATGTTCCAAGGACACTCTGTCCGCTGGCAGCCCGGTCTGTGAGCACTGCCGCTTGGCCTGGATATGCCACCCGGATGGGGCTGGCCCCGCACATCTCCCCTCCTGTGGGGTGACCCGGCTCTCTCCTCCCTGTCCCCTGACGGCGGGCTCCACATGCCTTCATGTCCCATTTCATAAATGGTATTGACGACCTCTGGTCTACACTGCCCCATGGAGGGTGCCTTGGAGACATTTGAAAAATACGGAAGCAGTGTTTAGTCCAGAATTAGCTACTCTGGGGCCAAGACAATGGGTCAGACCCAGCGGCAGAGGAAGAGGGAAGACCTCCAAATCTGAAGCTGAGGTCCTCTTGGGGATGGGGTCCAAAGCAGGGGCGGGGGCCCAGGAGAGGATGGGGGCTGGGAGTGAGGTGTCAGCAGGGGGCAAATGAACGCCCCAGAGAAGGAGGAGCCTCGGGCTTGGGAGGGCCAGGGGGTCTTGGCTGTGGCCCTTTGGGGACCCTGCTGAGGGAGC
This sequence comes from Saguinus oedipus, assembly GCA_031835075.1. Classification (NCBI taxonomy): domain Eukaryota; kingdom Metazoa; phylum Chordata; class Mammalia; order Primates; family Cebidae; genus Saguinus; species Saguinus oedipus. The sequence continues at coordinate 40,899,238 of CM063175.1, read as the reverse complement.
TGACCCGGGCAGAGGCTCTCAGATAGATGCTGCTGCTGGGGAAGCAACAACCAGGGGCATGGAGGAGGGACGGTGTACAAGGCGGTGGCTTCCTGCCTGCACAGGTCCTCAAGGGGCCTCCCTCCTCGTATCTGCTCGGAGGAGCATATGGGAGTCCTCCCTGTTGACCCAAGTGTGGGGCCCGCAGTGGGCTCCATCTGACCTACGCCCCCCAGCCTCCCCCATCTGGTAGGACCTGTTTAGCTCTCCTCACACAGAGTAGGAGGCTGCCCAGAACAAGAGGGTCTCCAGTGCGAGGCAGACGGCCAAGGGCTGGGTACGCTGGGCTCCGCACTGGGTACTTGGCCCACATTAATGCATCTAAATCCCAAACACACCCATGAGGAAGGCTGTGGCTTCCTGCTTTTTGCAGGAGAGGAAGGTGCTCAGAGAGGTAAAGTAACCTTCCGAATTTGCACAGCAGGGGTGTGGACCTGGGATCACCCTGGATTCACATGGGCCCTGCCAAGATCAAGATGAGTGGGCCCTGAGGTGGTGCATACCGGGGGCAGGGGTGGGCAGCCCCCTTTCCCGGGGAAGCCTGAAGGCACACAGGTGTGGACCAGACCTGGCCCCCAGCCCAGGCCGTGCAGGCACCCACCAGAGTGGGGCCTATGGCCACGGCGCAACTCGCTGGTGAAGCACCCCGGAGACCCTGGCTCCCTTCCAGCCTGCAAGCTGCACTGTGAGGGCTCACGTTCCTCTGCCCACCTCATCGCCAATGGGGTGGTCAGACAAGCACCACCAGGCCATTGGCAAGTTTGTGGTCCTTGACCTGGAAGTCACAGGAGCTCCTCAGAGGCCGCGGATGCTGGGAGCCCTGGGTGGGGGTCCTGTCTCCCACTCCAACCGCTCCTGGCCCGGGAAGCCGCCCCCCACCAGGTCTCCTTCCCAGCCCTGGGGGCTATGGGAGACAAGGAGGTGCTGTGGGGTCTTCTGGCCTGTCCCCACTGTGACCTTGCTCTGCCCTCTGCCTCTAGCACCTTGGGGCACACTGTAGAGTCAGGGGCATCTAAATCCCAAACAAATCCCAAAGGCTGTGACTGACCACCTACCCTGGGCTGCAGTTGCCGGACGGTGGTGCCTGCAGGGACGCATGCTCTCTGGACACCACCCCCACCCCCCGCCATGCTGTCCCTTTCCAGAGAAGATAGAGGGCAGATTAGGCACTCAGAGCTTCCCAAGCTTCCGGAATGCTTAGGCCATTCCTGCCACAGCTTTGAATTCTCCACCAAACCGAAGACGCAGCTCGTCCACCACACAAGTCCCCTCCCTGTGCATGATGAGCTGCTCCAGGCCTCAGAGCCCCTCCACACATGCTGGACAGCCCTTTCCAAAAGAGGGGCCTGGGCCAGATCTGACCCAGTCTGAAGATTCCCTGGCACAGGGTGGGCTTCTAGGGGTCCATACCATACCCTGTCCTAGACTCAGGGTTGCCCTTCCCTCATGTCAGACTGAGCTGGGGAAGCCCCGCTGTTCCTGGTTCCACCTGAGAGCACCTGCTGATGGAGGCGGGGTCACCAGGGGAGAGGTCACCAGGGGCGGGGGTCACTGGGGGAGGGGGTCACCGGGGAGGGGTTGCCGGGGGCGGGGGCCGGCAGGAGGCTGGGGCACAGGCTCCAGAGCCCTTTCTCCACCAGGCAGTGGGGCCAGCCGGAAGGATCTCTGCAGGCCCCTGTCCCCAGCGCGAAGGCGTGTCCAGCATTGCTTCTGGCCCTTTGTGACCGCCTTCCTCCTTCTGCTTCCGGAAGATTGATGTCCCCGGGGGAAGGGAATGTAAATCATAAAGGCGGTGACGTGTGGTCCTCTCGATCAATGACTCATGACGAGCTGTCACTTCCAGCATGAGAAGGGGAAGTACTGGCAGGTCCAGGAGCCTCCCATGGCCAGCTCAGGAACTGGACACACGTGCCCTGGAAACCAGGAGAAAGTTCTGCAAGGCCGTTTCTTCCTGGAGCTGGTCCCAGAGCTTCCTTCTGAGGGCCTGGGTTCTAGAGGAGGACAGCCAAGGCTGGAGCAGCCGTGCAGCCTCGTGGGGTCCCGGGCCCTGCAGACAGGGCTCGGTGGGGGCTCTGGCTCGGACGCTGGTGGGCCGTATCCCAGGGACGCCCCCCACGCTCTGCGGGTCCTGTGCTGGGAAGGTGGTGTTGAAGCTGATGGTTCCAGGTGGGTGGCAGGTGACCTTGACCCCACCCACTCACACTTTATCTCTCTCCCAACTTCCGCCACAGCCCTGCAGCCTGGAAAGCATGACCGGTGCTCACTTCAAAGCCACCCAGTGGTTACAAGCAGGCCCTCCTCCCTCCTGGATTAGACTCCCCGTTAGGCCAAAGGTAGGCAGTTGGGCACCATCATGGCCACCCCCCACCCCCCACAGGAACACAGCGTAGGCCCCATGTGGCATTTACCGAGTATTAAATAGTGAGTCAGTGAGCGGAAAATGGGAATTCTCCTTGCAGAATTTACCAGGCTGGTGCATGGCCATGACCACCTGGGCTGGGCCCCTGGAAGCAGACGCTGCTCTGTGGTGGAGGTGGGGACAGGACTGGCGCGGTCATGGTGGGGCATGGCCATCCAGCCTGCGGGGGCCCTGTGCTCTGGGTGGCTCCCTGACTGAGGGGCTTATGGAAGCTTCCCTGGCCACCCTGATAGGCTCAGGGCCTCTTGCTGGACCAGGCACCTTGGGCAGGCAGCTAGAAATCAGCTGCCCGGGCCCCAAGGTCTGGCTCCCGCCTGGCTTTCTTGGCCTGAAAGTGGCCTGGCGGGGGCAGCTTGCAGGGTCGACGATGGACCTGAACTGCTGGGGCAGGGACGGCTCCTTTGTGCAGGCTCCGTGTCAGCATCCCTGGGGCAAGGGGACCAACTTGTGGCCAGGACTGTCTGGATTTGAGCATGGAAAGCCCCTGTCCTGGGAAGCCCCTATGTTGGCAACCCTACTAGAGAGGAAGCATCAAAGCTACCCCACGGAAGCCCCCGCCAGAAGAGGGGGATGAGTCAGGGATGACAGCCCCAAAGACAAAGTCAACACAGCAGTCCTATGCCTGAGTGTAAGGGCCCAAGCCCTGAGCACACTTCCAGGACATCACGGTCAACTCAGTCGCAAACCCCGAAAGTCACTCCAGCGTGGTGGGAGCATCAAGGAGCTGAGGGCTCCAGGCTCAGCCAAGACAGATGGAAGTGGAGGTTCAGGCCCTGCAACCCTCCAGCAGCCACTCCCACCAGCGAGAGGCCGGCTCAACAGAGCCTCCTGGAGTCTGCAGATTTCCCTTAAAAAAAAAAAAAAAACACTTTATTGCAGTACGATTGGCATATAAAAAGCTGCTGATATTTAATGTAGACAACTTTATGAGCCTGGAGACGTAAGAATGCACCCGAGAAACCCTCACCGCGATCCATGCCATAAACCTATCCATCACCTCCAAAAGTTCGCCCTTGCCCTCCTAATTCATTGTTATTTTATTTTGTGATAGGAAAATCTAACAGCAGCTCTCCTGTCTTACTAAGGTTACTTGGGCAGCACGGAGCCTGCTGAAGGAGGCGACTGCAGGCCCGATGGGCAGACAGACAGCCGCGCTCACAGGGGCAGGGAGAAGGATGCTGGCAGAATGTTCTTCCATCTCCCAAAGACCAGTGTCTGTGACAGGCAGGGGACGGTCCACGCTCCGCCTGAGCCCTTTCCGCGCCAGGACAGATTCTGCTCAGGCGAGCGGCAGCAGCAGGAGGGGACCACAGCTCTGGAGGGCGCTCAGTTCCTTCCCCAACCACTTAAACCAACACCCAGCTCTGCCATTGCAAACCCGGATGTGGCTGTCCCAACTCACATGTGGAAGATGTCCCCTCCCGGGCCCACTGCTGGCCATTTTCCACCCTGCTTCTGAAATGCTCATGGCCCCTTCCCCACAACGATGACACAGGAGGTGCCAGGCACTGTGTGGCCACCGGCCACCCCCACCCTGGGGCACAGTCACTGGAGGCTCCCCCACTGGCATTTCTCCAGGGCAGCCCGGTGGGCTCTGCACCAGCATCTCCCCGGGGGACTTCGCTTTCCACGGAGAAAATAAATCACAGGATGAATGATTGGTTCTCTATAAACATTTATCTTTTATCTCAACCCTTTTTAGTCATAGAAATGACCTGGAAATTGACAGGACCCTATTAATGCACTTCTACTTGACTCTGCTGATTGATCCCTCGTTGATTAAGGTGATTCTTAATAATCGTAAGTGAGTAAGAAGGGTCGTAGCTCTCCTGGCAACAGCTCCTGGGTCACGTCCGTGTTTGAAAGCCTGGAGATCCAGGACTGGGTAGGGGAATCTGACCTCCCAGAATCTGGGCTATTCTCTGGCCGTGACTTATGATACCCCTCTTTGAGGTTTGGGGAAACCTTGAAAGATATGGAAGTGGATCCGTACAAATTAGAATGAACTTCGATTCCTTTAAAAATGGCAGCGGCGCTTTCTGGGGGACAGAGGAAGCAGAAGCAGCCGCCCTGTCGCTCACTACCCGCCTTGGCCCTTCCCTGATCAGATTCAAGCCTTTCTTTCATTGTCACTTGTCATTCGTCCCACTTATTCATTAAGCAAGTATTTGTGGACTGTCATTTCTGCGTTCCACAAACTTGCAGGCCAAGGAGGCCAGAAGTACGAATTGCTCCCAGTTGTATTTTATTCCTGCCTGAAACAAAATAACAGTGATAATAACAGCCAATAAGCTAGCTCTGCCAAAGGTGTGTTGCATTAGCTTCTTTAACACCTAAAATAATCCTACAATAATCCCCATTTATGCCAGAGAATGCTGGGGCTCAGAGAGGTTGGGTACGTTGTCCAGTGTCACAGAGGCAGGAAGTGGCAGAGCTGGGATTCGAACTCAGGCCATGCAGCTCCACGGGGTATTATTGGAGCCATTCGCTTATCTGGTCTCCATAGAACTGGTTCCATTTGGAGAAGTTGGGGAGGTGGATGGGGGAAGGGAGAGGGAGGTGAGGAGCTTTCCTTTCTGTCCCATAAGGAATGTTTCCAGTCTGTTGCAGGGACAACACAGCGGAGGCCCGAGCTGCCTGCGAACCCGAGACCATCGAACGTGGGGGTGACGGGAGGCAGAGCGCCGCCAAACAGGACTGCACGCTTTCCTAATGGGACCCAGTTAAAGGAGCAGCCGCACCGAGGAATTCCGAGCTCACGTGCTGCCTCTGCAGTCCTGAGGCTTCTAGGCAACTGGGCCCAGGTTTGCTCTTTTGGGGCAGGGAGAGTAGAGAAGCCGGACCAGGGAGGCTTGGCAGGTGAAAGGCTGCCCACTCTGCCCCTCATTTCCAAGTAAACTCCCTGGGGTCCCACGTCTGCATTTCCAGGCCATACTGAGTCGAAGGCCAAACACGCCGACGGTGCCACTTGGAGAAGTCACAGGACTGTCCAGCCTGGCTGAGTCGTGAGCAGACCTAAGGCTGAGGCTGCCTGCCCTGGAGGATGCCTTCAGGGGCTTCCTGACCAACACGGAATGTTCCTCCAACCCTCCTTCCTTCTGGTGCCTTTCAGAGCACTGGGAAGGGCTGCAGGAACTGGACAAAGAATCCTGGGCTCTCAGCCAGCGCTTCCCATTCTGAGTCCCAGAAGCACTTCTCAGCCCCTGAATACCCTGGCTTGAGCAGTCTCAAGACCCTCGTCTGTGAAGAGGGCGGCAAACGCCGTGGGAGGCGTCCATGACGATGGAGACGGTGCAAAGGGCAACACGGATTGGCCAATCGCACCCTGATTCTGCAGCATGAACACACAGGTAATGATGGCACCCAAGACATAATCACCCGTTTTCAAGACTGCCACACCTCATGAACTGAGAGCGTCTTGTAACGATTAACAAAAGTGTTGTAAACAAAGACGTGTATGGGATGGAGGTCACATGGGACACAGAACCCGGGATTATACGTGATCTGGCCTTTTACATGGGAGGCACGTGACCCCGGCCCATGGCAGCTACACACAGCTCCAAGGAGGATGGAGGGAAGAGGGCACTCACGCCTGTGGGTAGCCAGTCCAGCTGCCAACTAATAGCCTCTCTCCAGGAACGGGAGGCTCCCATGAGCAGAGGCGGCTCGTCTGTCCCTGCCTCCCTCTGCTCACACCTACTCCCCACACCAAACGGCCAAACCCCAAGCAGAGGAAAGACCACAAGGTCATCACTTGGAAAGCCTTGCGGTGCCTGAGGCTGCAGTGTGTGGTCCCACCGGGCGGGTACGGGCGCCGCACGGCCGGCGAGACAGGCAGGCAGGTTGCTGGGAACACCCAATCCCGGGACCGCCATCCCGCCTCGCCCCTATCGGTTCACTCTAGAGCTGCCTTCTCAGCTGAGCCTCCTACGGGGAAAGACACGTGAGACTGGAAGCAGCCCGAAATGGCTCTGTCCCTTTCTGTTTTCCTTCTTTCCTTCCTGCTTGTTTTCCAACAAGGAGAAGCATGCAAACTTGCCACAAGGGAAATCACCAAACTCTCAGCACGTCTATTCAGTCCCCACAACTTCCCTGGATGTTCAGCCTCCCCTGGGATGGGGAGGGGTCTCTTCCCTGGGGCAGGTCTGGTGGCCATGAGTCCGGTGCTGACCAAGCTTCTCACGTGGGTGGCTTCGGAGCGCAACGACCTCTCACTCCATGCCCGCCCCAAGGGCTCCTCCCAGGAGGCTGGGTGTAGAGTCCTGGTGAGGCCTGGCAACACCAGGAATCTAGAATGGCCATCTGGTTGGCAGCCTTACCCGGCCTTGTGGAGAGCCCGTGGTCAGGTCAGGGATGGAGCAGCAGTGGCCGGTGGAGGCCGGTCTGTCTCTCTGGAGGGCCTCAGCTAGACAGCATGCGGGGGGCCCGAAAGCACCCCCTAGTGTTTTCATCTCACAGGGACCCCAGACGGCTGCAGGGGGACACGCGTTCCCCCTGGGGCCACAGTGATGCCTCCGAAGCACACAGAGTGTCATGCAGCACCAGGCAGCTGCTTTGGGTCCTGAGACCTGCCCAGGGCAGCAGTGTGATTTTACACCATCTTTCATTGCTTTCCAACAAGTCAACGACAGGAGCGCAGAGACCTTGCTCTAAGGAAAAGGCGGAACCTGTCTCCCTCCCACCCACACCTGAGCACGGAGCCTGGGCCGGGGCTCTCCTGGGGGCTGCTCCTGCCCGCTGCCCGTGAACCTCAGAAGAATGCGTGCACCTGCTGGCCTTTCTCTCTTTAGCCCTGAAAGAAGAAGAAAGAGGCCCTCATGGGTGTCCTCGTCTGCCTCCAGCTGCAGGAGGTGAGTGGGGAGAGCGGGTTCAGCGGCCAGGCTCACGAGCTGCACGTGGCTGGCTGTGCCTGGATCCTGACGCGGCTTTGCTGTCCTGCCTGCGAAGCTTGGAGCGCACATCCTGAGGCTCAGAAGCCCTGACAGGGAAGGTGGGAGGTGGTGACTGATGCTCAGCTGTACCGTGTGGCTGTCAACAAACATGACAAGGTCACCATCTGTCTGCAGGATGGACTGAGAAAAATGACCCTTATTAGTGCAGGAGAGAGATGGGAGCGCAATGGGGGTAAATGTGCTTCCCAAGCCAGCCAGGGGAGGCCAGGAGGGACCCCCGGGCAACAGCAGGTGTGAACACCTCTTGCCGGATTGCACAGTCCTCCCCGACTGCTTCTGGCCTGGTCTGTGGATGATCAGTGCTCCCAGGGAAACCTGTCCACCCAGCCTGCGTGTGGGTAACGATGGCCTTGGGAAAATCTCCACCAGTCAGCAGCGAAGAGGCGACTTCCTCTTGCCGTGACCATGGGCTCCTCGCTGGCCAGGCCTCTCTGTGGATGCGGAAGGGTTGCGCTCATGGTGCCCTTGGGAGGTGCTCTGCCCAAGTGGCTTTAGAAATGGGCACCTCCTGCCCACAGAACATTGACCCGGGAAGGCTCATCTTGAAGAGCTACAGAAATAGTCTCAGGCACAGTTACTCGAACTTTATTCTCAGAGCTGCGAGAGTTGTTCTGCAGCATGATTTATCTGCTCTCCCCAAAGACTGAAAAGAGGGGTGAGGTGCCGGCCGTGAACCAGGCGAGGGTGTGGGAAAGCGCTGTGCATGGCAGTGATGGCTCAGCATGTCCTGTGCAGAGATGAAGGGAGAGGAAGGAGACCCCGATGGCAGCAGGCCTGGAGAGCTGGATGGGCAGTGCAGGTGGGTGGGCAGAGGGTCGGCAGAGGTTCTCCCATACAGAATGAGGCGGTACTTAATTTCTGGAGGGGGTGGACCCTGGCAAGGAGCCCCCAGCTCACGGGGGACGGTATGTGTGTGCCGAAGCCCTGCCTTCCGCAGCTGGGGCCGGCTGCAACGTCATCCAAGCAGTGGGGATGGGGCAGGGAGACGACACAGCCCTGTTCAACGTTCTGCCCCCTTGGACTCCTCCAAGCCTGGCACAGAGGCCTTCCTCCCTGGGGCTGGCCCAGAGCTCCTTTTGGGCCACAGATGAGCAACGTACTCAGAGAGGTGCACGAACACTACTGTCTCTTGATCTCCCTTTCTGTTAGCTTTGTGTAGCCTAAAGTAATTAATTCTGGTACATTTCTATACTTAACAAACAGAATTTTCTCAGGCTGGGGCTGCCTGGGGTTTGCAGATTCATGGTGGGGTTCTCGGCCACTCTCGGCCCACACACTCAAGGCGTTTAGTTCATTGCCAGCAAACGCAGGCGCATCCTGTCCTTGGTGCATTTCTCTTTCCTGGAAAATGCTTTGTGCTTTTCCGGGCTTCTATCCCGGAGGGACACGGGCTGGACACATCCCCCCGGGGACTGTCTTCAGAAGAGGGAGACCCCCACACACTCGTGAGTGCTGCCAACTGGCAGGGACAGCCTCGCCACCGGCACTTCTGTTTGGTCATAAAGATCTCGCGTTCCCCGAGCAGAAAAACATTGACTTGGAAGTGACTGTGAAGCTTGGGATGCTGTGAAGAGCCCACGGCTCGAAACGGAGACTTGGAGGAAGAGCGAACTCGACCCGCTTGATGTGGGTCACGGTACTGGCGCTTGTCATGACAGAGAGGGAGGGAGAGGGAAAGAACGCCAGCTCCAGACCCCTGTCCCCACAGCAGCTCTTGCCCAGGAGCAGATCCAGCTCCTGTAAGGAGCTCTTCACGGCCGCCTCTGTTCTTCCGATATCTTCACAGGGTCTAAAGGGTTAGGCTGGCACAGAGACGGGGAGCCTGGGCAGCCAGCTGGGGATTTGGGTCTTTGCATTTTACCAAACCAGGTCCCAGAGCCGGGCCGTATGTCTCAGGTCCTGGGGGCTGATTTGGAGCCCACGGGTCATGATTTCCCTTTGGCACTGGCTGTCAGCGTGCACGGCAGAGCCCGGCCGCAGCTGCGGCCCCACGCTGGACTGTCACGGCCCCGCCAGCTTTGCGCGCCTGCACTCTGCAGTTCCATGCCCGAGAGACACCACAATCTTTTTACCCAATTTTCCAGCTGAGTTGATGGAGGCCGGTGGAGGTCAAGGAGCTTGCCCGGGGTCACTGAGTAAAACAGCGAAGCCTCTGGCCTCGGGATAAGGATACAGGCCTCTGGTCCCGTCCCTAATCGCTGAGCCAAAGGCTCTTTCATAAATAATAGAAATAACAGGACTTCATTTTTCTTGAGAGGATAAACTCCCCAAACGGCCACCGGGGCTGCGGTCTGTGGGTTGCAGGCCCTCGCCGGGCGGGCGGGAAGACAAGCTGGAGCTCCAGCAGCCTGGGGACGAGGGGCTCGGAGCTCAGGCTGGCTCCTGCGAAGGCATTAATTTGTAACAGACGCCCAAAGAGCTGGAAAGCGTGTGGCTGTTCTTTGCACGTGACAGCGGCTGATTATTCATTGCTGACAGTTATTAGCCTATTATTAAACGTATGAATTGCCTCTTTCATTCCACATTGCCTATCCTTAAAGTGCTTTATTAACTAACATTAACCAATCCAATTAGCAAAAGACACTGTATTTGTGTAATTAGTAATTTGAGGCTTTGTTCTGCCTGGGTCTTAAAGAGAGCAGGCATTGGATGTTGATTACCTCGGAGCACTGTACAATTAGAAGAAGTGGTCGGAGATTAGCCGACGGCGAGCTCGTTCCCCGGGGTCCCGTGAGGGAACCCGGGCCCGCAAAGGCGGGCAGGGGGCTATATCTGTGGCGTTTAAGTGAATCCAATCGCTCCCTCCTGCATCCCAGCTTCTCTCTGCAGCTGGCATGGCCTTCAACGTCAGGAAGGGAAAGTATTTATTTTTTATTATAAATGCAGAGGCTGGGCAATGAGGAACCTTGTTGTTAAATACTCCAAGCCTAATTCTGCAGAAAATCTCACAATCCAACTCTGAGTATTAATTGCAAGGTTTTTTTCCTAATCAGATGCCAAAAGGAACATTTCAGGGAAAGATGTTTCAGGGCCGCCTTTGCCAAACGGCATTTCTGTTTATGTCTCTGAGCGAGCAGAGACGGCCGGGATGGGGCCAGATGCTCTAGATAAGGGGGCAGCTGCAGAGGGCTCTGGGGTGCTGGGTGTGGACTCACTGCACACAGGACAAATGAGAAGCAGCACTCAGGTCCTGCGTGGCTGACCCAGCCATAGCATGCTAACGTCCCCGTGTGCCCTGGTGTTCCCCTCGGATGCCCCCACATTTTATTAGTTTGTGTAAGTGCAGAGCAGGCCTCATGAATCTGAGTACTCCCCACCCCCACCCCCCATGCTCCTTGGCAGGTTTTAGCCCTGAACAGGAAGGAAGTGGGTTGGCTTCACAGGTAGCTGCTCCCAGCCTTACCTGCTGGCACCTGAGCTACCTGGAGGAGGAAGCTGGCATTTCACCCCAGGGTCCCAGGAGGGCTGCCTGCCTGCTCGGTGAGGTGGAGGCCAAGGCTCTGGTCCTTTCCTAAACGTGGCCACCACAATGATCTGGGTCCACTAAGGCTGAGGCATGGGTGCAGGAGAATCACCCTCACCCAATCTGACATGTTCCTGCAGAGGTAAAGAAGATGGCCCGCATGGTCCTGGTCCCCTGCTCTGCCTGTGCAGTGCCCACACATCTGGCTGCCCCTGCGGCTTGGTCCCCAGGAGCCGTGCACTGTGAACTGGCACTTCAGGAGGTGGGGCCGAGTGCCCACTTGGAGCCCAGATGTTTGGGCTGGGAGCAGACACCACTGACTTCATTCCAGTGCTTGTTTTAGAGCCTGATTTCAACTCCTTCAAGTAGAATTCTCATGTGTTTTTTTTTTTCCCATTCCACGCCAAAATAAAGTTAGAATTCTTGAAGTCCCAAAGCCTCATCCGTTTCTGATCTTCCTTGTGTTTCATTCCCTCTGCACGCACGCACACACACATACACTGCACACACACGCATGCACACACCACACACATGCATACACATGCACGCACATACCACACACGTACATGCATACACACCGCACACACACGCACTTATGCACACACACCACACACATGCATACAGACATGCATGCACACACCACACACACATGCACACACACACATATACACCACACACATCGCATACACACACCGACATGCACCCACACACACGCACACACACCACACATACACACGCACATGCACACATACCACACAAACGACATGCACACCACACATGCACACACCACACACGCACACACACTGCACACACTTATGCACACATGCATGACACACAACACACACGCACATGCACACACATGCATACACATATGCACACACGAACACACATGCATGCACACCACATGCACGCACACCATACATGAACACATGTGCATGCACGCACACACATGTACAAATGGACACACACACCACACTACACGTGCACATACACACAAACATGCACACACATGCACACACAAACACACATGCATACATGAACACATACATGCACATATGCACACCATACACTACACATGCACACAGGTGCACACACATGAACAGATATGCACACATGCATACACATATGTGCACACGCACAAGGCCTACACATGCAGGCACACGTGGGCATACACACAAGCACACATGCATACACGCGCCCACATGTACACGCCTGCACACACAGGCAAGCCCCACATCATGAGGTCAGGCCGTGGAAATCCTGCACTCAGGACACAGAGGGCAGTACCCACACGCCGTGCTGGCTGGACCCGCCCCTCGGGGGCTGACGGGGGCTGGCATACACGGGCACTCACGGAAGGTAGGGCAGCAAGGAGACCTGGGTGCAAACTTTTCAGAAACCTCTTCAAAATATTTGGGTTTGTCAAAATCCCAAAGCACCGCTTGCCAGGCACTTTTCCCGCTAGTGTTCGAGCCCGCGGGTATTTTAAAGGAAATGAGATCCGTGTGTTTCTGATTTATTTATACTTAACTCATCAAAATGCTGTTTTAAAGAGCTATTCTGTGTCCAAAATGCCCTCTATGCTTCTTTTTCCTTCCAAGCTAAAAGCCATATTTTGCCAAGCATATATGACCTTAAACTCTTAACATTTTCAAGGTTCTTTTGAAAATCAAGTTCATGAAGTCCAAGCAGACCTGAACCATAACCAAAGGTGCCCTCATCCCACCCAGGAGCAGTAGAATCAATGGGAAGATGCCCCTCACCCACCCAGGAGGAGCGGAATAAACAGGAAGATGCCCTCACCCCCCCATCCCAGGAGGAATGCAGTGAATGGGAAGATGATGCCCTCGGCCTCCTTTTGTTCTTTGTCTCTGACCCAAGCACCCAGTCTGTCCCCCTGGCCCCGCCAGAGTCCCTGAGATGCTGCACCGACCAGGAAGGAGCAACTTCTCTAGAGACAAAAATCCCCCAAGATGAGGGTGCACAGTCTTTCTAGAGCTCTTGCTGGAGCAGCTCAGGGTCACCTCAGGACCAGGGTGGCCCCAGAGGGGCATCCTCCCACCTGGTTTCGTGGTAGGGGGTCCCCCTCTCATCCTGTGGAGCCCACAGCGTCTGCTATCCAGGCCCTGATTCCTCCACCTCATCGTCCCCTTGGGACCGTCTCATGCAGGAGGCCAGAGGAGAACACAGGTCCACCCCGGGTTTAAGCCAAGTCAGACAGGAGCACGTTTCTCTTCTCTAAAGAAAGAAGGAAGCAGCGGCCACAGCCCTGAGCGTGTGTGGAAGGGTCAGGGAGAGACCGTGGCACTTGCAAGCTGGTGCCTCAGGGAGAGAGGCATGCCGGGGCCTCCGGACAGAGAAACCGCGGGGACATCGGCAACACGGCGGCCTGACCCAGCACTCAGGACCCGGGTGATACGCTTTTGGGTGCGATATTTATCTCTGGCCGATTTCATGCAATGGAGTTCAATTATGAATTTGATTGCTTTTTTGTGCACGATATAAAATCCTTTATCTTCACAGCATTTAATTGTGTTCCCTGGCAGATTTGGTATTCATCACGGCCCTGCTGTCCCCAGCCCCAAAGATAAACCATCCGCAGGGCAATAAACGTCCACTCCGGTTATTGATGCTTTCAGGGAAATTGATTATCTATTTGAGGGGCAGAGCAGGCTGATGTATGGCCACCTCTTTACCTGACACAATAGCTTCCCTGGAAGAGAAATCCCTTGATCGGTGCCATAGATTTTCTATTATATGTAAAATTTTCAAAAGTGATACCGTTTATCTTAATATTTGTAGAAGGAGGAGACGCCTTGGATGGGGTCGGGAAACTGGCTTCCTCATTCGTCCGCTCACAGTATTTGAAGTTGGAAAAGGCCACGGACAGGGTGGACGATGACGGGAGGCCGAGCCCTGTGCCGGCCCCGCTCTGGTTACTCCCGGTTCTGGCTCCCCGTTCCGCCAACCCGCTCCATTCCTGGTGCTGCTCCCCGCCCTGGTATCGCCTGGCCTCTGGCACCTGGTTTGTGATTTGGAGGAGTCTGTCCCTAGGGTTGGTATGCAGACCCAGTGCTCTAATGAATGCTGCTTTCCCTGGCAGCCCTGAGAGGTGAAGCAGGCTTCGGATAAGTTTCGTTTGAGCTCAAGAAAAAAAAAATCCACGCAATGTAGCTCTAGACCCACCGTCACCTACTTGGACGGGCCCTTTCTTCCTCCTGCCACAGTTAAGAGGAAGAACTGTGCATGTGGGGTGAATATGGGGTCAGCACACCTGCGTGAGGCGGACCCTCCCGAGCTGGGGAAGATGCCTGAGCCCAGCAACATTCCAGACAAGAGACGAACTTCGGCTCATCAGCAGCTTCTATCAGCCACACGATAACAGGCCGCATGGTAAACTCCAGAAACGTTTGCTCCCTACGGAAGTCGATAGTAACTCGGTAATCAGCACCACGAGGAACCGCACCCTGCTTGAAACCGGCCCAGGGTGTGTTCGCTTGATAACTCCCAAACCACAGAGAGAAGCCTTGATTTTTGCAGGTTGCAGTGAGCTGAGATCCCACCACTGCACTCAAGTCTGGTGACTGAGCAAGACTCCATCTCAAAAAAAAAAAAAAAGCAGCCTTGATTTTGGCTGCAGCGGAGGAGGCAGGGCCTCCCTGCCATTCCACAGATGCAACTACCAACAGGAGCTTCCGTCAGCAAACGTGGTCCCACACACGCTCGCACCTGGAGCCTCTGGAGCTGGGGATGCCTTGACTGCTAGAAACGCCCCTCAAGCTGGTCTTGGCCCCCTGAGAGCTCTACCCCGGCCTTGAGAGCAAACTGCACACTTTCTCCTGGCCCCTTTGGATGCAAAATGCCCTCACTTCAGGCTTTAGAAACCCCAAGCCCAGGAGTCACAGGTGGATGCTGTGGGGAAAGACCCCGAAGGAGCCTGCACCAGCTGCAGCGCTGGGAATGGGAGCTGGTCCTCACCCCACTGCACACTGCACGCTGCATACAATCAGGGGCCCTGCAGAGCACCCATGCCCGGTCTGCCCCAGAGTCTCATGCTGGGGTGTGGGCTGGGCCCAGGTGCCCTGGGATGGGATGCAGGCCCTCCCCTGAGTGGTAGCAGGGTTTGAAACACACCAGCACCACTGGTTGACAGGGGCCCCGCAGGTTCCACCTCCTGAAGCTGACCACAGGCCGAACAAGAGGCTTCCTGGAGGGACAAAAGGCAGGGTTAGTTGATGATGGGTGTGCAAGCCCACCCCTCTTGGTGGAGGGAGGAAGAGACCCTCCCCAGAGAAAAAGAGGAAGTCCCAGCACCCAGGTCCGCTGGAGCCGAAGGCGGCTGGAAAATGCATCCCAGGGCCAGCAGCTGGGGGACCGCTCCCTCCTGGGGGGAAGTATGTCTGTCGTCACCAGCTCTTCACCGGGGGATGATGGGCGGGGTGGGGGGGAGGGAACCCACGTGGGCAGCCCTCTGGCTGGTTATTTGCTTTGTCAGGGGGTGGAACCTGAGCTCAAGGTCACAGCACCTGGGGCAGAGAGGCTGGCCCTGCAGATGCACCTGCAACAGCCCCTCCCTCCCCTTGGGGCTCCCTCACCTCACTTCCTGCCAGTTCGGGCTGCAGAAATCTGTGGGAGAGTGGACGCCCTCCAGAGTCTGGGCAGCAGATGCAGGACAGCTTCGTGAAGTTTACTGTGTCACCGTCCACATTTGTGGCTTTCCTTGCACAGAGGCCTACACACCAGGCCAACCCTGAGGGGGGCTCTCAGGTTCTGGCCTCCAGATGGGAGTGAATTCTCTATGAGGAAATTGTATGTGTGTGTGCAGGCGCGCACACCGATGTGCACATGTTTTGCATGCATGACCTCTGTTTGTGTGTACATGCACGTAGACACGCATGCACGACCTGTGTTTGCGACTACATGCACGTAGACACGCATACATGCCCCTGTCTGCACACGTGTCTGTGCATGTCCATGGGGACATGCATATGTGTTGTCTACATGCTCAGGACAGTCCAGGGCTGGGAGGAAAGGGCCAAAGAGAAGGGGGAAATACAAGAGGCCACCCCACCTCTGTGCCCCCGGAAAGGCAGTAGGCAGTGCTCCTCGGAAGCCAGACTTCTCCGTGACTGATGGCCCGACCAGCAATGCTGTATTTTGACTAAGGAGCAGACAGTGGTTGTGGAGTGGGTGCTGGCGGGACAAAGGGTCTCCCCAGGGGTGCCAGAGGCAAACACAGCACATCCAAGCAGCTCTTGCATGTTCTGGAAAGAAATCCCACATACACGATCCAGTTTGATTGTCTCTGTTACACCGACCTGGAGGTCCAGCGGGGCTTGCGACTGACTCTAAGGCCACACAGTAGGCCACTGAGCTGGACCGGG
This sequence comes from Saguinus oedipus, assembly GCA_031835075.1. Taxonomy (NCBI): domain Eukaryota; kingdom Metazoa; phylum Chordata; class Mammalia; order Primates; family Cebidae; genus Saguinus; species Saguinus oedipus. The sequence goes on along the minus strand of CM063175.1, from coordinate 40,882,981 downwards.
AAGGCCAGAGTCCAGTCTTCCACTCTCCATCCAGAGACTGTTTCCCTGAAGAGCAGAGCAAGGCAGAGGCCGTGCGGCAGTCTTCGCCAGAGCCTGCATGCTGAGCCTGAGGCTAAGCCAGTGTCGGCACGGTCAGCTGGAATGCCAGGGCCCAGCCACTGCCGGCCTGTGCCCCTCTCCACCTTCCTGACTGCCCTGGGTTGTAAACGTGACTTCTGTTCCCCAGACAGGGTCTCCCTGTCTTGAGTCTGAGCATCAAGTGGCCTGGATTCTGAAATCACTTCACATCAAAGGGCTGGAAGAGGCCGGCTCTGCCGCTGTGGCGCACTCTCTCCCAAGGTGGGGATGGGCTGGCCCTTTCCTCCCGGGCAGCTCATCTCTGAGACCAAGGCAAGGAGCTTCCCCATGCAGACTGGAGCAGCCTCCTCCAAGGCGCTGAGCAGCTGCATGAACCCTGCACCCCAGGCTGCCTTCCTCTTCGGGATCTGTGTGCCAGGTCCCTGCACACCTGTCATGGGCGTCAGGGAGCTTCCCTCAGTGACACCCAGGAACTGCCAGGGAGGGGGAGAGGGACTGACTGGCCTCCTTTCAAGGCAGGGCTCCTCTGGACCATCCCCTAAGTCAGCCTTCCCTTCCCTTTCAGGCCAAGGAAAGCCACAGCGGCTTGGGGAGGATGGCAGGACTCGAGGCCAGGTGGGCCAGGTGCTCCTGGGGCCTGGGCCCGCACCTGTGGGCAGGTCTTAGCTTTCTCAGCCCTGCCCACCCAGGTTTGGCCCGGCCTGTCCTGGCCCTGCATGACCAGGCCCCAGGAAGGTGGCAGACACGGGAGGGTGGCAGGTATCTCCTTGATCTGCCCTGGGCATGCATCTGAGCCAGAGCAGATCACAGGACCTGGGGCTGCCCTGGCCAGCCGCTATGAGGCCAGTGATGTGGCTCCACCATGTTGGGGACCGGTTCTGTGTGCATCGGCTGGGAGGCTGGGCGGGCTGTGGAGCCGGAGACGCGTGGAGGAAGGCGCTGCAGACGGAAAGATGGCGTGGGCACAGTGAGAACATGGTGCTTTCATCCTGTCTCGTGTGGGCACGAAACGCATGTTTGTTCAAAATGAGGGTCATGTCTGGAGCTGCAGGCAGAGCCGTTCAGGGCCTCTGAGAGCCCACCCGGGGGCTTTGACAGTCTGAGGTTATGTGGTCAGTGGTTTTCAGGAGAGGCTCATTATTACTTCAGCGTCAAACATCTGTGGCCAGCACAGCTGCCTTGCCATCTCCCCAGGGAGACTCCACGGGTCTCAGTCGGGAGTCTGCGAGAGCTCCGTGGATCCGGGGAACCTCACGCCCAAGGCAGAGCTGGCTTTGCTGAGATACGCTCCTCCAGCTCTCCAGGGTGGGACGATGGGGCCCGGGAGGCGTGGAGGGTTCTCCCGAAGTCAGGGAAGCAGGGCAGGCGGGCTGCTACGGAGCCTTGAAATGCAGCATGAGAGATGGTCGCTCCTGCCATGCTCAGCCCTCTCCAGTGGGACATTATCTGTACAGAATCTCCCCGGCGCAGACCTGTGGCTGGGACCGGGGAGAATGTTATCGTCCTGTTCCCCAGCACTGCAGACAGACCCGGGTAATTATTAACCCGGCTTCTGACTCTCTGTTCCCAAAGATGATCCTGCCCTACTGAGGACCTGCCAGCCCCCTGCCCTCTCCTCCCACGCTGGACCCCTTCTCCCGCCCCAGCTCTGCGGGGAAAGAATGAGAAGGCAGGTCCTCCGGGAGCTGGCACCGCAGACAATGTGTGTCTTGTGTGAGTAATTTAGCACTGTGGCCAGTCAATCTGGTTTCTGGGCCCGCTGCCCTGACCCTCTTTAGAGCTGCTTGCTCTTGCCGACACAGTGTGAACGTTTCCTTTCACTGCGCTGACACTCCGCAGATTGAGACGTCAGCCTGGCCCAACTGCAGCAAATTAGCAATTTTTCTTTTGCTAATTGGAAATAAAAATGTTTGCCGAGGGAGCCGTTTGCCGGCATGCGGTTTTCGGTTTCTGTGCACCGTGGGGCTGGGTGGAAAATGCATCCCGAGGTACTGCCCACCCTGGGGTGCCCCTCACCACAAATCCTAAAGGCCCTCCTCGCCACCATACGCGAAGAACACGCCCCTCCCCTGCAGCTCCCCGCTCGTCTAGGCACTGGACTGGAGCACCCCTCCTCCGGGAGAGCTGGGCCCCAGGCTGTGCACTTTCGGAAGGACATTGGGATTGGCAGGTGGCGAAACTGTCTAGGGTGAGCTGTGAGAAAGCACTTTGCAGGGAAGAGGGAGAACACGTCTCCAGAAATGCCAGCTGGGTCCAGGGATTTCTGAGCGAGTATGTTTGAAATTGTCCGCCTCGTCCCCTGAGCATGCACCTGGGGGAGGTAAGTCCCAAGTCCTAGCCTCCAGGGGACACCTGGTTTCAGCGACCCCTCACCGCCAAGAGTAGAGAAGACCCCAGCTCATGGGTAGAAGGTGGCAGAGGCACCTGCCAGGATGGAGAAGCGGAGGAAGCATCTTCTGCTAATTGGAACAAAGAAAGAGCCAGAAGGAAGCAGAGAACACCCCTTTCCAGGGAAGGGCCTTGAGATCAGGTGCAGCCTTTTGGAAGTTGGCGACGGGACGGGCCCCACCCGTGCCCACCTGTGCCTACATGCGCATTGGGGTGGGTGGGTGTACCCAGGTGTGTCATGGCCTATTCCCATGCACCGAGGTGGCCCTGGCTGCCCCCTGAGGATGCGAGGGGTCTCGGCGGAAGCCGGGGCTGCTGGCCAGCACCTAACGGGTTACTGTGCCCCCCCTTCTCCAATAAAGCATTTGACAGCCATGCCTAATAATTCTTACTGCTGGGTTTTTTTCTTGATGTCTTTATGTGAATATGAAGCCGGAATGAAAGGCTTTGGGGGACCCCCATGAGAGAGGAAAAGTACGAACCAGAGAGGAAGAAAGAGCACTGGGGCTCCCCGCCGAGAGCCAGGCACCTCCCCCGGCCATCACGCCGGGCTGCAGAGGCCCTTTGCAAGTGCAAGGACTCTTCTTCAGGCCACGACAATAGGGTTTTGTGGCAAGGGACAGGGGTGGGGAGGCAGTGAGGGGCTCGCCCCGGGGCCTGCAGATGTTGGATGGGGGGTGATTTATCACTCTGGTGTCTTCCCGCATTTGGCTACCTTCCCAGACCCCAACATCAGCGACGAAGGAGGGAGGGCTGGCGAGAGGGGGAGAAGAACGATGGCAGCAGGCCAAGGGGGCACCCCAACACCCCGCGTGGGAGGCGGAGTGGGGAGTGAGCGAGGTCGCGCACAGGCGGCATCCCGAATGCTTCTAGGTGGAAGAGCACTCATCCCAACCAGCCCAAAATGAAGCTCTCAGGGCCTCAAGGAAAACTGGGCTGAGGGTCTCAAGAGCTCTCCCGTGTTGGAAAAAAGATCCACCAGGATGCACCGCATGGGGATCTGGTCCCGGGAAGAGCAGAGCCGCAGGTGGAAGCAGAACTTCTGGAGACTCAGCCACCGTGGCCTGGAGAACCCCTCGCCCTCGCCCTAGACTCAGCCACCGTGGCCTGGAGAACCCCTCGCCCTCGCCCTAGACTCAGCCACCGTGGCCCTTATGTGTGTCCAGGCACTCTTGAGATCCACTTTCATCCGGAACCACGGGCAGGAGAAAGGAGTGGTTTTCCTTTCGGGTGACCTGGCCCAATCCAGAGAAGCCAGAAGTCCAGCTGGGAGGGCTGCTCCCTCTGGATCCCTGCTCCCCATTCCAGACCAAATAAGCTGGGATGAGCTGGGGGCAGCCCAGGAGCTGCCACACCGTCCTCTGTACTGAGAGACTCCAGGCCGCCCCACGCCCACTGCTGTGGCCGCCCATCCCCGCGATAACCCAGGCGGAGGAGCTGGCCGCCAGCCTCCCAGGAAGGGATGCTGGGTCGCTTCCAGGGAAAAGAAATCACTGCTGATCAACTCACACACGGCCGGTGCTGGCTTCCCGGTGAAACGCGAATGGGGAGAAGGCCACCTAGGGCCTTTTGTCCTGTTTGGGAATGAGCTTTGGTCACAGAACCCTGGAGGAAAACGCCACACAGAAAGGGCATTCCAAGCCACACAGCAGGTTCTGTTTCCCCTGCTGCCCTGCACATCCTGACAGGGAACGGTGCTAGGCTGAGAGTTTAACTCACAGAGGAACTGCCCGTGATCCCAGGGGGCGGCTTCGGGCTGTCAGAGACAGTGGTGGCTCAGGGAAGGACCAGGGGCCTGGGAGGCTATGGAACGTGGAGGTGTGGACAGTGGACACCCTATCTCTACAGCGGTCACGGAGGACTGGCCACAAGGAAGCTGTACCCTCCAATTCTGTGCTGATGGCCACGGCTCCACCCAGCCCTCTGCAATATCAAGAATGGTTTCAGCATCTCTGGCTTCAGGCACAGGCCTAAACTCTCTGATTTTATGAGGCCACCCAAAGCCCATGGACAGCGTGGCTCCTGATGCCGCCCAGGTTTGGGGAGACTCTGGGACGCCCACCGATAGGTCATGAAGTGTGCCCAGCAGTGATGTGACAACTAGGCCTAGTTCAGCAGGGCGCAGCCACCAGGGACCCTCTGAACCCCACCCACCCACCCACCAGGCCTGGGATGGGGCGTGTCTGAGCGTGTCTCCCCGGGCAGGCCGTCTTGTAGGGGGGCCTTGGATTCTCCTTCCCTGGTGGGTTCCAGAGGCTGCGGGACCACGCATGCTCTGTGGGACTCCTTCTCCCTGTGGAGCCCCCTCCGGCTTCCCAGCCCCGTGGCACGGATGTCGCCAGAGTGACTGACAGCCACTGTGCTTTCTGTGGGCTGGACACTCGGTGAACATGGCTCACTCAGCGTCTCCAGGGCCCGGACACTGCCTCGTCAGCACAAATCTCTCCCCAGCTCCTCGCTGGGATATGTGGAAACATTTTTCCCATGGAAAGAGAGTGTGGCCTTTGTCAGGGGGCCACGGCCGGCCCGAATTACAGTAAAGATTAATCCCAAACAAGAGACAGACACAGAGACAAAGAGCATCATACACTCCGCTTTTCAATGGATGTTTTCATAAATGTATGAATAATTTAAATTATCATTGCCGAGTATTTATTCGAGTGTTTCGGGGGAAAATGCCTCCTCTTTTTTCTCCCTCAATTCTTTTCATTTTTGTCTCATCTCTTTTATGTGCTGCATAGGCCGTTTTCTTGCCATCTGAATCGGCCCCGGGAACAATGGGATGTATGAGGCTGAGGGGCCGGGAAGAATGTGTTCCTTGTTGCCGACGCTGCGCCTTGACATTGATTAATGAGGGTGCGGACACGGGCAGAATTTGTGAGAGCCGAGGGGAAACCAGAGGACGTGGGGGCACCCGAGGAGGAGGGCAGGGGCTGGCAGGGGAAGGCCACGGCCATCCCTCCATGCCCAGGAGGAAGGGCCGAGGGAAGGGTGGCCCGAAGCCTCAGTGCAGAGGAGTGCTGACTCGACAGGTCCCGGAGGACAGGGCCCCGGGCTGGGGGTCCGGGTGGGTCTGCTCGGTGGGGAGGGTGCGGGGGGGGCACAGCCACAGTGGGGGTGGGGGTTTTGGCACATCCGCCTTCCTTCCCACACAGGCCAGCTCCACCCACGCAAACCGCTCTTGCCGTCTCCACCGTGACCCACCTGGAGGGCCTGTTCTCCTGGACCCGGTGGGCCGTCCTGTGCCTGGGGCCTGGCTGCCCTTCCATGGTGTGGATGCTTCTCCGACACGGTCCCAGTGGCACCCGCCTGTCGATCACCCACATCAAGGTTGGATTCCGTTTTGTGCTACGCCATCCCATCCTGTTCACCGGATGACTGATTCCTTAGCGGCAGGAATGAACTTCTTGGGGATGACCTTTTGGTTGACTGAATCCTCAACCCAGGCTATCCAGGAGCCAACACTGACCACCAGGACCAACAGCGGCGGTGAGGAGGTGGACGGGATGGTGCCTTGGATGACGCTGAGATACGGTCCCATTGGTGGACCCGATACCTTGGTCAGCCGGCCACGCGATCCCCACACTCAGGCCCCCTTGGTCAGCTGGCCATGTGATCCCCACACTCAGGTCCCCTTGGTCAGCTGAACACACGATCCCCACACTCAGGCCCCCTTGGTCAGCCAACGATGTGATCCTCACACTCAGGCCCCCTTGGTCAGCCAACGACGTGATCCTCACACTCAGGCCCCCTTGGTCAGCCGACCATGTGATCCCCACACTCAGGCCCCCTTGGTCAGCTGAACAGACGATCCCCACACTCAGGCCCCCTTGGTCAGCCGCCCATGCAATCCCCACACTCAGGCCCCCTTGGTCAGCTGAACACACGATCCCTATACTCAGGCCCCCCTTGATCAGCCAACAACACGATCCCCACACTCAGGCCCCACTTCGTCAGCCGACCACATGATCCCCACACTCAGGTCCTCTGGCCTCAGGTCTGTGGCAGTTGACCTCCAAGATCAGGGGCCCTGGAAAGAAGGTTTGGAGGGCGATGCCCAGGTTATCACACCAGGGTCTCAGGCCCTGCCCCGCCAAAGGGTCTGTGTTTGCCACAGAAGCATCCTGTGGCTGCAGCTCCCCAAAGGTCAAGGTCAAGGTCATTGTAACCATCTCCCCATCTGTTGGTATTTCTTGTCTGATGTGGAAAATGTTAGCACAGGGCCAGGCACCCAACAGGGGCCTGACACGCTATTCAGAAGAAGAAGAATCTGTCTCTGAGGATGATACCAATTTAGCTGACGCTCTCCTCGCCCCTGCAGGATGCAACTGTGCCCATGTCTGCCAAGCCTTGGAGTTCTTTTTTTTTTTTTGAAGACAGAGTCTCCCTCTGTTGCCCAGGCTGGAGTGCAGTGTTGCTATCTCTGCTCACTGCAGACTGTCTCCTGGCCTCAAGCATTTCTCTACCGCAGCCTCCCGAGTAGCTGGGACTACAGGTGTGCGCCCCCACACCCGGCTAACTTTTATATTTTTAGTAGATACAGGGTTTTGACACATTGGCCAGGCTGGTCTTGAACTCCTGACCTCAGGTGATCCACCCGCCTCAGCTTCGCAAAGTGCTGGGATTGCAGGTGTGAGCCACTGTGCCCGGCCAGGGCTTAGAGTTCTGAGGCCTGCAAGTCAGACGGGTCTATCTGGTGGCCATCTCAACGCCAGCTCTTAAATGCCACCATCACCCTGGGTCCCCTTGAAGTGTTTGAACTGAGAAAGGCATTATTTTTGCATAGAAAGAGGGAGGCAGGGGTGGAAGTTGCTCAGTGGGTCGGAGCCTCCTCAGATCTAGAAGTTTCTGGTTTAGGTCCAGTAGGAGAATGGAATGAAAAGATGCCTGTCTGAAAAGGAAAACCATTTTCTCCTCTTTTCTAGTAAATATAGGGAAACACGCTTTTTGCTGGCCAAGTGGCGCCTCCTGGGCCGTCTTGGGTCCCGCAGACAAGGGGCGGGGCCATGGGGGGAAAAGGGCAGCAGATGCCGGCCGAGGCGGACCCAGTGGTCACACGAGGTCAGACATGTGTCTGGGTGCAGCTCGCCTGGCCACTCTGCCTGGTGCACCGGCTGTAGCCTGTCACCCGCGTGCTTCTGAGTTAATGTGCCTGGCAGAGTGACCTTGATAATGATCTGGAATTGCAGGATTAATGGGGGTGGCGAGGCCTCCTGGGAAGGCACTGGCTTGGCCTGGGGGAGTCCTTGGTCTGCAGCCCTGGCTGACCTTGTTTATAGGTGACCTGGGATGGAAATGGTGTCCCGGAAACCCCGCTTCCTTGCCTGAAAAGAGCAGAACTTCCTGGGACAGAAAGAGTCTCCTGGCGTCCCGGGAAATGCTGGGTTAGAACAGGAGGAGTCTGGAGCATCTCGTGGACATAGTGCCACCTCCCTCCAGAATGCCCGCACTGCTCCTGTTCCTCAGAGAACGAGTGGGTTCCAGGTGTCTGTGCCCCCAGGGAGGTGACAAAAGACTCTCTGGTGAACCAGCACAGGCACAACCGAGCCCCGGGTGGCACCCACACAGCTGGGGTGACTGCCCAGCTGGTGACAAGCCTGAGCAGAAAATTACAGTCCTCCCAATTTTGTAATTAATGACAACAGTGGAGCTAGGCTGCCCAGGACTCGCCATCCTGCACCCACGCCCCCCTTCCCAGCAGAAGAGTTAGAGTGATTTGTGTCAGCAAATTAAGCCGAAATGGTTGTCTCTGTGACTTGATGGACGCGCCGTGTTTAATTCATAGAGATTTGGGAAGGTGGCTTCTCCTCCGATTCCCTTCTCACCGCTGAATGGGTGATGTTTACTGGCTAATTTGGGTATCCCCAAATCCGTGTCTCTGTTGCTGCCGGTGGCAGTGGCATTTCCTTTTTTGGCAGCAGAGGAGCCACAAGCACATAGGATGGGATTTACCGTGTCTTCCTGAGCTCGGGCTCCCGGGGAAGCGTGTGGCAGGTGGACGAGCCGACTCGGCTTTCCTTCCTGGGTGATGCCTGTCCCGTGGCCACGAAGGTCCTGATGACTTTCCTGTGTCCAGCTCTGCTGCCAGCGAGCTGTTAAAGGAGACCTGAGGAGGGGCCTCCAGCAATGCAAGAAAGGAAAGGCTCAGGCCTCTGTGCCAAGAGCAGGGAAGAGGCCCCTCACCAGGTGGGTACTTAAAATCTAAGGCCGAGCTGAAGAGAGGGGGCAGAGCTGTGGGCGGGGAGGGAGCAGGCAGAGCCAGGCTGAGGTAGCAGTGGGAACACGGGTGCTGGTGGGGGCCAGGAGGATGGGGTCTCCCATCCTCTTGTGTGAAGTCCATCCATGGTGGCAGAGGGGACCTCCGTGAGGGGCCAGGAGGGTGAGCTGGAGCCTTCACTCTACCTTCAAAGACTCTGGAGTGCAGACCTCCAGCCAGGACCTCTGAGAGGTGCCCAGAACATGAGGACAGAGGGACACGCAAGAGGCTGTGAGGAAGGAGGGGCTCCAGCCACCTCTGGGGTCCCTACTGCCGGGCAGCGTCCGGCCGCTTCCACTTCCGGAATTCCAAAGTGCCCCCGCGTGGGCCGCCCTGCCCCCTGTCAGGACAGGGCCAGAGGGGTGTCAAGGTCAGCTGAAAAGGCAGCCCCTGAGGGTGACCAGAGCCCCGAGCCGGGCGGGGACAAATGAGGAGCTTAACTAGCACAAGGCCACATGAAAGGGGGCGGGAGAGGAGGGACAAAGCCTCACCCATGCCTGCTTTCCGGCTTTGTGCACACTGGCCCCTTTCCCAGTGGATCAGGCTCCGGTGAATGGAGCCCCGCGCCGCGCAGTCCTTCCGAAGCCCTGATGGTTTCACGAGCCGGTGAATGGAGTGCAAATTAGCAGGGTCCCCGGGAGTCTTGTTACTGTCACTCCCAAACTGACGGCCCAAAGGCAGCGCGAGGATTAATCCACCCGGAGAACTGGCCCATTATCCAGGCAAGGTAGGAAGCTATTTATTGTCCCCTCTTTCATGTCTCGTCCATGGCGCCCACTGCGGTGAGCCTTTCCAGCAGAAAGAGCGGCAGGCGCACACCCGCTCCCGCCCACACGCTCACGCCGGGCCCGGGCCGCCAGGCGGGGATGCACGCACGGCACTCACACACGTGCACACGCGCACGCATGCACACGCGCACACATACACATGCGCACTCTGCAAGGCGTTGGGGTACCGCGTGCTGCTCCATCCACATTTACCAACATCGATTCTTCCCTGAGGACCCACGCTGGCTTGTCTGTGAAGTGCCGAAGTGAGGGGCCGTGCAGGGCAGGGTGGGCAAGGACAGGCGGCCAGCACCGGCCCCACTGCTGCGCCCAGTGGCCTGGATGACCAAAGACGAGGCCAGGGCCTTGGGAACGAAGTCCCAGCAATGAGGGAGGGACCTCGCAGCCGAAGGAGCTGGACCCAACCTGTTTTTCAGACGTGAATCCGCTGCAGCCCCGGACAGGCCCCGAGAGACCGTGTTTTGAGTCTTTCCTTAGGAGCCCACCCACTGCCACCTCCTCAACTAGGTCAAGCCCGCAGCTTTCCGCACTGCTGGACTGGACGCCCACGAGAGACGTTCGGTCAACACCGCGCGTACGTCAGATTTCAGGCAGACAGCGTTTCCCGGAAATGACTTTCACTTATTTTCAACTGGTCTACTTAGCAAAAGAGAATCGGCGTTGACAACACTTTGGCCAAGACAGCTTAGGGAAGATGGGCAGGTGGCTGCTGACTGCAGGCTCCCAACTGGCCCGTGTGTGATGGGTGGGCCAGTAAGTGTCCCTGAGCAGGGACAGACCGGCAGATGACTAGTGAGGGAGGAGGCAGCCAGTACCGGACACGTGAGCAAGAAACAGACACTGGTGAGTGCACTGACCCACATATGTGCACAAGGGCATAAACAAACGGCTGATAAATGAACGAACGCCTAATAAATGCATGAACAGATACACGCCTAATGAATGAATAAACAAATATCTAATGAGTGCATGAACAAATTAATATCTAATGAACGAAGGAACGAACGCATACTATGAATGGACAAACATCTCCTAAATGAATGAGCAAGTGGATGTATATCTGGTAAATGAATAAACAAACACCTGTCTAGAGGCTTAGGTGAGCCCCTCCCTGCCCTGTGAACCTGTGACGTACGTTCAACCACAGACTCTTTTGAATTCTGATGTCCTCAACTCCTAACACGTGCCTGTTCTTTAGAGCATGTCCTGGGAATATTTGATTAGCCTTTGCATGTGGCTTAAATGGCATCAGGCGTGAAAGTCACACACACGTGTGCTCACACACTTCCACATGGCCACAGGCTCCGGGCACAGCTGTTTGCAGCTATGGTTCCAGTGGGGAGCCTCGGTCCTGAGCCTGTGTGGCTCCTCCCTGAATCTGATGGGTACACAGCCTTCCTGGGCCTTGGTTTCCCCATGGGTCCCAGGGAGCATGTTCCTATCCCCACGCTTAGAGAGCCTGGATCTGCCTTCATGCCGAATCCTCGTGCAAGGATCCTGCAAAGCTCCAGGTGCCACGTGAGAGCCCATCTGCCTGCAGGCTGGACATCCTAAAAGCCCAGAGTGACACGACGCCACTGCGGGAATCCGTGTGGCACATAGAGAGCTGGTTTCCGGTATAGTTACTGAATGTATTTCTGTTCTAGACATCCATACCTGGATTTCATCATGCAATAATAAAATTATAAGAGTAGTCACTGATTTTCTGTCGTTGAGAAAGAAAATGGGCTTTAGTGTGTCAAATACCTTCCTGCCAATGTCTCTAGAAAATGCTAAGATATTTTCCACGCTAAGTAAGAATTATGTGAAAGGGCTAACACAGGTGTGCCTTTTGGAAGTCCCTGTTAACCTCAGCCGATCAGGAGGCAGAAGACTGTCGCTACATTCCCAGCACGGCCATGTCAGAGCCCCATGTCCTGCCGTTTTGGAAAATGCTGGAGACAGATGTGGCTTCAGTGCTTAGGACACTACAGGACATGTCCCTAAACTCAGGGAGGGGCTCTTTGGGGGGTGGGAGGGCTGTGAGTCCAGTGGTCACTGCCAACTCAAACCTCCCCAGAAACAAGGTGGCATTTGTGGCCAATCGGTCTTGATAAAGGATCCCAAAGTAAGGTCCTAGAACATTCCACCGATGTGCTCAGCTTCCACGCGCACCTGCAGGGAACTTCCCTCAGAACGTGCAAGAGCAGAAGGGTGGCCTCCTGGCAAGGCCATGTCCACACCCAGGCCTGGCCTCCTGCTTCCTGCCTGGCTTTCCCGGGGAATGCAGGCATGCACATGACCTTCGCAGACCTCTCCAGGAGGAAGGGAGTGCAGGCTGGCTGCAGTCTGTCCCCAGTGACTCAGGGCAGGTGCGCTGGTTGGGACTGGCTGCGTCAGAGCTGCACACCCTGATGTCGAACGTGAGACGCGGTCTGCGCCTAGTTACTGCCGGCATGACCGTGCTTAGTGAATCCCCATCTGAGATTTATTTCATGTCCTTACCTGATTAATTCCTTCCTGCTCAGGCATGGGCCTTTATCAGATAAATGATTAATCTTTTTCTTGCCCCAGAACCAAAATGTTCCCGTATTTTTGACTAGGATCTTCAAAGCCGCCTTATGTCCACCCTACCCTGGGTAAGGTTGGCACAGAACATTCCTTTCTGAGCTCCTTCCGAATTCCTGCTGCTCTCTCTCCCTAAATACCCTTGAGAGCTAAGTCCCAGCCACCTGCTAAGAGGCAGGCAGTGGCCACATGATGGCTGGTACAAGCCACCCCCTTGATGGGGGATACCTGTTGATGGGAAAAGCCAGGTTTCCTCTGTTTCTCGAGAGTTTGCATCCACTCGTGGGGGCCTGGGGGCCTCTGGACAAACACTCAGGGACCAAGAGGCGATGGCTCCAGGGAGCAGAGATGGTTCCAAAGGCCAAACCCTGCAGAGGTGGTGGCCGCCCACAGCTTTGACCAGCGGTTCTCCATCAGGGCAACTCTGCTGCCCAGGCAGGCACCTGGCGACGTCTGGAGATGCTTTCAATCATCGTCACCACTCGAGGTGGCCTCGGGCACACTAAACATCCCTCAGCGCCTGGCTGGAGAATTGCTGCCCACATGTGAACAGAGCCAGCAGGGAAACTGCTTTAAACAAAGGTCTGAACAAAAGATTTTGGGAAGAAGAGGTGCCCTTGTCAGGGAGGCTCCATGTGGAGCCCTGTGAAGCTTCAAGGACAGCCGTCCTGGCTGGTTGCGTGGCTGCCAGGCTGTAGACCGACCTGCTGTGTGGATGCAGAGGCGCCAGGGCAGGTGCCAGTTTGGGCTTTCCCATGCAGAGAGCCCCATGATCCCCAGAACAGCCCAGGGAGGCCAGGACCCTCGCAGATGAGCAAACCAAGGCACAGGGCAGTGCAGTGACTTCTTCAGGATGACACGAGGACAGGTGGCTGGGCCACAGTGAGAGGCGGCAGAGGCAGGGTCACCACGAGGACAGGCGGCGGGGCTACAGTGAGAGGTGGCAGGGCCAGGTCCACGCCTGGGTCCCTCAACCACTGTGCCAGCAGCCTCCTTATGAAGACCCAGCAGGGGTTTGCTCCAGGGGTCTGGGGCTTCCCGCCTTCTCCTCTGGTTCCCGAGAATGTTGGCAGCCTGTCTGAGAGACAGCGACTCCATTTCACACTCAAAAGTCTGGAGACGGCCTTGGAGTCAGATGAGCGCAATTATCGGAGTAATTCTGACTCTAAGGAGGGAGATGAAAGAGGAGAATCCTGCCTGATTCTTCGGGGTGGAGCTCCTTTCCTCAGCGCCCGGGAGATCACAGCCACGGGGGGACCGTCACCTTCACAGAATGCCATGCAAGGAGCATTGGTGAATGAGGGACTGCCAGGTGCTCTCTCAGGTGGCAGGCATGCAGGGGGCAACAAGAAACCAACAAGAGGCCAGAGACCTGGGCAAAGGGGCCTCCGGCTGCTGCTGCCACGTGGGCAGCTCCAAAGGGCATCGTCTCCTGCATCAGCACTTCTCCGGTGACTTCATCACAAACGTGCCTTGCTTTCCCTTTAAAACCATTGGGGAAGCACTCTGGCCTCTGGGGACGCAAAACTTCACTTCTCTGACATAAACGAATGCCAACATTCCCAAGATCGTCAAACTCGCCTTTAGCAGGGAACCCGGCTGGGCCAGTGCCTGGGGGTGTTCACCGTGAGCAGCTGGCAGTGGAATTAACCAAATGACTTCGTGTATTGTAGTTGTGAATTTATTTCCAAGTCATAAAAAGGGGATCAACAGCACTGGGCTAGGACGTTTGTTCCCTGGGTAGCTCGGAGATGGAAGCGGGGGGCTGGTGGGTTGGCGCCATGAGAAGGCATCCCCCCAAGCTACCCCTGCCAGGACCCCATCCTTCCTGGCTGCACCACAGCTGCGTCTCCTCTGCCCTGCGTGCCTTGGGCCTTTCTCACCTTTCTGGAAGCAGGTCCATGCGGGGACATCGCTGGCCTGTATGTCGCCTCTCAGACAGGTCCTCTGGGTGGCTGTCTGCCCGCCTTGCTTCCTGGGCCAGCTGCCCCTCCTCCTCCACATCCCAAAGGCAGTATTTTCCTCTCTCTCCATCTTTCTACCCCACCCAGCCGCACAGGTCCCCGAGGCTGGTGTCAGGCTGTGTCTCCCTCTGCAGAAAACTTGGATTCTTGACCAGCCTTGGGCCAGCTGGTGCCGTGTGACCTTGCCGGGCCCATTTCATGGCATGGCTCACCCCTTGCCATGCCGGCCTCCCTCCGACCCTCCTGCTCAGATGCCACATCTGGCCCAGGCATGGGTCCCAAAGCACTGGCACCCAGCTCGCCCCAGGCCACAGGTTTCCTTTGGGTCCTCCATGGAGGGGCCGGTGAAGGGTGTGTGCACAGGAGCGTGGGAAGAAAGGCGTGTGTTTCGGGGCAGGGAGCAGACTCAGGAAGGGCCACGTGGCCTTCAGTTCACTCAGCAGCACTTTCTAGGCTGTGTGACGGTGACGGCATCTACCCAGCACCGGGACCTCACCCTACACTCCAGTCACTTCCCAGCCTGGGAGCAATTCCCTTAGCCCTGCTCAAAGAACCAGAGCTGTGGTCTGGAAGGAGCAAGGTGGATGCCTGCTGTTTCATGTCACATCTGGGCCTACGCCCCGGGAGCCTGTGAAGGGCTTCCGGGGGTCCCACCACGGCTCCAAGAGTGATAGTCTCAGAGCTGCCTGGAGGTGGCCCCTGAGTCAGGGCTGGGGGCTGGGGCTCCCTTTGGTGCTGAGATCCCTGGGAGAGGGTTAATTGTGTGGGGTCCGGAGACCCCAGTGGTCCCACCCAGTCCCCAAGGGGGCTTCAGGGTTGGGAGGTGGTGAAGAGGCAGGGGATGCAACTTGAACATCAGATCAGCTGCCCCTTGAGCAATGACTGAGGCATGGCCAGGAATCTGGTCCCAGTCTCACCCCTGGAATGCCCAGCCCCCAACCTCACACATACCCCGTCCCCTTTCCCTCCACCATGCCCGCCCTCATGACCAGATTCCACTTCCTTCTTAATCCTTATTTTCTTTAAAAAATGGATTAGGAAAATCTCATCTGGAAAATTAATTAACGTATGAATTCAACAAATATTTACCGAGCACAGCACTTCGTTAAGTATTTGTTTTCCTCTGTAACCTGCTGTGTGTCCCCCACCTCTCTGTAACCTGCTGTGTCCCCCCCACCTCTCTGTAACCTGCTGTGTGTCCCCCCACCTCTCTGTAACCTGCTGTGTGTCCCCCACCTCTCTGTAACCTGCTGTGTCCCCCCACCTCTCTGTAACCTGCTGTGTGTCCCCCCCACCTCTCTGTAACCTGCTGTATGTCCCTCCCACCTCTCTGTAACCTGCTGTGTGTCCCCCCCACCTCTCTGTAACCTGCTGTGTGTCCCTCCCACCTCTCTGTAAGCTGCTGTGTGTCCCCCCCACCTCTCTGTAACCTGCTGTGTGTCCCCCCACCTCTCTGTAACCTGCTGTGTCCCCCCCACCTCTCTGTAACCTGCTGTGTCCCCCCCACCTCTCTGTAACCTGCTGTGTGTCCCCCCCACCTCTCTGTAACCTGCTGTGTCCCCCCACCTCTCTGTAACCTGCTGTGTGCCCCCCCAACCTCTGTGTTTCTGGCCTCTGGTTTTCTGGCTGGTCCATTTCCGTATTTCATGGGTTTTTCTCCTCCTTCCAACACATTCTTCTAACTCGGCCATTAGGATACATTTCTTTCCTATGCAGCTGGCCACACAGGCACATCTCACATCTCGGCATTTTCCCGGGCATAAGTGGAGTGACCCGATGGCTGATGAGGAGCAGCCTCTCCCCGGCGGGTGCTCCGGTGAACCTGGGGTCAAGGGAGCTCAGACGGTGCTCTGGGGGCTCGGGTGGGTGTCCTATGACTGCGACATTCCCGCTGCCCAAGGGGGGATTATTTTCAGTGCCCCTTCCCCTTCTGCCTTGGTCCCCGGCTCTAGGTAAGAACATACTCTCAGAGCAGCCCCACCCCCATCAAACAAAAGTGAGCTTGCCCACCCTCCCTGAGAAGGGACGGAGGCTTTCACGGGCAGTGAATGGGGCCCTCATTTAGGCCGCATTATACCCGGGCCTGCGTTTCCCTTCCCTTCTTTACCCCATTCAGGGGACTTCTGACTTCAGCTAATTCGATAACAATCCCGAGGGCCTTCCCAGCTCCCCGTTCTGAGCACATTGTCCCACGAGGGCCCCCCCGCAACGGGGGTCCCACTCTCCAATTAGCCAACCGCTGGGCCCGGTTTCCTCCACTCCTTTCCTGCCCGCCTGCCCATTTTTTAACCATTTCGTTTTTGAATTGCCCTCCCAAGGGCCTTCAAGGGCGAGCCTCCCACAGCCTCAGGTCTGCAAACCTGGGGCCGGTTGGGTCGAAGGCAGAGCACATGAACATGGTCACAGGCTACTTACACGCGACGTCAAGTGGTCAGCAGGCTTCTGAAAGCCCGCACCATCCTCAAAGATGACTTTTAAAATTACAAATAAATGAGCAGCCGGGCTGTCGGCATCCCCAAGCCTCACCCACACGCTGGTTCAGAAACGGAGCCATGGATTCCCCTGGGACAGGGACGGGGCTGGAAGGAATTTGGAGACTTCCTTGGTGGCCGCTGCTCCTACGGGAGGGTGTGTGTCTCTGGAACGGTCAGTTTCCCTCTCTGGGAGCCACAGGGATCAGTGTGGGATTCATTCCCTTGCTTTGAAACCTTCACACTCCATCATTTTACCTCCAAACCAGTTTTTTCTCTGCCTGAAAGTTGTAAAACTCTTCAGGGAGCAAGCGGGGTCCACAGTCACCCTGATTCCCACTGCCCTCCCCCGACACAGACGCTTCATCTGTTGGAAGCCGCCACACCACCCACGTATGCCACGGGGGTACGAGGGAACCAGCGTGTCTGTGAGCGGCCACGTCCGCTCTGATGTTTATTTTGCTAACATTATCTCCAAATGGAACATACTGGAATTGGCTGAAAACACTGGCCCTAAAAAGGCATCTTACTGTTAAGATGTGAGTCGGCAGCACCGTTCACGTCACTGGCCCAAGGTTCCGATCGCTCCTGGGCCTCCACACCTCCCTTCCTAATCCAGGTGTGGTCTCCTCTGAGTCCCACGAGGAGGCCCGTCTGGGAGGTCTCAGGTCCCAGCATTTGCTACAGGGGCACAGGGATCACGTGTGCACCAGAGCACTGTTTTCTGTCACCTGCTATCCCTGGGAATGCCCAGGCCCAGACAGATGATGTCTAAGGGTCTATGTGAATTGTGCCCCGAGTTCCCACGTTGAAGCCCTCACCTCCAGGACCAGAGAACACGGCTTGGGTTGGAAACAGGGTCTCGGCAGATGTGATTAGTTAAGACAGGTAGGGCCGGCGTGGTGGCTCAATCACGCCTGTAATCCCAGCACTTTGGGAGACAGAGGCGAGTGGACCACCCAAGGTCAGAAGTTCAAGACTAGCCTGACCAACATGGCAAAACCCCATCTCTACTAAAAATACAAAACGTAGCTGGGCACAGTGGTGGGTGCCTGTAGTCCCAGCTACTAGGGAGGCTGAGGCAAGGAGAATCACTTGAACCTGGGAGATGGAGATGGCAGTAAGCCAAGACCCGCTGCAAACAAAAAGACAGGGAGGGGGTCCTAGTCCAGCGTGAGTAACACCTTTACCCCAAAGAAGACGTGTGGATGCAGACGCACATGCAGGAAGGGGCCAGGCGAAGACGAAGCCAGCGACCTCGAGGGGCTGCATCTGCAAGGAAGATTTTCAGCAGCCCCGGCCGCCTGGGACACATGGACACACCCCGCCCCAGAGGCTTCTGCAGGAGCGAGGCTGACACCTCCATCGGGGTCTTCTGGCCTCTGGAGCTGCCATCTCACAGGCAGGCCACACAGCACGTGGCACCTCGTGGCACCCCACGTGGTGCCCCCACGGCCCTAACACGGGCTCATAGGCACCTCCCTCTCCGTCCCCTCGGTGTGCCCAGGGGCTTCCCATTCTTCATTCACCTGAGCTGGTTTATTAGAAAACCAGCACAGAATGGAGACTCACAACACTGTGTGGGTGGGAAGTAACTTGCTCAGGTGCCTCATCATTCACCAAATCCACCTGCAGTGTGGGACGCGACCGTCTCAGGGATGCCCGCCAAAAACATGCCCCCACCCACCCACAGCCTAAGTTCTTTGAGAAAATCAGCAAAGCCACAGAAGATGAGGTTCTCAGAGTGACTTCCACGTCAGTCCGGGGTGGTGGGCACGAAATTGCCCTGCTTTATCTTGGTGACCCCACGTGACAGCAAATTCATCGGAGACAAAGAATGCCAGCCCAGGAATGCACAGCTTCCAGGCTGGGGTGAGGGTACAGCAAGTGGAAAATTATCCACTTTCTTCAGATTCTGTCAAAGAAAACGCCTTCCCCGCCGCCAGCCCCCCTTCTTCATCTCTGCACCTCTTGGCTATCAAAGTACTCAGACCACAGGCTGGGGTTGAGTGGGGCCAGCAAGACGCTTCTCTTAGTTCTTCACTTATCAGGTGGGGAAACTGAGGCCCAGAGGCCACGATGGCTTGCTCAAGGTCTCAGCGGCACCTGGGAGCCTGAGTCTGAGCTGCCCTCCTCTTTCTGTGGTGCCAGGGCCCCAACTCTGCATGCAGACATCTCAAAAACATGTCTATTGCTTTTTGAAAACCCCACAAAGCTACTGAGGTTGAAAAGGAGCACACAGGAGCACATGGAAGGCACACACTGTCCGTCACCTGCAGACCCGTAAGAGGACACGGGCGGCGCAGCCAGAGAGCAGAAATACAAAAGGCCACTTCCTTGAGCAGGTCTCTGCTCTCCTAGGATTCTGAAGTCACCTGCAACTAAGGGAACTGAGCCCTGACCCATCCCTATCACTCAGTGGAGCCTAGTACACAGGGGCCCCACAGGGCAGCGCAGCTCCCCCAGCCTCCCGCAGCCTCCCCCATCCTCCACGAGCCTCCCGCAGCCTCCCCCATCCTCTATGAGCCTCCCGCAGCCTCCCCCATCCTCCACAAGCCTCCCGCAGCCTCCCCCATCCTCCACGAGCCTCCCACAGCCTCCCCCATCCTCCCCCAGCCTCCCGCAGCCTCCCCCATCCTCCACGAGCCTCCCGCAGCCTCCCCCATCCTCCACGAGCCTCCCGCAGCCTCCCCCATCCTCCATGAGCC
The DNA here is from genome assembly GCA_031835075.1 of Saguinus oedipus. Classification (NCBI taxonomy): domain Eukaryota; kingdom Metazoa; phylum Chordata; class Mammalia; order Primates; family Cebidae; genus Saguinus; species Saguinus oedipus. Next base: position 40,863,781 of record CM063175.1, on the reverse strand, counting down.
TCCCGCAGCCTCCCCCATCCTCCACGAGCCTCCCGCAGCCGCCCCCATCCTCCCCCAGCCTCCCGCAGCCTCCCCCATCCTCCACGAGCCTCCCGCAGCCTCCCCCATCCTCCACGAGCCTCCCGCAGCCTCCCCCATCCTCCACGAGCCTCCCGCAACCCCCCCATCCTCCCCCAGCCTACCGCAGCCTCCCCCATCCTCCCCCAGCCTCCCGCAGCCTCCCCCATCCTCCCCCAGCATGAAGGATGCACCTGCCTCTGATGATGGGAAGCGGGAGGACCTCCCGTCTGCAGCTGACACCCGACTCCCAGCTGCTCTATCAGCAGCATCATATGTTCTTTCCCAGACTCAGTTTCCCCTCAAGTAACGCCAAGAGGATGAAAGTCTACAATGAAGTCACATGGGTGAAGGGGCAAGGCCAGGCTGCCCTTTGCATGCCTTCAGGTGTGTCTCCAAGGACGTGGGCGCTGCTTCCCGGGTGTGCTTTCCCTCCCTGAGGCAGCAGAAAGCCCTCTGACCCCAGAAGGCAGGAGGGAGCTCTCCACGGTGAGGGCGTCCCAGCCTCGTGGACATGTGTGTGGGACCTAGCATTATGTACGAGCAGCAGTCAAGCGAGAAACCCAGGGGAGCTGGACCCCATGCTCGAAGGGTCCACTTGGAGGCCCCACTGAGAGCTGGAGAGCCTTCTGAGTCAGCGCCTAAGCTTCTGAGGGATCCGGGAAGCTGCTGGCTCAATAGTGGAGGCAGAAGAGGGCGGGAGACGCTGATCCAGAGGAGAAACAGAGGCCAGGTGGGAAAGGGCTGTGTGGGAGCAGGGAAGGCATTAAAGAATGTGTCACCAGCATCCGAGCACAGAGGTCCTGCCCTGCAGATGCTGCAAGTGGCTGGGGTCCCTGACCTGCTGGGGGTCACTGGGGAAGCGTCAGAGCCAGGGCTCCCTTCCCCAGGGCCACGCTCAGGAGGTGCAAGTCCCTCGGAGGCCAGCTGCTCCGGGTGGTCCTCCCATCGTTCCCACAGCTGACATCATTCCTGAGGGTCACAAGGGCCCTGGTCTCACGAGGGAATATCCCAGGGGGCTCCCTGCTCCGAGTGGAGCGAGAGGTCGGGGCCTATGGCAGGAACTTGGGCTCAGGGCAGGGGAGGCTGCCTCCGTGGCTTGGACTACCGAATTCCAAGGCCACCTCTTTGTGAGCTGGACACCCGCCTCTGGGTGCTGAGGCTGCATCTTGTTCATCTCTGTGTGAGCTTGAAGTCAGAACAACTGAAGTAATCTCCAGGACAAAGGGAACTTTAGAGGTGAGGGAAATACATTTCCTTCAGTGCAGCAGCTCCGGTGATCTTATGGATGGAGTTTGAAGGCTTTTATCAAAACGCAGCACAGAACCCCTTTTCCATCCCCGTCCTCCTCAAGAGAAGGCAACGCTGTCCACACTCCCAAAATGCAAGGGTCGTGTCGTCCTCCTGCCATCACAGGCTGCAGTCATCTGGGCAGCTGGTCTTCCCCAAGACTCCGCTCCGGCTAGGGGGTGACCCTGGACTCACAGCCCTCAGCTGTTCTCCTCCTCTTTCCCCTCCTTCCTCTGCCTCTTCCTCCCCTCCCTCCTCCTTCCGCTCCTCTTCCTCCTCTGTCCCAGTTCAGCTCTTGTTCTGGTCTTCTCTGCCCTTGGTCAGGTCTGGAGCTCTGCTGGAAGTCCACAGGCAGCATCATGGCCGAGGCCAGGTCAGTGCAGGACACACCTGCTCCCTGACTCCGAGCCCTGCCCACTCGGCAGAAGGTAGGACAGCCACCACTCTGCATTTCCAGGAGGACACGTGCCAGGGATACCTGGGAGTTCTTCAGATCCCACGCAGGACTTCCAGGCTGTTTTAAAATTGACCTTAAGCCTAAAGGAGGCCCGCTAAGGGCCTCAGTGGAGCCTGGGTTTTCTGCAGGTATACAGGCTCCAGTCCACGTCCAAGGCAGCCTCAGCCAATGGGCCAGACCATTCCGTCTTCTCCCCAGGCCCTAGACTTGGTCACTGTGAGGAGGGTCTCTGCCCCCTCAGACCCTGGGCAATCATCACGGGGCTCTCTTTACTGGAAGGACAGGTGAGCCTCAGCCTCCACAAAGAAGGTTCCATCTTTGACCTCCAGTCTGATGGCTCAGAGTTCACCCGAGTGCACCAGGAGGGTGTGAGGTGCCTTCCTCAGCAAGACCCTGAGCGGCCTGGAGCCTCTGCATTCCCTGGGCTGTGGGAGACAGACGGATACATCTCAAGGGCCTTCCCATCCCGGGATCCCTGCGCAACTGCCCTAGAGCCCTTGAGGGTCAGGGTCACCGCTGAGAGCTCAGACTGGAGACAGGGTCCACCGTGGTCTCTCCGAGAAGATAGTATGGTGCACGTGTCCGCATGGGCGGCGTCCAGGGCCAGTGGACGGACATCCTGCCCAGGAGGGCCACCTGTGGCTTAACTGCAGCTAGGGCTCCTGGCTGAGTTAGACGTGCCTCTCAGCTCCCAGTGATTCTTCATGCTTGAGAGATACTCATCAGAGGCCCACCCCATGGGACAAGGATGCTTCAGGGGGGCCCAGCAGTTCCAGTGCAAACCAAGCCCCAGAAGGTCAACTGGAACCTTCTGGAAATCGGACTTTGGCTGAGCCAGGAGCCTGAGCAGCCTCTCTTCCCTTCTTTCTGCCTAGGGACCCTTGTTCCTGGGGTGGGCAGGAAGGGAAGGACTGAGCCGGCCAGGCTCTGTAGGTGGAACACGTGAGCTGTTACCGAGAAGCTCAGCACAGACACCCTGGCGAGTGGCTGTGGAGGCTGCAGGCCGTTTCCTGATGCTGATGTTCACGTATTTCCAGCCTGGTGCCTACTTTTCACACAAGGCTTCATTTTTGTGCCCCCTACCCCAGGCCCTGAGACGAAGGCCCCACGCTCCTTGGGGGACAGCTGCCTGTGCCTGTGCGCATGGGCGAGCTCCTCCGTGGCACCCCACGGCCGTAGGCAGCTTCAGTCCCACGGATCCAGAGGTGCCTGTTGAAACTGCGGAGTAACCAAGCGTCCTAATCCCCCGCCCCCGCCCCGCACAGCACTCTCTCTCCTGCCTCCGCTGAGTGCCGGGGCTGAAACCAAGGCTGATAAATTAGTCTGGAGGGAAACAAGGCTGCTTCTACTTGTAAAAGGTCATTTCGACTTTGTTCTGGGTGAGGGTTTATCTCAGCTGCTGCCGAGACAGACAATGCCTGGGGCCTAAATGGCAGAAATCTTAGCTCTGCTCGTGAAATTACGGTGCTGATAAGCCGGAATGGACTTTAGAGAGATCTAAATGGGAACGGAGTGGACGTAGGTATTTTTGAACATGATTGAACAGAGACGACACAATGGGATGTACAATTAAACTGGGCATTAGCCCAGAAGGAAGGAACTCTGCCGAAAGCCAGACAAAGGGGGTTCCCGCAGCCTGCGTGTGGCTGGTAATCCCTGCCCAGCCCCGTGCGAGAGGCGAGGCCGGGACCGGAGGACCGGAGGGGATGCACGAGCACTCCTGGGCAGCTACTCCTGGAGGCTGGTGCCATTTTGCATGTGGCGGGGGAGAGTGGGGCCTGCACACCAAGCCGGCTCCCTGGACAGCATGACCCATGCTTCCCAGGAGGCCACGGCCCAGTGCCACACCAAGCACTCCAGGTGGGCCTGGAGCTACAACAGCAAGAAGGGACCACGCTCCAGGCACAGCGGGCACGCCCACCGCATCCTGGCATCGGAGGGAGAATAGTCACTTCCAGGCCATTCTAGTCACAGGAAAGACCTGGCCAGGCCTTGCAGAATGAACCCTCCACGCAGGCAAGGATGCAGCTTTCAGCCATTCCACAAAGGGACTTCACTTAGACACTCAGACCAACTCCTCACCCCGGAGAGATGCCGCCCTGGGCTGACCGGCCCCTCAAGGCAGGTGCCTTCCACGGCAGCAACCCGGCCACACTGCAGTGCAGGATCCAGAGAACGCGTGGGCGTCCCGCCCCCACCCTGAGCAGATTCTACCCTCATGCCGGAGGCAGCAGACACAGGCAGCCGCAGGGGTGGTCCTCAGGTCCTGCCCCTCAGTGTGCCCGTGAGCAGCTGCGTCACCCTCTTTCCGGGCTGAGGCCAAGGTGGTCTGTACCACCCTGAGAGCACATTCCTACCAGAGCTGGCGACCCGGCCCATGAGAATTCCCGTCACCGAAGAAACTCCCACCAGCTGGCCAGGGCTGGTGGGAGGGTGGTGGGACAGGACCTGAGGGCACTGCCTCCTGAGAAGCTTGAGGTTCATGCCCTCACCCACTGACCCTCGTCCCTGACCCAGGGAGACCTCTGTGGCCTGGAACTCCTGGGACCCGCGTCTGACCCAGGGGAGGGAGGGACACCCAGGAGCTGGCCCACAGGCCTCAGGGAGGCTCCCCAAGGAGCTGCCAGGCTACAGCTGCCCACCCTCAGGAGGGGCTGCCCTCCCCACCCATCCTGCTCCCTGTGAAGCCTGCTGCTGGGAAGTTACTCTCAATTAAAAGATCTCAAGTGCAAACGGACTGTACTGTGGATTCTTCAATCTCGGTGGTCTAGCTGCTTACTGCCGACCTCAGAGGCTACCACCTGGCAGTGCAAAGCTCCCAGCACAGCCTTGCAGGGACCTCACTGTGGGTGCAGGTGCCAGAGTCGAGTAAGCTGCCTCTCAGGCCTGTGCCAGCCCTGCCTGGCTCATGGGGCTCACTCCTCCAGGATGCCAAGGCCACAGGATCACCCAAGGGACATTCAGACTGAGTGCCCATGATGGGCTGGGGCTGCCGTGCTGGGTAGGGGCACACAGGAGGGAGGGGCCTTCCCTGCTCACCACCAGCACCCAGTAGCTGCAGGAGCAGAAAGGGCCTGCCTGGGGGCGGGACCCTGGGCTCTTGTCCTGGGTGTACCCATTCCGTGGTCCCACCTGACTCTTCCCTCCCTGGGTCCCGGGTTCACCACTGCACCGGGAGGGGGAATAGACGGTTATGTCCAGGTAGGACTCAGGTATGACAAGGAGCCCCTCCAACTTCAGCTGTCACTCTAGGCCCTGGGGGCACATGGCTGGTCAGCTTCTGGGGCCACCCTGTGCAGCTAGGCCAGGGATGGCAGCCATGCTGACGGCCAGTGGTGTGGAGCCCACCCCGCTGCCTCAGCTGCTGCACAGAACCCCCTGGGCAACAGTGGGGTCCCCCAGCAGCCCCTGGAGCCCTCTTCTTCATGGCCCCAACTCCTGCTCTCTCCACTTGCCCTGCTAGGCCTGTGGTCAGGAAAGGCTCTGCTGCCACCCACCAGTCACTGCACCTTCAGGAAGAGCCTCTCTGGGCTCCCGGGGGTAGAGGAGGAAGTTAGTTCAGGACAAACTCCTTTCCCTGGGCCTCCTCCCTGGGCTGGAGTCCTCCAAGTGCCCCCCCATGATTGCTTCTTAGAATGCAGATTCCCGGGACCTACCCCAGGAGCTCTAGGCCAGTGGGCAGAGGATGGAGCCTGGAACTGGGTGGGGGTCTCACAGGCTGACTGTTTGGGTCAGGACCCACCTGGTACCTGGCTGAATCTACCCCTTTCTTCTGCAAGTCCCTGAGCCAGCCGGGCCTTGGGCACCCTGGGGCTACTGCAGACCCCGACTTTAGGCAGGGCACCCTGTGCTGGGCCTCATTCACTGCCAGGGCCCCCAGTTCTCTCAGACCCACGGGGTCCCATGGGGCTGGGCTCCGGACCTGCTTTCAAACAAGGGAATGGCAGCTCCTCAGAAAAAGTGGGGCTGAGGTCACAGTTATGACACAGAATCCCCCCCCCCCCACCCCAGAGAGAGCCGTCGGCTGTCCTGAAGTCAAGTGCCAGGGCCCGGCTGGGTCAGGGGCCCACAGAGGACAGGGCCACGTTCAGGCAGGGTCAGGCAAGGCCAGGCAGGGGCTGGGTCCAGGCGGCCGGCCTTCGAGGCACAGAGCTGAGACTCCCCTCACCTGCATGCTGTTAGTATAGGCAGGAACCGGGTCTGGGCCCAGTCCTGCCCCTGCTGGAGACCCCTGTACCTCTCCCTGGCCGCCCCCAAAGAGTTCTGCCGGGGTCACTGAGTGGGGTCCTCTCTCACCTCGGGGTCCCTGCATGGACAGACATGGGGGCCGGGAGCTTTTTCTTCCTTTTCAACCCCGGGTTCCCCTGTCAGAGCGAGGGTGGCGTGTCTTAATCACAGCATAGCTGGGAGGGTCCCAGTGTGGGCAGAGCTCCACACAGAACAGGGCACAGAGCAGGTGCCTGCCTGGCCCGCACAGAGGCCACGGGCCTGTTACACTCCCTTCATGTCCGATCCTTATTTTCCCTAAGGAAGAAAGAAGGGGAGGAGGGAAAAGGCAGGAGGCTCTGGAGCACCCCGTTCTCACAGGGAGCCTTGGGGAGCCCGGGGAGGCCCTTCTGCCTCCTGCTCTGGAAACCTTGATGATGTTTTCAGGTTTCTGGGTATAAGTTATTGAGGAAGGGGGGACTCTGAGAGTCACTGGGGAGGGGGCGTGAGTGATGTGACTGGCAAAACAGTATTTAAGAAGTTGGTATTCACAGATGTCTCGAATATGAAAAGAAAATATTTATTTCCTTTTTCGCTTGTGAATCAGAATGCTCTATTTAAAGAAAGTCCCCTCTGCTGGGCTGCTGCGGAGTTATTGCCCCTTAAGGAAGTAAAGGAGCGCCACCGGGGAGGTATTCTTAGTCATTCTGTCTCCTTTTTTCTAAAATTCCATATATACCCGTGCCTCCAGGCCGGGCCGAAGATAGTGCAGGATTTCATGGCATTCTTGGGCTAAAAACGTCTTGGGCTGATGTCACACTGCAGGGCAAGTGGGAGGTCTGTGCTGTGATTCCTCCATGGAGGATCCACAGCTGCTAGAGCTGCTGGAGCCACACTGGGGACCGTGGGGTTCTCTGCATGCCTGTCCCCACGGTGGCCTCAGGCTCCTCAGTGTTGCCCAGGGCCCTGTTCCTCTCCAAATCCCGATGCCATGTGCCCTGAGAGCTGCCAGGTGCTGGCTCCACAGGAATGCTCCTCAGAGCATTCGCCAAGTGGCTCGCCTCATGGTTTCAGACGTGCCATGTTAGGCCTCCACAGAAACATCCAGAAGCTCCTCTGTGGGGAAGCACCATGGCAGAGCTTCCTGGCCTCATGCAGAGTGGAGCAGCCTGGCTGCCATGCAGAGGTGCCCAGAGCCAGGCCAGGTGCCCAGGCCGAGTCCACCCGGCCGTGGGGGTGGTGTGGGCAGTGGAGTGAGCATCCAGGCACCTTGGAGAGAAAGGGCAGGTCAGGAACGAGTCTCAGCTTTTAGATGATAAAAGGCAGGACTGAGAATACCAAGCCCTAACATGGGACGATTGGACAGACGGTGGCCGGACGCTGCAGAGTCCAGCCTTGACATTTTCAGACTGGTCCTGGCCTCCCTCCCTGAGACCAGCCTGTGCCGAGGCCCCCAGCACCTGCCGTGGTCTGCCCCTTCCCCTCCGCTGGAATTTAAAGGATAAAGCATAATAAGGTGATCTAAGAGCTGAGCCCATGAGCACCGTCTGCCCCCATGGCAGGCCAGAAAGGGCTCACGGCGGGCTCAGCTCCGGGGTGACACGGGCATGGGAGAGACAGAAGGAAGCACCCCGAGCAGGGAGGTGCCAGTCAGCGCCTCTGCGGGCTGGAGGTGAGCTGGTGGAGGCAGCAGTGTTGTCTGCTGAGAAACCAAACGTCCTCAACGCTATCCTAGGCAGCCGCTCAGGGTGCACTGAACACGCCGGAAGGTGGGACAGGTGCTTTGGGAGCCTGGTGCAGGTGCCGGACACCGGGCGAGCTCTGCGCCTCCCATCTAGGCCAGCTGTTCTGGGCCCAGGCCGTAAACTAGGGCTTCCTGGTAGCTTTCACATGATGCTCAGAGGGCTTTGCTGGGACTTTGAGTCTGACACCTGGGACGCTCCGGGGCAAACGGGGAGGTTGGCCGCCCTCCCTGGCCATGGTCCAGCCTCTCCGAGGCAGGCTGGGCACCTGCCTTTCCCATGCTCCTGGGCAGCAGCAATGCACAGTGAAGGGCCCGCGCAGCCCCTGGCCTCTGCCCTCAGGTCTCAGGCACCCGGGAAAGACTTAGGAGCTTCCCTGACCACCTCCCTCCTCCAGTACAGACTGACGTGTGGGAGGGGCACTCACTCACATTTTTCTCTGCCACAGCGGACAGTGTTGGGGGGTGGGGCTTGCACCTCCTCCCAGGCCGGACGGCCGCACTTCTCAGAGTGTGCCTGAGCCATGGGAGCTCACTGGGTTGGGCCTTCCTCGCCTGCCAGCTGGGGCCATGGGTCCCCCAGAGCTGGATGGGGTGGAGGGTGCGGAGGTCTGTGGCTGTGGAAGCTCCGGGGGGCAGAGGTAGCATGCTGCCTGCCGAGCAGAGGGCACTGGACACACAAGCTCTGCCTCTGTAGAGGAGGGCTACGTCAAACACTTCGGGGTTCGAACCAGTGCCGGTGACTGGGGGATGCCACTCCTTCCTGAATCCCAGAGCCATGAGGCAGCCTGGAGACCTCCTAGGAATGGCTAGACCTGGCACTGGTGGGCGCTGCTGCCCCATCCCCTTGGGGGCCGGGAAGGAGCCAGAAACCTCAGGAGGTCAGCCCCAGAGGCGGGGTAGGCGGGGGCAACACATCCTCCCGCAGCTGCAGGGAACACTGGGGACTCACCCGATGCCTACAGCACACTCAGAGCTGCCCCCTCGTAAGCCGCTGTGTCTGCTGGGCGCTCTCTGCCTGGTGGATCCTTCCTAAACTCTGCTGTGCGCAAGAACCTCCAGCAATTCGCTCAATTGCTCGTGGTGACTCAGTGAGTCCCGGAGCGGGCAGGGTTCTGCATTTCCAACAAGCCTGCAGGGAGGCGGCCACTGCAGCCTCAGGGACCACACCCTGAGCACCAAGGGTCTTGATGGCAACAGGGCAGCCGCATGTGTCTGTCTCTGTGCTGATCTTGGTTTCCTGTTTGCTCAAGAGGCCACAGGGACTGAGAGGAACTGAAGTAGGGTCCCAGGAACCTCAAGAAGCCGTCCTAGGCCAGAGCTGGGGCTTGGTTCTAACAGGGTCACTTCCACCCGGGCTCAGACCCACAGCCAAGCTCACCTCAGTTCCCCAACCTGGGGCCCACGGAGGGGTCTAAGACCAGCTCCTGCACCAGCACCAAGCCCCGCCTGCTGCCATGAAATCAGCAGAAACGGGGAGCCTCCAATAGGACCTCCTACTGCCCCAGCCCAGCCCCGAACCCACCTTCTTCATGAAGAGATTGCCTAATTGGAATATAAGCGGGCCAGAGCATGACATCTGGATGGAGGGGCTGACCCCGCAGGGTCTAACACCCTGAGCCCAGCCATTAATCCAGAGCCTGGAATCATCTCTCCAGGACCTTCCAGCTCAAAATCCAGCCGGACTCCCAGAGAAGCACACCCCGCAGGCACCTGACCCACATGCCCCAGGACAGGCGGCTGCAGACGGGCTGGTGACACGGGTGACCCCCATCCTGAGAGGCCAAGGCCCTGTCTAGGACTTTAGGTAAAAACTAAGCTGTGGTGGGGGGTGGCATTTGTGTGTGCAAGCTCACACACAATCTCCTGCAGTGAGTCATGTTAATGTTTGCTGGAGAGGACGTTCAGGAGGAAGGGAGAAGGGGCTGGGGTTTGCGTGTGGCAAGGGGTGGCCTGTGTGATTCCCTACCCTACCCTGTGGACCTGGCCACATTGTAGGAACCCTGGAGCAAATCTGCCATTGTCCCTCCTGCCATCAAATTGAACTGAGTCTCAGCATGTGAGGCCCTCCAGTGCTCCCTGGTACATGGGAATGCTGGTTCTGGGTGGTGCATTTTTATGCTGGCCTCATGGTGCCTTGAAAAGTCCATCATGGACATTTGTGCTGTGATGTCAGAGACTTACATCCTACAGCACTGTCCCTCCTGCTGCCCCGGGGAGCCAGATGCCGGCTGGGCTGCCCCCACCCCCCTTCATTGCCATCCTATCCCTTGGGACCAGAATGGACCTGCACATGGGCTTCTCATTTCTCCCACTCACAAAGAGAAGAGCATCCGCTCCTAAACACGCACAGGTGGACAGGCCTGCGTGCACAGAAGAGGTTTTGCTTCCTCACAAAGGCTGGGCGTTTTGGATAGTCATTCCGTATTACGCATGTGGACATCTTCTGAGAGTGCTGGCTGGGCTTGCTCTCACCCATCTCTGGCTGATCTGTAGCTCATGGTCCACAGGGGAGAGTGGCAGGTCCTGGCCCTGTCAAAGACCCTCAGTGGGCCACAAGGACCCAGGAGGCACCAGCCTGGGGGTCCTGTGGTGGTAGTGCCGGAGGATCGGCGCAGCCCGCGGCCTCCGGGCTGGTTCCCCTGTGACCCCAGAGCTTCCCACAGGCCCTGGCTGACAGTGCATTTGTTGACTGAACAAATAAACGCACATTAATATTCAGTAACTAACGCCGGGGGTGAGGTCGTCCACTTGAGTACATTCTTCAAATAATTGAAACCCGTCAATTCACATTAACATTTTTCACCTGGCCTCTTCAGCAGAGGCAGACGCACTTACTCATCAGCCTTCTGATTACGGGCGGGGCCATGATGCCGTCGAGAGCCTTTCTGGGGAGACACAGTCCAAACAGACCTTGGGTGGGAGACAGCGGCCAATGCGGGGAGAAAAGTGCCCCCCATGCCTCCCCGGGCGTCCTGCATGGCCCTGCCCCCTGGCCCCAAGGCCTCTGTGCCACGGCCACACAGCTGCAGGCTGGGCCGGGGCAGGTGGCCTTCCCAGCGCCTCTCCCACGGCCTCCTCCCTTGGGGCTGTCACGGGGCAGCTACCTCTTAATTAGCAAAATAAACAGCACGATGATAAACGTCGTGATTACTCAACAAAATCTCTGTTTCTGCAGACCCCAGGGCGATGAAACGCCTTCACAGGGTGACCTACTCCAGGCCGGGGTGCATCCAGATGGAGGGGCCAGGAACTTCGGGTGCCCTTCCCCTCCAACCTCCCTCCCTGAGGTGAAGCCCAGGGGGGGTTTCCACACACCCGGAGCACACGCACAGCCATGCAGAATGAGCCCCCGGGTTGGGGCGGGGCATCAGATTCGGGGCACATCCCGGGGTCCCCACAGCACCCAGGAACAAAGCGGGTTTAGTCAGCGACTATTCCTAAGACACGAGAGGGAGGGAGGAGGGGGCGGCCTTCCCCGGTCAGCGTCAGCCTCAGTGTAGAAGGAGCTCGGGCTTCGAACCAGCAGCTGAGGCAGAGGAAGGTCAGCTCCCGACCCCACCACGCTCCTGCTTTGTGGACGGAAAGCTCCCAAGAGCTTGAACCCGAAGCCCGTGGTGCCTCACGTGCTGCCCGCCCCATCCCTCGTCCCCAGGGAGTCACGGTGTCGTCCACATCGGCCCGTGTCAGAGAAAGAAGAGCCCCGACTCGCCCCAGTCAGTCCGAAACCAAGTGTGACCTGGCACCGCGTCTCCTGCTATGACAAGAGAAAAGGAAACAGGACCTTCTCATTTTACGTCCATTGATTTGTCCAGAACAAGAACTTCATTCTCAGAGGAGAAAGAAAACGACTTCCATGGTGCCTCAAAATGACAGTAAGAATAATCCATGTGACTTCTGTTTCAAACCTGTCCTTGGAGAGACGCACACCTATGCCTGGCAAGGTCCCTTCGCTCACGCCACTCTCAGACCCCGCTCCGCCAGGGGAACCCCGCTTCCGGGCTCAGAGTGGCCACGACACCACGCTGCTGGTCCCACCCGGGGAGGCCAAATGACACCGATCCTTCTCGGATTTTGTCATCGTCCCTAAAATGTCATTACTTGTTCTTTTTCAGTCAACGAATACGGTGGAGATCACAGTAAAATCGAAGCACTGATTCACCACACTTAGTTACCGGTGTGAACGGGAACCATTACACATATGAGACTCGGGGGAATGACACGCAAGCTCGGGCCATCCCAGGTCTGACCCGGGATCCTGCTGGCGTGACTCCGGCACCCGAGTTTTTCCTGTCCCAGGCCTGACCAGGATCCCACTGGTGTAACGCTGGCACCCGTGTTTTTCTCTATCCCGGGCCTGCCCCGCAGGAGTGCGGGGGGAAGGGCCAGCAGAGCTGCCTTGCTGGTGCGAGTGGCGTGGGAAGGGGACTTGGCAGAAGGTCCCTCTCCTGCCTGGAACCGCCTGGTTTCCCGTCCCGTCTCAGGCCCTGTTCACAGCACTGAGAGGCCGGCCAGGCGGTCGGTAAAAGGTGGAAGTCCACAGACAAAGGGGCACCTGCAACTCCCTTCTCCAGGCCCGCCTCGGGGAAGGCACCCGCCAGAGGGAAATGGCAATTAGCTCTTTTTGGACACGTGGAAAATTCTGAGAGGCCACTGAAGGGGAAGACGTCACTTTCTTGCCCAAAGGCCCCAAGTGAGACGGCTGGAGGTGGGGAGAACCCTCCTTGAATGACGGACATCGCTCATTTTGGGCAGACCTGGGTGCGGCCTCATTCCGGACCCCGCTTCCTCCTCTTGCTCCTCCACCAGGAGGTGGTGGCTTCCTGCCCTGTTCCGAGGTCAGCTCCCGAAGGCACCGACGCACATGGCTGCCCCCTGCCCCGTCTGATTGAAGGAAAACAAGGTGGCAGAGCCCCTGCTGGGCACGCAGGGAGCCCGTCAGAGGGTGTCGGGTAGGGGGTAAATAATGTCAAGCGCCGGCAGGAAAGGTAGCTTCGAGGCCTCCACCGTGGAGCAAGGGCCCCCGTGACGAGAGCGCACTCCCTCACTTACACACACCCGGGGCAAACCCGCTGCAGAGTCAACGGGCAGCCCCACAGCCTGCGCTGGACCTGGCACCGCGCGGACCCTGTGATACGGGCCACTTCTTTTACAAAAAGCAAACAGAAACTTGTATCAGAGGAGGCAAGAACAAAGTCACCTGAAGGTCATCCAAAGTGCTACCGGCGGGGGCCCTGGCCCTCTCACATCCATGAGCCACCTCCTAGTTAAACAGTCCCGACCTTTCTAAGTGTGACGGGCAAACACCCTTGAATTCCTCTCCCACACGCCAGGCGGGGCAGGGCAGGACAGGCCACATCTGCCAAAGCTACTTCCATTGCGCAGCCACAGACTATGTTGCTGGAAAAATGCTCTCCTCAGCCCCGTGAGGGGCCTGTAGAGCCATGAGGCCAGGCACATCTCCACTGAGGCATCAACTCCAAACTCTCCCCTTCCTGTCTCCCCGGGACCCCTGGCTCCTGGCCAGTCACTCCTGAAGGTGACCTGACCTTGGGTCACACACTGTTCTCTGCCTCTTGGGGGGGGGATGTGCCCGGCCCACAGGTGCCACCTGTAAAGCGACAGCGCCCGCCCCACTGGGCAGCCTCGGACTCTGCCACGAGTGTTTCTTCAGGCAACGGGACCCCCACAGTTCTGTAAAGGGCAGGGGCACTTTAAGCTGGCACTCAGAGAACAGCTCCTGAGTCCCCTTGTGTCTGTGGCAAGGAGCCACGTGGGACTCTGTGAGCTACTGAGGAGCATGCCTGCCTGCTGGGAGCTGCCAAGGTGCCCTGGTCTCCTTGCCCAGGGAGGATGCCCTCAGCTCTGCAGGGTGCAGGCAGCCTCTGGCCCCCAGGCCGTCAGTCTCCTTACAAATGGTCCTTAGTGCCGCCACCCTGGGGAGGTGCTCAAGGGCTGCTGGGGGCCACAGGAGCCTCCCCAGGGCTGATCTGAGTTGGGTAGACCAGAGAGTGTGGCACAGAGCTGGCTGGGGACGTCTCCAGACCCACAAGCGGCCAGGATGGGAGGTGGGCAAGACCCAGGACCCTGCCCCCAGGGTCCTCTGCCCTGCTTGGGCCATTTGCCCACAAGGACTCCACCTCCCTCAGGGCACTTCGGAGGCTGGGAGGCACAGGGGGAATCCAGTCACTGCTCCCACCTTCCCCCCAGGCCGGAGCCCTGCCAAAAACACCGCCAACAATTGGCTGCTCGGAGCCAGCAGAGAGATGGGGACCCGCCAGGAAGCACGCTTTATTGGGGGCAGGGAGGGGGCTCTCAGCCCCCAACACAGGCCTAGTGTCTCTCACAGCCCGGGCAGCACACTCTGGGTGCTCCCCACTCGGAGCCATCCTAGGGACGCCCTCTCTCCTGACCCCTGCAGCAGGTCCACCAGGCCAGCCCCAGACCCTCAAGGCCGGTCACACAGTGGTGGGAAAATTTAAACAGCCAGCCGAGCTGTCCCTCCTGGCAGGACGAGGCGTGTGCCCCTGGGATTGGAGAAGCTGGGCTGCCCTCAGGCCGCTGGCTGACAGGGGCAGGCGGGGCAGGCAGCATCCAGGACGGCCAGGTGTGCTTTGTGAGCGGCCTCACCCTGCTCCGCCTGCAAGGAAGCCCCCAAGTGTGGCCGCCTGTTCTGGGACATTCAGTTAATCTCCCCTCCTCTCCACGATGGCAGCGAGGACTGGCAGGAAGCAGGGAATGTTTGAAGACATGAGCTCATGAAAGACACATTTCCGGGAGAGAGTGGGCGTGGCCTACAGGGCTGACGGCGCCCACGAGGACCGCTGATGCTTTCTGAGTCGCGTCATGGGGCTTCGGGGATAAAACGGGCCTGGGAAACGTGACATGCGAACTCTCTCTCTCTGGCCGCACCTCCTGCCTCGGGCAGCGGCGGCTCAGCCCGGTTTTATAAATAGATTGAACACAAGATAAATGGCCGTGATCAATCATGCTCAGGCGCGATCACTCACCTCCCATCCGAAGTCTGTCTCTTTCGCCTCAGCCGCCTGGGGCGCCACCACGCAGGGCCCCAGCCTCTCCCCGGTTTCCATCTTCCTCTTGGCCCAGACCCCCAGGCCGGCCCCCGGGATGGAGGACTCTCGCAGCTCGAAGTCTGGTGGGATCGGAATGTCTTCGGGAATGTAGACCGGGGCCTCGTAGGGCGAGCCCTCCTTTGGGGTGAAGTCCTCGCTGGTGGGGAAGGGGGACGGCGGCCCCACGGGGATAGGCGACATGGCGCTGTCCTCGGCCTCGTCTTCCGCGCTGTGGCCGGCCAGCAGGTCCCGGTCAGGCTCATACATATTATTTACAACGTCACCGTCACCTAAAGGAGACAAGGCAGCGTGAACCTCTGCAGCACATGCCCACCCGTGTGTATGACTCAGGGAGCGCCGGGGACTCGGGCGCCAGCAGGAACCAAGGGTGCTCAGGGCCCAGAAGGCCCAGCCGCCACCCCTGCCCGGGAGACGCCGCCTCCGCTCCAGCCTGAGCCAAGCCGCCATCACTCGACGGCAGAGGCTCCAGAGGACGGGGTCCTCCCAGGCTCCCTTGGGGCCAGTGTTTCTGATGGTATGGCACGGCCCAGTGCGCCCTGCCTCCCCCACCCCGGCCCCCGAGGCCACCTGAGGACATGCCGGCTGGACCTGCCCTAGGGGAACTGCCTGCCTCACAAGCTTGGGGATAGCTGGGAAGCCGTCACATGTGGCACCTGACCCAGGGCTGGCTGGTGGTGAAGTATTTGCTCCAGAACATTCTGAATTTCCTCTTGGAAACTGGGGACAGCGAAGTCCTAAGTCCCTGAGAGGACTCAGAATCTGGGTGACTGCCCTGCACTTAGGCCGCCCTAGACATCCACTGGGTCTTGGGGAGGTTCCTGGAAGTTCCTGATGGTCTCAGTGCAGGCTGGGAACAGGCCTGCTGAGGTCCCGGATATCGGAGTCAGGGTGACCAGCTTGTCCGTCTGCGGTGGGCCTTTGGAGTCCATCCTAAGACAGGGTGGGTGCCAAGATGGTGTGTGTGTGTGGCCCGAAACTCCACCAGAGGGCAACCTGAGGCACGGGGGGAGATGGGGAGGGCCAGAAGGAGTCCCCAAGGCCACTCCACCCTCCACCCAGTGCAGCCAAACCAGGACTCAGGCCGGTGAATGTTCACAGTGGCAGATTCACAGTCGCCAGGAGGCAGAAACGGCCCAAAGGTCCATCTTCGGAGAATGAGGGAATGGCTGAGTGAACGGTATCATCCCTCCCCAAGGAAGAAGGTGGCCCTGACATGCGGCACTCCACGCAGGAAGCCGATGCAGAGGCTCATACCTGCCCGGCGGCGCTTACACCACCCACCCAGCACAGGCCCCCAGAAACAGACGAAGAGGGGAGGCTTTGGGGACTGGGGTGGGGGAGGGCGGGTGACCCAGGTCTCCTTTTGGGGTGCTGGGGTGTCTGGGAACTAGAGAGAGGGGCACTGCACGGCTCGGTGAACAGCTCGGTGATGCCGAATAGCCCCCTTTACAGCAGTTGAATTGCGCCTCGATGACATAAATAAGACAGGTGCAAGGCTTGGGTGGGGAGCAGCGGGAAGGGGCAGGAGGTGGGGTGAGGTCCATCACTCTGACCTGCTCTAGAAAGATCTAGAGGGACGCCTTTGTGGCTGTCCCTCCTTCTGTGGCTGCCTGAAAGACCCATGAAAACGACTGGGCCCCAGTCCCGCTGGCCCTCGCCCCTCGCCCCCACCCCACGCCCGACGTTGGCTGGGGAAACCAGAGCCTCTCGGGAGACCAGAACTTTTAAGTACAGGAAAAATGACTTCAGATTCCTCACACTGGTTGTAAACATATCGGCACAAGGAGTAACAAAATGTTTTCTTTCAAAAGAAACCAAGCTCTGGGGGGAAAAGTCGAGAGGAAAACACTTATTTAATTTATCAGCATTCAGAGAAGTAATTACTGTGTTTTAAGTGTCCAGCGGGTCCTTTCTAATTGCCGAGGTGGATGCTTTCAGAGGCGCAGCCGCAGAGTTCCTCCGCCCTAAAGACCTGAAGTTGTTCAGCTTTGAAAGAACCCCCCCACCCCCACCACCGGCTGTGTGCAGCACGAAGGTAAATTGGGGGGGGTAATTAACATGCCATCTTATAATTTGGAACTGGTAACCGCTCGGAGCTTGGAGCTTGCAAACAAAGTCGAGTTTGGAAGCCAGAGCTCCCCTCGCGCTCACGCCTTAACTCCTTTCCAGCGTGGGCGCTCCTGCCCGAAGGCCAAGTAGGAATTAGAGCCCCAGGTGTCTCTCGAGGTCGGCGGGAGCGCAGAGAGGGGCAGCGTCCCCGTCAAGTGCGTGTCCGTGGCAGGGCTCCGTTCAAAACATGACTTTGGCTGTTTGAATTCTACTTCCCAAAACCCCTGACCTACCGGAGGAAAATCAACGCTTTCAGGGCATGTTTAATTTACTAGCCAAGCAAACAGCTTAGGAGAGAAAGGTAGTGTTTCCTGCTGATTAAAGGCAGGTCTGTGCCTCGGGGCCCCCGGCCTCCCGTCCCCGGCGGTCACAGGGGTTAAGCGATTGCCCACAGCCTCCAGGAAAAACCCGTCTCATTTTGCTGTCCCTGTTGCTGGGGGAGAGGGAGCTCTTCTTTCAAGGGTGGGTGAGAGGAGGGGTAATTAGTGTACAGAAAACATTTTGAGAAAATGAGGTGCAGAGAACTATCTGGAAAGCCGAGAGAAGGCAGACAGCCTGCGGGGAGGCCTCGGTGGGCCAGGCACACATCGCTCCCTCTCCAGGGTGCCCGGGGCGGCCAGAGACCAGAGATCAGGCTCAGCCCTCCTCAGCCCTGGGCTCCAGTCAGGACGCCCAATGAGAGGGTCAGCCCAGGTCAGGAGCCTGCCCGGTCCTCTGCCCCGCTGGACAGGCTTGTTCTGGATGTGGGCGTCTTTTCACTGAGGTCTCCAGACCCGACCACCGGGGCCTCCACAACAGGGGCATGCATTTTTGACCGGCACTCTCGCGGGTCAGCATGCAGGGCTAGGAGGTGCAGGCTGGGTAACGGCAGGCGACGGCTCCCCGGAGACCTGACATCCTTTATCTGGGTTTTGCTGTGGTCTCGTTCCAGGGTCCCAAGGCCATCATTCCTAGAATTTCTATGGGGAGACCTACAGAATTATGACAGCAGGGAGGGGAATGGCGTGCAGGGAGCTCAGGAGGGGAGAGAGGCCGACTTGGCCGGCCAGGAGCTGAGCGACCCTGCGTCGGGGGCAAGGCCGTCCCTGTCTGCCCGTGAAGCACCCGCCGAGCTGCCAGTTCCAGCCGTCTGGGGGGAACTTCACGGAGAGCTGCCAGTTCCTCTCCGGGGAACTTCACGGAGAGGCCCCGCTTTGAGTCTTGTCACAGACACGTAGGAGCAATCGCCATTTGATCTCATAATACAAGTCAGGGAGGTGACGAAACCCTGCTGCTCTCCCGGGCTGAGACAGACACTGAGCCGCCTGGGAGTCCACGGTGGCCTCAGCCTTCACACTGCCCCCGGGCTCCACCGTGATCCTTGGTTTAGGGCTGAGTCTTTCAGCCTCACAGTGGGAGTCTTCTGCTCCCCTCACCCAGCCTAGGAAATCAGCCCAGAACAGAGGCTGCCCCCACCATCTCCCAAGAGAGCCATGTCTACAGCTCAAGGCTGTGGCCAAGGTTTCAGGGTCTGGAGAGAGAGAGGAGGCCACAGATCAGGACCACGGTGCTCAGCCAGCCAGGACAGGAGCCCAACAGCCCACAGGGGTCCCTTGCCATTGCCCACCTGGGGCTGGCCCCGGCCACATGAGCAGTACCCTCGGAGGGTGATTATCAACATGACCCTTTCCCTGAAGCCGGCCCTCTGGGCAGCTCTGTGGCAGGGACAGGCAGATTGCATTCCAGATTCTTGGCCAAAGGGAGTAGAGGGGGTTCTTCAGAGTTGGCATCTGCCTGGCTGCACTCCGTCCATCACCGTGTGGTGGGGTTTTAAGGAGAAGCCATGAGGCCCACAGGCCCCACTGGGCAGGAAAGAGGCTGGCAGGGAAGGGCAGTCCGGGAGTGTGTGCACATGAGCATCTGTGTGCACCTGTGTGAAAGCATGTGACTGTGTGTGGAAGTGTGTGACTGTGTGTGTAACGTGACTACGTGTGGAAGCACGTGACTTCATCTGTGAGCATGTGACTCCAGTGGAAGCATGTGACTGTGTGTAGGCATGTGACTGCATGTGGAAGTGTGTAACTGTATGTAAGCACGTGACTGTGTGTGGAAGCATGTGACTGCATGTAGAAGCATGTGACTGCGTGTGGAAGCAGAAGTCCCCGGGCGGGAACCTGCAAAGGTGTCCAGAGTGACCTCAGCCGCCCCTGCCCCATGCAGCCTCTGGGTCTCCAGCCACTGTCTGCTGTCTGGAGACTTGTGAGGAGGAAGAGTCTCCCCTCTGCTGGGTGAGAGGCTGGAGTTCGGGCCCCCTTCCATCCCTCCCTCAAGGGCAAGGCAGCAGACGGCGCTTGACTGCCCCTGGCTGCCCTGGTCCAGGACCCATATGGGTTCCCTGGGGGCCTCCTGATGCCAGCCTGAGTCTTCACTTCTGCGGCCCACGGGCCCAGTGGGGACTCGGTCCTGCCCAGCTGCACACCTCTCTGTGGGGCCAAGATGCGGTCCTGGAAATGTGACCCACAGTGGGGAACTGCGCCAAGGGCAGGCTGGTCTCTATGTGGCATTTCTTACACCTGCATGAGCAGCTACGTGATTTTGAGAAACATCTCAGTGAAAGGGGCACGGGCTCCAAAAATCCACGGCTCCATCCTCCACCTGTGTGCACACGGGTGTGTGATTCCTTCCGATACGTGAGTGGAGTAGAACATACCCAGCTCTGACTCCTGCCCAGCTCAGAGATACCGTCTTGGCCTGGGGATGGGGGGAGCTGCTTTAAAAAGAACAGAAACTACAGAAAACACTGTCGGGGTGGCAGTGAGTGCTCCTGATCCAGCTGAGAAGCACGGGGGGACCCTATGCGGCGTAGCTCCCTGAGATGTCGATTTCAGAAAACCTAAGGTCAAAAGTATTAGAGGGAAAAAAACAAAGTTTGGGGAGAACGATTCTCTGCGGCAGACACTAAGACCCTCGTCATGTGTTCATTTCTTCACGATGATGGAGCAAACAAACCCGGTAGTGCCCTGGGGAGGGTCCCCGTGATGGGAAGGGGACCTGGGAAAGCGGGGTAGCCCCCACCCCCATCCTGAATTCCTGCAGGTCCACTCAGGCCACAGCTGTCGGGGCTTTGGGAACCGTCTCTGTAACCAGAAAAGGTTGTGCGAGATCACTTGGGGGCCAGATGACCTTGGACTCTTCCACAGTCCCCAAGGAGGCTAGCGCCTGGTGAGCAGGGCAAGGGGGAGGCCAGCGGGGCCCCCGGACGCAGGTGTCGGCCTCAAGGGCAGACAGCCCCTTCAATCTGCACCACAGTGGTGTGCCGGGCTGCCCTGAGTCCAGGCTGGCAGCCGGGTGGGCGCGTGGGGGCCCTTTTCTCTCCCTCATGCTGCCAGATGGATCTGCAACCCCATAGTTTCTCAGCCTGTTTCCCGGTATCGGGACAGATGTGGTGTCAGCCTCTCAGGTGCCCGCGCCCAGCCATGTGGACAAGAGTGACTGGCTCCGGGGGTAGGTTGTGCTCCTTTGTCAGGGGAGCTGCTGGGGAAACAGAGGCACGGGGGGTGAAGGAGCCTGTCATCCCCAGTGAGGGGCCGATGTGGGCAACTTCAAAACGAGGGAGAGCCCTGGATGGGGTTTGTCTGAGTTCCTCTAAGCCCCGACGGTGACATCAGGCCTCTGCTTCTGTAACACAGGCCCAGCGCCACCCCGGGGGAGGGCTGGATGGAGAAGGTGTGCGAGGCGTGGAAGGACTGGAAGGTTTTAGAGGTCAGGCGGACCCCGCTGTGGGTGTCACTCCCTGTAGCTCAGGAGTCTGAGGGGAGTCCCCGGCCCTCAGGCCCCACTGGAGTCTCTAGAGCTGTAATTCATGGGCCCACCCAGGCCTGCTGACCCAGGGGCGGGGCATGTGCTATAGCAAAGTCTCCAGGAGGGGTGCCCTTGGGTAGCAGGGCCCTTGAGTTTGGGAACCAACCCGTGGCTTAAACAACTAGGGGTTGGGGACAGGTAGGGAAGTGCCCAGTGACAACGGTGGGTCCTGGGGAAATTAGGTTTAACACAGAGGGAACTAGGACTTCCAAAAACGTCCAAGGATCACCCCGAAAACGTGGACTGAAAGCCATATTGACACTGAGGTTTTTCAAATAAGTGCACACATTGGCCACTCGGCCGGAGAAAGGCACCCACAGCCTCGGGGAGCCCCAGCCTCCAGTAGCGCAGCGACGTACTTCCCCACCCGGAGCATTCCCGGGGAGACGTGGCTGTTGAAGAACCGACCACCTCCCTGCAGAGCTCGGTCCTGGCTGGGATCTGTTCTGCAAACCTGGCCGGGGCTGTGCGGTGAGGGCGGCAGACAGAGGCCCATGGAAGGGAGGGGAAATTCACCAAGAATTTCCGGACGACTGTGTCCGAGCCATCCCTCACCTGTCCGTGGAGATGCAGCCTCTAAAGGCCTGAGGTCTAAACCGCCCCACAACTGCTTTCTCTCCCGAAAGGCATTTTTATTGGGTGTGAGGGGATCAAACCCTTGCTGGGCCCTCCTCACCTTCTTCTCCCCTAGCATCGCTGGCAGGGGGAGGAGCCACCCCCAGCAAAACGAACACCAGGTCATGGCTCCTATAAAACAGCCTTGGCCGAGCCTTGCAAGTCTGTTTTTAACTGCAGCCTCCTGCCCAGAGGCAGCCAGACACCGTGGCCTGGCATCTGCTGGAAGGGCCTTCCTGCTCCAAGGAGCTGTGTCACCCTGCTCTGAAGAGGCAGGACCCAGCATGAGGCAGCTCCTCCTCCCTGAAGGCCACCTCAGGGTGCGAAAGACTCAGGTTGCATTCAGTCTCACCTGGCCCATCCAAAGCGGTATCTAAGTCACTGATCAGTTCCTGCCAATGTATGAATGTGATTACAAACAGAGGCAAAGCTTCAGGGCGGAGAATCCTCCATCACCGCCCGACTGTGAGGAAACACGGTCCCCCCGCTCCCCCGCTGACCACACAGCTGTTCGAGTCTAGAGCGATTCCAGCAGCGACTTTGCAGCTGTCAGCCTCTAATGAGACGCTAGAGCACTGGCGTTGGCTCACTCTCCTGGCGACTGCCTGGCGGCTGGACATTGACTGGGGCCACAGAGCACGCAGCTGGTACCGTGGTCCCGCTCATTCTTGCAGCAGCCCCAGGGGGAAGGCAGAGCTGTGACCTCACCCAGTTTATACATCAAAGAAGAGAAGCTCAGAGAGTGAACAACTTGCTAAAGGCCACACAGCGAGTCAGGAACAAGCTGGGAGCTGTTCTCAACTGCCACTCTAGGACCTCGTGTTCTCCCTCCAATGACAGAACACCTGAAGGAGTTTCCTGGCACTCAGTAATGTCCCGCGTCACATCCAGCAGAAGAGGCATGGGTGGGAGTGTGAATACACGGTTGATAGATAGATGGACAGGGAAACAGATGAATGGACGGGTGGGCGGGTGGATGGATGAATTTAAGAATGCATGGAAAACTGATGGATGGGTGAATAGTAAATGGATGAGTTGATGGATGGGTAGATGAATGGACAGATGGTGGATGATACACAGAAAAGTGATAAATGGTAAGTGGATGGGCACAAGTGGGTGGACAGGTTAATGGACGGATGGATGAGGGCATGGATGGATGAGTAGGTGGAAAGAAAAATGGATGGATGGGTTAATGGATGGATGGATGAATGGATGGGTGCATGAATGCAGGGTGGATGGATGGGTGGGTGGAAGGATGGAT
Organism: Saguinus oedipus; assembly: GCA_031835075.1. Lineage (NCBI taxonomy): Eukaryota > Metazoa > Chordata > Mammalia > Primates > Cebidae > Saguinus > Saguinus oedipus. Next base: position 40,841,111 of record CM063175.1, on the reverse strand, counting down.
GGATGGAAGAAAGAATGGATAGATGAATGAGTGCATGAGGGGTTAATGAATGAATGGATGGGTGGGTGAATCAATGGGTGAATGGGTGGGGGATGGATGGGTGGATGGATTTATAAGGGCATGGAGGGATGGATGGACAGACAGATGGATAGATGGTCAGATGGATCAATGGATGGATGGATGGACAGATGGTGGATGAATGTCTGGGTGGATGGATGGGAAGATGGTTGACTGGATGGATGAATGGATGGGTGGATAGATGGATGGAAGGAAGAATGAGTAGATGAATGGATGCACCGATGGCTTAATGAATGAATGGATGAATAAGTGGGTGGGTGAATCAATGGGTGGATGGATGGATGGATGGATGAGTGAGTGGATGGGTGGATGGGTTTGTAAGAGGATGGCTAGATGGATGGATAAGTGAGTGGATGGATAAATAAGGGTGAGGGGAACCCAGAAGGCAGTTCTTAACAGAAAAGGTGGGAGGCAGGACCCTCACTCCCACTTCTGACTTTCCTTCCCCGGTGGTGAAGCACCATTAACACAGCTCTGGCTCCTCTCTGCCCTTGACCCTGATGGGCTCATCTGAGAGGAATATATCTGGCCTTTCTCAGCCAGGCCCCATCTCTGAAAAAGGGCTGGTTTCTCTGCTGCTTCCTCAGGACTGACTAGTTGCCACCCTCCCTCTGGTCCCTCTCAGAGCCAAGCAAGAGGAGTGCTGTGTAGTGGGTCAGAGACCTGGAGAAAGTTCCCCTATCTGGGTGCTGTAGAGTGCCCCTGAGCTGTGAAGGGTCATCCCGCCACCTGCACAAAACAGGGAGAGGGAGTGGCAGGAGCATCAGGCAGGCTGCGGCTGTGGGAACTGGTCAAGGAGGGCAGACACAGGCTACGGCTGTGGGAGCTGATCAGGGAGGGCAGACACACACGGGGCAACTTCTAGAGAAAAAATACGGTGTTCCCATTCCTCACGGGGGATTCTGTACACCTGCATCTCTGCGGAGTGTGACCCGGCGAGCAGAAGGCCCCTCTGCAGTGGGAGGGCTCCAGAGAGGCAGGGTCATCCTGAAGATCCCTTTCCCAAAAATAGTTTGCTAGAGAAAGAAACGTGGGAACCGACGGAGTTGTATCTTGTTCTTGTGTCTTTAAAACCATGCACTGCAGGCGGTAGCTTCTCCCCTCGCCCTGGATATTGGCTTCGAAACAAGAACAAAGCTGTCCTAACTCCAGGAAACGGTGCTACTACGGGGAGCCTTGGCCACCGGTCCCACCTCCTGACCAGCCAGGGCCAAGGCCGCCCTGCGGCACCGGGAGTCATCGTCACTGCCTTTCGTAGCGTCTGTGCCCAGCACTAACGCTCTAACGAGGCAGGTGAACAGCACTGAGAAAGCTCTTTCTGCAAACATGCGAAATATTAATGACGATCAATTGCCGTTTCCGTCCCAAACCTGCACCCGGGACCTGGCCCACAGGGACTGGGGAACGCTGACCCCAGCGGCAGGGCTCATGAGCTGAACTGTCATAAGGGCCTGGGAGAGCCTGAGACAGCGGGACCCTGGCCTCGGAGACAGACTCCCAGCTCTCTCGCAGCCACCAAGGCACAGGAATTCCCTTAACAAAGTGGGGCTTCCTGCCTTGTCTCCCCATTCCTGAGCAGATGCAGCCCCCTGGCCTGGCTACCTTCACACACACTCGCCTTTGTCACAGACGTGGAGGGAGGCAGGGACAGTCCACAGCGTAGCAGGAGATGCACTGAGAACCCCTCCAGGGCCTGTTCGGGTCGCCGCGCGAGTGCGCACAGACCCGGGCCTTCTGACTCCACCAGCCCCCACTGCCACCCAGGCTGGCCAGCGGCTCCCAAGACTATAACAGTTGGATGGTGTCACCCCAAAAGCTGTGTTGGGTCCTCACTCCCGGGCCTCAGAATGTGACCCGATTTGGAAATAAGGACTGTCCTCGCAATCGAGTTAAGGTGAAGTCACTAGGCTGGGCCCTAACTCAGTGAGACCCCGGTCCTTACAGGATGAGGAGGACACAGAGACAGGCACAGGCGACCCCGTATGACAACAGAGGCAGAGATGCGCTGAGAGCCAGGGAACGCCTGGGGCCACCGGAAGCTGGGAAAGGTGAGCGGGGCTCTTCCCTGAGAGCCTCCGGGGCAGGAAGGCCCTGTCCACAGCCGGGCTCCACGCTCTGGCCTCAGGAGTGGGAGTGTGCAGTCCACCCAGTTTGTGCTCTTTTGTTAAAACAAAGCCAAGACACTCACACAAAGACCAAGGCGACCACAGCTCAGGCCTGGCTGAGACCACACGACCCTCCCTGCCAGCCCCTGTGGCTCTAACCGGCCCCCCGGGGAGCTGAAGCCGGCTGTTGGGCCCCCATCTCACAGAGGAAGAAACGAAAGCTCACACCAGGAAGAGGAACTGCCCTGAAGAGCCGCGTTGCTGAGCACGGAGCCTAGGCCCCGTCGCAGCCTGGAGGATGCCCGACCGCCATTCCCCTCCCCAGAGGCCGGCCCTGCAGCTCAGAAAGAAGCGCGTCCATGGACCAGGGGAAGGACGGGCAGCCCCAGCCTCTGCGCAGCCCATGTCTCTGGGGCAGGCAGGAAGGCCTGGGTGTGCTGCACAGGCCGTCACAGAGTCCCACTGGGGTCCGTGAAGCCACTGCCCACGAACGCCCCTCCTAGCCCCTGGAATCTCCCCAGACCAGCCCAACTGAGCCTGGCCCTCACACAGGGCCACGGAGGCCTCTGACGGGCAGCTCAGGCCACCTGGCCCTACTTAAAGCCGATGCATTATTCTAAGACGATTAGTTATCCGTGCAATGCTCCGGGGACAGCGGTGTTCCTATTTCAGACCCGAACCCTCTATTTCCTCACCGCCTCCATCGCCCCGGGCAGGCACTGAATGACTCGCGATGCCACTGCAATTTTTATCAAGCCTTGTTCCTGGTAAAAAGCCTCTTTGTTTCAGAGAGATGTGATTGGGCCTTTTTTCTTCCTCTCCTTTATTCCTTGGTTAATATCCCACTTCCCCGAGCCCCGGGGGCAACAAGGTAACCCACGGATTGCTCAGATCTCGCTGTTTCCCTCCTGAATCGCAGCGAGGCTCCCAGGCCCTGCACTGAGCAGCATCTGGACGACCAGACCGGGGTGCCTCTCCTTAACCCTTCACTGCCCGTGCTGTTCCCGCACTGGACCCCTCACATGCCAGGGGGTGTTGGCTCCAAGCACCAGCTCCACGACTAAGACCTGGCAATGTGACACTGTGGGCAAATACATACAGCATAAAATGTAGCCCTTCAGTCATTTTCTGTGCACGCCCAGTGTCGTTAAGCACATTCACACTGTGAGCTGCCGTCCATCACCACACCCATGTCCAGAGCGCCCGCAGCTTCCCAGGGAGAAAGTCTGTCCCGGCGGACACTCACTCCCCCTCCCCCCACAGCACCCACCACCCATGTCCAGAGCGCCCACAGCTTCCCAGGGAGAAAGTCTACCCTGTCGGACACTCACTCTCCATCCCCCACAGCCCCAGCCCCATCCCCTGGCACCCATCATTCTACTTTCTGTCCCTATGCATGCGATGACTCTAGGGACCTCCCGTAAGTGGGATCATGCAGTATTCACCCGTTCACAACCGGCTTACTTAGCTTAGCACCATGCCCTCGAGATTCCTCCAGGTGGTGGCGTGCGTCGTAATTTCCTTCCTTTTGAGGGTTGAGTAATATTCCATGCAGGTGCAGGCTTCCTGTGGCCTATCTCTTCATCTGTGGATGGACACTCGGGTGTCTCCACATTTTAGCTACTGTGACGCACACGCCAGTGAACGTGCATGTACCATCTGAATCTACGGTGTACCCTCAGCATCAACAAAGACCACAGGCTATTCCTCCAAGTGGGACAAGGCTCTCCGGTTCTCCGGAAAGCACGTGAGACTGACCTCCCCCTCCACCTGGCTGACTCTCGGTCCTATAGGCAAGGGCGGGGGCTCCTTCCAGCCTGTGTACTGTGGGACTGGGGTGAAGCCTCTGACACCTTCTGGACCTCAGCCTCCTCCTCTGTAAAACAGGCACACCCCCAACCTGGAAGACTCTGGGGGAAGTTCAAAGCCACAATCCCTGCCCCTCGCCTGCATGTGAGTGGGTGATGCTGTCCGAGGCTCCATCTCTACCCTGATCGCCAGGCGGCTCCACACCTCGGGCAGCTGGCATGGCAGCACAGGACCCACAGCAGCATGAGGGCATCACAGGGGCATCATCGAGCACCTCACAGCCTCCTGCTGGGTCCAGGGATGCTCCTCCCACAACGGGGACCCCATTCTAAGGGACTGCAGCTCCCCCATCAGAGCAGAGGTGGGGGCTTGCTCCTGGGGCTGGGGTCGCTGCTCCCGGACTTCGTGTCCAGGAGGGCCCTGATCCCAGCAGGGCTGCAAGAGGGTCTGGCTGGTGGAAGACCTGGGCAGCCACGGAGACTAGGGTCATGTCTCACATGGAGGCTTTCTCAGGCTCCTCCTGGAGGCTCAGCCAGGTGCTTAGGTGTTCTGGAGTCCCGGGTCCTTCCAGAAAGAGGAAGGAAAGGCCCCATGGAGCCAACCAGAACCCAGAGGGACCTGGGCTAGCCAGCCCAAGGAGGGCAGGACAGGAGGCAGCTCAGCTTGTGGCCAGAGCGGATTTGGGGAAGGGCCCCTCAACACATGCAGCTGTGTTTCTGCAAACTCGGAAGCTTCAAGTGAGACACCGAGGGCCAAGGGAGGGATGGCCAGCTGCCCCGGGACGGCCACATCTGCCTGCTGCAGGATCGCCTGGGACACTGAGGGCTTGGAGGCAGATGCAGCCCGCAGGCCAGGTCACCCGAAGACAAGGTGCACTCAGCTGGGGCTCGCTCGGAAAACAGCACACACTTGGAGGTTTCTGTTCTCTGCCTCCCTCTCCCTGGCTCTGCCCAGACGACGGGGAGGAGGAACAAGGGGTTAAATGCTGAGCAAGCGCCGTGCCGACCTCCACCGAACTATTTATAGACTTATTTATCTCTTTAGTTCCTACCAACTGGGCCTGTGGCTGCCATGCACAGGCCAGAGCGAGACAGGCCGCAAGTAAACAAACATGGCCCTGAAACAAGAATCGGGGAGGGAGCAAGAGCGAGAGAGGGCTCCCGAGGGCTGCCCGTCAGTCCAGAAGGCGCAGGTCTCCCTGGTCCCACTGGGACGGGGTGCCCCTGCCCCAGGCTTCTCTTAGGGGCTGCAGTGAGGCTGTGGGGGCTCTCTAGCCAGGGTAGGCTGGGGAGGACGCCTCGCCTGGGCCGGCGCCATCAGCCCTAGCTCTGGGAGCTGAAACACACATCTCTCTGGGGCCCTCCTCCACCATGGCCACCGCAGACAGCAGGCTGTGGACTCCCGACAGCCCCGGCTGCTGAAATGAGAACTGGGGGTATCCATCGGGGTGGGGGTGGGGTGGGAAGGGCACTGTCGGTGTTCCTGTGCTTCCAGTCCTGGCGAAGGGGGTGGCTGGGACAGCTTTGTTGCCAGTGGTGGGTGCGGGCCCTCCCTTCTCCTGCACCCCTGGGCCCCGCCTCCTTTGGGCACAGAGGCGGGCTGGCTCGCTGCCCTGGCCTGGTCTCCCACCAGAGTGGGGGTGGGGAGCTGCTGAGGCTGAGATCTTTGAGGCCCGATTCCCCACCCCTCGCAGCCAGGGTGGGGGCTGGGGGCCACCCAGATGCTCCTAGGGACACTGGTGTCACTGTGGGCTCTGGCTCTTTGGGCCAGGAGGACCCTCCCTGGATAAACACATTGCCCATCACCTGGTCCTAATCCACTTGGCTCTGCTCCCTAATTCCTGCCCACACGGTAGTGGGGCTGTAGTGGAGAGATGGGGAGAGCCGTCTGAAGCTGCCCTACCACCCTCGGGCCAGAGAGCCAGGGCAGCTGCAACCCCTCTCTGGAGGCCTCTGCACCCCCACCCCGGAAGGGCCTGCAGACACTCCTGGGGGAAGCGGCCAGGCTGCAGGTGCAAAGCCACCCTGGCCCACTGGCCGTGCCTGCCCTAATGAAGACGTCCATAGTTTTAACCATCGAATCAAGCACTTAACTCGTCCCAGCCCGTCCGCGCTCAGCCGTCCTGCAGGTTCATTTAGCAGGCCAGCGGCGAGGAGAAAAAAGAAAGAAAGAAAGAAAAAAATTCATTAATTTTTATTAACAGGGAGAGCCATTTGTTCCCCGTGACAATATTTGACTTGTCGAAATGATTTTCACCTCTGCCACGAGGTGTGCGCGGGCCGCATACATCACCCGATTACTCGGAGCGCGCAGGCCGCAGTCATTAGGCAGTGAATTAACGACAGTCCCTCCGCTATTAATCACCCTGACAAAGGCGTTAGCTCACCGCTGACCCGAGCTCGGCCCGTGGACACTGCAGCCAGGGGAGAGCGACCGAGGCTCGCAGGGGAACCAGGGGCTGTGGGGCGCCCGGCCCTTCCTGCCTGCCCCTCAAAACCACGATGGCACGCGGAAGCCCAGAGCCGGTGGAAGTGGTGCAGGCTGCAGGTGTTGGGGGGCCCTGGGGCCTGGGCTCCATTTTTTTTCTTTGTTTTCCTCTGTCACCCTCTTTGTCGGGGAGGTCACAGGGATAATCTGCTCCTCAGTACACAGCCGTGGGGCCAGGTCTCTTATTATCTCAGGAAACTGAGGCACAGAGAAGCCAGGACCTGCCCCAGGTTGTGCACGGGAGAGGGTGTCGCTGGATTCGAACCCAGGGCCCAGGAGCTCCTCAGCCTGCACTTACCCGTGTGTGGTGTCTCCCGACCCCAGGCCTCAGGAGACCTGCTAGGGACTGGGATCCATGGCAGCTGTGGGTGTTTCCCTGAGCTCCGGGGCAGCCCAGGAGTGTCTTCTAACCTGTGTGTTCAGAACGGTGGGGGCCGAATGGAAAGCCTTTAGAAATCAACTTTTTATGAGGTTAGTTTCTTCCTGAGGTTCCACACCATGGGTTTTGTTGAAAAGAAACAGCAGAAAATCCACACAGCACCTCCATGGCCCCATTTAGCATGAGGGCCAGCTGAGGCTCAGAAAGTGTCTGAGGCCACACACAGGGTGGGTCACAAGCCTTCCAAATAGAGGCTGGAGCATCCAGCAGCCGCACGCCTCAGGGTCTCGGGATGTCCATTACAGGGGTGGGGATGTCTCTGTTGGACTCATTGGCCTACAGGTTGCAGCCCCACGTCCCCCTCACACTGGTCCTGAACCCGCATCCTGGGCATGGCCACAGGGTCAGCGCAGGTGGGAGGGGTGTGGGCAGCAACCCCCCGGCTGCAGGCCAGGGCTTCTCACCTGCAGACAGGTGGCAGGTGGCCCAGGAAACCTGGCCCCTGCTCTGTCCTCATTCCCTGACATACTTTAACCATTTTTTCCACATTAATCCAATTAATCGCCTCTACATTTTAAAGCAATTTCTTTGCGTTAACCCAGGCATCAGATCCGTATTTGGGTCTGGTCTAAACCAGGGTTTGAAAGGGCGAGGGGCGGGGGTGGGGCGGGCATAGCTGCGGCTCCATTTGTCTTCTTTCTCTGGACTTCTCATTTTTTATGCCTCAGCAAATTTCCTAATTTTCCTCATTAGCAACTAATTTACAAGTCTCAACAATCTTTCCACCTGTTCCTTCCACCGTGGGTGTTGCAAGATTGGAAGTAACCACTTGCTCACTTGTGGCTGGGGTGGGGGCGGGAGGATGGCTGCGCAGGAGCAGGGGCGGTGCCACAGCAAAGCCGGGAAGAGGCTCTGGGTGGCGCCTTCTTCGCCGGTGGCGGGATTCTTGACTGAGAGGCCCTTGGCCCCAGTTGCATCTGAGCCCAAATGTGACCCTGGTGACAAGCACGGGGACCTCCTCCAGCCCCAGTTTTCCTAACCCTTAGGCTCTCCCTTGCAGGCCTGAATCCCCAGAAAATCGGGAGCGGCTTTGAGTTCTGCCGATGACGGATTTCAGGACTGGCTTTGAACAGGCTCGTTTTCAGCAATTCCTCTCACGTAAAGGGCAACTGCTGGGCTTTGTGTACAGGCTGGAGGCCTGGCTCCTCCTCCTCTATTTCTCTCTTGATCATATTGTTGGAAAAATCGCTTTTTCAGGCTCCCTGGTGGTAGTAGTAGCATCAGTGTAGACCAGCCCCAGCTGAGCCTTCCCTGCTGCCAGGTGCAATCCGGACCGACCCTGCGTTTGCTCCCTGCATCTCCCTGGAGTCCTTCTGGGGAGGGAGGGCATCTGGAGGGTGCGTGTTCAACCTTACTGGACGGTGTCCACGGTGCATACTCAAGCACGTGCCTTGAGGTCTCTGGGCCTTGTGGTCTCTGGGCCTTGTGGCAGTGTCTATGCAGCAGGGATAGCAACAGCACCTGCTTCACAGGCCATAATGAGGACGGAGTAATTGAACTGGGTGCGCGGCCAGCACCTGACACAGTTAGCTTCGCGGCAATTCCAGTTCACCCGTGAGAACCGTGGGGCTGCTCAGAGAGGCAAAGAATCTCACCTGGGTCGGTCCTCCGGCTTCTCCCCACCTGTGCCAGGCCCCAGGTCTTGCTGTGCTTCCCTTTCCCAGCCATCATCCCGGGGTGATGGGAGGCAGGCATTCGGCTCAACCTCGTGGGTCTGGGAGCCAGGGCCCATGTGCAGGTGAGAGTAGCCACGGTTACTGCTGGTTACTTTCTTTTTAAGGCCAGTGAAATGTGTTCCCTGGGGCTGCATTCCTGAAAAGGCCTCATTTAAAGGGCTCCCCCAAACCATGTGGGCTTAGCGAAAGCAGCTCGTCACCTGGCAGCATGTGGGAGCCTCGCCTGGACCGGCCTTGGCGCTTGGCTCTCCTTGCCAGAATTATCCGCACGCACCGCGGCAAACCTCTGAGGGCACCTGGTGCCTGGCCGGTGGCACCTGGCGGGGACCCCTCACGGGCATCGGAGTCACCTCCGCAGAACGCCCACCGTTAGACAGCCCCGCGCTTGAGCAAACTCTTTGGGAGCTGTTTCTCATTACTTGCTTGCCTCCATTTGATTTTCTCTGCTAAGCAAAAGGCTATGGAAAAAGCTGTGCTTGGAAATCCATGATTTCCTGGCAGTTAACGAATTTCAGCCAAACAGAAAGCAAGGTGAGGTTCCCATGCGCCACTCAGACCCGAGCACAGGAAAGACCAGGGCTAGGAGGGGCTCGCCCAGCATCCCAGCCCCCGACATGCCCCAGGGAGCCCCTTCCAAGCATTTGCTCACCGTGCACCTTGCTGGGTGTCCACAGCAGAACGGAGTGGCCACTGGGAAAAAAGGCTGGGCCTCTGTCCCCAAGCACAGGTGAGTGAGTCCCTGTCCCTGAGCCCAAGTGAGTTCATGCCCCTGAGGCAAGGTGAGTCCCAGTCCCTGGGCCTAGTTGAGCCCCACTCCCAGTCCAGGGGCGCTCATGCCAGAAGACTGCCTGCCTGCCTGCCTGCCTGCTGAGTCCCTCCAAGAAAGGCCAGGCAGAGGGGGCCCTGGAGCTCCTGTGATTGGCCCAATAGGCTGTGCCCAGGCACAGCCTGGGCTACCTGGCATAGAGAGGTGCCAGCCTACCATTGGAACATGGCTGATCCCCAGGATGGTAGGAGGCCTGTGCAGGGCGGAGGTCAGGGTTTGCACCTCTGGGGAGCAGGCACGGGGCCCATCTGGCTCCCCATGGTGGCGACGGCCCTCCCACCGCATCTCCTGAGGAGTTGGGGCCGGCGGAGAGTGGAGGCAGGCGGGGCGGTGGCAGAGCACTACGACCGGTTTCCCAACAGCCCTCTCCCCACCCCCAACACACACAGCCCCTCCCCCGCACGGCTGCTGGGACACCTGACCCCATGGTCACACAGGACCCCGACCTCATTTCTCTCGCAGGTCACCTCGCTCGACCGTGCAGCCCCTCGCCTGCCGTCCGTGTTTAGCGAGCAATCCCTCACGCGTCTGACCCTGGTTTCCAGAGTGAGTTGCACACTGGGAAAGTTTTCGGTCCACTCAGCATGGCCTTCGGATTGCTCACGGGATTGAGGTTAGCTGAGGGAGGCCGGGTGCAGGTTTCCAATTGAAGACTGGAAGCCGTCCTCACTGCATGTGGCCACGGCCCTCCGTGCCCTCCCCGTGGGGTCCCCGCCTGGGTCCGAGCAAGCTGGGAAATCATTCCCAGAAGCTGTCGGCCCAACCTCAGGGCTGACATCCATCATGTTTCTAAAAATTAGAAACAAGGAGGCAGAACCTTTCAGTTTAAAAACTTTGCCTTCTCAAATTGCCTATTACACTGTTCGCCAACCCCAGGACAACCTAAAATTATTTTAAATCGCTTTTCAAACCTTACGAAACCACGACACGGAATGCTCCCCTCTGTTTCTCACGCTTTATACTCAAGCCGCTGGCCGGATGTCTGCGTAGTGTGTACTTCACGAGGCGGCGGCCTCTGTAAGTTGGCGATGAGACAGGCTTCAGGGCACGGCGGGCCAGTGCCCAGCCTCAGAATGACCTGCTTAAGAGGGAGGGAAGCATCCCAGCAGGGCCTTGCTGGCAGCAGCATCCCCTGCACCCCAGGGCTCCCTTGGAAAGAGGGTCCGCAGGAGTCGGAGACGGTTAGTTATCCATATTCCTGGGCTGCAGTCCTAGCCACCATCATTTGGAAGAAGGGTCCATGACAGGTTGAGACAGTTCACCTTGTTGGGGGGTGGGGATCACTCTTCCAAATGACTGTGCCCTCATAAAATGGAGCTTTGGACGTGAACACGCATGGGGTAGCATCCAATGTGCATGCAAAGGCAGAGGCTGGCTGATGTATCCACAAATAAGGGAACCCCAAAGATGGCAGCCGCCCCGGGAGGCCGGGACAAGGTCCTCAGAGCCTGGGAAGGGCCATCCTGCCCACAGCTGGATCCCAGACTTCTGCCCTGAGGACCCTGGGAGATGAAGTGTCTGTTGTTTCAGCCACTCGGGCTGGGGCACCCAGTTAGGACAACCCCAGGAAGCTCGCGCCGCGTGGATTTTACTGGCTGGCCCTGCTTCATCAGTCTCACTCAGCACCAACTCTGGGCCAGATACTCAGAGGTGATCACTCAGGCCCCGGGCTGCCCATGCCTGGGAGATCCACGTCCTCTGACTGAATCTGAGCTTGGAATCTGATGGTTGTGCTGAGGGACCCGCCAGAAGAGGGCCCTGCCAGGCACTTCTGCACGCACCCCCTTCCAAATCACTTAGACCCGAAGTGAGGATGCCACCTGCCCTGTGCTGCTTAGATCCTGGACCCTTGACCTCCCTGGCTGCCTGCATGGCCTCGATGGTCACACAGGGGTCATGAGGGCCCTGCTGCACGGGAGGACTGAGGGTGAAGGCATGGGCGCGGCTGCTCCGAGTTTTCCACGCCACTCATCTGCCCGGTCTGCTTCCATCAGCGCAGGCTTCCTCCCGCGGGCTCGCCGCTGTCAATCCTAAATTATTCACTTCCTGGGAGCAGGACATTTTCCGGACCAGTCCTCTCACAAAGCCGGGGAAAGGGGGTTAATAAATCCGTAATGACGATCCCAGCCTGGGGAAGGGGCAGGTGTGGGCTCTGTTGGGGCTGCTGCCGCCGAGCCTCTCCCGGGAGTCGCCAACGTGTGCTTCCCTGGGATGAGCTTTTCCATCTTAGACACATGAGCCTGTGGATCCACAGGGGCAGAAAGCGGAGCCGAGGCTTGAGGGCCGCGGGAGGAGGGAGGCAGAGCCAGTTGACGGGCACAGTTTTCGTGGCGGGTGATGAGAGCATCCTGGGCACAGAGAGGGGTGATGTTTCTGCAGTGACTCAGATGTAGTGAATGAACTGGAGGGCACACTCTCGAGTGGTTATGACCGAGATTACATCTGTACATTTACAGCATGTGCCCATGTGTGGCTTTGGGGTCTCGGGGGGTCTGGAGGTACAGGAAGGGGTGGCAGCCTCCTGAGAGGTGGTGTGGAGGCCCCGCATGGAGGGGCCGAGCCGCCCTGGCAACGTCCGACCAAGTGCCCCGGTGCAGCCCTTGGACGTGGGGACACAAGCGGTGATTTCAAGACCAGTTGTCTCCAATGCTTTTGTTAAACATCTTCAGGGAAGCCTGGAAGGGAGACCTGCTCGACTGAGCGTGGTCCCAATCTGCGTGGAGACAGCACACCAGGTCCTGCGCCTGGGAGCCGGGCCGCCACCAGCATGGGCCTGCCCAGGACCGCTCAGGTGCCACAAAAATCCCTCCTCTGGCCTCTGATATTTCAAGAAAAAGCATCTTGAGGCTCCCGTGGCCGGGCTTGCTGGGGCTGGAGCCCTCTCTGCTGACCGGCCTCTCCGCGCCGGGCGGGCAGGGGACATTTAATTGTGGAGCTGGTGCTGGCAAGAAGCCCTGCCTGGTCCAGCGGGCAGCCAGCATGATAATGAGACAGTTACTATGGAAATGAGCTTATAACTATTCATTTTCTCCCCATTCCCGACCCATCCACAAAGAGGTTTTCCAAAATGACCCCCATTTTCCTACCCCCAGCATCTCCTCACGCCATTGCCCGACCCGCTAATCAGCTCGAGGAGAAAGGAGAGAGGAAATGCTTTCCTTTGACAAGATGTGGGAAAGCACCTCGGCTTGTACTCGGTGGGGCTGTGACCAGCAAACAAAGAACCCTCCCCGGCTCCTGGGCCAAGTTTCCAGTAAACTTTTCCCTGAGCACTTTCGAGCGGCTGCGTGTGTGTTTGCTGGTGAGAGCCGAGGCGCTCCTTCGCCGTCTTTTGAGAAACTCGGAAAACCGCCTGTTCTGCTGGAACTTTCCGAGCTGGCCCCTTCCTGCTAGCCTCCCTCACCTGTCAGCTGTCCTCGGCCGAGCCCCTTCTTTCTTGGGAGAGGAGAGGACCCAGGCAGGGAGTGGGGGCAGCAGAACGCCCCTCCTGGCCGCTGCCTGCAGGCTTGGTGGGGTGGGGTTGCCACTCTTTTCCCTTTTCTCCCCTTTTTAGAATCTCCAAATAGACGGACACAGCATAGTCAAGGGAGTAGAGAAAAATAAATGAAAGTTGCCGGCTGGATCCTGCCCGAAAAACGGCTCAGGGCTCCCGCCCAGGCTCAGCCTCTTGCTGGCTGTGTGGCCTTGGAAGGTGCTTGACCTCTCTGAGCCCAGCTACCCCGTCTGGAAGCGCAAGTGGAAACAGTGCCCCATCTATGAAGCTGAGGAAGTCCCCAGGTGCCCACCACACAGCACCTGAGGCAAAGCTGCCTGGAGCCAAGGGTCCCCACCGTCGGCAGGGTCTCCATGTCAGCCCCCTGCAGGGCTCTAGGACAGGGCCCAGGACAGCCCTTCTCACCTGTCTTGTGTGTGCTTCCCTGGGATGAGCTTTCCAAATCTGTTTCTGTATTTTCTGTGATGAGCATTCATTATTTTTACCCTTTGTAATTTTGTGATTTTTGTAATGTATCTGTCCCATGTCAGAGGAGTCCAGAGGCCCCCCTGCCCCACACCTCGGGGCAGGAAAGAGGAGCCTGCTTTGTTCTCTGCAGCCCAGGCTGTTCCCTGTCCCGTCCCCTCGTGTTGCCCTTACTCTGGAAGAGGGGGAGGGCACTCCGTGAGGGTCCTCGTCCTTCCCATCCTCCACAGTGTCACCGTGGCACCCACGAATGCCTGGTGAGTTCATTATGAGGATGATGTGGCAGCTTAGCTGACACCCCCACTGCCAGCCAGGGCTGAGGCTCGTTGTGTGCCAGGGACAGAGAGCAGCAGGCGTGGGGTCTGCAGAGGCCACAGTGGCCGAGCAAAGGCATCAGCACCAGCCAGGGGCTCATCCTCCCTCCAGCACATCCTGCCTGCCCGGCCCATGAAGGCAGCACCGGGGCAGGAGCCTCACCTCACCGGGGGTCCCCGGGGGCTGATTCCTGCAGAGACCACCCAACTCTTGCACCAAGAGCAAGGCTTTGGCTGCAGGAGCTCGGAAATGCCCAGCTGCCCATTTGCCCACGGCCGGCGCCTCCCGTGAACGCGTGCCTGACACTGGGTGTGTGACTTCAGCCCGGCACAGCTGGGTTGGGAAATAAAAATACAGAACACTGAGTGACTTTTGCATTTCAGATTCACGGTGGATGATTTTTTTAATATAAGAATGCCCCATGAAATATTCGGGACATACTTATGCTACAGAAGTGTTCGTGGTTGATCTAAAGTGTAAGGTTAACTGGTGTCTGGCATTTTCTCTGGCACTCTCAGCCCAGACACCCCTTTCACCCAAGCCCACTTTGATGGGGTAGGTGCCATTCTCAGCCCCTATGGGCAGCACCTGGAGCCCCTGCTAACCCCTTGGCAAGCGTTAGACCTTGATGAAACCTGTCCCAGGATAGGGTCCGGATCAGGCCACCTGTACTCCCACCCAAATTCTTCATCCCACATGCCGGCCGTCACCCACCCTCGCCAGCTGACTGCACCCTCCCAAGCTCAAATCAAGTCTCAATCCCCAGGATATTAGAATGGGACTGGATTTGGAGACGAGGTCTTTAAAGAGGTCACTAAGGTAAAGTGAGGTCACCGGGGTGGCCCTGATCCAATTTGACTGGTGTCCTTGTACGGAGAGAGATGAAGACACACACACACACAGGGACAGCCCTGTGAGGACCCGAGAGGGAGACCTCAGGAGGAGCCAGATGCCTGCAGACACTGTGAACTTGGGCCGCCGGCCTCCAGAGCCGTGGAGGGAAAATCCTGCTGCGCAAGCCCCGCAGTCTGAGGCTGCCGGGGGCGCTGCGATGGCGGTCCTGGCCGGTGAATGCAGCTGTGCTTCCGCACGGGGCCTGGTGCCACATCCACAACACACAGCTCAGGCGCCAGGACGGGCAAAACCGGCTTCAGTTCTTATGCCCCCCACCATGCGCCTCCGGCCTCCCTGTCTGCCTCGGGGGCCTCCAGCCCGAGGTCTCAGGGCTGTCCCTGGTGGGATGCCGATCAGGGGCTCACACTCTATACTTCCTAAAGAGACATCTCGGCCGGGTGCGATGGTACATGCCTGTAATCCCAGCACTTTGGGAGGCTGAGGAGTTCAAGGAGTTCAAGACCAGCCTGGCCAACATGGGAAAACCCCATCTCTACTAAAAAATACAAAAATTATTAGCCGGGCGAGATGCTGTGCACCTGTCATTCCAGCTCCTCGGGAGGCTGAGGCAGGGAGAATTGTTTGAACCTGGGACGCGGAGGTTGCAGTGAGCCGACTGGGGCACTGTACTGCAGTCTGAGCAACAGAGCTAGACTCCGTCTCAAAAAAAAAAAAAGAGAAAAATCTCAAACCCGTCAGCTCGGTCTCCTCTTTCCCACCATAGCAGCTGCTCAAGCCCGTCGCCACGAGACTGCAAAGTCATCATGCCTTCTCAGCATGTCAACAAAAACTGAATTTTAAGATTCAAATGACTCAGCAAAAATACTGAAATATCAGTGACTTAGGTATAGGCGAGAAAGACGTGTCTTAAAAATGTTTTAATTAGATTTTTATTTTGTTTTAAAATTATTTTAGATTTAATTACATTTAAATTTTAAATTAAAATTTAAATACCTCAAATATAAATGCTCACAGTACATTTTCAGCAGAAGACAAGTTTTAAAATTCAGCTGAGCCTGGCTCCCTCTTTGGGAAAGTAACCCCCTTGAGGGCAGGCCCCAGGTTTGAGTTGGACAAGCCCTCTTCCCCTCTGTGCTGGCTGCCCTCTAGAATGTCTACAGGGGAGGCTTGGTCAAATGAGAGGATCCCTGTCCCTGTGACGGAGATGGCGGCCAGCGGGCATGCCTGCCAATACAGAACGCACACAACCTTGAGAAGTGTATTCCACACCAGAAACCACGTGTGTCTGTGTGTGTGAGCGCGTCTCTGTCTACATGATGCGTGCAACACTGAAAAAATGTGCCAGATATTATCTCGAGATGAAGAGAGGCAAGATTTTCCACTTCCAAACCTGTTTCCGTATTTTCTGCGATGAGCAGTCATTGTGTTTACCCTTTGTAAATTTGTGGTGTTAGTAATATATCTGTCCTATGTCAAAGAGAGGTTTAAGTGTGAGGAAGATGGTGGTCTGGGTGCTAGGGCTGAGACGTCCACCCGGGGGTGCTGGCGGAGGCCAGGTGGCCTTGGTGACCCTGGGTGTATCCCCAGCCTCAGCCAGGCACCACGCTCTGCCCACCTGGGTGCTGTCTCTGAGACCATCTCCGCCGGAGGCCAAACACAGGCAGGCTCCTGCCGGTATCTGCTATCTGCTGAGACATCTCCCTGTCCAGCAGGTGCGAATCTGGGAACTATTGAGGGAGGTGTGTTCGGGCCCCACCATCCCATCTATGGACAGTCCCTACAGGTCTATCCTTCCCTGTAATTCACCACGCAGGACTTCTCTGTAACCTAGTCTCCTTTCTCTCTCATCTCTCATCTCTTTTCCGCCAGTAAGGACTTTATCCTATGAAACAGCTGGATCTGGCCCACGTCTGTTTTCAAGGGACAACCAACTCTCGCCCCCCAGCAAAGGTGTTTTCTTTTTCAAGAAAGGCTGGGAGCCTGGGGGCAGGGCCCCAGATCAAACACTGTAAATTCAATCAATGAATAGCATAAATGCGGTAAACACAACAAAATGCAGGCTGTTTTTGGGACGGCCTTGTGTGCTGTGTATCTGAAATTCAAATGGAACTGGGTGTCCTGGATTTCATCTGCCGGATCTGGCCAGGCTCCCTGAGGGCCTGAGTTCTCAAAAGGGCTCAGTGGTCATCACGGGGCCCTCCTCTTCCAGGTCCCGCCCTGTGAGCCCAGCAGGCTGAGCCAGGCAGGTGCTGACACCCTCTGCCCTGGGACCACCATCTGGGCCACCGGGCAGCCACGCCGGTTCTGGCTGGCAGTCACCTCTTGGCCCTCGTGCTCAGCCCCAGCCCAGCCTCTAACCGACACTCACTGGTGAACAGCTTGCACCACACGCAGACTCCATAGTCCTACAGCTCCCTCCATCCCGACGCACTGGGAGACCACATGTCCCCACGGAGACAGCTGGAGGCCGCCCCAGAGCTGACGCCCACACCTGCTTCTCTCAGGTCACACGGTTGGGGCAGAGGCTCAGATAGAAGCCACTCCCTCTGCTTCGCCTATGAGCTAAACGCAAGCCCACTCGGGCCCTGGGGCTGTGGCCGGAGCTGTGGCCGATGCTTGAGCTGGGCAGGGCCTCAGTGGTGAGCCCTGCCCTAGGCTTAAGGACGGAGTCTTCTCCCAATAGGTCCAACTCTGTCTGGTCTGGAGAAAAAATTCCCAAAGCAGATTTATTTCCTTCCTCCTTCCCAGTTCCTGCCAGTTAAAAATCATCTAGACAGAGACCGACCTCCAAATGCACAGCCCCTGCCTTTATCAGGAGGAGGGGTGCCAGCTGACAAAATCCCTTCAAACTCAAAAATCCTTTTATCATTTCTGGGGCATAGATTTGGGTTTGGGTCCATTCTTCTTTTTAAGGATAGCCATCAACTTAAATCCAGCCACAAAAATAGAAGCAATAGCTACTTTTTCCTCTACAGAGACAGAGGATTTGCTGCAGAAATCACCTCTGACCATTTTCCTCCAAGAATCATTTCCCCCAAAGTCACCTAAGATCAAACCGATCACCATTAAAATTCAAAGTGGCCACAATCAAATGCATGGAAAGTGTCCCGGCGCCCGGGAGCCCTGCAGACAGCCCCATCTGTTGCTCGGGGCAGCCCGGGACCCTCATTCTATCACGGCTCAAAGTAGGTTATCTAAATAAATGGGAGAGGAAATCAACGAGATATATGAGCGCGGCAGGGTATCTGTCATCTCCTCCGTCCTTCCTTCCCCAGGAATATCGGTGATGAATTTGCAAATGGTCCTGGATTGTGACAGAGCTGTTTTCTCTCTTCATTATTTATCCCTTCTCTGAGCACCTCGATTAGAGACCACAGTGACAAATGCATGAATAAAAGGCAAAGACAATATTTTAGCAATGTGTTGTAAATCTCCTTCTACGCATTATTAATTTAAAGAAATCCATTACGCCAAGCAGCTCTGAGGAGGAAGACGAGGGTAACGCGGGGGTGCCTGCTGCTCTGAAGGGTCAGGAAAAGGAAAAGCAAAATCAGCTGCGCCCCTGAGCTGATTTTGCCGGGCTGGTCTCTCGCCGAATTCCCGAAGCCTTGCCACCACCTAGGTTTTATTTAAATAAAAGACGAAACATTTGCTCCCCACAAACGCAGGCACATTTTGCAAAGCGGAGAACAGCGCCGTTGGAAATGATCTCATTTTTCAGGGGCTGCGAAGGCAAGGCCCGAGGCCGTGCTGGGAGCCTGCGGCCCTCCCTCCCCGGGTGAGACGAGGCAGTGCTGCTGTTTCAGGAGGAAGGAAGGAGGAAAACAGATGGAAGGGGCTGGTGGAGGAGCAAGTGCATTGGGAACAATGGAGGGGCCCCTTTTCTGCTACCTCAGAGAACGCACGGTGCAAATCTGTGTACAGCGATACCACCGACCACGCAGACAGCAGGGCAGCAACGCCGCGAACCTGAACCAAAGCCCTCTCGGAGGCCGTGCTAATCGGGCGAAGCCACATGGTGGCCGCAGCCAAGCCTGGATTTTCTTTCTCCTGTTTTATTTCCTTTCAAAACCCTCCAGGAAAGGAGCCATGGGCCCCGGGTCCCACCGCCTGCCTCTGCCGATGATTGAGCCAGCTCGGGACGCCTCCGGGGGGACACCTCTCCCAGGGCCCTTCCTGGAGACGTCAGCGGGACCACAACCTACCTCCAGCGTGGGTCCCTAAGGAGGACTCCGGAGCCCCTGAGAGGTTAGGGGGATGCCAGGCCGGCCCCCAGAGCTCGGCACCCATGTGGTGCCCACGCCTGGAGTTTGATGTAAGGCCTCAGGGCCCACAGGTGGGCTTTGGAGTCTGGAAGAAACAGTCTGTTTCTACCAGGGATGGCCCAGGGGCTGGTTCACACAAAGCCTCCATTCACCCGCGGGAACCAAAGACCTGCTTTGCTGTCTTGCTTTGTTTTTTAAGACAGAATTTGAGTTTCTTTTCATTTGCTTAGACCGATGATCCCCCTCCTTATGAAGCAAAGGGATTTTTTCCAGCAGTTTTCATACCTGCTACCCACTGCCCTCTGACAGCGGCCTGGGGGTCAGCAGGGGTCGGCGCACATCTCAGCCAGGGCTCCGTGCCCTATTCCACCGCCACCAGTAGCAAGGTCTCCCGGCCAGCGCGAGTTGCCCAGCCGACAGCGTGAAGCCGAATGTGTGCCCGTGCCGGGCCTTAGGAACACCGGGAAACCCAGTTTGGGCCATGGGGGCTGAGGGGAAGAGGGAAGGGCCACGGGGGCCGAGGGGAAGAGGGAAGGGCCACGGGGGCCGAGGGGAAGAGGGAAGGGTCACGGGGGCAGGAGGTCTGGGGGATGAGGCAGGAGGTCTGGGGGATGAGGCAGGAGGTCTGCGGGATGAGGCAGGAAGGCTGGTCCTGGAGCCGGGAGGGTCCGCCACCCACAGTTCTGTGCTGCAGTTCCCCGGGCAGCCCTTGCCGGTTCTGACCACGCCTCCACCTGGCCTCCCTCTCCTTGAAGTTTCAAGCCGTTCCCATAGAATGTGCAAGACGGCCACAGCTACAGAAGCTCCGTCCCCTCCTGTAACCGCTCACCCCGTGGGGATGCGAGTGCCTCCTTGAAAGCGTCCGTCCCCTGAAATCCCCCCTACACGCAGGGAGAGTGTGCCAGCCCGCGGGACAGCACCCGTCCGTCCACTTAGGGACACGTGGTGGCTCACCACGGCAGATCCTAATGACTCGTCACCAGCATGGCCATGGCAGGTCCCGGTGAGAGTCACAGTGCACACAGAAAGCAGCAGCAGTGCCCTGTGGGACCCGGCGGCTCTAAAATCAGAAATTCACAGACAAAGGGCCCCAGATCAGGAGAGCGCCCAGGAAGGGGAGCACCGTCCCCGCGCCGACTTCACTGTGTTCTGCGTCAGCCTAATTGCTTCAGAAGCTGTGGCTTTCTTTAAAGTGCAGCTCGCAAAGGAAGCCTCCCTGGTAACATGTGAAATCAAAAGTTGGATCTCTACGTAGATGTGCACATATTAATTTGAATTTTGTAAGACAAGTGCTGCATGTTATTAATATAATCACCGGTTATAGAAACTGTATTTACTGCGTTTTCTATATCACTTCGCGTCCCGCGCTTCTCAATGGCGCGGGTTTGATATTCAGCTGGTGTTTACTTAGCATATGACTGTTAATCAGCGTAAATTAAATGTGTACTTGAAACCCCCACTTAAAGCCCAGCTAATTATTTTTTGATCCAAACAGGACTGCCTTTTCCGGAAGGGTGAATCGGGGCTCTCTGGGACCAACTCGTAGTGAGAGAAACTGTTGCCAGTGTTGAGGACCGGCCTCCAAAAGACGCCCGGTGACCCTCCTCACCCCATTTCTCCCGCAGCCAATGATGGGTTGTTTCCAGAGGAGCACTGCTCTGGCCCAGCCTGGGGGCTGCACCGTGGGGAGCTTCTGTCCCGGGGGACCCGCCCTGTAATCCCAGCTGCACGTGGCTTCCACACTGACTCAGACACACACAAGTGCACACACACACAAGCACACGTGTGTGCACCCCGAGCCTGGAGCTCCAGGGGCCTGCTGTTGCTCCCCAGGCCCATGGTCTTCACCCCTTCCAGACCCTGCCTGGCCCAGAGCTCACCTCTCCAGAGCTGCTGCCTGAGGACACGGAGCACAGGGCTGAGGAGGCTGCAGATCCCTTGGGTGGCGGGGGGCGGGCCACAGCACCAAACAGGGAGGCCAGGTGGGGGCGGCCCCTCCCCGACTCAGAAGAAAGGAGGAGCAGATCTGAGCCCCACTGGACCTAGAGCTGGCCCCGGCCTCAGGCTGACTGACTCATTCCTCTGGGCTGGCAATTCCTGGGCCCCTCCCTGCCTAGGGGCCCTTTAGAAATGACCCGTTAGTTTGCTCTCCTGGGAGCTGTCCTCAGAGCCTGTCTTCTGGCCTGGGCTTAGCAGAGGAGGGCACAGTGGGAAAGCAGGCACCAAGGAGGACGGGCCTGAACCTCTGGGCGAAGCCCCTCCTGCCCGAGGATGGGCACCTCCTGGGGCTCAGGCCATGGCCTCGTGCATCTCTAAAGCCAAGGGCCTACGCTATGGCTGAGTCCCTGCGGCCTCCCCAGGGGGCCTGACCCAGCCACCGTCAGGAGGCAGAGGGACAGCAGCACAGCACTGTCATGAAGAGCCACTGGCCCTTGCTCTCAGACAAGTGCTGCATGTTATTAATATAATCACCGGTTATAGAAACTGTATTTACTGCGTTTTCTATATCACTTCGCGTCCCGCGCTTCTCAATGGCGCGGGTTTGATATTCAGCTGGTGTTTACTTAGCATATGACTGTTAATCAGTGTAAATTAAATGTGTACTTGAAACCCCATAGGGAAGCACAGCTCCCGACAAGGCAGCACCGAGGCCCAGTGCTATCTCTAGAGAACAGGTCGTAACTCTTCTGAGCCTCCACTGCTTTATTGGGAGATGGCATCTCATTTACAGTGTCTGCTCTGAGGATTCAGAAGCCAGAGCATGGCCACTGCCTGGCAGGTTAAGGCACCCAGTATACCTCCATGGTCAGACGGACGGACAGAGGGAAAGACTGATGGATGGATGGATGGATGGATGGATGGATGGATGGATGGGATGGGATGGCTAGATGGGTGGGTGGGCGGATGGATAGATGGTTGAATAAATGAATGGATGAATGGATGGATGGATGGATAGATGGATGGATGGGTGGGTGGGTGGATGGATGGATGGATGGATGGATGGATGGATGGGATGGCTAGATGGGTGGGTGGGTGGATGGACAGATGGTTGAATAAATGAATGGATGGATGGGTGGATAGATGGATGGATGGATGGATGGAATGGCTAGATGGGTGGGTGGGTGGATGGACAGATGGTTGAATAAATGAATGGATGGATGGGTGGATGGATGGATGGATGGATGGATGTGGATGGATGTATGGATGGGTGGGTGGATGGACAGATGGTTGAATAAATGAATGGGTGGATGGATGGATGGATGGATGGATGGGTGGGTGGATGAATGAATGAATGGATGGGTGGATGGATGGATGGGTGGGTGGATGGATGGATGGGTGGGTGGATGGATGAATGGGTGGGTGGATGGATGGATGGATGGGTGAATGGATGGATGGGTGGATGGATGGATGGATGGATGGGTGGGTGGGTGGATGGATGGATGGGTGGATGGATGGATGGATGGGTGGATGGATGGATGGATGGATGGGTGGGTGGGTGGATGGATGGATGGGTGGATGGATGGATGGATGGGTGAATGGATGGATGGGTGGATGGATGGATGGATGGGTGGGTGGGTGGATGGATGGATGGATGGATGGATGGATGGGTGGATGGATGGATGGATGGATGGATGGATGGATGGATGGATGGGTGGATGGATGGATGGGTGGGTGGATGGATGGATGGGTGGGTGGGTGGATGGGTGGGTGGGTGGGTGGATGGATGGGTGGGTGGATGGATGGATGGATGGTGGATGGGTGGATGGATGGATGGATGGGTGGGTGGGTGGATGGATGGATGGATGGATGGATGGATGGGTGGGTAGATGGATGGATGGATGGTGGATGGGTGGATGGATGGATGGGTGGATGGATGGATGGATGGATGGATGGATGGATGGTTAGATGGAAAATGGATGAAAGGAACAATAAATGGTCAGATGAATAAAAATTGCCTCAAAGTTCAGGAGTCTCCTTTGCTAGGTTCCAAATGGGGTCTCACCTGGCATTGCCCCAGATTCTGAAACAGGAATTCTCAGCCACCTGAGAAAAACCCCTGCCTTTCCCCCCTTCACTATCATAGCAGCAGCGACAGTAGGACACCCTCAGAGCCACAGCAGGGACTCCAACCAAGTCCACACTCAGCCTGTTCTGGTCCTCTTTTGATCCTGTACAAATCTCAGTGAGGATGAGGCCATTCTCTGAGCAACATGCCACGGGGCTGGACGGTGACCACACAGCTTCAGGAAGTGCAAAGCAGAGGACAGAGCGGACTCCCACCCACCAAAACCCTGCTCTCTCCGAGAGTAGGGGGGGGTCTCGGCCCAAAGGTATGTTCTCATTTCTAAGGTTTAAAAGCCACAGTTGGCGGGAAGGTGCCCAGGAAACGGGGCACAGGCCAGAGGGGGTACTGGTGATGACTTCCCACAGTCCCACGATGAAGGCTGAGAGGGGCTTCAGCTGTCTACACAGGTGGCTCAGACGGACCCTGCCGGCCCACAGTGGGCTCTTTCTCCTGGAGTGAAGGATGTCATGAGCCGTGATGAAGCTGACCTCTTGTCTGAACACGCCTGGCTGCTCAGACACTCTGGCAGAAACGGGTGCTATGGGCAGCCCGCAGAACAGCGGTGGTGCTCCCACCTCACCTCCTGATTAGCTGGGACTACAGGCATGGGTTACCATGCCTGGCTAATTTTTTTTTTTTTTTTTTTTAGTAGAGACAGAGTTTCACCATGTTGGCCAGGCTGGTCTCGAACTCCTGACCTCAAGTGATCTGCCTGACTTAGCCTCCAAAAATGCTGGGATCACAGGTGTGACCCACCACACCCAGCCCCAAGCCTCAAATGTTAGGTAGCCAAGGGCCACGTGTCAGACCCATGGCTTTCCTTTTACAGAGAAGGAAACAAGTTTCGGAAGGTTCCATGGCTCTCCCAAAGCCATCCCCCTACGTAGCACGAGGCTGGTAAAGCAGGAGCGTGTGTTTTGGCGGATTCCAGCAGATTTGGGGAGGGATGTCTGTGCCCTCTCCTGGTGTCCAGAGTGACCTGTGTCCTCTCCTCGGGGCAGGGACCATGGCAGGAGATGGACATGCCCCAGCCACAGTGTCCACTTGTCCTGGCCTCTTAGTCCCTCAGTGGCAGCAGCAGAGCCTGGAGAATTGTGGGGCTCCTGCCTCCTCGAGGCCGGTCCAGGCCCAGCAGGAACTAAGCAGCTTCGAAAGTGACAGTGGGATACACACGTCTCAGAAAACCCACATCCCTGGTCTTGAGCTTGGATGAGCATGGCGGGCCCAGGAGCCTCCCTCCCTCTTGAGTGGTGAAGGTGAACGGAAGTGGTCATTAGCAAGGGGACTGGCCAGTGCTCTCTTCCTAATGAAATAAAATTTGGCACCATCTTGGCATAAAAGGGCGTTCCCTGACTGTGGGCCAGTGGCTGCCTGAGGCTTTGCAAATGCCAGCCTGGCTCACTGAGTGGCAAACCAAGGAAGGCAGCCTGGGTTCCCAGCCTCCGTCCGCTGGGAACACCATGGCTCCCCGCAGAGGCCCATAGGGGTGTGGATGCACATGTATGCACCCTTGTGTAGACTGAGTCACAGTGGGCTCCTGGGCTGTCTGCCCCACCCAGGGCTCTGTTCTCTCTGCCCAGCTCCGGCTCCCACCATCCTGGTTTTGGGAATCTCGGAGTCGCTGGTCGCCATCCTGCCACCCTTGGCCTGTTTGCTTTGTCTTCTCCAGGAGGAAGGAGCTGGGGGTTTGGGGCTTTCCTTCTCACGCATGTTCTCCATCCCCCATGGCTGCTCCTGCCACATCTCATCCAGGCTCTCATCCCAGGCCTCATGCCCCCAACCCCAAGGCTCGCTGTGGCTCTTGCCCCCCTGCCCCCACTGTTTCCACCTCTCCCAGCTTCCCAGCGCCCTTGCAATGAGGAATCCGCAGAGGCAACGGACCTGGGGGAGTGGTAGCAGAGCAGGGAACAGAAGCTGTGGTGGCTGAAGCCGGAGGGGTCCAGGGACGGGGGGGCTCCTGTGACCCCCCGATGTCAGCAGAGCTGGGCCCCAGCCCTTCCCCACGGCCCCTCCTCCAACATTTCCTCCACAACCGGAAGCCTCCTTTTGTGGAACCATGAACCCCCGTAACATGTTGATCTTAAAAACAGATTAACAAACTCCCCGGCTTTCTAGAAGGACTTTCAACGTGTGCTAAGTAAGGGGGGATGGATTTGGGGATTTTGGTGAGATGTTGTGGTCCCCCCATGGTCCAAAGCAGTGCCCAGATTCACCACCCTCCGGCTTTGGGCAGCTGCTCTGATGCAAACTGGACTTCCAGAAGGACTGGGCTGGCTTGGCCAGGATACCTCACAGCCCACCTGAGATGGGATCTGAGCCCCGTGAGTGTAGAGGAGATCCCAGCAAGGAGCTGACATCTCCTGGACTGTAAAATGCAGAGGCTGCTCCCCAGGGCTGGGTCACCACTATGGGCATCTGCCCCCCTCGAGAGTGGGGAAGGTAAAGCAGGGGTTCCGCTTGCTGGGGGGGTGGCAGGGTGCTCCCAGTCCCTGGCGCGCAGCCAGCCCAGCCCTGCGCAACTACTCATTCCTTGCCTCAGGCTGCCAGTCCTCCTGCAGCTCCTGGCTCTTGGGTTTGCAGGTCCACCTGGTGAGGGACACCCCTAGAGGAGACCCCTGGGTGGCACCTGTGGATGCTCCTCCATCCTGGCGCCTGCCCTGCTCCCACCAGAGCATGAGATTTTGCCCAGCTCCCTCACTCCCCTGGGGGCTCCTTCTCACCCCTCAGCCCAGCCCTTCCCACGAAGCCATCCTAATGTCCGCCTGCACCCCACCCCACCACCTGCAGCTGACAGAGGGCCCTCGAGAGAAGACGCCAAAGGCTGAACTTGAATTCGGGACAAAACTCAGTATTGCCAGTGTTGCCATCAAAAGGTGAGCAGCAAGATGGGGTTCACAGGACGGGGTTCACAGGACGGGTTCACTGGACGAGGTTCACGGGACGGGGTTCACGGGATGGGGTTCACGGGACGGGTTCACAGGACGGGTTTCACAGGACGGGTTCACGGGACGGGTTCACAGGACGGGTTTCACAGGACGGGTTCACGGGACGGGTTCACAGGACGGGTTCACAGGACGGGGTTCACGGGACAGGTTCACAGGACGGGTTCACAGGACGGGGTTCACAGGACGGGTTCACAGGACGGGGTTCACAGGACGGGGTTCACTGGACGGGTTCACGGGACGGGGTTCACAGGACGGGGTTCACGGGATGGGTTCACAGGATGAGGTTCACAGGACGGGGTTCACAGGATGGGGTTCACAGGATGGGGTTCACAGAATGGGGCTTGAATCAGAGACTACAATCTGGCCCAGTGCATCTGAACCCCCCTGCTCTGGCTGGGGCAAGGGGGCCTTCATCGGCCCCTCAGCCTGCCCCATGGCCTGGAGGAACCTCAAATTCGCCTCTGGCTGCCTCCTCTCCTGGCCCAAGCCCCAGGCTTACAGATGAGAGCCAACCCTGGGGAGATGGCCTGAGTGAGGCCTCCAAGGCAGGGATAACCTGCTGGACAGGAGCCCAGGTCTCGGATGCCCAGAACCTGGCTCGGGACCAGTGTTGTGTGTGACGTAGAACCCAGATGTACCTGGGCCTCCCCAAAGAGCCCAAGGTCAAGATTCAGGGTCTCCTTCACAAAGACCCTGCAGGGCACTGGAGTCCCTGTTCCTCAGAGCAAAGACAGCAGAAATCGCCACAGGGTGACGGAGCCCACAGCCGGACATCTCAGCACAGGTGGGCGGCGCTGTGACGCTGCCCAGGGCGCCTGGTCAGAGGCCCGGGTCTCCCTGTGGATGTCAGAGCTCTGCCTGAGGATGATTTGCCGGGGAAAGGGACAGGGACAGAAGCAGGCTCCGGAAGATGTCACACAGCCCAGGCCCCAAGGCTTTCTTTTCCTTCCGGGTCCAAGATTATCCGGCCCTGATGATGCTGCCTCACGCCCCAGCTTAGAGGTGAACACACACACCCCACACCTTTGACAGCAGATGGTAAGGCGGCACGATGGTTTTAAAGCAGATCGTTTTTATGAGCTGTTCTGGTTGAATTTGCGAATGGTTTATGCAGTTATCCCCATGCACAGTTTATCTTTTTCAAAGACACCGTGGTTGCTAGTGGAAGGCCCCCCTCGGATGAAGTCGGCGAATGTCCATTGGTCAGTGGATTCCGTTTCCACCCTTGGAGGGAAAGGAGTTGGGGTGAGTGCTGCCAAGGAACATCCGAAACGTGCAGGGCTGGAGAGTCTGCGGGGCAGCAGAGCCTTGGTGCCCACGTATGCTGGGTGGGTGTGCGTGTCTAAGTGTTTTCCTGCTCGGTCAAACCCTCTGTCACACAGAAAACAGGGCTCCGTTGCATCCTGAATGGGGCTCGAGAGGCCCGATCCCCACGGTGAGGCACTTGAGTCCCAGGTGCCGCTCACACCTTGCGGATTTCTGTGGCCTGGGGGGCACCGGGGGCCTCTCCAGGACAGCAGGCTGACCCCGGGCTGACTGGGCTACCCACCTGCTGGGCCGAGAGGGAGCCAGGGCTCACTCAGACAAATTAGATAATTAAATGGACCCAGCTAGATAAATTGCACTTTCTTAATGAGGTTATCAGGACCCTCGGTGGGCAGGAATGACCTCACTGTCTGCATAGCCGTCAGCCCAGCCAGAGTGCTTTCTGCAGGGGTGGAGGTGAGACACAGAGCGGGCGGGTGAAGCCCCTCCTGACTTGGTACGGACCTCACAGGACACAGGTCTGTGGGAGGTTCACGGCTACACCACGCAGAGAGGGACCAATGCCTGGAGGTGGCTGGGTCAGGGGACTCTTGGGAGAAGCCTCCTGCGGTGTCTGGGCACTTCCCCTGGGGACTGTCCAGCCCAGGCTGCCATCCAAGGCCCGTTCCTCCTTCCAGGGCTGCGGAGGCAAGGCTGGGGGACACCCAGAAGCACAGTGTGGCCACCTGGCCTGGAGCATCAGAGGTCACTGGCCAGTGGGCTGGGGCTAGTCACCAGCTCCAGGCCCCTGTGATTCATGGGCTGATAGGTGCTTTGAGGAGGTGACACAGTGCCACACTCACCCTCTCTATCCACACGTGGACATTCCTAGAGAGCAACCAGGAGCTCAAGCCCAGAGGGGGCTGCGGGTGACTTCTTGCTGACACCAGGCATATGGCTCCTGAGAAGCTGCTGGGTGGCATGCAGGGTCACCTGCCAGGTCAGCCCATGTGGGGCCCACTGGGGTTGGTTCCACAGACATCCAAGCACAGGGACATCTAAGGTATTCCTTCCAAGATGATGGGAAGAGGGCTAAGGCCGCTGTGGGCACTTCTCATTCAGGGCAGGGGTTTCCGAGGCCTGGACACTCGCTCAGAGGTGGAAGGAAGGAGTGAGGACCCCTGGGTTTACCAGCCCCGCCCTCACCTGGTGGTCAAGAGCAGAAGGGACCCCTGACCCAAGGTGACTGAGACACATGTATATCTCTGCCTTCTGGTCTCAGGGCATTCTTGAGGCTCCCAAATTTAGGGGCAAGAAAGGGCCATTTGCTGGGATGACCACGTACAGGGCCTGAACTGAGTGGCTGGGTGCAAAGCCTATCTGTGGCCCCCGTGCAGCCATGGTTTCCTCACCTGAACATGGCACACAGAGCAGTGTCTCTCAGCATGCTGGGGGCTCGCGGGGTGCTGGGGGGCTTGCAGGTACACAGAGTGGAGGCCTCACACAGCTCACAGATGCCCCCTTCCCCACCCACCTCTAGTTCATCCTCCTCAGAGTGCAGCTGGGAAGGCAGAGGCTGGGTGAGCCCTGGACACCTGGAAACGCCCTGCCTGGGCCTGGCCAAGTGGGAATGACCTGGTCCTTTTGAACTGCAGCATCCATGAGGTGGGGACTGCAGCGCCTCTCTGCAGCCAGGGCAGCTGGGATGGGGAGAAGCCTTTCCCAAAGTCACTTGAGCTGTCTGCATCCATCCCGAGGGACAGCCACACCTGTCTCCCTCCCAGGGACCCAAGTTGCTCACGCACCAGGGCTTGGTCCCCGTGGGGCTGGGCCCCCATCAGGGGCAGTAACGGTGCCCACAGCCTCAGAGCCTTCCTGGGGCAGTGGTAGCTGGGGCTCCGTGGCCAGTCACAAGGTCTCCATCCTATAGTGCTGGGCCCAGGTGGTAGATGGGTCCCTCCATCCCAGGCTGGAGTCTGGAGAGGCCCCCATGAGACGGGGCCAGAGAGGAAATCTAAGAAAACAAAGTGGCCGTCGAGAGGCCAGGCGAGCAGGCAGCTGTCTCCACAGGTGGCAGAGAGGACCCATCAGCATCCTCCTTCCACCTCAGATGAGCTTGTCGAGCCTTCACTGTGACAGACACAGGGACAAGATGCCCCAGAGACCTTAAGCTTACCAGCCCCTCTTCCTCCCTCTACAGGCAGGCCTCAGCTCCCCAGGGCTGTGGACCAGATGTGGGCTGCATGCCTACCCTCTGGGACTTACTATTTAGAAAAAAAAGAATAGGCCAAGCACAGTGGCTCATGCCTGTAATCCCAGCACTTTGGGAGGCTGACGGGAGTGGATCACCTGAGGTCAGGAGTTCAAGAGCAGCCTGACGAACGCGGTGAAACCCCGTCTCTACTAAAAATGCGAAAATTAGCCAGGAGGGGTGGTACACACCCCTTGGAAGTGAATGCCACATCTTAACATCCTAATACCTCATCTGAAAAATCCCAGTTACTTGGGAGGCTGAGGCAGGAGAATCACTTGAAACCGGGAGGCAGAGGCTGCAGTGAGCGGAGATCTCACCACTGCATTCCAGCCTGGGTGACAGAGCGAGACTCCATCTGAAAAGAAAATAAGTATAAAAAAGAGTTTCAAGTGCTGTCATTTGCTTTGCTAAGAAGGAAGAGAAAGAAGTGGGGAGAAACTGAACCCAGCTTGAGAGGGGAGGCCGCCTGCGGGGACAGGCGAGGGGCGGGTGCTTGGAGCCCTACTGCCCGACGGTCCTGCTGCCCCAAGTCCTGACACCCAGCGAAGCCCTCAGCCTAGAACCACGTCCACACTGCCCGGCACCATCCCGCACACCCAGGGGTCCCTGCATCTCAGCAGAGCGGGAACGCTCAGCCGCTGAGGGGCTGCCAACTGGTGATGCCCCCCTGCCAGCGTGGCTGTGGCCACCCGGTCTCCCTTCTTATTTTCATTTAAAATGAAAGGCCACTGAAAAGGCAGAGCTTAGGCTTCAGCGGGCGCCTGTGGTGCAAATTCTCCAGCCCCCATGGGATCTCATCGGGCAATGCAGCCCGAATCCTGCATCCCAGCAAACGTGATGGATTCGCTCATGGAAAAGCTGCTGTTGAGAGACCAGCCTCCCACCTGGGGTGCCACTGAGGGGGCCCTGGCTGCAGGGCACCAGAGATGTGGTGACAGCTTAGGGTCCGGCCAGCCATGTGGGTCCCTTGCCCAGGTTACCCTCTGCAGCCTGTAACACCAAGGTCCTGGCCAAAGCTGCCGATCAATTTCCACCCCTGGACCCCCGTTCCCCCTTCCAGATGCTGCCCCTCACAGCTTGGCATACAGGGAATTCTGTAAACGCCTGGGCATCCAGTTAAGACAGTCCACCTCCAGGTCATTACCTGCTCTTGGGGGAGCACGAGGCTTGGGAATCCCAGATGCACCACTGCCTGTGAGCACCCCAGGGCCGCATGTGGGGAACACAAATGGCAGAGGCGGGCTGCTTTCCCTGAAGCCTTGGATGCTCTTCAACGCCTGGGCACCACATGCCTGTGGATGCCGCCACAGGTGGGGAGGATCCCCGAGCTTCTGTGAGTCCTGCCCTGAGACCCAGGAGCAATGCCAAAGGTCAACGAAGGCTTTGATGGAGGAGCTGAGGGCCATGCTGTCGGGCCACGTGCAGGAGGGCCCCGCTCAGGTCTCTGGCAGGAGCCGGGAGGGCCAGTCCCCACCCCCTCCCCCGGATGGGGCTCCCTGTGTTCAGCCAGGCTGCCGGTTGTTAGCACAGCCAGATGTTTTCACTCGATTTTGCAAATCTGCTCCAGGTCTAAGACATCGCTGTTTGTTCTAGAAATCAAAAGGTCTTGGTTGGCTGTGAAAGACGCTTGACTGACAGCTGCCCCCAGCCCTGCCCCAACCTCTTCTTGGAAGACCAGACCCCGGAAATGCCCCTGGACAGGGGGAGCTCCGTTTCTCACGAGCTTGGTTTTCAAACGCGTTCCCAGCTCCTGCAGGGTGGATGGGTGTGCTTGGCACGGGCTGCAGAGCGTGACCCCGTGGCTGACAAGTGCACATTTTCGGAAAGCCCAGGCGCCATGAGTGTCCTGCCCCAGTCGGGCCTGAGGGCCACTGGCTCCTGAGGACCAGAAAGGGTAAAGTCCCCTCTGTGGGTGGCACAGGCTTTTGTGCAAGACGGGTCAGGCAGCGTTTTCTCTTGTGGTCCATCCGACCAACCCAAGGCCGCCCCGACCCTGACTCAGTGAGAACAGATCTGTGCTTCCAGAAAGTTCTGAATCTGTCCCACCTCCTCCGTCTTTCTATTTCTTTCTGTTTCCCTCTCTGCTTCAAATATCAAGACTAGCAGTGCACAACAGAAGAAGGCCATTTATTCCCACAAAATTTATCATCTCCTTAACGGGCCGTTGTGACCACGTATGATTAACGCCCCCACGCCGGGGTCCGCCCTGGGCTTTCTGACGCCCATCCTCGCAGCTGGGGCAGCCCAGGAGGGTCTGGGCAGAGGCCAGGCCAGGCTTTGATATCTCACTGATAACGTATTGTACAATTAGATCAATTTGACAATTTCCATTATGGCTGATAAAATATTTATTGAGCCTTGGAGATGATGTCTGATCTCTGCGCCATTTGTTCTGCTAATGGGGGGAGACCGAGGAGGCTGCAGACCGCGCTCGAGCTGGCTCCCCCGTCCCTCCTCCCCATTAGGTTTGCAAATTGCAGGCCCCAGTCATAAATTACCGCCCAGCCCAGCGAGATTGATGCCGAGCTGACAGGGCAGGTAGGTGACTTGTGATGACATTGTTTCATAGGAGCATTAATCACGGTAGAAAGAGAAAATACCCTCAAATTGGCCCATAAGTCTAAATATCAGGGATGAGAAGCGGCGGACGGAGGGTGGTTTTACCGAGAGCTGGAAATTGGGGAATGAAAAACATTTTCTATTATTTAACAAATCATCTTAATAATTTCCAGTGTTTTCCCCCAGAGCTCTGGGAGCCAAGAGAGCAAGGACCAACCTTGCCTGTACCCTCTTGCCGTGGGTAATGTTGGATAAAACCTGGGGGACCTGGCCTCCAGGGCCGCCGCTGGCTCTGGGTTTCCATACCGAGGGAAAGGGATTTGCATTGGGAGTACCCCCTGCTCCGACCGCCTGCTTCTCCAGGGGCACCCTCACCAGTTCCAGCTTTTCTTCCAGATGATCTGCATGGATGACAGTTTTGCCGAGGAAGGCCCATCCATCGGACCACGGAACGCACGATACGAAAACAGAGGTGGGACCCGCATGGGCTGGGAGGCCAGGCAGCCCGTGCGCCCCCAACACGCCTTCACAGAGCTGCCGGGTGGCTACGCTGTCTCGGTTTTTTTTCAGCCCTGAGCTGGCTCTGCGGGTAAAATATCACTGCAAAAGATAAATGGCCCTTAATGAATTGCCCTGAGTTAGAGAGCCAACGTGGTTTTAATGGCAAATGAAAAATAAACACATCACTGAAGAGTGGAAACCGTGGTCCGGCCGCTGTTCTGCAGAGGCAGGCAAGGGGTGGGGGTCCGAGAGCTCAGGCCCCTCACCTGCCCCTTCTCAGAGGCAGACACCTCGGTGGCCCCGTCAAGGCCTCGGTGCTCGTCCTGAGGTGGGGCCCCTACGTGAGACCCCAGTAGTCACATCTCGGCTCAGAAGGCTACAGTGCAGAGTAATTAAATCAAATTGATGCTGTCCCTGTGTTGAGGCCACCCTTGATTTAAGGCCAGAAAGGGAAGTAATTACATTTAATAAAAACCAGGTTCCTAAACAAAGATTCGAGGCAGTGGCCATCCGGGGGCTGCATCCGCCGGGGAGCGGGGACCACGCGGGGTGCTGCCGATGGCGGGCTAAAAGTGAAAGAAACAATCGCCTCCCAAAGCCCCGTTTCTAACATGCTGCTTTAATATGCCAGTCTCGAGTGTGACTTTGTCAAAATCCAGAGCCTGCAGTCCCTTCTCGGAGGGAGATGCTTCGCCGGGGCTGGCCACGGGAACTCCAGGCTGCCACATTTGTCTGGCAGGCATAATTAAGAGGGGTCTGTCAGGGCTCAAGGTCACGGTGCACGGTCCCCAGCTGGAGGCCTTCGAGGGGACAGCTCTGAGCCAGGGAGGAGGGACAGAGGTGGCCGGGCGTCTCAGGGAGGAGGGACAGAGGTGGCCGGGCGTCTAAGGGAGGAGGGACAGAGGTGGCCGGGTGTCTCAGGGAGGAGGGACAGAGGTGGCCGGGCGTCTCAGGGAGGAGGGACAGAGGTGGCCGGGTGTCTCAGGGAGGAGGGACAGAGGTGGCCGGGCGTCTTAGGACCATCTTCCACCTACCGCCCCCCAACACCAACCACTCTCAGCCTGAAGCTCCTCCCCTATGACGGGAGCAGCTCCCTTTCCTTCTAACAAGACGAGAGTCACGTGCATGGGCTTCCGAGGTGGCGCTGTCCCAGCCAGCAGACCACAGCTCTGACAAAGTTCTCTGCACAGAGATGAGAAAAACAATCACAGCCCGGGCCTGGAGAGCAGGAACCGGCAACCACAGACGTGGCGACAATGCCCGGCACTATTCAATGGCGTTCGTGGCGCCCCTGGACGCGGCACTGCTGGGCTGAGTTCTTGGGTCTGCTGCCCTCAGGGACCCCACCCCTGCCAGCAGCTCTGTCCCATCTGCTTTCCCGAAGGTGCCCAGCATCCACAAAAGCAAGTCACCTGCTATCAACTGTGGCCGGCGTGGGGCCAAGGGGCACGTGATTCGTTATTAGGCCTCAGTCTCTGCACCCCTAAGTTCCCAAGGGCGGCGCCGGCCCTGCTCTTCCCACGGGTCCCATCCACAGGCCGTGGCTCCTGGAGGGAGGAAAGCAGGTGCGGTGCCAGCAAGACGGTGGAAGGACCCCTGAGTGCCGTGCTCCGACACTCTCAGCTCCACATAGGGGACGCCCGGTGGCACCAAGTGGGGCAAAAACATGGGACCCCCCCCTCACGATGCAGCTACCGTCCCCTCTGAAACGAGACCCCGAGAACTGCACATGTGTTTGCGTTTACATTTGTCAACAAGCGTAAGTCACGGAAGCAAACTGGATCCCTGCAGACGAGGTCCCGAGCCCCACTGAAGCCTCTCCTGAGAACACAAGTCCCATTATCTTACCCCAAAGGTCAAAGTTGAACGCCCACAGCACACAGGAAAACTGGGCGAGGGGGAGGTGAGGCCCCGCCTCCCTCTTACTGAAGTATCCGGAAAACAGCAACATACTAATTTTCATGGCAATATGGCAGCCACACCAAGCCTGGGGAAAGCCTGCACTCGGGGGTGCCTGACTCCCTCAGAGGCCCCCTCCTCACACAATGACCAATGTGACCCTGAACATGGCTGGAATACCTGACTGTTGGCACCCACCGGCCTGAGCAGGAAAGCCTTCTGGAACTTTCCAGAACTTTCGAGAAATTCCCCCCGCCCCCGGAACTTTCTGGAACCCCAATCCCAAGGTGCTGGCACCATATTTGGAAAGGAAGGGGTTCTGACAAGATGGCAGGCTCCCTCTGTTGCCTTCCAGCCAAATTTTGCCACATCTCCCAAACACCTCCAAGTACCGCATGAGGGCAGGTGTGTCACCGGCAGCGGAAGGTGAGGGCACCACCCCCGCGTGAAGACTTAACTCACAAGCACAGGAAAGTGAAACCTCAGATACTGGACACAGACCCCAACGCTGGCTCCGGGGGCACAGCCATGACAGCACAGGGACGCAGGGTGCGGGGACAGCTCAGATGCCTCCCAGCTGGGGCTCCCTGAGTCTCAGCTTTGGTATTCACTGGGTGGGTGCTGCCTTCTGCTCTCTTAGTGGTGGATGCAAAAAAGCCTACATCAGCCATTGCTGCGCTGGAAGCAGACAGACCCTTTCCTTTCTACACAAAGCCAGGCCCGGTGGTTGTGCTGGAAGGATTCGGCCTCTCCCCAGGAGGACAGGACCGGGACACAGAGAAATGGCGAGGGAAGCAGGAAGTTCTCTTCGAGAGGGCTGGGCCTCTCCCCATGTTTTCTTGTCCCAAGAATGATGAGTTGGGTTTGCCAGCTGGAGCCCGGGGAAGCTTAGGCAGGACCCTGACTCCCAGCAGGACACCCCTGCCTGGCCAGCTCTGAGGGCCCCTCAGCCCCTCGCCCAGGGATGGACCCTCCAGCCACAGTCCAAGGACCACCGGCCTCAAACTCATCCTAGGACATGTAGCATAAATCGGTGCTGGGCCCTGGAAACTGGCCCTGGAAACAGGACAGTGTGGCCTGGCCGGTGAAGTCAGGGACTTCCGGACAAGTGAGGTCCTGGCCACAGAGGCGCCGGCCTCCTCTAGCTTGTGCGGTGCTCCTGTGGAAGAGGATGAGAACGGGCCCTGCGAAGAGCAGGCAAGCCCCGCCCCCGCCCGTCGGGAATTTCATCAACAGCCAGTAGGAAACCTGCGTTTGCCGGCAGGGAAGGAAGCCTGCCAGTGCTGCTTCCAGGAGCCTCCGCCCTCCTCCATCCATACCAGGCCGCTTCCTCCAGGTGGTCCTCCTGGACGGCCCTTTGGGACCTTGCAGCATTGTCTGACACCCCACACCTCCCCTGCAGCAGACCCCGAGTGTCCAGGGAGGAGAGCTGCTGCTGGAATGTTCTGGGCCCCTACGGAGAAGTAGGCAAAGGACTCCCGTGTTCCCCAAGCAGCCACCACGTCCCCAGCCTCTCTCACACATGATGAGGCTTTGCAGGAAGGAGAGAGACGCCACATTCCTTGCTCTGAGTGACAGGCTCGCATCTAAATCTGTACCGTGTGACCTACCTCACATGCCTGCCCCTGGGCCAGTGGCGGCCAGGTCAGCATGGGGAGAAGAGCCCGGCTGCCCAAGCTGCTGCTGCAGGAATGGCCCTGACCTTGGTCCCCTGAAAGCCTGGGCTGAGGAGGGGGTGCTGGAGGCGGCCAGGGTCACCCTTCCTGGTGGCAGTGACTCCAGGCTGGGCCTGGACTCCCGCCTTGCGCACTGCCCATCTCTGACTCATGCTCCCCGCCTGTGAAATGGGCGGGGACTCCTTCCCAGGCCCTCCCACCCATTCCATCTGTCTGGTGATGGGACCCTGAGGGTGAGAACCCCAGGGCCCAGCCCTCCCCTCCACCAGCCCCTCCTCAGCCCAGAGGCAGGGGCAGCAGGAGAAACGTCACTGTTTATAACTCCAAGTTCTAGCGGGCATCTTGGCCAGTGGGGGCCGTAAACCAGGTCAGTTCCCAGCATCCTGGAGCCCCAGCTTCCCCAGTCACCCAGTGTGGGACAGGAGGAAGCACTGATTAGGGCTGTTGGAAGGAGGGATTTGTATGGAGTGGGAGGAGCCTGCAGCCATCGGCAGGCAAAGAGTGTGACTGGGAGGGGAGAAGCAGGGGTGGGGGGCCAGGACTCCTGAGAAGCCCACCCCTCCATCCACACCCAGCAGCCAGAGCGGAGGGCAAGAGAAATGTCCTGTCCTTTGTGGCCCCAGAAAGCAAGGGAGGCCCCACCCCCTTAGAGTCCTTGGCGCTGGCCCAGAACACCTGTAGATCAGGGACTTGGGGGATCATTGTGTCCCCAAACTGGAAGCCAGCTTCTCCCCTCTCTAATTCAGCAAAACACCGTCACGCGGGGGTCCCTGGTGGGGTTCAGGCGTGGGTCCCAGCCCCTGCCCAGCCACTCTAAGGTGGGGACCGTTGGTCCCTCCATCTCGCAGGGCCTCCACTGCCTCGTCTGTAAAATGGACGATACCAGAGCTGCCCTGGACAGGGGGTCTGAGGACTCAGTGCCCGGCGTGCCTAGCCGAGACCCTGGAGAGTCGTGTGGGGCTGGCCAGCAGGTTCCACTTTAGCTACGCAGAAGCCCCAGGCCGCCAACCCGTCCACAGGGCAGCATCACCTCTGTCATGAAGGCCCAAAGCCTGTGGTCCCAAACCGAAGCTGCCTGAGACCGCTTTTCTTCCCAGGCAGCTGCTGGGCCGAGGGAGAAGCGATCTGACCCAGACCCGCCCGACTCGGTGCTCTGTGGCTCCCGGACAAAGAGATCCAAACAATCTCGCACCTGGGCTCTGCTTTCAACTGCTGGAAAAGCGAAGGGAGACGCCCAGGCTCTCCCCAGCCGGGAGCCCAGGCCACCAAGATGCCCCTGCCCCACTCTGCAGCCCCAGGCTCTCTAGGCTGGGGCAACAAGGGGCATGGAAGAGGAGCCTGGGGGAGGGTACAGGGAGACCCGGCCTAGGGAGCCACGGGGAAGGGCCGGCCGGCCTGGGGACATCCAGCTCCACGGACATGAACAATGTGAATACCTGTCTCTTGGGGTAACCCGACCCTATAATTACGCCTCAGCCCCAGTAGGGTGTGCAGGCCCCACAATGCCAGTGCCCGGAAGCTGGCTGGAGAGACCCTTCAATTGTCATTGCCACGCCAGGGGCGGCGCGGTGCGTCAGGCGGGCTCAGGTTACCCAGGCTCGCAGCTGGCGCGTCACCTGTGGGCCATGGAGGGGGAGGGCTCGGTCGGGCCGGGGCACAGAACCAGCGCCCGCCTGCAGGCCCCTGCTGGCCTTGGCAGCGGCCGCCGAGAGCTCCTGGCACGTCAAACTCACTGAGAAACCCCTTCCCAGGATGCCTGGAGCTCATTGTTTACCTCAGATAAGAAATGTGGGCTCTTGTGTTTTCTTTTCTTGGGGAAATGTCGGGCCCCTGGTCGGTGTCTGCAAGGCAGGAAGAGCTTGGTATGGTGAAGGGTCTCGCACCGCCCACCCTGCCCCCACCGCAGACCCCCCGAGTCCCCCGCCCTGCTCAGGGGGCCACCATGGCCCATGCACTCCAAGCTAAGGGGCTGCAGCGGGCCCGGGGCCAATGGGCTGACTCAGGGTCACTGGTGGGGACCTGGCCAGACTCTGGGAGCTGCCTTGCTGTTTCTTGGGGTGCTCTGCAGGCCCCAAAATAAAGAGCAAGCTCCCGAGGAAAGTGTCCTTCCTTCAAGAAGCCCCTGACCCGGGGGCAGCAGCACGAGGACCAGGAGGGCCTCCCAGGCCCAGCCTGCGGGTGGCCGGCCGCTCCCCTACCATGCCAGCAGCGCGGCCGGCTAATCCCGGCTAATACCCAGCCGGATCCCTTTGCCGGGCTCTCGGGAGGTGGGTTCCCGGGTGTCCCACGCGGGCGCGGGTGGTCAGGCCCCTCTGCCAGACAAAAGGCCGCCTGTTTGCTGCCTCTGCCTCATGGAGGCTTAAGGACATTTTTGTCATTTTTGACCAGCTAATGTCTTGAAAAAGAAAAATAAGTTGTCTAATCGCTTTAAGTTTAATCTTCACTTTTTTGAACACTCTAGGTGCTGATGTTGACTTTCTGGACCAATTAGGTCAAGGTCCTTCACGCCGCCACGGTAACTCCCGAGCTTTTCACGGTTCTTTTTCCCATTTCCCCCTTCCAGGGGAGGCAGGCTCCACGGGCCCTCAGGGTCGGTCTAAGCAGGACGGGGCTTCTCAGGAGCAAGCAAGGGCGTGGGTTCTGATGCCAGAGGCTTCGTGGGAGGGGAGGGGAGGAGGGGATGGTTAGCACGAGCGTGGCCCCTCAGCCCCGACCTCGGGGGCATCTTCCCAGTACCCCCGCCCAGCCCACGCCCAAGCCGTGCTTGCTGCCTGGGCGTCCGTCCCCGGGGTTGAGTCTCCGCTGCTGTCCACATCCTCTCTTTAAGAACCAAGCTGGGTGCCGCATTCCAGGGAAGCTCTGTCGCCGGCTAGATGCCTCTCTGGCCTCCTCCACATGATCCTCACTCTGTGCAGAAGCTTCTCCTTCCCACGGATGTCAACGCTGGGAGGTGCTGACCTCTGAGGCCCCAGCGTGAGCCCAGGGATAGTCCTGAGCTCAGGCCCCCCCAACGACACCACTGGATGGTCCCAAGCCCAGGTCCCCACTCTCAACACAACTGGACGTGGTGCTCCCTGTTTTTCTCCCCAGTCCTCTGCAGCCTTCGGGGAGGAAAGTAGAACTCTGGCCTTCTTCTCACATGTGTGTGCTTTGCGGCTGCTCTCAGACCACCCTGTCTTTGTTTTGAACAAGGCGAGGTCCAGCTTCCTGGAGGCCGATCATGTCTCCTCGGGTAAGGGAGGGACTGACTTATGTCAAATAATTGTGCACAAATTTCCCCAGTGCAAGGCCCTTTGCTGCCACACCCTTGGCTCCCAGCAGGCAGCGCCAGCCACTTCATGGGGCTTTCTCCCTCGAATGCAGGGGAGATGGGGGGAGCAGGCTCTGGCCCGGCATTGCTAGCCCTGGCTGAGCCATTTCAGTCTTGACCTCTGCAAAATGGAGTGGACAACTTCCACGTAGCTTTCTGTAGAAATCAGGTGGGATTGCGTGCGATGGCACAGCCCCTGCCAAAGTGGATCTTGACAAGGGGAACGGAAGGTCGCTGGGCATCACTCCACCAGGGGCAGCCGCTGGGCAGCAGTTCTGGACAGACCCCACTCTCCTCTCGCCACCGTGCAGCACAGGCTAGAGCCTGGGTGTCATCTCCAGGAGGTTCCAGGGACGTGGTTTCGAGAGGCCAAGCCCCATGGCTCTGCCCTCTGTGGAGAAAAGCCCCTCTGAACACAGTCTTACAGAAACCTCCCCCAGGCCCACAGCCCCAAGGTGCCTTCCTTGCTCTGGGAGAGTCTGGCTTGCGGCGGGAAAAGCCTGCGCTTTCCTGTAGGAGCCTCCAAAAGGGACGTGGGCAGAGACCTCCCTGGCCTTCCCGCAGCTCCTGCCCTGGAACCTGAGTCTCTCGGGCATCAGGGCATCTGGCCAGCCACTCTCCACCTCCAGACGCCAGTGACCACCTCCTTCGGGCTTTGTCCTGGAGGCTGTGGGGTTGGAGTGGACCACTCACGTCCAGAGGTGACCACCACCCAGTCCGAGGCACGGCTCGGCGCACCTGCTGCAGGAGTGGCGTCTGACTGCTTGGAAACGTGGTGCAGTTTCCCGAAGACGTGCCATCCCATGGTGGTTAAAAGCAGTACAGAGGCAATTACAGGTCCCAGGTCTGGGACAGATTCACAGGGTCTGTGTTTGCCCGAGGCTGGGGTTCCGGGTGAGTGGACGGGCTTTCTGGGGGCTTTTCCTTTGACCCACACCCTACCCAGCCTGGGGAATTCCTATTCGGACCTGTTCAAAAACTGCTGAATCAAATAAGGGTCACTTCATTTCAAACATAATTTCCATTTTAAATGAATCATCTACTCTCTCTCTCAGGAGGCAGAGGTGTTGACGTGTCAGGCAACAGTATGAACAGGGTGACTCCAGAATATTCTGGACCTCATGGGGGCTCCAGTTCTGTCAGAGAGACCCCTTGGTGGGGAGGAAGGAAGGCAAGGGGGTGCAGAGGGGGAGAGCCACCTGCAGCAGTTGAGGAGCTCCCTCTGCATTCCAGGGTCTCAGGTGAGGAACTGTCCATGGTGAGACCACGCCCTGCAGCCCATCTGCCTGGCCGGCCACGTGTACCCCTCTGGAAGGTTCTAGAAAGTCCTGGAAGGCTCAGGCCTCCTAAGGGCCCAAGGCACTGGTCCCTTGTCCCATCCACCCTCCACCCAGCAGGCTCCTCTCCTCTGCCCACCGGACACAGAATCAGTTGGGCAGGGACCAGGGACCACGTCCAGGTCCTGACGCTTCATAAATACCATTTAGATAATAAGACACTGGAATGGCAAAGTCTTCCTCTCCGCAGGCCGTGTGGCCTGCCATCCTACTTCCAAAGTCGCCTGCAAGGCCCAGAGCGCAGACTGCAAACCCCAAAGTCCGATAAATAAGCCTCAACCTTTAAAAAGTGCCCCTAATGCCCCATTGAGCCCTGATCGCTCATTTCCCAGCTATATAATTAGCACATAAAGAACTCTCTCCTTCGAATTAAATAGCAGTAATTGGTTTTTTTTTAAAAAAAAAAAAAAAACTAATTTAAATCCTAAACCCTTTGAAAAAAAATTGTCATTGTTTACATATGAAATGGACTAGCATTTTAAGTATTATGGGGCTAATTTAACAGGCTTATCTAGGACACAGGCCCTGGAGGGAGGAGGAGGAAGGCTTGGTGGAGGGGCGGATCGGAGGGACCACGTCTCTGCGGGCATAGCTGGGGCTACGGCCTCCCCTGTGAGGTTTGCGGGGCCAGAGCTGCACCATCACCGGTAGCCTCAAATGGGGGTGCCCCAGCTTGTCCCCATGCAGCACAGGCCGGAGGCATGGCCAGCCCTGGCTTTTCCAGTGCCGTGAGTGGAAATATGTGCTCACGGTCGCTAAAACGGTCTCATTAGTGTTATTTTCTGCAATGGAGGCATTTATAAGAGTTTTAATTATTTCCACTTGATTTTTTTTTAACTTTCTGGCTAAAAATTCTTTTGAAGTAAAACCCAGTGAGAAACGGGTCGAAACGCTGTGAATGGAGCTGCAAACTGTGGGTGAAAGCCATTTTGTTAGGAGTCTTGAGAAAGGGACAGCCCGCTCACGCTCCTTCACAGGAAGAATTCAGGGTTACAAAGCGTCCAGCCCCCGACTCAAACACAGAAACGTAACAACAGTGCAAAATCGGCCGTCTTCAACGGGAAGAAAATGACTCCACAGCTTTTCTCAAAGGCAAAATAAGTACATACAACTGGACAATGACAGAAGTGCCTGCGAGAGAAAGCCGGCTTTGCTTTCCAGGAGCTTAAGTGTTTGACGTGGATCACAAGGATGATGAAAAAACCTAAAATGACCGAACACCATGGCCGCGGCACAGCTCGGAGGAAGCCGAGGGTAGAACCAGCCACACGCCATGGCATGGCCGGAATACCAGGGCCGGGGCTCCCGCACACCCGGTCCCAGCGCGCACCCGGTCCCAGCGCGCACCCGGCCCCAGCGCGCACCCGGTCCCAGCACGCACCCGGTCCCAGCGCGCACCGGGTCCCAGCGCGCACCCGGTCCCTGCGCGCACCCGGTCCCTGCGCGCACCCGGTCCCAGCGCGCACCCGGTCCCAGCGTCCCTCCCGCGGGCCGCACCTCAGGATAAACACAGGCGGGTCAGGTTTTCCTCCAGCCCACAAGCTCAGAAGATGCTGGGACGCACCTAATGTGAACACGACACATCTTGCAGAAGGAGACTGAGGCTTTCCAGCCCGGAGTGCGGAACGGGGCCGGCAGGTCTGACGCTGCAAAACCCCGAACCGTGTGCCGGCAGCAGAAACGGCAAGAAACTGTCCCAACCAAGGGAAAGGGCGCGCGGCTCACAGGGAAAAGGGCAATAGTATTTGAAAGAAGGGAGGTGACGTCCATCTGTAACGGGCTCTTGGAAATTAAGAAACTGAAGACAAACGTCCCCAAACAGAAGACGGCAAGTTAAGCGGAGAATGCAGAGCTGTGCGTGGGACGCGGACATCAGCCCTTCCCTGACATCCCAGCCTGTGAATTAAAATTGCAGTGATGTCTCAGCCAGAAAACCCTTAGGGAGGGGGCAGCCCTGGGCGGGCCCTGGGGACGGCCTCTGGGGGCAGCTCAGCCTCCACGCGTTTCCAAAGCTGCAGGAAGGGCCCACCCTGGGTGTGTCTGCTCCCTATCCTGGCCTCCCGCGTCGGCGGCTGGCGTTTTGTTTGGTTTGGGTTTGTAGTTTGCAAAGGACACGCTGGGATGTGGGCCACAGTGGTGGCTTTGGACCACAGCCTGGAAGTCCCCAGCTTCTCCCCAGAACCCCAAGGTCCACGCTGCCTGCCCTGGGCTCCCGGGAAACCCTCTGGCACTCGGCCTCCAGGACTGGCTGGGCCTGTGCAGGTGAGGGCCAGAGGCTCTGCTGGCTTCTCACTGAGACCCACGGCCTCCTCACTCAGTTGTCCCCAAGCCTCTGACCCTGGACACTGAGCAAGCAGCCCAGGACCTGTGAGGGGAGCAGGAGACTGCCCAGGGGGCATCCACCTCCCTCTGGGGTGCTTGGGCCTCCCTGTTCCAGAGCGAGCCCCCAGCACTGCTCACCCAGCCCAGCTGGTGGCCTTGGCCCATCAACCCTTCTGGATGCCCTTGGTGGATACAAATGGCTGAATGCCTCCCGGGGCCCTGGGGAAAGGTATGCAAAGGCAGGAAGCCAGGGAGAGACAGAGCGAGCGGGGAGAGGGTCAGACAGACAACAGCTCCTGTTGGGGCAGAGCAAGGCTTTCCTTGGGAAAAGGGGTTCTGAAACCCCAATTCTCTTTTCTCTTCCAGGGATTTCTGCTCTGTACAGGTACTGGGCAGTGCTGGAGGAGCACCCAGCCTCGACTTGTGGCACCGAGGGCCCTTGGACTCTCCCACGTGACTGCAGAGGACCCCAGAGAACCTGCTTCAAGGCCCCGGGTCCCCGTGTGGTCCTGGCCATCAGCTTCAAGCACCCAGCAGGGAGGATCTGCCCCGGCTCCTTCCCCAGGGACCCTCAGCAGCCCTAGGCGACACCCTGGCGGTTCAGCCTGTGTTGTGGGTGCACAGGCAGGACACACCCCCAAGCACACACGCACACTTACCCACACACCAGGGAGGACACACACAGGTGCACACACCCCCCACACACAAGCCAGACAGGACATGCACACATGTGCACACCCAACCACACACACACGCCAGGTAGGACACACACACGTGCACATCAGGCAGGACACACGCACACGTGTATGCATGCGCGCACACACGCTAGGCAGGACACGCACACAGGTGCACAGGCTCCCTCCTGGTTTCCCTCTAAGGGAGGAAGAAGCAGGCAGTAGCAACCACACCCCCGGCCTCCCCGGGGCCACCCTCCTTATCTCATCTGCATGGCCGC
Source organism: Saguinus oedipus (assembly GCA_031835075.1). Lineage (NCBI taxonomy): Eukaryota > Metazoa > Chordata > Mammalia > Primates > Cebidae > Saguinus > Saguinus oedipus. Next base: position 40,797,229 of record CM063175.1, on the reverse strand, counting down.
TCCCACTTTCCAGATGAGGAAACTGAGGCAGCCAGCTTTGGCTATGCACCCCCACCCCGGGCAAGCTCCCAGGGCTGGAGTCAGTCAGGGCCCAGCAGATCTAGCTCTCAGCAGGACACTCACTGGGCTGTGGACAGCTGTCCACTCTCCAGGCTGCAGCCAGGGAGTCCAGCAAGGGAGCCAGGCCAGTGGAGCATTGCCACCACCGGAAAACACCCACCAACATGAGTGGTGCGGTCTCCAGCAGCACGGTGGGAGGGACCAGACAGTCCACAGCTTGCCGGCCGGTCACCATGGCCGATCACCCTCTGGGTTCCTGAGCCAGAGTCCTCGGCCCTCGTGCCCTGAGCCTGCAGGTCACCTTGCGGGAGAAGATGTAACCACGACAGAGCCACCCCAGGGTCCTGGGGCTTGGAGGGCGAGCGGAGGGACCGTTTCTAAATGTCCCCGCTACTGTGGATTTCGTTTCCCAGAGCCATGCATGGGACGTCGTGACCAGAAAAAGGCAGGACAGAAGCAACTCCCGATATTATAAATGCCACTTTAATTGAGATAAAATAGGGAATCAAAGTTAATCCTGCAACCCCCAAACTCTCCGGGATGAGGCTCCGGTGTTGAAAGTGACCGGTAGATTCCCACGGCTGCCTCTCTGCCCCCGTCAAGGGTGATGTCTTTGTTTCCCTCTCGGACGAGATCACGGGTCCTTCCACACAGGGCATGGGTAGGGAACCAGACCCAGATCTAGGCTTCAATTTCAAACACACGGAAGGACTGTCACTCTCCAGTGAGAGGCGGAGTGGATCCCTCCAGAGCGGGGCTGACAGGAGGGCGTGAGATTCTCATACAAGTGCCCTCTAAAGTGGATGGAAGCACGGCGACCCTTTTCTCAGGAATTGGCCGCTAAGGAGAAAGCTGGAGGACGCGCTCCCAGATGCCAGGAGGCTGACTGGAGGGGGGAGCCCCTCCTCCACCGCCACGACACCCGGCCTTCTGCCCCGGGAAGCCAGGCCCCTTAGTGGGCAGCCAAGAGCCAACAGCCTCCCAGGGCTTGTGGCTTGCCCACCTACCACTGTCCCCTGCACCGTGGGGACACTGCCTTCACAGGCCGGGCGTCAGGCCTTCACACTCACCGTAGGCAAACTGGCCTCTCGTTCAGAGGTGCAGGCCGGGCCTCTGCACCCACCACACGGGGGATGTGGCCCAGGGTGGCCCGCCTCACCCTCGTCCCACTGTCCTGGGCACCAGGGCACGCAGTGGCCCTGAGCATCTGTATTGGTTTACAGGCGGGATGGATCTGCTTAGCAGCCAGTGTTCCAAAATGAAACCAGAAACCAGGTCTAATCATTTGAGCTCGATAAAGATTCCCCAAGTGCCCGGGGAAGCGGGGCTGTGCCTCACTGGGCTCCTTCGCTTTCTCTGCAGACACGGATCGTGCAAGCAATAAAATGAAATACGTTGGCTGCACCCACAGAGTGAAGGGGTGGGGGATCTATCTCACGAGGGCATCGTCTGGGTAAGATGATATCACATGTAGCAAACAAGAAAAGCAAGGTTCAAGAAACCAACATATATCAGCTTCTGGCAGAGCCTCTGCGCCGCCGTTGCGCATTTTAAATAACTGGATGCCAAGTCGTAACAGGCTCCCCTTGCCAGAAACCGTGAGAGGTCAAGCGAGGATTGCAGAAGAGTACAAAGATTCGTCTTTAAAAAGCACAGTGCTGAAATCTATTTTGAGTTTTGCAAAACAAGAGACCGTCTGGGCCTCTCTCTCTCTTTTCCTTGGCCTTTCCCTTTTCATTTTAAAACTAATATTAAGTCTTGTCCCCACGGCCAGCCTCCAGCTCGGGGCCCGGGCTGGGCTGAGCCAGAGTGTGAGGACAGGACCTCGGCCATCGTGTCCAGGACCGACGGTGACCCTGCCCTGCTCCCAGGCTCCAGGGGCTCCCAGCTGAGGCCAGGGTTAGCTCCCCACCCCCTAAAGTTTGCCAGAACAGACGGTGAGCCCAGGCCTGACACCAGAGCAGCCATGCCCCACCTACACCGCACCTGCACAGAAACAGAAACCCTTCTGGAACATTCTTTGCACCTTCCTGTTTCTGCCTTTTCGAGGTGCTGTGGCCATCACTGACAATGTACACCTCATGGTCCCAGGCCCAGTGGGGAGCCCACCTCCAGGACTGGCTCCTATCTGCTCCTCCCTCACTCCAGAAGCACCAGCCCTATGGGGTGGGGTCCCTGCCAGAGCTCAGGGCTAGAGGCCCCCCATCCAGTCCCCAGCCCTCCGCACACCACAGAGCTCACACATGGGAGGGCACTGCTTGGCATGGGCACAGATCACTGGGTTTTCAAAGCTCATCCAGGGATTCCAGGAACCACAGCAGGGTCAGGGACCACTTGTGTCTGAAGGAGCCTGCTCTGGCCTGACTCTCCTCACTGAGGGCTGTCTGGACCCCGGGTGCTGCTGTGGGTAGCCAGGCCTGCCCCTCCCTGGCAGCTGCAGCCAGCTCCTCTATCCTTGCCGCATCCACCTGTGTTGCGGACCGAGCGCCCAGGGCCTGGGAGAGACCTGGGGAGCAGGATGGCGTTGGCACCTGTGGCTGGGCTGGCCTGGGGCCGGACTGGCCGACACAGTTCCCAGGCACAGCCGGGCTGGCCTCGTGCGGCGGCGGCAAGAGGGGTGCGGGGACCCGCTGTGCCTCTACAAGCCCAGAGGAGCTGGGCCGGGAAGAGCGGCCAGCGGCGCCCAGGCCCACAATGGCCCCTTTCTCCCTGTGTGTATTGAGACGGTTCGGTTTAGAATAGTTAAACAGTTGTATATTCACAGATTGCAAGAGGGAGAGCATTACCTAAGGACGAGCCCAGCCCGATCAATGCATAATCAGATAACTGCCCGGCTCTCTACAAGGTTTTACGGGAAGATCCGCCACTCAAACGCTAATTCCTCCTGCTAATTAAGCAGCCTGTTAATTGCTCTCAGGCCTCTAATGCCCCTGTCATTATGCCTGTAACAGCCCCGTGACAGCAATGGGCCTGGAGCTGGGGCCCACAAAGGAGCCGGTCCTTAATGAATCGGCCAGCGCAGGGACAGCACCATCGCCCGCGCTGTGCTCAGCTCAGAGGGGCCGGCGTAGTGGGGTCAGGGCAATGCCCCAATCTGCCATCACCGACAGCTAACACGGCTGAGCTCTGGGGAGAGCCACTGGGAGAAGCTTTCCTTTCTTCCCTTAAAGAAATGAAAGCAGAGCTTGGTCCGGGGACCTGCGCCACCGCTCCCTAAACTCGCTGCTCCTCCTGAGCCGTGGCGAGCACACGCCAGGCCGATGCCCTGGATGCCTGTGCTTCGAGTGTGTGTCCCGATGAGCCGGCTACTCTGCCCTTCATAACAGCCAGGCAGCCCTGAGTGGGGGCCTCAGTTTCTCCGTGTACCCCGGTGGTGACAGTGGCTACTCTGGAGGGTCGGAGGAAACCTGGGCTGAACCGAGGCCCACACCCAGAGAGGACGAGCAGGGTGGCCCGTGCCGTGACTGTCCTCTGCCCATCCACATCAGCAGGCACTGGCTGGCCTCCTCTGTCAGCTCTGTGTCCTCTCTGGCCCAGACCCCAGGGGCTGGGCTGTCCAGTAAGAAGCCAGCCTCAGCTGGAGAGATTCAGGTGTGGGGACTGCTGGCTGGGGAAGCCCAGATGTTCTCGAGGAGGCACCTCTGTGGGGTGCGCACACCGTCCACCCTGGGCTGCTGACCGCACCTTAGCAAGGCAGATGCCACAGCTACAGGCAGAGAAACTTGGCAGAACGGTGTTTGGTTTGGGTCAGCTGAGCAGAGTTTTCAGAGACATGGAAGAGTCCAGAGAGCCCCCGGGGACTCCTGAGGAGCTGGCAGGAACCTGAGCACTGCAGAAGCTGGCACCCAGGACCACAGGGCGCAGGAGCCACAATGCAGCTGCCCGCTCCCAGCACCCCCAAGGCCAGGGACTTCTTCTCCAGCCTACTTCCTGCATGGCTGCCCAGGTGGGAGCAGGGAGGAGGCTGTGGATCGAGACCTGGGCCCTAGAGCCAGCATGATCCCACACCGACCCCTCATGCCAGCCACCAAGGGCACGGACATCCCCCGCCCTGCCGGAGTCTGCCTTAGATGGGGGGGACCTCGAGGGGCTGCCAGCAGGGTGCTAGGGACGCGAGCCTAGATACATCTGAACCCCGGCCCTCATTCTTCCTCCAAGGCCTGGCAGGACCGCAGATGTGGCTCCACACACCAGGCCTGGGACATGGCAGGTGGCTCTCTCCTAAATGGAAGAGTCAGGGTCTGCCAAGGGGCCCAGCTGATCTGAGCGTTGGTGGTATAGTGGTGAGCACAGCTGCCTCCCAAGGGCCTGGCTGGGGCTGTCACCTCTGTCCTGGCCATGGTCAGTCACTGGACAGTGGGTCACATTTAGAGGTCACGAAGGCAGAGGGCCCTGGGTGAAAGTCATAGATCAGCCCAGCCAGGCCAAGACCCACCCAGGGAAGCCAGTTGGAGCTCAGACGGGCTCTTGCACAACAGGAGACTGTTCGGGCCTCTCCCTCTCTCTCCCTCCCTCTCCCTCCCAATCTCTCTCCCCCTCTCTCTCCCTCTCTCTCCCTCCCTCTCTCTCTCTCTCTCTCTCCCTCTCTCTCCCTCCCTCTCCCTCCCTCCCTCTCTCTCTCTCTCTCCCTCCCTCTCCCTCCCAATCTCTCTCCCCCTCTCTCTACCTCTCTCTCCCTCCCTCTCTCTCTCTCTCTCCCTCTCCCTCCCTCTCTCCCCCCTCTCTCTTCCCCCCCACTCTCTCCCTCTCCCTCTCTCTCTCTCCCTCCCCCTGCTCTCTCCCTCTCCCTCTCTCTCTCCCTCTCTCTCTCTCTCTCTCTCTCTCTCCCTCCCTCCCCCTCTCTCTCTCCCTCTCCCTCTCTCTCTCCCTCTCTCTCTCTCCCTCTTTCTCTCTCTCTCTTTTGCTTGGCCTTTCCCTTTTCATTTTAAAACTGACATCTAAATCTTGTCCCCACTTCTGGCTTCCAACTCAGGGCTGGGCTGGGCTGAGCCAGAGTGTGAGGACAGGCCCCCCAGGACTCTGGGAGTCATGTGGCCAGCTCCACGGCCCTCTCCACCTCCACCGGCCCTTCCCTTCTAAGCACAGAGGGCCCAACAGTTCTTGGGGGTTCTCACGGGTGGGGGCACATCTAACGCTGGGCACCAAAGCAGCCTCAGAGAGAGAAGTCATTCCCCACAGAGCCGGGAGGAGGGGCTGACCCGGAAGCCCACCTTACGGGGTGGGGCAGGAACCTGGGAAGGCTGACAGCCACTGAGCCACCCCACCCCGGCCCAGGTGCTCAGAGGCAGGGCCTCATTTAACCCGGACAAGGACACGAGTCTCTGTCTTGTCCCCAGTTGAGGAGAGACAACTGACCTGCCCCAGAGCCCACAGCACAGCCGCTCAGAGCTCGGACTCAGCGTGTGCCCACTGGAGCAGAGCCCTGGGGTGCCCCGTGAGCACCCTGCCTCTCCAGCCATCTGAGAGGAAAATTAGAAGAAAATGCTGTGGCCACCCTCCCAGCTGCACCTCCTGAGTCTCGCTTCACCACAGCTTGGCCTTCAGCATGCCAAGGAAAGGGGCGTGGGATGGGCCACCCGCCCCAAGTTCCAGCAGCACCTGTCACATCCGAGAAGACCCGGGCCCCTCACTGGGGAATGGGATTCTACGACCTGTGCTGAAAGGGTGAACCAGGCGGGGCAGGTGTTTGCATTACCGAAGGGCCGCCCCCTCCTCCAGGAAGGCCAGCAGTGTAACGCTACTGCGGGCAGACACCCTCCACCCACGCCCGGGCATGGATCTCAGCTGCCCACACCCCACTCTGCACAGTGTCAGACTTGGGGGTTTATATGCTTGTCAGAGACCTGGAGGTACATTGCTTTGAATCCCTCAGCCCAGGACAGTCACCTGTTAGGATCCTGTCCATTTTCCTGCAGGACTCTCTGCCATGCAGACAGACACATTTCTGGGAACCTGATACTGAGGCGTCCTTCGGTCCCTGTCCCATGCACGAGGGCCTGGCTCTGGCATGATGGCGAAGGAGGGGTGTGCTGAAGGCCCAGGCCGCTGTCCCGTGTAAGAGGTTCAAGCGTGCAGCTGGCACGACAGCCTCGCATCCAGCCCTCGGGGGCTCCACTTGACACCAAAGGACGCTGACATCTCACCCAGGACACAGTGAAATCAAGATGGTTTCTTCCCACCCACCTCGGCCCTTTGCACCCTGCTGCTCTGAGCGCCAAGCCCCCTGAGCCACCCCCGGCCTCGGACTCCTGCACGGCTCCAGTCCTGGTTTGAATTTGCAAGGCTGGGCTGGTTCTCATTCCCAGCCGCCGCCTCCCCAGAGCCCTACAGGAAGATTCAACCTGTTCAAAGTGGAAATAAAGTAAAATAAAATCCAACAGCATCTCCCACCCCTTATTAAATTAAACATTCTGGCCAGCAAGGGAAACCCTAAATTTGATTTCCTTTCCTGGGCTCTTTTTAGTGTGGGGGCGGGAGGGTGTCTGGAAGGAGGGCAGGGCTGTGGTATTTGCTGAGTCCAGAGGGTCCATTTTTTTCACTCATAGAATGACCTTTCTTCCCCTGGCAGGTACTTGAGTTCTGTTTGTTCTGCTTAAGCCCGAAACACCTCCACACGGCCGCCTGGAGCCGCCAGGTGGGCCCCTGGGCAGGCCGGTCACCTTCAAGGGGTCCATTTGCTTCTGGGGCAGAGCTTTTAAGAGACATTGCTTCAGGTTTGCAGTAGATGTGACACCTTAGAGGGCGACCCCTCTGGAGGGATTTGCAGAGACTTGCTTTTTCTGGGGTGGGTCGCTCTGGGGGTTCCTTGTCCCAGGAGCCATGTTTGAACGTTTGAGGGACAAGACAGAGCTGCAACCAGATACAGGAGGGGTTTACAGAGAGCGTGGGGGCCCCGCATCTCAGGGTCCATTAGAAACTGAAAGAGACGCCCCAATTTTCCCCAGCACTGCCCGGGAGGTAGAGGACGGTGTAGGCGGAAGCTTCCAGCAGGCATCCTGTGCCTCGGCCCCGCCACGGCCGGACGTGCCCGCCTGACCCCCACAGACCCGTGCGCAGGAAAGGGGCTCACGGTGAGGCCGGCTCCCTAATCAGATCCATACTCTGCCGGGTGCGCATTTCATGGAAAAGATCTGGCGATACCAACCGCCCGCGCCTGCCACTCCCGTCCAACTGAAAGGCCTTTGTTCGGGGAGATTAGAGTGGGATTTGCTTTCATTTTTCATGACGTTTCACTCACTGCATCGCCAGGGTACCGACCGGGCTGCGGCCCTTCTTCCTCCACTGCCCACCCGGGCACGCATTCCAGGGTCCTCAGCCGCCTGGGGAGGGGGTGCTGGCTGGGGGGAGGCCTGACCGGCCCGGCCGAGGAGGGCCAGCAGCGGGTGTCCGAGGTGGAGGGTCGCTGTCCTCCACAGCGCTGTCCCGATCCCCTCACCAGCTGTCCTTCCCTCCTCGGCACAGGCTCACATCTGTTTCTCGGCATTCGGAAGCCCATTCATTTCTTGCCGCCGCCCTTTGCCCCGCATTTCCAGGCTGGGCCCAGGCCGGGAGCCACTCGGGGGCAGGCAGCGGGCCTTACAGGCGGCGGGCGACGCGGGAGTTTCCACAGAAACGGCTTGTTCCGGCCGGGGGCCTCGGAGCTACCTGGGGCTTGTTCTCACTGCGTTTTGTTTTAAACAGGAGCTGATCTTTTCTGAGCTCAGCCCTGAAGACAGCTCCAGATTGCTTTCTCTAGGACAGGCTTTTAAAAGAAAAAAGTATCTTCTTCTCCCACTTGTGCCCTGCCCTAAACCACTGCCATTTCAGGGCCCGGTGCTAGGCCCGGAGGCACCGCTGCCCAGGTCCCGCTCCTGGGGCAGGCTCCCTCTGGCCCAGGCCAGCTGACCTCACAGCTCAGGGCCAGACCAGCTCCCGGGGCCTGTGGGTGCCATGACAGGCAAGCTGCCCTGTGGCTCCACGCCCTCCTCAGCCCTGCCTCCACACCAGCCTCTAACTACAGCATTTTCCTGCACGACGGAAAGAAAGGCAGAGGAAACACACGCTCACCTCGTCCCAGCACAGCATCCTAACAGTTCACAAGTTGATCCTATCCTATTTCCAATGCAAACCCAGAACCAGCTCCCTGCAGAAGGGAAGTGGTTTCTAATGGTCCCTTCCAGGGCCAGCCACCTCCCTGCATCTTGGCCGGCTCGGTGCTGCCAACCGGGTCCCCACACTCTGCCTGGCAAGGGTCACTCCCATGAGGCCTGCGGCTTCCAGACCCCTCCTCACCACCCACCCACCCTGTCTTTCGCCGAGAGAGGCGTCCGAAGCTCCAGCACTGAGACTCAAGGGCAGGGTGCCTCCCGATCTCGGGGGCTGCCAGGGACGGGGGTGGGGACAGGGGCAGGGACAGGGTAGGGACGGGGTGGGGACAAGTTGGGGGTCTCTGGAGCTCCATTCTAGTTTTCTGGGTTTCTCTTTCTCCAGCTTTGAGGGGATGGTGGCAGACACTTTGGGGTCACTAAAAAGAAGTGACCAGGTGTACACGTGAAGGGTCTTTTTGTGTGTGACGACCCCCGGGTTCAGGAGCAAAGCCCTTCCTCCCCTCCCAGCCACTCTGAAGCTCCTGTTTGTTACTGATCCTTGGGCCAAATCCCAAAACTCCCTCCTTCAGTGGCGACCTCAACCAGGGTGGCGACCTCAACCAGGCTGAGGCGCACCAGACACATCCCTGGAATCTTCTGGGGTCCCGGGAGGACAGGCCGCCAGACTGGGGGGCAGGGAGGACACACGAACTTTTCAGAACAATGTGATAGGGGCCAGCATGGAGACATCCCGCAGATTTAATCCATCGCCTTAATTACTTGGATTTCAAACTGCGAGCTGATAACTCCACTGGCGGCGAGGGCCAGTCCCTCCATCCCCCACAGAAACTCAGGACCACCTGCAGGATGAGGGCTGGTGGGCAGAACTGGCCACTTCAACCTGCCTGTGAGCAAGGAGGCACCAGCACCCAGCCTCTCGCCTGGGCCTCTTCAGCACTAGGAGAGGGACCTGCAGGCCCGGCCACCAGGCAGGGCTCCTGAGTCAGGGCAAGCAGGCAGGGCTGCGGCCTGGGTGCCCCTTCCTCTCTCCCGTCCAAGAACCAGCCTCCAGGCAGGGAAGGGGCTCTGGGGCCGCAGGGATCCCGGGGGCCGCCCCTCTGCAGGCCTAGCTCTCCCCCAACCACTGCAGATGGGTCATGTCAGCTGCTGAGTAAGGGACAATCCGGCGTGACAGGGGCAGGCCTTTCTCAACATCTGCAGCAATTCCAAACACTTAACTCCACGGCTTACATGAAGAAAAAGGATCAGTCATAAAAATCTCTTTGTACAAAACAGGGCGCCCCAGCCACTCTCCCACGTTCCCGGGCCGAGGCCCTCAGTTTGCTATCTGCCTCGTCGGGCCATGGCCAGACTTCCAGAACCCTCTCCCAAGCCCGGTCATGATCAGCAGCCTGATTCAGAGAGAAAGCACCCAGACTCACTCTCCTGCCCTGGATGCCAGGTACAGACAGCACCTGAGTCCCCATGTGGGGGGCCCGAGGCTGTGGAGTGACCCAAGGCCACATGGGAAAACTCAGCCCCCGCATCCCCCAATCTGGCCCAGGCTGCCGTGGAGGCCAGGGCTGGGTGGGGAACCCTCCTCCCAACATCCTCTCAAGGAAATGACTTTCCACGCCAGCGTCTGGAGAGAGGTAATTAACCAGACCCCAGAGGGCCAGCCTGCAGCGGGTCACCCGCCTGGCCGAACAAAGCACATCCAGGGCACCGGCCAAGGCACCAGCCCTCCACCAGTGCCTGGAAAGGAAGTCCCACTGTGGCTGCTGGGGCAGGCTGCTCCTGAAAGCAAACGGCCAGGCTCTGCCAGGCAGGGGCCGCCCAGCCATGGGTCGATGGCTCTGCAGCTGGAAGTCACCAGGCCAGCGAGTTCCGCTACAAAGGCCCTTGGCCTGAAGGAGGCACTGGGAGCAGAGACAGCCATACTGTCCCCCCACCTCCTGGCCAACCCCAGCTCTGCAGGGAGGCCCTTCTGTGCCTGTTTTGGGGTCATGCAACCCTGTGGGCCAGGGTCTCAGTCCTCAACCAGGGTCTCTTCTTGCCAAAGTGCCTTAGAAGGTCAGGCAGGGGCTCCCACAGGCCTTTCTCTGATGGGAGTCTTCAGTCCCACCTGGGTACAGCGGTGCCTCAGGCCCTGGGGACATACACCTGCCAGTGCACACTCAAGGAATGCACGAGCACACACACTCACACACAGATATGTGCACTCATGCCCTGGCTCGCCAGCAGCCTGGGCCTCCATGTGGCCCCCAGGCTGAGATCAAGTCCACTCTGCGGGTCCCTGACAACCCGACTGCCAGTCCTGGAGGAACGTCACATGTCACAGAGCACCTGAGCACATGGGAAAAGCCGCACAGACACCCTCCTGCTTCTGTCCCAGCTTTGCCTCCCCTGTCCTGGCAGCACTCTGACCATCCTCACAGAGACCTGGCCATGAGCTGGGGGTAGATGCCATCGTGCCGGGGAAGGCCCCTGACCACACCACCCTGCATCCGACCTCCTCTAGTTCCCAAAGCTGCCCCCTCGCCAACTCTGGTCCTGGGTAGGGGTGTCCAGGCACATCCAGGAGCCCCTCCTCATGGCTGCCACATTGCCAAGGGGCCAGGCGGGTGCAGGAGTGTGAATGCTGTCCGGGCCACCAGGCCTCCATGCTGTTTCCTTCTGGATGGCTCCGTTTCCTGCCCTCTGAGTAGGGCTGGACCAGCCTTCTGGGGATATGTGTTTTCACAGGGATGGGGAAATGGCTCTGTGCGTGCGTGCGTGTGTGTGTGTGTGTGTGTGTGTATGTGTCTGTGTGTGTGTGCACGCTCTCAGGCACACGTCATCTTTCCAAACACGCACACACAGCATAAGCATGCATTTGGACCCACATGCATGTGCGGACATGCACACATGCACAAACGTGAACACACACATATGCACGCACATGAACACACACACATGCAAACACATGCATGCACGCACACACGCAAACACACACACGCACGTGCACACACGTGAACACATGCACGCACACACACACGAACACACACACATGCAGAGCTTTCATGGATTTCTGGCACCTCTTGGAGCCCGTGAATCTGCGGCGCTACCTGGAGCCTCCGTCCTGCATTCCAAGGGGAAACATGAATGTGCATGGCCTCGATAAGACCAGTGGGCCCGGGGTCTGCCATCCTCTGAGAGCCAGCACCCAACAGCTGGAGCACAAGGACCAGGTGGCCCGGGCCTGTGGCTCAGCCCAGCGGTCAGCAGGAGACCCGGAGGACTTGACCCTGGACTAAGCTGGGGTGCCGGGCTCCCTCCAGAGGTGGGACCTGGCCTGCTCCTCACCCTGGAGATGGGCCTAGGGGAGGCAGAATCCTTTTCTGCTCTGGACAACTCAGCGAATCAACTGGAAGGAAGCTGGGGGTGGGGGCAGCACAGGTGAGGCCTGGGTGGTACCCAGAGGTGAGGGGACACAGTGAGGTCCCCAGGCCCCAGACCACTCCCCAGACACGCACCTCACAGGCTCTCCGGGGCAGGAAGGGTGTTCCTTCCCACTAATTCCTCACCCACCAGCCCCCAGCCGCCGCTGCAAAGACCCTCCGGACCCCTGGTTTCAATCGACCCCATCCCTGCACGGTCTAATCCAATTTCCGACTCCTAAGGAAGGCCCAGGCCGTGACCACCGGGATGCTGGGGCCAGCACTCCTGGCCCCCACTTGCCATATTTGTATTTAAAATGCCTGTAAGCCTGGGTCAGCCTGGGGCAGTGCTCACAGAGGGGACCCTGGGCACCGGGAGCCGAAGCAGCTGGAGCAGAAGTGCTCGCAGGAGGGGCTCCTTCCACCCGGAAAGCAGCCCCCGACAGGAGCCCCACCTCCAGCCCTTCCCGTGGCTGCTTGGGGCAGCTGTGCACACCTGTCACCCCACTCCGGGCTGGCATTTTTGGGAGCCCCTCCTGGTCTACCATTCAGACTCACTGCACTTCCAGGACAGGAGAAGACCGGAAGTCCTGACCCACACCAGGTGTGAGTGTCATGGGGGAGGGAGGTCGGGCCCTGGCTGCGTCCAGGCTGCGCTGCAGGGCGTGCCAGGCAGGGGGTTTGTCCAGGGCCTGACTAGGAGCAGGCGTGGAGAGTGGGGCGCACGGAGCTCCAGGCCCTCCACCAAGTCACCAGCGGGGCCAGAGCCATGGGGTAGCTAGGCCTGTGGGACCGGGGGTTTCACCGCCGCAACAGCAAGGGTGTGGAGAGGGGTGGAGAGGGGTGGGGAGGGGTGGGGAGGGGTGGGGAGGGGTGGGGAGGGGTGGGGAGGGGTGGGGAGGGGTGGGGAGGGGTGGGGAGGGGTGGGGAGGGGTGGGGAGGGGTGGAGAGGGGTGGGGAGGGGTGGAGAGGGGTGGAGAGGGGTGGAGAGGGGTGGAGAGGGGTGGAGAGGGGTGGAGAGGGGTGGCCTCCAACCTTCGAGGTCAACCTGACCACCGCCTGCCCAGAGCTCCGGCGCAGACCTGCGTGGACAGGCCACGCCGAGTCTGCCATTAGAGCCAGAGCCGTGGGCCTGTAGGGCAGCCTGTCCTGGGCAGGGAGAGAGGAAGGGCTGAGCAGAGCGAGCAAGCCCTGCCCCAGCCAGGGAAAGACAAGCAGCCGTGTCCCCGAGGGACTGAGCCCAGGCTAGGGCCTGCGGCTTGGGAAAGGGGTCTGGGCATCCAGCCTGGGCTGCCATCTTGAGGGCAAAATTCCCACAGAAAGGGACCAGGGAGGTAGGGAGCCAGTCCTCCCTCAGGCCGCCCACCCGTGAACCTCCGTCACCTCCGCCATTGACCCTGGCTCTCAGTTCTCACACCATGGGTATTCAGCACACACCGTGGAGTGAGCACGCCAGCGCAGGGCAGCCAGGGAGCTCTGCCTGCTGTCTACCTGTGAGAAGGACACGCTGCAGAGACGCAAGTGCCATGGGGTCTGGAACTGTCCCTTCCTGTCACCTGCTCTCTCTGGTAAGGAACAATTCGATGGTCACCAGTGCCGCCCCTGAGATGACCACCCACACAGACCTGGCCTTGACCTCCCTGAACCCCAAGGACTCAGCCTGACACCGCCATGCGAGGGCATCTGCCACACCCGTCTGCATTTAGCACCTGCCATTGAGCCCCGCCCCCTGGAGAGCTGCAGACTCCGGGAGGGGCTGCTTTGGAGTCCTCGGGGAGGCTTGGACATGGGCAGCCGAGATAGCAGCCCCGGGTGCTGGATGCGGGGTGGGGGCTGCAGTGCTGGCCTCCGGACACCGCCGACGTGGCAGCACGGGCCCCAGGGCAGGCCAGAGAAGAGGTGGGCAGAGCCAGGTAGAGCAGAAGCAGCTTTTAGGAAGACAGCACCCTGGCATTGGCCACCAGCAGCCTGAGGGCACCCTCAGCATGCCAACCTGCAGCCATAGGAGACGCCATGCTGTGGTCAGGACTGCAGGCCAAGGGCTGAACGCCCAGGGCAGTGGCAACCTTCCGTCATCCTGGCCTCTGTCCTCATCACTCAGGGGATGCCAAGACCCTTGGTGGCCTCTGTCCCCTCTCGGCCTCACTCCGGCTTACAGCGGAGGCTGGCGCCGGGGGCAGTGTGCACAGACTATCTCCAAGCTCGCCTTTGTCCACATAAACGCCACTTGCAGGCCCGGCGCCCCCTGCCTGATGGAATATTGATCCTCAGAGTGCAAAGTCCGCATGCCATTAGTCCAATCTCTCTCAAGCTGACACAATCCCATCATTTGTCATCTTCCCGTCCCGCTGGGTTTGCTCAGGAGCTGTCGTATTTGCTCTCTCCATCACTTTCCCGGCCCCCTGCACGCCCTTCCTGACGGGCGCTGATGGGGCCGTCACGTTCTCATAGCCCCTCTGCCCCCACCGATGGGACAGCTAGGGCTGTCTGGGGGCTGAAGCCTTCACAGGAGAGTCTCATGAACTCTGATGGGGGGACACCCAGGAAGGGTGGGGTCACAAGGTGATGGGTGCCATCCCGTAGTGAGGGCCCCCCCAGCCACTCACCGAGGAATCTGGTCTGGGATGAAGGATCAGGGCGCAGAAGGGTGAAGCACTCAAGCTCATGAGGTTGGCCAGGCCCACGCCGTGGCTGAAAACCAAATGTGTCACTCTGTGTGCCAGACTCCAGCAGCTACACCCAGAGGTCACCAGCCAGGGTTGGGGTCGGGCCAGGGGCAAGATCAGAGGAGCAGGGGACCTCGGCCAGGTGTGCAGGGAGGTGCCTCCCCTCACCTGGGGGCTGACTGTGAGTCTGCAGGCCTGCCAGGGCTTCCTCCTCCCTCCCCACAACACCTGGGGCTCCAGAGATCACCCGCAGGGCTGGCATGGGATGGCTCGGGCGGGTCTGGAGTGGTGACTGGTTGGTGAGGTTCAGGAGCTCCCTGTCTGGGGCCTGCACCCCACCGTCTAACCGGCTACAGGAGGGTGGCTTGCCTCTGTGCATGCGTGTGCCCAGGTGAATGTGCACCTGTGTGTTCGTGTGTCTGTGCACACATGTGCGTGTTTGCACGTGTTATATCTGTGCACCAGTGTTTTCATGTGTATTCATGTATGTCTGCACACATGCACATGCGTTTGCATGTCTGTTCGTGTGTCCGTGCACGTGTGTTTGCATTGTGTGTTTATGTGTCCGTGCATGTTTGCATGTGTGTGCGTGTGTTTGCATGTGTGCGTGCTGGTGTGTTTGCACGTGTGTTCATGTGTGCCTGCGCACATGTGTGCGTGTTTGTGCATGTGTGGGTTTGCATGGGTACATGCTGCTGTCTTAACGCAACATTGCGCCATCACAAATGAATAACTAAATGCAAATCTACACTTTAAAACTTGGCAACTTTGTTCCTAAAACTCCTCCACACATGACTAGTGGGTTTAAAACAAACGGAAGAAAACATTGGCAGCAGAGGCACCTCTCCAGTGTTGGTTCTTCACATCCCGAGCGGGAAAAAGTTCTTCCTCAAAACAAAACAGAAAACATTCTCAAGGAAAAGCATCCAACGCCTTCGATTCCAGAGCCTCTGAGCCCAGAGCCGGCTTGAGGGAAGCAGACAACAGGGGTGCCTTCGAGGGAGCCTGGGCCACCCAGCCAGGATGCAGCCTCCGCCTCTGGACCAGGGCCCCGGCTGAGGGTTCTGTCCTGGGGCATGCGGCCATGTCTGGAAACGTGTCTGGTGGTCAGCTCTGTGGGGAGCCACCCGTGTCTGGTGGGTGGGGGCCAGGCTGCTCAGTGCCCTGCAGAGCCGGGGACAAACCGCAGGACGAGGGATTATTCAGAGCAAAGTGCTAGTGACACATCGGACAGCCATGGAGGCAGGCCCCCCCCGCCCCGGCTCAGGCCTTGTCCTTGGTCATGACGTGTCTGTCTCGTCTGCCTCCCTCCCTTCTCTGAGCCTTCCTCTCCAGGCACCTCTGCTAAACACCTAATAATGCATTCTCCCTGCCCAGCTGAGGACTGAGTCACACTCAGCCTGGGACCTGGGGTGGAGGAGCCACTGAGTTCCAGGGTCGCAATCCCCTGGCTGTGCTGTCCCCTCCCAGGCCCTGTCCTTGCCTCCCCTCCCTTCCACTCCCCTGCACCTGATGCTTCCTCCAGCAAGGCCACCACAGACAGGCTGACCAGTGCTTGCTGGAGAACGTTGCAGTGTGCACAGCGCGGGTGTCCAGCCCCCTCTGTAGAGTCTAGACTCCCCGACCCCATCCTGGGTTTGGGGGTGTCCCTGTGGCCCAGTAGTATCTCAGACCTGCTGGAGCCACACAGGCCACAGCTCCTGCCATGTGAGGCCCCCAGTATTGCTGAGGCTGGCCATCCCCTGGCTCTGCTTCCAGTCAGGCTCCAGGTATCCCAGGCCCCAGTCTGGGAAGACCTCTCCCAGGCATAGGGAGCACACCCAGTCCTTGTCACTGTCAGCTGAGCCCTTTGCACACGTGACCCCAGAGAGTCCCCACAGGCTCTCCCCCCAAGAAGGCCGGCCCGGGACCCTGTTTCACAGGAGGATGATGGGCTGGAGCCCAGGCTGACCCTTGTGGCTGCCCATCCCATCGCGTCCCTGAGCAACTCCAATGAGGGGAGTGTAGACCCCAGACAGACTTGCCAATGAGAGAGCGACTGTCCCCTTAGCTAGCAGAAACCCTTGCCGGGGGACAGCTGCCTGACTGCGGGGCGGGGGGGCCCCACGCACAGGGGAATGCCCTGCCCACAGAAATGTGGCCGGGCAGGGGCACCAGCGACGGCACACAGGCCTGGCAGACACACCCTCCACCGGCAGCGTGGGTGGGAGCTGCAGTCCGCTGGAGTTGGGCCCTATGGAGGAGGCCTGGGAACACGCCCTGAGCATTCGTCCGCAAACTGCCTCCCGCACGCCGGGCTGTGCAAGCGTGGGGCTCCTTTACTTGAGAAAAACATTTACAGCACCCGGATAACACTTATGACTAAACAGAAGCGGAAGGAGAGGCCGGGAGGTCGGTCCGTGGGGCCCACAATGGAGGCCAGGCCCTGAGTTTTCAACATTTCGCATGAGTGGGAATTTGGGAACAAAGCCTCGTCCTTCTATTTCCTCTGCCCTTTGTCACCACGGGGGAAACGCGGAGGCTCCTCCGAGTCTGTTGAATCCTTGAGTGATGCCCTCTTTGTCATTCCCTTCTGAATTCACCCCAAAAATAAAGGGAGACAAGGAACTTCCCAAGTTGGTAAGCATGGATGGGGCAGGAGTTTTATTCAAGTCTTTCCTGTTTACTTCCCACCTAGATAAGATCTTAATCACAGCCCCCCAATTATCCGCGCTGACATTTATCAAGGCCGGTCCTCCCTCGCTACCGCGCCGGCCGTCAGCCTTTCTTCCTGCCCTCCCTCTCAATGGAAGTTAATTTCGAGTACATGATTTATCTTGCTGGGGCGCAGCGCAGAGGCGGCCCACCTTTTCAAAGGGCGGGCTGGGGAGTGAATTATCGTGGCGCTGTCCAGTGATTGGGTTCCGCGGGGAAGGAGAATAGGCAGCCCTGTGTCGTCTGATGCGGCGCTGGGCCTTTTCAGCCGCGAAGAAAAAAAGATTAGGCCTCTGACAGCGGGGCTGACAGGCGAGCCCAGGGCAGCAGACAAAAGGCCGGTACCTGAAAGCTGGCCTGCGCCCCGGCCCCAGGGGGCCTGCACCCCAGACCCACGCCTCCTTTCAGTGCACTGGGCTCCCCCTACCTTGCTCACGCCCTCCTCTGTCCTCCCCTTCCTCCTCCCCCTCTTCCTCTTCCCACTTCTTTCCCTCCCTTCTCCCCTCCCCCTCCCCCTCCTCCTCTGGTCGTTCCTCCTCCCTCCTCACCTGCCCTCCTCCCCACTCCTCCCCACGGAAGTCCTTGTGGAACTGGGTCCACACAGGTGCCTAGCCTGGCTCTCTGCCCCTTGACAAGCGTCCTGCCTCCATCTGTGGGCTCCCCCCGCAGCACTGCCTTCAGAAGGGAGACTCTTGTCCACCCTGCCTCCACCACTGCCGGGTGCAGGACCACACAGAGGCCGGTGCCGCCCGCACCCGACTGAGATTGTGGCCAAGGTCAAACCCCTTTCCCTTCTCTCCAAGTCTCCCGGGGGCCTTGCTTGGCACAGGAGGCTGTGACACGGGCACAGGGGCCCAGCAACAGCTAGGAGGGCCACGGGCCTCAGGGGCTGCCCTGGAAAGCCCTGCACCCCTGCACATGAGCCAGCCTGGAGCCTCCCCCTCAGATTCCCCGTCCCACACTCGGCAGGCTCAGGAGCAATTCCTCAAGACCCCTGTGCCACATCCTCACCAGCCCACCAAGCTCAGCTGGCACTGGCTCCCCCACCATCTTGCCCAGACCTGGGCAATCTCTGGCCTCGTTCAATTTAGACCCATCCCCCCCCCCGCCCCGGGGCCTCAGATGGCAAGGACTCAGCAACTGTTCTCATCCCAAAAGCCGCCCTGGTCCCAAGCATGTGCCCCTCACACGCGGCCTCCATCCCTCCCACACTCCATTAGACAGAAGCTGAGCCGGAATGTTCTTTCCAGGACCACAGGAAGCCCACAACTCAGAGATGCCACGTGAGGACAGAGAAAGCTCACACCAAGCTCATCTTGACATCCTAACATTCTCTCTTTAGATGATGATTTGCATGAATATTTGAGAAAACACCCACATTAGGTCCAACCACTAAAATATGTTCCCCAGGACATGGGGGAGCAGTGGGCACTGTGTCCCCACAGCCAGAACATGGGGGAGCCAGGGGTGCTGTGTCCCCACAGCCAGGACATGAGGGAGCAGTGGGCACTGTGTCCCCACAGCCAGGACATGGGGGAGCAGTGGGCACCGTGTCCCCACAGCCAGGACATGGGGAGCCACTCTCTGTGTCTGTGTCTGTATCTGTGCCTGTCTCTCTATGGGCCATTCACATGGTATTTGGGGGGAAATTTGGCTTTGAGACCCCATGGCAGCTCCCAGACTCCTTTGCTTTCATGTCCTTTGCTCAAGCCCACAGACGGGATGGAAATTCCCCTGCCCACTCCTCAGGATGAACTCGATGCTTTCCTGAGGAGTTCGGATTCTTGCCCAGATCCAAAGCCCAAAGGGCCGCTCAGTTAGTCCTCAGCAGAAGCCCCAGTCTAATGGTTTGTGATGCTTCACTAGGGCCTCCCAGGAGCATTTAACATTAGAGTTATTAAAAGGGAGTTGACTTCTGGGATCGGTGGGGAGGAATCACTTTAGTGTCTGTTTAGGGAGCTAGTCTGAGTGTCTGCAGGAGGAGGGAGAACCATAGCCTGCATCCCGGGGGCTTCGCAGATGGGGATGCAGCTGCCTCCCCAGGCTGGTGCTGCCCCTTGGTGAAGGCTAAAGTAATCATAGTGATAATAATACTGAATACAAGCTAGAATCCACAGCGTTCGGTCCAGTCGAAGGAGCTGGTGGCAGCCTGCCACCTGCAAAATGTGGACCAGATCAGTACATTTAGCCCCAAGACAAGGAGAACCTGAGATGCAGGAAGAAGGTAAAGGACCCCAACGTCTTTAGGGTAGTACACAGCACACACCTGTTTTTCAAAACATGTGATTTTGTTTAACATTATTATTATCATCATTTACATGGAGTCTTGCTCTGTCGCCCAGGCTGGAGTGCAGTGGTGAGATCTAGGCTCACCGGAACCTCCGTCTCCCAAGTTCAAGCAATTCTCATACCTCAGCCTCCTAAGTAGCTGGAATTATAAGCACCCACCACCACGCCCAGCCAATTTTTGTATTTTTTTTTTCAATAGAGATGGGGTTTCACCATGTTGGCCATGCTGTTTTACATTTTTAAAATTTACCAGCACCCTTTGGGACAATCTGTTGGCATCCTGAGCACCAAGGAACCACTGCCTCTGAAGATCCTGCTCAGACAGTCTCCTCCTGGTGGGATAGGAAGGGAACAGACATCTGGCACCAGCTCCCAGCTCAGGGCCACTTGGCCTTCTCAACAGTGCTTTGACCTGGAGCAGCTGCCCAGAGGCACCATCTCTCTGTGCCTTGTTTCCTCCACCCCTGTTAAAACAGAGGTCAGCACCTGGCGGGGTGCCCATCCCTAGCACAGGAATTACTCCAATAGCTGTGTCAGGCATTATATCATTGCCCAGGCATAGAACAACTGATGACTGGGAAGAGATGGGAAGCCCAGAAACAGACCCTCACTGGGACGGAACTTTGACTGTCACACAGGTAATATTGCAGGTTACTTGGTAACATTGCAAATCCCAAAGATGAATACTTCCCCTACATAGACCAGGCTGGGATGGTGCTTACCCACCAGCTGCATGAGGGAAAAGTGAGATCCCTACCTCACACCATAACATAAAAATTCACTATTGGTGGGTTGAAGGGCTTCATGATGGAAACTAAAACTTCACTAAAGAATTCAAGGAGAATGTGGATTCGAAATATGGAATGATTTATTTTCAAAGAAAGCAAAAGCACTAAGGACAAAAGGCAAGACGGATGGCCCCTTGCTAAATGTGCTCTCCCCGTCCTATGAATGTAAGATCTCACACTCTGTGCTGTGGCCACATCTTCCAGGCTGTGAAATTGAAATAATAAGAGCTCCCAACTCAAGGTCCATCTGGAGAAAGGAATCAATTTGGCATGTCCTGCTGTGGAGCTGAATGTCCCAGTGCTAGTTCTGTCTTGCTATTCCCTGGCAATCCAACCCCGCTTCCAGGCAGGGGCCACATGGCATTTAGCTTAGGACATCCCAGGATAGCCAGGCCCCAGGCTGGACACATGGCGGGGCCATCGAAGGCCAGAGCTTGGCTGGTAGCTGCTTGAGCAGGGAGTGAGTGGGGCTGCCTCGGGCAGGGGCCAGCACCATGGGGAGGCGACTGGGATTTGGCCAGCAGAGTTCCCAAGGAACGTGTGTGTCTCTCACAAGGAAAGGTGGTTTGAGGCACTAGTCCGGCAGGGAGGACAAAACCGAATGGAAATCCCACCAGGATGCCTTCCGTGAAGATCGTGACAGCTCCACGGGCTTTAGCACAAACGCCCACCATCAGGGAAATGGGCTGAGACAGAGAAGTTAAGCGGTAGCCATCCTGAAGTGAGGTCGGTGGTAAGGAGACCCGCAGGCTCCCTGTCGAGCATTAAGTGACATATACTTAAAGGATTGCTCTATTTACTTTAGAATTAGTTGTGCAGACTGACACCAAGGAACTGCTGGCTTCCAAATCCCAAGCCCGGTAATCCCTCCCTAAGCCTCACACGCTAAACCACCTGGACACAAAATCAGTGGCTCTCCTGGCCGAGCCAGCACCATGGAACCACCTGTTCCCAGCTCTGTCTCAGCCTAAAAGCCTCTCTGAGCCACACCCATCCAGAATCCACCAGATTGGTCCCCCAAGACCAGCAGTGTGGGGACACAGGCAGGGTGAGGTTCACGGTGAGCAGCTTTGCTCTTGGAGACACTTGGCCCTGGGAAATGACAGCCCTGCTTCCTGGGCCCTCAGCTTCCTCCCCTGAGCCCAGAGCAGCAGCAGACAGCAACACTCCTGGGGCACCTGCCGGCCTCACCCTCATGAGGTGTGAGCTGCCCCTGCCGGGTTTAACCCCAGGACATCTGGCCCTAGGGCCTGGCCCCTGGCCATGCTGCCATCCTGGCCTCTGGTGGGGCAGTGGAGAGAAAGGCTGGCCCCTCTCCTTCCGGTCGGCTGGGTGGTAGGGCTCTGTTGGCCCAGGCGCAGTTGTCATCAGGCCATATCTGCCCACTAGAGAACAGGTGCCCATTACTCAGTCACCAGGGCCAGCCCTATCAGCGCTGTGAGCACAGCCTTCTGACCTTGCCCTCTGGTGCCAGCCCAGCAATGGGCAGCACTGCCTCACTGATGCCACATGGGCCCTCAGGCAGCTCTCCAGGATCTGCTCCTCCCCACATTGGCCTGGGTACTCGGGACAGAAATCTGGGGGTGCCTTCCCTTTCCCAAGCCCCATACATAATCCAGCTCCTGCCAGCTCCACCACCCAGCGCACCCACACCCTCCTCCCCATCCCCCACCTTGTCCAGCCTTGGCCCTGTGACTACTTCCTGGGCCCTGGCGAGAGCCCCCTCCCTGCCTCCGCCCAGGTACCCGCTGTGTGAGCTGGGCAAAACCATCCACCTCACGCCGGCCCATGGGCCCCTGGGCCACTTCTTACCCTCCAGTCCCCTCAGGCCCCGGCAGGGCCAGCACCCTGTCCTGAAGCACTAGGCTGTCACCACCCTCAGGCCCAGGGCCCCGGCCCCTCTGCCCAGCAAGCTTCCTCCCTCCTGGCCTGTGTCTCTCCTTCTGCTTCCAGATTGGACACCCCCATCGCATCCAAAGAGCTGCCTGAGGGGTATTCTCTGTGGGCCTGGCCACCTGCCCCTGGGGCTGTTTCCTCTGGAAGACAAGCTTCCCCAGGGACTTCACCCGCACCCCACCCGCCCTGCCAGGCCCTCCATGCATATGCGGAAGGTAGGGACCTGGGCTGGCATCCTTTGAGGCCGAGGGCGAGATGGGCCCCAGCCTGGCCCCTTCTCAGCCCTGAGCCCTGCACCCAGGAAGCTTCGATGGGAAGCTGGGGCTAGAGGACAGGGCAGAGCTCTGGGGACACATCCCGACCCCACTGACTAAGCCAGGAGCACAGGTCGGCCCTGGGGCGCACCGAGGACGGCCATGGCAGATGGCTCTGGGTCACTCCTCCCTGGAAGACCCTCCGCGGCCGGCCTGGCCTGGCTGCCCTGGCCTCTTGCCCATTTCCTGTCCTGTCTGGGGCACCGCGGGGGAAGGGGCTGCAGGCAGCAGTGGCCTCTGCGAGCCCGGTTCTCAGGGCGGGAGGCGAGGCCAGCGTAGCACTAATTAGCATGCTGCTTGTGGGCCGAGTTAGGAATGTAATTACTGCGGGAGGCAGAGCCTGCCCAAGGAATGCATTTTGAAGGTTACCATAGGAATCCGCGCTGGCCTATTCATCCCGCAATACTAATCACAGTCATGAGGAAGGGATTGGGGACAGCACTAGGCTCACATCTGAGGATATGCCGGGAACAAAGCACACACTTGCTCCTTAACCCTTTGGGGTCCAGATGGGTGACCGTCCGAGAGGTCCCTTCCCTGAAGCCAGGCCGGGGTCTCAGGTGCAAGGCTGTGCTCCGGAAGAACCTGCGGACCGGCCCCTGGCCCATAGACGGCCCTGACCAGACCACGGGCCCGCGCACAGCACCCTCCCACCTCTGGACCCACAGGGGAGAGGGTGCAGCAGTGCAGTCAGGGACCTCTGCTCTGGACCAGGTGCCTGGAGGAAGCTGGGTGCCAGAGCTGTGAGCAGGCTGGGCTGGCCCTCAAGGATGGGCTCAGGGAGGCTAGAGGTCAGGACACTGGTTTCTCCAGGTCCAGGCCCGCAGGACACGGGGTGGGCAGCCCATGGCCGTTGCGGGAGGGCTCGATACTTGGGGGGATGGCCCTGCCTTTCCTCCTGCCCAGGCACTCCTGACAGCGCCTTCCAGCACCTTCCACTCTCCCAGCCCCTTCTAGCACCTTCCACCCCCCCAGCTCCTTCTAGCACTTTCCACCCCCCCAAGCTCCTTCCAGCACCTTCCAACCCCCAGCCGGGTCCTTCTGGCACCTTCCAGCAAGGATAGCAGGTCCTCCCATGACCCCTGCTCTGGGACAGTAACCCTGCCTCTTCCCCATGCGCTGAGGGACTGCCCTCAGAGGCCACCCCACCTCCAGGCGGCATTCACCACTCATGCATGTGTTCCGTGAGCTTTCATGAAATGGCCACTGGCTGCCAAATGCTACCAGGAGCTGAAGGAGCAAGAGAAGCCCTCCTGACCTTCGGTGGTCATGTCTGTGGTCGGGGTGGCCACAGTCTAGGAACACACAGCTGGGGTGGGTGAGGTGGGGAGTGGGGGGCTCCCAAGAAGACATTGCCAGGAGTATGTAGCCCACAGGGGCCTGCCAGGGTGACGAGGTGGCTGCAGTTCTGAATGCAGGGGGCAGTAAGGGTGTGGGGAAAGGCCGGCATGCGCTCCTGGATGTCTGGGCGGGGCTCGCAGTACCAGCTCCCAGAACCTTGGCGGCCATAGCCCCACGGGTCTCACCTGGCGGGGGCTTGCTTATCTCCGAGCCCCGTTCCTGGCTGGACTGAGGGCTTCCTGAGGGCTGGCTGTGGTACCCACCCTTGTGAATGCTGGGGCTGACACTGCTGTGGGCTCCACCCGCTGGAGATGCTCAGCACGCTGTCGTCTCCAGCGCTGCCCCTCCCAGGGCGGCCTCTGCCTGCTCACTGGACCTTCTAGAACAGCAAGGCCCTGTGCACAGAGGCGCCTGCCTTCCTGCCCCTCCCAGATCCTTCTAGCACTTTCCAGCGAGGACAGCAGATCCTGGGCTGCCTCTGCACAGCCCTGACTTCCCTTCGGGAGGCCGCCTCCCAGGTCCCCGCAGTGCCACCTGGGAGCCGGAGTCCTAAAAAGGCTGGAAGTCGGGAGTGAACAGGCCGGCTCCCAAGCCACGCTGTTCTCATCAGACCTCGGGGGACCCTGTCTCCGTGGGACTCCGCCATTCACTGGCAGCCCAAGGAGCTGTGTGCTATCAACACGCCTTTACCCGGCCAAGGAGCAGTGACTTTGGTGGCGGCGGAGGAAGGCAATTTGTTTGTGAATTTTGCCCTTTGTTATGGAAAGCTGCTGGGTTTTAAAAAATTGTATAGGTTGGAAGCGTTAACTCCCAGGGTAGTCCTGCACTGCGATGGGGAAGTTTGTGGATGTGCTGATTTCTTTATTTTTAAAAAAAACATACAGAATTGATGTTAAGTAGCCGTATGCAAATTCCCTGGGGCCTGTGGGTTTTATTCTCTTGAAATCGTATTGAAAAGGCTCAACCCACAAAAATGGGCAAGATTGTGCTCTCCAGAGCAGCCCTGATTTCCAGGGACGCCTCTCAGCTTTGAGGCCTCTCTTCAAGCTCGTGTGGCCACTCGGAACGGTGCATTCATGCCAATTACAGAACTCTCATGCCCTCCTGCCCTGCACACCTGCTCAAGGAGATGCCCAGTGGCCTGGGCACCCTGCACAGGTGTTCCTGCGCCACCCCTCGGGGCTGGCATTTTTGGCGGTGTCCTGGCTTATCGCTAACAGTGATGCTAAGAGACCTGGAACCAGAGCCACTGCCGGGCATCATGGCATTGCCAGGAAGGGTATCGGGTCCCCTCAAATTCACAGGGCGAAGCGCTGACCCCAGGAGCTCAGAATGTATTTGGAGAGATGGTCTTTAAAGAAGCTATAAAGCTGAAGGGAGGCCATTAGGACGAGCCCTGATCTGATAGGACAGCAGTGCTTAGAAGACGAGGACACAGATGCAGAGGGATGACCAGCTGAGGACACAGGCGGAAGACAGAGCCCAGTAGGGGCCTCAGGAGCGACCAGCACCACGGGGACGCTTGGTTTTGAGAAAACAAAGTCGTGCTGTCTAAGCTGCCCAGTCTGTGGCCCAAGGAACTTGGTTCCAGCCACCCCCGCGCATCAGGACAGGTGCGGTGGTCAGAGGGACTGACGCCCATCTCTCCTGACACTGGGCCCACGGCAGCCCCAGGTCCAGGAGGATTATGGGAGGACCCGGTGAACCTATTCGCACCCACACTGGGAGGAACCTGACTTCCTGTGAACACCTCTGTGCACGCAAGATCACATCTAGTTTTAGAGAGAAGAAGGTGGAAATAACACATTCAGACTCACATCACCGGGTTGCTGGGTGGCCCTGAGGTTGGGCTGCTCTGACCTCCAAAGCAGCTGGGCTACCTACCTCTAAGCATCTGCTCTGGAGGAGGAAGGGGAGGAGCCACATGTGGGGCAGGGAGCAGACGGTCTCAACCCATCCAGTCCCTTCTGCAGGGGCCCCAGCGGGCAGGCGGTTTTGCTCATTGAGAGTCTGCTAACACGAACAGGTCTCTTTGTTCGAGCAATGGTTTGGGTCCTTCAGAGGAGCAGCTGTAGATGGCTGCAAAGCCATAAAGGGCCACAAAAGCATATTAAAGCCGGCCACGAGGGCAAACTTCAGGCCCCATGTAGAAAACCCCCAGGAGCACGTCCCCAAACGCCCAGAGATGAAAATGGAGGGCACCGCAGATCCAACCGTCCAGGCAGCAATGCCAGAGGGGTCCCACCTGCTGGTCAGGGATGGGGATGGGGTTCTGAGGATTCATAGCTGAAGCTTTCAGCTAAGATCCACCAGTGGGCCCCAGCCACGAAGACCCACAGGTGGCTTCCCGTGGGAGGCCTGATTCCGGGCCTCCATGCTGGGACACTGCTGTAGGAGGCTGGCCTGAGCCGAGAGGCCCCAGAGAAACCAGAGGTGACAGCTAGCAGGTGGCTGGGTGCTGGCAAGCCCTCCTCCACCGAGTCCCCTCACATGCCCGCTGGGAGGCCTGGCGGCGCCAGCTCCACGTGACTCCCTGTGTGGCCTGGACTTGCTGCATACCCTCTCTGAGCTTCGGGTTCTCAACTGAGAAATGGGGCTCCCGGGAGCATTGAACGAGGCTGCGTGGGACGCTGCCGTGGCCGGGTGTCCTCCCCAACTCTGCCTTCATTACTTTTGTGAATTAGGACCCCACACAAGGTTGGGCTGGAAAGAAGTCCTGTTGCTGAGCATGCGAAAAACCACCGTGTAAACGTCCTTCCTTGAAGCGGCTGTGCTGTCGGAGGTCCCCCAGCCACAGAGACTGTGTCCCTGCCTAGGGCTCCAGCACTAGGTCTGGCTGGAATTGGGGGTCTCAGGGGGTGGGGACAGGAATGGGTGGTTTTCCCAGTCTTGCTCTAACATGGACATCACCCTGCATAGAATGTTCCAGATCACTCATGCTGAGCTGAGCTGGCATTCCTTCTCAGCCTCAAGCTGCCCTGAGGGTTTGTGCCATCCTTCCCCACTCCTGGCTGGCCCTCCGACCTTGCCAACTTCCGTTCCCTCACTTGGTGGCTTTGGATATGTCAGGCCAGGAGCAAAGACCCTCACAAGTCCCCCAGCTCCACCACATGCGGTGCCCAGGGAACAGACAGACACGGCTCAGGCCAAGCCTGCCCTCCTGTGCCAGGATCCTGTGGCCTCTCTAGGCCCCGTGTGCCCTTCCCTGACGGCCGCCGCTCCCCAGCCTGTCCCGGAGGTGCTGGGACGTCCGCTCACGCTGGTGGTGCGACCGCCCATTCAGGACAGATAAGCCCCTTTAGAAAACGAGGGGGAATTTAATTCAGTGCCTGAGTGACAGCACGAAGATTTATCCCCTGGCCAGACAATACGGCCCTGGGGCTTTAATCTCCCCGAGACAATGTGCTGCCTCTCGGCCTCATCTCAGGCTTTTCCCACGATGGCTGGTGATTAGCCGAGGTGCGTTGGATGGGAGCCACTATCTCTCGGGAAGAGTGTTTGCTCGGCCGCCGGGGCCAGCGGGAGGAGGAGCAGGAGGATTGCTGAGCTCATCATGGCCAAGTCTGTTCCCCAGACTGAGGGGGCACAGCTAGGAGGCTTCCTCAGGGGTCCTGTGGTACCAGCGGGCGAGATGGGGACATACCCGGGGCCCCGCAGCCTCTGCTCCCCCGAGGGTACCCCCATGAGGGAGTGGCCCCTGTCCTCAGCCGGACACCTGCCTCCACCAACGCCCCCTCCTCGGGACCCTGGACAGAATGTCAGGCAGCAGCCGCATGACCAAGTGCCACCCGTCACCCTGAGCAAGCTCCTCCCTGGGGACTTTGGCACAGCTGTCACAGGTACTTGTGGCACCTCCCCTTCCAGGGCCACGTTTACCTCTCACCTTTCACTGTCACGGCCCCACAGCTGGATCTGGCTGTGCTGAGTCAGCCCAGGTCCTCCTGCCCCACCTGCGCTGCCACCGCACAGGACACACAAGCCCTCACAGGGCGTGTGTGGGTGCATTTACCTTCCCCACCAGAATCTCACCCAGGACACCCTCTTCCCCGGACAAACAGGCACATAGTGGGGGCACTCCAGCAGCAGCAGAGACACCCTTGGGAACTGGGGGTGCTGGGGAGGATCCTGGGTTCTGCCTGGAACTCACTTCTCCAGGCCTGTGGGATGCCTCGGGAAGCCCCGTCCACAGAGGGCAGGGGGTGGAGGTTCTGCAGGGGCTCCACCAAGAACATTTCACCTGCGCCGGTGGCCAGCCATCACATCCTAAAGACCCATCCATGGCCCCGGCCACCAACCATGGCCAGGGATGGTCACTGGAAGAGGGGACCCCATGGAGGACATGGAGACAGGAGCTACCACAACTGAAAGTCACTCTGCATTTTACGACAACCGAACGGGTCCAGGATGTGGGGCTGCTACAGGCGTCCATCTGCCTGTTCCCAGGAGAGTGGGCACGGGGCCCACATCACAGAGCAGGCAGGGGCAAGCCCTGCTCCTGTCCCCACCTCTCTAGCCAGGGAGGAAGACCAAAGGCCCCAGGGGAGGGCAGGCCCTTCCTTCCCACAGATGCCAGGGGACAGCCACCTGTCGGAGACCCGCAGGACCATGCCAGGCTGCCCCACAACCCGTGAGGACAGGGTTTACAGGAGGAGCGGGCACCCTCTAAGGCTGCCTCACCTGGGCTCCCCAGCCCAGTGGCCTCAATCTCACAGGTGGCTCCTGGGGGCAGCCTGTGCTTGCCACCCGACCCCGATCCCTGAGGGTCTGTGACAGCCTCCGGGTCCTCTATAACTGAGCTGGAAGGAGGTGGAGAAGGAGAGGGCCCCACCTGACCCCCTCCCCATGGCCAGTCACTCTTCAGCACCTGCATTTCCCCCCATGCAGAGGGACTCTGGGAGTTTTTTCTCTTAAACGATCTCTGATGCACATCTGACATGCCTGCCACGGCAGCCCTGTGGGTGACCCTGGTCACAGGGGTGAGCCTGCCCCTGGGTTCCTAGTGAGCCCATGCTTGCCTCTGTGCCTCCCTATACTCAGTGGGTGCTGGCGGGCCTGGGGTCAGGGAGCACCTGGCTCTGTGATGTGTCCGGAATGTTTCTGAGCACCACAAATCACCCACAGCCCAGCACCAGCCAGTCCCCAGGAACGGCCTATAGGACACCAGGAACCTTGCCCCCCACCAGCCTTGGCTAATGCTCAGCTAGTCCTTTACCAATGATGTGGGGGACCCTGTGCCAAGTATCCGGGGCTCCGCGGCCTCTGTGAGGCTGGTTACTGGCGAAGCTGAAGCCGCACGTGACTGTACGCACAGTTCTCCTGGGCACTTCTCAGCCCTGGGCGGTGGGCGGCACTGTCTGTATGTTACCGTGAGTTCTGAGCAGTTTGGGGACTCACTCAGGGGTCCCTCATGGGAGACGGTGGAGCCAGGGTTAGAACTGGTTGGTCAGACACCCCGTCCACAGCTGAAGGGCTGACCGAGCTGCCCCCACCCAGGGGCCAAGAGCGGAGCCCACGGGAAGTTGATTTTGGAGTCCCCGTTGCAGGCAGCCTGGATTCCCAGAGGAGCTTGCCTCTCAGTGCTCCCTCTGTGCTCCCACACTGAGCCCCCGCCATTCTGGGTCCCCTTGGTCCTACAGGGCTTGTAGGAGTGGGTGGGCCCGACCCTCCTCCTCAGCCAGGGCTGGGCCAGTTCCTTTTTTCGCCCCGCTCAGTGAGGCTGCTCAGCCAGTCAACGGGTCCTTGGTGGGGAGATGGAGGCGGCACCACAGATGGGACGCAGCCCGGCCTTCAGGACCACGCGCCTGGTAGCTAAGGCCAGCGGGTGTGCAGTGCCAGGGCTGGGGCAGCAAAGGGGCATCAGAGAGAAGCCCCCTGGCCTGCCCAGGAGACTGAAAACCCCCAGTTCCTTTAAACTAACAGCACTCCTTGTAGACCTCAGGAGAAGCAGTTCATCCCCCAGAGCAAGCAAGGCATTTTGGAAGGCAGGGGTCCAGCCACGCGGTTTGAAGGCAGGGGTCCAGCCCCGCGGTTTGGAAGGCAGGGGTCCAGCCCCGCGGTCGTGCTCCCCGGGGCACCCTGCTTTTGCCGCTCTGCCTGGGGTCTCAAATCCCAGGGCGGCCAGGCCCTGGGTCGGACCTTCACCCCAGGGAAACCTTTCTGGTTTGGAGACATCCCTCTCCCCAGCTGGATGGGAGTCTGGGGAAGGCCCCTGGGTGGAGGGGTGAGCGGGGAAGATGAGTGGGTCCCTGGGCCTTTCTTGACTAGCAAGCCCCACCGCCAGCCCGTGACTCCACAGTCCCCAGAGGGTAGCGAGGGTGACCTTGCCCAAGAGGTGACACCCCAGGAGCAGGAAGCAGGGAGCAGGCCCCGAGGAAACCTGCTGAGCTGAGGCTGGGGCAGGGCACAGCCTAGGAGAATTTTCCAGACGCAGGGCCTCCAGCCTTGTTCGGGGAACCGAATCCAGCCCCATGATCCTGGAGGGACTCACAGGACCCTCATCTGGGAGCCGCTCGCCTGCAGAGGGTCCTGCACAGCTCAGCAAAGGCCCAGCCCCCAGCATGTTCACAGGAGGCCTTAGTGCCCTTCACAGGCTAGGAAGGACTCACACCAGAGCCGGCAAGGAGGGAGAGAGGTGGAGGCAGGTTCCGGCCCTGCCGGAGGAGCATAGCTGGACACCTGGCCTGTTGAAGACAAGGGCTGTGCCTGAGGTCACAGGACGGGACAGAGAAGCAGGGACCGGCGGGGGCAGCAGGCATGGCAGCATTTCCATCTCCCGGGTCTTTCCTGTACCCTGTGCCTCCTCCAGCCCGGGGACATCTGTGGCACCTGCCCTCGGTCCTTTGTGGGCCCCCCTGGGGTCTCTACATGAGGCCAAGCAGGAGGAGCTGCCTCCTACCCCCTTGCACCTGGCTTCCGAGAGGAGCTTTTCCGGGCCTCAGAGAGACCCCGTGGCTGCCCCTGTCTCTGCCTCCCTCCAGAGCAGAGGAGATCAAGAACCCCAGAGGGGCTGTGGGATAGGAATCTCTGGGCTGGAGATGGGAGGGCAGGGCCAGGAGGGGTCAGTGGAGAAGAAGGCATTTCTAAGTTCATCACTTGTGTGACATCGGGTGGTGCCAGCTTCTGGCTTCTATGGAAAGAGGGGACCCTGACCACCTGCCACGGTTCACCTGTGGGAGACAACAGGTTAGGGCACAGGGGCGGCAGCCTGGACGCTGTTATCATGCTCAGTGACTCTGCTTACAGCAGCCCAGAATGTGCCGGGCACCCCTGGTCCTTTGGAGATGTGGCCCTTGGCAGCCCTGCCAGGCAGATGCCAGCATGTCCTTTCTGTACTGGGAGAAATTGGGAAACCTGTCTGAGGGAGGTCACACGGACAGCAGATGACCCGTCAGAGACCAAAGCTTTTTAGACGCAGCTGAACCTCATGCAGCTGGGGCGGAGAGAGTCTCCTCAGCTCTGCCCCAACCTTGCCCGTGACCTTGGCTACAAGAGCAGCTTCTCGGCACCACTCTCCCTAGAATCCCCACCTGGGAAATGCGCTGTCTGACCCAGCCCCGGCCAAAAGGTTCCCCAGGAGCACACGCACCCCACACACCCAGGGCTGCAGCAGGGGGCCCCAGAGGGAGTTGAGACTCTACAGGAATGCCTGGGAGAGGACGGGCACAGAGAACAGTCTTGGCATGGTTTTAAAAGGGCACAAAACCACCACTTGGTTCCACGGGTGGCCTCTTCCTAGAAACCACAGCACTCTCACCCGGCAGTGGATGGAAGCCGCCCAGGCTCCCATCCTGGCACAAGGAAAGATGGGCACTGGGGAAACTGAGGAAGATGAGGGCCACAGCACACCCCCTCTGAACAGCTCTCGAAGGGAGAGACGGCCCACTCACCATCTGCCCTGCTCTGGAAGCCTCAGAGGGCTCAACAGCCCTGGATGGGGCCGTCTTCCTCGCTGGTCCAGGGACAGGAGCAGGAGTCCCTGTTGTCCCGCCCTTACTCCCTTTCAATGCACAGGCAGCAAGGCACTGCGGGAGGGAAGGTGCCCGCCAGCAAAAGAGGAAGAGGCCAGGCGCAGAGGGGAAGCTTGGGGGAGACAAGTGGTTTCCAGCCTCAGCCACGAGGTGTGGACTCGAAACACAGGCTCTCTCCCTCGGTGCTCAGGCCCGGCCGCCTCCCCTTCCATGACCCCATTCCTTCCCCCACGGCTCCAACTCGTCCAAGGGAGAGCGTGGACAAGGGACGGCACACAGAGGCTCCTGGGGGACCTGTGGGTAGAAGGAAGGATGTGCGGGGCTCTGGGGCTGGAGAGGACTGGATGGCGAGGAGGCTTCCTCGGGGGAACTGCCTTGAGCAGGGAGGTTTGAGAACCCAGGGAGAGGCAGGAGGAAGAGGAGCAGGAAAGTCGGGTCCTGCCCACCTGGGGGTTTTAAGTGCCGGGGTCTTCCTGGGGTCCAGGACATTCTAGGCATGGGGTGCACACCCTGCAACCCAAATAGAGAAGCACCAGGGCACTGGGGGTGACAGGCTGCAGGACGGTGCAGGGCAAGTCCCGAGGGTTTTGTGGGGTGTCGAAGCCAGGGCCCACCGAGCCGTTTTGAGGAGGGTAGACAGGGAAGGAGAAAGTGTAAGTATCCACTGGCCCCAGGCCCCTCTCACATGCCGAGGGGGCCTCATATCCACGCTGATGGCAGAGGCCACCCGCTGTGCCTGAGGACCCACACAGCAAGCTGTGACATGAGGTTCCCCTGGGGTATCCCAAGGGTCAGATGGACCCCCACATCCCTCAGCCCTGACTCCACAGAATCGTCTCCCACGCTGACCCCTGCCCCCTCAAACCCTCCCTCCTGGTCGGGGCCAGAGGCAGCCCTCAGTATACACCATGTGGCCATGTCTTAGGGGTGCCCGTGTCCCCAGGTGTCTGGAGGAGGAGACCGTCCTATCAACCCTGCAAATTGTGGAAGCTGAGTCCAGGGTGCACTAGGCAAGCTCAGCAGCCCAGTCGGCCCCTGTCGGTCCCCTCCAGTCCTTGGTCTCCCCGGGACACAGCTGCACAGGGCTGTGCTCCATGTCCTTAGGAGTGTCCCCCAGCCCAGGAAGGGGACACCACTGTCCATATGTCCCATGAGGGCAGGACTGAGCCCAGGACATCTGACACCCCAGCAGCACACGGCACCCCACCCAGAACCACTGGAGACACACCTTGCTGCTAGCTATGCCACTTTCTCTGCATCCCTCTTCCAGGCTGCCTCCTGGGACAGCCCTGAGCCACCGCAGTGCAGCCTTGGGGCTGCGGGAGGAGGCCTGGTCACCAGGTGCCAGCATGGTTTGGGCTAGTGGTCGGGAAGGCAGGGCTCCAGGCCGGCTTTTCACGCACTGAGCTGGAAAGGGGCCTTCTCAGCACAGGCAAGTGGGCAGGGCCCTGGGAGACCCCTGGCTGCTGGCCTGGGCCAGGGCCTGTCAGGACAAGCCACGGGACCCCGGGCCATCATCTCCCCAGGCAGGGAGTAGGCTCGGGCAGCAGAGCCATGCCCTCCTGCTGGCTTCGTCTCGCCCGGCACCAGCAGGCAATGCCCCCAGATGGCTGTTCGAAGGTCTTGGTCACCAGCTCCAGGGGGTCCAGGCTCTGTGGCTCCATCCACATTGGAGAAGACCAGGAAGGAAGACCCACCTGGCACTCCTGCAGACCCCCTCCTTCCCACCGGGAGTCCCGTGGTGACCACAGCGGGGACAAGGCCCCGCCTCCCTGGCTGCAGGGAGTCCAGGGAGGCCGGGAAGCACCCCAGGTTCTTGCTCATTTAAGCAGGAAAGGCACAGCCACTGACACTCCCTGCTGCCCGGTGCTCAGGGGATGCCTGCATGTTCTGCGAAACAAGTCTGCTCACACCAATAAGCAAAGTGTGCTCCTGGTCATCAGCGTGGAAGTCACCTCCTCATCACAGCTCACCAGGGCCCAGCAGAAGTGACATCCAAGCCGGCATGAACAGACCTGAGATGGACTGGGGCCGGTGGCCAGCACTGACCTTGGGGCCCATGTCTCTGCAGCGTAACATGGCTGTATTAACTGAAGTTTACTTTTAAGTTATTCCACTCTGACAATTCTGTGGCCACCGAGGGGTGCTCAGGAGCCACACGGGAGCCGCGGAGGCAGGGTGGGGACAGTGGGTGCCTGCTGCCCGGGCACCCCCATGCCACCTGCCACCCAACTCTTCCACAGCTCCAGGCCTTGGCGGTGAGCATTCCCCTTTTCCTCCCCAGCTCTATCCTGCGTGCCCTGGCCTGCCTCCTGCCCTGCACACTCAGGTGTTCGTTTCTGGGTCACCGGCAGCCACAGACCACACTGGCTGCGGCCACCACTTTCCCCAGACCACACTGCTGGCCGGCATCGCCACTTCTGCTTGCACTTCCTGAAACCCAGTAGCCTGACCACAGAATCGCAGGAGCCCACACAGGCATGGCAACTTCTAAAACATTCTCGGGCCTCAGGGAAATTTGCCAGAAACTCCTTCCTTGTCTTACCTGCTCTCCGCTCAGGCGGGTTGGGGCACACAGGCCTGGCCCACAGACCCTGCACGCTCCCCATCCTTCCCTGCGCTTTGTGGCTCACAATGGCCATTCCTCAGCCATAGCCAGGTGGGAGCGGGCATCTGCCCTGAGCTCCAGCAGGCCAGCCTCACACGGTCCACACTCCACTGTGGGGGTCCCTCCCTGCCCGGTTTTCACCCCTTTCCTAGGGCTGGCTCCTCCTCACCATGACCACAGCATACAGCCTCTGAGAACTCATGTGAACCCCACAATCTAAGGGGCCCACTGGCACAGCCACTGCAGCCTGCAAGACCAGACACACAGTGGAGACGCCGGGGGTCTCGGGGTGCCCAGAGGAAGAGAGCACATGACCTGCTGCATCGGGCTCTTGTTCCCCACTTGATTCCAGTGCCCCTAAAATCTGAAAAACAGTCAGTTGATTCTGGAGAGGGACTCTTCATGAGCAGATGGTTTCTGACCAAGCCCCAACTGCCCCCAGCCTGACTGTGCAGAAGTGTGGAGGCCACTGGGCGTCTGCCCTGGTGCTTCCAAGCCCCAGTGCTGGACAGTACCCAGCCTGGAACCTGGGGCACGGCGCTCGCCTGGCTCCGTCCAGACATGGAGATTGTCTGGGCTCTGCTCTGACACTGGGCTAGCCTGGGCTC
The DNA here is from genome assembly GCA_031835075.1 of Saguinus oedipus. NCBI lineage: Eukaryota > Metazoa > Chordata > Mammalia > Primates > Cebidae > Saguinus > Saguinus oedipus. The sequence goes on along the minus strand of CM063175.1, from coordinate 40,762,513 downwards.
TCCGGACGTCAGCCAGCCTGGGCCCTTCAGGAGATGAGGGTGAGGAAAACAGTGTGAAGGGGTGAGAATTTCTCTTCTCACCACTTCTCACTTCTTAGCCAGGTCAGGAGAAGCGGTCAGCTCGGGGAAGTCTCTGTTGAGGGCAGTCAGCCAGGGCCAGCCCCACGTTTCCTGGCTACACAGGAGCAGGACGGTGACTCCAGGGTGGGCCACCACCTCCATCCCTGCAGCAGGGCCCACTTGGCCAGAGGCAGCTGCCCCAACTGCCCTCTCGCTCTGCCTATGTCAGAGTTGTGGAAAGGGGCCACAGCTACAAGGCTTCCCCTTCACCCCTGGGGTTAGATTTTGCCTTGAGACTTCATGGCCCCCCGAGACAGTCCCTGACCCCAGCCCCAGCCCAGGTTGCCACCCTGGAGCTGCTGGAAGACCCCAAAGCACACCAGCTCCCAGCTTGTGGCTCAGAGCCCAGACGGCGCGGGGGGGGGGGTGCCCAGCCAGAGGGAGGAGGCTTCCCGCACCCAGGCGGCACCCAGCACGAGGTTGTACAAACCCCTCTGCAGAGCCCCAGGGCCACCCCGCCGCCCAGTGGGTTTTCAGGGTGCGCCTCCCACTCATTTCCCATGTGCTGACCAGAAATGGCAAGCGTTAGATGTAATGTTTTCTCACTAAACAGTACATTTTGCACCGGAAGTGAAAAGACAGCTCCCAGCACGTTCATCGTCACCATGCCCAGGTCCCGAGAACTCCGTGCCGGGGGCACTCAGTATCTGCAGGGCACGGTCACTTGTGAGGAGAAGTCTTTATAGAAGAGCAGTGGGGCAGGACTGGGTGCCTGTGCCCTGGTGGCTGACACCCTCGGGAGCACACAGTAGCCTCTGCCTCCACCTCATGAACGGCAGCCCTCATGCCTGGCACCTCCCTGCAGAACCGCCTCTCCGAGCCCCTGGGATTGGGCACTGCTCAGGGCCTTGGGCGCAGTCACGGTGCTCTCTGAGCCTAGTGTCCGTGTCTACGAGCAGGTGACAGCAGCGCCATGAGCAGCACCCTGCCTGGTCCACCCTTGTCCGCAGCCGGCTCCAACGTATCCTCTACAAGGGGAACTGCATCCCCTCCCACAAAGCTGTCCTGGGGCTAAAACGCAACCCTCCCAAATCTAGCAGCCTTCACAGTCCCATTGATTTTCCTGGCAGGTTCTATGATGTGAATTATCTCGCATCTGTCCATCACGCCAGTTAGAGGGAGGCCCTCTGGGGACAGGCCCTTTCTCTCCTAAGGGAGGCCCTCTGGGGACAGACCCTTTCTCTCCAGGCTGGCTCCTAACCGGGTCTCTGAGGCTCACAGAGTTGGGGTGAGTGGGGGCCCTCCATCCACCTGAGTCCACTGGGAGCAGCTGGCTCCACCCAGAGCTCACAGCCCTTGTGTGTATGGCAGGGCCATCCCCTCCACCCGGGGCTGTCGGGTGATCATGGAAGGAGGTCAGCACAGCTGCGGTAGGGGTGGGTGCTCAACGAAGGCAGCTGCGGGCCTGCCCGGGGCCTCCTAGACCCACTCTCTGTGGGCAGAGGTGCCCTCCGCCGCAAGGACCCTCGTCTCCCTCAGACTCTCCCATGGGAACAAGGAGTTCCTGGAGAAGTGTGGCACGGAGGCGGGTGGGAGAGGAGCCGGGAAAAGGAGTGGAGGCAGCCCAGCCCCTGCCCTTCCCACCAACTCTCCCTGCATCTGAGCCCCCCTAAAAAGCTGAGTGTTACCAACCTGTGCATTGCTGGGAGGATGGGTCTTGTCTCAGGGTTGGGGACCTGGCAGCACTCGCTTGAGTCACGTCTAGTGCTGGAGCATCTCAGGGTGACCTCCATTCCCAACCAGCGTCTCCCTGGGCCTCAATTTCCCCATCCACACACCCTGGATTTCGGAAAGCCTCTCTGGCTCAGACAGGTCACGTCTGATGGAAGCACCCGTGCGGCTCAAGCTGCTTTTAGGACAGGACTGGGTCTCCCCGTTGGTGGCCATGACTGTCTTTCTTTGGTACAGGGTTTGGTCTCCCCATTAGAAGTCGTGATACCCTTTCCACCGGACAGGACTTGACCTCCCGGTTACGCTCATTACTCTTTCCACGGGACAGGACTGGGTCTTTCCACTTGTGACTCTTCATGGTGCCTCGGCATTTAGCGGAGAAGCAGCCCCCGTCCTGAGCCAGAGCTCGGGGCTTCAGGGAGTTTGCAGCTGCGGTCTCCGGGTAGACTTGAGGGGAGCGATATGACTCTCCTGAGCTCTGCAAACTGGCCAAGCCCTCCCTTCCTCTCCACAGAGAATCTACGGATAAAGGACAGGCTGCCTGGCAGCCACTGCAGACATGTATCCCCTGAGATGCCCAGTCTGGCAACCTCGGGAGCTGGTGGGAGAGGCCTGGAGGCATCTGCTTCTCGTTCAAGGCTCCCCACAGAACACACACAAGGACAGCCGGCCCTGTGCACCCCAAAGCAGGTCCTGGAGATGCTGCTTTTGGCTGGGAGCCTGAGGGTCCCGTCTCCCCACCCTACAAGAGTGCCAGCTGCTGCTTCTGGGAACCTACATTACATGCCTGGCATGATCTTCAGGGGCTGGCGCCTCGGCAAAGACCTGGCCCCTTTCAATCTGAGCTCAGGCAAGAAGACACGCAATCCACCTCTCTGCGGGTCGCATGGGACCTGCTGGTGTCAGGTGGGGGCACAGCTGGGCTGTAGGGCTGGGTCTGCCCAGGGACAGAGTCAGGCGAGAAGACACCCAATCCGCCTCTCTGTGGGACCCAACCCTGGAGAGAGCACAGGGAGCCCGGCCTTTGCTTCCATTTCGGTGAAAACAGCCTGAGGAATGTCCATATTTCATGGGTGGCCTCAGGGGAGCCAGGCGCCCAGCCTGTGGGACCAGCCCCAGCTGTGTGCAGAGGCTCGGAGGAGCTCCAGCAGGCCTGCTGGACGGCAGCCGCCGACCCCCACCCAGCCTCAGGGGCACCTGGCGTTTCTCACGGGGCCAGCTCCAGCACCCGAGTCTCCCAGCTGGACTCCCTCGGAAGTGGACGGCAGCTCCTCGGGAAAGCGGCAGCCTTGGCGTCACACCCCGTCTGCTGGACAGTCCCAGGCCAGGTCTGGACGCTCCATGTCCTGTTGGGGAGCAGCCCCGCGGTGGCGTTTGGGGGGCATCTGGGCGTCAAGAAGCTTGCTGGCAATCTCTTCTCCAGTCCCCATGTCACGTATGAGCACACAGGCCCACCCTACCTTTGAATGGCAGTTAACTCCGTGGGGGTTCTATCTTATTTGCCGGGTGAAGCTATGAGCAAGTGAGAGGCTGGAACAGACCTTCTTAGAGCTTTGGGAGGTGCAGAGTGGGGCCACCCATAAAAAGCCATGGAGCTGCAGCAGAATGAATAAATGAGTGGATGTTAGACGCTGGGTCACAGTGGTTCCGAGGAGCCTTCTCTGTAGCTGGGGTGGGTCGGCCACGGGAAGTTGGAGCAAGTCACCCTCTCGGCTTCCCCATTTTCATCAAACCAAATGAAACACCCATGGTGGGGGAGGGAGATCGGCCCTGGGATGAATGACCTGGATCGGCTCGGCCCCGAGGAGACGCAGTGACAGGGGAATTCGACAGTGCCCGGCCGGAGGCTCCCCGAGTTTCCCCAGCAGTGGCCGCTGCCCCAGAGCGAGCAACACGGGGAGCCCCTCGCTGGCAGGGGCATTTCTGTTTAAATTAGGAAACACTGTTGTACAAAAGGCCCGAATGAACAGTATCGGTTTTATGGCCTGGAGATGCTTGGCGGGGATTTTGTTTTCCATGCATGGGAAGGCTGCTGTGCTCTGAGGAGTTTCCACCCGCTTCCGCCTCCCGAGAACCAGCGCTCACGGCCTCCCTCAGCTGTGATTCACAAACCACGGAGCGTGCGGCCAGGTGGAGACTGCTATGGTGCCCGTGGCCGAAGCGCCGGTGGACGGGGGTGGGGCAGGTCCCAGGGGTCCTTATACCTCTTAGAAATGAGGCTCAGCCTGGGCTACCAGCTGGCCCCCGTGTGCAGGAGCTGGGTGCAAGGAATTTTGGGGTCCACACCCGTTCTCCCGGTGGGGCCGGGGCTGTCGCAGGCACCACCTCCATCCATACATTGAGTGGGAGGGGCCCAGGCCCATGAAACACCCTCACCTTGGAGGACAGGTAGCTGACCAGCGACCAGGTGCAGGAAACTCTTTGAATCTCCCAGCACGTGGGGAGAGGGGTTGTTGTGAGTGGGCATGGGTCTGAACCAGAAGCTGGTCTCACTCCAATCAGGGAAAGGCAGGACATAGGAGGGGCCGGGGGAGGTCCAGCCACAGCCTCGTGCCCCCACCCTAGCTGCAAGCCCAGGGCTTGGGAACCTGGGAACCAGCATGCAGGTGGCGCTGAATAGGGCCTCTGCCTCTTCCAGGCAAAACCATCCCCTGGGCCATCCTTATCCAGAGGAAGGGTGGGATGGGGCCAGAACACAGAGAAAGTTCTGGAAATGGGTCTGATTTCCCCCTCCACCCACCACAGCCAAGGGTCTAGCGTTGAGTTTATTCAAACACATAAGAACACGCCAGGGGAGAGCCTGCTGGGGAGGTTGTTATTGGTTTCTGGATTGTTCTCAGTGGCCAGAGCCTCCAGCTCCCCGATTGAATGCAACAGAAGGGAAAGGTGGTTTGAGGGGTTTTGTGTGTGTTTTTTTTTATTGCTTTCTAGACTGTGCCCAGTGACTCCGGTCCCCAGCTCCCTGATTGAATGTGAGAGCCACTGCGAGGCCGGCCTGCGTCCTCCACGAGGAGCTTTCTCAGTCAAATAGCAATCCTGCCTGTGCAGGCTGCAGCAGCCACCGTGGCCAAGGTCAGGCGACGGAGCAGCACCGGGAGAATGTAGAAAACAGACAATCCTGTTTCGACCTCATAAATCTCCGCAGGCTGCTGGCGGACTATAGAAGGTGGGAGCAACAGCAGTGCGATGAGGAGGGCACCGAGGCGGAAGAGCAGGGCCATCTTGGGGACCGAGGGAAACACGGCTCCCTGAGAAACATCGTCTAATCTTTGCTGAACCACAAACAGGAGGCCAGACCCCAGTGCACACACAGAAACACGCCTCCCTCCCGGGGAAATCGACTTGTCAATAACCAGAGACTTGTCCAAAGCCATCTCAAGTGGTTCAAAAAGACTGAAAATGGAAGCGACACGGCACCAGCAGACACAGTCAAGAACCGATGTTTGGACAGAGTGACTCCGGCCACTGTGAGGGCCACTGCCGTCCCCAGACTGATCATCTGGAAATGCCATTCCTCGGTCATGCCCAAGGAAACGGTGCATCCGGCGTTTTTGACTAAGAATGCATCTGCAGACAGAGAAGTCAAAGTTGGTTTGAGTCTCCTCCTGTGATCTAAAAACTCCATCCCACAGACCCAGAAAATGTGAATTTCCTCTTTTGGGGCTGACTAGCCTGCCACAGGCAAGGAAGGACCCTAACCTGACCTGACCCCGAAGCGGGAGCAGCTTCCTGCCAGCCGATACAGAGGTGGTCCAGGACTCCTTGCCCACCTGCTCTCACCTTCCTCGGCCCACCGTCTGGGGTGCACAGAGTGCTAAGATCGCAGGGTCTCGTGCTACTGTGGAATGGAGGTGAAGGTGGGAGGCCCTGGCTTGCTCACGGGCGAGGCTGCTCTCAGGCGAGGCTGGTCCCAGATGAGCCTGGTCCTACAGGTGGGGCTGGTCACAGGTGAGGCTGGTCCCACAGGTGAGGCTGGTCCCACAGGTGAGGCTGGTCCCACAGGTGAGGCTGGTCCCACAGGGGGCAGCTGGTCACAGGTGAGGCTGGTCACACAGGTGGGGCTGCTCTCAGGTGAAGTTGGTCTCAGGTGAGGCTGGCCTCAGGTGGGGGTTAACGGCACATTGTGAGGCTCCCCCTTCTGAAAGAATCCTCGCATTAAGCCTTCACCTCCAAACGAACAGGCACTTCCGAGAAGCTGTTCTCTGGGAGCCCGTGCGGAGTTTCCACACGAGCGTGTCGGCGTTGGCCTAACTCTGGTCACTTGAATTTCAGCTCTTCTCTTTCTTTTTCTCTTTTATTTCTTTTCTTTTTCTAACTTGCACTGGAGGTGAGTGATACCTTGTTCAGACTGCGGAATTCCATCGCTTAATTGCTTCACTACTGGAAATTTCAGGAGGGTTCTCATTTTTCACTGAAATCTCCGGGCGCGAGCGCATTTCTGCAGATCTTTTGCCTAATTAACGGCGTGCGCAATAGAAAAAATAGATGAAGACGGCTAGCCCCAGCAGACAACGCCAAGAACCACTCATTAGCTTCGGAAGGCAGCGGCGGAGTAAGTTAGGAAAATCTCCATCCAAAACGTCTCTGGTGGGTGACGTCTCGGGCCGCCTGGCCACTGCAGCCTGGGGAGAGGAGCCTCCTGGCCCTTCTGCTTCCAGACAGGACCCGGAAGCATCCAAACGAAAGGCCGGCCTGGCGGGAGGAGGCCGGGAGGGAAGGAGGGAGGGAGGGAGGGAGGATGGCGCACCAACACCTTGGGAGTTTTCCAGCACCGCTCCGAGGCCAGGCATGTGGGTAGCAGGCCCGCAGCAGCTTTCCTGTCCGAGAAAGAGCCCATCCCTGCATCATGTGATGGGGGCAGGGGACCTTGGCCTGCAGCACAGACTGCACGCAGAGAGGACCCTGAGCCTGGGGGTCAGAGCAGGTGCCCCCAGGGGCAGAGCCAGGCTCAGCCACCCTGACTGTCACAGCCGGGTAAGCCTATGGTTTTTCAGGCCTCGTGCACTCATGAGCTCACCCTGAGCAGCTTCGGGTTCCCCATCTGTCCTGTCCTGAGAGGAGGGCACCTGGAGTGTGTAGACAGGAACCAGGCCTGTAGGAGACCACTGTCCAGCCGCCCAGGCCTCCGTGACCTTCAACAGATACCTGCGCGCCTGCAACTGTGAACACATTCTGAGACCCCACTGCCTTAGGCCAAAGGAAGGTGCTGGGCCTATGGCCCAGGCCACAGCAGGTGGTCAGGTGCAGCCCTTGCCCCTCCCATCCATCAGCGTGAACCCATGTGAGTGGAGCACCAACTCTCAGGGCCGGGAGCAGCTCTGGGGAGACGAGGCCTGGCTAAGCTGTGCCCACCTGGGGCCCTGCAGCCTGGTAGGAGGCAGTGCTGCCTGAGGGCCATTTGCTGCCCACCTGCCCTATAACCCAGAAGGTCAACCCAGGCCACAGAAAGAGACCTGGCACGGCCACCCTGTGTGCAGCCTACCATGGCCTCCGGGGGGACACACACATGGGCAGGAGGCTGGGGGTTCTCAAGGGACCACCCATCTTGATACCAGAGTCCCACAAGGATGGATCACCCCGCTCGGCAGATGGGAACACGGAGCTCAGAGACGCCCGGGGGGGGAGCTGGGGTCACTCAGCTTTCAAACAGCGGGTGCCAGGATTCAATCGAAGCTGGCCTGAGCCAAAGCCTGCCCTGTCCACTACCAGCCAGTCCAAGAGAGCAGACACTGCCAGGATGGGGAGCCACGGGGGACCCAGCTGCCCAGGCCAGGTCCCAGAACTTTGCAGCTGTGTTCAGTGAGGGGACTCCGAGCCTCTGTGGTGCCCCAGGTCCTGCTAAGTATCAAGCCACACCTTGGTCCTTGGCTACAGGATAATCCCAGCCCAGCAAGGTAAAGCCCCCCCCCCCCCCCCCCCGCCGGCTGTGGCTCCAGGACACTTGGACCCTCCCAGCACCCACCGGGCTTCGGAGGCCTTGGCCACACAGGTCTTCCCAAGGCTGCCCCTGCCCGTGGTAGTGTCCAGATTCCACCTGCACAGACGTTCTAAGTCAGGGTGGGTCCTGTGCACCAGCCCAGGGCAGTGGGAAGTCCCCATTCTGCTGCCTAGGCTGTCCACTGATATAGAGGGTGCAGCTGGGGACCAAAGGATGCAGGAAAGGGGGCTGGATGCTGAGCAGAAACCATCCCGGCTGCCGGGAACAAACCCCAAGCACCCACCTGCCAGCGGCACCCAAGCGCCTCTCCACCTGGCAGCTGTCCCGGACCCACCAGCCCCGGGTAGGCACCCGGAAGCTACTGGCCCAAAGAATCACTGCTCTGGCCTGCCCCCACCCCCTACAGTCTGCAGGGCTCAGCGTTTGTGAACAGCCAGGCTGGGAGGGAAGGTGCCACCTGCGCCTCTCTGGACGTTTTTCTGCCCACTTTGTTTTAGAAGCGGGCGGGAGCCCTCGGTATAGGCACTGGCAGATGTGGCCTCGACTCAAATTCTCAAGGACAAGTGCAGAATGGATGCTGCCTCCCTGGCTCAAATGTCCCGGGCACAGTGGCCTCCACTCTGGGGCTGCACCTCGAATTTCGGCAACAGAGCAATTGCAGAAAGCAGCCACGTTATCGGGGGGACCACGTGAGCTCTATATAGCCGTGGCCCCTCGCCCCCAGCATTCCGTGCCTCCCAGGAGGGCGATAATCCCACAAAGGGCCTCGTGCCAGAGCCGGGACTGCGGAAAGGCTGTCCCTGGCTGAGGGCGCCTTCGCCCTTCTGCGCTGCCCTCCGTGGAATCTTCTTACTGGGCCCCATGCTTCAGATCGAATGTCCCTTTGAAAGGGCCAGAGGCGGCCCCTGTGCCCTACCTCTGGGTCTGCCTGACACCAGATCCAGGGGATTCCAGCACCACCTGCCCCACCCAAGGGGGACAGGCCCTCAGACGCCCCAGGGCCCGCCAGGACCGCAGTCCCAGGCAAGGAGAGGACTGAAAGGCCTGCATTCTGGCCCAGTGGACACCAAGGCCCTTTCTCCCCCAGGAAGTCTTCTCCCTCCACTGGCTTGTGGGGCTGCCAAGACCCAGGGACATCTTCCCTAGCAAGGCTCCTGTTCTCTTCTCTCACGAGCAACGTCTCCCAACCTGACCTCTGTGTAAGCCTCCACAGCAGCCCAGCACTCAAGCCAGTGCAGCTCATGGAATCAAATCTGTGTCAACAATGTGCTCTGTGCATGTGTGCCTGTGTGTGCGTGCATGTGTGCCTGTGTGTGCATGCACGTGTGCGTGTGTGTGCATGCATGTGCGTGTGTGCATGGGTGTGTGGGGGCACGTGTGGGTGTGTGCATGGGTGTGAGCATGTGCCAGTGTGTGTGGGTGTGTGGGCATATGTGTGGGTGTGTGCATGGGTGTGTGAGCGTGTGCCAACGTGTGGGAGTATGGGTGTGCGGGCGTGTGCATGGGTGTGATATGTGCCAGCGTGTGTGGGCATGTGTGCGGGTGTGCATAGGTGTGCGAGCATATGCCAGCGTGTGGGCATGTGCATGTGTGCAGACACGTGCATGTGTGCGTGTGCAGGTGTGTGCATGGGTGTGGGCGTGTGCATGTGTGAGTGGGTGTGTGCATACATGTGCGGGTGTATATGTGCAAGCATGTGTGGGCATGTGCATGTGTGTGATATGTGTGGGTGTGGACATGTGTAGGCACGTGCATGCATATGTGGGTGTGTGCAAGCATGTGGGCATGTGCATGTGTGCATGTAAGTGTGGGTGTGTGCAAGCATGTGTGGGCATGCGCATGCGTATGCGGGCATGTGCATGTGTGTGGGTATGTGCGTATCTGTGTGGGTGTGTGTAAGCATGTGTGGGCGTGTGCATGTGTGAGGGTGTGTGCATGCACGCACTGATTACAGTGAAGGCCCTGTCCTGCACTTCCTGGGCAAGGCCAAAGGGTGCCACCTAATGACATCACAGACACAATCCCAGCAGTCGGAACATAAAGTGGATGACGGCAGGGTGAGGAGGAACAGCTCTTCCCCTTTCAGCTGTGGAAACTGCCACTCTGAAAAACAGCACCCCTAACCCCCTGGAACAAAGCTAACAGGAGACCCCCCGAGGGCAGGGTCCAGCTCAAGTGCATACCCCCCCACCCAGCCTGGAGCTGATGCCCGCCACCCCTCTGAGCGGGTGCTGTGTGCTGACCTGCAGGGCACCCCTCAGCGGCGGGCTGGCGATGCTCCTGTTCTGCTCTTTGTGGAAGCGATGAAGAAGCCCAGGCTGTGGATGAAACCGCTAGTCCTAGAAACGGGTCTGCCTGGGCCATAAAAGCAGCACAGCTCCCAGATCAGCCCCAGGACAATCTGACCCCGGCACACAGTAGGCGCCTCCAGCGCCAGGCCCAGCCCAGACAGCCAAACTGCCTTGAAATGAGCGCACCACCCACCCCAGGCCAGGGCTGTGATGGGGAGGGATGCACAGTCCCAGGGCCCAGCAACCAGGAGACCCAGCCCGTGCGTCTCGCAGCCCGTGCGTCTCCCAGCCACTGGCACTCAGCTCATCCAGTGGTCTTGGACAAGGTGTTTTGTTTTCTTTTTTTTTTGAGACGGAGTTTTGCTCTTGTTACCCAGGCTGGAGTGCAATGGCACAATCTCGGCTCACCGCAACCTCCGCCTCCTGGGTTCAGGCAATTCTCCTGCCTCAGCCTCCCAAATAGCTGGGATTACAGGCACGCGCCACCGTGCCCAGCTAATTTTTTGTATTTTTAGTAGAGATGGGGTTTCACCATGTTGACCAGGATGGTCTCGATCTCTTGACCTCGTGATCCACCCGCCTCGGCCTCCCAAAGTGCTGGGATTACAGGCATAAGCCACTGTGCCCGGCCTCAGACAAGGTTTTTAATCTGGAGATCCCGTTCAGAGGAGCCTGCCCAGCCCTGCTCTCTCACACACAAACCTGTCTTTGGCCAGAGAAAGTTCCAGAAACCCCAAAATAACTGCTGACACTGACTGCCTGGATCCTAAGGACAGTACTAGCAATAGTCACAGCGGCAGGCGAGCGTTCTAGGTGCACGGTTTCGGTAGGCCTGGCGCTCCGCCTCCAGCACCCCCACTGGGCCTCCATCTCTCCTCTGTGTCTCATCTGCCCTGTCCAGAAGCGTTGGAGGGGGTTGCTGAGCACTGGGCACTGGGCCCCAGCCCCAGCTCTGTCCCTGACCCAGCCGAGGTGTGGACGCCGGCCAGGGAGTCCAGGAGCAACTCTCAGAGCCACAGTCCCAGCCTCACACCTGGCTGGCTTGAGGGTGGCTTCCTTAAGCCCCGTCTCTGAAAACTGAATCCCGCTCAGCCCGGCCCAGCCCAGGGCCTCCTGGGAACGGTCCCCAGACCCTGCAGGCTGAGGTCCTCTGCCCTGGGTTTTCTGCCGTGTGGCCACAGCTGAGCCTGACTGCAGGTGAGCTGTTACCCTCTGAAACTGGCTGGGCCGGCCCCAAGGTGCCTCCTGGGCCCACAGGGCCGCCTGCCTGCCCTTACAGAACGCAAGGAACAGAAAACTTCCCCTCAGGGAAGACCACACAGGCCTGACAGCAGACAGCCTGGCCTTCCCGTCACCCGGGGCCCCGGGCCAGCCTCCTGCCCATCAGCTTCCCATGGTTTGCTCCAAGGTCATCTAACATAGTGGAGCCTCACTTTGAATTTGGGAAGTGGAAGCCAGGCGCTGTCCCTGAGGCTGGAGGCTGGCGGGCTGAACTCTGAGGCATCAAGGGAATTTCAGGCGCCTCCACATCAGGGTTGCAGGGCTTGGTGGAGCTCACGAGGGCTTCACCGCGGCCTTGCGGGGCCGTGGCTCCATCTGCCTGTCCTTCCTGCTGGACCCTCTGCCTCTGGGTCTGTCAGGGGAGCAAGGGCTGGTGGGGTCTTGCTGGTGGGTAGTCAGGGCAGCAAGGAGGGGGTCTCCCTGGCCTCCCACATGGGCCTGCCATGGGGGCCTCCCAAGTGCCCTGTGGCCAGGCCCTACCCGCTCTCGAGTGACTCACGTCCAGGGGTGGGAAGCAGCTGTGTGGGCAGGAGGTCCAACTGTCCTGGCCCGTGCACAGCAGGGCTTCCTGGAAACACCCACTGGTCACCCCCCTGCTCACAGACAGAAAAACAACCCTCCCAACGCCACCCCTGCAGGTGAGGCCAAGCAGTGGCTGAGGCTCTGCAGAGAGAGTGGGGCACTCTGTCATAAAATGCAAGGCGGCACTCCCCGCCTCGGCCTTGCTCCACGCACAGGCATGCTTGGTCTGGTGGGACAAGGAGGGGGCTCTCCAGGAGCTGGCCGAGAAATGGGCCAGGCTGCAGGAACGGGCCTCTCACCTCACCATGACCACCAGCCCCGCTTCCCTTTCAACGAGGGTCGCCTGTCAGGAGCGGAGGCAACCTAAAACCCTCTGTGTGGAGCTTAGAATGACCCCTTATCGGGGCCAGCACAGGGGACTCGGGGTGCAGCCTCCAGGGGCCTCGAACCCAAGCCCCGCCGCACTCATTAGCAGATGAGATTCAATAACAAACAGCAGCTTTATCTAACCTTGGGAAGGTAAGATTAACACCTTTGGCGGAGGGAAAGTTAAGACTCTGGGGCCTCTGCTCTGCAGTTCCCATTCCCTGCCGTGAAACCAGAGAGCCCCTCGTGGCCATGCTGTCTGCCCCCCAATTCTCTGAGCTCCCTCACCCTCTGCTTCCTCTTAGGCCCTTTGCTCATGGGGACACTGGGCAGAATGTGCAGACCCCCCAACCCCCGCCACTCCTCTCCCCTCGCCACACACACACTCTCGCAGGCACACACACGCTCTGGGTGCTCTGGCCGGGATTCCACGGCTCACGCGGGTTCATGGGCAGAGACGCGGCGTCTCCGGGGCTCTGAGATATTAACAATCTCCCATCGTCCCGGATTCACTTGTGGCTGCTCAGATTTCCCCGGCCCGGAAGAAGCTGCCCCACATGCTCCTCAGAACAGAAATCCAGGAGAAGTCGCCCAGTCGGAGGGGAGAGCAAGCTGGCCTGGCTCAACTTTGCGTTTTCTTAGGCTGCAGGCTTAGGGCCTGGGCCTCCCGTTTTTGCAAAATGAATTGTCAGCAGAGTTGATGCAACAAAATTTGGAGGTTCAGAGGGCACCACCCCGCACATCTCAGTCGGTCTTATTTCTAAAGTCATGTCAAATCACTTCCAGGGAAGAAATTGATCTGTCTCTGACAGCTTTTCCTCCTGCTAATGTGATAAATAAATAATTAGCCACATTGTCGGGCTGTTTCATTAACGGAAAGGATGGCTGGATGGGCCGGGCAGAGAAACCGGGTGGAAGCGAGGGTCGGCCGTAAATCCCGGCGCTCCGCGGCACCATTTGTATTCCGTCAGTCACTCGCTGTTCGCTCAGCCTGGGCTGGGAACTGAATACCCCATTCAGAGAGGCACTCGCACGGCGTGTTATTGCAATTTAATATTTTCACACACAGACACATCATTATCTCGGAACCCGACCCTGGCAGCATAATTCTGTAATTTTTCAAGAGGGCCTAATTTTTCTAACGCAGGCACCAGGGCCCGGGATTATCTAAACAGCCCCGTTTCCTCTTTGTTTCTTCCCAGGGGTTACAGGCGTGCGGAGAGGTGCTCGGGAGCGCCGCTGCCTCTCCACCTTAGAACTTTTCCAGCCTCTTCTCCCACCACCACCAGCTGCAGAACGGCTTTGGGCCGGGTGGGCACGAGCTGCTGAGGCAGCCAGCTCGGGTGCCACGGAGGCCTAAGGGCCGCACTGCAGCCGGGGCAAGTGGCTCTCTCGAGGCACATGAGGGCAGGGAGCTGGGTGACGTCGCTGAGCCACAAAAGCAGGCAGCTTGGCGGGCACTCTCGGGCCACCGTCCTGCACGCGTGCCTGCAGGTGTGCGAGTGGTGCACAGAGGACACACACGTCCGCATGCACCCTGGAGGCAATCTCGACACCCAGCCAGAGGAAGGGGTGCGTGAGGGGCCGCTGCTCCCTGAAGCAGCATCAGCTCTGGCCAAGAAAACACCCTCTGGTTTTCAAGTAGTTCAGAAATGCATCAGCTTTCCCAGGAATAAGAGGCTACTGGTGATGTGTGAGGCCAGAAATCTCCTGGGGAGCCAGCTCCTGTGGAGGAGCGGGTGGCAAGGGGCGAGGGCACAACCCTGGGGCCGGGCCGCTCCACAATGCTGCCTGCTGCCTGAAGCAGCGATATTTCCACCGAGTCAACAGACACTCTGCATTACAGGCTTCCCTCCAAAAGGACCCCGGGACCTCCAGACAGCCCCAACAGGCCTGCAGCCGCACCCCAAGGGAGCCCTGTGCACACACAGGGGTGGCCAGGCCTGCCAGGCAGTACATGGGAGAGGGTTGACAGCAGCCCCTCTGATGTGGGGCTGGAAGGGCTCTCCGGCCAACACTGCCCAGAGATGCTGACAGAGCCGAGACCTCTCCCCGCATCACGAGCCTTCACTCCGAGGGAAACAGGCCCGGGCAGCGGCGGAGACGCCCCCGACCCGGCTCCACCAGGGAAGGCATGGGCAGCAGGGAGTGAAATGAGGATTAATGCCCGGAGCCATTGGAGACAGTCATGCTGCCATCCTGTGTGCCTGGCACGGCCGCAGCCACCCTGCGGTCACCATTTGGGCTCCTCCAGTGAGCGTCATTTTTGGTCTTTGTTTAAATGCTTTACAGACTGATGCGGCCGGCCTCTCCAACGAGGCTGTTACAGCCCGGTGGCTGGGCAGAAATGCCTGGGCGTTTTTCAACACGTTCGCCTTTCCCTGGGAGACGCTGCCACAGGAGCCACGGCGGAGTCTATCGTTGAAAGCCATAGTTGCTGGAGCACCGGCTGGCAGGTCTGGATGCAGACACAGGGACTCAATCGTGCCACGGGCAAGAGTTCCCGGGCACAGCAGAGCCCCTCTTCACGCATGCACCCCGTCATCCCGTCCCTATGCTAAAACTCTGGCCGTGTCCTGCCTGCCACACATACTAGAGAAGTGAATTTCATTTGAACCACCGAATTAAAAAGAGAGAGACAGAGGCTCACAGCCCGAAAGAAAATGACATAACCCTCCTCTCTGGCTGCCTCCCTCCCTCCCTTCCTCTCTTCTGGGCCTTTCTAATTTGAACCAGGGCTGGGAACGGGCACCACCACCCCAGTGCAGACAGCAGCCTCTGAGCCGCGTGTCTCCAGTGGCGGGGGCTGGGGTGAGCTGCCGGTCAGATTCTGGCTTTCCTGCCACCTTGGACACCGAGGTCCGGACCCCAGGGCAAGGGCCTGATCCCCAGTGAGGACGGAGTCTGGTGTGGAACTCCTGAGTCCCTGACCCGCCACGGCAGGAGGCAGCCTGTACCTCCCAGAGCTCGGAGACCCTGTCTCCCTCCGGGTGGGCCCTGGCATGCATCCTGCAGCTGGAGAGGTCCTCTGTGCCCCAACGTGCCCATCTTGGAGCCCGGCACACCACGCTTGGCGCCGGGGAAGAAGAGTGAACCGATGGAAATGGAACAGCAGAAGCACCCAACCCCCTGTAGGAACTGAGAAGCGTCTGATAAGCAAAGAAGCGGCACGTGCCAGTGGCTGTTTCCACCCCAGGACAGAGGCATGGACGGAAGAGACGCAGTGAGGAGGGCAGGAGAGGCTCCCAGTGCATGTAGAAGGGGCCAGAACAGATCCCGGCACCTGTGCCTCCCAGCTGGAAACGAGGAACCAACGGTCATTGCACGTTTTATGGCCGGGCTGAGTCATAAGGCAGGAGTCAAAGGGGTTCTTTTGCTGCAACCTAGGGGAGACCCCAGGGAGGTTTGGCCTCATGCTGTGGCCCGGGCTCTGCTTCAGCATATGCCATGGGGCTGGTGGTCCATGCTCGGGGCCTGGTCTGTGAGCCCCTGCAGCCTGCACACCCGCCCCCCACAACCCCCACAAAAGCTGGGGCTGAGGACTGACCCATCAGCTTCCCAAACAGGCCAAGGAGATAAAAACAACCCCCCCCGCCCCACCGGCTGCCTGGCTGATTGGAGGAGACATTGCAGAGCACTCCAGCCTGGCTCCAGGACCCAAGAAAAAAGTACCCACTGAACACCCTGGTGGACCTTCCAGATCCTTCCGTGCAGACCCCTGCTGGAGGAGTGGGTTCACACGTGTGGACACCTCAGCACCTCAACCAAGTTCAAACCCACTTTTATCCTCTAAAGTGTCTCACCTTTACCTGGCTTCACAAAGAGGAGGGTCAGAGCGGGGCACGCACAGCGCAGCGTCGGGGAGAATGGAGCCTGGGTTTCTGGGGCTGCTGTGGGAAGCTGAGCCTGTGTCTTGGGGCAGGGCCAGGCCCCACAGGAGACCTTGCCGGCAGCCTCCGGGAGGCCCATGGACCAGGACTCGACACTCGCCCCAAGCATCCAGCTTTGTTCTTCTAAAGTGGGAAAGGGGACAAAGCTCCTTACTGCCCGACTCCAAAGCACACCGAACGGAAAGCCAGCCGCAGGTCTTCGGACCTCCCCGGCGGGGTCACTTCAGCGGGGACAGGGCTCAGAGCC
Organism: Saguinus oedipus; assembly: GCA_031835075.1. Classification (NCBI taxonomy): domain Eukaryota; kingdom Metazoa; phylum Chordata; class Mammalia; order Primates; family Cebidae; genus Saguinus; species Saguinus oedipus. Next base: position 40,746,187 of record CM063175.1, on the reverse strand, counting down.
AGAGATTTGGGGAGAGTTGCCCAAGACCCAGACCAGCCCCTCTGAGTCGTGTCCCCCAAAACCACCCACTATCGCCCCAAGTTGAAATCCATTATGGACTATAAGTTTGGTATCAGAGGAGAAAACCAAATCTAACGAAATCCATCCATGTAAGTCAGAAGGCTAAGGAGGAGGGACAGAAAATAGTCCTTCATGTGCCCAAGAAGGCTGAATAGGTTTCCAGGAATTACCTAAGAAACTCCGGTAAAGCCTGAAAAACCCTCATCCTCACACCCAAGGGAAGGCAGGCCTGGTCCCTGGCCTGCAACGAAGCCCCTGAGCCCATTCCTTCCTGTTAATGCCCCTGGCACTACCTGTGGGCAAGGAAGGAGACAGACACCCTCAGACCCTTGGAGAAGCCCCAGGCTCCAGTGCTTCTGCCAGGGGATGCTGAGAGCGGACAGAGGCCGAGCCCACGTTCCCCTGCTCTGGGACACACGGACACCTTCTCCGAGCCACTCCACTTGGGGAACAGCTGACAGCCACTCGCAAGGACTTTCGTGGCACAACTCAGCTTCCTCACAGCGTCTCGGAAGCAGAAGCAAATCGTTCCCTTGTCTCCTCTGCCCCGAGAGATCCTCTGAGGGCCCTAGGTCTACACCAGCCAGACAGGGAGCAAGCCCCCCACACCCTCCCTTCATCCACTGCAGAGTCGGTACAGATGTGGCCAGGGCTGCCGTGGGGATGCGGATCGTAACACACCTGCATACTGGGGCGCGCGCGCGCACACACACACACACACACACACACACGTGCTTGGACACACCCCTTCACACACCCACGCTTGGCGGAGTGCAGCCTGCAGCTACACAGTGAGCTGGGAAGCGTGTTATCCCAAGAGGAGCGTGGGTCTGGTGGGTGTCCTCACAGCGGACTCAGAAAGCGGCTCTGCCAAGCAGGGCTTGGAGGTGGGCAGGGCAGAGGCTGCTCCTGCTTCTGCATGTTCAAAGCGGGGACCCTGCGCTTGGGGCTTGGCTCGCTCCTGGTCAAGCCTGATGTGTGCCGCCTCCTCCCCCAGGAGGACAGAGGGCAGCAGCTGGGGAGGATTCTGCCGCCCTGGCCTCTTGGGTCTCCTCTGGCCCGAGGCGGATGGCAAATGAGCCTGCCCCCGCACCCGCTACTCCACCTCAAGAGTGGGCTTCAGGTTAGCATGAAAAAGTGGCCTCTCCTCACCGGATCCGTTTCAACACAGGCTCCACGGTCTCCACCCAGAGAGGTGCATGTGCAGGATTGGAAGCAGAAAACACGCGTGGGACGGCAGAGCCTCGTGCCGAGGAGATGAAACAGTCCCCAGGACCCAGCCATGTTTTAAAATGATTATAAATTATTTTAACAGTGCATTTGCGAAGGGTTATAAAAACAGCCATAATATATTTTTTTCCTTAGATTCTAGAATTACCAGTGTGACAGCTAATGCAATAATGATTTGTTTCAAATGCCAGTGTTTAAGCTGTATAAAGCTGATTTTATACATTTTTCCAGTAGGCCGCATTGTAGTTAATGAAATTAAACACACCAATCGCATTTGTCCCCAGGGGACGAGGAACTGAACACACCACTGGTTTATTTTTTTATTAAAATAAATTGCAGCCGGCAAGATGGACTAATTGCATACAGAATTGAAAAAGAAACATTCCATTGATATAATTAAGCCAATTTTCATGGACAGAAATAGTTATAGTGGATATAAAATAAGCAAAACCTTCACCAGAATCTGACTTCCCTCCTTTTTTGCCCAAAATGTTAACTATTAAACAAATATGGTTGTGGAGCTGCCATATCTTCAGGCCCCGGGGCACTGTTCCTGCATCTTGGGAGAGGCCGGCCAGGCGGGCCAGGCCAGGCACCTCCAGAGTGTGGAAGATTTGATGGCGAAGCCCAGGAGTGAAGTGGTCACAGCAGGCAGAGGCCACCCCTCCCCTGCACTGGGCTCAGCAGAGCTTGGGAGCACTCCTGGCCCAGAATGGCCACTGGGGCCCTGGCTGCAGCCTAGGAGGTGCCCAGACTTGAGGAACAGCGGCCTATGCCAGGCTGGACCAGGGACGTCAGCTGCCAGCCCCTTCCGCCCTGCAGCTCAGACCAGCAGGGCAGGAAAAGCTCCACCTCCCCCAGACTGCTGCGCGGTGGGTGGGGGGGGGGGTGAATATTTCCCTCCAGATCTGCGGGGTGCTGAAGGGCAGGTCCTGCCCCTCCTGGGCCAACCTGAGCCTCTTGCACTTGTTCCTGGCGAAGGCAATAAGTGAGGGGGTGTGGAAGGTGCAGGCCAGGTCGCCCGACTAAGGCTTCTGCTAGTCTGTGCCTGCCCTTGGGGAGAGGAGTCCCACAGCAGGGGCAGGAGGGGTGCCGGACGGAGCCAGCAGGAGTCCAGACCCAGCGAGGCAGGAATCCAGCCTGCAGGTGCGAGGCCACTCCCACGCTGGGCGCACGTGACGCCCCGCCGACTTTTTAAGAACAGACCTGATACAAGTTGAGCACTGGCCTTGAGAAGATGCTTAAACCCTGACACATTTAAAAACTTAAAAACAAAAATAACACCCTACTGAATTCACAGCAAACTGTGGTGCCCCGTGGGGGAGGGGAGTGCTGCCTTAGAAACCCTGGAGGTCTTCATTTCTCCAAATTTCAGCCGAGTCCTCACTTTGCTGTGTGGCCTCCCCAGACTTACTCCACCTCTCTGAGCCTGGGGCTTCTCAGTCCCCAAAGTGGTGCCTGCTCCTCCGCACTCCATCCTCTCAGGGTCCGAGAAGGGAGGAGGGGTCCGGTCCCCTAGGCACTGGGACATCTTTTACAAGTCCTGCGGGTCCCCGAGGGGGCCGGGGCTGAGGATCCGACTGGATCTATCTTCTCCGCGACGCTGTGCAGGCGGGTCTGCCCTCGAAATCCGGGCTCCCACCCTCTGCCTCGGTTTCTCTGCACCGTCCTCCCTCCCCACACAGCTCCTACCTGAACCCAGGCGGCGCGCGCTCCTGCGTCTCCCGGGGCGCAGGTCGGGGATGTCACAGGGAAGCGGCGCGAGCCGGGGCCTGGCGCCCACGGGGTCCCGCACGAGGACGAGGGTCCGGGGTTCCGGACGCAGGGGCCGCCCTTCTCCGCCAGAGAGGCCAGGAGGAGGGGACCCTGGGGTTCAAGCTGGGGCTCTAGAGGGGCGGGCGCCGCTCCCGCCGGGCCAGGGTCTGGAGAGCCGGCTGCGCGGTGGAGAGGCGGGCGCTGCTCGCGCGGCGCGGTAGTTGGCCGCGACTTTGTGCGCGGGGAGCGGGAAGTCGGCCGCGACCACCGGCCGGCCCGGGGCCCCCAGGCCCCGCTCCCCGACCCGGCCCGTGCAGTCTGCAGTCCTCGGCGGCCCGAGTCTGCGCCACGGCGAGGCCCCAGCCAGCTGGCTTCGCTGAGAAGTTTCTTTCCCGCACGGGGAAGTCGCCCGAGCTGCTCCCGGTCCTCCCGCGCCGGCGCCGGGAGCTGCAGCTTCCAAGACTTGTTACACGGGTTTGATTCAAAACCTGATAAATTGTATTTAACGCTATTTGAAATTTTTAAACGAAATTATTCAAAAGATTTTTAATCCTGGATAATTTTTGTTGAAACTCTAATTATACATCACCTTAATTACCAGCCCCAGCCCCCCAAGGATCCTTAATTGCCTCCTAATTGAATAAAACAGGGGGCTAATCGGTCCCTCCGCGGCCCAGCAAGCTGCCACCAGCCTGGCCTCCCCTGAGGGTCCTGGTGGGGGAAGCCCCTGGTTGCCCGGCCACCGTCACCCAGCCTCCCAGCAGAAACGGCAGACCTGGTCCTCTGCCCTGTGCACTGCCCAGAGGAGGACTCAGGAGCCGAGGAAGCCTTGGGGCCAGGAGGGGCCAGGAGACTGAGTGCCACCTGCTCTGGAGAGGCGCTCATAGGACAAGGAGGGTGGCCGGGTGGGAGTCTGGTGGTGGGTGAGCCCAGGGCAAGGCCAGCGCCTGTCCCCAAGAAGCCCACCCAGCAGTTGCTCCACAAGCCAGCTTGGCAAGCCCCCTCCTGCCAGCTTCCGAGCCACAGCACACCTGCCCTCCGGGAGCGGAGGGAGGGCCTGTGGCGGCACAGTCCACTGCAGCAGGGCACCAGGTCCTGGCGGCCAGCCCTGCACTCCACCCCTCCACTCTCCACCGCAGCCTCTGTGTTTTCGTCCGAAGCGGGGCAAGACGCTGGATTCCGCCAGACGCTTCCTGGCGCTGCTGCCCTAACCGGCCTGGCTCGCGGGAGGGGACTGGTGTAAGGGACTAATTTCCCCAGGGAGGGTGGGAGAAGGCACGGCCCAGCCAGCCTGGCCTGTTTCTGCAGGAAGAAGGAAAGAGGCTGTGAGCTGGGCCTCCGGCCCCACTCACCTCTACCCTGTCTCAAGCACACCTTCCACACACAGCACCCTCAAACACAAGCAAGACTTACTCGCAGTCCCACAGCAGGGAGGGGGGGCTGCTGCTCCCCCACTCGAGGGGCTAGATGGCAGTTCTGGAGCAGACACTCCCCCAGCCCTGGGGTATGCGGCGTCTAGGACCGGGTCTGTCACCTAGATGGGGTTCAGGCCTCAAGGGGCAGCTCTGATGGGGGCGCTGGCTGCGACCCTCTCCCAGGCCACATCTTCCACCTGCACAGAGGCCCCCCCAGCACTGGGGGGATGACAGTTGGGAGGGTATCTTGGTGGTGCTAACACCCCACCTGCCCACCTGAATCACAACAGCCCGGGAAACAATGAGCTTTTGTTAGGCATTTAGTTTGTAAATCTGGGGCCACCGAGGCCACTTCCCCACCGGCCTCCAAGGAGCTGGCTTCAGTAGGGGGGACCCTGTCCCTTGAACTGTCTTTATTCTGCTACTGGCCCCCAGGCTCAGGTGGAGGAGGCTGTGGGGTTCCCGTCAGCTGAGCCACAGCCCCGGCCTGAATACCCCCGTGGCCACCTCTGTCCTTGGAAAGCTCAGCTGGGAGCCCTGGTCACCCCCAGAGCTGCTACCATTCAGCCCCTCACAGGACCAGGAGGAGTGACCCACTTGAGCTGAGGCCTGGATGGGGGTCTCCAGAGAAACACAAACGAAATTACAGACCCAGATGCACACGCGGGGGTGGCCCCAGAAACGCTGGGTCATGGGGTCACCTCCGCTGGCCGGGCTGTTTTCTGTACCCAGCCTGGTAACCGTGACCTTGCTCCTGGCCCACCCCGCAGACCCCTGACCTGGTCGGTATTGTGGGGAAGGGAGGACCGGCTGGCAGGAGTGCTGGCCCTACTGCCTCCAATTCAGGTAATAGTGACTGTGGTCCCCGGGGAAGTTAACATCTGCTTAAAATATCGGCTGATGAAATGAAATTCTTCAGCGGATCCCGCCTTGCTCAGGGCAGGTAGTGTGATCTGTACCTGGCTCAGCCACCTTGGGGGGCCCTGAGGACAGCGGTCCCAGCTGTGGAGCCCGGAAGGAGGGGTTCCCAGCGCTCTGCCAAGTGTGGACGCAGGGCCGAGGCCTGGCAGTCACCTCCCATGGGGTTTTCCTCACTAAACACTATCGGGAAAAGGAAGCCAGCGCTCGGCGCTCCCGGTGGGCCCCACTCTCCGGCCTCCAGGCCGGGCAACCAGACGGCCGCCAGGCACCAGTTCTGGTCCTGAGCAGACCCAGTCCCCCGCAACCTTCCCCAACTGGCAGAGGTGGGGCCGGCGTGGAGCTGGGGCCAGGCGGGCGCCGGGCGCGCAGGGGCCTCTCCGAAGTTTCCAGGGCCGCGCGGGTGCGCCGAGTCGGCCTCTCGCTTGCAGCGAAGGCCGAGCGACAGCGCAGCGGCTTTCCACTTTCTCGCTCCAGCTTCGGGTCCTGCCGGGGCGAGGGCCTGACCTGGAGGCCCGCACGCAGCCCGGTGGTCCAGACTCTGACAAGGCCCGCGGTGCACAAGCAGAACTGAACCCGAACACGCACACGCACACCCCACGCGCGGAGGGCCCGCAGCGCCCTGCACAGACAGCCCCTGAGCTCGTCGGCCGCGAAACGCCCGGCCTTGTTCGCACCAAGAGGGGTCAGAGGTCACGTGAGGCCGAGGCCAAGGGCACCCGGCAGCGGAGCCCGGCGGGGAGGGGGCGTCTCACCGAGGGGCCGCGGGCGGCCGACGGCGGAGCGCAGGGGCGTCCGGAACAACTCGGAGCTGCTTTTCCCAGCGCGCGGAGCGCCGGGCCTACGGCTGTTGGGACGAGCCGGGCGGGTCCAGAGCCAAGGAAGTGGAGCTTCGGGAAACCGCCGCCAGCCCTGCGCTCACCCCGGCTCACGTTTGGGAGCTCGGCCCTGGGTGGCCGCGAGGCCGGCCTGGCGGGACCCGGCCCCGGAGGCGCAGACGGAACGGCGTGGGTCGGGCGGGGACCTCGAGAGGAGCGGCCCGGGCGCCTCTGCGGCGGGTGGGCGGGCGGCCTGCGGAGGAGGGGGCGGCGGGAGCGGGCGGCACTGGCCGCTTCGCTGCAGCCGGGGCATCCGCGGGGCTGCGGGAGCCGCGCTCGCCGGGCCGCGGCGCCGCCCGCCCCCACCTGCCCGCTTCGGCGGCCGCAGCCCCCGGCCCCGCGGGCCCACAGCGGATGGCGCCGGCGGCCGGGGCGCGGGGTGCGCGCGGGCTGCTCGGAGGCGCGGCTGCGGCGGACGAGGGCGCGGGCGGCGGGAGCACCCGGCTCGCGGGAGGGACCGGCTGGCGGCAGGCAGGGCGCGCGGAGCCAGGGGTTCGGCCGAGACGGAGCGAAAGAGAAAGTAAGACCGAGGACCGGGCAGTGCGGCCGGGGACAGTCGCCGCCGGGCCGGGCTGTGCCAGGCGAGCGGGTGCGGAAGGCTCCCCGCGGGCCTGAGGGCGGTCGCGGCGGGTCGGGAGGTGGCGGGTGGGGACCCTCCTGTCGGCGGCACGGCCACCTCGGATGCCCGCGCGGGCTGCCCGCGTCCCAGAGGAGCGCCCTCCACCACCACGCGGGGCACCGCCGGGGCATAAACTTCACAGCCGCAGTTCCCAGCCCGGGCAAAAGTCTCCATTTTGCTCCCCAAGCGGCCGTTTCTGCCGTCGCCGCCCCTGCCCCTGCGCCCGCGGAGCCGGGTGGGCGCCGGCCCGCGCCCCCTCCTCCGCCCCTCCCCGGCTCGGGGTCTCCCTCCTCTGCGCCCGGCTGGCGGACGCCAAAGGCGGTGCTCTAGCGCCCACTATTTCAAAAGCCCGGAATATGATTTGACCAGGACTGAGAGCCACTGGGAGAGAGAGAGGGAGAGAGCGAGCGGGGAGGAAAAAGTTGCTCTCCCCTTTCGTCAACTTTTCGCTAACTTTCGCTTTTCGCTCCCCTCCACCCCCGGCCCTCCCCCTCCGCCCCCCTCCCTGGCCCCCACCGCGCGCCTCGGGTTCCCGGGCCCGAGCGCCTGACACTGTTGGGGGGGGAGGGGGTTCGGCGGGGAGGGGGCCGGCGCCTTCGGGGAGCGCGCGGCCCGGGCGCCCCGAGCCTCCGCGCCGGGCCCGGTCGCCCCGGAGCGCGGGAGGCGGAGCAGCCCCCCGGGCCGCGCGGCCGAGCCGGGGGCCCCGAGCCGCAGGCGCGCGGGCCGCGCCCCGACGCGCACCCCTGGCCCGGGCGCCCCGGCCCGGCGGCCCGGGCCCGGCGGCGCGGCGCGGCCGAGCGCGGGAGACTTACTTTTGGCTAGCTTCCTCGCCCTCGCCTTGGATCGCATGGTGTCGGCTCGCGGAATCCCTCTCCTCCTCCTTGAGTCCAGAAGCAGCCACACACTATCTTCATCTCCCCAGCATTGTCAGTTTGGACACCTTCGCACATGCGCACAGAGCACTCAATCTGACACCCCTCGCCGGGGCCAAAAAAACTTTGCAATGTATTCATCATCCTCATCGTCGCGCCGCCGCCGCCGCCGCCGCCGCCTCGGCGCGGGATTGGGGGGCTCTCCTCGGCCTTCCCGGTCTTCGTCTCACTTCTCTCTCCCCCCTCTCCCCCCCTTTTCAGCGCAGCTCGTAACTGGCCCTTTAAGAAAACATTCCGTGCTGGGCGCTCCCGCCCGGGGCCCGCACCCCGGACACTTTAAAAGGACCCAGGTGGCCCCGGAGGCGAGGTGACTATCCCCCCACCCTGCCCCTGCCTCGCGTCGCGTCGCGCTGCGGCTCCCGCCCCAGCCGGGGCCGAAGACTGGGTGGCGGCTGCGGTTTTCCACGCGACTTCCTCGGATCTCCGGGCACGCGCGCCGAGAGTTCGGACGCGGGTCCGGGCGGGTTTTGCTGCGTTTTACTGCATTTTATGACTAATTAAAAAGCTTGGCGTTCCCCGTCGCCCCGGCCCGCTTTTCTCCCATCCTCTCTCTCCCCTCGGCCCCCGTCCCCGCCCCGCGATCGCCGGAGGGGGCGTCGGGGTTCGCGCGCCAGAACCCGGCTCCTCCGAAGCCCCCTCCCGGCCCCGCCGCCCGCCTCGGGCCTCCAGGCCCCCGCCTCCTCCCCTTCGCCCCCACCCAACGGCTGCTGCTTCGGGCTTCGCGGCTCAAAAACAACAGCGAAGGCGCTGCCAGCTCCGCGCTCCGCCACTGCCCAGGGCGGGCGACACTCGGACCCGCCGCCCTCGGTCCTGCGCGGAGCTGCGGAGGCCAACACGCCCCGCGCGGGGGCACAGCGCGGGGGCGGCTGTCCGAATACCGGGCGTCCTCGGCGGATCGTCCCCGCCCGTGCGCTCCTGCCGCTGCACCCCCGCCGGGCTCCGCCGCGCCCCCAGGTGAGTGACTGGCTGCGCGAGCGCCGGAGCTGGGCCGCCTTCGGGGACCCGGGCCTCTGGGAACGCTCCCCTCTGGGCTGTCGGGCCCAGGTGCGTAGGGGGCGGAAGGGCAGGCTGCGCAGGTGGAGCAGCGCGGGCGGGAGCGGAGCAGGCGCTTCCTCTGCCCCTGCAGCCCCCAAACTCCTAGGCGCCGCGGAGGAGGGGCCGGGCTGGGTGCAGGCAGGGTGGCCCCGGCCCAGGAGCCTGGCGGCCTGAGTGCGGATTTCTCATCTGAGAATCTGGGAATCGAGAATGAACTGGAAGGAAACCGAGTCGCTCCCCCGACCGAGTCGCTCCCCTGCGCGCCCTCCTACAGTACCGAAGTCCTGCCCCGCCACGGGACCCGGAGCTGCCGCAGCGTCAGCCTGAGCCCGGAGCAGGGGTTGAGCCCGCGGTGCGGGGGTCTCTCCGCCGTCCCGAGAGGCTCCTGCCGTGCCCTCCCTGCCCTTTGTTGTGTAATGAGACCTGTGGCGGCTCCACTGAGACCCCCACGTGCAACTCCACGCCTCTGCGTTAAAGGAGGTGAAACCCAGCGGCCCTGAGAACCCCTGAGACCCCGGTGTCTTAGCAGAGGCGCCCCGGATGGGGAGGGACGCGGGGCCGGCGCTACCCCAGAGGAAAAGCCCAGCGGAGCCGGGCTTGGCCGCAGCCGGCAGCGGCGGTGCTCCAGGCCTTCCGCCCTGGATCCTCCGCAGTCGGCACCTCTTGCCCGCTCGGATTCGAACCCCGATGCGGCTCCCACGGGTCCAGGGTGCCCAGTCCTGCAGCCAGCTCGCCGCCGGAGCCCCTGCCGGAGGAAGCGCTCCCTAGCCGCCGCGGCTGTTTCGGGGAAAAGGTAAGTGTCATCCAGAGAAGGGCCGTCAGCAATGGCACAGCCCTGGTCCCTGCCATCCTTCCGAGGGTCTATCGACCTCCCCACACCCTGACCATCTTTCAACAGGGGCTGGACCACAGAACAGCTGTGTTTACCGCCCGACCCAGCTCTGGAGGTCTTGCTCTGCCTCTCAGGCTAGGGCACCACTGTAGCCCTGGATGGCCAAGGTGGGCTCTGAACCTGCTCACCCCAGTGCAGGGGAGGTGCTCAAGCCCAGGAACACAGGCACTGTCCTGCCTAAACCCCGCCAAGGGCAGGCTTCCAACCCTGGGCCCAGCCTGACTGGAGCTGCTGGCTACAAAGGACTCAAGGTCACTCCCATACTCTGCACCCCAGATCCCTGCCTGCTCCTGCCTGAAGCCTCCGACCGCTCCGGAGGAGGCCTGGGGTAGTTACCATGGTGCCTTCGAAGCACTCCCACCTGCAGAGAGGGTCTTTACCCCACCCTCACCCTGCAGCCCAGCAAAGGCCTCCTTTTCTCCTGCCCTGGAGGTTGCCAACAGATGCCAAGCTTGCGTATCCCTGGTGCTCTTGGGGTGCCCCAGCTCTCTCAGTCCCTCTCCCTGCTCCCTCCTCCAGCTCAGGAGGTGATTCTCAGAACCCTGGCCAGGCTGGGGCAGGACAGCCGTCCCTGGCACTGTTGGCAGGGCCTGGGGAAGAAGGGTGGGAGGTGTGGGGGCAAGCTGCTCTGTGCCCTCTGGTCCCTGCCCTCCGCCAGGCTGTGGGGTAGGGATGGGGTCACACTTCTCTGGTTCTGCTGCTGGTCAAGGCTGGCCAGGGAGATGGCCGAGCTGCCCACCCGCAAGGTCCCCAAGCAGCCCTGGCTCCAGTGTCTCCCAGTGGTGACAGCAGCCTCCCAGTGCCTGCTGGAGGAGCCCAGGCAGGCTGTTCCCAAGGCCGTGGCCCTGGCTGAGGTTTCGTCCTGGCCTGACCAGGCCCTGCCCCCACGTGGCCACACTTAGAAGCAGAGAGCAGGTCAGGCGTTGAGAAGTCCCGTGGGGAGAAAGGGTGAAACCGGGAAGGGCAGATGTAGGTCCTCCCTGGGGTGCAGTTCCGTGTCCCTGCCTGGCAAGGGCTTTGGGGGGCTTGGGGAACAAGTAGGGCAAGTGGAGGCCCAGCGGGGAAAAGGTTGATACTAAAAGGTTTGAAGGCAGTTTTCAAACCAAGCCCAGCTCTGCAGAGCCTTGGGGCTGATGCCAGGTCCTGGGACCCCTGTGCTGGGACTGTAAGTGCGGTGAGCTCATTCCCAGTGACCTCCGCGGCTTGTCCAGACGGTGAGTGTGGGTTGGCCACATAGAGGCTCCTACACCGGACAACGGCATGCTGCGGTCCAGTTCCAAAACCAACTTCACAGCTGGGGTCTAGGAGGCTAGAAAGGGGCTTTTACCCCCGACTTCTGCTGGGGCTGGGCAGAGAGGGAACCCATGGAAACTCCGTTTACCCACGAGCCCTGCAGACCTCCAGTGCTTCCAGTGCCCGGAGACCCATGAGCAGGTGAATTCCTTAGGGTAAAGGCCAGGCTTGAAATCCAGAAATGCTGGTCCTGCAGTGCTGGAGGAAGTGTCTTACTAGACAGCCATAGGAGGACCCCAAGCCCCAGGGGTCCCCCAGAAACCCACTGAGCAGCAGAACTACCACGAGGGCCCGCCCTGCACTCCCAGAGTCTACAAATGCATTCAGGGCTAGAGGGCTCCTTGGCTTGGCCAGGCTTTGTGCCCGGTGTGAACTGGCAGGGTCAGAGCTGCCCCAGCCGCCCCTCGCAGCCCCTCAGGCCCCAGGGAGCCCTGCTTCGGGCTGCGTGTGCAGGACAGGAGTGGGCAGGGTGCCTGGCAAGGTGGACTGACCTCGTCGTCCATTCTCACCCCTTTGCCTCCTCTGTGCTTTTTGAACTTGGCTGTAGCCTTTCAGACACTTGGCCTCAGGCTCTGTTGAATTCCAGGGCAAGTTTTACTTACTCCCCACCCCCACCTTGTTCCTTTAGGAAAAACTCAGGGTAGCAAAGAAGCACATATCCTCTAGTTTCCCAACTGGCTTTCCTGGGAGATGGGAAATGCCCCAGGAGAAATCCAGATGGCCAGCAGTCACTCCACCCCCAATACCTGGGCCACTGAGTCAGGCCAGGATGAGGCTGTGGCTCTCTCAGCCCGTTCTCCTGCCCCACACTTGGTGGGAATGTCTTCCAGACTTGAGCAGCGGGAGGAGGGAGACCACAGGGCCCTGAGGATGAGTGACTTGGCTCCCACAAGCAGAGGGGACGTGGAGGAGGGCCGCTGGCCCCCACACCTAGCAGGGGACTCGATGGGGGCTGAGTGCTGGCAGGATCCTGTGCTTGGTCTAGAAGGGTGGGTGTGGGGGGGAGAACAGGCCATCAGAAAGGCCATTTCTTCCTTATTCAGGCCTCCAGAATGACCCGAAGTGGGCGCTTTCTCCAGCATCATGCCTCAGCCGCACACTAGGGCCACAGGAATCCCCCCAGACCCTGGGGTCAATATTTCAGGGCTCTTTTTCACCTTCCTCCCCCCCCCTCCCCAGGCCTGGGAAAGCTTCCTGTGCACCAGAGTTCTTGGAGAGGACAGGGCACAGTTCCCAGTTCTGGCCCAGCGGTGGCAGGGCTTGGTTCCCGTGGCACTCAAAGGTGGGGGCCTCCCAAAGTCGATACCTGATTTCTGTTCCCAGATTGGGGAACTGGGAGGAGTGGACTTCCCAGGAATGTGAGCCGTGTCCCTGATTTCCAACAAACCCCAGAGGTGTGGAAACGAAGTCTTCTGAGTGCAGGGGGAGCCTTGTCCCTTGCAGACGGGCTGCTTCCGGGGACCGCTGGGCCGTGGCAGGCACCATGCTGTGGCCGCCCCAGTGGAGTCCCTTTGCCCGCTTCGTGTCCCGGCATCCCCGCTAGGTGCCTGGCTCTCCTGTGCAGGTGTCGGGGTGTCTGGAGCCCCGAAGTTTTTGTTTTGTTTTGTTAGAGGTGGAGATGGTGAACCTGAACTCCCTGGGGCAGGAGAGAGCCTAATCCAGGCTTAACCGGGCTCACTGAGAAGGTGCAGGAAGCGCCGAACGACTCCCGCCCGTGTGCGGCCCACCGTGGGCCGGGGCGCTGCCGCTGGGTGTCTGCAACCGGGAGCGTCCAGGCCGCTGGGAGGATACAGGGAATCGGTTTCACACGCTTTCCCTGTTGATCTCAGAACCTTTAAAAAGCCGCCAACGAATGCCGTTGCCCGGATGCGCTGCGTGTGTCCTGAGCCGTGTGTTCACGCGCGCCCGCAGCCGTGGAGTGGGTCCCCTCCTGCCGCCCGCCGCCCCGGGCCGCTGGCCTGCGCTCGCCCGGGCGGAGTAACTTCGTTACCCACAGCGCCCGCGTCCTGCGGCCGGCGGGGAGCTGCGCGCGGCGGAGGTGGCACGGACCCGTTCCAGAACGCTGCCTGCGTGGAGGCGGCCGCTGCCTTCGGCTCCCAGTTCTGGCCGCGCGCGGGCAGCAACGAAATAGTGAGCCTCGCAGCCTTCCGGGCCCGGCGGCCGCATTCCGGGAGTCGGCAGGTGGGATCCCGCCTTCCGCGTCCCCAAACGCCCAGATCCCAGGACAGGGGCCGGCGGCCGGGTCACCATGCGGGTTTCCCGAATTGGCTGGCTCGGGAATCCACATTCGGCTTGCAAGGACCCCTCCTTCCCTCCCTCCGCTGCGCTCCCTGCCCCACTCTGCCCGCCTTCTTAGCTTGAAAACCAAATTTTGCCTTTGACCTTGCGAGATTAATACCCGACAGGTGAAACCGTGGAGACCGAGCCGCGGTGGATTTCTTCCCCACGCCTCGGTTTCCCCGTCTGTGAAATGGGGCCAGGCGCGCCTGCCTCCTCCAGGGGGTTATTGCAGGGCTGGCTGGGGAGAGTGGCTGGATGGAAGCCGCCAGCTGAAGGCCCAAGGCCGCCCACCCCGTGGGCCTCATTTGCTTGGCGGGGTCAAAGGCCTGCGGGGCAGGGCGTGCCCAAACTCGGCCTGTCCTGTCCGGGTGTCCTCCCCTCACTCCCCCTCCCCCGCTCCTCCCGGAACTCTCCTCACCCGCTGGGTGAAGGAGGAGGGAAGGCCCGACTCCTCCCCGGGGTCTCCATCCTACTCCTGCCTCAGAGTCTGGCCCACCCTGGGCTTTCCTCTCCGTCCCTTTGGGTCTCCAGAAGCCTGGAAGTTTCCTGCAGACCCGAACCTGATATGGCACCACCCCACATCCCAAATCCTGCAGAGGGTGGGGGAGATTTGGAGAACAGGCAGGGGCTGTCAGGGGCCTGTGGGGGTGGAAGGAGGAGTGGTGACCCAGGCCTGCGCCCCAGACACCACGAAGCTGGCAGAAGGGAACATGCCACCCCTCTGCCCACCTCTGAGGACTAGGTCTTTTGGTACCGGTGGCAGCTAAGTCCCCACACATCTGGGCGGGGCCCGCAGAATGGCCTGGGGAGCTGAGGCTTAGGATCTGAACAGAGCAGGTGGGGTGGCAGGAGCAGGGGCCAGTGGTCTGAGAAGACTTTCCCTGCCTCCCACCTCCCGGGGCAGGACCTAGGGGAAGGAGGGGAGGGGAGTGGAGTGGCGAGGGGGACACCCAAGGCTCTACCTCTCCGTGCTTTTCTTTCTACTAATCCAGTAACCTCAGTGGCAGTGGAGACATGGCTCAAAGAGCCAAGAATAGAGCAGAGACCAGGATCGCCCCAGGCAGGGAAAAAGGACAATTCTTTAGAGTGACCTGAAGGTGATGGAATCAGTCGGGCGTCCTCCCGGAACGGGGCTGCCTGCCCTGCTGCCAGAACCCCAGCGCTCATGGGTAACTCAGGGACTCCAGTCCCTCACCAGATGCTGAGCTGTGGGGAGCCCTCACCCCACACCCTGGGTCCCTGGGCCCCCTCATCAAGGCAGGGGCCCTGAGTGGCAGGGGCACCCCTGTGTAAAGAATAGTGCCCCCCGCAGCCCCCACGGGTCACCTTTTTGAGGACCTAGGAGTCCTGCCCTGGGAACTGGGGTAAACAGGGCAGGTCCAGCCTTCAGCAGCCTCTCCCTGGAGGGGAGACACCCCTCCCCCATGGCTTCAGTGGAATTACAAGGGGAACACCCAGGTAGTATTCGGCAGAGGGGAAGAGGGGAGGGCGTCCAGGGTCTACAGACAGCTCAGGGAGCGGGGAGACAGGAAGAACTCAAGCTCAGCTTCTGCCTCCTGACCCCTGGGACCCTCAGGCAGCCCCTCCAGCTTCCTGGGAGTCGTTTCCCCAGGTAGAATGGGCAGCAGCAGAGCCTGGCCCTGTGGTGGGCACAGCACCCAGGCCAGTGGCTTGCAGTTCCCGGAGTCCTGCAGGTCCCTGGAGAGGCGAGAGCCCTTCTCCCTCCCACCTGCCCTCTTGCGGAACCCAGGGCTGCTCCCTGAGGCTGTAAGCTGGAGCCCTGGAAGGTAACCACCTGCTGGCTGGACACACGGAGGGAAAGTCGGGGCCAGGTATGAGGACAGACACCTCAGGAGCCACCTGCTCTGCTCATCCACAAAGGCCTTAACTGCCTCAGGGGCCCCTGAACTCCTGGTCAAGCCTTGCCTGCCTGACCTTGTCCTGCCCTGGTGCTGCCAGTGGGGTGGCGGGTGGCAGTGGGTGTCTGAGGGCCAGCTGGTCTCCTGGCAACTGCAGCCCGAGCTTGGCTTCCATTCACCCGTTCCTTCCTTCGCTCCTGCAGGAGGTGCTGCAGTGCTCAGAGCTCCTGGAGCTTCCAGTTTATGGCATGATGAGGGTGTCTCCTCCATCAGACCTGGATTCTAGCTCACTTTCTCCAAAGCTCCAGAACCTGGCCCAAGGCTGGGCTGTGCTCTGTCCTTAGAAAGAATGGATGAGTCACAACTGAATGAAGAGAGCTGAGCCAGTAGGTTTCCCTTAGGGCTCCACAGGCAGTTTCAGCCCGGGGAAGCCCAGGGAGATGAAGGCGACCTTGCAGGCTGTGGTGGGTGTGGAGGCAGCAGCCCGGGGTAGGGACTGTGCTGACTGCCTGAGGCCGAGCCACCCCTCTGTAGCCTCCATCATCCATGGTCTCAGAGGGCTGCCCTGTGTTCAGTAAGCCAATGCCAGCACCATGTGACAAAGACACAGCAGTGAGCAGCTGCCCAGCCCCCTTGTGCTGTGTTTGGAAAAGGAAGCTGGCTTGTTCAGGGGTTCCCAGCAGGATGGGGGCGGGGGCAGGGACCATGGCAGAGCGAGAGTTCTAGAAGAGAAGCTGGTCCTTCCACAGGCTCCCTGGCCTGGGTGCTGCACCAGACAGGGTGCTGGGTGTTGCCCTGCTCATTTCCCACCCCTGGGTTGCAGCTGGGAACTGTGTGGCCTTCACAGTCCTGTGAGGTGGGTGCTGTGCTGTGCCCACCTTACAGATGAGAAAACTGATGCTCAGAGGCTTGAGTGACCTAGTCAAGGACCTATCCTTACAGGCAGACTCGGGTCTCAGGGAAGAGCTCCCTGACCTCAAAGCTCCAGGTGACTCACGCTGCAGGGGTGCTGTGCTCCAAGGTGCACAGGGTGGCAGATTCGTCTGCAGAGACATCTCTGCCTGGGACCCTTTCCTGGGGCTCCTAAGGTGCTAGGAGTGTGAATGCCAGGAGAGCCCACTGCAGTCATGCCACCCAGAGGGTACTCTGGCCTCTCGGTCACCTATGTGCTTCTGACAATGACCAATACACTTACCTGCCAGGGTCCAGAATGACTCAGCCATTGGAGTCTGCATTTCCTGAGTCCGCCTCTCACTGGCAAGTCCTGAGCCCCCTTCCTTCCACTCTTGGAGCAGTTATCCAGGACTGTGCTGCGGCTGCTGGGGCCAGGGAGAGACCCTGCGCTCCGGCCAGGGGCTCTGGGGGCTTGGTTAGGACTAAGGCACCAAGCGAGTTGTGCTGAGTGTCGAGGCTTCTTCTGGGAAGGTATTTTATCACCAAATGTGCCATTAAAAAAAATCCGTGTCAGTTACGTGTGTACTAAGCCTGGACCACGTGGGACATTGTCGTTCCAATAAACACGAGTAAGCCAGTTTTCACATTAGAGAAATAGCAGTTTCTTGTAGAAATGTGGTGCTCTTAAAAGAGGTTAATTAATAAACAGCAGGTAATTGTTCGTGGCACATTATGGCAGAGGGTGATTTTCATTTTAGAGGATGGAAGGGCTAAGTACCCCTCCCCACTTAGCATTTTTCTGTAATAAGCACCCGGCTTCACCCTCGCCTTTCATTTTTACAGCTGGAGCTGCTTATCATAGCTCCAACTTTCACTAAAAAGGAAAAACTACCATTTAAACAAAGCTATCAAAAACCCAGCATCATATGTGGAGTTTTTAACACAAATAAATCATACAAACTAAGATTTATGTTCATGGAATGATGTCATTCATTGAAGGCCGCCTTCCCAGTGAAATCCGTGTTCAGTGATTTTGCTTTGATGGGGTATGCCTTTTGCTAAGTAGGGAAAACCCGTTCAGTTATCCTTCCTGCTGTCTTTTCTCACTCTGGCCCAGCACATCAGAAAGGTTTCTCCCTGGGCCAGTCCACAGAGCCAAGTCCAAATGGTGAAAATGGTTTTAACTCCTTAGACTACTTTTAAACCATACGTCTGAGATTAAGACTGTTAAACCTCCCTATGAATTTGTGCAAGCCTCAGCAGAAGCTTATCGTCCTCCCAGGTCTCCCAGCACCTAGAGTGGGTCCCACTGCAGAATAACGCATTTGCAGAAGCTTCACCAAATTGAAATGAGTGAGGAGCATTAAAATCAGCACACGCCACATATCCATGCAATGGAATATTATGTCGCCATGGAAAGGAAGGAAGGTCTGACACTTGCTACATGAATGAACCTTGAAAACATGATGCTCCATGAAAGAAGTCAGTCATAAAAGGTCACACATTGTGTGATTCCATTTCTTTGAGATGTCCAGGATGGGCCAATCCGTAGAGACTGAGGCAGGTTAGTGGTTGCCTGGCTGTGGAAGTAGAGGCAGTGGCACCCTGGGCCAGTGAAGACACCAGAACAGATGGGCCACACCGGAGTCCAGCTCCAACCCACCAGGCATTGACAGGAGACCATTAGCTGGAAGCCAGTGGGACGTCAGGCTTACTAGTAGGGGCAGGTGTCCACCAGGCTTCAGTGAAGCTTTCATTTGTGCATGCAACACGCTGCATGCTTGCTGTGTGCCAGGAACAGCCATAGGCCCTGAGGCTGCCGCAGTGATGGAGACCGATGCTGCTCCCATCAAGCTCATGTTTTCATGGGAAAAGCGGCAATAAGCAAAATACATAAGGGTCTGATGTGCCAGGCTAGATGATTCTAGTGCAATGGACACAAAGGAGGAGAGAGGTGAAGGCACAAATTTCAGTCGGTTGTTCAAGAAAGGCCTCACTGAGGTGGTGACATTTGGGCAGAGACATGAGGGAGTGATGAGGGAGCCATCCAGGTGTCTGGGGGAACAGCAGTGGGGCAGAGGGAACAGCCAGTGTGAAGGCCCTGATGCTCCAGTGACTGGTGTGGCTGATGCAGAAGGACAGGGAGGGGAGGAGGTGAAACCATGTGGAGTCAGTGGGAGGACACATTAAGGAATTGAAGTTGGGCTCTCTGCTGATTTTAAAGTAGGGAGATGCTTCTGGATTATCTGAGTGGGCTAATGTCCTGACGCTCCTGCCTCCCTCTTCCACTTTTAAGGGTCACAAGGATCCAAGAGTTGAAGAGGGAGACAGGAGAGTCAGGGTCAGGATGGAGAGGAGACATGTGAGAATACCAGGAAGATTCCTCCAGCTGTGCTGGCTCTGAAGACAGAGGAAGGGGACATGAGACACGGTATGTGAATACAGACTCTAGAAGCTAAAAAAAGGCAAAGAAATGGGTTTTAGAGCCTCCAGCAAGGGAGGCAGTTCTGCCCATGCCTCGACTTTAGGACACTGAGATCCATTTTAGACTTCTGACCCACAAAACCAAAATCTAGTACGTACATGCTATTTGAAGCTGCTAAGTTTGTAGTAATTTGTTAGAGCAGCCACCAGAAGTTAATATGGGGAGGAAATGGGGATTTCATCTGTCCATAGTCAAGACATTCGGGGTGTGGTAAGAATCTGAGCCCGCCTCACCTACATGAGAATGAGAGAGTGATGACCACAGAACAGTGGTGATGGCCGTCCACATATCTGGCTCCTTAGCCACTCATGCCAATATGGACTGGCTGCCTTCTATGTCCTGCCCATGGCCATTCTCTAGGGAAATTCCTTTGCATCTCCTGCTACCTTTACAGACTACATATCTTGTTGGATTACTTTCTTATTTTCGTGAAGCATATCTTCTGGTAACTTCTGATAAAAGATGCATAGCAGATACATATTTTAGGACTTCTGCAGTACCAGAAGGATAGTTGAGCTGGGTATAGAAATGCTTTGTTAGTGGTTCCTACTCTCTGTTTCTTTCTTCTCTGTTTTTGGAACTTGATACTTATATGAGCTTTCTTCTGCCCATTTAATCTGTGTGTCCTCCAGTTGGCTTTGTTCTATCTGTTTTGATATGTCTTTCCTGAGGCATCTGATGATCCTGTGCTTTCTGCCTATGATGAGGAGCTGACTGGAAGATCTGACAGTAAGAAAGGAGAGGTACATTGTCCTTGAGACTCGTGGATGGGGGTGATCCAGAGAACGTTGGATGCCAGTTATCTTTAGGAACTGACCTGATTCCCAGAGAAGTTACCCAAGGAGTGAGGGAGGGGTCTGGTTGCCATCCTTCTTGGAGTCAATGTGGAGTTGAAGGCAGGGATCTTTGCAGTCAGCTGCCTGAATTCTGGGAAATAAACTTCTGGACTTTTCCTGGCGTTGGGGAGGAGTGGTTGCTCAGGGAAGATAAGGAGGGGACAGGAATCTA
Organism: Saguinus oedipus; assembly: GCA_031835075.1. NCBI lineage: Eukaryota > Metazoa > Chordata > Mammalia > Primates > Cebidae > Saguinus > Saguinus oedipus. The sequence goes on along the minus strand of CM063175.1, from coordinate 40,726,634 downwards.
ACTGGGTCATAGGCCCCTTTCACTCTAGCCTTCCTGATCATAGCCACCCTTGCACCCCAAGTCCTAGAGATACTCTTACACCCAGCCCTCAGTGTTGGAGTTCTTCTTGGTTACAAAGCTGATAAAATATCACCTTCCTGCTCTCTAGTCAGGACTTTCTCTTGGCTCTGACCCAGTTGCCACAGGTCCAGGTCCATCAGCAATTCAGCTTTCAGAAAGGAGGCCCACCCTCATGGGTAGATGCCTTTTAAAATCTCTTTTTTGTAGTTGAAGTGGGGCTTACAGAGGGGACACCATTGAATGGATGTGTAATCAATTTGCCATCTTAACCCAGAGGCTTTTGTAGCTATTTTAGAAACACTATGTCCATTCTTAGGTCCAGGCCTGATACCACACCCAGTGTCCATACACAGGTTCTCTGACTCCACAGGGCTCTTTGCATCCTGATCAGTGATCTTTCTAGATCCTGTCCCATGACCTCCTTCTGGCCACAAAAACAGCTAACAAATGCAATCTGTGTTTCCTACAAAGGAATGTTGCATAGGCAGCAAATGTAGCGACCACAGTACATGTTTATTGCCGTACTGACAGGTCCACCTTTAAGAGTGTCAGCTGGAATATTAACAGTGGCTTTCCCTGGGTGATGACATCTGAGAATATTAAAACTTTTTTCTCTGTTATGTTTCTCTGCATTTTAATTTTTATAGTCCACTGACTATATATTAGTGGTAGATGTGTTACAATGTTTAAAAATGAGAACATCAAGAAATTAGCCCACCGTGGTGGTGGCGTGTTCCTGTGGTCCCAGTTACTCAGGAGGCTAGGGCAGGAGGATCTATTGAGCTCAGGAGGTGGAGGTTACAGTGAGCCAAGATCTCATCACTGCACCCCAGCCTGGGTGACAGAGTGAGATCTTTTCTCAAAACATAAAAATAAACATGAGAAGAAAATCCTATCTGTCCTTCAAGAACCAGTTCAGCCTCGGCTACTTCCCAGGAGCATTCCATATTCCCACTGTTGGGGATGCTTCCTGCACCACATTAAATAAACTGCATTTTCTAAATATCACTTTGATTTCTGAGTTTGTCTCTCTTCTGCTGGGGTGTGGACAGCTGGGCATATGCTCTGAGCACATCATGTTTGGAAGGGAGAGGCATGGCGTCTGGCCCTAGGCTCCCAGCCCCTACGGGTGGGCGGGTGGTGAGTGTGCAGGTTCTGGAGTGACCCTGGCTGCATCATGGCCTCGCTCTGGGATGGAGCTGGTCACAGCGCTTTTGGCCTCCATCCCCCCTCTGTAGATGTGACCACTGTAAAGGGTCATTGCATGTAGGGCTGAGGACCACACTCCATGAACAGTGCACAGCCCAAAGCCTGGGTCTTTGTAAATGAGGTCAAATACAATTTAACATCTTAACCATTTTTAAGTGTAGCATTCAGTGACATTGAGCACATTCACTCAGCTGTGCAGCCATCAGCACCCTCATCTCTAGTCACTCCTCATTGCCCCTCCCCTTCCCCTGCCCCCCCCCCCCCACATTCTGCATTCAGTCTCCATGGACTTGGTCATTCCAGGGACCTCACAGAAGTGCAGTCACACAGGATTTGTTTGTTTTTTTTTTGTTTTTTTTTTTTTTGTGACTGTCTGATCTCACTTGGCTCATATCCTCGAGGTTCAGCCATGTTGTCACACATCAGAATTTCCCTCCTTTTTAAAGCTGAGTCCTCCTGTGTCACGTGACTGGCACTCTGGCCACTCTCATGCCAACTCAGCCTAGGGTACACCTTTGATGTCCTTCCTGGCCTAGACACGCAGATTCCCAATCTTCTCCAGGGCAGGGGTGTGGCTGCTCCACAGTCCTGGGAATCCACAGGGGCCTGAACACTTCCTGATTCCTTTCAGGCTAGAGCAGCCAGCACAGGCTCCTCCTCCCACACACCCTGCGATGAGCTGGCTCTGCTCCCACACCCCATACCCCTCTGCCTCCTTGAGAGGGGTGGCCTGGAGGGGCCCGGACACAGGCCTTAATCCCCACAGGAGGGGCAGCTCCTCTGTCTAGGGCAGTTGCTGCCTTCTTGTCCACTGCCCCCACCTCTTCCCCTGCTTGTCACCTCAAAAGCTTCTTGGTGGTCCCAGAACCTCCCCACCCAACACAACTCTGAGGGTGTCACCCAGAGGGGGGCTTCTTGCCTGTTTTGTTTTTCTTTATTTCCCAGTGCATAGAAAGAGCGTGGCACACATAAAATGATCAATAAATGATTGTGGGATGGATGGATGGAAGATGAGTGGAAAGTGGATGGATGGATGGAGGTTGGATGGATGACGAATGGGGTGTGGATTGGTGGATGAATGAATGGATGGATAATGGGTGTGTGTGCGGAGGGATGCATGGATGGGTGAGTGGAATGATGAATGGATGGGTGGATGGATGGGTGGGTAGGTGTTGGGTGGGTGGGTGGGGTGTGTGAGTGGATGGAGGATGGATGGATAATGGTTGTGTGTGATGGGTGGGTAGGTGCTGGGTGGATGAGTGGATAGATGAGTGGATGGATAGATGGGTGGGTGGGTGGGTTTGTGGATGGATGGGTGAGTGGATGGATGGATCAGTGTGTGGGTGTTTGGTGGATGGGTGGGTGGGGTGGATGAGTGGATGGAGGATGGATGGATGTATGGATGGGTGAGCTGGTGGATGGATGGATGAATGGATGGATGGGTAGGTGGGTGGGTGTTGGGTGTATGGGTGGGTAGGTGGGTGTTGGGTAGATGGGTGGGTAGGTGGGGTGGGTGAGTGGATGGAGGATGGATGGATGGATCATGGTTATGTGCAATGGGTGGGTGGGTGTTGGGTGCATGGGTGGATAGATGGATGAGTGGTTGGGTGAGTGGGTTGGTGGGTGGATGGGTGAGTGAGTGGGTGTTGGGTGGATGTGTGGGTGTGTGGATGGGTGGATAGGGTGGGTGAGTGGATGGAGGAGGGATGGATGGATGAGTGAGTTGGTGGATGGATGGATGGATGGATGGGTGGGTGGGTGGGTGGATGGATGGATAGATGGATGAATGGGTGGGTGTGTGGGTGGGTGGGTATATGGATGGATATATGGGCAGGTGTTGGGTGGATGAATGGGTGAATCTGTAGGTGGGTGGGTGGATGGGTGGATGGATGGATGGGTGGTGAGTGGATGTATAGGTGCATGGGTTGATGGGTGTTGGGTGAATGGATGGGTGGGTGGGTCAGTGGATGGACGGATGGATGATGGGTGGAGGTTGGGTTGATGGGTGGGTCTAAGAGTGTGTGGATGGATGGGTGGAAGGATGGATGGATGGATGAGTGGATGAATGAGTGAGTGGGTGAATGGATAGGTGGGTGAGTGTTGGGTGGATGTGTTGGATGTGTGAGTTGGTGGATGGATGGATGAATGGACAGATGGTTGGTGGGTGGGTGGGTGTTGGGTGGATGGATAAGTGGATGGATGGGTGAATGGTTAGGTGGATGGGTGGGCGAGTGTGTGAATGGATGGGTAGGCAGGTGTTGGGTAGATGGGTGAGTTGGTGGATGAGCGGATGGATGGTGGGTGGACGTAGGGTGGATGGATGAGTGGGTTGGTGGATGGGTGGATGGGTGGATGGATGGAGGGATGAGTGGATAGTGGGTGACTGTGAGTGGGTGGATGGATGATGGTTGGATGAATGGATGGGTGAATAGGTGGGTGGATAGATGGATGGGTAGATGTATAGGTGCATAGATGGATGGATAAATCCCTCCACTCAATGAGCTGATTGTAAAACTGATGCCTAGTAGGCGAATGGCATCTGCTCCAAGGCACAGGGCAGTCTGACCACTCAGAACTGCCCGGAGACCCCAGACCTCTGTTCTTGTGCCCAGATGTGTGTAGTGATAAGTTTCAACTTGACAAGCAGATCTGATCCATGTCTTCTGTTGACCCAGGGTGGAGCGCTCCAGGGACGGACACTTGATCCTCCTCACCTCCATTTATTGCACCTGTCGTTTCAAGTACAGTCCCCAGTATGTCACTCCCAGGCCTGTGACCCTGGGCATAGGACCCAAGAAAGAGAGGTGATACCCACCTCTCAGGATTGCTGCCCGGAACAAATAAAGTGATGGGCTTTACAGAAACAGGTGAGTGGCAGGCAGATGGCAACCATGCCCTCGCCCTGCCAGACACTCTGCCCACTGTCCCTCATTCTGCTGAAATGGCTCCCCAGGGTCCCCAGAGATGTCTGAATGGCCCTGCCATCTCTGTTTTCCTGGGCCCCTGCAACACTTGTGCAACTGATTCCTGAAAATGAACACACACCTGATGGCTTTCCTGAGAGTCCTCTGTGCAACAGAGTCTTGCCAGGATCCTACGTCAGAAAAAGGCTTGAGTCTGGGATGTTCCATGGAGGACGGGAAACCCTGGAAGCTGCTTGGAGTGCGAGGGTCTTTCCTGTAACCCTCTTTTGTGCTCCACCCTCCCACTGCCCCAGCACACAGACAGCCACACACTTCATGTGAGATCAGGCACAGCCAGAGCCAATTCTCCCCGGCCCTGCCCATCTCCCTTGGCTGAGTCCCTGAAGCCAACACAGCAGGGCCCAGCTAAGCCCCTGACCTCACCCCCGAGAGGAAGCAGTGGCTCTTCCTGGACTCTCCCTGGGTAGGCATCTTGGGGCCGCCCCTGAGGCTCACGGGCTGCCATGCTAGCTGGTGTGATGGGCACTGTGGTGGGGGCTGGGGCTGTTCTTGACTGTGGCCTCTGACAAGGGTGGCACAGGTACCCCCAGGGTCTTTGGCCAAACAGGCAACGTTGCGACCCGACACAGACCCCTGTGGGGAGGCACTGGACTCTCTGAAATGAGGCACTGCAGGAACAGCTGCCCTGTGCTCCAGGGTTTTTATGAGTTTGCCTTAAAGATTTTATTTCCAGGAAAAAACCGAAAGCAATTAATCCAAATTACAGAGTAGTCATTTGCAATAATATTTGCTTTAAATATATGTATTTTTTAAAACCCCTAAGCTGTGGACCTCGAGTGAGTTCGAGGTGAAGGACACCTTGAAATAATTACTTTTTTTTCTCATTTTATGTTGTGAAAATGGCTTAGTTGATTTGGGGAAGAATTGTAAAATGTTCAGCTGACTCCCTTATAAAGACGACATTATTTTTCTCTCCCATTTTTGCCAGCGTAACCACACAGTGATCATTTACCCTCTTTCTTGGAAGGTGGATTCCTTCCAGAAGACGCCCTAATCATTGGTCCAGCTGCCTGTCAGCCTGACCCTGACCAGCTGTGGGGAGCCAAGCCCATCACAGAGGTATGCCTGCTGGGTGGCATTGGGGGCCTAGGAAGACCAGGATCTGTGGGGTCCACATGCTGGCAGAGGAGCCAGCTGCTCCTCAGGTTGGGACCAAGGAGGTGAACCAAGGTTTACCTGCCTGCTTTGCCTCCGTGATGGCCAGAACCATGCCCACTGGGATGGCTGTGATCAAGAGAGAGGGCATCCCATTCAGCCAGGCCTCTCTGCCAATGAATATGCCTGTGAGAGGCTTAGGAGCTTGGGAAAAGGGACTGTATTTAAAAATTAAATGGTTCTCAGTGTAACATCAGCACAAGGGGCCGTGCTGAGGTAGGAGGCCTGAGAGAGTGAGGACCTCAGGCAGGACTCTCCTTCCGTGTTCCAGACATGGTACCATCCAGCACCTCCTTCCTCAGACTGATGAAAGTGTGTGAATATATCCTCCTAGTATTTTACCTGCCTTGTTATTTTCTTAACAGTCTCTTTTGAAGAACCAACATTTAAATTTTAGCAACATCCTATTTTTTTTTCATTTATGATTTGTGCTTTTGTTTTTGCCTTGTTTAAAAAACGCTTTGCCTCATTCAAGGTCACCAAGATTTTCTGCTATGTTTTCTTCATTGTTTTGTATATTTATAGTTTTAGTTCTTATATTTTTGGATACAGGATCTATTTCAAGTTAGTTTTTTATGTGGTGTGAGGTAAGGGTTGACGTTAATTTCTTTGCATTTAAGTATTCAATTGTTGCAGAATTACGTGTTGAGAAGTTTATGACCCTCCCATTGAATTGCCTTGGCAACCTTGTCAAAAAGTAATTGGCTGTTTATGTGTAGGTCTATTTGTGGACTCTGTTCCATTGATCTGTGTGTCTCTCCTTTTGCCAATTCCACGCTGTGTTGATCACTACAGCTCTATTATAGCCACGAGTTAGAGTGTAAGTCTTCCAACTTTTGTCTTGTTTTTCAGTAACTTTTTTTTTTTTTTTTTTTTGGTGACGGAGTTTCGCTGCTGTTACCCAGGCTGGAGTGCAATGGTGCGATCTCGGCTCACCGCAACCTCCGCCTCCTGGGTTCAGGCAATTCTCCTGCCTCAGCCTCCTGAGTAGCTGGGATTACAGGCACGCGCCACCATGCCCAGCTAATTTTTTGTATTTTTAGTAGAGACGGGGTTTCACCATGTTGACCAGGATGGTCTCGATCTCTTGACCTCGTGATCCACCCACCTTGGCCTCCCAAAGTGCTGGGATTACAGGCTTGAGCCACCGCGCCCGGCCTTCAGTAACATTTTAGGCTATTTTAGGTCCTTTGCATCTTCACATAAACATTAAAACTAACTTGTCCATTTCTAAAAAAAAAAAAAAAAAAAAAGCATTCTGGGATATTTTTATTGGTATTGCCTTGAATTTATAGATCAATTTCAGGAGAAATGATATTCTAACAATATCGAGCATTCCTATCCATGAACATGTCATATCTCTCTGTGTTGGTAACTTTAATTTGCCTCAGCAGTATTTGGTAGTTTACCGTGTATGACATGAGCTTTACACGCTTTTTAATGTTAAATTGATCACTAAGTATGTAATACTTTAATTCTGCAATTTTTGAAAATTTTAATTTCCAGTTGTTCATTGCTAGGATTTAAAACTCCAATTAATTCTGATACACTGAGCTTCTATCTTGTGACCCTGCTAAACTCACTAATTCTTGTAGCGTTTTGTAGTTTTGTTTGGATTTCCTACGTACACGAGTATGTTATCTGCACCTATTTCTCTCTGAGTGAGCATTAGTGGTTTGTGTCTTTTGGAAATTTATCCCCTTCCTATTAGTTTTTAATTTATTGGCATAAAGCTGTCCGTAATACCCGGTTATTATCCTTTCACTGCTTGTGGGTTTACTAGTGATGTTCCTCCTTTCCTTTCTGACACTGGCCATTTGTGTCTCTCTCTTTTCTTACAGATCAGTCTGGCTAGAGGTCTCTCAATAAGTCTTTTAAGAGGTAGCTTTGGGGTTTATGAATTTTTCTCTATTGTTTTCCTATTTTATTTATTGTTATTTTCTTTAATGTTTCCTTCTGTTTACTTTGGGCTTAAATTATTCTTCGTTCTATAGTTTTCAAAGAAGGGGGTGTAGATTATTACCTGGAAATGGTTCCCTTTTTCCAACATAAGAATTTCATGTTACAAGTTTTTCTGTAAGCACTGCTTAACTATACCCCAAAAGTTATGAAATATTATGTTTCCATTTTTATTTGGGTCAAAATATTTTTAAATTGCTTTGGTGATTTATTTTTTGACCCATTAGTTATTTAGGAGTGTACTGGTTAGTTTCCAAATAATTGGGGATTTTCACACATCATTCTGTTATTGATTTCTAGTCTTTTAAATGATTTCAATCTTTCTAAATGCATTGGGAGTTATGGTTCAGGACACTGCCTCCCTTGGTGATGGTTGTGTGTATACTTGGAGGGGACGTGCACTTCTGTCTTGGTGATAGTTCTGTGTATACTTGGAGGGGACGTGCACTTCTGTCTCGGTGATGGTTGTGTGTATACTTGGAGGGGACGTGCACTTCTGTCTCGGTGATGGTTGTGTGTATACTTGGAGGGGACGTGCACTTCTGTCTCGGTGATGGTTGTGTGTATACTTGGAGGGGACGTGCACTTCTGTCTCGGTGATGGTTGTGTGTATACTTGGAGGGGACGTGCACTTCTGTCTCGGTGATGGTTGTGTGTATACTTGGAGGGGACGTGCACTTCTGTCTCGGTGATGGTTGTGTGTATACTTGGAGGGGACGTGCACTTCTGTCTCGGTGACGGTTGTGTGTATACTTGGAGGGGACGTGCACTTCTGTCTCGGTGATGGTTGTGTGTATACTTGGAGGGGACGTGCACTTCTCTCTTGGTGACGGTTGTGTGTATACTTGGAGGGGACGTGCACTTCTGTCTTGGTGATGGTTGTGTGTATACTTGGAGGGGACGTGCACTTCTCTCTTGGTGATGGTTGTGTGTATACTTGGAGGGGACGTGCACTTCTGTCTTGGTGACGGTTGTGTGTATACTTGGAGGGGACGTGCACTTCTGTCTTGGTGACGGTTGTGTGTATACTTGGAAGGGACGTGCACTTCTCTCTTGGTGACGGTTGTGTGTATACTTGGAGGGGACGTGCACTTCTGTCTCGGTGACGGTTGTGTGTATACTTGGAGGGGACGTGCACTTCTGTCTTGGTGACGGTTGTGTGTATACTTGGAGGGGACGTGCACTTCTGTCTTGGTGACGGTTGTGTGTATACTTGGAGGGGACGTGCACTTCTCTCTTGGTGATGGTTGTGTGTATACTTGGAGGGGACGTGCACTTCTGTCTCGGTGACGGTTGTGTGTATACTTGGAGGGGACGTGCACTTCTGTCTCGGTGACGGTTGTGTGTATACTTGGAGGGGACGTGCACTTCTGTCTTGGTGATGGTTGTGTGTATACTTGGAGGGGACGTGCACTTCTGTCTCGGTGACGGTTGTGTGTATACTTGGAGGGGACGTGCACTTCTGTCTCGGTGATGGTTGTGTGTATACTTGGAGGGGACGTGCACTTCTGTCTCGGTGATGGTTGTGTGTATACTTGGAGGGGACGTGCACTTCTGTCTCGGTGACGGTTGTGTGTATACTTGGAGGGGACGTGCACTTCTGTCTCGGTGATGGTTGTGTGTATACTTGGAGGGGACGTGCACTTCTGTCTCGGTGATGGTTGTGTGTATACTTGGAGGGGACGTGCACTTCTCTCTTGGTGATGGTTGTGTGTATACTTGGAGGGGACGTGCACTTCTGTCTTGGTGATGGTTGTGTGTATACTTGGAGGGGACGTGCACTTCTGTCTTGGTGATGGTTGTGTGTATACTTGGAGGGGACGTGCACTTCTCTCTTGGTGATGGTTGTGTGTATACTTGGAGGGGACGTGCACTTCTGTCTTGGTGACGGTTGTGTGTATACTTGGAGGGGACGTGCACTTCTGTCTTGGTGATGGTTGTGTGTATACTTGGAAGGGACGTGCACTTCTCTCTTGGTGATGGTTGTGTGTATACTTGGAGGGGACGTGCACTTCTGTCTCGGTGATGGTTGTGTGTATACTTGGAGGGGACGTGCACTTCTGTCTCAGTGACGGTTGTGTGTATACTTGGAGGGGACGTGCACTTCTGTCTCGGTGATGGTTGTGTGTATACTTGGAGGGGACGTGCACTTCTGTCTCGGTGACGGTTGTGTGTATACTTGGAGGGGACGTGCACTTCTGTCTCGGTGATAGTTGTGTGTATACTTGGAGGGGACGTGCACTTCTCTCTTGGTGATGGTTGTGTGTATACTTGGAGGGGACGTGCACTTCTGTCTTGGTGACGGTTGTGTGTATACTTGGAGGGGACATGCACTTCTGTCTTGGTGATGGTTGTGTGTATACTTGGAAGGGACGTGCACTTCTGTCTTGGTGATGGTTGTGTGTATACTTGGAAGGGACGTGCACTTCTGTCTCGGTGACGGTTGTGTGTATACTTGGAGGGGACGTGCACTTCTCTCTTGGTGATGGTTGTGTGTATACTTGGAGGGGACGTGCACCTCTGTCTCAGTGATGGTTGTGTGTATACTTGGAGGGGACGTGCACTTCTGTCTCGGTGACGGTTGTGTGTATACTTGGAGGGGACGTGCACTTCTCTCTTGGTGATGGTTGTGTGTATACTTGGAAGGGACGTGCACTTTATTGTGTTTAGGTGCCTATACATTGGGGATCACTACATTCTCTTGAATGATTGACTCTTTTATTATTATGAGAGGTCCTTCTTTATCCATGCAAATGTATCCTATTTCAAATCAACCTCTATTGATGTTAACACAGCAGTTTCAGATTTTTTTGTTGATGTTTACATGGTGTATCTTTTCTCATCTTTTAACTTTTAATCTACTTTGTTTTTGTCTTTGAAGTGAGTGTCTTGTAGACAGCATATAGCTGGGTCTCGACCTTTTAAAATCTGTCTGACAATTTCCGCCTTTTAATTGTAATGTTTTGGCCGTTTACATTTAACACGGTTGTAGCTATGAGTGAGCTTTGGGCTTATGAGCTACACCTTTTATCTTCAGTGGTTGTTCTAGAATGTATAGAATGCATCTTACTGTAACAACGTGCCTTCAAATAATGTTAAACCACTTTACCCAAAGCGTAGGAGCCTTGGGACACTGTGGCGGCTCCCACCTCCCTCTTCCGTTCTTTGTGCTGTTGTCAAACATTTTCACTTCCTCATATATTGTAAATTTTAGTATATTATTTTTTCCTTTGAGAAGCTATGTTTTACACTTACAAAATTAATTTACATGCTTTTATATTTACGCACATATTTGTCATCTCCAGTTTTCCTCACTTCTCTGTGTACATTTATGTTTCCACCCGTGTAATTTCTTTCTTTATGAAGAACGATATTTAGTATTTGTTGTAGTGCTGTCTGCTGACCATAAATTCTCTCAGCTTTTACTTGACTGAAAAGTTATTTATCTGCTTTCATTTTTGAAAGATATTCTTTATTAGGTGTAGAACTCTAAGCTGATCTTTTTGTCTTTCGGTTCTTTAGAGAAGTCTGCACCGTCTTCTGGCTCACACGGTTTCTGTGAGAACTCCACTGACCCACATGCTTTTGTTCACTTGTACGTAGCATGACTTTTATTCTCTGGCATTTGTAAGATTTTCCTTTTGCCATCTTAGTGATTGGATGATGATATGCTTGGGAATGGTTTTCTCTGATGGAGTTCTTTTTTCCTGCTTGGGGTTCATTGAGATTCTTAACTTGTGCGTTTAGAGTCTTTAATCACATTTGGAAAACTTGAACAAGTGCTTCTCCAGCTCTCCTACCGTCCTGCTCCTCTTTCCTGCCCTTCACAAAGCCCAATATACGCATCTTAGACTGCCTTCCATTACTCCACTGATCGCTGCTGCTCTCTCCGTTTTTTCAATCATTTTCTCTTCGTAGATCATTTTAGATCATTTCCGTTGCTACCTTAAGCCCAGGTCTTTCTTTCCCTCTCTTTGTTTATTAAATGTTTTTAATTTAAAATTTTTCAGAACCAGGGTCTTGCTGTGTTGTCCAGGCTGGTTTCAAATTCCTGGCCTCAAGCAATCCTCCCCGCTCAGCCTCCCGCGTTGCTGGGATTACAGGCGTGAGCCACCACGCCTGGCCCAGGGTCTTTCCTTAATGCCCGCTAGATACTGTCAGGTACAGATAATCACGGAAGAAGTTGAGATACAATGGATGCATTTCTAGAAAAATACCAAGTGCCACTCCTGGCCCAGGAAGGAGGGCAGGACGCTCCACTTCACTGCACTTCACAGATAGCACGGTTTTCAGTTTTTTTGTTTTTTTTTTTTTTTTTAACAAACTGAAGGTTTGTGGCAGCCCCAAGTCAAAGAAGCCTATCAACACCGTATTCCCAAGAGCACGTGCCCTCTTTGCGTCTCTGTCACGTTTAATTCTCCCAATGTTTCAGACCTCTCGTTATTCTGGCTGTTATGGTGATCTGTGATCAGTGGCCTTTGATGTTACTATTGCATGTGTTTGGGGTGCCATGAGCCACAACAAGAGAAGGCAGTGAACTGAACTGATAAACTCTGGATGTGTTCTGACCGAGGCACCTACTGACCATTCCCCCTCCCCGCCCCCGCAGTCTGTCTCCCTTTCCTTGGGCATCCTGTTCCCCGAGACACAAAAATATTTGAATTGGGCCAGTTAATAGCCCTCTAGAGGGCTCTAAGTGTTCAAGTGAAAGTACGAGGCTCACGTCGGTAAATCGGAAGCTGGAAAGGATGAAGCTGAGTGAGGAAGGCAGGTTGGAAGCTGAGGAGGCCGAACACCAGGTCTCTGGGCCAGCTAGCCAAGCTGTGAATGCAAAAGAAAAGTCCCTGAAAGAAATGAAAACTGCTCGTCCGGTGAACACATGAATGGCGAGAAACTGAAGCAGCCTTACTGCTGATACGGAGAAGGCGTTAGGGTCGAGATAGATCAATCCAGACACAACATTCTCTTAATGAAGGCCTGACTGAGAGCAAGGCTCGACTATCCTTCATTCTACGAAGACTGAGCGGTGAGGAAGCTGCAGAAGAGAAGTTGGAAGTTAGCAGAGGTCGGTTCACGAGGTTGAAGGAAAGACACCATCTCCATCACGTCAGAGCTGAAGGTGAAGCAGCAGGAGCTGATGAGAAGCTGCGGCGGGGTCTCCAGGAGATCCGGCTGAGATCACTGATGAAGGTGGCTTCACCAAACAGTGGATTTTCAGTGCAGGCAGAACAGCCTTCTATTTAAAGATGTCATCCAGGACTTTCAGAGCTAGAGAGAAGTCACTGCATGGCTTCAACGCTTCAAGAATAAGTGAACTCTCTTTTTCTGGCCAATGCGGCTGGTCACTGGAAGTTGAACCCAATGCACGTTTGCCATTCTGAAAATCCTAGGGCTCTTAGGAATTGTTCTAAGTCAACAGCCTGTGCTCTAGAAGTACAGCAAAGCCTGCACAAGGATTGACAGCGTGATTACCTGAATATTTTAAGCCCACTGTTGAGAACTGCTTCTCAGAAAAGATTCCTTTCAAAATATGACTGCTCACAGGCAATGCACCTGTTTGCACAGGAGCTGTGGTGGAGATGTACAAGGACATGCTTTTCATGCCTGCTTACACAGTGTCCATTCTGCAACCCGCGGACCAACGAGTCATTTCAACTTTCAAATCTTATTATTGAAGAAATACATCTCACTGTGGTCCATTTACACCATGGAATACTACACAGCCACACGGAATGAGATCATGTCCTTTACAGGAACATGGATGGGGCTGGAGGCCATAATCTTGAGTGAAGTAACACGGGAACAGAAACCCAAATACCGCCAAGCATGGTGGCTCACACCTGTAATCACAGCATTTTGGGAGGCGGAGGCAGGTGGATCATGAGGTCAGGAGTTCAAGACCAGCCTGACCAACATGGTGAAACCCCATCTCCACTAAAAATACAAGAATCACCCTTCTCATCTAGAAGGGAGTCACCCTTCTACATGCCATGAAGAACCAACCCATGGGATTCAGGGGAGGCAGTCAGAATATGAACAGGAACAGGAGTGTGGGAGAGGCGGATTCCACGCCTCAGCGTGGCTCGGAGGAGTCGGAGATGTTGACAGAGGCAGTGACTGCAGACGGGGTGGACACAGCGGGAGAACTCGGCTACGCGTGGAGCCTGAAGCTGGGGCTGAACCGCTGCAGCCTTGTGAGAAAACTGGGCTGAGGAGGACTTGCTTTTTATGGATGAGCAAAGGAAGTGGCTTCTGGAGACAGACTCTATGCAGTGATGCTGTGGACAGCGTTGAAACGAAACAAAACTTTGGAATACTCCGTACGATTGTTTTGTTTGAAATGGAGTCTTGCTCTGTCGCCCAGGCTGGACTATAGTGGTGTGATCTCAGCTCACTGCAGTCTCTGCTTCCCGGCTTCAAGCGATCCTCCTGCTTCAGCCTCCCGAGTAGCTGGAACTACAGGCACATGCAGCCACACCTGGCTAACATTTTTGTATGTTTTAGTAGAGACGTGGTTTCACTGTGTTTGTTGGCCAGGCCGGTCTCGAACTCCTGACCTCATGATCCGCCCACCTTGGCCTCCCAAAGTGCTGGGATTACAGGTGTAGGCCACCACACCCGGCTTCCATATATATATATATATATATATATATATATATATATATATATATATATATATATATATGTATATACATATATACGTGTATATACATGTGTATATATATATATATATTTATTTTTTTTTTTATTTTTTTTTTTACAGGGTCACCCAGCCTGGAGTGCAGTGGCGTGATCTCAGTTCATAGCAACCTCCATCTGCTGGGCTTAAGCCAACCTCCCACCTCAGCCTCCCAAGTAGCTGGGACTACAGGCGCGTGCCACCTGCCCAGCTAATGTTTGTACTTTTTTGTTGAGGCAGGGTCTCACTATGTCGTTCAAGCTGGTCTTGACCTCCTGAGCTCAAGCCATCCCCCTCCCTTAGCTTCCCACAGTGTTGAGGTTACAGGTGTGAGCCGCTGCCCCCAGACGTGTTGCATAAACTCAGTTGATGGAGCAGCAGCAGGGTGGGAGAGGATTGACTCCAATTTTGAAAGAAGTTCTTTTGTGGGTGACATGCTGTCAAGCAGCACTGCGTGTTACACAGGAATGCTTCACAAAAGAAGGTCCATGGGTGCAGCAGACTTCACGGCTGCCTTATGTAAAAACTTGCTGTGGCCACCCCGGCCTCCAGCAACCACTGCCCTGATCAGCCGGCAGCGCCAACGTGGAGTTGAGACCGTCACCCGCAAGAGGGTTAGCCCTCGCTGCAGGCCGGTGAGCGTTAGCGTTAACAGTAACGGGTTTTTTTCTTTGTTTGTAATTTTTTTTTGACAGGGTTTAGCTCTTTTTGCCTCGGCTATGGAATGCAATGACACAATCTCTGCTCACTGCAACCTCCACCTCTCAGGTTCAAGTGATTCTCCTGCCTCAGCCTCCCAAGTAGCTAGGATTACAGGTGCCCGCCACTACTCCCAGCTAATATTTTATTTTTAGTAGAGACAGGATTTTGCCATGTTGGCCAGGCTGGTTTCAAACTCCTGACCTCAGGTGATCCACTCGCCTCATCCTCCCAAAGTGTTAGGATTACAGGCGTGAAGCACTGCGCCCGGCCAGCGGTAAGGTATTTTAAAATTAGGATATGTATGCTGCTTTTTCAGACATGCTTCTATGGCATGTTTACTAGAACAACATTTCTGTGACTCACCTGGTTGTGGTAGTCTGCAGCTGAACCCACAGCATCTCCAGGGTGTGCCTGTGGGAAACGTCAGCAGGTCAAAAGTGGGAATCAAAGACCCCACCCTTCTCAGAAAAGGGCCGTGTACCAGGACGTTTTGCAAGTGTCTTCTTTCGAGGGACAGATATATCTGTCTTATTAAAAAATGTACATACGTTTTTCTAGAAAATAATAATCTAGGTAAAGCGGCCCGTTTCATTTTAACAGACTGGTGTCAGGTTGGTTTAATCTCTGGACTACGGCGACAGAAAGAAGAACGTTCAGGCTAACTTTTCTGACGAACACCTCAGATGAAATATGAAATGCTGGCATCCAACGGTGTGCTTTAAATCACACACTCAGGACAGCAGCCACAGTTAAAAGACTGACAATCCAGGCTGGGTGCGGTGGCTCACGCCTGTGATCCCCACACTTTGGGAGGCTGCGGTGAGCGGGTCTCTGGAGCCCAGGAGTTCCAGACCAGCCTGGGCAACATAGCAAGACCCTGTCCCTACAAAAAAATACAAAAATTAGCTGGGTGTGGTGGTGCACCTGCGGTCCCAGCTGAGGGGCTGAGGTCCACCACTTACTTGGAAATGTATTAAAAAAGATGAATGGATGGAAGGATACGAAGGTGGATGAACAGGTGAATATGTGACCAAGCATTCTGGTAAAATATTACTGTAACAGTAACAAACATTAATGAGTTTTATTAGTAATACGTTAGTCTGAGCAGTGGGTATATGTATGAGTGTTCACTGTAAAATGAGTATTGAAAATTTTCGTGATAAACTGTTGAGAAAAGACACATAATAATCAAATAGTTTTTGTACCAGGAATGCAAAGATGGCTTAAATTCAGAAAACTGGAGGCTGGGCATGGTGGCTCGCACCTGTAATCCCAGAACTTTGGGAGGCCGAGGAGGGTGGATCATTTGAGGTCAAGAGTTTGAGACCAGCCTGACCAACATGGTGAAACCTCGTCTCTACTAAAAATACAAAAAAAATTAGCCAGGTATGGTGATGGGTGGCTGTAGTTCCAGCTTCTTGGGAGGCTGAAGCAGGAGAATTGCTTGAACCCAGGAGGTAGAAGTGGCAGCCAGCTAACACCACTGCACTCCAGCCTGGGCAACAGAGCAAAACTCTGTCTTAAAAACAAAAACAAGAAAATTGGAGAATTCACCTTAGTAGACTACAAAGCTGACTAATACATACAAAAAATAATTTGACAAGGCTCAGCCCTGAGCCCACTGCAAGTTTAAAAATTCTTTTTTTTTTTTTTCTGAGACAGTTTCATTCTTGTTACCCAGGCTGGGGTGCAATGGCGCGATCTCGGCTCACCGCAACCTCCGCCTCCTGGGTTCAGGCAATTCTCCTGCCTCAGCCTCCCGAGTAGCTGGGATTACAGGCACGTGCCACCGTGCCCAGCTAATTTTTTGTATCTTTAGTAGAGACGGGGTTTCACCATGTTGACCAGGATGGTCTCGATCTCTTGACCTTGTGATCCACCCGCCTCGGCCTCCCAAAGTGCTGGGATTACAGGCTTAGAAATTCTAAACTTAGAAATTCTCTCTCTAAAGTTTTTCAGAAAACTGGGAATCAGAATCTGTCTTAAGCTGATAAAGGTGATCTCAAAACCCCTGTAACAGACATCACACTCACCTGAGTTTCGAAGCATTCGCTTTGAGGTCCCGTAGAAGACAGGGCTACCGGCCATCCACACAATCGTTCAACGAAGACGGTCAGCCTCGTCCCCTCAGTCAGACACAAAGGGATGAAAGGAAGGAATGCACCTTGCATTTTTTGCAGCAAAGTATTTTCGTCTGTATAAAAATCCTAAATGTCGACAAACAACCACATAAAATAGTTGGAGAGGTCAGTGAACGGCTCACAAAGACGCTAGAGTTCCTCTGCGGTGACAATCATCAATTAGAAAAGCAATTTTTTAAAAAGCTGCTATTCACGTTTGCAGCAAAGTCTGTCAAGTACCTCAAAATTAATCTAACAAAGAATTAATGCGCCCTTTCCAGAAAGTGCTTAACCTCTAATAAAGAAGGTAAACCGACATGAAAAGAAGAGCTGGGAGGCGCTGAGGGATGAACAGCTTCACCTGATTTTATTTCAACATCAAGCTTGAACGTCTTTAGGGGGCGTGCGGTATTTCAATCATGCATGGATTGTGTACGCATTAAAGCAGGGCGGTGAGAGTATCCAGCACCTCAAATAGTTACTATTTCTCTGTGTTGGAAGCATTTCAAAGCTTCTCTTTTCGCTGTTTTGAAATATGCCATGTATTATTGTCAATTGTAGTCATTTTAAAGACAGCAGTTTTCCTACTACAGAGTCCCTTTCAGTCAGAATTTCATCGGAGCCTTTAAAGGATCGAATTAACTTACTCTAACGTTCGCAGGGCTGGACAAAGGTCACTAAATAGCTAAGAAATGTATGAACAAGAAGAGTCAGGCTGAGACCTCTACGAAGCCACGGCAAGCCAAGGAACCCGTGTGACGCAGCTGTGGGGACAGGCACACGGGCACATGGGCAGGACGGGCTGAGAAGGAGGCCCTGGGAGCTGCGGGGGCTTTGTCTCTAGAGAAAGGTACATAGTTCGGTGCCTGTGTCTGGAAGAGCAGCTTGATGGATAGAAGAAGTCAGTTCCTACCCAAGTGACCTCAGATTGGTGCAGTCTTAGGTGTGAGTGTTGAAACCACCCCACTTCTGTCATGGTTCGGTGCCTGTGTTTGGAAGAGCAGCTTGATGGATACAAAAAGTCAGTTCCTACCCAAGTGACCTCAGATTGGTACAGTCTTAGGTGTGAGTGTTGAAACCACCCCACTTCTGTGAAGAAAAGAAAATGTGAGAAAATATCTTTGATGCTGTCTGGTCAGGGAAGAGCACAGTGGAGAAGATCCGCCGAGGGGAGGACATCTGCCGAAGCTACGGAGTGATCAATGCCGCAGGTCAAAGGAAACCCAGCAGCAACACACCGTCAGAGGAGGAGAGGCCGCGGCGGCCCGTGAGCACACGGAGACTTCCCGCCTCAATCATCCTTGCAGAAATGCAAATCTCAGAAGTGATTTTCTAGCTCACACCCAACCAATTTGCAAACATTTGAAAGTCAAATAATTCTAAGTGTTGGCGAGTGTGTGGAGTGTGTGGGAAATGGAATCCCTCCTCCTCTAAGGGGACCTGGCGGAGCTCAGGGAAATTCTGGAGTTTTGCTGCCCAGGGCAGGCTTGGGGCAGCCCCAGCCCTGTTTGTGCAGGTGCAGAGCTGGTGTAGGCCTGCGGGGAGGTGGGAAGGAGAGGGTGGGCCCCATCCAGCACTGAGGAGTCAAGGCCTCGGTGCCTGCACTGCTGAGGGGATGGGTCTGCACAGACACGCTGTTCAGTGACAAACACATGTCACAGCGTGAAGCCAGCAGCGCAGGAGCCAACCAGACACACGCAGACACACCATTACACACAACATGCAGCGCCCACACACAGGGCGTCTGCATACACAGCACACATGCAGAACACACGTGCAACATATTCACATCACATGCACACACACTACATATGATCACACCATTAGACACAAAACATGCAACACCCACACACAGGGCGTCTGCACACACAGCACACATGCAGAACACACGTGCAACATATTCACATCACATGCACACACACTACATATGATCACACCATTAGACACAAAACATGCAACACCCACACACAGGGCGTCTGCACACACAGCACACATGCAGAACACACGTGCAACATATTCATATCACATGCACACACACTACATATGATCACACCATTAGACACATAACATGTAACACCCACACACAGGGCATGTGCACACACAGCACACACGCAGAACACACGTGCAACATATACACATCACATGCACACACACTACATACGATCACACCATTAGACACATAACATGCAGCACCCACACATAGGGCGTGTGCAAGCACAGCAAATACACAACACACGTGCAACATATACACATAACATGCACACACACTACATATGCACACACCATTAGACACACAATACAACACACCCACACCCAGGACATGTGCACACACAACATATACACAGAAGACATGCAGACACACCATTAGACACACAACATGCAGCATCCACATATAGGGCGTGTGCACACACAGCACACATGCAGAACACACGTGTAACATATACACATAACATGCATACACACTACATATGCACAAACCATTATACACGCAACACATTATACCCACACCCAGGACATGTACACACACAACATATACACAGAACACATGTGCAACATATACACATCACATGCACATGCACTACATATGCACATGCCATTAGACACACAACATGCAACATCTATACCCAAAACATTGTACACACGGCGCATATGCAGAACACACGTGCAACATATACACCTCACATACATACACACTACATATGCACACACCATTAGACACACAACACACCACACCCACACCCAGGACATGGGCACCCACAACATATACACAGAAGACATGCAGACACAACATGCAGCATCTATACCCAGAACATTGTACACACAGCACATACACAGAACACATATGCAACATACACACACAGAACACATATGCAACATAGACACAGCCTATATGCACACAGTACATATACGCACACCATTATACACACAACACATGACACCCATGCACAGAACATGTGCACACACAACATATACACACAACACAGCCCATATGCACCCAGTACATATACACACACCATTATGTACACAACACACAATACCCATGCAGAACACATATGCAACATATACATACAACATATGTATACACAGCACATATGTACAAAACACAATACATATGCACACATTATACGCAAACATGTGACACATATATGCAACACATGTAGCACATATACACACATACACAACAAACTCACAACGTCTATACACAGAACATGTATACACACCACATGTTTGCAGAACATATGTGCAACATATACATGTATGTCATGTGTGTATATATAACATATTCAAGCACAGCACATATACACACAAACAGGTCACATATATACACAGAACATATATGCAACATATCTACACACAGCACATACACACATAGCACATGTACGCACAGTGCATGTACACACAGCACATACACAGGGAGCATATGTTTGAGACGTATACACACAACATACACATAAGTGCACACACCCCACCTCGCCCTCCAACACCAGCAGTCACCCCTTGTTCTTTCCAGAGTGATGGCCCCCAGGACAGGCGCGCTCATGTCCTAGAGCAGGGGACAGGAGCCTGAGGAGAAAAGCATAAACATCTGATCGGATCAAGGAAGGTGCTGTGAACCCGACGTGAGAAAGGGAGGAGGGGGAGGGAAAGTGGGAGGGGAAGGGGAGGCAAGTGCCCGGGCTTTGGCCCAGCCTGCCCGCCCCACTGTGAGCGCCAGGGGTGCAGTGTGCACGATGCCTGTCTGTGCTGCCCCTTCCCCGGCTGGCCAGTGGCCTCTGTCATCACATCTGTCCCTTCCTCTGGCCAGGACTGCTCAGGCAGGGAGTGAGGAAGGACAGGCTGGAGGAGAGAGCTGCTGCAGCCGCAGGGGGTCCTAGCTGGAGGGCACAGGGCTGCCTCTTCTTTTGCTCCCAGAGCCTGAGCTGGACAGATGTGGCCTTCTGGGTGGTCCACGAGGCCCCTGTTGGCACCACCTGGGGGGGCTCAATGTCCTCCACTCAGTGTGGCCTTCCAAGTGGCTGTCAGTGAAGGGAGGGCAGCCCCCCAGCCCTGCTCAGGATCTGGGGGCCTGAGCACCGCTGGCTGCGGTGGGCTTGTCTCTGGGGGCACAGAGCTCAGCAGCAGGTGCAGTGCCAAAAGCGCCGGCTGGTCCCAGCTGCGGCTCAGCAGGCTCAGCCCAGGACACAGACCGTGAGAAGGGCCTCCTGCAGCCTCCAGCCCCTGCCCCTGCCCCAACTCCCTGTGGGTCCGGGGTCCCAGCTCCTGACTGCCACAGTCTCACTGTGGCTGGCCTGGGGTGCAGGGACCGCACAGCACCCCCACTCCCAGATGGTGTCGGTATAAGGCAGGCTCCCACCCACCCTCCCGTGGGCGGTTCCAGCAGGTGCACCGAGGGTGGCGGGCTGTGAAGGAGGCCAGGTGGCATGGCCGAGTGCCCGCTTTTGTGGGCCATAAGCTTCTACCTTCAGCCCACCTGCCCGACCCCTTTGAGGGCCTCTGGCAGCTTCCTGGGCAGTAGGGCTTTTCAGCTTCCCTCTGTGTGTGCTGAGTGAGGAGGCGAAGTCAGAGCCCAGGTCACCACCCGAGGCCCAACGTTGGGCCGGGTCCAAGCGGAGCCTGGATCAGAAGCTGGCTTCCCCCACGCGCAGTTCGCAGCCACTGTTCTCAGTCACCTGGCACAGGCAGAGGAAATGGGTGAAGAGACTCGGGGGCTCCAGGAGCAAGGTCACTTGTCAGGCGTCGGGGCAGTGTCACGGAGGTAGGGAGCCCCCGTCAGACTCCAGGCCAGGCTGCCGGGCGGGAAGGGGCCTGGCTGGGACTCCAGGACTGCACCTGCCTCCCTCCCCTTCCTCCAAGTCACCCCTGCTTGTCCTGCAGATCCCAGCTCTGTGGTGGACCCTGCCCTGGGGAGCCTCCGAGGGTCGCCCCCTGAGGGGAGTTAAAGTGTAATCTTTTCAGGAGGAAAATCATGACTGAGACAAACACAAAATAACCATGTCAGCAGTTCCACTTAGTTCATTCATTTATGAGGCACCAATCAGATGCAAAAACCTGGATTAAAGGACTTTCCTGAGTCCAGACCAGCCCCAGCTGCACAGGTGGCCCGGGGCGCAGAGGACTCCGCTGCAGATGAGACCCGGGGGAGGATCCCTGCCTTCCACTCCTCGCTCTGGGCGGGCGGGACAGGCGGCACCTGTTCCCTGCAGCTTCCCTTGGCCTCTCCCGGAAGGGGTCCTCTGCGTGGCTCTCTGTGTTCCCCCGGACGCAGGGCTCTGGGACAGCCCAGCATCTAGGAGAGGCACGGAGCCCGTAATTCCGGCGAGCCGGGAGGGGCCTGTCTGCCGGGCAGCATCGCAGGGAGGACAGCCAGTGAGTGGTGCCTGTTTCAATGCTGGATTTTGCCTGACGGCGTCGAATGCTGCCTCTGCATCTCCCCGGCACACCTGCAACCTCAGCCGCTACCCTAGGGGACCTTTGGTCATGGTCTCCTTCCTCAGCAGACAGTAAGCCCAGAAGTGTGGGGACCGGTGTTCCTTACCATCTCGCCCTCACTCAGGCCCTCCTCGGACAGTGCTCCCCTCGGGCCGGGGTCAGAGGCACTAGGGTTGCCCACGCTGTGCTGAAGGAGAAACTCCAGCTTCTCCATCACCACAGTCCTCATGGGCTGGGGAGGGCAGGGTGGGATCTGAGCCCACAGGCCGGCCTCCCATTTGGGGCTCCTACGTCCCCACCCCAGTGCCTCCTGCAGGGTGAAGGAGGGGCCGAGTGAAGGGCGGTGAGGAGCCTCCCCTACCAGCCTCCCTGGTAGGTGAAGACCTCCCAGGACAGCCTATACCGCACACTCCCCGCTGTGCTCCGGGAAGCCGGAGGCAGACCATACCCCACATGGAGAGTCAGGGGGGCACTGTTGGGTCCGGCGTTCTGGGCACCGGTCAGGAGGAGCCGGCAGATCTCGCTGAGCAGCTGCAGAGGCGAGAAAGGTGCTGCGCAGAGCTGAGCACTGCTCAGAACACAGCCAGGCCCCCGGACCCTGCAGGCAGCCGGCGGGCAGGGGACAGCGCCTGCAAAACACTGACGTGGGGTCAAGGGTGGAGGTTCTTGTAAACTGTCTCAGTGGGGTTCTTGCTAAAACTGGGCTTGGCAGGCCAAGGAGAGTGTCCAAGGCAAACCGAGGTCAAGGCTTCGTCAGAGGAGGGCTCCGAGGAGCCGCCAAGGTCAGGGAGGGAGCCCTTGTTGGGGTGGGGCTCCCTTCCTGTCATGGGCCTGGGGCACCCACAGAAGCCACGCTCAGGGTCCCCCTCATGTGTCCTCCCACCTGCTGAGACCTGGAGTGGCTGGGCTGGCTGCGGTGACCTTCCCTGCCACCCCCACGGGCAGCCCTCACCACCAACCCAGGCATGTGGCCCCGGGGTGGGCACTGGGAAGGGTTTCACGACCCTCCCCAAGAGCCTGAACATCATTTGCGCCTCCTCACTCCAGGGGCCCAGCCAAGATGCTGGGCTTAAGCACTGCTTGGAATCAGGAGGGCCAGCGATGCCTCGCTGAACTTCCAGGCCACGAGGCCGGCCACCTCCATGGCCGCCAGCGAGCGCTGCTGGTCGTTAAGGGCCTGGACGTTCTCCCACGCTCATGTTTTCCAAACATTCTCCGTGCTTCTGCTTCCTGGACGTGGCCACAGCGTCCCCAAGGCACACGTTGGCACTTAGGATGTGTCCTGCATGGGGCAGGGCAGATGGCATGAACTCTCACAGCTCATCAGTGGGCAGGCGGCCCCAACTCCTTTCCAAGGCTGAGTGGGGATCGCGTGGGGGCCAGGCTGTGCAGGGGTTGGGGACCCTCATAGGGAGACCAGCACTCAGGGTCCCCTCCTCCTGCAGACACCGAGTTGGCCTTTCACAGTCCCCCTTGGCTGGATTCCACGGAACAGCCTCTGTCCCCGCTGGCCGGGGGCTTGGGGCAGAAGGTCTCACTCCTTATCCCAGGAACAGAGGGAGAAACATTGAGAATGAAAGTGACTGTGTAATCCTTGTGGAAAGAATGATTTGGGTTGCATGTAATCCCCGGCAGGAAAGCTGGAGTCATTTCAGACTCTGGCTGTGTAGAAGCTGCGCTGGGGAGGGGCCAGCTGGACCTAGCCGCGCGTGCGGGAATCCCCCCGGACCCTGCTCAGAAGCTGAGCTACAAAGTTGTTCCATAGAGCCGAGCTGCCTTTCTTTCCATCTGCACACATGGCTTCTGGAAGGGGGTCTCTCGGGCCCCTGGGGACAGCTCGGTCGCAGCCGCTTGGCTCCTAGCATGCGTCAGACCCCGGGAAGGAGGCTGGGCTCCAGCGACCCTGTGGCCCGACACCGGCCCCCCGACGGTGAGCAGGGGCCACCCAGGAAGGACCTCTTTGGGAGGGAGGGAGGAAGGGAGGGACGTACATTTTCAGATCCTTGGCGGGGAAGCCAGATGGGGTGTCTCAGGCTCCCCAGGGTCAGAACCAATATCCCTCCTGAGACCTGATGCCCAACACTTCAACGTTCTGCTCCAAGCACTGCTCCCCGGGGAAATCTGGGTTTACTCAAAGCAAAGCATGCGGCTCACTTCTCTTCCCACCATTCTGCTGCCTGGCTGGCCCAGGGGTGCTACTTTCCACTCGAGGAGCCCAAGCTCCTGACAGGTAGGCCGTGGACTTGAGGTCCTCCCAACCCCGTGCCCGCCTCCACCCTCTCAGCAAGTCACCATGCTGAGGACGAAGTCTGGAGTCACTGTCGTGAGGATGAAGCGCTGGAGTCTGCTGCTCCGAGAGATACCCGGGTCCTGGCTTCCCTGAGCATCTCCTGCACCCGCCTGGGTCACGGACGCAGCTGCTCTGTGCGCCCCCTCCCAACACCTCCCCTCCCAGGATCTCCAGGCCTGGGGCAGACTCCTGGGTGGGGACACTCGGTCGGGTCTGAACACTGACTGCTTTGTCGTTCTGTGGGTGACTACTCTGGAAGTGTGGGGGACAAAGGGGGGCCCCTCCCACCCTGGTCAACAAACCCAGTGGGGCAGGACGTCATGCTTCCTCCTCCAGGGATCCTCTCCCCTCCAGGCTTGTCCAGGAAAGCCTGCTCCTGCAGGACTGGATCAGACGGAGGACTTCCTTGTTCAGCATCCCTGCAGGGTCGCCCCGAGTCTTCCCTGAGGATCTTTGGCACTTAATTTGCACAGCAGGGAGCAGCCATCCTCAGGCCCGATGGGGTCAGGGACTGACTTGGACATGAGATGATGGTCATTTCTCCTCCCTCGGTGTTGGTGTGTGCATGGCTGCACACCTATACATGTGCGCACACGTGTGTGTACTCACATGCGAGCGTACATATCCACGTGTGTGTGCACGCACGTGTGTGTCTACCCACAGCCTGCTGTACAATACGGAGGACCCCCACGCTGCAGGTGGCTGATCGGGATAGGACCGGGACTCAGGGTTGGGAGCCTGCCCGACACCCCACAGTTCCAACGGCCAGTGTCGCAGCTGTGGGCTCGGTCACCCAGGATTCATCTGCAGAGGAGTCGCCAGCTTCTCTCTAACTGGCCAGGGGGTGCACAGCAGCTCACACTGTGTGGACTGCGTTCTTTTGTGTTCTTCCTACTTGTGGCCTTTGCTATGGCTTTGATTTTAAATTTGTATTTGCATTCAGAAGGGGTTTGTATCCAGAGAGGCTTCCTGCCTCTTGTTCACCAGCGTTCAGAAAAGTTAGCTGGTTTTCTAGCATCCTGCAGTGTCGCAGCCGCTTAGTGTCTGCAGCGAGCACCGCTGTGAACTCGGGCTTAGGGACTGCGGCACCGTCCGTCCCCCATCGGTGCGCAGCCCAGCCTCTCTCACGGACGCCTCAGTGTCCCCTGCCGAATGGCACCTCCCTGTGTTCCACATCCAGGTGCAGGGGCGAGAGCACTCAGAGCTTTGTGTGCAAATGGGAGGAATTTTGCCCAAGCTGGCAAACCGGACAGCATGTCAAAACGCTCACGGCGGAAATGTGGGCAGCCTGAACTGCAGAGCGGAGCTGGCACCAGACGCTGCGAGAGGTCTTCCTCTCCAAGGGGACCCCGACTGGACGGGTAGCATGAGTGTCCGTCCCAAGGCCAGTGAGCCCCTGCCCGGCTCTGTGCAGTCAGGCCTCGGGGCCCCCCTGGGCTCTCATGTAGCACCCCTGAACCATAGGAAGTGCTTGGAAGCAAGGGGTCTTTTGAGCAGACGGCCTGTTGCATTCAGCACGTGCATTAAACGTCATAAACATTTTCCATCTCTGTCCCCTGTGGGCAAGTGTTCTTCA
The DNA here is from genome assembly GCA_031835075.1 of Saguinus oedipus. Classification (NCBI taxonomy): domain Eukaryota; kingdom Metazoa; phylum Chordata; class Mammalia; order Primates; family Cebidae; genus Saguinus; species Saguinus oedipus. Next base: position 40,700,470 of record CM063175.1, on the reverse strand, counting down.
GAGAAGCAGAACCGACAGGACGAGCGCTAGAATCTGTGTGTGTGTGTGTGTGTGTGTGTGTGTTGGAGAGGAGTATTTTAAGGAACTGGCTCCAGTGATTGTAGGGGCTCTGGCAGCCTTGACAGGCTGGATCTGGGAAGAGTGGATAGCGTGGTTTTGGGTCTGAGGGCAGGACCCCCTCCTCGGGAACCAGTCTCTTCCTTTGAAGGCCTCCCTTGATTGGATGAGGCCCCTCACACTGTGAAGGGCCCACCTGCATGACCCGCAGATGTTGGGCTGCCCACATCTAAAACACCTACACCTGGTGAAGTTGGGTGAAGGTGGCCCAGCCACCGTGACGCTCACACTTACCCACTCCCCACACCTACACACGTGACAAAGCCATGGGCGGCTCTCGGCCCTGCCCCTCTAGGCCCAGAAACATGCCCCCTCGACTGCCTCCCGCATGGCCCGGGCTCCTCCCTCCACCAGACGCAGCCAGTGCCTCAGACCTTCCTCCTGCCTCACCTTTGCTTTTCTGATTCCTATGTCTGGGGATGGGCTTTATGGGAACCGACTCCCAGGCTCCCGGAGATAAGAGACGTGTCCCCGCCTGGCGGCCCTACCCCTCACTCTGCTCGTGGTCTGCACCAGGCTCCACTTCCCGCCTTAGCTGCCTCCCATGTGGCCTGGCATCTGCTGCCCCTTCACCGCTGTGGAGGGTCGGCCTCCTCCGGGACCAGCTCCGGGCCAGCCATGCCCTGCTCGCTGGGCTCCAGCCTGGGGTGCTCACAGGGCAGCATGTCCCCTCACCTCCTCTTGGGGCAGGCGGCGCCTCTTGCTGCATTTGGCTGGCCCTGGAGATGGCCGGTGAGAAAGAGGGGTGTGTGCTCTACAGACACAGAACACCACGTCAGGATAATGCACCTCCTCCTGTGTGTCTCCCCTCCCCTGGGCGGTCCCCAACATCGAGTCACCCCAAAGCCTTGGAGGCACCCTCAGGACTGCCGGGCGCAGCCTGCATGGTCCATTCTTCCCTCAGTATGTAGAGGGCGTTCACTCTACCCCAAGCCCTGCCCCTGCCTTCCCCGAGTTGACGCTGGCTCCTGCCCCTGCACTGTGAATTCCCGGTAACAGCCAAGCCTGGGCTCCTGTTGGAATCTCCGGGACCCACCAGGGCCTGGCTGCTCGGAGGGCTCATGTCCCACCGTGTACCTTCCTCCAGGGCTCCCGAGGCAGAAAAAAGGAAGCGAGAGCGTCTCTGGCTGTCCCCCCATCTCGAGCTGTGTCTGTGTGTGAAATGTCCCATCTAACTGGGGGAAAGGGGAGAAAGCTGTGGACGCCTCCCCCTGTCCTCCCCAGGGTGCCCAGTGGCAGCAGGGCCAGACCTCCACAGGGTGGGTGAGGCCTCACAGCCTGCAGCCCTTCCCGGGAAGGCCGTGCCCTGCGTCCAGTCCCTGGCCGGCTCCCCAAGCTCCCTCTCATTGGGCCTGACGATTTCACACTCTGGAGTCGGACGGTGCTTGTTTTGGCTGGCCGGGCTGCGCGCCCATCCTCGCTGGCCCGGGTTGCATAACTGTGAGGTATCCTCTTACGCTGGCCGCCGCCTCTCAGTGAGGCCTGAAGCCACCACGGCGGGTGGAGTGGGCTCCGTGCTCCCTCTCCGGGAGGCGGCCCAGTCCTGCCAGGCTTGGGGTGGGAGCTCTCATGTCCCATGACCCGAGGGCGGGCTGGCAAAGGCGCATGGAGCCTCCAGCCTGTGGGAGCCAGGAGTGGCCACCTCTGGCCAGAGTTGGCCCGTGAGGGCGGTGGCAGGCGGGTGAGCTCTGCCCTCTGCTCACATCTCCCCCAGGCAGTGTCACTGTGGCCCCCGCCAGAGCACTGCGGTCCTCGGGTCCAGAGACAATGGTGGGGAGGGCGGGAATGTGTCCAGGAGTCGCCTGCTGGGCGTCCTTGTCGCTGGCTGCCCCCACCACCGAGGCACCCTGAGGAGCAGTGGCCCGCTCCCTGTCCCCTGTGGGCCCTGGACACCATCCAGCTAGCCTGAATGGGATGACACCCCAGGGCCCTGGGTTCCAGCGCAGCCACTCTCTCCTTCCGCTGCTGTGGCTGCCACCCAAAGGTGGGGTGAGAGAGAAAGAGATTTGGGAGAATGATGGGCGTAATGACGGCGTGGTGGCGAGCTGGAGCCCGGCCCCGTCCCCTGTGGGCGTGATAACTGGGATGTCTTACATTTCCCTGCGCTGAGCCAGGGCCGATTGCGACAATGTCCACATTGTTCCCCGAGCCGGGCGTTCTCACCAGAGGACAGTGCCCCAGGCACCCAGGCCACGGACGCCCACCAGGAAGCCGAAAGTGTGGCTGGATGTGAAAGTAAATGTGAAGGAGGGAAGCTTGCTGCTCCCGGCTTTGCACCGTGGCCCGGTGAGTTTTGCCAAGAGCGGGGACACAGCCTTGGGCCGGCGGGGGTTGCCTGTGGGATGCAGAGATTTTCAATCCTAGTGAAACCATGAGGCTGGAGCGGCTCCGGCCTCCTCGCCTTGGCCTGGGTGAGGGGCTGGCTCTTGCCGGCCGTGGGGCTCAGTCCTGCCCACGGAGGGCTCCTCTCAGAGCAGGCGTGATGGCCGGGTCCTGCTCTGCAGGAATGAGAGGGCGGGTCTTCCCTGTACCCATCCCACACCAAGGCCCAGGGAGGGGGCCCCATACCACCATACCAGGTCCTCTTAGTGAGCCGGGCATTCCCTTGTCCCAGCAGCCCTGGTGCCCCTTGTCCTTCCTGAGGCAGCCCCACCTCACGGAAATTCTCTAAAGACTCATCCCAGTGACAAATGCTAAGCAAGCCAAACTCAGCACATCTGTCCCACCATGGCCCTGCCTCCCTCCGCCCCTGCGTGGGGCTCCAGCCCACCGTGGCCCTGCCTCCCTCTGCCCCTGCGTGGGGCTCCAGCCCACCGTGGCCCTGCCTCCCGCTGCCCCTGAGTGGGGCTCCAGCCCACCGTGGCCCTGCCTCCCTCCGCCCCTGCGTGGGGCTCCAGCCCACCGTGGCCCTGCCTCCCTCTGCCCCTGAGTGGGGCTCCAGCCCACCGTGGCCCTCCTTCCTTCTGCCCCCATGTTGGGCTCTGGGTTGGGTGGGAGCCTTGGGAGCAGGGAGTCGGTCTCAGAGTTTTCACCATGTGCGCCCTGAGCCCTGACCTCGGCCCATCGCAGCTTCAGACGTCCTTGCTCATCCCAGAACAGGGCCCACTGACTGCCTGGGACCTGGCACAGACCTGCCCAGGGGCCGGGCCTGCAGGAGAACCCACTGCTCCCGGAGCACCTGCCACGCAAATGAATGACCTGAGGTCTGGCATGGTTGGTGACTCCAGGCCCCTCCCAGCCTTGGCCAGACCCTCTGGCTTCTGACTCGTGCCTGAACTGCAGGACCATCCTGCCTCCGGGGACCACAGGCATGGACTTCACCTTCTGGGAGGACTGGGGTCTTCGAAGTCCTCGTGGCATTGCCGGGAGCCTCGGCCTGTGGGGTGCTGACAGGCTCCTGGCCTGGATGGTGGGAAGGAGCAGCACAGCCCCTCCATGGCACAGGGGCACCCCACCCCACCCCACCCCACGCGAGCATCACCATCCATTGGAGCCTGAGGAGCTGGGGTCACACGCACGTGCCTGTGTCCCAGGGGCTGGAGGCCAGCGCACTGGAAGCCACAGCAACCCCTTCTTCATAGGGCCTGTGGCAGATCAGGAGTCAGACTTCTTCCTCCCAGGGGCTGGTCTGTTCTCCCTGCAGGTGCCTGCCCAGCCCTCAGGACCACAAGTCCCCCATGCAGGCGGCCCGTCTCAGGACAGCATCTCCCACATCTTCCACAAGGAAGGGAGCAGCCTCCACATTTGGGACGGAGCGGGCATGAGAGAGCCGGGATGAAGCCGCCCTGTGGGGAGGGTCCTGGCTTTGTGAGCCGGTCCCTGGGGTCCTCTCCCAGGTGGGAGGGGCTCTACCAGCAGCCGCACGGCTCTCCTTACCTGCACCGGATTACCGGGAATGCGCTTGAACTCCTCAGACCCCCTGAATCCCCTCATCTGGAAGCCGGCAAACCACAGTCTTTAAACTGTCAACAGTCACACCTCATTTGTTTACAAGCTTCCCGCTCTGGCTCGGGGGGACTCACATCCCTGCCTCCAGTTTCCTGGGGACCCTCGGGGAGGCCCAGTCCTGCCCTTGCCATCCCAGGGGCAGAGGAGCCCGTCCCACACTCGGGAAGGAAGACGGGGTCGGGGGATGTGGATACAGGGCCCAAAGCCTCCCCAGACCACTCGAGGAGAGCTCCGCCCCCGCCATGGGCCACCCCACTCCAGCCTCCAGAGTCAGCAGTGACCCTTGGGTCAACTCTGGCCTCCCAAGCTGGGGTCTGGGTCCCCGCAGAAGGAGTGGGTGAGTGCAGCGGTCTGGCCGTTTATCCAGGTTCAGCTCTGTGCCTGGACGCGCGCGGAGGGGCTGGGGCCCGGGCATAGGGTCGGGGTGATAGAGGCTCTCTGTGAAAGCCTGGGAATGGCAGGGCCCTGTGTGCTCAACCCCTGCTGGCTGGGTGGAGGGGGCTAGGGCTTTGGAGACCCTCAGTGTGGAAATCGTGGACACCAGGTGCAGTGGGTGTGAGCACAAGGCTGGGGGCTCCTTCCTGGGGTGCTGCCCATGCAGCTGAGGTCCACGCCCAGGACCACCTGGCGGCTGCTCCAGGCAGAGAGCAGTGGCTGTGGCAGAGGCCAGAGCTTTGCCAAGCTTTGCCTCACTTGCGAGGGCCGGCGCCTGCCTGGGAGGAGTCTGTGTAGCAACCTCCCTGTAGGTGGGACAGGTGACCCCCGCCACCCGGGAAGGCTGAGCACAGCTGAGCAGAGTGGCATCCCAACACTCCCCGTGGCGCCTCTGGGGCAAAGGGCGGAGCCGCCTGTGAGGGCCCCATTCCTCGGCAGACTTTTGAGGGTTTGAGGGTTGGTCTGTTGCCATGTGGATTCTTGGCTGCACTCGGCCCCTCCACTAGGCCCAGCTGTGGATTCCTGGAACCTTGACCCAGGTCTAGGGCCTAGAAGGGCCGCACTCTGCCCCGATGGCATGGTCACTTGGGAGGACAGAGTCACACCTGTGTTTCTCAGACCCTCCCAAATCCTCTGCCAGGGTCTGGTGGGAGCCTCTTCCCAGCGTCCTGCACCACCTCACCTTCAGCCCAGATCACAGAGGGTCCTGTCATGGGAGCTGGGCCGGGCAGCAGGCAATATCTTGCCCTCTGGCTGGAGTCATGCCATGGAGCAGGCAGCTGCCCTCAGGACTGTGTGCCACCTCTCCCGGTTGAAATGAGGCTGCAGGGGTATAGGACCCTGGAGCACCAGGTCCCTCAAAAAACATCATCATGGTGGAACCATTCAACAAGGGATCATGGCATCTCCATCAGGGCACAGGCATCTGGAGCCCCTGGTGGCAGAGTGCCCTGAGATAGCCTCCCTGATGTCCCAGGGGGTGACCATGCCATGAAGCATGGGGCGCTTGTGTGTGGGGATGCCCTCCTGGCCCAAGCCTCCCCAGGGTGGGGCTTTTTGTGTCTAATCACTGCCATGGATGGGCTTCTGGGCTCTCATGGAACCTGCTCCCGAGGGTCCGTAACAGAAGCCAGGGCTGGAGGTCAGTGGAGGAGATGATGGGGGCAGGGGCACTGAGCATGATGGGCCCTGAGTGCCTTCCACCTGCGGACAAAGTGGTCACTTCCGAGAGGCCCCAGGGTGAGGCCACGAGCTGACAGCTTCTGAGCCCCACCAGAGTCACTGTGTGGCCAGTGTCATGAAGAACTAGGCCACACACTGTGCTCTGTTCCCACGCTCTCTCTTCTTTCAGTGACTTTTGAACCAGAAACCCCTCCTGCAGAGCCCCAGATGCAGCATCCAAACGGCACTTCACAGAAAGATCTTGTTTACGTCCAAAGCAAAGAGCTGGGTGGGGCTCGTGAAGTCCTCAGACAGAGCCTGGGTAGTGGGAATACGTATGTCCCAGATAGGAAAACAGGCTCAAGCCGGCTCCTGTGGACACCTGCTAGGCAAGGCCAAACAGGTCAAAGCCAGAGGGAGCTTCTCTCTCCTCCTCCAGGGCTTAGCCCAGCCCATCCCCTGGCCCTGGCCCTGGCCCTTCACTTTGGACAGCTCCAGGCTAAGCAGGGTCAAGCCTCAGATGTGAAGGCTGACCTCACAACTCCTCCCACTTCTCCGCCCTCACTAGCAGCAGCCTCGTCTGCCTGACGTTCTCCTGGGCCTTCTACCCCTCTCAAGAAAGCCACAGCTAAAAGCCAGCTGGGTTACAATGCTCCTTCTAGAAACTCCAACAGGGCCTTGGGGGACTGTCTACGATCTATTCACTGCAGTACCTCAGGAAGAGCATAGTTCAGAACTAGAGGCCAGAAAACCATCACTGTTTTCACCACAGTCTTCTTGGCTGTGGTCATCAGCACCATCACCACCATCATCACCATCATTATTGTCACCATCACTGTCATCAGCACCATCATCATCACCACGGCCATCATCTCACTACCCATCATCACCATCACCATCCTCACCATCACCATGATTACCACCACATCACTGTCATCAGCACCATCATCACCACCACGGCCATCATCTCACTACCCATCATCACCATCACCATCCTCACCATCACCATGATTACCACCACATCACTGTCATCAGCACCATCATCATCACCACGGCCATCATCTCACTACCCATCATCACCATCACCATCCTCACCATCACCATGACTACCACCACATCACTACCATCAGCACCATCATCACCACCACGGCCATCATCTCACTACCCATCATCACCATCACCATCCTCACCATCACCATGATTACCACCACATCACTGTCATCAGCACCATCATCACCACCACGGCCATCATCTCACTACCCATCATCACCATCACCATCCTCACCATCACCATGATTACCACCACATCACTGTCATCAGCACCATCATCACCACCACGGCCATCATCTCACTACCCATCATCACCATCACCATCCTCACCATCACCATGATTACCACCACATCACTACCATCAGCACCATCATCATCACCACGGCCATCATCTCACTACCCATCATCACCATCACCATCCTCACCATCACCATGATTACCACCACATCACTACCATCAGCACCATCATCATCACCATGGCCATCATCTCACTACCCATCATCACCATCACCATCCTCACCATCACCATGATTACCACCACATCACTGTCATCAGCACCATCATCACCACCGTCACCATCCTCACCATCATCACCAGTATCATCACTGCCTTCATCACCACCACCATCACCATCATCACCATCATCACCACCAGGTCATTGCCATCACCACCACCACCACCATTACCACCACCATCTTCACCATCATGATGATTACCACCATGTCACTACCATCATCACCACCATCACCATCACCATCATCACCACCAGGTCATTGCCATCACCACCACCACCACCATTACCACCACCATCTTCACCATCATGATGATTACCACCACGTCACTACCATCATCACCACCATCACCATCATCACCACCATCATCATCACCATTCTCACCGTCACCACCATCATCACCACCATCACCACCATCATCACCATCATTATTGTCACCATCACTGTCATCAGCACCATCAGCACCACCACGGCCATCATCTCACTACCCATCATCACCATCACCATCCTCACCATCACCATGATTACCACCACATCACTGTCATCAGCACCATCATCATCACCACGGCCATCATCTCACTACCCATCATCACCATCACCATCCTCACCATCACCATGATTACCACCACATCACTGTCATCAGCACCATCATCACCACTGTCACCATCCTCACCATCATCACCAGTATCATGACTGCCTTCCTCACCACCACCATCACCATCATCACCACCATCACCATCATCACCACCAGGTCATTGCCATCACCACCACCACCACCATTACCACCACTATCTTCACCATCATGATGATTACCACCATGTCACTACCATCATCACCACCATCACCATCATCACCATCATCACCATCATCACCACCATCATCATCACCATTCTCACCGTCGCCACCATCATCACCACCATCACCATCATCATGCCCACCATCATCACCATCATCACCACCATCACCATCATCATGCCCACCATCATCACCATCATCACCAGTATCATCACCACCATCACCACCACCATCACCATCATCACCATCATCACCACCATCACCATCATCATGCCCACCATCATCACCATCATCACCATCATCACCATCATCATGCCCACCATCATCACCATCATCACCAGTATCATCACCACCACCATCACCATCATCACCATCATCACCACCATCACCATCATCATGCCCACCATCATCACCATCATCACCACCATCACCATCATCATGCCCACCATCATCACCATCATCACCAGTATCATCACCACCATCATCACCACCACCATCACCATCATCACCACCATCACCATCCTCACCATCATCACCACTGTTAGCATCCTCACCATCATCAGTTATCACCACCATCATCATCACCATTCTCACCATCATCACCACCATCGTCACCATCATCACCACCATCGTCACCATCATCATCACCGTCACCATCATCATCATCACCATCACATCATCACCAGTATCATCATCACCATCATCACCATCACCACCATCATCACCATCACCATCATCACCACCACCACTATGTCATTGCCATCATCACCACCATCACCATCACCATCACCACCATTATCACCACACCATCACATTCCTACCATCATACCAATAGCAGCAGTAGCAGAAGCCATTAGAGGAGGGGCAGGTATCTTGAATAGAAGAGAGTTTTCTTCCAGTTCTATTTCATGTGTGGTGTAGTTTAGTAACATGGGGACCATCTGGAGTGGAGAAGGATCTAGAAGGAGTACACAAAGGAGAAAGAGCTGTGGTCTGAGACTCTGGGCTGAGCTCTTCTCTCAACTCCCTGGTGGCCTCGGAAAGTCACAGCTTCTGAGCCTTGACATTCTCACCTGTAAAATGGGGTGACCCTGACAGGAAGGGCTTTGACGGTGGAGGCCAGGAGCCCTCACTACATTTCCTTATAACCTTCAGGTACCATGGGAAGAAATAAAAACCTCATTCAAGGGCCCCATTCTTCCCAGGTCCTCCCTCTTACAAGGCTTACAAGTGGAAGGCGGGCAGGGACCTCGGGACTGGGGCTCCCGGGATTCCTGACTGTCTCCCACGGTGTCTAACAGGGTGCTCAGAAGCCTCCGACCCAAATCTCCAACAGGCACAGACACAAAAAGCTCCCAGAAAAGCCTCTTCCCCCTGGGAGCAGGGTGACGCAGCAGAATAGCTTTTTGGTAAAGCTTCCTTACCTCAGCCCCATGCTGATGAAAACACCACACCCCACCTTTGTGTTTCAGCTGGAAGAGTGGGGAGTCAATCTAACATCCCACCCGCACCTAACCCCACCTCACCCCACGCCACTCCATCTCCATCCCCATCTCACCCCAATCCTGTCCCCACCTCTCCACCCGCCACACCCCCAGCAGCAGTGAGGCTGAGCCAGGCGGTGTGAGCCCGTCTTAATCGGCACCACCTCATCCTGACCCCTGGGGTCAGCGGTCTCCCTGCAGGAAGGTGAGCCCCCAGCACTCACGAGGTGGGAAAAGGTGGTGGGACAAACCCAAAGAAACCCACCCGAAGATGCATCCAAATGACACTCCTAAAATCTAGACAGTGAAAACTCTGAAGCAGCCACAGTGACCTGACCCACGGCCTTGGGGAGCCCAGCGAGTCACAGAGGATGCCCAATCCAGGTGGCCGGGAGCCCGCGTGCTGGAGGAAGTGGGGACCTGCAGAGCCTGCATGCAGTGGACACGCCTTCGGGGAGGAGGGAGAAGGAAGGCAGAGACTCTGTTGCCAGCGTCCTGTCCCGGCAGAATGGCCGCAGGACGCTCTCTAAAACAGGAACAACAGCAGAGTGAGTCTTGGGTTCCAGACAGGACAAAGGAACATCAGACCCAGTAAAAGTGGGGTCAAAAGATTCGACTTGATGAACCTCTTAAATCATATTTGATGGTTGAAGGAAAAATCCCAGCACCCTCTGATGTTGCATTCGGCGCTTTAGCGGGGACGGGGAGGGTCCTGGACAGAAGGAGGTTTTACGCTTCCCTCTAAAGGCAGCACATCAATGCCTCAGCCTGTGGTGTCACATACGTCCCCGCACATGTGGCGTCACAGCCAGGGTGGCCACTAAGAAACGTACAAAAGCAAGGTTCTCTTAACACGCTCACAGATCAAGACACAATCCTGAACAGGTTCCAGTGACCCAGAGCGAGGTCAGAAGAAAGAGGAATGAGAAGCAGAAGGCAGGCGGAGAGAAGCAGGGTGGCGGACGTCGGGTCCCGCATGCGAAGAGCTACCAGGCAAATTGTCTACATTTGCCTGGTAGCTCTAAAAGGCAATGGTCTAAAAGGCAGAGACTGACGGGGTGGATGAGAAGGTGACCCAGATAGATGCTGCCTTCAGACCAGCCACCTGCTCACTCCCAATACGGCATAGGTCAGTTGAAAGGGAAATGATGGGAAAAGATGCACCACGGTCACACTGAAAGGCACGATTCAGGGAAATGGGTTCGTTCCATTCAGGCTGAATTTCCCGAGTCCTTTCTTCTCCCTTCTCCTCTCCTCCTGCACGCCTTTCCCTCCCTCTTCCCCAGCCACGTGCTGGAAGCCACGGTGCATGCACTTGGTGGTGACCATGCAGAGCACAGGCACGTGTCCATGCAAAGTCCGGACACAGACAAAGACGTGGGGAAGGGGTGCTGCTTGCTTTTCCTAGAAAAAAATAAAAAACGGGGGAAGAGCTATTTTATAAGAGTTATCTGTGTTTTCCACTTCTCTCCCAATAATATTTTGGGTTAATTCCGCCACATCTATATGGAAAAATTCCCTCCATGCATAATTTACTCAACCGTTAAGGCTGGTGATGGCCGTTAACTTCGCTTCCAGGATTCTGCCCCCAAACGATGATGCCGGAAACACCCTTGAAAGTAAAACCACACAGAAGCGTCAACTCGCTGAGCAGAAGGGAGCAGGACCCCTGAGTGCAGAGGGCCCTAAACAGGCAGTGACTTCTGCTCCCGTCTGCCGAGAACACCGCTCCACCTGTCCAGCCGCCCAGCCTCCCACCAGCCCAGCCGGGGCCTGGCGCGCCGGGTAAGGGCCTACACGGGTGGGAGTTTCTTGCTGAGGCCTCAGAACCACGTGGCACCTGCTAGTCCCCACCCTCCCTGCCCACTCTCTCTGCCCACCTAAGACCCTTGTTAAGAGTGCAGACTCCGGGGCCCTGCTTTCCGTGCAAACTGCGGACGGACCGGCCTGGACTCAGCCTGGGCTTGCCTGGTAGGAAGCGAAGGGAGGGGCTGTGGACCGACACCACAGATTCACCACCGGGGCCAGAAACTGCGCTGCCGCCACCAAGAAGGAACTGGGCCGAGTGGCCAGACGCGCCGGTATCTGTCCTTTACTGAACGTTTCCCAAAGCCGGGCCTCGGGTTCTCTCCCCACCATGCCCCGAGAGCAGGGCCCCTCAGAAGCATCTTCTCTGCACCACAGAGGGCCCAAACTCCTGGAATTCTGCGTCGGTGACCCACATCTGCTTGAAGCTGCTCAGAGAGGTGACGATGGAGGCTCCAATCCAGGTGGAGAACCACCGGTCCGGGGGAGCCGTGATCTTGATGGGGGTACCCTTGGAGGCCAGCAGCTCCAGCTCCTTGAGAAGCCGGTCGTCCAGCCCGCGGAGCAAGGTGGTGCCCCCCGACAGCACAATCTCTCCGAAGAGGATCTTCTGGATGTCGGCATCACACTTGGTGATGCTGGAGGACACCATCCTCGGGAGCCCGGGGCTCTGGCCGCCCAGCTGCTCTGGCGCGAACAGGGCCTCAGGCGCCTGGTACAGCGGATCCCCGAGGCTGACGATGTGCCCGTCAGGCAGCTTGTACTCCCTCAGGCCCTCCTCTGGCCTCCGGGAAAGCTCCTTCTCGGGCTCCAAGGACACGTAGCACAGTTTCTTTTTGATGTCGTCCACGAGGCCCCTGTCCAGCCCACAGGGGAAGGTGTGGCCGCTGGCCAGGAGCAGCCGCATGAGGAGCTCCGTGATGTCCCTGCCCGCCACGTGGAGCTTGGTGACCGCGTGGGGCAGGGAGTAGCCCTCGAAGATGGGGACAGTGCTGGTGACCCCATCCCCGCTGTCCACCACCAGGCCCGTGACGCAGGCTGAGGCGTAGAGAGCCAGCACTGCCTGGTCCGACAGGTAGAAGGCGGGGATGCTGAACTTCTCAAACATGACTTCCGCCATCTTGTTGCGGTTCTCCCTGGGGTTCAGGGAGGGCTCTGTGGTGAGTAGGGGCTGGTCGCTGGGCTTCACACCCAGCTCCCACTCGAAGAGATGCGTCCAGAGTCTCTCCATATCGTCCCAGCCCGTGATCAGGCCGCGCTCGATGGGGGCGTGCAGCTGCAGGACCTCGTGCTTGTACTGGGCCTCCTCCCCGACAAAGTACTTCTTCCGGTGGGCTCCTGCCGAGGGCGTCTGGAATTTGGGGTGCCCCACCATGGAGCTGATGACGTGCCGGGGCCCAAACTCCCCGGACAGGCCTGCTTTGCAGAACCCTGAGCCATTGTCAAAAATCACGGCCGGGGAGTCTAACGTGTGCGGGTTCACCATGCTGGCTGCATTCCCTTCTCAGCCTCATCCAACTCCAGACCCGCCCTCCAGCTCCGCTTTGTGATGCGGTCGGAGATCCTGGGCTCCTGGGGAGTCTGGCAGGCAGAGCGTCTGGCAGGCACCGTGCCCTGAAGGCCTGTCCTCAGCCGCAGGTCAGACCTGCTGAGGCCTCTTCCAGGGCAGAGTCTCCGAGGTAACAATCCAACCCAGGCAACGATTGTCCTGAGCTTCAGGGGCCCTGGGTGGGGGTGGGGCTGGGCCCCCATCCCCCACAGGGTGAGGCACTCAAGAGCAGGAGGCCAGTGTATCCTAAGGAGGTGCTGATAAGCCTGTGAGCTGAGGTGGAGGCTTAGCCTTAGAGTGGAGAAGCAGCCCAGCCTGGGTGCACCCAGAAAACCAGCTTCTCTGGCCCCAGAGCTGCTGCCTCTGGGTTGACAACACTTCCCTTTGCTAAGGGGAGGAACTGAGCACCAGGCAGAAGGGGTGTTGAAAGCAGTTCTGTCCCAACAGGCACTCAGAATGTGCTTCTGAATGGCAACTCCTCCAGGAAGCTCTCAGGGATTTCTCCTCTCTCCATCCCGTAGTCCCTGCTCTCTGTCCCACTGGGTGGGCCTTATTCAAAGCCCTCTGGGCTGCTGGCACTTTGTCCAGGAACACACCTCTGCTGTGGCTTAAAGCCAGGGCCCCTCATTCCTCTCTGCAGACTCTGAAGTGCCGGCACAGAGTGAAGTCCAGTGGCCCGTAGAGTTGGGAACCCCAGCAGCCTTGAAGATGTGGCCTCTGGTTTCACGCAGGCAGCTGCCACACAGTCAGGCCACTCCCACAGAGGAATGCTCAGAGATGGCCGGCCACTAAGGCTCAAGGCCTGATCGTGACCAGGAATTTGGTGCTGGGCCAGGCCAAGGGCGCCGGTTCCGGACTCTCAGAAGACCCACAGCAGTGCCCACCTGGCACTCAGATCCCTGCTTGGTCTTCAGCTTGGGGAGAAAGTGGGAGGGGATCGAACTTGGGAGCCAGCTTCACGTCCTTCCTGAGGCAGGCAGAGGTGGCCTTAGAGAACATGAGGTTTATTCGCCCTCTCCTGCGGAGTCCACAGTTCCCCTCGAGCCCAGCTCTGTCCCCCAGAGTTCTCCCAGAGGACGCCTCCCAGGGTCATTCCCTCCCGGAGCCCCTAGGCTCCTGCTGGTGGCCCCCTCTGTGTGACCTGCAGACCCTGCTGACCCAGCAGGCTGTGTAGACGCATGTTGTAGACGGGCAGTCTAGACACGTGCTGCAGACATGTGGTGCAGACACAAGATATAGACAGGTATGGATGTGCTGTACAGATGCGTGGGATAGGCGGGTGGTGTAGGCGTGCGGTGTACACTCGTTGGTGTGCAGTATAGACGCATCTTGTTGACATGCGGCTTAGTGGGCAGCACGAACCCCTGGGTGGGAGTCAACACAAACTTGATAATTATTGAAGGATTTTCCCAAAGGGCATCCCCAGAGGGAAACTGAGTCAAACACAGGCTAGGGCTGATGTGGCTTTTAAGTCTCCATTTCTGTGGAAACTGTGGCCAGCCACTGACCACACAGCTAGCTTGCAGTCATCTCAGGGACCCCGGGCTCCCCGTGGGTGTGGATGGAAGTGCTGATCCGTGGGTGTGGCCTGGAGCCCTGAGGCCCCCTTTGAAACCTGCTGACCCAGGCCCTGCACTCCTCTCTGCTCACATCAAGGTCACCCCATAGGTCCTGCTGGTGGTCACCTGAGGCCTGGCCGGTGCTGGGGGACCGGGAGAGCATCCTGGGGTGGGGGCAGGTGCCATCCCAGCCCTGTTCCTATTAGATAGTGTTACTGGGCAGAGGGTGTCCCCCTTGAGTGCCGGCTTCCAGGCGGGTCCCAGGCTGCGAGGTGAGTGGTTCGTGGATCCCTTTCTGGCTCTCCCGTGCAGCCACACTCACAACAGAAAGACCTCCCTGTGCAGCAATGGTTCCCTCCAGGCAGAATTGGGAGACCATAGGCGCCAGTCCTGGGAGATGGAAGTGGACCCATCCCTGCTGACCCGCACCGCCTGGGGTCCTGGCTGAGGTGCAGCTGTCCACAGGGCAGTCCTTTGAAGACCCAGGATGAGAGCCGGGCAGCTCTCTCTGGCTCTGCAGAGGGGCGAGGAGCCCTCAGTCACGTGCCCTGGCTCTCTCTGGCTCTGCAGAGGGGCGAGGAGCCCTCAGTCACATGCCCTGGCTCTCTCCTGGCTCTGCAGAGGGGCGCGGACCCCTCAGCCACGTGCCCTGGCTCTCTCTGGCTCTGCAGAGGGGCGCGGACCCCTCAGCCACGTGCCCTGGCTCTCTCCTGGCTCTGCAGAGGGGCGAGGACCCCCTCAGTCACGTGCCCTGCTGAGCACTGGCTTAGTGTCAGTCGATACTACCAGAGATGGCCCCGGACAGGGACCAGGTTGACCCAGGAGGGCGAGGGAGGGTCACTCAGGGATGGTTCGTGTCCCCCGGGCCCACTGCCCCCAGCTAAGCCCTCTCCACCCAATGCCTGGCAAGGTGGCCTTGGCCTGGGAAGGTCCCCCACAGCTGAAATGACTGAGCTGGCTGCATGGTCTGCCAGACCCCGGCTCCACACAGCCAGATCCAGCATCAGCTGCAAGGGTTGCTAAGGTTTCGAGTCTCATGTTTTGGGGAGAGCATTCCCAGGAGTTTTGCGTCTTGGGGTTCCAGCTGCAGCCGTCAGAGAGGGGCTGTTTCCTTGGTTCTCAGGTGTGGCTGGAAGTGCCTCAGTGTCACCTGACAGTCACTGCTGAGCCAGGAGCAACATGCTCTGACACTGTGTAGATTTTGGCTCTGCCGGTGGCCACAGTGGGAGGCGGTGACAATACTGGGTGGGGAGGGCTCTCGGTCAGATGCACAGACACGTGGAGGTGGCCTTGGGCATTTGTAGGCGGGACAGAGGAGGAGGCGGACGCCGCTAAGCCCGGGCTGTGAGCTCCTGGAGGGTGTTGCGGGTCTGCTGAGGTTCCTCCGTGCCCTGCTGCTGTGGCAAGGCACAGTCGCAGAAACCCGGGCACAGCCTCTTACCCTGGTACATGTCCCGCAGAAACACACAGGCCCCTGTCCCTGTCCTCCCAGGCCCGGCTGCTTCCCCAGACTCCACATTCGGTCTGTGCCTTCCCACCTGCTTCCCGCTCTTCTGGGTGCCTCCGTGACCCTGGCCAGTCCCGCTTTGGAGGAGACAGGGGCCTACCCCAAGTATGCAGCTGGGAAACCACGGCACAGGCGGGGCCTTGACCCTAGGCCAGGTCCCTTTTTTCCTAAATGTTTTAATGCTCCCTGATGAGCCTGGGAGAAGTGAGGCCCTTGGCCCTGGGGCTGGTGCTCTGACCCATCCTGGGAGCTCACGTGCCCGGCAGAGGAGGCCCTAGGAGGCCCACCACATTGCTGTTTGGCCACTTGGGGGAAGCAATTCACAGGCAGGGTCGTCCTTCCCCAGTTGCCATCGGGACTTTGGACACCCAGGGCCAGGCTGGCTCCGTCACCGTCACATCTGGGTTTACTGTTGAAGCCAAGAAGCTCAGGGGCAAGGCCCAGCTCAGGGCCCGGCCGTGGCTCGGCAGACCCTCCATCCTGGCTGCACCGTGTCTTTCGGGCTGAAAAACTGCCTGCCACATGGGCAGAGCCAGAACAAGCAGGAAGGACCCTGAAGGCTCCAGCACCGAGGCCCCCTGGCCTGTCTGCGGCTGGCACCACGTGGGCATTGAGATCGAGCGGGTTTATGAGCCGCAGCCTACGTGATGCTGTGCTGGTCTCCAGCTGCCTCTGGGGCAGAAATTCCTCCCTGCGGTCGGTTCTCAGGTGCCTGGGAACCTCTACCTCCTCCCGCCCGCCCGTGATGGGAGACACCGTGCATGCCTTCCAGGAGGAAGCATCTTCCACCCTCTGACTACGTGGGTCTGCAACTCTGGAGGGGCCTGTGCAAGACCCACGGGGTCCTTGTCACCTGGGGGGATTCGACTCCAACTGGATGGAAACCCCAGTAGCTGAGCGGACTTGGAGCTCCTGGAGAACATTGGTGGCGAGGGACATCCTCATTCCCTGCTCCAATCAGAGGCCGCGGCTCCACCTTGGCCTACCCCCACCCGCACAGGCCAAGCCTCATAAATCACTAGGACAAGTTTATGGGTGAGCTGGCCGCACCTCCGTCCCCTCCAGGGCAGGGCTGACCCTGAGAGGATTCTGGGGCCTTCATGTCCGTGCTGCCCAGGAAACCTCACTCTTCTTTCTGCTGGAGTAGTCACTCCCAGCACAGCCCCCTCCCACTCCCCCAGCACCCCCACCCACCTCCCATCCCCGTGGGGGGCCCTGAGATTGGAGCGGGAGGTGGACAGACATGGGTGTCCCAGGGAGCTTCCAGGCGTCTGAGCTTGGAGTGGGAAGCCCAGCATCTGCTGGGCACCCCCTGCCCCCACTGCCCTAGCCTGGGGTGTCTGGGTCACCCAAACCCTGGGCGAGGGGCCTCTCTGTCGGCCCCATCTTCCCTGGTTCCATCTGTCACTGGTGGTCTCAGCCCATTAGTGACCAGTGGCCCGGGCTCATTAGTGCCGGCCCACATCTGGTGGCCAGATCGTGCAGGCTGAGGGTCCCATGCGGGTGTCTGCAGTGAAGGAACAGGGCGACCCTCAGATGGCAGGAGGCACACTGTCCTCGAAAGAGTGAGGGGGGTGGGGAGCACAGGACCCACAGTGGCCTGGGAGGCCTGGGAGGTTCTCTGCCTGTCACTCCAGAAGGGCCCAGAAGGGCCCAAGCCCCAGCATTCTTCCCCGAAGCTCAGCCCTTGAGTCTCTCCACCCATCTACGCACCCAGTATCCATCATTTCCAGCCAACCCTCCTTCCCTCCCCTCCCTCCCCTCCTCCCCTCCTCCCTCCTCCTTCTCTCCCTGCTTCCCTCCTGCCCTTCCTCTCTCTTTCTCCTTCCCATCCTGCCTCCTCCCTCCCTCCCTCTTGCCCTCCCTCTCTCCTTCCCACTTCCCTCCCTCCCTCTTTCCTTTCTCCTCTCCCTCTCCTGTTCCAATCCTCCTTCCTCCCTCTTCCCTCCTCCTCCCTTCTTCTTTCCTCCCTTTTCTTCCTTCTCTCCTTCCCTCCTCCCTCCCTCCATCCCTCCTTCCCTTCTTCTCCCCTCCTGCCTTCCTCCTTCCCTTTCTCTCTCTCCTCCCTCCCCCCCTTTTTCCTTCTATGGTGCCCAGACCCTCAGCCAACTAGTGGTCAGCAGGGTGGCCTTGGGAGTGGGGGCTCCAGCTTCCGCAGCAGGGGATGAGCCCTGCCTGGGCACATACTGGGTGCAGAGGCGGCCTCTCACCTGGGACAGGTGTGGCAGGAACCAGAGGCAGCTTCTGGGCTCTGTGACCTCCTGCCCGACTGCAGCCCGAGCTGGAAGACGCAGACCCCAGGGGTGTCGGGAAGGTGCTAGCCATGAGGGTGGTGTAAGGCCCGGCACCCAAGCCCACACGTCAGCGACATCATCCACATCCAGCCAGAGGCGGGCAGACACTGCGTCGTGGTGCCCAGAGATGGGCTGCTGCCCCGAGGCCACCCTCACAAAACCCACATCCAGCCAGAGGCGGGCGGACACTGCGTCGTGGTGCCCAGAGATGGGCTGCTGCCCCGAGGCCACCCTCACAAAACCCACATCCAGCCAGAGGCGGGCGGACACTGCGTCGTGGTGCCCAGAGATGGGCTGCTGCCCCGAGGCCACCCTCACAAAACCCACATCCAGCCAGAGGCGGGCGGACACTGCGTCGTGGTGCCCAGAGATGGGCTGCTGCCCCGAGGCCACCCTCACAAAACCCACATCCAGCCAGAGGCGGGCGGACACTGCGTCGTGGTGCCCAGAGATGGGCTGCTGCCCCGAGGCCACCCTCACAAAACCCACGGCCCTGACCTCTCACAACTCTGAGCCTGGGAGTCCGAGATCAGGTGCCAGCGCGGCGGGGTCTGTGAGGGCGTCTCTGACTGTGTCCTCAGTGGCGCTCAGGGAAGGGGCTCCGCTCTCTCTCTCTCCTCACGGGGGCCCTGATCACCTCCCAAAGGCCCCGTCTCCTGACCCCACCACGCTGGGTGTTTACTGGCTTCACAGAGGAGTCTGCGGGGGAGTGTTCAGTCCACAGGGGCCTGGAGTGGGGCTCATGGGCGAGGTCGCCAGGGCGTGGGGACCACACAGCCGCAAAGCTCTCACGAGTGTGCACGTCCTCGGGTTGGCTCCGCTCGGCCATCCATGTCGTGGGGACTTCAGTTACTTTGAAATCCAGGGCTTCGCCTCCCCTGCCAGGACTCAGTGCCTCGCTGCAGGGCCAGGCGGTGGAGAGCACCAGACCCTGGTGCAGGGAAGGGGAGAGTGAGCCCAGACACGGCCAAGCTGCCGGGCACCTCTGCCCCGGATGAACAGAGCAGGGGGCCGAGGACCAGGCTGCAGGGACGGGGAGTCAGGGCTGGGCAGTGCTTTGCTCGCCTGCCGGGGACGGGGTGGCCTCTCTCCTCCAGACTTGGGAACCTTTTGCTCCATGTACTCTTGCGGTGGGGGCTGTGGGGACCGGGCCCCTCCTGTGCCCTGTCCACAGCAGGTGAGGCTGGGGCAGGCCTGAGGTCTGCCGGGCGAGGCCACAGGCACAGGGGGGCTGACGCGTGAGAACAGACCCTGCCCACGCCCGCCTCCCCCGGGAGCTCTGCTCACATTTCTGTGATGACTTTCAGGGGTGTGACCTGGGCTTTGACCTGGAGTCTGGCTGGCATTCGGGAGAAGCTGCTGCATGGGGGGCAGGGCAGGCGGTGCCATGGTCCTCCCCGGCCGGGTAAGGAGTGACTCCACGGTCCAGCAGCTTGAGACACGTGTTGATCATCTCAGGTTTCTGAGGGCCAGGAACCTGGGCACAGCCTGTGTGGATGACTTTGGCCCTTGGGTCCTGACCAGGCCGCAGCCGAGCTCTGGGCAGGGCCGTCGGCCTCATCTGAAGCCTCAGCGGGGAGTGAGAGGGGATTTTGGCCTCCGTGCTCTCACGTGGCCATCATCCAGCCTCCATCCCTCACCACACGGACCTCTGCAGGCGGCTTCACACGTGGCATCAGCTTCCCTTGGGGGGACCAAACCAAGAGAGAGACAGAGAGAGACACAGAGATAGAGGAGGAGGGAGAGAGACAGAGAGACACAGAGACAGAGAGAGGAGGAGAGAGAGACAGAGACACAGAGACAGAAAGAGATACAGAAACAGAGAGGAGAGGGGTAAGAGACAGAGACAGAGATACAGAGACAGAGAGAGGAGGATGCAGAGACAGAGAGAGACACAGAGACAGAGATACAGAAACAGAAAGGAGGAGTAGGAGGAGGAGAGAGAAGGAGGAGCCAGCATGGAGGCCAGGGCCTCTCTGGGACGCCCTGGGAAATGGCCTGGCGCGTGCAGCTCTCCACCCATGAGAAGCGCGCTGGTCAGCCCAGCGGAGGAGAGAGGTCCCTGAGGGAACGGGCACACCGAGGGCCATCCTGGAGACCCCCCTACCAGCCGGGGCATAGGCGAAGGCCCCAGGGTTGGGGCACAGTCACTCCCGGGAGCTCCCATCCCGTCCCAGCCACTCCAGCCGTTTCCTCGGCTGTCAGCAGGACGGTGCATCGGCCGGTGTCCGGGCAGGGCTGGGGGCTGATCCCACCACGCACGACCTTTTGGGGAGTGTGCCTGGGTGGCACGGGGCAGGTGGCAGGGACCCCCGGCAGGGCTCCTGAGACATTAGGGGTTGCTCTCCCAGGCTGCTCCTGCTTCAAACCACAGCCCCCACCCAGTTCCTCCTCCTTCCGCATCGCAGGTCCTGACATGTGACCTCCGGAAGGAACCAGGTCTTCATCTGTCCTCGCATCTGGGGAGAAGCCTGGCTCCATGTCCCAGGAGCCCGGGCACAGGCCGGCCTGGAGGGTGCGCTGCGTGGGGCCCTCAAAAGAGAGGTTTTCTCGCCCCCTGCCGGCGGGCGGGGGGACTGCCACGGGCCTGGGGAGGAGGCAGGGTGGGGGCGGCGGGGTGCGGGGACAAAGCTGGCTTGTTAATTTCAGAGAGAGCCAGGACCATGGGGAGGGAATAAAAATCAATGTTTGCTAAATAAGGGGAAAAAAATCGCCCCGCCGCGGTGGGGAAGAGGTTTATTTTCAAGTGTATTAAAGGGATTACCCAGAGGAAAGCCGGGGAATGAGTGTGTGCGGGGCCCCGCGCTCGTCCCCAGCGCGGCCTGCAAACCCGCCTCCTCTGCCTGGACACGGCCGAGCTTTTGGTTTTAAATAGTTTATAACATTTCAGATGCAGTTCCTAAGCCAGCAGTCCCTGGAGACGCCGAACAGGCTTCTACACTTAGCCCGTGATAAATAACTGGGCGAACACAGGGCTCAGAAGGGTCCAGATTTAATTCAAAGAATTTAAAGTCGAATGTTGAAAGAGCGCTTTGCATTCACGAGGCGTGCTCGCTTCCAGCTGGAGAAGAAAAGGCTTTGTGTTCCGGGAGAGGTGGGAGCGCTAACCTTTCTGCCATGCTCCCGCCGCTTCCAGCCGGCCCGCCGACATTTTTCATCTGCAAATGGCAGGCATCGTTTTTGGAAGCCGACACGTGGGGAGATTTATCATCTCCGTGGAGTTTCAGCTCCAGGTGGCAGGATTTTCCTCCACGGTGAGGTTGCTGCCTCGCCAGCCCTGATGGGGAGCTGAGGGCCTGCCCCTTCTCTGTGGACACCCTTCTGGTTTCCAGATGGAAGTGGTCCCGGCAGAAGCCATCGGCCGCGGCAGGCCCTGGGCTGTGTCCTGGATGAGAGTCGCACGCTGCCAGCTCGGCCGCCCCGCCCCTGTCATGGGTGGGGTGCATCAGGGGCTGGGTGTCTGTCCCAACACTCCCTGCACAGCCAAGGCCATCTGAGGAGGAGGCTCCGGCAGAACTGCCCCCTTCCCGCCTGCTGCTTCCCCTCATTCCAGACGTCAGGACCATGGCTGGGGCCCGGGAGACTGGAATCGCGGCTCATTCAGGCCTGAGAGCCCACGTTCGGTTTTGAAGGATCTGTATACCTGCATGTACCGGGTGAACGACGTCCACCTGGAACCTTTAGAATGACTTTGTTTGGAAACAGTCTTTGCAGATATAACCAGGTAAGTCTAAATGAGGCCACACAGGATTAGGCTGCGCCCTAAACCCGATGACTTGTGTCCCAAAAGAGACACACACAGAGAGAATGCCACGTGACAGAGAGACACGGCAGCGAAGCCCAGAAACGCCGGGGATGGCCGGCCACAAGCCGGGAGGAAGCAAGGACAAATTTTACCCTGAGTCGCAGAGGCAGCAGGGCCCTGACCACACCTCGGCTTTGGATGTCTGCTCTCCAGATCCTGAGAGCACAATGACACAGAAACCCCATCCGTGTCAGGCTTGCGTTTCTCAAATCCCATTTTAAACAGCCATAGAAAACGAATGACGTGTGCTCGTCAGAGTCACAGACTGATTGTCAGAACTTTCCTTCGGCTGCGAAGCTGCAACGCGCTCCACCTCTCTGCTGTGTCCCTACTTGATATGGTCTGGCTGTGCCCCCACCCAAATCTCACCTTGAATTGTAGCTCTCATCGTTCCCACGTATTATGGCGGGACCGGTGGGAGGTAATTGAATCATGGGAGCGGGTCTTTCCCGTGCTGTTCTTGCGAATAAGTTTCATGGGACCTGATGGTTTTACAAAGGGGGATCCCTGGGGATGGCCTGCATGCGATCTGTCTTGCCGGCCGTCACGTAAGACGTGACTTTCTCCTCCGTTGCCTTCTGCTGTGACTGTGAGGCTTCCTCAGCCATGTGGGACTATGAGTCCATTAAGCCTCCTTGTTTTTTCTTTTACTTGTTTTTTTCTCCCCAGACTGGGATGCAATGGCATGATCTCGGCTCACCGCAACCTCTGCCTCCTGGGTTCAAGCAATTCTCCTGCCTCAGCCTCCAGAGTGGCTGGGATTACAGGTGTGTGCCACCAAGTCCAGCTCATTTTTATGTTTTTAGTGGAGACAGAGTTTCACCGTGTTGGCCAGGCTGATCTCGAACTCCTGACCTCAGGTGATCTGCCCGCCTCTGCCCCCCAGAGTCCTGGGATTACAGGGGTGAGCCACCGCGCCCGGCACTCTTTCTTTATAAGCCACCCAGTCTCAAATACATCTTCACTAGCAGCATGAAACAGGCCAGTGTACCACTGTTCCCCAGTTCTGTCTGCAGTGGGCCTTGGGTGCTCTGAACCCCACAGATCCCCTCCGTCAGTCAGCTTTCCCTGTGAGCCCCCACTGTCCACTGTCCACAGAGAAAAAACCACACTTGCCAACGTGCCTTTCAAGAATTATCCACTTTCCCTCTTGCTGGCTGTTATTTTTTCTTTTTAGGAGGACCCACAGGGCCTCTGAGTGGAGGGCCCCACAGGGGCTTTGAGTGGAAGGCACCACAAAGGCAAATTCCAGTCTCACACTTCCTTCCCAGCTTGGATGATGGAGGCCTTGGAGAGTGTCTGGGGAGAAGTGGAGGCTGGGGCTTGGGGATGCTGGGAGCTGAAAAGGGGGACTCCCCACGTGAGCAGATCTCAGTCACATTGCAGCTCAGTATCTCTCCCCCAGAGAGATCTCAGTGGAAAGCCCGTCCGTGTAATGCTTGTATTTTCAGGTTCTAGGCAACTGGCAGCAGCTTTAGGATTTTAGGAGGTGGGGATAAACAGTCAGTACCTACCTTTCTCTTGGGGAATTCTGCCAGTAACAGCTGTGGAGTAGCTGGTCCAGCTCCATCATTCCACAGGAGGTGGGCAGGGAAGGCTGCGCCAGGACACACCTGCTCTACATGCTGGGTCTGCATACTCGGCTCCACGGGGTCACTCAGAGCCCAGGGGATGGGCACCATCACGTTGTCCACGAGACAGATGTGGGAGGACCCTGCCTCTGCCCAAGTGACGCATGTCATTTCTGTTCACACCTTATCAATCAGGACCAGTCAGATGGCCAAGCCCACCTGCATAGGAACCAGGAAGTGTGGGCGAGCAGCAAGCCAGCCTGGTGCATGGTCCTGAGCCTGCCCCAGTGGGCTTGCCTGATTCCACGGGACATGCCTATTCAGTACATTTATCCTTGTTCATCTGAAATTCAAATTTAACTGGGTGTATTAGGCCGTTCTTGCATTGCTATAAATACCCAAGACTGGGTAATTTATAAAGAAAAGAGGATTAACTCATTCACGGTTCTGCAGGCTTTATAGGAAGCATGGTGCTGGCATCTGGTCAGCTCCTAGGAAGACCTCAAGAAGCTTACAATCATGGCAGAAGGCAAAGAGGGAGCAGGCACCTCACACGGTGAAAGCAGGAGCAAGTGAGGGGCAGGGGGAGGGATGTCATACACTCTTAAATGACTGGATCTCATGTGAACTCAAAGCAAGAACTCACTCATCACCAAAGGGGTGGCCCAAGGCATTCCCGAGGGCTCTTCCTCCATGATCCAATACATCACCCACCAGGCCCCACCTCCAAGACTGGGGATTACATTTCAACATGAGATCTGGGTGGGGCCATACATTTAAACTGTGTAAGTCCACCCCTGGCCCCTCCACAATTTCATGTCCTTCTCACATTGCAAAATATAATCATATATTACAAGCAGTCCCCCAAAGTCTTGACTCTAATTCCCAGTATTAACTGAAAAGTTCAAGTCCCAAGTCCAAAGTCTCATCTAGAGATGTTTTCCTTCTACCTATGAGCCTGTAAAATCAAAACAAGTTTTTACTTCCAAGACAAATGGGGGCAGAGGCACTGGGTAAACATTCCTGTTCCAAAACGGAGAAACTGACCAAAAGAAAGGGACTGTCCCCATGAAAGTTGAAACCAAGAAGGACAGTCATTAAATCTTAATGCTCCAAAATAATCTCCTTTGACTCCATGTCCCACATTGAGGACACACTAGTGCAAGGGGTGGGCCCTTAAGGCCCTGGGGAGCTCCACCCCTGTGGTTTTGCAGGGTGCAGCCCCACAGCTGCTTGCACAGGTCGTTGAGCGCCTGTGGCTTTTCTAGGTATAGGGTGCAAGCTGTCAGTGGATCTACCACTCCAGGGTCTGGAAGAGGATGGCTTCCTTCTCGCAGTTCCACTAAGTAGTGCCCCATTGGAGACTCTTTGTGGTGACTCCAACCCAAGATTTCCCCTTGGCACTGCCCTAGTAGAGGTTCTCTGTGAGGGCTCCACCCCTGCAGAAGGCTTCTGCATGGACATCCAGGCTTTTCCATACATCCTCTGAAAGCTAGGCTGCCAAGCCTCAACTCTTGTACTCTGTGCACCTGCAGGCTTAACCCCACATAGAACACATACGGTTTACACCCTATGGAGCTGCAGCCTGAGCTATACCTGGGCCCCTTTGAGCCCAGGCTGGACCCAGAGCCTCCAGGATGCAGAAAGCAGTGGCCTGAGGCTGCACAGGGCAGCAGGGTCCTGGGCCTGACCCACAAAATCATTTAGTCCTTATAGGCCTCAGGGCCTGTGACGGGAGTGGAGACTAGGAAGATCTCTGAAATGCCCTCAAGGCTTTCTTTGGTTGTCTTGGATATTAGCTCTTGGCTCGTTTTCACCCATGAGAATTTCTTTAGCAAGTGGTTTCTCTGCAGCCTGCTTGAATTCTTCTGTTGAAAAAGCTTTTTTTTTTCTTTGCCACATGGTCAGGCTGCAAATTTTCCAAACCTTTATGCTCTGCTTCCCTTTTAATATAAAGTCCCAACTTCTAGTTACTCCTTTGCTTCTACATCTGAGCATAGGCTGTTAGAAGAGCCAGGCCACATCTCAAACACTTTGCTGCTTAGAAGTTTATCCTGCCAGATCCCCTAAACCATCACGATGAAGTTCTAACTTCCACAGAGCCCCAGGGCAGGAACAGAAGGCAGCAGCCAAGCTCTTTGCTAAGTCATAACAAGTGTAATCTTTGCTCCGTTTCCTAATAAGTTTCTCATTTCCATCTGAGACCTTCGCAGCCTAGACTTTAGTGTTTACATTGCTATCAATATTTTTGTTACAACCATTTTACCAGTCTCTAAGAAGTTCCAAACTTTCTTTCATCTTCCTGTCTTCTTCTGAGCCCTCAAAACTCTTTCAACTTGTCCCCATTACCCAGTTTCAGAGTTGCTTCCATCTTTTCAGTTATCTTTATAGCAACACCCCACTCCTGGTACCAATTTTCTGTATTTGGCAGGTTGTGCATCGCTCTAAAGAAATACCTGAGACTAGGTAATTTATAAAGAAAAGAGCTTTAATTGGCGGCTTCGTTATGCAGGATTTGCAGGAAGCATGGTGCTGGCATCTGCTTGGCTTGTAGGGAGGTCTAAGGAAGCTTACAGTCATGGTGGAAGGTAAAGGGAGAGTAGGCATGTCACACGGCCAGAGCAAGAGCAAGAGACAGAGTATGATGGGGACAGGTGCCACCTACTCTTAAACGTCCAGATCTCATGTGACTCAGAACAAGAGCTCACTCATCACCAAGGGGATGGCCCAAGCTACTCATGAAACACCCACCCCTATGATCCAAACACCTCCCACCAGGCCCCAGCTCTAAGATTGAGGATTATATTTCAACATGGGATTTGGACAGGGACATGCATTCATACTGCATCACTGGGCATCCAGTAGTGCTCAACTTGGCCACACTACTTATATGGCCAGACTTCCAGTGATAAATTGCCATCTCTTAAGTATGCAGTGATTGATATGCACAGAGCTGGAGTTTTCCAAAAATCGGCCTTTAAATACAGAGAAGTCTTTGATCAAATCAATCAGAATGGAGTTGTGGCTGTCCCCACCTGCCCAGAGATGAAGGAAATATTCAAGGAAGAACTTGGGGAGCTGCTGGCTGAGCTACCCTGCGGGAGTGGTGCCCCCCCTGTTCTGCATCCTTGCCTAAGACAGGCAAGACACCTTCCAAAAGGGAATTCAGCCTAAAAATGGAGGCTGACCTCTTTCTCTCATTCCCCTCCCCGGCTCTGCCTTCCCAGATTCCAAGGAGAGGGCCGACTGGAAAATGTGGTGGCAGAACCTGGCAACATCCACACTGCACTGCAATTCTCAGGAGATCACGGAGGTAGAGATTACTCAGGCATAAGCCTTATCACCCCGTTCCCAAGGCATCCATGAGATCATTTAGCCAGAGCAGCCCAGCGCAGGGGCAGGAGAGTGCAGGGCCCTGGGGCAGGGGTCTGCCATGCTGGGGGAATTGCAGTGGTTCTCATTTGCCCAAAAAAACAGGACACAAAGCATAAAAGCCCCTTCCTTGGCTGTTTCCTCCAGGGCTGAATCTTCGAGGATGCTGTGTAAGTGATTTAGTGTGCACGAGGCCAGGGTCCTCACCTTGTCCCAGGTGCCCCTGCACCCTCACAGCTCCCTCCCTACCCACTCCTCCCGGGTGAGTGCTGCCATCCCACCACTGGACACTGTACCCCGTGTCTCTGAGCCTCCGTGCAGGCACTGAGATGCTGGAGACAAGGTCAGGATACCCACCGAGTCACTGGCCTGCAGTCGAGAGCAGGGGCAGGGGGTGGGGTGAGGGAGGCATCAGCAAATTCGAAACAAGATGGTGCTGAAGTGGAATATGAGCCATGAAGAAAATGACACGTCAGAGGACAGACTGAGCTAAGGGTGAGTTAAACAGGGTGGGCCGGTGGAGAGTGCCATGGGAGACCAGGAAGCAGCACATTCCTGCACAGGGAAAGAACACCCACGCAGAGCCCTGGGCAGGAGCAGTGTCAGCCCTTCCTGGTTCTCAGCTCATCCCAAGTCCTGCCTCTGCGTTTCTCAACCAGACTTAACCTGGTACATGAGAGGGTCCTGGAAGGGAAGGACCACACAATCCCAGCTGGAGGCAGCCCCGCTCAGCAGGGACCCCGCTCTTTGGGCGCAGGTCCCCTGGTGCCAGCCCCTTCCCCTGCG
Organism: Saguinus oedipus; assembly: GCA_031835075.1. Taxonomy (NCBI): domain Eukaryota; kingdom Metazoa; phylum Chordata; class Mammalia; order Primates; family Cebidae; genus Saguinus; species Saguinus oedipus. Next base: position 40,672,719 of record CM063175.1, on the reverse strand, counting down.
GCCTGTGGATGCAGCTGCAGCAAGGGTCTTCGCCCTCAGAATGTGGGAAGCTCCAGAGAAAAGCTTCAATCCCAGGGGCTCTGTCTGTGCCTGCTAATCAGCTCTGCCTAGAGGTTCCTGTGTCCTGGCTTGGGCTCAGTCTGGTGGGCAGGAGCAGGGCTTGTGAGCCTTGGGGATCTCTTCCCACAGTCTGAGGGCCAGGCTGAGCCAGAGCGGGCACAGAGCATGTCCCTACTAGGAATTGCTCCTGTGGACCAACGACAGCCCTGGCGGTCCGTGACCGCGTGGCTTTCTGTGCGTGGGATTCATCACGATGACCAGTTTCAAGTGTGACAAGCAATGGTAGCCAGGGCTGCAGTGGTACCTGTGATGGGACATCCTGGCACGCGGTGTCCCAGCTCTGCAGGGCAAGTCCTGGGGTGAGATTTATGGATTAGATGCTCCCTCAGCAGTGCCGACTGGCCGCGCTGCTCGGCACTCTGTTCCCTGGTGACGCACAGGGCTCAGTGTGCTGGGGCTGCCACTCATGGCTGACAGCCTCCTCTGCACTCTAATTTCCACCTTTCCCCACAGCCTTTTCTGCCACCTTCACTTTGCTCTCTGGGCCTGAGCAGCCCTGACAGCAGTGTCCATGGCCTCCGCGTGGCCATTCCTGCCAGAACAGATCACCCTCTGCCGGCTGAGCGACCAGGGTGAGGGTTTCGCCAGTTCTTGAGTTTGTCCATTCCAGTTCAGAAACAGATGACAGGACCCCCAACTCAAGCCCTGTCACAGCACTAGCTAAGTCACCAGTGTGGCCCCTGGGACGCCGGGTGAGCTGTGGTCACGGAGAGCTGGCCGCAGTCACAGCCGAGCAACAGCATAGGTGCAGCCCCGAGGCCGGAGGGACGTGGCACTTGAGCAGCGCACACAGCCTTAGCTACACGCTTTGGGCCTGCCCATCTGCGAACGAATCCTTTTCTGTCCACCCATCCATCCACCCATCCACCCATCCACCCACCTGTCCACCCATCCACCCGTCCACCTGTTCACTTGTCCGCTTGCCTGCCTGCCCATCCGTCCACCCGTCCATCCCACAGTGAGGCTTGGAGACATCCACATGCACATGGCCTGGCTCCCGTGAGCTCCCCCAGCCTGTCCCTGCGGCTCTGTGGATCCTTCTGTTCCTTGACAATCATGAGAAGGACCACCTGGACATCGCCCAGGCCCCAAGGGTGGCCCCCTATGCCAAAGCGGGCAAGGAGATGGAGCTGGGAACTCACCAGGGGTGTGCACCTGAGGGGGGCTCAGGGTGGGGAAATTGAAAGCTGAGGATAGGACGGGGCCCATGAGAACTGGGATCAGAGCCTGCACTAGATAAGGGCTTGCTTCTCCTCATGCACCACAGCCAAGAGCCCAGATTCACCAACAAAGGGTTCCCGGACACGTGGCTGATGACCACAGGACACCCTGGTGTCGGAGGAAGAAAGGGGCTGGGGCCACACAACCGTGGCCCTCCTGGCCCCACCACAGACCTCCCTGCAGAACTGGCTGGGCTGACAGGGACAGGATGTCCTTCCACAAGCCGCCCAGGCTGGCTCAGAGAGGACGCCCGAGGATGTGGGCACTGCCCATTAGCTTGCAGGATACTTCTCGAGCCAGCGCCGATGACATGGTGCCGTGTCCATGACGGGCAGAATGTGTGGGTCTGTGAGCCAAGGCGTGGACACACAGGGGGTTCCCCTTGCTGTTGTCCCAAGCGGCTCACTGTGGAAACACAGGCTTGATGCCCTCACCCCCAGTCTGTGGCTGCTGGAAGGGTACACTTCCACCAGGACCACAGAGTAAGTCACCCCAGATTGAAAAGGCAACACCATCTGGTCACTGTTGCCTCACTGTGCCTGGCACAGGAAAGTCCTGGCAGGGGTCCCGGCCCTGATCCTGAGGGGTGGGCATGGGGACGGGGTGGGGATGTGCCTGGCATCCATGTGACCCAGGGGACACCTCCCACTGCCCCAGCAAGCACACTAACCACAGTCTTGTTGAGGCAGCTGGGCTCAGACTCCCAGCAGATCCCTCACCCACCAGGCCTGCTAGACCAGGCGAAGGCGCCTAGAGTTCCAGGCAGGTCAAGGGCTGGGTGAGGGTCAGTGACAGCCTGGAGACCACTGGGGACTGGAGTTCAGGTGCCAGCCCTCTGCTGGTGAGCTTCCCAAGAACTGAGCTGCAGAAGCGTGGCCAGCCTGTGCCTTGGGAGGATGCGGTGAACTCACTGTTCTGAACGCAGCAGGGGACTGCTGGCTGGCTGGGGCAGACTGTCGCGGGTGCCATCAGGGCCCTCAGTGACCCCACGAGGTTGCTGGAGTGCGGGGTGCAGACGGCTTGCATCCCCTGTCTTGGGAGAATGGCTTTCTACCAACCAAGCTGTCTTGCCCCGGAAGTGGCGAACTCCCCGGAGAGGCCCGTGGCCAGTGACCAGCTGTGCAGACACTGGCGGACAGATGCTTTTTCTCTGCGGTGCAGTTCACGGTCCAGACACTGGCGGACAGATGCTTTTTCTCTGCGGTGCAGTTCACGGTCCAGACACGCTTGGAGACCTGGTGATCGGCTCATGACCCCCCCCGTCCTGCTCCACCGCGGCCCTCGGAACCCCTCCTGGAGAAACGACACACACCGACTCCCACATCCAGGAGCCTGACTCAGGGAGGACCCCGTGCAGGTCCTCGTTGCTGGCTCACTGGATGCCTGGAACTCGCCCTTCAAAAAAGAATGTTCAGGATAAGCTATGACAGTTAAGAACACGGACGCTAGGGTGAGAAGACTTCGAGGTTCAAACCCCAGGACTCCCCTCCGCAGCTCTGCGGCCCCAGCAGCTGGCTCCCTCAGCCTCTCCGGGTTCTTGAGAATGACGAGAAGGAAGCCCAGGTGGCTGGAACGCTGAAGTGCCGTCCGTGGTGCCCACGAAGCTCTGAGGACCCGTGTGTAGGGAAGAGCTGGGGAGGGACAGCTGCTGACGTAAGATGACGCAGAGGAAGGAGAAGCGTTCCACACTCCACGCCCCACGCCTCACACTCCATGCCCCACGCCCCACGCTCTCACCAACCTTTCTAACAGCTGGATCTCAGTCTAAAGGGGCCCGGCCGCCTCAACTCCGGGAGCTCAGTCCCAGCCCGCTGCTGCCAAGTCTGCAGCCGAAGCAATCACTGAGTGTTTGGGAAGCGGGGAGAGAAGGGACAGCAGACCCTGGGCTGCACAGGCACATCTAGGTGTGACGCTCACAAGTTGGGAGGGGCTGTGGGGGCATCCTGACAGCCGGGATGCTGGCTGGGGCATCCTGATGGCTGGGATGCTGGGAGGGGCTGGGGGGCATCCTGACGGCCAGAAAGCCCTGGACACGTTTTCTAAGGAAACCACAGCCCTAGGAAGCCTCTCCCACCTGTCTGTCCTTGGCCCACCTGGGGAATTTGAACCCCACTGGATAGATGCATGTCTTCCTCCCACCCAGGAGTCCTTGGCCACTCGCCCTTTAGCCCCCACCCCTATCCCCAGCCCAGAAAGTTCTCTTATACAAACTGATCCCCTGCCGGGGCCACCAACTTCCTCCGTCCCCTCCCACGCGCCCCCTCCACCTCGCACTCCTCCTGGCACCTGCTGTCCTAGACCTTGGGCCTGTGGGCCTGTCACTTTCCCCAAGGGCTGGAGGGGGCACCTCTGCAAGTGTCACCCAAGGCCCTAAGGATAATCCCAGGGGTTCTGGACGACCCCCCACAAACGGCAGGCCCGGTGCGGACGGGCAGAGGCTCTGGGCTGCGGGAGGCTCCTTAGTCCTGCTGCCGGCAGTCCAGACACCTCACTCTGTGTCACTAAACACCTCCAGTGAGGACTGTAGGGGGAGGAGGTGGGCCTGAGGACCCCCAGGCCCAGGCCAGCCCATCTCATCTGTCTTGGTGTGAGACGCCCCCGTGCACTGCCCGAGGCATGGCTGACATTCCTGCTTCTGCGTGTTGCACTTGGCCACTTGTGGTGTGTATTTCTGTGAGTTTCAAAATTTAGAGAATTGCCTTTTCCAGGGAGAATTCTGATCAAGATAACCCAAGATTAATCCTGTTGGTTTTTTTTTTTTTTTTATGTAGCTTAGAAATGCCAGGTAAAATAGAATACACATGCTTTAAATGGAAAGCTGAGCTTGTGAAAGAGTAATGGAAATTTAAAGAGGCCCCAAAATGAATAACATGACCCAAAATAGTAATTGTGCTGACCTAATGCTGGGGCTGCCTGGGGTGGTTCCCAGAGGCCACTCTTGACATCAGGGAGCTTGCAATGGGCTCCCAGGACAGGGAATGAAGCCCTTAGATACAAAAAGGCAGGAATCAGAATGGAAACTTCTGCACAGAGCCACGTTCCCTGCTCCAACGTGAGTGAAAGGAATGGGTACAGAAACCCGCCCACCAGCACAGGAATCTTATTACAGAGAAGCACGTCTGTCTTGGTCTGGACTGACCTTTTTGCAAGTCTGTCCTGAAGAGAAGCATTTCCAGAATAGTGCAGGAAGTACCCGCATGTTCCACCCCTCCATAAAAGCAAGGAGAATCCCGGCACACAAAATAGGCAAAATCAACTTCTTAGGCGCCCTGGAAGTTCACCAGGGTCAGGGGACATCCTCTGGGGGCGGAGCTCTGGGCTGTGCACCTGGACATCCATCTTGAGTGGAGAGAAGAGGCTGGGGAGGAAGGACGGACACTCGAGGCTGAACGGCTCTGATACGGTTTGGGTCCATGTTCCCGCCAAATCTCATGTTGAACTGTAATCCACAGTGTCGGAGGCGGGGCCTATGGGAGGTAAGTCCTCAGGAAAGGTTTAGCGCTGTCCCCCACCGGCTGCTGCATAGTGCTGAGTTCTCGCAGGATCTGGTTATTTAAAAGTGCATGACGCCTCCCTGCCCCTCCCGCCCTAGCTGCGTGAAGTGCTCACTCCCCTTGCCTTCCACCATGTGTGTAAGTGTTCTGAGGCCTCCCCAGAAACCAGGCTGATGCTGCCACACTCCTGCACAGCTTGTGGAACCATGAACTATTGAAACCTCATTTCTTTATAATTTACCAATTCTCGGGTATTTTATAGCAATCTGAGAGCAGACTGACACAACCTTCGACAGTTTGAAGAGCATTTGTTTTAAAAAAAAGATTGACTCTTGGTAAGAACGGGGAGCTCCGTGTGTTGCAGCTTGTCCTGTTTCATCTCCCGCTCCCCAGCCGTGCAGTGGCCTGGAGCATCAACAATCTGTCAGTCACAACAGCTGTGACAAACGGCAGCCTAACAGCTACTGGAGGGGGAAATGTCAAAATATTCTTTTTTTTTTTTTTTTTTGAGACGGAGTTTCGCTCTTGTTACCCAGGCTGGAGTGCAATGGCGCTATCTCGGCTCATCGCAACCTCCGCCTCCTGGGTTCAGGCAATTCTCCTGCCTCAGCCTCCCGAGTAGCTGGGATTACAGGCACGCGCCACCATGTCCAGCTAATTTTTTGTATTTTTAGTAGAGACGGGGTTTCACCATGTTGACCAGGATGGTCTTGATCTCTTGACCTCGTGATCCACCCACCTCGGCCTCCCAAAGTACTGGGATTACAGGCTTGAGCCACCACGCCCGGCCCCAAAATATTCTTGAGAATCTAGAGGGCCACTGCATGTGTCATGCTGTGCACACACCCAGAAAAGACCTGGGGAGGCCCTGGCCTCCCACCTCCAGCTGCTCTTGAAACACTGCAGTAGTAGGAAGTGCAAGCTAAGGCAGAGCTGTGGCCTGCATGCTGGAGAACTGAAGTCCTCCTCCACCGAAGCAGGGAGACCTATTGCTCCAAGGTATTAGAGGAAATCTTTCCCCAACCATTAACTGACCACTAAGCAAAATGAACAGAGACCTCAGTGGCTCTACATGAAAAGAATACAGATTTTACAGACTTAATTCAGGAAAGTTACTAAATAAAGAATGGCAGCAAAACAAATAGCAAAAGCAACTCTGTGTGGAGAGGAACCTGATTTCCAGAGTTGCTACATTCTTTAATTAATGTCTACTTTTCAACAAACAATTATGAAACATGAAAAGAACCCAGACAGTGTAGCCCATACACTGGATAGAAAATCAGTCAATAAAAACTGTCCCATGAGGAAGCCCAGGTGTTGGACTTACTAGACAAAGACTTTAAATCAGTTGTTACAGATACGTTCAAAGAACTAAAGAAAAACATGTCTAAAGTGTGAGAATAATGTGTCACCGAGCAGAGAATATGAGCAAAGCAATAGGCATTATTTCTAAAAACAAATAGGAATTCTGGAGTTGAAAAGTACAATAACTGAAATGAAATAGCCACTAAATGGCTCAACAGCAGATTTGAGCTGGCAGAAGAATTGGTGAACCTGAAGCTAAGTAAACTGAGATAATCCAGTCTGAAGAATGGAAAGAAAAATTAATAGTTGTCTGGGCATGGTGGCTCACGCCTGTAATCCCAGCACTTTGGGAGGCCGAGGCAGGCAGATTGCTTGATGTTAGGAGTTCAAGACCAGCCTGACAAACATGGTGAAACTCTGTCTCTTCTAAAAATACAAAAATTATCCAGGTGTGGTGGTGGATGCCAATAATCCCAGCTAATCAGGAGGCTGAGGCAGGAGAATCACTTGAATCTGGGAGGCGGAGGCTGCAGTGAGCCAATATTGCACCATTGTTGCTGTACCCCATCTCAAAAAAAAAAAAAAAAGAATAGTACCTCCAAGATCTGTGGGGACACTATAAAGTATAGCAACGTATGTACAATGGAAGTCTCAGAATGAAAGGAGAGAAAGGGCAAGAAAGAAATGTGGAGAAATAATGACCCCAAACTTCCCAAATTTGGTGAAACCATTGATTTACACATTCAGGGAGCTCCATGAAGTCTGAGCAGAATAGACTCTAAGGGGATGCTCACTAAACTTGTCACAGCCAAGCTACCAAACACAAAGACAGAGACGAAAATGCAGCTCATTCTAAGAAGTCAGCATCATCCTGATATCAAAACTAGACAAAAACACTCTAAGAAAATGACAGACCGAAATCCCTTATGAACATCAATGCAAAAATCCTCAAAACATACTAGCAATTTAAATTCAGCAACACATAAAAAGCTTATATACAATGACAAGAGAAATTTATTCTGAGACTGTCAGACTCACTCTGCATATAAACATTAATTAATCTAATATATGATATTGGTAGAATAAAGAACAAAAATACGATGATCACCTTAATAGATGCAGAAAAAGCATTTTGACAAAATCCAACACCTTTAGCAATAACACTCACCAAACTTAGAAAGAAACTCCCTCAATCTGATAAGGGACATCTATGAAAAACCTACAGCTAATATACTTAGTGATGAAACACTGAAAATTTTCTTCTTAAGATCAGGAGCAAGACAAGTATGTCTGTTCTCATAACTTTTCAACATTGGACTTGAGATTCTAGCCATGTTAACAAGGCAAGAAAAAGAAATAAAAGGCATCCAGGGCCTGGTGCAGTGGCTCACGCCTGTAATCTCAGCACTTTGGGAGGTCCAGGTGGGTGGATCACGAGGTCAAGAGACCACCCTGGTCAACATGGTGAAAACCCGTCTCTACTAAAAATACAAAAAATTACCTGGGCACGGTGGCGTGTGCCTGTAATCCCAGCTACTCAGGAGGCTGAGGCAGGAGAATTGCCTGAACCCAGGAGGCGGAGGTTTCGGTGAGCCATTGCACTCCAGCCTGGGTAACGAGCAAAACTCCGTCTCAGAAAAAAAAAAAAAAAAAGGCATCAGATTAGAGAAGAAGCAAAACCAAACCTATCCACAGATCATACAACCTTGTATACAGAAAATCCTGAGGATTAAAAAAAACCTGTTAGAACTAACAAATTCATCAAGGTTTCAGGATACAAGATCAATATATGAGAAGTAGTTATATTTCTATACTTTAGCAATGAACTATCTGAAAATGAAAACAATTCCACTTATAACTGCTTCAAAAAGAATGAAAATGTTCTTCTTTCACTTTTGACTTTCACTAGCTGAAGCTGGGACAATTTGAGTAATAAAATAAAAATAATAGTATTGGACTAAAATCCAGAAGAGAAAAATATTCACAGACCCATAAATAAATGATGAATACATGAGTAAATGTGAGATAATTGGAAACTCTTCCTTTGGGAAACATTTCAATTCATAAATGTAAAATGAACTAGTACAAATTTTTTAAATCACCAATAGAAAACCACAATAATAATTGTTATTGGCAAGGTCCACTGATTAATACTAAAATTACTGGGTAAAGGTTAAAGAAGGAGCAGAATGTCTGTGCCATCTCAAAGCATTTCCTATCAGATATTTATTAATTACAAATGTAAAATGGTAACTTTACAGTAGAAAAACCTGGCAGACCTCTCCTTAACCAAAGGCTCACATTTAACATTGCCAGGTTAAGGTGACATCACATGCCTCCAATATGATGCACTGAGGAAATTTTCCCTAAACAAAACAACCTCAGGTTTATGAACATTCTTCAAAATACCTGGCCTATATTCTTCAAAAGTGCCAATATCTATGAAAAAGACAAGACTGAAGAACTGTCACAGATTGGAGGAGACTGAGAGGACATGATAACTAAATTTAACTAAATTTAAGATTGTATACTCTAGATTGTATACTGGAAAAAAAAGTACATTGGGGGAAAATTGTGAAAATCCAATGAAAACTGCAATCTTTTTTAAAAACTGACTATAAGAGAAATATAAATATCTGTGATATAAATATCACTTCATTATTGGAGCATTAAGGATAATTTGAAATATACCCATAAAATACCCCATTTGAATCAGAGAATTTTAGAGTAGTCTCCAAAATATTCTGTAATGTCTCAATTCTAAAAAATAGCTTCAGAGAATATAAAGAAGGAAATGACCCATCAAACCATTTAATGATGCTAAAATTCCTTTGATATTCAGGATCAGAGAAAGACAACATAAGAAAGAGAAGTTACAGGTAAATTCACTTACAAACGATGATTTTTTTTTAAAGTAATAAATAACATTGCTAAAACTTGAATCCAGCAACGTGAAACATGCAAATATAAATTAAAAAACAAAGTATCATGACCAAATGGGATTTATCCGAGGAATGCAAGGATGGTTTAACATTAGAGAGTCTAATTCAAGTCAGTTTCCATGAGTATTAATTAGGCTTAGGTTTGAAGCATTGGAGCAGGGGAAATGTCAAACATACAGTGGTTTAAACACACAAGTTTTCATTCTCTCTTACCTAATATGGAGAGGTCATTCAACACTGGTATCATGGCCCCATTTTAGGAGGTCATCTGATGAATTAGACTCCAAATTTATTCTCAGCACTGTAGGGTATAACCCTCAGCTTTCTGCTGCAAGATGATTAAACACTGCAATCATACGTCAATACATAGGACAGGGGCGACAAGAAGGGTCAGAACACCTGTAAGAACACAGTCAAGAAATTATACGTAGCACTCCCACGCCAATTAGTCAAATTGCCAGCACGGTGACAACAGCTTCAAGGCAGGCTGGGTTGTGGGACTTATTCTGGGCAGTCACATGCTGAGCTCATGATCAGGAATCGTATTGCTATAAGAGAATGAATTTTCATGTTATTGTGCTGCCTCAGAGCCAAAGTTCTCCCAATAATGACGGCTCCTCTCCCAGGTCTGGAACTGACTCCCCAGAGACCAGCAGAAGACAAGGCATCCACTCCCAGCACGCCCAACACACAGCAGCGGGGAGAGGAACAGACGGGGTTCGCAGAGGAAGTTAAGGTGGCAAATCTGTCATGAGGGAGATTACCCTGGTTGAGCCTAATCAGACGAGCACTCAAACAGGGGCAGGGTTCTTTTGGCAGAAGCGATGTAAAGCGTCAGAGAGATTAAACAGCCGGGATTATCTTTGCTGCTGGCTTTGAAGGTGGAGCAGCCACATGGCAAGGGCTTCAGAGAAGGTTCTAAGCTGAGAACAGACCCTGGCTGACAGCCAGCAAGAAAATGAGGACCTTAGTTCTACTCTCACAAGGAACTGCTTCTGCCAAAAACCTCATGAGCTTGAAAGAGGATACTGAACCTCAGGGATCCGGCTGACGCCTTAATCCCAGACTTGTGAGATCCTGAGCCAAGCACACAGCCACACGGTACCGCGACTCCTGTCCCACAGAGACTGTGAGATGATAAACGGGCAGTGTTCTGAGCCACGGGGCTTTCGCTGCTTTGTTATGCGCATAGAAATCGAAGCCGCCTTCTCTCTCTGTTTATTACTGACAAGCTCCATCCTGATTCGATTCTCGTCCTTACAGACTCCTGGAGCAGGACGGAGTCCGGAAACAGGTGCGCACTTACCTGGGCTCTGACGAACATGGCAAATCAATTCTGCACAGGTGGGTGCTCAAAACAGTGGGGCGGCCAGGTGTACTGGCTCACGCCTACCATCCCAGCACTTTGGGAGGCCGAGGCAGGCAGATCACGACTTCAAGAGATCGAGATCACCCTGGCAAACATGGTGAAACCCTGTCTCTACTAAAAATACAAAAATTAGCCAGGGGTGGTGGCATGTGCCTGTAGTCCCAGCTACTTGGGAGGCTGAGGCAGGAGAATTGCTTGAACTCAGGAGGCGGAGGTTCTGGGAGGCAGAGGTTGCAGCAAGCCAAGATCACACCACTGTACTTCACAGCCTGGGTGATAGAGCAAGACTCCGTCTCAAAAAATATATATACGGTGGGGAAAGGATGACATTTTAAAAACTTTTCTTTGAGGTTCAAGAGCACACGTGCAGGATGTGCAGGTTTATTACACAGGTAAGCGTGTGTCATGGGGTTTGTTGTACGGATTATCTCATTGCCCAGGTATTCAGCCCAGCACCCATCAGTTACTTTTCCCGATCCGCTCCCCGCTCCCACCCTCCACCCTCCACAGGCCCCAGTGTGGGCTGTCCCCTCTCTGTAACCATGTGTCCTCATCACATAGCTCCCACTTATACATGAGAACATGTGGTATTTGGTTTTCTGTTTCCCTGTCAGTTTGCTGAGGATGATGGCCTCCAGCTCCAACCACGTTTCTGCAAAAGACATGGTCTCATTCCTCTTTACGGCTGGATAGTATTCCATGGTGTGTATGTATCACATTTTATCCAGCCTATCAGTGATGGGCATTTGGTTGATTCTATATTGTTGCTGTTTGGAATAGTGCTGCAGTGGACATGTATGGGCATGGGTCTTACAATAGATGATTTCTGTCCCTTTGGGTGTAGGCCAATAATGGGATTGCTGTGTTGAATGGTATTTCTGCCTCTAGGTCTCTGAGGACAAGGATGGCATTTTTAATATGGCACTGGGTTAATCAGATAGCTGTACAGGAAAAAATGAAACGTGTGTACACCTTACAGCATGCAGACAATATATTTCCAGTGAGCTGTAGTTCAAATGTGAATGGAAAACACTTTTAGAGGATAGCACAGAACATCCTCGTGACCTTAGGCAGCTCCTGGTCACAAGATTCTGATCTTGGACAAGATTTTAAACAGAAGATCTAAAACATTCACTATAAGATGAAGAGGAACGCTCTGAACTGTGTGAAAATGAAGGCCTTGCACCCATTACTATCGGAGAGTGAAACGCAGAAAGCAGCCCAGGATGGACTCTTGCATCAGATCACTGCCACATAGGCAGGGCCCCCGGACCAGTGAGAAGACCACAGGCCATCTCCTGTGAGCCTGGGCAAACGTCTCCAACAGGTTGTTTACGGGAAAGGAGCAGCTAATAGCGGGTAAGCATTTAAGAATTCCCAGCCTCAGCCATCAGGAAAATGCAAATTCTGAGCACAGGAGCTGCCAGCACAGACCTACGCCTTGGCTGAATTTGAAGGGCCAGGAAGCCCAGTGCTGGCCGGAATGGGGAGCCACAGGAGCTCCCCACAGCACACGAAGGTGTCCATGGGGGCGGTCGCTTTGAGAGCCTGTCTGCAAGTCCCCCCAGACCAGGACATGTGCCCCGGCCCAGGAATTCCACCCCAGGTTCAAACTTGAGCAGTCGCGCAGGTGCAAATCAAAAGGCGTTTACAAGAACATCAGTAAGACTTTTCAGCACAATAGTCTAAAACTGGAAACTTGTTAAAAGTCCGTCAATATTAGAATGGATAAATAGACATTGAAACAAGGGGGTACTGCAGGGGAACGAGAATGATTTCTCCCCGTGATGACACAGTGTGCCCCGCAAACACAGGCCGTGCACAGAAGTCGGACCTGAAAGAGAGTCGGCTGCATGACTCCGCTTAGGTAAAGTGCAGGTGGTGGGAGGAATCCACGCTGCCTCCCGCTGCCTTTGGAGTGGAAGGTGGGAGTGGTGGGAGGAGCCCCTGTGGCACCTGGGGTCCCGGCTGCTGTTTCTGGACCTGATTGCTGAATACATGGGTGTGTCCGCTTTGTGAAGATTCAGCCACTTGCACACTTATTTTGCATTTCCCTGTATGTGTGTTGTCTTTTAATAAAATGTTTATTATGCCAGGCACGGTGGCACACACTTCTAATCCCAGCTACTCGGGAGGCTGAGGAAGGAGAATCACTTGCACCCAGGTGGCAGAGGTTGCAGTGAGCTGAGATCGAGCCACTTCACCCCAGCCTGGGCGACAGAAGGAGACTCTGTCTTGAAAAACAGACAAGCAAAAAATGTAAAATAAAATAAGATAAACAAAATAAAATTGTTCATTAAAAAATAAACCATAGTAAGCCAGGTGTGGTGACTTACACCTGTAATCCCAGTGCTTTAGGAAGCTGAAGCAGGAGGATCACTTGAGCCCAGGAGTTCAAGACCAGCCTGGGCAACGTGATGAGATCCTGTCTGTGGTGAGAAAATACAAAAATTAGCCGAGTGTGGTGAGTCACGCCTGTGGTCCCAGCAACTGCTTGAGCCCAGGAGGTCAAGGCTGCAGTGAGCCAGTATCACACCACTACACTCCAGCCCCGGTGACAGAGTGAGAATCTGTCTCAAAAAATAAAACAAGGCCAGAAGCAGTGATGATCACGAGGTCTGGAGTTCAAGACCAGCCAGACCAACACAGTGAAACCCCGTCTCTACTAAAAACACAAAAACTTAGCCAGGCATGGTGGCGCGTGCCTATATACCCCACTGCTGAGGAGGCCGAGGCACTAAAAACACAAAAACTTAGCCAGGCGTGGTGGCGCGTGCCTATATATCCCACTGCTGAGGAGGCCGAGGCAAGGGAATTGCTGAATCACTTGAACTGGAGAGGTGGAGGTTGCAGTGAGCTGAGATCGCGCCACTGCACTCCAACCTGGCAACAGAGCAAGACTCCATCTCAAAAAATAAAATAAAATAAAAATAAACCACAAGAAGAAAAACTAGAAATGACTACACAATCCAATGGAAAATAGGTACAGGCTGTAAAGGGCCATTTTACAGCGGCGGAGAGGCAAACGCCTGGGCGCCTGGGCAGAAACGATCGTCACCGGTCACCAGGGAGATGCTAGTTGAGGAGTGACCACCTACCTCACAGGCCTCAGTGGGCACAACTGGAGTTTCTCCCACACCAGTCACTGCTGGCCTCACTGTGGGCCACGGTGACACAGAGCACTGTGGCCACTTCTCAAGGCACCTGGAAGCCCACCAGGCTGGCATGCGGATTACCGAAGGGAAGAGTGAAAGCCCTCGGGTGTGACATGCGCCACACGCCAGGGCCCCAGGTGGAACAGGACAGGGTGAAGCGGCATCTGTTGCCGTGGACCCGGCCAGCCACACAACTGCTGAGACTTGGGAGTTCCACCTGCCACTCTCACACTTCACCAAGGAGGCCACAGAAACGAAACTCAGGTGACCTCCAGACGCTCTGCAGGGTGTGTCTCTGTCCCTGCACGCCTCCCTGGCCCTGAACGAGTCCCACGTCTCCCGGGGCAGCCACCTCCTCCAGCGTCACCCGTCTGCTTCACCCTCAGGCCAGAGCAGCCACCACGATGCAGTCACTCCCACACGGATGGGGGCGTGGGTCCATCTTCCTAAGGGGTTTCTCAGGTCCTGAGAGGCACAGACCTGAGTTCTGGTCCCCTGGCTTTCTGCAAATTCCCCAGCTCCTCTCACTTGCCACTGCCTGAAGGACCCCACACAGCCAGGCATGCAGAGGGTGTGGCCCGTGCTGGTCGCTGACCCCACCCTCTGCCACCCACAGTGGAGAGCTGACGGCCTGAAGGGCTAAGAGCTTGGGATCTCATTCAGCTGAACTGAGAGCCAGGCTGCCTGGCTCTGCTCCTGGCTGCCACTGGCCATGCCCGCCGGGAAACTGGACATCTTCTTTGCTGCTGCCACCAAGGAGAGGCCTGGCAAAGAACCTTGAGGGTCTTGGAATGCTGGCCCAGGTCCAGCAGCAGAGACCACAGATAGGGGTCATGGGAGGGTCACCTCCACACCTCCACCCTCATCTTGGCCAGGGTGCTGGCAAAGGGCAGGGGACACGCCTGGTCACCCACAGGAAGGCATGGAGGGCAAGCTGGCCCCCAGTTAATGGCCCCTGACTCTCACTTCCACAGTGTTAAGCTCCCCTTTCTCTGCTCATTAATCATTCAAAGGTTTTTCAGACCCTGTGCTCAAAAAGGGGTTTTCTGGGGGGATTTGGGTTGAGGAGGGAGAGTCTTTTTCTGGAAATGAAACCCTGCAGGTGCCAGGCAGAGGCGCAGACTGACAACCCATCCTTCACCCAGCTTCGGCAGGGGAAGGGTTACTCATGGAATTCCCTGCCCTTCCAGCTTCTACTACCTGCCCAGTTCCCTCAGCCTCCCCCAGTGTTCCTCCAGCAGCCACAAAAGCATGTGCAGTATACATGAAGTGGGGGAGGGAGAGTCCACGCACTGGCTGGCACTTATCAGGCCAGGTATTTATTGGATGGGTGGATGGGTGGATGAGTGGATGATGGATGGACAAATGGATGGAAGATAGATGATGGATGGTTGGAGGATAAATTAATGGATTAATGAATGGAGGATGGATGGATGGATGGATGGACAGATTGATGACAAGTGGATGATGGACAATTGATGGATGGAGGATAGATGGATGGAAGATGGATGAGTGGAAGATGAATGGAGTGGAGGATGGATGGATGCGTGGAGGATGGATGATAGATGGATGAGGTAGGTGGATTGAGGATGGATAAATGGATGGATGGATGACTAGATGATGGATGAATGGATGATAATGGACGGAGGAGGGAGGATGGATGAATGGACAGAGGATAGAGAATAGATAGATGAGTGGATGATGGATGGATGGATGAGTAGATGAGTGGGATTATGAATAGATGGAGGATGGATGAATGGATGAATGATGGATGGATGGAGGATGATGAATGGATAGATGAATGGAGGATGGATGGATGGATGGAAGATCAATGGATGGATGGAAGATGGATGGATGAATAATGGATGGAGAATGAATGGATGGATAGATGGAGGATGGATGGATGGAGGATGGAGGATGAATGGATGGATGGAAGATGGATGGAGGATGGATGGATGGATGGATGGAGGATGGATGAATGATGGATGGAGGATGAATGGATGGATGGAAGATGGATGGATGGATGAATGATGGATGGAGGATGAATGGATGGATGGAGGATGGATGGATGGAGGACGAATGGATGGATGGAGGGAGGATGGATGGATGGAGGATGAATGGATGGATGAATGATGGATAGAGGATGGATGGATGGAGGATGGATAGAGGGATGGATAGATGGATGGATGGAGGATGGAAGATGGATGAATGGAGGATGGATGGGTGGATGGAGGATGGATGGATGGAGGCATGGATGAATGGATGGATGGAGGATGGATGGAGGCATGGATGAATGGATGGATGGATGATGGATGATGAGTGGATGGATGGATGGATGGAAGATCAATGGATGGATGGAAGATGGATGGATGGAAGATGGATGGATGATGGATGGAGAATGAATGGATGGATGGAGGATGGATGGATGGATGGATGGAGGATGGATGAATGATGGATGGAGGATGAATGGATGGATAGAGGATGGATGGAGGATGAATGGATGGATGGAGGAAAGATGGATGGATGAATGATGGATAGAGGATGGATGGATGGAGGATGGATGGGGAATGGATGGATGGATGGAGGATGGATAGAGGGATGGATAGATGGATGGATGGAGGATGGAAGATGGATGAATGGAGGATGGATGGATGGATGGATGGATGGAGGATGGATGGATGGAGGATGGATGGATGGAGGATGGAAGATGGACGAATGGAGGATGGATGGATGGAGGATGGATGAATGGAGGCATGGATGGATGGATGGATGGATGGATGGATGGATGGATGGATGGATGAATGGATGGATGGATGGATAGATTGCAGGTATTGCAGCCTTGGACTCTACCTGAAGCCAAGTTTCCCTTCTGAGGCATTTTTTCAGATAAATCCCTGCAACAGCTGTCTTGGGGGCTCAGTTCTTCCAGCAAATGGGAGTCCTCACTGGTGAGGAAGCTGTACCTATTTTAACTTTTGTGACGAAAACAATGTCCTGAGATACCAGAAGCAGCTTCCAGGCTGGGTACAACAGTTCCAGCAGCAAGAGCTCCAGTTGACTGAACGGAAATAGGTTTGGATTGGGCAAAACTGCTTCTGAGCTCCTTAGCTCCGAAAACGTGGAAGGTAAGGAAGAAAGTCCTTCAGCTAGTTCGCTTCCTCTAGTCCGTTCAGCTCAGCAATGGACTCGAAGCTCTGTGTAAAGCACAGCCAGCCCCTGACTTCAGGGGGTTTTCTTCTGGATTGGAAGACTTGGTGAATATACTCAAAATAGGAGTAAACTGCCAAAAGCTGTAGTTTTAGAGCAAAATGCAGGAATCTGCGGTCAGGGTAGTGGCACAGCAGCGGGAAAGGGCTGGGCGGTGTCCGGAGGCTGGAGGCTCTCTGGCCAGGGGAGGCCAAGCCCACAAAGACTGGCAGAGCAGCTGCTGAGCACGGAGGGTGTTCGATGCTGAGGTCTGACAGTTCTGGTGGCGGTTCTGGAAAGGCCACAAAAGCTTCGACCCAGGGGAGAGGAGAGACCGGCGTCCACGAGGAAGCAGCTTGCCAAATGGCCGGGCACCTTTTTATTGTCACCCAAACAACGGCCACAGAGCTCCACAGGCCTCGCGCCCACAGAACTTTTCTAAGAGACCCGTCACCGGTCTGCTGTGCAGAGTATTAGTGAGTTTTGTACATGCCAATAAAAAAATAAAAGCTGCTATTAAAAGCGAAGTGCTGGCACATACCTGGTTCAGGTCGCATGGGAGCTGGCCTTTTGCACTGGAATTTGCAGCATCTGTTCCAATTAAGCCTTGTTTTTTAGCTTAAAGATATTAGCCGGATCACTAGTGTGCTGTGTGGGACATGAATAGCGCATTGTTCTGCCCCGAGCAGCCCTGCAGACGAGGCAGACACCATTAAACGGCTTTGCGGCCCAATTAGAAGTGGAGGTGGGCTGGCGGTGGGGGCGGGGACTGACCACCGGGACACAGGCTTTATGGCTGCAGTCAGTGGGGGCGGCCAACCTGGGCCACATGGAGCCAGGGCGGCCCAGCATGTGCGGCCCCCACTCTGCCGCAGGCAAAGACCAGGCACATCCCTCCCGAGGGGCCGCTGTGGAGCTGCGCTGGGCAGGCAGGGGCAGCTGCCCATGGGCCCATGGGAATGACGCGGAGAGGCAAGGCCAAGGGCGCTGTGATGGAAGGAGGCCTCTCCTCTCTGCGGCAGCACACACCCTCAGGCTCACACCACCCTCATGCACCCGCTCACATGCACACACATGGCCACACACAAACCCACCCACCCACACACACACACACAAGAAACTGCAGGTGCCACGCCACCCCGATAGGAGAGCATTATTTTATGACCTGCCTTTGTTCTGCATTCATGCCACATCTAGACACAGGCCCTGTGAACCAGAGCATACCATTTCCTGACAAGGGAGCCTCAGCCTCGTGGGCATCATCCAAAAGCAGCACCCCCCAGTGTATCCGCCACGGATGGAGGGAGGCAACCCCGTGCCTTCCTGGGATCCACTCAGAGAAGGAAATGGCTGGGTTCCGGGGACAGTTTTCCAAGCCATCTGTGTGGCCTGGCACCTTTCTCCGTGTCTATTCTATGCCACCAGATTTGCACAAAGTGCCCGGCCTGTGTAACAGGCCACGCTGAGCATTTCATTTATAGCCAAAGCTTATCTGCCTCCCCGGCTGGCAGGTCACCCCTGGGAAGGGGGAGCCCATGGCTTTGCCCTCCTTCTCCATGTAGCCATGGGTCTGACCCCTCTGAGTCAGGAAGAAGAATGAGGGTTGGGAGAGCTCTCTCTAAGTCCATGTGAGGTGGCCCTGGCCTGGTCGGGCCCAGAGCCATCCTTCTCAGCTGGAGACAGCTGTTCCTACATCTCATTTCACCGCAGAGCATGCAGACGCCCCGAGAGCTTCAGTCGCTGGCCCAGGACTGCACAGCAGGGAGTGGCAAGGTGGGAGTCCCCTCCTGTCAGCCTCTGGGGCCCCAGGCTGCTCGGAAGGTGTCTTGCCATTCATTATTACATTGTCTGACCTGTTGCTGTGACCCAAGGTGGACATGGCACTCACTCAAGCCGCTTGCTGTGAAACACAGGCTGCTTTATGGGAGTGGCTGGCACACGCTCCTCCCGCCCCTGCTCTACCGTGCCCTGCGCCCCGCCTGAGGGGCGGCCTTGCACGCCGCTGACCAGCTGAGGCCCTCCACACCCACCTGCTGCCAGGCAGCTGTTTCCTGAAGAGTCTTCGTAACAAAAGGTTCTCAAACAAACTGTCATGGGAATGTCATTAAGGTGCAGCAGCCAGTTGCAAAAGGCTCAGGATGGTTAACAGGTAGATTTTTCCAAATAAAAAGGATCATGAGAACAGATGATCAACATTTCATACATTGAATATCAGCAATTCCATGTGGTTTGATGTGAGAGATAGCTGGCTGGCTGGCTGGGTAA
This sequence comes from Saguinus oedipus, assembly GCA_031835075.1. NCBI lineage: Eukaryota > Metazoa > Chordata > Mammalia > Primates > Cebidae > Saguinus > Saguinus oedipus. The sequence continues at coordinate 40,653,662 of CM063175.1, read as the reverse complement.
ATGATGGATGGATGATGAATGGATGGTAAATGGATGGATGGATGGATGAATGATGGATGGATGGATGGATGGATGGATGGATGGATGGATGGATGGATGATGGATGGATGGGTGGTGGATGGATGGATGGAGGATGGATGGTGGATGGATGGATGATGAATGGATGGAGGATGGATGGATGGATGGAGGATGAATGGATGAAGAATGGATGGATGGATGGTGGATGGATGGATGATGGATGGATGGATGGATGGATGGATGGAGGATGAATGGATGAAGAATGGATGGATAGATGGATGGATGGAGGATGAATGGATGGAGGATGGATGGATGGATGGTGGATGGGTGGATAGATGGATGGTGGATGGATGGATGAATGGTGGATGGATGGATGGATGGATGGATGGATGGTGGATGGATGGATGGATGGATGGTGGATGGATGGATGGATGGATGGATGGTGGATGGATGGTGAATGGATGGATGGATGGATTGATGGATGGATGGATGGATGGTGGATGGATGGATGGATGGTGGATGGATGGTGGATGGATGGATGGATTGATGGATGGATGGATGGATGGATGGATGGATGGATGGATGGTGGATGGATGGATGGATGGATGGTGGATGGATGGATGGATGGATTGATGGATAAATGGATAGGCGCATGGATAGGTTGATAGATGGATGGACGGAATGAAGGCTCAATGGATCAATGAGCTGGTGAGTAGGTAAGTAGAAGTATGTGATGAAAACAGAATAAAATATGTTGAAGTAAGATTTTGAACATTTTCTATTTCTTCCACTGTAGAGTAAGCATGTTTAGCTTTCGAAATCTGAAGAAAGAAACCTCAAAGGCTTCAGCACTCCTCTCATTTCTGAAGCCAAGGCAGGGGGAGAAATTCCAGTGCCCAAGAAGCTGGTCTGTCCTGGCCCATGGGTTTGAAACAGAGGGGCCTCTTTCTTCCCAGCTCCGGCTGGCGGCCGCTATGACATCATCCCCACGGCGTGTAACTCGAGAAGCATGTTGGAAAGTGTTGGGACTGATTGATCACGCGTGCTGGTGTCCTCTCTCCAGAGGCTGAGGGGCCGGGCTAAGGCGGCAGCTGGCTGTGTCTCTCACCAGCACTCAGGGTGGGGGGCCCCATCGTCATATTCCACCAGGCAGCATTGGGGAAACATCCTCGTGAGGCCTTATTTCTGGACGAGCACACCAGGGCCCACTGCCAGGCGCTATAGCAACAGGGTCAGGGTCCCTTCCAGGGTCTCCCCCGCCCCACCTCTCCCCTTGCCCCTCACTGTCTGCCCCCACCTGGCTCCCTGGGTGGCCTGCTGTCATGACCCCTTCTCCACAGAGAAGACTGAGGTGGAGTGGGCTGGGGGATGCCATCCAAGGTATATGGCAGTGGGTGATGTGTCTGCACTGGCGGGTCTGGAGGAGGATGAGCCCCAGGCTGCCTGGCCAATGCCGTGGACATGGCAGAAATTGTAGCTTTGTTTTTTGTCATTTTGTGGTCCAAGGCTGGATGCAGCTGAGTGGCCAGGGCAGGCATGCAGCAGACCCAAGGAGCTTCTCAGCCCAGCTCCAACTGCTGTCCACGGGCTGCAGCTGCCGAAAGCCTGGAAGCCTCAGCGTTGCAGGCCGTGAAATGGGAAAGCATGCAAGCCCGAAATGTGGCTGCAGGAACAAATGAATGAGTCACTTGATGGCTGGACCCAGAGAGCAACTGGCCAGCGGTCCTGCCTGGTCACCCGGAACAGGACTGAGCCTCTGTCTCTGTTGGGTTTCGGGGATCACACAGCTCCCACCCCTGGTCACGGGACCCCCAGCAGGATGGCCGTGGTTGGTCATCCTCCTTCCCCATCTCCTCCAGCAGGTGAAGCGCAGGGCAGTCTCAGCCCCAGGAGGAGCGCCTCTGGTATGAGAGGGTTCTCCACGGCCCCTTTTACTTTCTCATATGTGAGCTCTCAGGACACACGTCTCCAGGCTAGAGTGCCCTGGACACCTTGCTGCTGAGAGCCCATTGCTCCAGAACCTGAGAGGTGGCACAGAGGTGCCGGTCCTGGCAGTCCTGGTGCATGGTGATGCCTGGGCAGGCAAGGCCCCTCACCGTCCAGAGCACCCTGACTTCATGGCCTCTGGCTCTCCGAGGGGACTGGCTGGCTGGGTCCAGGACGCAGCATCTGTGTGGGCCAGGAGGGACAAGATGCCTCGTGATGCCAAGGAGCATCCAGGACCCACTGCAAAGCCCCGTGAGTGCCGCGGTTCGGGGGCAGGTTCTGAGTCACTGTGCTGGAGGCTGGACCTACTGCCTTGCAGAAAGGTCAAGGACAGACCAGCTGCATTTTCTGAGCCTTACAAGACTCTGTGAGCCAGAAACTGTCAATGCTCCTGTTCTCACGTCGTCCCTGAGGAAACCGGGGCTCAGAGAGGTGAAACTGAGTCCAAAGTCACACAGCTTCTAATCGGTGGAGCTGGATTTCGAGCTGGCGTTTCTCTGGCTGCAAAGGCCTGGCTCCTTCTGTGCAGCCAACAGCCTGGTGGGGGTCAGGTCGAATGGCCCAGCCCCTGGGCGGCCTCGTGGGCTCGCCTGAGGCACACATTAGCTAATGCGGTGCACACAGGGATGGTGGGGAAAGACCAGGTTAGAGTGAAGCTGGCCATCTATTTTGGGGCAAAACAATTACTTTTTATGTTCAGGAGAAACAGGCAGAGAGCACTTATTTCAATTGCTGTCTTATAACTACCCGAGGAGCTATTTTCAGAAACCATTCAAATGCTTTTCCTTCCTTTCCTGGAGAAATCCGCTTCCACTCCTCCTGTGTGTGCCAGCTCAGGCTCTGGATGGCAAGGTCTGCGAACCCCCAGCCCCCTGCCACGGGTGCCCGCGAGGGGTGAGGCCGCCCCTCCAGGGCCCCGGCCAGCCGGACGCCTCGAGGCCTTCCCAAAGCTACTGAAGAAATGAACTTTTGAGACCTCGAAGAGAACGTTGCCTTTTTACCAGGGAGGGGGATGGGGAGGAGATAGGTCAGGCCCCCTCGCCGTGGCAGTTAAAAAGCACACACAGCCCCCAAATCACATTAAATACATTAAGCAAACACAGGGCAGGCGGCGTGGATATTAGGTCATTTCTCATAAATATTAATGCCGGCATTTTCCAACGGGCAAAATTAAAGAAACAAAGACGCCTCTTCACTTACTGCAGCGCTGGAACCGGCCCAGCAGAGCGGGGAAATATCAAGTAAACTCAGCCCCAGAAAGCCTTCCCCGCTTCTCACCGGAGCTGCCAGTTGTGGTTGGCAGGAGGGTGAACTTTCCCCAGCCCAGCCCTGGCCCTGGCAGAGGCAGTGACGTGTCAGCGAGAAGAGGCCACGTGAGGGCCGGGACCCCAGCAGGGCTGAGCCTCCCCTCCTTGGGGCTGCCCCTCGCCGGGTGTAGAACTCCTTCCCCCAGTCCCCGCGACCCCACCTGGAGCTCACAGCCAGCCAGAGAGACCCTGTCCCAGCAGGCCTGAGTGGCGCTCTACCACAGAGGCCTGCTCCCGGGAGCCCCAGGCCGCCCCTCTGGGGCAGGACCTGGCATGTGCCCCAGGCTAGGTGACCCTCCGGAAGGTCCCCCCACAGCACCCGACACTGGTGTCTCCCTGCTCAGGGTCTGCTTTCCGCCCCGCACCTGCCAGGTCTCACGGCACGGGCACCGGCCCCGCAGGAGCAGGTGCAGCTGGGCATGCAGCCCTGCACTTGGGAGAGACGACAGAGCTGGTCACGCCTGACCCACAGGCTGCCCTACCGGGGGTGGCCTAGGCGCCCTGCTCACCCGGACAGCTGTGGCCTGTCCCTCAGCCCACTGGCCCCAGTGAGGCCACAGAAGAGGCTTTCTTCTAAACCACCTGATCAGGCCAGGGCCCCACCCCGCTGGCGAGAGGAAAGGACACAGAGGGAAGGAAACACCACTGTGGAAACTGAAATGCGTCTGCACAGCACTTGCCACTCGGGGGCTGAGGACCCCCCAGACCCCCCTCTGTAGACGGGGTGTGGACACATTCCCAGGGCCCTCACTGCCCACAGTGGGATCGACCCGGGGGCCCCAGCAGCTCCCTCTCTGAATGCGCCAGGGATGGGCCTGGGTCCTCAGAGCCTGCGCCCCCACCCAGGACCCCCGCACACTGGCCGGCCTGGTGACAGAGTAGCTGTGGGTGTGGGCTCTGGAATGAGGTGGATGTGGCCCAGATTCCGACGCTCAGTGACCCTGGAGAAGCCACCTCACTTTCCAGGCCTCAGTCGTTTATTTTTTTAACCTGAAAGAGAGGCTGTGGAGGTCAATGTTCTAGCCTGGGGAAGAGAATGTGTTCGTTATAAAGCTGCCCAAAGCCGAGGCCCAGGACGTGATCGCAGCCTCGGAGAAGGAAGAGGGGCTGCTTGCAGAGGGAGGGCGAAGGCTTCTCGGGAGGAGGCAGTGGAACGGCAGCGTTATCCTGAGAGGTAAGAAACCCCACACACCAGAACCTGTGGGTTTCCAATTCCACGCCCAGCGAAAACCTACTCCAAACGCCAAGTGAAATGAAGACTTCCTTGAGTGAACACACGAAAGCAGGAAGAATTCCTCAGCAGCGGCTCACGCCGCGAGGAGGAGCCGAGGGCCTCGACCCTGACAGGTGCTGCAACACGACCGGCAGCCCCCGAAAGACCCCCCGAGAAAAGGAAGAGAAAGGAGACCCCAGCATGCGCGGTCCCACTCCAGTGAGACTCGGAAACCAACGGGTCTGCAGCAAGGGGCAGCAGTTCCACGGTCACCTGGGGACAGGGCAGCAAGAGGGAGAGCCGGCAGAGGGGCAGGGGAGATTCTCATGACCCTGATTGTGGGGAAGGTTTCCTAGACTCACACCTGTGCTGAAATTCATCACACTGCATGCTTTAGACGGGGCCACTTCTTGTAACACAACTCTCCCCCATACAGCTATTAAAGAAGATCCTAGACGTTCACTGCCTGACCTGTGAGGGTGCACAGCCGATAATCCCAATAAACAGGAGCCTTAAGAGTGAGCCTTTAAGACAGGGCTTGAGTGGGGCGAATAGTGGAGCCTGAGCCAGCACCTCCTGGGGCCCATTTTACAGGTGAAGCCAAAGTGGCCTGAGGCGCCCCCACCGGAGCCCTCCCTGCCCCCTGGAGCCCACCCTGCCCCACCCCCCAGCTGCCCCTGCCCAGCCAGCCCCGGGCTCCCTTAGAGGTACCCCCTAGTCGAAGCTCCATTACTTGGCAGAGCCTCCTGGGAACCTCGCACTTGCTGGGTTATTTTTGGAAGCTGTTAATGATTCTGTTTGCATTTTCAATGACCTCAAACGTTCCACGGCCCGGACCCCTCCCCCACCACCCAGGGCCCAGCTGCCCCATTCCCTCCCTCAGAGCTCAGACCCACGGGCAGGGGGCTTAGGACCCTGGCTCCCCGCTCCGCAGGTCAGGTTGTCCCCAAGTGCCGGAGAGACACCTGTGGCAGGAGGAAGGGTGACAGAGGCCGCGTGCCTGGTGAGTGGGGCAGCGCTGCTGCTGGCTGCTCAGCCCACCTGGGCGACTCCTGCTGCCTGTGCGGCGGGGACAGTCTCACAGCATCGCTGACATGGCTGACAGTCACGGGGAAGAGACAATCGTGTGCAGGTCTGCGCCGAGGCACTGGCATCGTACTGGCGAGTGTCGGGGTTGTGGGGACGGGCAGGGCGTGCACCTGTGTCTACACTGTCCGAGCTGGGAACCGGGTCCAGGAGCAGGGTGAGAGCTGGCCCGGGTCGTGGCCTGGGCTGGCTCAGCTGGGTTCAGCAGGGGGTCCGGGGCCCAGGACCTGCCAGCCACCTTCCCTCACACTTGCAGGGAAAGTGTACGCAGTGTTTTACGGGCCCAAAGCCGCTTTCCCCTTGATTTCCAAACCCACGTGTATTTATAAAGGAAATTTAATCGGGTTGTTTTTAATTCTCTCACACTTAACTCATCAAAATGCTATTTGGTGAGAGTGGGACCAGACCCAGGGTGCCTGCCAAGTCCGCCTGCGCAGGGCTGAGCGGGGCTCGCTGGACACAGCCATGTCCGCCAGGGAGGGACGCGCTGCCGCTGGGACAGCTCCGCTCCAAGGAGCTCCTCCTCCCCGGGGGCTCTGCCGGGCCGGGTCCCACACGACGAAGCCTGCGCCCTCCTTGGCTGCTGGGGTCCCTGTTCCCACCGAGAATCTCGAGGACCCTGGATCGTGGACCTGCACCCCAGTGTAGGCCACGTCTGGCCCAGCTCTTTGCTGCTGAGGAGAGGTGGCCGAGGCCGAGCAGAGGTGGTAGCGGGAGGCTAGCCCTGTCCCTAAATGCCCGAGACCTCCTCCTGGAGACAGGAGCTGTTCTCAGGAAGGAGCGGGAGGGCCGTGTCCACGGAGGCCCAACACGCAGAGCCGCCTCCGGCTGGCAGACACAGCTGGGGTGGACGTCTCTGCTGGCCGCCAATGGCCAGAGCAGGTCTAGCCACCATGATGGAAGGGATGCAGCAGGTGTGCCCCCACTCATGACGGGAGCGGCGGGGCACCAGCACACCCCATGCCAAAGGAGCTGCCCTGCTGCTAGAAATGAGGTTCGAAATGGCTGTGTGCACAGGGCCAGCAGCCAGGGGCCAAGAGGCCTTTGAGACACCATGTGTGGGCGTGGGGTGGGGGCCCGCTGCCAGACCCCCCACAGCAGCGCCCTGATGGGCTGTGGGAAGGTAGGGGGGCAGGGGCTGCACCCTTGACTCCTGAACACAGCCAGACACGGAGGCACCCCAGCAGGGGCAGGAGTGGACGCTGCCGGGCTCGGCGCAAGGCACACACCCTCGCACACACAGTGTGGCCTGGGACCCCTGCCTGCCTCCATGCTGTCCCATCCAGGCCTGCAGGCCAGGTGTTCAATAGGGGCATGAGTGCCCCACCTCCCGGACCCCCCAGGAAGCTCCCAATCACCCTGCATCCACTCCTGGGCTGCCCTCCTCCTTCACTGTCCTCTCACCTTGGGGAGGAATGAGGGGTTGCGGGGGACCCTGGGTGGGGATGGCCCATGAGGAGGATGCGTGCGGTGGGTGCCTGGACAAGCTCTGCCCTTTCTCCAACTGGGGAGTTGGCCCTGGGACTGCAGAGCGAGTGTCCGGGGACCCTGATGAGCCTCTCAGAGGAGGCTGGCGTGGACAGCCCTGGCCCCAGCCCCCTGACTTCCGCCTTTCCCTCAGCTGCACCTGTGGGTCTTTCCTGCCCAGCCCTGCTTGGCAGCCCTGTGTCCCTCGATGCTGGTGGCTTCGCTGCCATGTAGGGGTGGATGAGGGATGCCCTGGGCATGGGCAGGCTGCCTGCCCCCCTCAGAGATGTCAGGCTCAGGCCAGTGGCTGCCTTGCTCCAGGTGCCCTCAGGTGGGGGGACCTTCCAGCCTGGCACAAGGGCTGCCAGCTAGGCTGGAGAGGGCCCCGTCATTGCCCCCCAGCCCCCTAACACCCTCCTGTCCATGTGCCCTCCTCTGACGAGCATCCCCCCAGCCCCTCACCTCCCCTCAGGCCTAGCTTGCTCAGGCCTGGGGTTCCCTTGGTAACCTCTCGGACAGGGGTCTCAGTCCAGTGGGGAGGTGACCAGCAGTCAGCCAATCACAGTCCTGTGTGGCAGGGGCCAGGAAGAGGTGCCCCACCCCGGTGGAGCCTGGCGATGAGAAAAGGACACAGGAACGCATTGGTGGCCAGCCCTCTCAGCAAACAACATCCCTGGGCCTGGGCAGAGGTGCCGGAAAACAGATGTCACCCTCAGGCAGGGGCAGCCCCTGAGCCAGAAGTGGAGCCTGATGCGGAGGGGCAGAGAGAGCCAAGGAGCCCCCTACATGCACTCAGAAACCAAGAACCTCCCAGAGCAAGGAATGGGCCCGCCCAGGCCCCTAGCTCTCTGCTCTAGGCTGTTGCCATATTTTTTCCCATTATTTATGGGGGACCCTTTGTATGGAACACCAGCTCTCCCGAATAATCCAGGAGGCACCAGAGGCAGAAGCTGAGCCATCATGTTGGAGGGGAGAAAAGGAAAACCCATGTGGACCGCCCAGGCTGTCCACCCAGACCCACATCCACACAGCCCCAGGGAACATGAGGCCCAGGTGGACATCAGGCTCAAGTGGACATCAGCCCCAGGTGGACACTAGGCCCAGGCAGACATCAGTCCCCAGGGGACACGAGGCCCCAGGTGGACATCAGGCCCCAGGTGGACACGAGGCCCAGGTGGACATCAGGCCCCAGGGGACACGTGGCCCAGGTGGACATTAGGCCCAGGTGGACATCAGGCCCCAGGTGGACATCAGGCCCAGGTGGACATCAGGCCCAGGTGGACACCAGGCCCCAGGTGGACACGAGGCCCCAGGTGGACCCCAGGCCCCAGATGGACATCAGGCCCCAGGTGGACACGAGGCCCAGGTGGACATCAGGCCCGGGATGGACAGCCAGGGCCCGTGTCTGGTCTCCTTAGAACTGGGTGGGCAGCCCTCTGGGCACAGGGGCTGGGCCCTGCCAGGTCTCATTGTGTGGCTGACACACTCAGAGGGCGTGGACGGAGGTGCCTGAGAGGGCACAGTCAATGGCCTTTTCATTTCGTTCTATTTCACCTCCATGGAGTGCTCGCTCCCGCCCTCCCTAATAGAATGACTCTTATCTGCAAGTGATTTAAAGTCGAAGGGTTACTGAAGATTTAAAGAGTGTGAACACAGTTGGAATGTTTTAAACTAACAGTACAAGTTGCATTTTAAGAAAATAATTAACTCCCCGGGGAGGTGCGGGTTTTGGAGCAATGGCAGATTTTCAAGGTTGCTTTCCCTATATGGAGTTTCCAAATAATAAAATATCTTTGATTCCCTGCTGATGTCAGACGAGAACCTGTGAGTGTGCAGGCAGACTGTCATTTTTTAAAGAGGGCCCATTAGTGTCTTAAAGAAGCAGAGCCGAGTCCGCAGGCGGAGGGCGAGGGGTGGAGAGTGGCCTCCGATCTTGCCAGCCGGCTTGTCCATCCTGCACCCTCCCCGCTGGGTGCCCAGGCCCCTCCTAAGGGTGCACCCCGCCTCCCTCCGCAGGGCCGCACAGGCCCAAGTGTTCCCCTGTGAGGTCATCTCCAGGTACAGCAGCAAAACGCTCACTGTCCAGGCCCAGACCAGGATGTGGGGTCTCTAGGAGGGGCCTGGCCCAGTGTTAGGGGTGGAGGTGGCTTTTGGGACCCGGACATGGGGGCAACCCCAGGGGGACTCATACCTGGCTTTACAGGTAGTGCCGGGCAAGGCATTTTAACTGTATTTCATTTGCAGTTCACATGCCTCCAAGGGGGCATCTTCCCCATTTCACAGATGGGAACAACAAGGTTTAATGAGGTTGAGGTACTTACTGAGGGCCTAGCGCTGGTCAGGAGCTCAGCCCCTGAATCTGCAGACTCCAGCCTGTGCCCGCCTGTGGTCCCAGGGCCTTCTCTCTCCGGATTTGGGTTCCCAGCACATCCTGGCCTTTCTGCCGGGTCTGTGGCTCCGAGGAGCAGTGTGAGGGCTGCCGGTCAGCAGCTGGGGGGAGACTCAGAGCGTGGAGCTGCTGGAGCCCAGCTCTCAGCCACAGCAGGAAGCAGTAACACTGGCCATGGCACGCTCTGGGCAGCCGAGGCCAGGGTGGAAAATCAAGGAGGGCCGGGGCTGCCAGGGTCGGAGGGAGGCGGGAGAGAAAGGGCGTGAGGGAGGGGTTCCCAGCGCAGCTTTCTCAGGGCCATCTCCACTTTCTAGGTGGCATTTCAGGGCGGCTCGCACAGTCCACCCACTGGCCGGTCCCCGGGGTCATGGTCCCCAGAGTCTGTCCAACTTGGCGCTGGGTCCATACAGGTGCCTGTGTGCGAGCCCCACAGGTAAGCCTTGTGCGTTCTGACCTTCCTCAGCCCAGGGCACTGCCACTGTCCTTTCCCGCCAGGGTCAAAGCTTTGGGAACCACCTTCAAGGACAGAGTGGTCAGCTGGCCCTCAGAGAGCCAGTCATTCCAGGTGACATCCTTCAGCTCTCCTGGCCAGGCGAGGGTTGGTGAGGCCGCCCACAGGCCAGCTCTCGTCACCCCCCTTGGGGACGCATCCTGTGCCCTGGGTAAAGGGAAGAACTCCCCCACGCTGAAACTGCCACCCTCATCCTCCAGGCAGCGCATGCCCTGGGCTGGCTGGAACCCAGATCCGCCTGGACCATCCACCTGGAGGAGGCACAGGCCCAGGGCACCCCCTCATCCTGTTGGCTCCTGCCTCTGGGATTCTGGGGACCTCACCTGCACAGCTCCAGCCCTTCTCCAGCGGGGAGAGGACAGCTCTTCTCTAGCCAATTCCCAAGTGGGGGTTCCAGCTCACTATAGGGAGACAGGCAGTCCAGAGCCCATGCCCCGCACTGGCCATGACCAGACCACCCTCCAAGGGGGACAGAGAGGGCCCCTTCTGCCTAGCCAGCTGTGGGAGGCATTCTAGGAGCTCTGGCATCCGTGCTGCCCTGGGCCCTCTCTCCGAGGAAGCAGCTCCCGCAGCGGGGAGGTTTGCAGGGCTACCACCCCTTCTGTCCCACTTCATCCTGCTCTCAGAAGCCAGCCTGCCTGGCCCTGGCCCGCCCAGCCCTCTGGCTGGGAAGCACGGAGGATGGAAAGCAGCGTTCGCCAGTTGTCCATTTTTCTAACACCTTCCCCCAAATGTCTGCCTCTCAGGAATAATTCTTTCTGGTAATTTACTTGCAAAACATTTGGCCATTAACACCCAGCCAAGAGTGGATGGCAGGTCACAGACTATTAAAACTATCCACACCTGGGCCCTCCATCGCCTGCTGAACCACTGCCCTGGGCCGGGGCGTCCCGCCAAGAGCTGTGCCTGCGGCCAGGCTGGGGCGCCCCTTTCTCCCTCCTCCCTCTGCCCCCACACAGCCTCATCCTCTGGCAGGGGCTGCGGACTCATGCAGGAGGGGTCCCCTGAGACAGCTGAAGTGGGTGAGTGCTCGCAGCAGGCTTGCCAGCAAGGGCAGTTCCCGCGAGGGCTGGGCATCCCAGCTCCGCCCAGGGACCGCTCATGCTGTGGATACAGCACACTGCAGAAGGACAGAAGACGCCTCCTCGAACGGAGGCTCCCGCTGCGTCTGCGCCTCAGGACACTGTGTCCTGAGCCCTCCGCTGTGCTGACCAGGGTCCTCCCAGAGGGTGCCTTCTCCTGCAGGGTAGGAGAGGACCCCAGGAACTACTGACAGTCCCTTTGGGTGTCAGGTGCTGAGACATGGCCTGAGTTGATCTTTCTGGAAGGACGGTGGATGGGTAAAACCCTCTCCTCAGCAAGAAGGTCTGCGAAGCAGGAGCTTGGCACATCCAGCCCGTTCCACCCACGCAGGTGAAGTCACTTACTCTTCCACGCCACTCAACAGGCCAGGAAACAGGGACACAGAGAGGCAGAGCTCTCGGGGCAAGGGGACGGGTGCTGAGCCCGGCCCGGACTTTGCTTTCCCTGTGCCAGGCAGGGCTAGGGCCCCTGGACCTCCATCCTCAGCAGTTTCTGGAAGGCAGCCTCCTTGGGGGTCCTGCCTTGGCCCCTGTTGAGGGAGGCTTTCCTGCTGCTCCGCTGATCCGAGCCTGGAGCTCCTGTGTTGGCAGCAGCAGTGAAGCGTGTGCTGAGCCCACAGCATGGATGGGACCCCACAGCCCAGGAGCCCAGCCCCCACCCAGCCGGGAGGGCGTCAGACGCGTCTCAGCCCCAGGGAAGTCTGCAGCCCTGTCAAGCCCCCTCCCAGCTGGCTGCCTGTGAATGTGGGTTCCAGAGCATGAGGCTCTTGGGGCCCAGCAAGCCTAGGCCATGGGGCTTGGTGGGCAGCCTTAATTTCCAGGTGTCCAAAGGAGAAGACACTGATGGGGACTTCTGAGGGGGACACGCGTGGGCAGGAGCCTGGGTGGTGCCGCAGGGGCCAGGGCCGAGGGGAGGAGGAAGGGCTGCAGCGTCGCCAGGCACATCCTCTCCGTCCCAAAGCCCCAGCATGGAGTCTTACCATCCACCATCCCGTGTGGCTGGCCTGCCTTGGGCCTGGGGTGTGAATTATTCTTCTCTCCCAGCCCCCAGAGCCCTCAGCCCCAGGCCCACCCAGGAGGATGGGAACAAGACCCGGGCACCACTCGGACTCCAGAGGGGCCCTGTCCCCTATGCTGGGGGATCCACCTCACTGGTGTGAAAACCAAGGACTTCAGTAGCCAGAGACCTCCAAAACCCCCTCCCGAGTCAGCACCTTCCTGGGCCCTGGCAGGTGGCTGCCACCCTCCAAGGTCAAGTCAGCCACCACTGTGTGACGGGAGGGCCAGGTGCTGGTGTCCAGGATTTAGCCCTGGCCACCTCGCTCAGCCCCTGAACTGTGGCCAGTCTACAGTTGCCCCTGAACTGTGGCAAGGCTGGGGCTACCCCCAGACAGACCCAGTCAACATCTGAACCACCAGGGCCCAGGGACGGTCTGGGGCTCCAGCGCTCAGGAGGCTGGTTCTCAGGGGGCGGCCTCCACCCAGCCCCCAGGGAGCCGGAGTCAGCCGTGCTTGTCCATCCCAGGGACAGCGCCAGACCTGCGCTCCGCGGGCCTGTCCCTTGGTGCTGCCCATCCAGAAGTGGCCTTTGCCAGGCGTGAAGGGTGGAAGCTGAGGCTCAGAGAGTGCGTATGCTAGGATTGTGGGGACCGAAAGTGATAGAAACTCCAACCCAAACCTGTGAGCCAGTCTGTGCCAGCGTGCCCAGGCGGGGAGGAGGCCGGGCAGGGGCGGGTGCCCCAGGGCTCCAAGAAGCCGTGAGTGGCCACTGGTGTACCATCCTCCTTCACTGTCTGGATTTCCATCTCAGCTCCACTGGCAGCAAGAAGGCGGCCAGCCTCAGCCCCGCCCCCGCCCAGGCTTCAGGCCTCAAAGGGCAGCAGAAGGCCTGGCGGATCTCGTGGGCCAGCCGGGAAATCACAGGGGCTATTGCTTCTGCCTGGTGCAGGTCTATGCCTTGGGGGTGGGGGTGGGGCCAGCTACCTCCACAGGAGGGGCCGGGGACAGAGAAGGGCGCCTGGGCCTGTCTCAGGACAGGGAAGGAGGCTGGGAGGCGAGAAGGTTGTATCCACCTGAAGTCACCCTCTGGGCAGCCTAGCCCGTCTGCCTCCCAAGCCAAAAGACCCTCCTGTCTTCCACTCTCCAGAACCCCTAAAAGACAAATGCCACTGAGACCAGGCCCACATGAGGGTGCTGGGCACAGGCCTCAGGGACCCAGTGCCCCTGCTCAGCAAGGCTTGGGTACCCTGATGGGAAGGACCAGAGCCCTGGAAGGAGGGCTGGGAATCACCGCCCATATATGTGGCCACGACACAGTGCAGCAGCTGCCCCTGAGACTGGATCTCCACGCTCCAGAGAAGAGACTGGATCTCCACGCTCCAGGAGAAGAGACTGGATCTTCACACTCCAGGTGAGCCCTTCCCAAGTGGGGCACTGGGGCCACGTCCACCTTGGGCCGGCTGCAATCAGCCCTGAGGATTTTCTGAGCCCTCCTCACAGCGAGCCCCATGGACATGTGCTGAGGGCCAAGAGGAGGCTCTGGTCGGTCCCCCGGCCCCCATGCCCCACGCCGAGCACAGGGCGAGTTCTCTGCATGCCTTGGCCAGGTCACCCAGTGGCCGGCCACAGGATCACTCTGAAGATGTTTCTGCCCAGACTTCAGATGGGAAAGAGCCAGGTGCCCGCCTGGCCACTGCGGAGAAGTGGCCATGGATGGGGAGGGGTGAAGTGGGCGCCCAGCTCTCAGCCCCCAGAAAGGCCATTTGCAGACGCCCCCACCCTGCCCTGCCCTCATCGCCATCATACCCCAGCAACACCAAAGGGTTTATAAGGAACTGTTCGGCGCACCAGAGAGAATGCCGCCGTCATTAAGGGATTTAACGACAGCTCTGCCCGATTCTGGGATTTGCCTGCCCTCATTACACACAGTAACAAGCGTTTCTCTGAGACGCGGCCCTGCGCCCAAGGCCGCCCTCCTGTGCTGTGTGTGACTTTCATTAGAAGGAGTTTTATGAAGCCACCGATCACAGACGCGCGTCTGACCCGAGGCCGTGGCAGCTGCTGCTCACCGGCCAGGCGTCCTGCGCTGGGTGGGGCCTGTATGTACCCGAGGGCCTGTCCTGTGCTGGGTGGGGCCTGTCTGCCACCCCAAGTATGCAGAGAGGCATCTATTACAATGTTTGTCTCTGCAGCCAGAGCCTGCCCCTCCCTGACACCCTCAGCCAGGGCTGGCGTCGGGGACTGAAGGTCAATCCCTGTCCACACTGCTGTGGGCCGAGCTGAGCCAGGGCCTCCCTCCGGCCGCAGAGTCCCCGTGTCGGCAGACACATGCCTTTCACCTTATTTTAGCAGCCGGACTATTTTCCCACAAACAATTAAATGGTGTAAAACCCAAGTCAAAAAGGCAGAGGTGAAGCTGGTTCTGTCGGCACACAATGGCCACCCCTCGCCTCACTCCACTCCCACTCAAGGAGCCCCTGGGACACCCCAAACTCCTGGGAATCTTTGGAACCATACAGTGACTGTGGCCTGGGAGTCCCCCAGCCCAGCACCTGGCGCCCCTAACAGTGAGTATGGCTGCGCGGGCAGCAGCTCTGCCCCGAGAAGCAGCCTGGGGCACCGGGGTTGCACCACCCGTGGTCTGGGGGCACAGCAGGCCAGGGCCCAGGCCCCGGTGCCCAGCACAGGAGTGGCTCACTCCGAAGCAGGACTTTGGAGAGATACACTCCCCTACCCAAGGTGTCTGCTGAGTCCCCAGCCCCAAGCAGCCTTGCGGGCCATCCGAGTATCTGCTCGGCCAGGGACACTCTCAGCAGACCCGTGTTTGTAAGATGGGGAAGGCAGGAACGAGTCTCCCCAGAGGACAAGCTGCCAAGAAACTTCCTGACAAGCAATTTTTGCAGCTGGAAGGCCCCAGGTGAAGCAGGGACTGGTGGCCGGGTTCTGTCCCTCTCGTTCTTAGGCCCTGGCCATGGACCTTCTGCCCTCCACCCAGATCAGCCACCCTAGGCCAGGATGGAAGCAGCCTCCCCAGGTGCGACCCAGACTGCAGGGTCCCTCTCTGGGCTCCAAGAGTCCCCTCTTCACCATGCCTGGGAGGGGCAGAGACGGGTGGTCTCAGGCTCCCCATACCCAGCACCGTGCAGGGCTCTGAAGCTCTGTCTGTAAACAGTTGTGGCTCTGCCTCTTGACCAGGAAAGAAGCTCAAAGGAATGAGAGCCACGGCCCAGGTGAGGGGAGCAGAGTGGAGGGAGGTGGGATGCGCAGGCAGGAGCACCACAGCTTCTCCGAGGCCACCTCGGTCCTGTCCCGCTTTCCCAGACAGACATTCGCAAGACGCGGGCCTGGTGAGGCCTGGGAGAGAGAGTGTAGCAGAGAGGAGCCGGCAGCCCGCTCTGCAGCTGGGCCAAGCGCACCCCGCCCCCCAGAAACAGCCCATGAATAAGTCAATAACAAGCCCTGAGATCTGGCTCTGCCCTTGCCCGGGCCGGGCCAGGGCGGCGATGGCGTCCACAATACCATGCATTCATTACGCTCCTTAAAAACAGTGTTGTGTGTCTGGAGAACAGGAAGTGGCCGTAAGTCCCCCGTGTAAAAGCCATCTGAAGCCACGGACCAGGTATGTTCCCAATCAGGAAGCAGGCAGTAAATAAACATTTACGTCCCGCGGCCGCGCACCCGCCAGCCCCAGGCTGCAGGGGGCACAGAGAGCGGAAATTTGTTTAGTCCTATAAAAGCACAGGCCGTATATCAATAGATGATTAAAAATGGAAACGGTGCTGGCTAATGGATGGTATTGATTTTAATAAGCGTTAAGTACATGGGTTCAGAGATAAGAACCACACGGCCATCTCTTCACGCTCGGAGAAAGTGGCTCCTGCCAAGAAGAAAAAAAAAAAAACCTCTTTTCCAAATGGAAACTTTCACCCGTCTTACTAGGGGAGTGGCTTCCAAATCAGCATTCATTTCAGAGGACAGTGTGGCCCGAGTGATACGTTCAGCCACTCCTGCGATGAGGTGGGCACGCTGCCCTGGAAGCAGGAGCAGCATGGGCGCAGGAACCTCCTGTGTCCACGAGCCTGCCTGGGTGCCACGGGTGTGGCCACGAGCGCTGTGTGGCTGTCACGGGCATGGCCAGTGTCCACTCTCCCCAGGCAGTGCTGATGTGTCCAGGGTCAGGACTCACCCCGTGCTGCCCCCCGGTCAGGGAATCACCGATTCTGGATTTCAGGCTGCCCAAACACAACCGCACTCAACCAAACTGAGCTTTTTAAAAATTTTTTGAGACAAGGTCTCGCTTCATCCTTGAAGCCGGAGTGCAGTGCCAGACTCACAGCTCACAGCAGCCACCACCTCCCCAGGCTCAGATCATCCTCCCCCCTCAGCCTCCTGAGGGGGGGGAGATGGTCCAGGCTCAGATGATCCTCCCCGCTCAGCCTCCTGAAGGGATGCCTTCATCTGACATGGGAGAGCAGCCTGGACCTTCGGGAGGTTCTAGAAGTTGACCTTGCCCTTCGGCTGAGTTCAGTGGATGTCTGGACTCCTTTTAGGCAGGAGCGGGAATAAGACTGAGCTGACCGTGCCCTGGGTCAGTGTACAAGGCCCCAGAACAAGGCTCCACCCCCCAGACCCAGAGACAGTCACCCTGTGCAGTTGCTGGCCGGACACAGGTCCCATGCTCCAGCCTCAGTCACTCGGCCGGTGGGGGGTGTGACTGCTTGGGGAGCCCCCGTGCCATGTGTCTGTTACAGCCTGGGTGGGAGAGGCTGGGTACCCCTGGGTGTCCATCACCCAATGGCTCCACTGCCCCGTGGATATAGCTGGACTTCCTCCAGCACCGCTCCACGCTCTCCTGGCTCCCACGAGGAGGGCCACTTGCTCGGCTTGTTAACTCAGCGTTCTTCTCACTGTCTTTGGGCCTCCCCGCCTGCTGGATTCCTCGGGACACTGGGCCCTGAGAGGCAGGAACAGTGAACCCAAAATTCACCCGTCAGGTGTGTGGTTGGAGCCAGGCGCGGTGGCTCACGCCTGTAATCCCAGCACTTTGGGAGGCCGAGGCGGGTGGATCACAAGGTCAAGAGATCGAGACTATCCTGGTCAACATGGTGAAACCCCGTCTCTACTAACAATACAAAAAATTAGCTGGGCATGGTGGCGCGTGCCTGTAATCCCAGCTACTCAGGAAGCTGAGGCAGGAGAATTGCCTGAACCCAGGAGGCGGAGGTTGCAGTGAGCTGAGATCGCGCCATTGCACTCCAGCCTGGGTAACAAGAGCGAAACTCCGTCTCAAAAAAAAAAAAAACGGAGGACCCTTCCCTGGGTCCTCCCAGGGAAGATGCTTCCGGGCGGCAGGGGCAGCAACAGCTGTGAGACAATGACAGCGTGCTGGCTGCCCATCTGCCCGGCTCTGAGCCCAGTAACCACAGGGCACCGGCTGCCAAGGCAGCGCCCCGCCCCCCACCCACTCCCCAGCGCCTGCCCTGGCTGGGAAAGGCCCGCACCACGCCGCAGTCTAACCATTGCAGACAGTCACTGGGAATTTTCTGATAAATTATTTTGTCTAGCCTGCTTTCCAGGCCAACCTCTTTGGCCTCCACAGCTCTTATAAATCATTTCCCATTGAGTGGGAAACTGAATTCTGCCCAAGTCTCAGCTTCAAAGTGGGTGGGTTTCTTTGTTTAGACATTTCCTATTTTTATAGGCGATAAAGAGACCCCCACCCTCATCAGGGCACCAGCTGGTCAGGGTGTGAGGCGGCAGGCTTGGAGGCCTCCCTAGCTGTGAGCTGTGAAAGGGGAAGCCATGGGTTCAAGATGGAGAGTGGGCTGGGGGGAGAGCCTTGCTTGTTTTGGAATAAACAAGTACCCAGCTGTACATTCTACAGCACCTACTGTGCGCGCCAGTTCGGGGGCTGGGCTCCCCACAGAGCTGTGGTTCAGGCCTAAGATGGGATGAGGAGTGGACAAAAATGCCAGCCTTGCTCCGGGGTTGCTGTATCCTGGGCACATGGCAAGGAACGCGCCAGCCAGAGCCCTGCAGCTGTGAGGCGGGTGGCTGGCTGGTGCGGAGATGTGCCGGCCTCCTGGCTGCTCTAACAGTGGGCATCAGTGGAGCGCTAAACTTCTCGACACAATACAGGTTTATTCTTTCACAGTTCCGGAGGCCAGGAGCACACAGCCAAGGTGTGAGTGGGGCTGTGGTCCCTCCAGAGGCCTTAGGGGAAGACCCTTCTCCCCTTCCAGCTTCTGTGGCCCTGGAAATGCTTGGCTTATAGAGGCCTGACTCTGACTTCTACCTCCTCTTTACAGAGCCTCTCCTCCATGGCTCCTCTCTGTCTCCTCTGAGGCTCATCTGTGGCTCCTCCAAGGCTCCTCCGTGGCTCCTCTCTGTCTCCTCTGTGACTCCTCTGTTGGCTCCTCTGAGGTTCCTCTGTGGCTCTTCCGTGGCTCCTCTGAGGCTCCTCTGTGGCTCCTCTGCATCTCCTCTGTGGCTCCGTGGCTCCGTGGCTCCTCTCTCTCCTCTGAGGCTCCTCTGTGGCTCCTCTGTGGCTCCTCTGAGGCTCCTCTGTGGCTCCATGGCTCCTCTGTGTCTCCTCTGAGACTCCTCTGTGTCTCCTCTGCATCTCCTCTGTGGCTCTGTGGCTCCGTGGCTCCTCTCTCTCCTCTGAGGCTCCTCTGTGGCTCCTCTGTGGCTCCTCTGAGGCTCCTCTGTGGCTCCTCTGCATCTCCTCTGTGGCTCTGTGGCTCTGTGGCTCCTCTCTCTCCTCTGAGGCTCTTCTGTGGCTCCTCCGTGTCTCCTCTGAGGCTCCTCTGTGGCTCCTCTGTGTGTCTGAATTTTCCTCGTCTTATAAGGACACCAGTCATTAGGTTTGGGATCCACCCTCATCCGGTATGATCTCATCTTGACTTGCTCACATCAGTGAAGACCATATTTCCAAGTAAGGTCACATTCACAGGCCCCGGTGGATGTGAATCTTGAGGTGCCCTGTTCCACCCAGCACAGATGATCCATACAGTCTCCCAAGGAGCCACACCTGACACCCTCCACTCCCCAGAAGAGCTGGGTCTGTCCTTCTGTGGGGGCTTTGAGCATTCCAAGCCCCCAACGCTAGGGGCAAGCTTACTCCAGCCTTGGCAGTCTCACCCTTAAATGTTATTTTACTTGTCAACTGCAGGTCTTGGCTTAACTTCCCCTTCTCAGAAAGTCCTCTTCCCATTTAACCTGCAGGACAACTTATTTTTCTCTACTTTTTCCATCATGATCTGTAATGATAAATTAAGCTATTCCAGTTCCCACAAGACTGTGGACTCCACAAAGGCACAGACTTATCTGTTCACCACCATATCTCTGAACTGGCACAGCACTTAGCAAATGACCACCTGGGAAATAGTCATTGAATGAATGGGTGGAAGGATGGGTGGCTGGATAGATGGATGAGTGGACGAATGGATGGACAGAGGAATAGTAGATGGTGAGATGGATGGATGGTGGGTGGATGGTGGGTGGATGGATGAGTAGTAGTTGTTAAGACGGATGGTGATGGTTGGACGGATGGGTGGATGGGTGGATGAATGGATGGATAAATGAGTAATAGATGGTAAGACAGATGGATGTTGGATGAATGACTGGATGAATGGATGGATGGATGAGTAGTAGTTGGTAAGACAGAAGGTGGTGGTTGGATGGATGGATGGGTGAATGAGTGGATGAATGGATGTCTAGATGAGTAGTAGATGGTAAGACAGATGGATGGTGGGTGGATGGATGGATGGGTGGATGAATGGATGGATAATTGGGTAGTAGATGGTAAGATGGATGGATTATGGATGGATGAGTAGAGGGATTGTGGGATGGATGAATGAATTGTGATGAATGTGTAGGTGGATAGGTAAGTGGATAGATGGGGATAGATGAAAAGATGAATGTGGGTTAATGAATAGATGGATGGGGGAATAGAAAGATTGATGAGTGGATGGAAAGACGGATGGATTGATGGATGGATGGATGGGCAGACGATGGGATAGATGTAGATATATGGTGGATGGATGGATGGATGCATGGATGAATGGTAGAATGAATGGATAGATGAGTGTATGGGTGGGTGAATGGATGAATGAATTGTGAGTATATAGAAAAGTCAATGGGTAGGTAGATAGATGGATGGCTGAAGAGATGAGTGTGTGGATGGGTGGATGGAAAGATGGATGGATGGATGGATGGATGGATGGATGGATGGATGGATGGATAGATGGATAGATGGGAAGACTGGTGGATGAGTGAATGGCTGGATGAATGAGAAGATTGATGGATGGGTGGATAGATGGACGACCATTTCTTTCAATGTTGTATATTTATGTTCAACACAAGATGCCGTGCATGGAAGGTATTCAGGGAATGGGAGTCTTGAGGACATGAAGGAAGGAAGAAACGGAGTGGGGAAGCAGGGCGAACTTGGATCCTGAAGTCAAGGTTATGGAAAGGAACCCTTCCTTGCAAATAAGCACAGGGCAGAATCTTTTACTTCCTTGTGCTGGGGCAGGCAGGTTCTCACAGACCTGGGCACGTAGGAGGCATCAAATGCTGGCTGCCTGAGCAGGTGTGTGAAATATGCCTGTAAGCTTGTTTCACTTTGCCCCAGGGTCGCGGCGCAGCTGAGCTCCACACTGTGTGAGAGGACCCCTTTTGTTTTTGCCCTAAGACTGTCTGTTCTTGAGGGGTCAGTGGGCTTCTGCTAGGCAGGTCCAGAAGGTAAACAGCGCTGTGTGGGCCTGAACCACTCAACTCCTCTGCTGGAACCTGAAAGCAGACATGGGTGGTGCAGAGCAAATGGGTGTGTGACTGCGTTCCAGTGCAGTTTCACTCATGGACACTGACATTTGAATTTCATCTGACACATGAATCTTCATGTGTCACAAGATTCTATTCTTCCTTGATTTTCTTTTTCAACCACTGACAAAATGCAAAAACCGTTTTTAGCTCACGGGCCATTCAGAAACAGGTGGCAGGTTGCTGAGGCCTGCGGGCGCTCATCTGCCGACTGGAGAAGACCTCTCCCTCCTTCCCCCAGTGCGTCACCATCAGATGAATGAATGTGCGCTCACGCTTTCTCTTTCTTTCTAGAGACCGGGTCTTGCTCTGTCACCCAGGCTGGGGTGGAGATTCCAGCCTCAGACTCCTGGCCTCAAGCCACCTCCCATCTCAGCCCCCCAAGTAGTTGGAAACACAGGTGTACGCCACCACGCCTGGCTAATTTTTCTATTTTTTGTAGAGACGGGGTCTCACTATGTTGCCCAGGCTGGTCTCAAACTGCTGGGCTTATGCAGTTCTCCTGCCTTGGCCTCCCAAAGGGCTGGGATTTCAGGCATGAACCCCCATGCCTAGCCCTGTGTGCACTCATTCTATAAGCGACTTTCAGGATTTGATGTGGTCATATTCCCCTCACGTTTCTCCTTTCCTGGATGAGATGAACATCATTTGTGGGTGGGGTTTCTTCAGCAACAACGCATCCCAAAGCTCCCCAGGTCGGTGCCTCCGGCCGCAGGGCTACCCGCCACGTCCCAAAGCTCCCCAGGTCGGTGCCTCCGGCCGCAGGCCTGCCCCCCATCCCCATGGGCCAGGAGTGGGCTCGGCTTAGGCTCACGGCTGCCCCAGGTCTAGGAGTTCCGGGGCCTGGGTTGCAGGACAGTGGTGGACCCCGGGCACACTTTTGTCAGGACGTGTCCCCATCAGGCAGAAAGCCAACATCCCCCAGCCAGAGAAATTGCCCAAAGTCCACAATGGGGAGGTCACCCCACCTCACCGCAGCGGGGCGGCGGGGGCGGTATTTGCTGAGCAACAATCCAAACGATAGCATGTGTTCTCATCAGTTTCTCTAAGTGACTGTTAATTTCCTTAATAGCCCAGAGGCTCTTCGAGGCTGGGAGCTGTGTTTCCGTTGTTCACCTTTAGGAAACAATGAGCAAATATTTGTTTGACCAGAGAGTGACACCCTGTCTGGGATCCCATTTACACAATGTAATTGCCCCCCGCCCCTCCCAGCAGCTGTGTGGGAGGCTCCACACCAGGACAGCTGTGGGCTGGTCCCACCCTGGAAGCTGCAAAGGCCTGGAAAAGGTGGCGCAGACTCTGGGCGCTCCAACAGCAGATGTCCGTGGTCTCATGGTTCCCAGAGGCTGCAAATCCGAGGTCGGGGTGTGGGCAGGGCGGTTGGTTCTGAGGCCTCTCCAGGGTGTGCAGAGAGCGTGCCTGTGTCCTATCACCTCTCCTTCTCAGGACACTGAGTCACGATGGATAAGGGCCCACCCGAATGGTCCCGTGCTCACGGATTCACCTCCTTGGAAAGCTCATCTCTACACATAGCCACACACGGAGGTCTTGGGAGCTGGGACTTCAACACATGAATTTTGGGGGAGACACAGCTTAGTACATCTCACAGAGGCTTGCAAAGAGGTCAGCTGTGCTCCCAGAGGGCGTTGGGGGTCTCAGAGCATCGACCTGCTTCTGCCTTTCCCTGCCAAGGAGTTGCAAATCTGGCTGGGCCTCCAGGACCCCACAGCGCACGCAGCCCTGCAGAGGAGAGGCGCCCTGCGCCTGTCTGGGGAGGTGGGTGCCGCTGTGCCGGGTGCTCTCGTCATGAGCAGCGTCCAGACGCCGGTCGTCATTCCCCACTGATTATTTCCATTTCTTACCCAGTGCAGTTACTTGGAAGGAGTAAACACACCCTCGCCCACCAAGGCATGCAAGCCTGGCCTTCCCAGCGCAGAGGCTCCTTGATGGCTATTTGAGATGAAACAGCCGTGATCAAAGAGAGAAAGTGGAGGCAAGGCTTAGCATCTCACAGAGAGCAGAGGCCCTAGTCCCCCGGGATGGACAGGCCAGGGGTGAAGACATCCACCAAGCCTGAATCGCTGAGCTCAGGAGAGAGAGGTCAGGGCCCCAGAGGAGAGGAGGCTCCCCGGGTAAGCCCTTCCCTGAATCGCAGGCTCAGGACACGGAGGCCCCGGGCCCTGTAGGAGAGGACGCTCCCCAGGTGAGCTCCCCACAGCATCCAGGCATTCTGTCTTTGTGCTCCTGTAAAATTGGGCTTATGTTTGCAAAGTGTCGGGAGAAGTCAGAGGTCCCTGGGAACGTCGTATATACCAAACAGACGCCTTGGAGGAGGCTCGCAGGATGGGAGATCCCCAGGTGTCTCCCCAGGTTAGAGGTGGCAGGAGACCCCAGATGCCACCAGCCCCTTCTTCCCCTGACCTTGTGTCCCCTTCTTTCTCCTGATTCTGCCACAGAAAGCTGATAATTCGAAGAAGGACTGAGGCAGACTTCCGAATGTTTCCCGGCTCTGTCTTCTCGGTCCGCTCTTTGGTCTGGGGTTGAGGAGGGTGTGGGGTTGGGAATCTCACCCAAGGCTCCTGGCCTCTGTGCACACCCCAGGGTCTGCCCAGGAAGCCACAAAACCAGTGTCCACACCAGCACATGCTGCCTAGGAGAGGAGGATTGGGGAGGAACGGAAGGCCTGGGGTGCAGGCCCCCTCCAGCTCCCACGGCTCCACTCCAGGCCATCTTCCCTCTTGGGGACACCTCCTGCCTTAGAGAGAGGTGGGGATAAACACCTGGGAGACCGCGCATCTGGTGGCCCAAGAAGTGACGATGGGGAACTCGTGTTTATTTGGCTCACAGCAGCGAGCCTGCCATGGCATATGTTTATTTGGCTCACAGCAGCCTGCCATGGCATACGCTCTGCTGCTTGCAACAATTCCAGAGGTCAGCACGGTTCTTCCCTCCAACCCAGGCTTCGCCACAGAAATGCCTGGTCTATCCAAGGCCGCCCCGCTGGGGACAGCGGTTACTGATACTGCCTCCTCTGCATCCACTCTAGCACAGGTGGGAAAGATGCCTGCTGAATCCAAGCCACCCCATCCTCAGTCCCGGGCCTGTATAGGCTCCTCCATCACAGGCCAGAGATGGCTGGCCAAACACTCTGTCACCAGGTGAGGCTGTGGCAGCTCCTAGAAGGGCTAGCCTTGGCCTCTGCATGGTCAGACCAGAAGGGCTAGCCTTGGCCTCTGTGTGGTCAGATCTGAGGGGCTAGCCTTGGCCTCTGCATGGTCAGACCAGAAGGGCTAGCCTTGGCTTCTGTGTGATCAGATCATAGGGGCTAGCCTTGGACTCTGCATGGTCAGACCAGAAGGGCTAGCTTTGGCCTCTGTGTGGTCAGATCGGAGGGGGCTAGCCTCGGACTCTGTATGGTCAGACCAGAAGGGCTAGCCTTGGCCTCTGTGCAGTTGTCCCAGAAGAGCTAGCCTTAGAGAATCAGACATCCTCCCCAAACGTTCACCTACTTAACAGTGGTAATTTTTAACTTAATCGCGTTTCTTGATGTTTTTGGCTGAATACTTTGGCTAACTAAATATATTTGGTTCAATGATACCTCATAAAATATCCCATCTGGTGTTTGTAAAGTAAAAAGTAAAGGCATGAAAATGTGCCTCCCGCCCCTTCTAAGCAGGGCTCATCCAGCCTGTCTTTTGGCAGCTCACCTCCCCTGCCCTGAGCATCCTAATAAGAACGGCAGTGCCCCGGGCGTCACTCCAGTCTTGGGGCAGATGGGGCACTCTGCACACGTGCATGGGCATTCAGGCTGGGGCTTCTCTCTACATTTGACCTTCCTGGCAGGAGAAGAAAGCTGTCCCATCTTATCTGACATTTTTGGAACTTCTTATTAGGCAAGGTTACATCTTTCTCCTAAGCATCTCTTTTCTCTGGCATTACAGCAGAAAGAGCGAGCTAACGGGCAGCAGGTGACCGTGGTATTTCCAAAGCAAATTCCGTCTAGGATATATTCCCTGCCGGCCACCTCATGAGTCCTTCACACCACCCCTTGGTCACTTGCACAGACACTGGCACGTGTGTGGCTCTTCCTCCTCATCCTGGGAGCTGCCACGACAGTCTGACTGTTCAGGACAATGGAGCCACCCCTGCCTGCCCCTCACCCACGTAGATGTCAGTGATGAATTTGGCCTTCAGTCCCCAGAACCCAGCATCCTTCTTCACCCAGCATCTCCATCCCAACAGTGACCACCCCTTGACCAGGGACAATGCGAATTGCATCTGGGATGGAGCTGAAAGTGGCCGCGAGGCACTCCCCAGCAGACCTGCTCCATGCTGCTGTCTGTGGACCCTGCCTGACCATCTCCAAGTGCCCTAGCACTCCCACGGAGGAGGAGCACACTGTCCCCCAAACCTCTCAGCCAGGCCCAGCTCTGGAGGAGCACCCACCTCCCGTCATCAGAGACGCATCTGTTTGTAGCAGCCCTCTCCAGCAGACAGGCAGGCGCCAGCCAAGGGTCTGGCAGAGGTGCTGCTGCTAATTCCCTGCTCGCGGGCTGCCAACAGGTTGCGCTTCTTCCCGGCAGGCTTAAGTCCACAGGGTTGCCTCAGGATCAGCAGGGAGTAGCATGATGCTGCATCATCAAATGCAGCCTGGGGATGCAAGCTCTGATCCAGGCAGAGGCCGCTTTTCTCACCAGGGCACGGGGCCCACGGCTGTGCCATGCATCAAAAGTCCACACTTGGGTCGGAAGCGGTGGCACGCCTGTAATCCCAGAACTTTGGGAGGTCGAGGAGGGCAGATCACTTGAGGCCAGTAGTTCCAGACCAGCCTGGCCAACATGGTGAAGCCTCATCTCTACTAAAAATACCAAAAAATTAGCCAAGCGTGGTGGCATATGCCTGTCATCCCAGCTACTCAGGAGGCTGAGACATGACACTTGTTTGAACCCAGGAGCCAGAGGTTGCAGTGAGTCGAGATCACACCACTGCACTCCAGCCTGGGTGACAGAGTGAGACTGTGTCACAGAAAACTCTACACTTGGGAAAGCACTTCCCCGCCCTGACCTTTGTCCGTGTGTCTGTCTTGGAGCCAAAACCAACTGCCCTAATGCCTGCAGATGTGTAAGACTCCTTTCTATCTGTGGAGCACAAACTCTCTTTTTGGTTTTCGAGAGTAAATTGGCCCCTCCAATTGTGTTGATTTTTTACATAACTTTAAAAATTAGCCTGTAAGGTTTCACAGAAAACCACATAGGATTTTGATTAGGATCGCGTTAACTCTACAAATCAATCTGTAAAGGATTGACATCTTTACCAAATTGGGTTTTCCAATCAATAAATATGGTATTTCTTACTTCAATTCTGTTTAATGTCTCTGAAGGTTTGCATTTTTCTGTGATGAGGTTTTGCCTGCCTTTCACAAGATTCATTACTCCACATTTGATATTTTGGATGCTACTATAAATGATTAAAGTTTTTTAAGTTTGTTGTTATATAGAGAAATATTTGCAGGGCTAGTCATGGTGGCTCACACCTGTAATCCCAGCACTTTGAGAGGCCAAGGCAGGTAAATTACCTGAGGTCAGATGTTCAAGACCAACCTGGCCAACATGGCAAAACCCCATATCTACAAAAATACAAAAATTAGCGAGATTGATCCAACATGGCTGATTGCTAACAGCTCGGGATTGTAGCTCCCAGTGAAAGCACAGAGAACGAGAGGATGCCACACTTTCAGACGAATTTTTGTCACTCACAGACCAGAAGATTCCCAGTGGAGGAGCCCCACGGGTCGCCAGTGCAACTCTTGTGGCCGGCGCAGTGGTTTTGCCAGTGCCTCGGCGCAGCAGCTCTTCCTGCAGAGTAAACGGGAGGAGATTCCCAGGCAGAAGAGCACTATCAGTCTTATCGCTGCTGTTTTGGCTGGTGCAGTGGGTTGCTCGGATTCCAGCACTGGGAATCAATAAATTGGACGTCCACTCAGAAACCCAACTAGAAAGGCGGTAATCGTAAAGATGACAGATGGATAAATTTATAACAAAGGGAAGAAACCAGCCTAAAAAGGCTGAGAATACCCAAAATCAGAACCCCTCTCCCTCTACAGGGGATTACAGTTCCTCATCAGCAACGGAACAAGCCCTGATGGAAAAGGACTGTGTGCCATTATCAGAAGTAGGCTTCAGAAGGTGGATGATAAGAAACTTCTGGGAGTTAAAAGAACTTGTTCTAACCCAATGTAAAGAAACTAAGAACTTTGAAAAAAGGTTTGACGAAATGCTAAAAAGAATAGACAATATAGAGAGGAATATAAATGAACTAACGGAGTTGAAAAACACAACACGAAAACTTAGCGAAATATGCACAAGTTTGAATAGCCGAATTGATCAAGCAGAAGAAAGGATATCAGAGGTCGAAGACCTACTTAATGAAATAAAACAAGAGGACAAGAATAGAGAAAAAAGGATAAAAAGGAATGAGCAAAGTCTCCAAGAAATATGGAACTATGTGAGAAGACCTAATTTACGTTTGATAGGTGTACCTGAATGCAATGGAGAGAATGAATCCAAGCTGGAAAATACTCTTCAGGATATTATTCAGGAAAACTTTCCGAATCTAGCAAAGCAGGACAATATTCAACCCCAGGTAATACAGAGAACACCACAAAGATATTCCTCAAGAAGAGCAACCCCAAGGCACATAATCATTAGATTCACCAGGGTTGAAATGAAGGAGAAAATACTCAGGGCAGCCAGAGAGAAAGGTCAGGTTACCCACAAAGGGAAGCCTATCAGACTTACAGCAGATCTCTCAGCAGAAACCCTACAAGCCAGAAGAGAGTGGGGGCTGATATTTAACATCCTTAAAGAACAGAACTTTCAGCCCAGAATTTCATATCCTGCCAAACTAAGCTTCACAATTGAAGGAAAAATAAAATCTTTTATGAACAAGCAAGTACTCAGAGATTTTATTACCACCAGGCCTGCTTTACAAGAGCTTCTGAAAGAAGCATTATACATAGAAAGAAACAACCAGTATTAGCCTTTCTAAAAATATACCAAAAAGTAAAAAGCATCAACATAAAGAAGAATTTACATCAACGAATGGATAAAATAGCCAGTTAACATCAAATGGCAATAATCCTAAATTTAAATCAACTAAATCCCCCAATCAAAAGATACAGCCAAAACCCAACGGTATGCTACATCCAGACACATTTCACATGCAAGGATACACAAAGACTCAAAACAAAGGGATGGAGAAAGATTTACCAACCAAATGGAGAGCAAAAATAAATAAATAAATAAAAAACAAGAGTTGCAATTCTTGCATCTGATAAAATAGATTTTAAAGCAACAAAGATACAGTGGTAAAAGGATCAATGCAACAATAAGAGCTAATGATCCTAACACCCAGATACATAAGACCCATGAAGAGATCTAGACTCAAAGAGACAGAAAATTAATAAGGATATCCAGGACTCGAACTCAGATCCAGAACAAGTAAACTCAATAAATATTTATAGAGCTCTCCATTTTAAATACACAAAATATTGATCGGTCATTATTAATACCCATTTTTAGAATAAAGCTACATTCCCATTTTCTCTCCCTCTTTTTCTTCCTCTTTCTTCCTCCCCTTCCCTCCTTCTTTTTTCTTTCTTTCCAAAAAAAAAGATTAATTCAGTTCCTATGAACAATGAGTTACATTGCTAGTTACATTTCTATTTTTTCCTTCATTCTATTTTATAGCATTTGGGAAAATTAAAAAAAAATTAGCTGGGCATGGTGGTGTACACTTGTAATCCCTACTACTTGGGAGACTGAAGTGGGAGAATCACCTGAACCTAGGAGGCAGAAGTTACTGTGAGCCAAGATTGTGCCACTGCAGTACAGCCTGGATGGCAGAGTGAGATTCTGTCTCAAAAAAAAAAAAAAAAAGAGAGAGAGAGAGAGAAATAATTGATAATCTTATTACTTTTAATAATAGATCTGCAGGCTCTTTTTTGGTTTTTTAATTACCTAATCATATCATCTGCAAATTATGACAATAGTACTTCTTTCTTTCTAATAGTTACAACTTTTATTACTTTTTCTTGCCATATTGCACCATCCAGGATCTCTAGTCCAGGGTTGAATGCAATGTATAATAGCAGACATTCTTGTCTTGTTTCCAATCTCAGAGAGCTTTCAACAATTCACCATGGATGATATTTGCTGTAAGTTTTGTTTATTTACTTTGTCAGATTAAGGAAGCTGCTATCTATTCCTAGTTTATAAATTGGTGGTAAGTATCAAGTTCTTTTCCTGAATCTGTTGAGATTGTCATGTGATTTTCTTCTCTATTCTATGTATATGCTTAATTACATTCATTAATTTTAAGAATGTTAATCCAATCTTTTTATCTTTCTCTCTGGTAATGCTTTTTGCCTTGGAGTTTATCTGATCTCATTGTAGCTACTACAGCTTTGTAATGTTAGCCTTTCCCAGCACATCTTTTTTCAATCTTTTATTTCAATTTGTCTGGATTCTTATACTTAGATTGTAGGTTTTAAAACAATATACACTTGAATTTTGTTCATGTAGCTTTTATAAGGAAAATATAGTCGGATTTTATTTTTAATTAAGCATGACAACCTTTGTCTTTTAATCAGACCGTTTAACCAATTTGTATTTAATGTAATTAGAGAGATACTTGGGCTTAAATATATCTTTTCATTTGGATGGAATAGTCTATGTTCCTTTTAACATCTTTCCTTGCTTCGTCTGAATAATTCCATTTTTAAATTACCCCACTCGCATTATTTATATAAATATTAGTTGTTTTTATTTGTTTAGAGGTTACCCAAGAGCTCACAGCATGTGTTCCCGCCTTATCAAAGTGTAATATTATTGACACTTTTGCTCTCCTCTGAGACAATGCAAATTTTTTAGAATACCTTAATTCCATTTTATTTCTCCAACTTTTATGTTATTCATATTATATATTTTAATTGTATATGCTTGTTATTTTTGTTTTACAGTCAGCACTCATGTAAATTGAACCACATATTTATCATTTGTGGAGCTCCTTATTCCTTCCCGCATCTTTGACTTTCCATTTGAAGGCCTTTTTCTCTGTATTGAACCTTTAAATGTTTCCTATTTAGTAAGCATCTGCTGCTCACAACTTCTCAGATTTTGTTTGTCTAAAAATGTCTTTTTCTGACCTTTTTTTTGAGATATACTTTTGCTGTCTATAGAATTCTAGATAGATAGTTACTGATATCGTTTGGCTAGGTCCTCACCCAAATCTCATCTTGAGATGTAGTCCCCATAATCCCCACATGTCATGGGAGGAACCTGGTGGGAGGTGATTACATAATGGCGGTGGTTACTCCCATGCTGCTGTTCCCATAACAATGAGTTCTCTCGAGGTCTGATGATTTCATATGGGGCTTCCCCCTTTGCTCAGCACTCATTCTTCCCTTTCCTGCCACCATGAGAAGGATGTGTTTGCTTCCCCTTCTGCCTTGATTATAAGTTTCCTCAGGCCTCCTCATCCCTGCAAAACTGTGAGTCAATTAAACCTCTTTCCTTTATAAATTGTCCAGTCTCCAGTAGTTCTCTATAGCAGCATGAGAACAGACTAACACAATAAGTAAGTCCCAGGAGTGGGGTGCTGCTATAAAGATATCCAAAAAATGCAGAAGTGACTTTGTAACTGGGTAATAGCAGAGATTGAAACAGTTTGGAGGGCTCAGAAGAAGACAGGAAAATGTGGGGAAGTTTGGAACTTACTCAAGACTTATGGAATGGCTTTGACCAAAATACTCATAGTAATATGGACATATTGCTGATAGTAATATGGGCAGTACAAGCTGAGCTGGTCTCAGATGGAGATAAGGAACGTGTTGGGAATGGAAATAAAGGTGATTCTTGCTATGCTTTAGCAAAGAGACTGACAGTCCTAGAGATCTGGGGAACTCTTAACTTGACAGACATGATTTAGGGTGACTGGTGGAAGAAATTTTGAAGCAGCAAGGCATTCAAGAGGTGACAGAGGTAAAAGTTTGGAAATCTTGCAGCCCAAAGATGTGATAGAAAAAAAAAAAAACACACATCATTTTCTGGGGAGAAATTCAAGCCAGCTGCAGAAACTTGCAGAAGTAACAAGGAGCCAGATGTCAATCACCAAGACAATAAAGAAAATGTCTCCAGAGCACTTCAGAGATCTTCATGGCAGTCCCTGTCATCATAGGCCCAGACGCCTAGAAGGGAAAAATGGTTTCCTGGGCTGGGCCCAGGGCCCCACCACTGTGTGCAGCCTTGGGTCTTGGTGCCCTGTGTCCCAACCACTCCAGCCATGGCAAAAGGAGCCAAGGCACAGCTCAGGCCATGGCTTCAGAAAGTGCAAGCACCAAGCCTTGGTAGCTTCCATGTGGTGTCGAGCCTGCAGGTGCACAGAAGTCAAGAACTGAGGTTTGGGAACCTCCGCCGAGATTTCAGAGGATGTAAGGAAACTCCTGGATGTCCAGGAATAAGTTTGCTGCAATGTGGGG
The DNA here is from genome assembly GCA_031835075.1 of Saguinus oedipus. Taxonomy (NCBI): domain Eukaryota; kingdom Metazoa; phylum Chordata; class Mammalia; order Primates; family Cebidae; genus Saguinus; species Saguinus oedipus. Next base: position 40,622,241 of record CM063175.1, on the reverse strand, counting down.
TCCTCATAGAAAACCTCTGCTAGAGCAATGCAGAAGAGAAATGTGGGGTTGGAGTCCCCTGCACAGAGTCCCCACTGGGTCACTGCCTAGTGGCGCTGTGAGAAGAGGGCCACCATCCTCCAGAACCCAAAATGGTAGATCCACCATTGGGCAGTTCCACCCCTGTGGCTTTGCAGGTTACAGGCCCCTGCCAGCTGCTTTCATGGGCTGGCACTGAGTGAGGCTTTTCCAGGTGCACCCAATGCCATGAGAGCCCACTTCTTGCATCAGTGTGAACTGGATGTGAGACATGGAGTCCAAGGAGATTATTTCAGAACTTTAAGATTTAATTACAGCCTTGTTGGACTTTCGACTTGCATGAGACCTTTGTTTTGGCCATTTCTCCCATTAGGAACCTGTGTATTTACCCAATGCCTGTACCTCCATTGCATCTAGGAAGTAACTTACTTGATTTGATTTTACAGGCATGTAGATGGAAGGGACTCGCCTTGTCTCAGATGAAACTTTGGACTTGGACTTTTGGGTTAATGTTGGAATGAGTTAAGACTTTGTGGGACTGTTGGAAAGGCATGACTGTGTTTTGAAGTGTCAGCACATGAGATTTGGGAAGGGTCAGGGGAGGAATTATATGGTTTGGCTGTGTCCCTAACAAATCTCATCTTGAATTGTGGTTCCCATAAGCCCCACGTGCTGTGGAAAGGACGCAGTGAGAGGTAGTTGAATCACTGGGGTGCTTACCCCATGCTACTGTTCTTGTGATAGTGAGTGAGTTCTCACGAGATCTGGTGGTTTTATGAAGGGCTTCCCCCTTTGCTGGGCACACATTCTTTCCCTTCCTGCTGCCAAGAGAAACAGGATGTGTTGGCTTCTCCTTACACCATGATTGTAAGTTTCCTGAGGCCTCCCCAATTCTGACTCACAGAAACTGTGAGTCAACTAAATCTCTTTCCTTTATAAATTACCAATTCTCTAGGCAGTGCTTTATAGCAGCATGAGAACGGACTAACACAGTTACTTCAAAAACGTAAGTGACAGTTTCATTGTCTTTGGGCTTCATGTGTCTGTTACCTAGATTTTGGTCTTGCTGTAGCTTCTTTGGAAGTAATGTGCCTTACACCTTCCGGGTTTTTTTGGAGTTTCTCTTGTTCTCTGGTTTTGAGCAGACAGGAAAGACAGAGGTGGGTAGAGATACAGAGAAAGACAGCATTTGCCCAATGAAATGGGGTGCGAGATGGTCCTCACCCTGATAATTACTCCCTCCCCATATTTGCAGGGTCAACTTTCATAGACCTGTTTGTAGCACTTCTTAAATCTGTGGTTAGATGTGTTATGTGGTTTTAGAAAAGTTATAGCCACTATCTATGCAAATATTGCTTCTTCTCTGTTCTTTCCATCTTCTTTCTTCCTCTTGTATCTAATTAGAAGTCTATAGAATTTTCCCTTTATGTTTTGTGAGTCTTAAACTCTCTTCTGTATTTTCCATAGTTTGTATTCTTCATGCTTTAGTCTGGATTTTATTTCCCCATCAATCTCCAAGTTCTTTAATTATCTCTCTGTATGTGTCTAATTTACTTTTCACCTTATCCTCTAAGTTCCTCATTTTGATTATTGAATTTTTTCAGTTCTTGATTTTTTAATTGGGTTCGTTTTTACAGTTTCCAGTTTTCTGTTGAAATTCTAACTCATTTGTGTTACTTCCTTGAATAAGCACAGATGTTTTCATGTTTGTGTCTGATAAGTCCAATATTCGGGGTTCCTGTGGGCCTCTTTATATGTCCTATTGTTTTCCTGGTTTTCATTTAGAGTCTGATCTTCTTGTGTACCTGGCTATTTTTTGTCCAGTGCCAGTTATATTTCTTTTTAAACTATAAAAGGAAAATAAGCCTAAGAGTTACGTTTTCTTCCTCTAGAGAGAATGTATGTTTGTTTCTGGCAGAAAACTAGTTAGAAACTCGTTACTAAATAGTTACTAAATATTTCTAGATAGAAACACCAGTAATCCAAGATCACTTTAGTCCAACGTCAGGCATTGAGATGATGAGTCTCCCAGCCACGTCTTCTGAAATTGGCAGAAGCCCCTGGTGAAAAGACATCCTAAATGGTGGGTTCCCTTCTCTGGACGTAGATGTTCTCTTGGCTCTTATAAGCCGTTACTGCCTTGTCTACTCTAATTCAAGCTGGCTTTGCCTGTCTTTCCTAGTCATCCACAGTAGAAGGATTGGCCTGAACTATCTAATCTGTCATTAGTGTACACAGAAACCTTTCTCTTGCCCATGTTTTACTTTCTGAGGTGCAGGTACAAACCTTCTGCAGCCCAGAGCATCGTGCGATGGCGAGCAATGAGACTAGAGGATGAAGGAGGATGGTCCTCCAGGCAGCACGAGAACCACTGGGACGGGTCGGCAGCAGAGTGGAATCCAGCTGTGCGTTTGGGTTTGCAAGGATTCCTATGGCAAGAAACAGTAAATGCCAGAGAGCCTCAGGTCGGCCCCGGGTAGCTCTGTCTCTGCCTGTCCAGCCTGCTGCCACAGCAGCTTTCCTGGCAGACCAGAACCACCTGATCACTGACAGATACCTTCCGACCAAACCTCTGAGCATCATGGCTACAAGGAAGAGAGAGAGGCAGAGAGAAGGGGAGAGTGAGAGAGAGAGGGGCGGGCTGGGAATGGGAGAGGAAGGAGGCGGGCAGAGGCACAGAAGCAGAGGGTAAAGAGGAGATGGGGCATATCAGGGGAGCAGAGCAAGGAGGCGAGAGAAGCGTAGAGTCGGGGAGGTGTGGGCAGAGCACAGAGAGCCTGAGCGAGAGGCGGAGAGAAGGGAAACGCTGCGTGCACTCCAGGCCCTTGGATGGGGCCGACTCCCCACATCTGTGCTCTCGGCTTTCCCAACACATCTTTCTACCCGTCACAGTACCCCAGCTTTGTTGACAAGGCCTTGCCTCCTGGGGCCCTGGGCTGGGAAATGCCTCTCCTCTGAGCCCCGGTCTCTATCCAGGCATGGCCTTGACTCTGGGCTTTGTTGTGGCTGCAGACCAGCCTGGGTTTCCTGCAGCAACCATCCTCCACACCGTCCGGCACCCTCAGCAGCATAGGCCATTGCCTCAGATGATGGAGCCCCAGCCTAGCTTCCCTGCCTGGGACGCTGGAGCCCCAGCCTAGCTTCCCTGGGCCAGGGATCATCTCCACAGGGGGTGTGACACAGCCACCTTCTCAGTTGCTTTGGACATTCTTGACCATGGTGCACATTCCAGATGCTTGGGAGGGTGGAAGGCAGTGGACGGGTCCTGTGAGCTTTAGTGTGGAGCTCGGAAGATCCCCCTCCACATAGGGAGTGAGCGTCTGAGTGGGGCTGTTTTTATTTCCCAGCCCCTCACCTCTGCTGAAAGTGGGCTCTGCCCAGCCATGCTCCCCTCCTGCCAGGAGGGTTTGATCTTGGCCAAGGCCAGCAGCAGGCAGCTTGGAAGAGCAAGGGAGAGCCGGCCAAGCATTTTGCCCCCTCTGCCCGCAGCTTCTTTGGAATGTTTCTAATCTCAGACAGCACTTCTGGACCGTCCGCTTCTCCCAGCTCTGGAATTCCAGCCGCGCCGTTACTGGGACACGTCTTCCTCACTTCTCGCTAAGGGCCTGTGAAGGCACCAACGCCTGCCCCTTCTGCCCACCCCGCCCAGGGCCAGAGGGCTGGTTTCCACTCCAAGTGTGCCTTTGAAGAGGGCATCAAATGCCTCACCAAGAGCCTTTTATCATCCCAGAAGCATTTTCAGCTCAGATGTTACCCAAAATAGATCTTGAAAGGCTCCATTTACCTCAAAGCAAAGACGGGGCACTGGTTTGAATGAAATCAAAACCAACCTCAGGCATTGCCCCAAACAAAGCAGGGCATTTACTGAGATTTGGGGGAATCCCTTGGGCTCAGAGGGGAGTGCACGGCCATGCACTTTAGTGGTAATGAGAGCCAGGGCCCTGGAGTGAGTGGCGGGGGCACTCTTGGATGGGAGGATGGTGGGAGTCCCCGGTGCCCGCTGCTGGGCACCCTCTCCCCAGGCTCTCCTTGGATGCCGAGGGCCACTCAACAAACCCAGAACACAGAGGGACTCAGACGGGTCCCTGCATGACTGCTGCCGCCCCCACAAATGTCCCCCCAGCCGGCCCCTCTGCATCTTCTGTTCCTTCCCAAGAACAAACTCACACCCTCTGCCTGACAACTAGTCCAGGCTCCAAACTGTCGAAACCCTGAAGCCCAAGGAACCGGTGGCACAGAGGAAAGCCCCGCAGCCCGGCCCTCCTCAGCACCCTGCGGGTCTCCTGCACCTGCCACAGCACCCTCGGGAGAATGGCAGAGGCAGGCAGGGCCAGCCACACGGGGTTTGAGGCCACGTGGCCAGTTCTGTAGGCTCCCGGTTGCCTCCTTTCTAAAAATGACACCAGCAATCTCTGAGCTGGACGATGGTACCGGGCTCTGCCATGAGTGTCTTCATGGGGCTGGCCGGGGTGCCCAGCGACCTGAAAGCAACCCGGGGAGCCGGGGCCGAGGCCAGGGCAGGCAGCCACTCTGTCCTGAACCGGCGGGATCTGTGCTGGTCACACTGTCCTAGGACCCAGGCCAACCCTCACCGAGCACAAGAGAACGGCACGGTGGGTTCTGCTTGAAGATTCGGGGAGACTGTCTACTTCTCTTTTGCAATAAAATACAGGCACATGTTTACATAGAATCCAAAAGGCATGAGAACGCAAGACACGGAACATACAGAGATAATCTGTTTGGAGCTGCAACCCCTCCCTCGCCCCTTCCAGGTCCTGGGGCCCCAACAGTCCCTGGCGTTGCTGGGCTGGCAGCCGCGTCCCCCCCGTCTCTGCCATGCTGTTCACCTGGGGTTTTCCACCCGTGAGCCTCTCTGGCCTCTCATCAGAGGGACTCCAGTCACTGGAACAGGGTACACCGGACCAGTCTTCATCCCAGTCCTCATCTTAACACGTCATATTTGCAAAACTTAATTCCACGTAAGGTCACATTCTGAGGTTTGGGTGGATGTGCGCTTTGCGGGACACTGTTTACCCCCTGGAGAAGCCCCCTGCCCCTGCCCTGCTTCAGCTCCGCCTTCCCACCTGCATTTGGGGATCCTGGGAGCCCCACCTTCCTGATGAGTCTAGGGCTCCGGGCCAGAGAAACAGTGACCTGACGTCGTGGGTGAGAGGGTCGGCGCAGAAAAGAAATGAAGGGCGTGGAGAAGGGACGGGCTGCCCGGCTTGCAGGCATTGGGGATGCTGTGGGGGTGCCTGACAGGAAGGGACACTGGGTGGCTCTCCTTTCTCCTGGCTGCCAGCATGCATGCGCAGCCAAGCAGAGCCGTGTGACAGCTTCTGAAGCCAGCCCAGGGGCCTACGGGGATTCTGGAACCGTCCCCTCAGCACACACCCGGCCCTCTCCCGTGCCTGCCGCACCCGGCCCATGTGGAGCCAGCCCAGGCCTGCAGCCCGGCACCGCCACAGAGCGGCCAGCACCACCCCTGCCGTACAAAGACAGCCTTGTTGCTCCTTTCAAACGTGCAGCGTGCAGCTGTCACAGCAGGCTGACCTGAGCAGGCGTGGGGAGAAACCAATAAAACCGCGTGGCTAGATGCCGGGGCCCGAACAGCTCCAGGTATTGCTAATTGCTCAGACCCCTGAACGCCCACGGATTAGCTGACTGCACAGGCTAACAGGTAGGCACACGGCTGGAAGGAGGCTTCTCGGAAGCGCTGATCGCCATCATCAACCACAGCGATTTTCTTTCCAATTACCCCATTCAGGGCCCCATCGCCTGGCGACCGTGAATGATGGCAGTGAGCAGATGCTCTTTAGGGCACCCTTCTGCAACCAAGGACGCCTCTTCCTCTTGAGAGCTGGGCAGGAGGAGGTCGCCCACCGTGTCTCCAGCAGAGCCTGCCCGGGAGGCCGTTCCCGCTGGCCCTGGCAGCAGCTGGCCCGAGGCCTCTGAGGAAGGTCACAGTCCCGGCTCCCCGACACCTGCTTCTGCCCTCCTCCTTCCAGCTGCTTATGCTCACTTCCCTTGGGCCCAAGGTCTCAGTAGAAATGCCCTCTCCTCAGAGAGGAGACCCGTGCCCTCTAGGCCAGGGGCTTTGTGAGGACCCCATCTAGTGACCTGCTTGTTTTCACCATCGCACAGAACCACAAGCTGCAGACGTGGGCTCTCCAGCTGTTTGCCATCCACCATCCACTGTGGGAGGGCAGACCCCGTCCACTCCCACTCCCTGGAGCAGAGGGCATAGGCAGAAGGTGGTGGGCTCCTGGGGCTGCTTTGCTGTGAGGGCCTCTCCCCTTGCCCTGGCTTTCCTGGGGGCCGGGCTCTGCTCAAAGCCTCCACAGGGTTCCCTCCCCCAAGAGCACCACAGTCAGCCCTGGGGACCGGGGGAGGTCACCACTTGAGCCCTGAGGGATCCTCACTCCAAAGGGGCCTAGCCTGAGCTTTAAAATGCTCCATCTTTGCCATCTTGAAATTCTTGCCATTCTGGCTTTGAACTCGTGCTGTATAAACGCAGTCCCACAGGACAATGGAGCATGCACAGCACTTGAAGCCTCAGCCCCCGCACAGTCCCACCTCCCACCTGCTGGGTGGATGGATCCCCACTTCTGTCTCCAAAGTTCGTTCCAAGTTTGAAACCCCCACATGCGCAGGAGTAGGTCCTCAGTAGTGAGGGGTAGCCATGGAGGAGGGGAAGGGACGCTCTTCCCCAGAGGGAACGTCCGCTGAAGACCCCACCCACAGGGTAGGGGGGACGGTCCCCACGCACCTCAAGTGGCAGGGGTGCCTTGGAGCCACGGGCCCGTGTGGCTGTCCTGGGTCTGCTGGAAACCAGGAGGGCACCCGGGGCCCTTTACAGGACGCTGGGCTGGTCTTGCTGGGCAGCATTCATTCTTCTGTTTCCATAAAGTCACTTCAGTGGCAACTGGCCTTGAAATTGATCCTCTGATTGGAGGCAGGTTGGAAGACATGTTGAATTAATGATGCAGCTGGGACTGTTGTGCCCCAAACCATTTTTACAGCAACAGTGGGAGGGAAAGGGGTGCGTGGGGTGGAGGGAGGGGGAACTTCAAATAAAAGAGGTTTGGGTCCCTGTTTTGTTTTGTTAATATTTGAATTTTACCTAAGATTACTTTTTCTCCCGTATTTAATATATTGTTTTAAATAAAAAATCCTAATAAATCTTGAGAGAAATATGTCATAGCAGAGCTTAAAAACCGTAGTGCAATATATAACAGTTCATAAAATATTCTATCCAAATAGCCAAAATCGCAGGGCGTTTGGAGCAGAAGTAGTTAACTGCGGGAACGGCCTTTTATTAGCTACTAAAATTAAGACAGGGCAGCGCTGTTTCACAGCCAGATAATTAAGTACCGTTTTCTCTTTTTTAATTCTATAAAATTAAACTTCCTGTTTTAAAGGTCTGCAGGGCCCTGGGCAGAGGGAGCTCGGATGAGCCCTGAGGGCAGAGGCAGGAAACCCGCCAGGCGCTCGGGTGCGCCCAGGACTTTAAGACCCAGGGCTTGGAAAAAACATGCTGCAGTCAGCAAAAAATTGCAGCTCATAAATCAGAGATTCATTTTTTCACATCATTTTAACTAATCCATTCAATCGCGATGCCCAGGGCTCGATCAGAAACAGAAGCTGCAGCTGTCCAGCACTCACGCCGCCCGGTGTGGTTCAAACGCCGTGAGCGGTGACCCGGGCCCATTAAACCAGGTCCCAGCACCCACACCAAGAGGTGTGACAACACCGTGAGCCATCAAACCAGGCCCCTGGACCCCCGTCACCCATCCCAGCTCTGCGGGCAGCGAAGACGCGGCAGTGTCTTATCTACTAAGAGTGCCACTTTAATCACAGAGGCTGCAGCCTTGCCCAGGAACCAACCCTTTCTTCATTTCCTCAGGTTTCTTACTGGTTCTGGCCGAGGAAATAAACAACTTAGATGGGCCTGGGAGAGGCAAGAACTTCCCTCGCTGGGGGTGGGGGGCAGGTTTTGTGGCCTCGAGTACATGCTACTGGGGAACCCCCTTTAAGAAAAAGACTAGAAAACAGCTTCATTTTGAAAATATTACAAAACATGTGCGCATAAGGCACCGGTGCCTGGCGGACACGCCCGGGCTGAGCTTTCTCTTGTTTAATTCCACTTCGTTTTGCTTCTCCGTTTGGGGGCCTTTTTGTCACAAGTGTAGGCAAATTCTTAACGAACTCAGTTTTTAAAACATTCTCACACAGCCAGGTGGGTTGCTCTGTGGTCAGAGACTTAGGACGGGGTGACCTGGGGCTCTGTCACTCTCCCTTGGCTGCGCGGTTCCTGAGACAGGGAGGACAGACCCGGGGGTGACTGGATGAGGACAGGAGCTGTGGCTCACTGCCCACCACGTGGAGGTGTGGCGCCAGGTCCGGGCTCAATCCATCCTCCCCGATTTACGAAACAGGTCTTCCTGGGAAAAGGATCCCCCGGCCGCCAGCCACGGAACGTGAGTCTCAGCGTCTCCCATCCCTCCAACTCTTCCCTCACTCACCATGACCACGCAGCGGCATGTCTGGGGCTGTCCAGCCTCATCCACAGGGGCCGGGGGGAAAAGGGCCACACCGCAACCTGGAACCTGATGGAAGGCGAGTGTGTCTGCTGGTCCGGAAGAGTAGCAGGGCAGGGCCAGGGCTACGGGGCCTGGGGCTGGGGGCACAGCGGGGCTGGGGGCTGAGGCACCGCTCACTGCGATGCTGAGGAACCCAGTGCTTGTGTCTCTGTGGGCAGGGCTAGCATCCCCCTCCATGTGCCATCCCTGCGGCTCCTCATGCCGGGTGAGGTGGGAACGCCCGGTGCCCTGGGTGTCCCCTCCCTGTGCATGGGAGGCTCCCCCCAGTACAGACCACATGCCTTTCTGGGGGCCTCTGGGGGTGACTGTTTCGGGTCCACCAGGAAGCTTTGACTCCACACCTGATGCGGGTGGGGGCGCAGCACCCCTCGCCAGCAGGATCTGTGAGGAGTTGGCCGCCTGGGTCCCTAGGCCTCCCCACACCCCAGTCCCCCGGGTCTCCCCACACCCCAAGCCAGCTCTGACCCGCTGCCCATGGGAGCCAAGAGCCCATGGCTAGAAGGCCGTGGAAGACCCAACCCTTTTGTTCATTTATGGAAAAGCATGACCACATTTTCCTAACAAAATACTTGCTAAATCTTAAGAAAAATATGAAAAAGCCTTTCCTGTGGCCATTCAGTTTTTGGCCAGGCCAGGTGATCAGATTTCAGGCAGCTCCTGGTGTCAGGGGCAGCTCCAGCTCCAGCTTCCTCCTGACAGGAGCTGCAGCAGGGAGTCCTCAGTGGAGCCCAAAGGCGTGTCTACGCCAGTACGGGTCCCCAGGAAAAGCCAGGGGCCACTTCACACTGATGTGTGTGCCCACGCTCACACACACACAGACGTGCACACACACAGGGGTTGACTCACACTGACATGCACACACACTGACACACAAGCACACAGACATGCACACACAGGGACAGACCTACACTAACACACATACACACAGACACACACAGACTCACACTAACATGCATGCACACAGACATGCACACACAGAGGGACAGACACCAACACACATGCACACTGACATGCACACACACACAGTGACACACATTCACACCTGGCCCACTCACTTGCACACAGCTGAAACATGCACAGAACTGACATTCACACTAGCATGCACATGGACACGCTCACGCACACTGACACACACTAACATCTGTTCACACGTACAGCACAGACACACAGTTTTGTTTCCACCAAGTGAGGACACAGGGAAAAGTGGCCCTCGGTGGCTGGGCTGCAGCCCTCACCTGAGCCCGGCCCTGATCTCAGGCTTCCAGCCTCCAACACCATGAGCAGCAAGCCAGAACACACACACACAAAACCAGAAAATGGACACGTGCACACACGCTCACACACACGGACATACACGCATACACACACACACGGACATACACGCATACACACCATGTTTGGAAGAGACTGGAGAATCCTGCAGAGGTGCAGGCTGGTCATCCTGTCCGGCTCAGGCCCGCGTTCGGCTCTCAGCCCCCCATTCTCCAAGCCCCTCAGCTGTTCCGGTTGCTGGGGGCAGGCCATGCGGTCCTGGGCACTCTAACCTGGCCCTGGTCCCAGGATGCCATACAGGGCAGGCAGCCAGCTTGGGCAGGACACAGGGAAGCCTGTCCCAGAGTGGCCAGAAGCCTGGGGTCCGCTCTCCTCTGGCAGCCAGTGGAGGGCAGGGCATCTGAGGGATCCCTCTAGAAGGACCCTGTAGGGGACATCCCTTTTCCGGTTGTGAGTAAAGTTCCCCCTGATGCTGTCATGCCAGTGAGCAAGGAGGGGGACTCAGGCATCAGCAAGGAGGGGAATCCTGCAGCCCCACAGCAGGCCCCAGCACAGGCCCCACAGCCAGGGCTCACCTCAAATCGGTGCAGAGGAGGGATCATCTCTCCTGAAAGACAGGGCTGAACATGGGACTGGACGGGCATGGCCGTGGGTTTCAGGGACCCCTTTGCTGGAGGCTGATCACACAGCTCACCTCTCCACAGGGGCCATTGTCAACCAAAGGGGACAGGTGCCTGACAAAGAGCGGATTTCCCAATGTGTGTTCGTGAAAACCCACATTGACTTTTTTTAACTAACAGGCATTTACCTATTTAACGGGTTACTGTACACAAAGGGAATACTAAGGTCTGGCTGGGTGTGGTGGCTCACACTTGTAACATCTGGGAGGCTGAGGTGGGAGGATTGCTTGAGCCTGGGGCTACCAAAAGTCAGTACAATCCCCTGGACATGGTGGTCCATTTCTGTAGTCCCAGCTACTCAGGAGGCTGAAGTGGGAGGATCGCTTGAGCCCAGGAGATTGAGGCTGCTGTGAGCCATATTGGGCCACTACCAGCCTGGGCAACAGAGCAAGACCCTGTCTCAGGAAAACAAACTAGGGTTGCGGGAACCCGAGGTGGGTGTGGGGAGGCCCGAGGTACCTGTGTGGCTGGTGGTCTTTGCCAAGACGCCCAGCCCAGCACCAGCTGCGAGATGCTTCGTGGCACCAAGAGGGCTAGAAGGGCTGGAGAGGGTGTGGCAGCCACCACGAGCCCGTGGAGCTGCCAGCTCCTTCTCGTGGCTTCCTGTGGGTGCAGGCCGTGGTCTCATGAGTGTGCATGTGTGCATGGATGCGCCCTCCCACGTGGATTACACTTTTCCCCGAGGTTGGAATTGTGCCACCAAATCAAAATTGATGGTTCCCCTCGCTGGTGTCCTGAAGGGGGTGATGGTGGAAGTCCAGGATAGATTGCGGCCTCGGAGGTGGCATCCAGGCCAGCGAGCGCCCGCTGCTGATAGACACCCAGCCGCTGACCGGCCAGGCACTTCCTGTCAGAGCCTACGTTGCTCCTTCCTGCTGGCCCCTGAAGGCCAGTGGTTCCCTGGAGGAGCCCCCCAAGTCCACACCCACTGCTCCGTGGCCCATTCGGCACTGTGGCTGGTCCGGTTCCAAACTGCAGTCCCAGAACCAGGCAGGGAGGCCGGGCTGGACAGTGAGAGACAGTGCCCTTCGGCGTTGTAACCAGCAACAGCCAGCAGGCATGTCCACATTGGCAGGTTGTTTTGGGGACTATGAACCTGAGAGTTTCAAGGCTGGCACCTGGCCAAGGCAGAGGGAGGGACCAAGCATGTGAGCGACCACAGTGGCCAGGGTCTGGGGTGGCAGGACAGGAGAGAAATAGAGTAGACCTGCCTCCAAGGAGAATTTGCAGTCAGCTTGGGGCTGAAAGCTCATAAGGAAGGAACGCGCCTCGGGGAGACGAATGTCTACGTGGAGGTGCCCGTGGCTGGGAACACCACCCCAAGGGCCCCTAATCCAGAAGCAGAGGTGAGAGACCTCCAGGATAGGCAAGTCCAGGCCTCTCCTGTATGAGTGGGGGAAACTGAGGCCAGCAGGAAAATGGCAAAGTCACTCAGCAGCCCGAGGACTAGAACTCAGCCCCTGGCCCTGTTTCCCCCCACCGCGGCACGTAGTCGTGGGATCCCAGGCAGAGGCATGCCCATGAGGACTCTGGCGAGTGGGGCTCCTCAGAGGGGGAGCTGGGTGGCAGGGTGGCGCCTGGGTGACCTGGGAGTGTGGACTGGCCTGGGCAGCCACTACAAGAACGGGAGCCACCAAGTGGGCTTTCCATGCATGCCCAGCAGCCAGCAGTGACGCATGAGGACAGAGCCCACCCAGCCCCCTCCAGAGCTTCTCTCCGTTGCAGCCTTCTTAAAGCCCAGATGCTGGTCTTTAAAGAAGACCCATTAAAATCAGCAGCAGCAACAGCAGCCCCACTCCGTCTCCAAGAGCTCCCTGAGGAAAGCCCTGTCCACTAAGCCCATTTTATAGATGGAAAATGGAGGCAAAAGGAGTTGAAAGAACTTGCTGAAGGTCCTACCAGGAGCGTGTGTGGCAGCACTGAGGTCCGACCCAGGAGCCCACCCTCTCCCCAGACACGTTGCCCCGCCCTCTGTGAGAGCAGTGAAATGGGAAACAATGGGGAGATGGAAACTGTTTCTAGAAACTGATGCAAATGAAAATATAAGGCAATTGTTAATGAAGGCCAAGAACAACGTTCCTTAAGAAAGAAAACGAATCTTATCCATGCATTCATAAGAACAAAGTCCCGTGGCTGACCGGGAGGGGAGAGCAAAGAAAACTGAGAAAGAGCCCAGGAGTACTCAGCCTAAGGAGTGAGAATTTACCCACGTCCAGACATAGCACCATGGGAGGAGCTTCCAAAGAAGAAACAGCAGGTCCTATACAAAGGGCCAGAACTAAAAATGGCTTCATACAAACGTGCTGACAATGAAGCAACACCTTTAAAATGCAGAGGGGGAGATAATTTCCAATCTAGAATTTAGTGTTCGAACACACCACCACAGTGCCCTTGAAATACAGATGATTTCAAAGATTACAATGTTTCAAAAATTTACCTCCCATGAGCCCTTTCTCAGAAAGCTACTGAAGGATGTACCCCAGAAAATCGAGGGCATAAACCAAAGGAGAAACCAGGACAAAGGAAATGCAAACTTGAAAAGCTGAGGAACCCCCAAGGTGATGGCAAAAGCAAGTCCCGAGACAGCCACTGCATCAGTGGGCTACAGATGGGGTGATAGTCAGTCCTGATTCCTGCCCGTTTCTCAGTGGAATTCTTAATACTTAATAATACCTCTTTTATTCCCTCATGCATCCTGATTAACATAAGAACAAGGAAAAAAAGCAGAACATCATGGAGCAAAAACAAAGATGCCTCCAAGAAAAATAAGTAAATTAAACAGACAGATCCCTAAAGTCCATTTCTAGAGAAAGTTTCTAGAAACTGATGCAAATGAAAATATAAGGCAATTGTTAATGCAGGCCAAGAACAATGTTCCTTAAGAAAGAAAATGAATCTTATCCATGCATTCATAGGAACAAAGGCTCAGAAAACTGATGTAATAAAGGTTGTGTACTAACTGAATCAGCAAGTGTGTGTTAAAAAGGTTAAATTTCTGCTCTTCAATAGTGACCAATAGAAATTCCTTAATAATTAAACACTGCATGTAACATAAGTTACAGATAAAACTCTGAAACCACTAAAAATGGCTGCTTCTGGGGCAGAAATCAGAGGATCAATGAAAAGTGAGGAACCTTTTCTTTCTTAAGGAAACTTTTCTGTGCCCTGATTTTTCCCTTGGTTTATGCCCTTGATTTGCTGGGATACATCCTCCAGTAGCTTTCTGAGAAAAGGTTCACAAGAGGTAAATTTTTGAAGGGTTTTTATATTTGAAATTGTCTGTATTCCTCATAAGCCCTGAACTATACACATATATCACTTTGACAAAATATTGACAGGTGTAATTCTGACAGGAAATAAACTTTAATTGAAGAAAAGAAGAAAGTAGAAACACATGGACTTGTTCTTCATTTCAGTGTTGGTTCCAGCACCTCGGGGGTGGGTGACCTTGCTCATTTCCTTGTGGGCCAAGACCTCTCTAGTGATCCTGAGCTGTCCCCACCTGGAGGTGCTCAGAATTGCATCCTCAGCGAGGCAGGTATGCTGGAAAAGAAACTGATTTCCATCCACCTCTTGGGAGCTGCTGCTGCCAGCGGACGCCTCTGGACAAAGAGGCAAAGGAGGTCGGAAAGTGGGGAACTGGAACGCACCATCCCTGCTGGGTGTCACCGGACAAAAGGTTCAAACGGCCCAGGGACAGCTGCTGAGGTGCAAAGCGAGACCTGCCTCTGTCCCCAGGCCCACCTTCCACATGGCTGAGACCTTAGTGCAGGCCCCTGATTTCAGATTTCAGCCCTTGAAATTAACACTCCTCCCTCACTGCCTAGGACACAGCCCTGCCATCTGACTTGGAGCCCGTGTTGGCTCAAGCTCCAATGTGAACTCCAGAGAGTGATCGGGGGGCCTCTGTGGAAGGTGGGGCCTTCCCAAGACACCAAGTGGCCGAGCCATAGCCTGCGGGAAGCCAGGGAAACTGGCTTCTGTCTGGTACCTGCGCCCCTCGCAAGCCCAGCCATGGCCGCACAGGCCCTCGGCCTCGCCACGAGCGCTGCTGACGTCGGATGGTCCCTTCTGCCCGTTCTTGGACGCCTTCTGTCTATGCCTGCAGCAGACGTGCCCGTGGACCCGCCGTGTGTGGCATGTGTGGGCCTGCCCCTCTGACGGCAGCAGGGCTCTGTGGGGATGCACGGGGACACTGGTCACAGGCCAGCCTGCAAGGCCAGGCATGCTCAAGCGTGTCTGCCCAGGGCTCTCCCTCCGCATGCAGCCTGGGGCAGTGCCTGTGCAGTCTCCCTCTGCTCCTGACCCTGGAGGGGCTGCTCAGCCTGCAACAGGGCTTGAGCCCTGCAAGAAGGGGGCCTGTGGCAGGAGGAAATCCCACCGCCCTGGCTGACGCTAAAGAAGGATGTGGACACACGGAGGCCAGGGCTCATGGCATCCTGGTCTCATCTCAGTGAGGGACCCGTCCCCCAACTCCCAGGACAATTTGAGTCGGACCTGTCCTCACTCTCAGGCCCATATGGTCCACCCCTCCACCTTCCAACCTGGACACAGGTCCCCAGGGAGTCCAGCCAGGATCCAACCCTGACACCCAAAGGCCGTGGCAAGCCAGCTGTGGCACCTCTGCACAGGGCCCCGGAGAGCCGTGGTCACGGGCTCTGTAGCACAGCAGTGGATGCCACAGGAGAGCTGGCTCCATGCTGGGCATCTGGGGGCATAGCCAGATCCTTGCGGGAGCACCAGCCTTGCCAGCAGCCCAGCCCCACACGGTGGGCGCCTGGGGAACACCTGACCTCAGCAGGGCTCGTGGTGAGGCTGAGGGTCTGTGGGGACCATGGCTGGGCTTGGGAGGGGTGCAGCTGCCCAGGCAGAGCCTTTGGGCTGGTGTCCACAGGTACTCTCCCACAGCCCGTTGGCGGCCTGGCCCCCCAGCCTCTAAGTGTGTCTGGCTCCTCCACTCCCGGGATTCATATCAATTTTCTTCCTTCCATAGCAACAGTGGCCTCTCTAGGAGAGGCTGGTCCTCCTGCTGAAGGAGTGAGTGTGTGCACACACAAGTGCACATGTGTGTGTGCATATGTGTATGTGTGTACCTATGAATGTGTGTACATATGCATGAATGTGTATGTACATGCACAAGTGTGCTTCTCTGTATGTGTGTGCATGTGTGGGGGGCTTGGGTGTGTGTGTGCACACATGTTTATGTGTGTATATGCACTAGTGTGCTTGTCTGTGTGTGTGCACATGTGTGGGACCTTGTGTGCAAGTTTGTGTGTACATATGTGTATGTGTGTACATGCATGCATGGGTGTGTGTACATGCAAGAATGTGCATGTCTCTGTGTGTGTACGTGTGGAGGCTTGTGTGTGCATATGTTTGTGTGTGCACATATGTGTATGTGTGTACATGTCTGGGTGTGCATACATGCATGAGTGTGCTTGTCTCTGTGTGTGCATATGTTTCTGTGTGCACATGTGCATGTGTGTGCCTGTGGGCATTCACAAGTACAGATGTGTGTGTGTTCAGCCTGCCCACAGGTGCTGACTGGGGTGTCAAGAAATGGGCAGAAACGGTAAAATGACAATACAAAGAATTGATGTCAGTCCTCATCGTCAAATGGTGCCATCAGCGTAACGTTAAAGTCCCGTGGTGTTGGGAAAGGCCAGCCCGGGCCCTCCTGTGCTCAGTGCCTCTGATGGGGCCTCAGCCTGACCTCCAGCCTGACCCAGAACACAGGCCCCAGAACCTTCCCCGCTACAGCCAAACACGGGGAAACCAGGCTTTCCTCCTTGGTCCACTTATTAGTGGACAGGAGACTCTGACCTTCTTAAAGCCAAAACCAACAAAATCATTGAAACCAGGGGGCTGTGAGTAAAGCCCCAGAGATGACCTGCTCCGTGACCACAGAGGCTTGGCCCGAAGGAGCCAGGAGGGCAGGATGTCACTAACCAGGAGTCTGGCTTTGTGAGTCTTTGCTGTCTAAGACCCAAGAAGCTGAGCTGGGCCCTGCCTGGCCACTGGGGCTGAGCCTCTCCAGAGGCTACCACCTCCCCTCCACGAGTTCCCTCGAAGGGAGCCGCACTTGGCCTGGCCCCTCTGACTAGGCGGAGCCCGGCCTTCCTCCCTCTCCTCCGCACACTTCCAACGGCACGGGCGTTGCTGGGCAGGCCCACATTCCAGTATCGCCAGCCTGTACCTGGTGTTGAAAGAGGGCAAAAATGATGAATTGAATGAGAGGGAAATGGCTAAGGGCTGCTATTCATAACCCAGAGTCGAAGGTGCCAGGGCCATGAATCTCCCAGGCGAGGCTGCCTCGCTCATAAAGGTCCGATTCACGTCCAGGAGGGGCCGGCCCTGTGGACGCGCTGGTCGGGATTTACCCCACTGTGGCTGGGGGAGGCCAGGAGGTTCGGTCTGTGGCAAGGACCTGACAGGAACACACGTGGACTCGCCTGGCCTGTTTTCCAAAGGAGGTTGCCCCTCCCCCACCTCCCACACAAGTAAGAGGGGGCCTGCCCACCCACAAGATCCCCGCCTCTCTCCGGCCTCCTGGCCCTCTCTGGAATTCCGAGAATGGCTGATTGTAAAAGCACGTGGGCCAGGTGCGCCCTCCTGCGTGAACATTTCGTGGGGTGTGAAATCGAGAACAAGGGAGATGCTGGCGTAGGTCCCGGGGGAAGGGGAGGGGCCCTGCCTCCCCTCAACACGCTGCTTGCCGCTGAGTCTCCTCCTGAGCTCCATGCAGCCATCTGCGGTTCTGCTCGGATGCGGAGACTGTGGCTCTTCACCCCCCAACACCCGTAGGAACATCTTCAGATCATCGGGCGTGAGAGTCCCAGGCCAGGAGGCGTCAGGTGAGCAGAGCCGTCAATCTGTCTTTCCTCAGAGACTTCTGCTCGTTCAATCTCAGTTCTGGAAAGAGCTAATCATTTCAGGGTTAGGGTCAGTGCATTCAGGACCGGCCTCTCCTTCCTCAGCCCCGAGGTGACGTCTGCAGTCCGGTGTAGGGGGAGCCAGACTGTCGTCGGTCGAGGTGGTGGGGACAGCGGGCAGGTCCCTCGCCCAGCTTTGGCTGAGAAGGGCGTCATCCGGTGGCTCTCGGGCGCCTGTGCCTGCAGTAGGTCCCGGTTCCCAACATCTCCTCAGAGTTGAAGTCCACCTTGGGCCTGCTGGCAGCTCCCTTCCCATCCGTGGACTCGCCCTCTCTTTCCTGCGATCCACTCTTCTGCGTCCCTTCTGGCTTCCGGGCTGTGGGGCTATCCAGGCCTCCTCCGTCCATCCGTCCTCACCTGCCCCACGTCTGACAGCACAGAGCGCCTGCCAAGACCCAGGCTGCTGTGGCCCTGTGGGGAGTGGGGCAGCCTCGCTGGGGCGGGTCCGTCTCCCTCCCTGTGCCCACCCCAGGAAGCAGGGCTGAGGCTGGCCCTCTCCCCCTCCCTCCACCCAAACCTGCCCAACAGCCATCCCAAGAGGGGTGGGGACAGGTGGAGCCCTCCGGGTCCCGGCCAAGAGTTTGCTGCTTTCAGTCTGCAGTCTTGTCACCACCACCCCTCCCTGCCGCGAGTTCCTGCCCATCGCCCATGTGGGGATGAGGACTGGTGAGGAGGGAGAGTCTGGAGGCCCCAGCAGCTCATCACCCCCGAATCCCAGTCACTCGTCTGTCCGTAAAGCCCAGGCCCCAGGACAAAGTGTGGAGTAGAAGGAGGCAAAATACGAGCCCCATAATAACCCCAGCCTGGGTTTGCAGCCCAGGGAGTAAGTGGGGGTCTCTGCAGTGCGGGGGAAAAGGTCTGTCAGGGGTCACTGGCAGAGGCTGGGCAGGGGCAGGAAGAGCAGGGACAGTGTGTCCAGGCCTCAGGGCTCCTCCCATGAGCGCCTTCAAGAAAGGGCAGGAGGTCTCCCTAGACCCAGAGCTGGGAGAAGCACAGGAGACTGCGGCAGAGGCCCCCAGGGAGGCCCGGAGACCGTAGCCACCCGTGTGGTCCAGCAGGGAGGGCCCGGGGCCTCAGACCTGCATCTCGGAGCTTCCCCAGCCTCTTCTGTTGTCTGATCCCCTCCTCCCCCACGGGACAGACACAGGAACAGCAGGGGAAGGCTACTTCATGGGGCCTGAGGGCCACCCTCGGGCAGGTGGAGGGTGCTTGGTGGGTCTGGAGGGCACAGGGCACCCCTGTTCGCCTTTCAAAGAGTGTTTTTCTTTCTACAAGGGGGGATGTTTCCTGGTCCCCCTGCCTGGCTGACGGGTGGGGGTGGGGCCCACTCAAGACGAAAGCAGGGTCCTGAGCCACGTGGCTGCTGGGTGCCTGGAGCACGGCAAACTCGCCGGCCATGCCAGGCACTCCCAGCACCCCAGGTGTGGGGCGCTTCTCCCAGAGCAGGCCCCAAACGCCCAGAGGCTCTGCATCATGTGCTTAGGGCAGGCACCCAGCAAGGCCACCATAGGGCCCCACAGACGGGGCTTAAGCAGCAAAACCCCCTCCCCCGGGGCCGGAGATGCAGGTGCCGCAGGGAGGCCCCTCCAAGGCTGAGAGAACCTCCTCCCAGCTTCCGGTCTGTGATTCCTGGCCAGTCTCTGCCTTCACCCACACCGCTCCCCGAGTGTCTCCTTCTGTGCGGAGACTCCTCCGTTCACAGGACACCAGTCATCTCAAGGTAGGACTATCCTGACGGCTGAATCTGAACTTGACTGTCTGCAATCAGCCTGTTTCCAAATACGGTCACATTTCAAGATATCGGCGGTTGGGACTTCGACATGTGCATCTTGGGGGGCACGATTCTACCCGTGACACAAGCCAAGGGCACCCCCCGAGGCACGGACAGCCCTGCTCACCCCGAAAGGTGCCCCACTTTCCACGTCAGTGGCCAAGAAGGGCTCAGGGCCGGATGAGAGGCCCAGGACCAGCTGCCTTTCAATCCAAGAGGTCCCGGTGACAGCCCCATCCCCACCCCAAAAGCCCCAAGGCTTTTGAGAAGCCAACAGCTGCTCCCAAAGACCCTGGTGGGCGCGGGGCCTGAGCCAGCCTCGGCAAGCTCATCCCACCAGGGGCCACCGTGGGATTCCGCTGCTTCAAGCCCTAAGAGCCAAATTTGTCTGGACTTTCAATTATCCCGACAATACCGAAAACACGTTGGCGCGGCCGGCATCGGGTTACGATCGCAGATTCCGACTTCAAGTGCGGCCATAAAACAGAGCCCCCAAGCATGTTTTTCGCGTTTTTTCCAACATTAGCAACTCATCCGATACTTAATCGGAGGCTCTGGTTTCCTGAAAGCTGAGGACATGTTAGAGCCGGCCGGCCGGGGCAGGCCATGGGTAATGAGCGTGTGCAGGCGCGGCTGGGAGCCGGGATCACAGGTGCAGATGTGTGGCCCCGGCCGTAACTTTCTTTCATTTCCCTCCATATTAGGCTGATCCTTGTTTTCTACCTGAAAATCTTCAGGCATCAAAGATGAAGAGAGTGCTCTCCCGGGCCTGCCGCAGCTTAACCTCCCTCCCGAAGGTCAAGCTCAGAGCACAGTCTCCGAGGCACAGAGAATCCATAAACGGGACCGGGACCCCAGTCCTGCTCTCGGGAGGAGGAGGACGCCACCCCCGCTTGAGCTTCTGAGGGGCTTCTGCGTTTCAAGTGGCCTCTTTGGAGCTTTCCCCACCTCGGCATGGATCACTTCCCCAGCATGGCCCACCCCGCCCCCCAGAGGGGCAAGCTCCATGTGAAGCCGGGGATTTCTGCATTGAGAGGCAGATGATGGGATGGGAGGAAGGGACATCCTCACCTTCCCCTGGCACCCTCTGCTCTCTGCCTGGCTTTATTTTTCACCGATTTTATCCTCATCACCCTGCAAGCCGCCACTCAGTGTAGAAGGATGCTGAGCCTCAGGGAAGCAGAGACCTTCTGAGGCCCTCAGGCTGGAGTGTGGCAGTCGAGGGGCACAGCAGTCCTCTCCCAGGTCCTCTTCCCTGTCTCCTGAACCCCCAAGAAATGCAGGAGTGGGCAAGGGTGTGCCCCAGAGAGCAGCCCTCGTGGGTCCCACCACGCAGAGACCCCTGCCTTCCCTTCCATCCCAGCCTGGGGCTCAGCTCTGAGCCAGGTGCCTGCAGGGAGGGTGGTGGCTGTCACAGGCAAGTACGCCTGTGGGTGTGCGGGTGGTGCCATGCCTGTGCCAAATGAATGCAAGCGCAGAGTGAGCCTCGGGGAGCTCTAGGCTTTGGGGGTCTGCAGCTCAGTGCACAGTGAGGGGGGAGTTCCCGTAGCTACAGCTGCTGTGCCTCAGTCTCCTCTTCCAGTGTCCTGTGTCTCCTGGTCTCTATCCCATGTCCCTGGTCTCTGTCCTGTGTCCCCTGGTCTCTGTCCTTGTGCCTGATACTCCGCTCTGAGCTGTGCCCTGTGCCCGTCCTCTCCAGCCCGTCCGTAGCCTGCTGTGGTTGCATGAAGCTACACACTCCACCGTGTCTGAGGGGACGCCTGCCTCACTGGGCCTCTCTTCTCCTCTTAGGACGTAGTCCAGAGCTTTCTCTGGGGCTCCTCCATGGCACACAGCGTCTTTGGGCTGAGGAGTGTCCAGAGATGATGGAGACCCACACTCAGCCCCCAGGGAGACGAGGGCACAGAAACAAAGATGGATGCCTTTGCCCAAATGGCTGTCCAGGTGCCCAGGTCACCAAGAGGGAACAAGGCTTTCTGCCTGGGCTTTCTGTCCCTGAGGAGGACTCAGACAGGCAGAAGCCACAGTGCCGCCTCACCCTGCCTGGTAGCAGTATGCAGAGTGAAGTCCAGGCCTTTCCACAAGACCGGGGGGTGGCCCCCTCCCTTGCTTCCCCCTGCCCCATATCCCAGCCTCGGGGGCCTGTTGCCTCCCCAAACCCTCCATGCCTTTCACACCCAAGCAACTTCACTATGCTCTGTCCATGCCTGGACAATGGCCACTCACTCTTCCAATGCCAGCCCCGTCTGTGTCCCCTTTCTCCACGAGGTCTGGCCCGGCCCCAGGTCGGCATCACCCGTCCTGGGGCTGTTCCATGAGCCTCACACTGTCTGCACCTTCCGGAAGGCCAGGGTGCACGTGGTCTGCGCACCGCCGCACTCCAGCCCCTAGCACTGCAGACGTCTGCTGAGCAAGGACTAGAGCAAGCACTGCCGCTGCTCCTGGCGTCCACGCTGCCAGGAAGGTGCAAGTCACCCACACCTGCCCTGCTGGGCTCTCTGCTTCCCAAAGAGTCCCAGTGGGGGCAGGGTGAACCCTTGAGCTGGAGCCAAAAGCTACATGGATGTGGCCGGCGTCCCCACTCTACATCTGCATAAGAGACAAATGGACCACCGCAGCTTCTCACACAGAAGCCCGACAGCCATACACGCTTCTCATCTCGGACCTGTGCAGGAGCCCAAAGCCAGCCCCGTCCCCTCCCAGGCCCACGTAGGAGCCGAGCAGGTGGCCAAGGTCCCTCCAGGCCTGCACAGGGGCTGCCCCTGAGCCGCAGGGCTCCCCGCACAGTGAGGCTGCACCGTGCCAGAGCCAGCGCGGCCCCACCCCAGATGTTGTGCAGGAGGCACACCTGCTAGCCGCATGTGTCCAGATGATGAACAGAAACGCGCCCCGGGAGGGAAGACACTGGTAGCAGGGCCATAACGGTCCCCGCACCTCCCTCGCGGCACAGGAGGACCCTCACTGGGCATCATAAAAATATCACGCCTGCTTACAGGGGATTTATAACGTCATAAAATGTGAACAAACAGCTTTCTACATCAAAGTAGCATAAATAACAGACGCCCTGGCTTCTGGAGCAGAGTTAATAAACTGGGGGCTTTTTAGCTGAAAGCTGCTCCTGGCGTGAACACTTCCCAACCTCCCGGCTGGCGCTGGGTGGGGTGGCGGCCCTGCAGCCGATCTACACACAACACACACCACGCGCAGCCTGGCCATCCAGGCCCCCTCGTGGGGGATGTTTTGCGACCGTGGCCACCCTGCCCCTGCGCACCACCATCCTGTGCCGCGGGGTCCTGTCTCTGCATCACCCCCACCCCAGCCTACACCAGGCGGGTTCCCAGGGCATCCGGAGATGAAGCCGGACTGGAAACTTGCCCGGCCCCCCAGCTCCTGGGTCGGCCTCTCTCTGCCTTTTGAACTAGAGAAGGGCGCCTCGTGTTTTCTTAAACTGTAACAGGCTGGCCTGGGTCTCATTTCCCTCATCATCATCCGAAATCTGACCTGTGTGAGCCGCAGCTCCTCGGGGCCGGAGCCACTCGTTAGTGCCTCCACGAACCTCTGGGCCGACACCCGACCCTTGTGCCTGCACACAGAAGAAGCCTATATGCTGGGACCTGTATGCATGTGTGTGTGCATGTGGGTGTGTGCACGTGTGCATGCATGTGTTTGTGTGCATGTGTGTACATTTGTGTATGCGCATGTGTGTGAATGGGTGTGCATGTGTATGTGTATGCATGTTTGCACATGTGCACCTGTGTGTATGTGTGTGCATGTGTGTACCTGTGTGTGCATGTGCATGTGTTCCTGTGTATGTCTGTGTGCATGTATGTGCACATGTGCATGCATGTGTGTGCATGTGCGTGTGCAGTGTTCATGTGTATGTGTGTGCATGTGTGCATGTGTGCAGTGTGTGCATGTGTATGTGTGTGCATGTGTATACATGTGTGCATGCATGTGTATGTGTGCGGTGTTCATTGTGTGTGCATGTGTGCACGCCTATGTGTATGTGTTCATGTGTGTGCATGTGTTCATGTGTGTGTGCATGTGTGCAGTGTGTATGCATGTGTGCATCTCTGTACATGCGTATGCATGTGTATATGTGTGTATGTATGTGTGCATAGTGTATGTGTGTGCATGTGTATGTGTGTGCCTGTGTGTGCATGCATGTGTGTATGCACGCATCTGGGTGTGTAGTCAAGGCAGCCTACGGAGCTGCTCCTCTCCTTTTCCACTACAGCTCCTCCCAGCCCAGATCAAGGGATTCAACCACTCCCACCCCCAGGTAAGGCCAATCTGGCCTCACACATCTGAGGGGTTTTGAGGTCCAAGCCTTCACTCCCCTTGGGGCATAACTACATCTTGGGGTGGCCTCCATGGGGAGCCAAGGGGTTTCCCCAGACACAGGCTCCATGGGAAGGGTGGGAGGATTTAGCAAGGAGAAATCCAGGGTGCGTGGATATGTTTGAATGTCAGGTACGCAGTGAACACTGTTTTAGCTGTGATGTCTCAGGGTGCGTGGATATGTTTGAATGTCAGGTACGCAGTGAACACTGTTTTAGCTGTGATGTCACAGGTATTGCATGGACATATTGTTTTGGGTTGAATTCTGTCCTGCCAAAAAGATATGCTGAACCCCTAACCTCCTGTACCTCTGAAGGAGGCTACATTTGTAGATATGGCCTTTAAAGAGGGAGTTAGAAGTGAAGACAGCAGGGCAGGCCCTAACCCAGCAGGACTGGTGTCCCCATAACAAGGGGGTTGAGGACACAAACACACACAGAGGGATGGCCATGTGTGGACAAGGGAGAAGGCAGCGTCTACAAGCCCAGGAAGAGGCCTCCGAGGGAACCCGCCCTGCCAGCACCTTGACCTTGGACTTCCAGCCTCCAGGACCGTGAGAGAGAAAATTCCTGCCTTGAAGCCACCCGGGCTGTGGTATTTGTTTTGGCATCTGAGCCAAATAATACTCATGCTTGCACTAAGAATTACTGTGGTTTGTCTGAATTCGCATTTGACTGGCAGCCCAGCCTCGGGGCATCTCCACACTCTCTCCCCAGGGTGGGGGGGCCTCCTTTCGGCATTTCACTGCCGTGTTTCCCCAGTGTCCAGCCCAGGCCCTGGCATGACGCCGTGCCTTTCCCACACTGGCAACCCACCTGGGTTGGAGAAGAAACTCATACTGGGGCTGCCAGCCGTGGCTTCCACCCAGGCTGCCAACCCCCAGCCATGTGACAGTGACCATGGAACAGGTGCAGGGCCCGTCCGTGGGCCAGCCAGGGCCACTGCAGGCCACCTTGGTGGGGTGTGAAGTCGCCCAACCAGCTCTGCAGTGGGAGGGGCCTCAGGACCTCACCACCCCCGCGGCCTCTGAGGGGCCCGGGAGAAGTCACACTGGTGGCCATGGGTGGAGCGGTCCGGGCAGAAATCCTGCCCTGCAGAGGCTCCGGGTGTCTCACACGAGGCCAGACTCCTGCTCTGAGCCACACTCCAGCCCCAAAGGTGTTGCTCACTTGGAGGAATAGATGGCGACTCCGAGCAATGGTGACGAGCGGGAGCTCAGCATCACTCTGCGCCGTTTCCCGCATCCCGGTGGAGGCAGCAATGCTCGCTCAGATCCGGCAAGCGGAGCTTTTGCATCAGCGCTGAAATTAATCAGCGCAGCAATTAAGACAGCAGTGGGTCCTTGAGCACAGCTTGGGGCCCACATCTCTGCTCTCTCCTTGATTTTCACGCCATGTTTGCTTGTTTATGGGTGGAAGCTCGGTCTGTGTCACAGGCTGCTCTGCAAAGCCACTGCATTTGAGGGGCGGTCCAGCTGGGAGCCCCCGACGCACACACTTCTCATCCCGGCCCCACCTGGGAAGGCCCCACCGTTCTCTGTGTGACGTAGGAGCTGGTGATGCTCACACAGCAGTGCACATACTCCCCAGGGCCATGCACATCCCGGGAGCAAGTGGGTAACCCCACATGCCACACCAGAGCCTCTCCCCCAGGCGCACAGCAAGCAAGGTGACGAGGCAGGTCCCTGGTCCCCCCGTTCCCCCAACCACTCGAGCTGAGCGCACTGCCTGCATATACCATGCTGGGGTGGTCTCAGCTCATGCCCCGAGTTCCTGACGGGTCTGCACACCACACCCCCGGGCACAAAACCGCTGCACTCAGAGGCAGAGACCAGGGCTGCACCGTGTCCAGGAGGCCAGCCCATCTCCACGCCCTCCTCAGGCATCGGCGAGGGCGGTTTTATTCCAAATGTGCTCGACTAAAAATATCCCCTTTCTGTGTGTTTTGACTCCACGCCCAAGAACATGAATGCGTTTCCGTAGCGAGCGGGAGACGTGAGCCCGAAACATCTTGGAGTGATTTGGACGCCTTGCTCCCAAGAAGGTCTCTCCTGGATCTGAAACACCGATTTGGCCGCAGCCTCGGCGCAGTGTTTGGTCTTCCAAATCATGAAGATCAGACGCTACAGACGGTTGTTTCTTCAGCGTCTCAAAGCACAACATCGACACCGCATTTTGCTGTAAAGCAATCTGGGAAACGTAACGGCCCTGAGAGGTTTTAAGTGGCGTGGCGAATCGCTCCGGCACCGGGCGAGTGGAGGTCGCTCGGCGACACCTGGTCATCCCTCTCACCAGGATGGCCAAAGGATGGTGCCGGCATCCATTCGGCCGTTTGGGATCACTGGGCCCAAGCCCCGGTTTGGCTCAAAAACAGAGTGACGTTTTTCCCTCTCCTTTCCACACTCTGGACGAGACCCTTCCGTAAAAGGCAGCGACACACAGAGTCACAGGTGCCTGCACTTCTGTATGCTGGCGCCTCCCTTAGGAGGGACTGAGAGCTCGCCGGCTCCACGCTGGACCGGCCCAGACGTCAGCTCCGGATTCGAACCCGGCCCCAGACGTCAGCCCCGGATTCCCACCCGGCCCCGGACGTCAGCCCCGGATTCCCACCCGGCCCCAGATACAAACCTGGCCCCGGACGTCAGCCCCGGATTCCCACCCAGCCCCGGACGTCAGCCCAGGATTCCCACCCAGCCCCGGCCGTCAGCCCAGGATTCCCACCCAGCCCCAGATACAAACCTGGCCCCGGACGTCAGCCCCGGATTCCCACCCGGCCCCGGACGTCAGCCCCGGATTCCCACCCGGCCCCGGACGTCACCCCAGGATTCCCACCCAGCCCCGGATTCCCACCCAGCCCCGGACGTCAGCCCAGGATTCCCACCCAGCCCCGGATTCCCACCCGGCCCCGGACGTCAGCCCCGGATTCCCACCGGGCCCCGGACGTCAGCCCCGGATTCCCACCCAGCCCCGGATTCCCACCCGGCCCCAGACGTCAGCCCCAGATACAAACCCAGCCCCGGACATCAGCCCTGGATTCGAACCTGGCCGCTGACTTCAGCCCGGATTCGCACCCAGCCCCGGTCACTCCTCGGACAGGCACTGAACGGAATCGAGGCTCTCTCTGGTTGGATCCTGGGCCACTTTTCTCTGCCTTTCACTTGAAGTCAGTTGGTGACATTTCTCGTGGATTTCCCATTCTGACCCGGATCCTCTCTGTGAGAGGCCGAAGTAGTGCAGTGCCCAGTAAAGCTTGACTCTCCCTGGGAAGGGACAGGGTCACGAACACCCGGTCACCCCAACACAGGAGAACCAACTCTCCTATCCACAGGGGTGGGCAGGAGAGAGCGATGCTGCCCAGGGGACAAAAAGCCTCACTCTCCACCATGCCCACTTGCACCACCCAGGCCCCCACCCCCAAACCGTCCCCCCAAAACCTCACCCCACCACACTCACCCAACAACACTCAGCCCAGCCCAGCTCAGTTCCGCCCACCCCCCCACAACACTCAGCCCAGCTCCGCCCACCACCACCAACATTCAGCCCAGCCCAGCCCAGCCCAGCTCCGCGGTGGCCTCAGCCCTATGTCCTTGTTACCTGGATCCCTGCCAGGCACCACCTATAATACTCTAGGATATCTCATTGCCCCTGAAAGGGAGGGCTTCTCCAAGGCCACCTCATGCCAGGGACCAGCCAGCCCCTTCACCTAACTCTTCCCAGCAGAGAAAATACCCCAAAAGGAAGCCCTGGGCACCATTTGAGGACCAGACTTCATGCCCCCCCACAGCTGCTGAAATCCTCAGAATCAATTCCCTCCTCTCCGAGACCCCAGCAACCTGAAGGCATCAGCCATTTCCCTTTCCCACACCCGCCTGGGAGGCTTCCCCAGCCACCTCCAGAGTCCCCCGGGAACAGTGGCTCAGGCCTGGCCCCAAGTCAGCGTGCCTCGCCTGGGAACCCCAGCAGGCTGAGAGTCCTGCGGAATTCCTCACCCCACACTTGGGATTCTGCCAGGAAATGAGGTTCCATGAAGCCAGTCTTACCCGCGTCAGAGTGGGGTGGGGGCCGGGGGTGTTTTCACTGGAAAGAAATTTAGCTCTTCACACTACCCCCTCAATAAAAGGGAAAACAAGATGTCTATGTGAGATCGCGCCATCTGAGCGTTTAAAATCTAGATATATTTCCAGAATCCTGTTGATGGCAAGTCTCACCATGAAACGCCCCACAAAAGCATATTGGAGACGTCTATAAATTATTTTCAAAATCATAATAGAAGGCCCCACAAAATACAGACCCCTCAGCCGGGCACAGCGGCTCACACCTGTAATCCCAGCACTTTGGGAGGCTGGGGTGGGTGGATAACGTGGTCAGGAGACCAAGACCATCCTGGCCAATATGGTGAAACCCCATCTCTACTAAAATACAAAAACATAGCCGGCCATGGTGGTGTTCATCCATTTTCCAGCTACTCGGGATTCTGAGGCAGGGGAATCACCTGAACCCAGAGGTGGAATTTGCAGTGAGCCAAGATCGTGCCTCTGCAGTCCAGCCTGGGTGAAAGAGAGAAACTCTGTTTAAAAAGAAAAAGAAAAAGAAAAAGAAATACAGACGCCTGGCTGGACGGAAAAATCTGGGAACATGCTAAGTTGCCCCTGCCACTGGCAGGCACCACAGAGGGGTCCCCATCCCATGGCATAAAGAACAGAGCCGGGGCTGGCCACTCCCAGACTCAGCATCGGGCGGGCTGCACCGTGCCCCTCCTCCCCTGTGGGAGTCCATGGTCCACACAAATCCCGCACACAGACGTGGATTAAAGGCCACCAGGGCCTGGGCAGGGCTCGGGGGGGCCCGGGCAGGGCTGGGGGACGCCTGCGCTCGTGGTTGAAGGATATGCGGTTCTTCTGGAGGTGATGAAATGTTGTCATACTGTTTGTGGTCAGGGTTCTGCATCGATCTGAACTTACTAAAAACTGTGGAATTGTACACGTCAAGTGGGTGAATCGTGCAGCATGTGGATAATAGGTCAATAAAGGTGTTTTCGATGGCAATGCTGACTCTGTCGCCTTCCGGCTGAGCCCTGAGAGGTGGACTCCAGGAAGGGCTCTGGCTGCTGAGTCTCCCGTGTGGGTTCCAGACTCTTTATTTTCCACACGCACTCACTGCCAGTCGTGCCAGAAAAACTACCGCGTTCCCAGTTACCTCTGAATTTCACACCAAAAACGACGCAACTGTTAGTGTGCATATGTCGGCAACTGTTAGTGTGCATAGGTCCGCATCGTGTGGGCTGTTCCCAGACCCAAAGATCATTCCTCGCTGACCTGAATTCAAATTTAACTGTGCTTCCTGAATTGTTAGATGCTCGACCTGGCCACCCTGCCTGGACCCCCATGGTGGGGGCCGTATGCTCAGATCCCCAGTCCCAGTCTCAGTGATTGTGGGACCCCAGGGAAGGCGGACCCCAGAAGGACAGGAGGGATCAGAGCTGGGCTGGCAGCGGTGCCCAGGAAGGAGCAGGCAGCCGCCGTGGCAGCCACTCACCACCAGGGGGCTTCCTGGGCGCTCAGCTGGGCCCCACAACCCAGACGGACAGACAGGGGCTGCTGCCCTCCTGCAGAGCTGGACGGACAGACCGACAGGAGCAGCCACCCTCCTGCAGAGCTGGACGGACAGACGGACAGGAGCAGCCACCCTCCTGCAGAGCTGGACGCTGGATGGACGGACGGACAGAGGCCCGCCCTCAGACAGAGCTGGCTCTGCCGCTGTACCTCCCCCAAGGTGCTGCGGCTAGGAGCCCCTCACCTGCAAGGAGCTGGGACATGGGTCCCACAGCTTCGAGGGGAGAGTTGCCGAAGTCACCCACTCAGCACGCAGCACACAGGACAGGGGGCCGTGGTGGGACCCCACTCTCTCCTCATTCTGTTCCCTCTACTTCAAAGGGATTTTGAAATAGTCTCTCATTCCAGAAAAGCTGCGGTGACATCAGCACGTGCCATGGGCAGCACTGCCCGGGTCCACCCCTCGGCGGCT
The DNA here is from genome assembly GCA_031835075.1 of Saguinus oedipus. Classification (NCBI taxonomy): domain Eukaryota; kingdom Metazoa; phylum Chordata; class Mammalia; order Primates; family Cebidae; genus Saguinus; species Saguinus oedipus. The sequence goes on along the minus strand of CM063175.1, from coordinate 40,592,601 downwards.
CCCGTCCCCAACAGGACCCCAGGCTGGGCCGTCAGCCTCTGAAGCCAGACTCCGCCCATTGCCACCCCGGCTCCAGCACGGAAACTGACCTCAGCTCTTGGAGGCCAGAGATGTGCCCCGGGTGGGTTAGGACAGGGTCAGAGCTCCGGCACCCTCCTCCTCCACCAGCCCCTCCCCCAGATAAACTTGTGACCAGTGTCCCCAGGGCCTGCTTCCAGAAACTGCAGGGAAAGTTCCCAGGGGAGAGGACAGGAGCCCCAGAGCCAGGCAGAGGGCAGCAAGAGAAGGCCCTGCTGTCACATTGGGACCCACCAGCCAGAACTGGGAGGAGGCGGGAGAGGCTGTGTCCTTGGGGGCGGAGACTGGCTTAGGATGGCCAGTCTTAGGTGGCGAGCAGGTGAGGGTCTCTTGGAAGCAGGAGGCATGCGGGCTGCCATGGGTGAGCCGGCTTCCCCCACGCGTAGCTGAGTGAGGGGACGAGCAGTGGGCGCCAGTGGGTGCTGCAGCTGCCAGACTCAGCTGCCGGACCCTCCAGAGCAGCCAGGTGCAGCCGCCAAAGTCCTGAGCTCTGGGCGGAGACCACGGGCCCAGCCAGGGGTGGGTGCACATCTGGGGTCTGCCCCAGGAGCCTTAAGGGAGGTCAGAGAGACCAACAGATCCCAGTGGAGTGAGAGCTGGGGGCCTGGGGCCCCTTTGCCAATCACAGGGACCTCCGGGATCTTCGGGTTCTGGAGCCGGCAGCCCAGGTTCAAATCCCCGCTGCCTCACTTCCTGGCTGTGTGACCGGGGGAAACAGCTTGACATCTCTGTGCCTGCCTCCCGTGCAGGGCGGCCATGAGATGAGTTCAGATGTGTGGAGCATGGGGAACGGGGCCCTGGTGGAGATGCAGGACGCTGGGGCTAAGGCATCCTTGTCCCTCACCATCTGCTCATGCGGGGACCCGAGGCTATGAGGCAGGAGACTGTAAGTGAACAAGGCGGCCTGGAAGACCCCTGAGCCCTACCCCATGGGTTTGGCTGGAGATGGCTGGATCTCCATCTCCAGCCAAACCCAGAGACGCTGGGGGAGCCGGGCCTGGGAGCCGCATGAGCAGAGGCCTGACAGGCCCTTAGCCAGGGGGCCCAGGGCGCTCAGTGTCCTCCTCCCCAGATCCTGGGCATGGGGCTGGCACAGCCTCCCCACTGGACACAGCCTCTCGGAAAAGCTGAGGCAAGGTAGACGGGGTCCCACGCCCCCCCAGGGGCTCTCCCTGCCCCCATGTGCAGTGAGCGGAGGGGAGAGGCGCTGTTCCCTGCTCCCCCCACCCACGGGGAAGCCCCCACTGCAGCTGCTGCGCTGAGCCCGTCCGTAATGCGCCTTCACTGTGGGCTTTCCCCTGCCTGACTTCTGATATTTGGAAACCCACTTTTATATTTTAATGCATGTTTTTATGGAAATATTTATGGTGCACATGTAGCAGTAAAACAGCATTGTAAAGCCGCTTTTCTCCGATGCTGCTGAAATAAATGATGTTACTGTGCTGTTTCTCGGGGCTCGCAGGGGTCCAGCTGGCCGTAATGAGAATGGTCTGGGCCTGCTGTGGCCGCCGTCCCCAGGGCTTTGGCCTCCGTCTGCGCACAGGACCTTGCAGTGCTGCAGAAACACTCCCCCTCCCTGCCTGGGGGAGGGTCAGGCCTGCAGTCAGGGGTGCCAGGGAGGGACCTCCAGGGATAGGATGGGCCTCTGCAAAGAATCCCACCCTCAGACACCCAGGGGACATTTTAAAGAAAGCCACTCTGAGGAGAGAACTCTGTCTGGGCTTGACTCAGTTTCCCCAGCTTTGAACAACTTCTTACTCTGCCTGTTCCCGCTTGGCCTCCGGGGACCAGGGACACATGTGATCATCCCAGCAGGACTCTCCCTGCACTGGCTGCCTGGCCAGGGTGATCCCCACTCTGGCTGACCCAGGAGCCTGGCTTCTGCTGTCCAGGGACGCTCCTGAGACATCCTCAATCGCAAACAAAGACTCGGAAACCAAACTCACTTTGGCATCACCTACCCAGTGGCTTCAAAGGAGCAGAACTCAGGCTGGCCACCAAAGTGACGAGTTTAAAAATTGATACACCAGCATCAGAAAGCCCCCTCCCGACGGCCTGCTCCACTGCCTCTCATCCGGGGCTGGAGGTGGTGAATAATTGAGGAGTCGCTGTGTGCAGGCTCCGAGGGCGTGAGCGCAGGAACCAGCGTTAAAAGCCACCCTGGATTTCACGGTTCCGGGCAATGAAGCAGAGGAGACGGCCACAGGTCACCCCGGTGGCAGCTAGGCCTGTCCTGGCCACCGCCCTGCCCGGCTGCAGGGGATCCGGCTCTCCCTCTGGTTCCGCCCCAGTGAGGCTGCCCCGCCTGCCTGCTGGGGGGCCATCAGGGTCTCATGCCGGGTGTGAGAATCAAGCACGATGAAGAAGACTGGCCTTTGCGCAGAAACGGCCTGTCGGGCGGTGGAGATGATGATACCCCCCGCAGCAGCTCAGAGGCCCACAGAGGTTCTCTCCCGGGGGAGAACGCGGCCAGGGCCCTCAGGTCCTGGTTCTGGCTGGGCCAGGGCAGCCCCTCCTCATCCTTATCACTAGCGACACAGGCTGCAAAAACGAAACAAAACATAACAACAACAGCGAAATAGGGCAGGTTGGACAACGTGGCAGCCTTGGAAAAGACCCGTCCTTCTTAAGTCTCGCTAGAAAGTGCTCGAAAGCCCCTTCGGAGGACCCGGCAAAGGCCTCATTAATTTCAGAAAACGGCTTCTGTTTGCCAAGGACTTGAGCATGGGTGCACTCGCTGCCCACAGCTGCTGCTGGAGGTGGGTGGTGTGGGGCCGCCGGACACCCACTTTCAGATGAGAAAAGGAGGTCAGAGGCTTGAGAGTCCCCAAGGCCACCAGCAGGAAAGGCGCGGGAGCACAGCCCAGGCCTCGCCACCGTCCGGCTCCGCTCACACTCCCTCCTTCTCGCCCCTACCGGCCCTCCGGTGCCACAGGGAACAGGTCTTCAGAACAGAAACGTGTTCTGTCGCCTGCCTCGGGTGGCGAAGATATCACCAGGGGCCAGGAAGAGGGAGAGCCGAGCGCAGGAAACCGATCTCCACACCTCACGACAACAGCAAAGGCGCCGCAATGCAGGACGAGGCTTTAAAAATGTTTCCCCAAATGTCAGAGTCTCGTGCCTTCTCTCCCTGGACTCTGAGATCCGGGGTTCTGAGCATTAACTCCAGACCCCTCCCCCGACCGCTGACGTGAGGCTGGAGGGGCGCTCTCCCCGCGGCACGCTCGGCTCTCGGGAAGCCCCTCAGGCCAGCTGAATGTCCCCGGGTGGTCACTGTGTCCTGCTTGGCCTCTGGCTCCCTGCCCTTCAGAGGACCCCAGGTGGCTTCTGGTTCATTGTCGTGGGTTGAATTGTACCCCCCAAAAGATGCATTGAGGTCCTAAATCTGGGTGCCTGAGAACAGGCCCTGATTCAGAAACAGGGTTTTGGGAGATGTCGTCTCGCTAACATGAAGTCGTGACACACAGGGCAAAGATGGCCGTGTGACAGACGCAGAGCGTGGGGCCGGCGGCTGGGAGTCCGGGGAAGCTGGAGCCGCAGACGCTGGAAGGCGCAAAGAGGACCCTCCCTGAGCGCCCTGGATTTCAGACCGGTCTTCCAGACTGGGAGAAAATGAATTCCCACGGCTCTCAGCCACCGGTTCACGGAACTTTGTTCCAGCACCGTGTGTTAATGCCTCACGCTGAAGGTGCACAGTGACGCCTGAATAAGGTGTTCTGAAGTGAGCAGTGATGGAACGGAGGCGGGACAGGAGCCTGGTTGGGGCTTTTAAAATCCGCAAACAGTAAGCAGCCGACAGTAAGGCAGAGGGTGCCTGGTCCACCCCACCGGGCCCCCACACCACTGCCCGCCCCATCGGCCCCGCACCCCTGCTGCCCCACCGGGCCCCCGCACCTCTGCACACCCCACCGGGCCCCCGCACTGCTGCCCGCCCCATCGGCCCCGCACCCCTGCTGCCCCACAGGGCCCCCGCACCTCTGCACACCCCACCGGGCCCCCGCACTGCTGCCCGCCCCATCGGCCCCGCACCTCTGCACACCCCACCGGGCCCCCGCACCGCTGCCCGCCCCATCGGCCCCGCACCCCTGCTGCCCCACCAGGCCCCCGCACCTCTGCTGCCCCACCGGGCCCCCGCACCCCTGCTGCCCCACCAGGCCCCCGCACCTCTGCTGCCCCACCGGGCCCCCGCACCCCTACTGCCCCACCAGGCCCCTGCACCTCTGCACACCCCACTGGGCCCCCGCACCGCTGCCCGCCCCATCGGCCCCGCACCCCTGCTGCCCCACCGGGCCCCTGCACGTCTGCACACCCCACCGGGCCCCCGCACCCCTACTGCCCCACCGGGCCCCTGCACCTCTGCACACCCCACCGGGCCCCCGCCCGTCTGCCCGCCCCATCATGCCCTGCAACCCCGTCTGCCCAGATATGCCCTTGCACCCCTGCCCACCTCACTGTGGCACTTCAGGGCAATTTGCCCACAAGTTCACTCACACGCAGCCTGGTGGAGCCACTACATTAAATATGCATGGCCTCTGCCTTCCCTGCCTCCGGCCCGCACACCTTCCCCTTATTTATTTATTTTGGGGGTTAAATATGTGTGTTCCTTTTGTTCCCGGCAAATGCGTCTCCCACATGTTTGCATGTTTTAAATATTCACGCATGTAGAAGAGCCACAACTCACGTCGTTGATTTATTATTTAGGGCACTTTTTCTCTGATAAAACAGAAGCGCCTCCATTTGAAGGGGAATTTCACGTTTTATTTCCATTAAAGCCCTCGTTAAAGTTTAAACCTGCTTTGTCTCGTACCTGAGGACTGATATTTCCGTCTGTCAGGAAACCCGCGGTGCTTGTCGACCTGACAAGGGGGAAATGCCAGCCTGTCAGCCGGCGAGACGGCGCTGAGGGAACATGAGGCTGGCCCGCGGGGGTCAGGCCCCACCTGGGGACGAGGTCTCAGAGCTCGGGTCCTGGGGCAGCCGGATCACAGCCCAGAGGAGGAGATGCCATAGAATCCTCACGGCGACTCGGAAGAATTCTGACAGTGGTGGCGGAGCGGATGCCGGCCCAAGAGCCCCAGCCAGGTGCCCCGCCTCAGCCCCACGTTCCAGCGCCTGAGCAAAGTGCAGACAACTACACACGTGAGCACGCGCAGATGTGGGCGCATGTGGATACAGCGGGTGCACGTGCAGAAGCAGGCACACAGCATGCTGGTGCGGACCCTGGTCACAGGCCACATGCGTGCATCTGCACACAGCCACAGTTTCTCACACGCATGCACACACTGTGGCTGGCACAGCTAGGAGTGCCCTTTGCCGGCCAGGACCCCAGGGCCAGCCATTAAGAACCCCAGTCCCAGGGCACAGAATGTGTCTGAGGGCTGGAGGGGCCCTGGGTCCTGGGTGAGCTCCTCAGCAGTGTGTATACATGTACGTCATGTGTGGGTGCACATGAAAGTGGATGTGTGAGCATACAACTGCATGGGTGTGTCTATGTGTATATGTGTGTCCATGTGTATCTTCATGTACAAACATACATGTATACATGTGGATATGTGCACACAGGACATGGACATCCATGTACACAGGTGGGTAAACAATTGGATGTGCACAAATGATTGAGTGTATGACAGTACTGTGTGCAGATGTGCATGTATGTCTGTGTGTGCATGAGTGTATGTGTGCATGTGCAGAGTGCAAGCATGTGTGTGTACATGTGTGCCTGTGTATGCTGTGTATGCTGTGTGTTTTTGTGTAAATGTGTGCAAGTGTGTGCTATGCAAGTATGTATGTGTGAATTTGTATGTGTGCATGTGTGGGCACATATGCATTGTATGTTGTGTGTATGTGTGCATGTATGTACAATGCAAGCATGGGTGTGTGCATGTGTGCACATGTGTGTATGTCCACCCTGTATGTGTACATGTGTGCATGTATGTGCTGTGTGGGTGTAGATGTACTGTGCAAGTGTGTATGTGCAAGTGTATATGTGCACATGTGGACGTGTGTGTGTGCCATAGGAGTGTGTATGTGTGCATGTGTGGACATGTATGTGTTGTGTGTGCATATGCATACATTTATGCATATGTGTAACATTAGCATTTGTGTTGCATGGGTAAGTGCATGTGTGTGCTGTGCACAGATGTATGCATGCATGTTTGTACATGTGTGCAAATATGTGTACATGTGTGCATGTGTGCTGTGGGAGTGTTATGTGTGTGCATGTGTACATGTAAGCATGTGTGTGCTGTGGAGCATGTATGTGTGTGTGTTGTGTATGTGTGTCCATGTGGTGCTCTGAGATATATGTGTGCATGTGTACATGTGAGCATGTGTGCTATTAGAGTGTGTGTATGTGTGTGCATGTGTGCTCTGAGAGTGTGTATGTGTGCATGTGTGTACATGTGAGCATGTGTGCTGTGGGAGTATGTGTGTGCATGTGTGCTGTAAAATTGTGTATGTGTACATGTGTGCTGTGTGAGTGTATATGTGTGTGTATGTGTGTGCATGTGTGTTGTGGGAGTGTGCATGTTTATGTGTGTACATGTGTGCATGTGTGCACATGTGCTATGGCAGTGTGTATGTGTGCATGTGTGTATATGTGTGTGTGCTGTGGAAGTATGTATGTGTGCATGTGTGTACATGTGTGTGTCCTGTGGGAGTTTGCATATGTGTATACGTGTGTGCCTGTGTGCTGCGGGAGTGTGTATGTGTGCATGTGTAGACATGTGCAGTGGCCTAGCCTTCTGCAGCTTTTGCCCCTCAGGAATTGGCGGCCTGGTGGGAGGGGATGACCCCACATGTTTCCAGAGTCGTGGAGGGCATCAGGCAGTTGCAGCCCAAGCTTGGTTTGCCTGCAGGCTCCTCAGGCCAGAGGGCTTGGGGCCAAGTAAATTTCACGTACCCGGTCTGGGTAGCTGGGTACCCCTTCCAGCACCCTGGCACACTTCCTACAAGGTCAAGCCAGGAACTTGAAAGGGCTCTGTCCTCTCTCACGGCCACTCCTAGGACTCTAGATTGGTTTTGAAAGATCTAAGACACATCCCACAGAAATTCATGGAGTAGGGTCCATACCCCACCCTTGGGGTTCAAGTTGGTGATTCAAGTTTTGGGTTACAATATCAGCCTAAATTGGGACAAATTTATCTCCTGTTTGAGCCACGGCCTCGACCCTATGGACAGCACGTCCTGTCCCTCTGTGGATCTGCCACAAGGCAGGCTTCCGTGCCCTCACCCACGCCTGCAGGCCTAATGGCTGGCCATTCCCTCCTGCCTGGAGCTGAGCCAAGCATGGGTCCTTCCTGCTGTGGATGAGGGTCTGGGGCCTGCACCTGGATCTTTCTCCCGAGGCCTTTCTGGAGAAACAGCTTTCTGCCTCCCTCTAGAGCTCTCTGGAAGCTCCTGCAAGCCAGGCCACTGTGTACACAGAGATGGGGCAGGCAGATGTTTGTGCAAGATCCAACGCCCTGGGTCCGCGTGGCTTCTGCCAGGAGCAGTGAGAGTCACTGGCCCAGCTCCCTGTCCTGCTCTGAGCCTGGCCCTCATCACTGTCACCATCATCATCACCGTCATTTGCAGAAATCCACATAGAAGGAGGGGTCAGAATCCCCTGCCGCCCAGCCAGTGGGGCCCCTCAGGGAGAGACCCTTTGATACGGAAATCAATGCAGGAAGTGTCTCAGGTTGGCCCAGCAGGTGGAGGTCCCGGGAGGAGGAGCAGGACAGGGGGCTCGGCAGGCCCTGGAGGTAGAGGGTCCCGATGCTCCCAGAGCAGACAGCGAGTCCAGCCCTCCATGGAAGATGCTCCCGGGGAGGGCACGCGCAAGGCTCCTGCCAGCCTGCCCAGGGAAGCCCTGCCAGAGGCTGATGGACAGATCAGAGGCCGAGGCTAATGCGTTATCGGAGGCCAAGGTCCCTTTCTGCCCCCTCTGCTGCACAGCAGCCAGTGGCACCTGTGTCCTCTGGCCTCATACGAGGGAGCCTGTGTGGGTGGTGGTGAGGAGAGAGGCACCCCCACTCCCTGGAGCCAAGCTCCACTGGAAGCCCCAGCTCTGCTGATGGCTACCCGGACCCCCTCGCCTTCCACCTCATCCTCACCCTTCAGACCAGGGAGCTACCGAGTCCTCCCTGCCTTCAGTTTTGCCAGCAGCTCAGCATTAAAGGCCCCCTAGAATCACAGACTCCAGGGGTCCCCTCTGGGCCCCCGGGACCTCGCAGCCCCAACACCCAGGTTCCTGAGGGTGGAGTCTGCCAGGCACCTTTCTGAGCAGGGCAGAGGTCCCAGGAGACTGGGAGGTTGGTCCCTGAGAGCTGGTCCTGAAACCAGGGGCTGGGGGCTGGCAGACATCACTCATCAAAGGTGGCACTGCTTTCTTTGATGGGCAACGTGGTGCCTGCCCCAGGGCTATGGGTCAGGTCCTGCGAAGGGTAGGCAAGACCTCGAGGGCTGAGCTGGGCACACGACCACATGTGCCACTGAGTGCTGGGCAAGGTGCTGTCCCCGCCGGGGTGAGAGTGCCTGCCTCCAGGGCTGGTGGGAGGGAGACGGTGGTTCCCCGCGGTGCCAGTGCTGCTGTCATTGGGCCAGGACATGGTGGGGACACACGAGATGCCAGCCCAGGACGACAGTTTGAGGGAGCGGTACACCTGCGCAGTAGGGACCCCAACCTGGTGGGGCACAGGCTGCAGAGAGGGGCACGAGCCCTTTCGAGGCACAGAGCTGCCCTTCAAAGAAAGTAGTGCCACCTTTGATTAGTGACGTCTGCCTGAACACGGGTGGAGTGGTAACAGCACAACACCTCCCTGAACGGGACAACATTGCGGAGGGTCACTTTCTGCGTTGTGTCCCCGCTGGGCTGTGACCACACTCAGGCCGTGCCCCTATGGAGACCCCAGCACAGGGGGCACTCGGGAGAAGCGTGCAGAGCAGATGAACAAGGCAGCCACGTCATCCCTCCCCAGGTGGGCTCAGCCACACGGAGATCCGGCAGGGGGCAGAGTGACAGAGGAACAGGGATAGTGACCCCCAGTCTGACCCCTGAATGAATGAGATGAAGCTGGCACCAGGAGGGCAGGGCCACCGAGTGGCTTCACTCGGGGTAGGCGGGAGGCTGAACAAGCCATGACAGGCTGGGGTGCGTTCCGAGGCCTGGGCTGGGGCCACTGGGATGTGGGGACCCGAGCAGGCATGCCGATGCCGATGCAGCCAGGTGCTTCCTCCCATCCCCAGCAGCCATGTTGAATGCTGGCACCAGCATCTCCCTGACTGAACCTTCCAGAACTGTGACCTCTAATGAGTGACTCTCACAGTCTTCATTTGCAGAGCCTCGGTAATGGTGACAAGGGCCTGAGGGGACATCGGCCAGGCCCCCCTTGCTAGGCCTTCTGTGACTCAGTCCTGGCTCCCTGCCCTGGGGACCCCTTTCCTGCCCTGCTCAGCCTGGAGGGGAAGCACGGAATGCAGGCTCAGACACCCAGGAAGATTAACGTGTGGGGAATCTCCGGCTGCCCGGGTGGGGGCTACAGCCCGCTGATGACCCAGGAATCTGGTCCTGAGCCAAGCTGGGCTGAGGTGCAGCTTCCGGGGTGACTCCCGAGGCCGGCCTGCCGGCAGTTGCATGGGCCCCGACCGCCCTGGGAAAAGCAGCTGGTGGAGCCACATGAGTCACATTAGAAATGAGCTCTGAGCGGGTGCAGTGACTCGCCCCTGCCATTCCAGCACTTTGGGAGGCTGAGGAGGGAGGCCTGAGCTCAGGCTTTCAAAGCTGCAGTGATCCGTGATGGCGCCACTGCGCTTCAGCCTGGGTGGCAGAGAGAAACCCCTTCTCTAAAATTAATTAATTCATTAAAGCAAAAGAGCTTCCTCCGAATGGGGTGTGCCGGCTGCCTCTGGGAAGAGCTGCCCGGAGCAGCTGGACTCCCCAGGGTGCCATCCTCAAAGCTGAGGCCTGCTCCAGGCTCTGCCCGCCTCACCCAGGGCCACCTGGCCTTCCTCTCAAGAAGGTGGGAGGGAGCTCCGCCTCCCAGGCCCCTGGGTCGTGGATCCCCTGAGACTTCTCCGGGAGCAGGCCGGCTAAGGGCAGCTCTCCAATCCTGTGAGAAAATGGGGAAGAGGTGACTTCCCCTAGCCAGGAAAGGAGGCCTGGGAGGCAGGCAGAGCCTGCGCCCGGACACGGGCCCTCAGTGCCCATACGTGTGCGCCACAGGCTCTCACACACACTCTCACAGGTACCTGACATATACCCACACACTCCAATTGCACACGAATCATGCACACTCACACGCGCCTCACCTTCCCGCGTCCTCCCCTCAGCCCTTGAGATCCCCTGCAGCCCCCAAGCTTGGAAACAGGCAATTCTGGGCCCAGCCTTGACGGCAGCCGCGGCCGCACCTCTGGGCTTCAAGACAGCCACTAAATGCCGCAGGCCCTGGGAGTCCCCCCAGCAGCCTCCTGACAGCGCATGAGAAATGCCGGCTGGGATTTATTGAGCGGCGCGGGCGGATGCGATGGTGGCGGCTGCTCCTCCCGCGCTGAATTATCTCTGGCAGGAATAAAAATCAGCTGAGCGCCGGGTTTCGATAGGCCACAATCTATTAGCAGAAAATTGGACTGTCACCAGCATGCCATGTTCATTTTGGCTGATTAAAGAGATATTAATCTACTGTCACAGGTACAGCTCTGTCAGCGCAGTTAACAGGCCAGCTAAGACAGGGCTGCCGCTCAGGGACAGCGGCGCAGCGAAGGCGGCCACAGCTCAGGGACTCATCGGGGACAGCGGCGCAGCGAAGGCGGCCACAGCTCAGGGACTCGGCGTGGGATCTGGGCCACCATCCGCTCTGGGCCACGTCGGGGTCCACGGGGACAGTGGACGGCCCATCTGTGTTGGCCTTGAGGACGTGAGAGGAATCACGTGGGTCCCATGCCTCCAGCGTCCTGGTGCCTGGTTCCGGGCAAGTATCTCCAAGGGGTGACACCCAGACCTCTGGATGTCACCTCGGACCAGGGGCTCACCCACTTCTCATCTGTGCTCAGAGAAAGGCTCAGGAACCCGGTGGGCAGCACCCTCTGCACCTTCCGTCTACACTGGCCATAGGGAGCAGGTGGCATGCAGCCCACGGAGGGTGGCTCAGCAAGAGTGGCTTCGTGGGCCTGGCCCCAGGAGCTTGGAACTGCCACAGAGACCCTGGACCACTGCACCCCACAACCCCTCAGGCCTCTGGACAAACGCTTCGAGACCCACACCAGAGGCTCCAGGGAGGCTCCTCCCCGGCGGCTGCCACTGCCTAGAGCGCTGGCCCCCAGCTGGATGGGCACTGGAGTCCCCAGCTGCAGAAATCCCTGGAGGAGACAGGATGTGGTATCCCCTGAAGACCTCCCCAACTCAACTCACAGAGAGTGCAGCTTGGGCTAGGTCCCTGGGACCCAGGGAGGACACCCCCGCCGGGGCTTTTCTGAGGCCCCTGGAAGGGTTAACACAGGGCTTGAGTGGTCTGGGGGTTGTTCCCGCCCCCCCAGCTGGGCTGACACTTCTGCACCTCCATGTCCCAGTGACAGGCACGGCCCTCTTCCCCGGACAATGGTGGCCCCTGCACCATTGCGCTGCCTTTCCCGGCTTCTCCACCCTTCAGAAGCCGCCCAAGGCCAAGTCAGGCCGGTGCAGCAGGCCCAGCTCTGCTCTGCTCCCCAGAGGCCCCTGAGCCTCCCCATGCTCCCTCATCCTCCCACGCAGCCAGCTGGTGAGGAGCAGGCAGTGGATGCCCCTCAGCTGAAGGGGTAGGGCCTGGCGCATGCAGGAGAGGCAGGACTCATGGTGGAGCTATGCCCTGGGCATGGCCAGCCCTCAGGGCAGAGCTCCTAAAGCCAGGAGGGTGTCATGGGCGGTTTCTTGACCTCTGCCTTGTGCCACTGGCTGAGGTCCTGATACAGGGAGACCAGGTGATGGACATCACAAACCCCCAGTGCTCCCCGTCCTGCTGTAGCCCTGAGGATGTCACCATATCCACGGGCCCCCTGAACCCACGGGCCTTCTGCACCCACAGGCCCTGTCATCCACAGCCTGTCCAAGGGTGTTGCCCGCAGACCGAGCCACTGACCCGACCCAGCGCTTGCACTGTGCGGGACTCTTCCTGTTGCAATTGCAGAACACAGCTCTGAGCAGTTCACACCAAAAACTCGCCATGCAGCCAAAGGGGCATCCAGGGATGCAGCCGGCTTCAGACCCCGAAGGACCCAGGGCCCTGACCCTGGGTGGGCATGGTCTCCGCTGGTGCCCGGCTCTGCCTTTCCCTCTGCTTGACTCCAGCCTCGGGAAGCGCCTAGGAGCAGGCTGGAGCCAACACACTGTGCACTCCCACATTTCGAGTGCACGTGGCTGGGTGCCAACGCACCCAGGACTTAGTAACTGGCGACAGGGGCAGCCATGGGTGGCCTCTCACAAGGAAGCTGAGGAAGACCCCAGGCAGACTCTGATGTGCCAAGTTCGAGCTGCATGACCACCCTGCGTCCCGCACAGAGGTCTGGGGAGGCTGGGCTGGGCCTGAGTACGTGCCCATCCTTGGAGCTGGGGTTCTGGACAAGCTCCACCTAGCCCTTTGGGCGAAGGATGGCCGTGATTTGCTGCCAGAGATATTGATGACAAAAAGCCAACTCCTGGTGCCGTCTGCTGGTGAAGATCCTGGGCAGGGCTGCCCTGCCCACGGGCCTGTATTCCACACGTGGCCCTTGATCCTGTGATGCCCCCAGGCATTGCCTGCCCTCGTGGGCCCCCCAGCTTGACGGAGAGGCGGGCAATAAATAAGTGAGTAGGTGAGCAAGCAGACAAGTGTCAAATCACAGGGGCCACTTCCCACCCAGGCACACCCGGCTCTATGGCGCTTGAACGGCGTGGTCAGGGAGCTCCCCTCTGAGAGAGGCCTTGGAAGCCATAGCCGGGTGGGCAAGTGGAACCCCGTCTGCCCCAGGTCCTCTGACCTAGATAGTCACCAAGCTCAACCTAACCCCACCACTTGTGCCTTGGCTTCCAGGGGCCAGAGCACGTGGCACAACAAGGTCCTCTGACAGTGACAGGACCCTCTTCTGGACAAAGCCAGGGTCCGGCAAGGCCCAGGTTTAGAGGACCCAGTTGGCACCAGGACTTGGTTAGGAGGATTTTCAGGCCAGAACCGAGTACTAGATCTAGGGGCCTGGGTCCCAGGCAGGTTCACATGGGCCGTAGGGGTGCAGCTGGACTCCGCTCCACCTGGGTGATGCCCACTCCTAGGCCAGGGTACAGGCAGGAGACCCTCAGCGAAACTGAGACAGCAGAAGGAGCCTCGGGACCATGTGGCACGCTCACTGTGCCAAACACAGAGCCACACGTGGCACAGGCACAGTACGGAGGAGGAGCCCGAGGTCAGAGGTGCCCGCAAGCCACAACGCTCATGAGGGAAGTGGGTGCTGTCCAACCACACCTGCTGGAGCCAGTGCCGATTTCCTGAGCTGCGCACTTGCTCTGCCTCCGTGTGCTCACGCATGGCCCTCATCCAGGTCAGACAGTCCAGGAACCAACAGCAGGGCAAGCAACAGGGTCTACGACGCAGGCCTTGCCGGCCAGTCTCTCCCAAATACTGGGGACAACGGCTATCGTGGCAGCGAGGTCCCCTCTGCTGGGCTTGGCCCAGGACTTCTGTCAGGTGTCCCAGGTACTGCCTCCTGTGGCTTCTCAGAGCACCCCGGGGACTCTCGGGATCTGCTCGCTGCTGACCCCAAAGAGGGAACACAGCAGGGCTGGGAGGGAGCCGGCGGGAATCAGCTCTCAGGGTCCCACAGACGGAAGCCTGAGGTCACGGTGCAGCAGGGTGGCTCTTCCTCAGGCCTCTCTCCTGAACTTGTGGCCACCGTCTCCTCCCTGTGTCCTCACAGGGTCATCACCCTGTGCGTCTGGGTCCGAATCTCCTCTTCTCAGAAGGGCGCCGGTGACACTGGACGAGGGCCCACCTTAACCGGACTCACCACTTAAAAGGCACTTTCTCCAAACAAAGTCTCATTCTAAGGTCCGGGGTCAAGACATTACATGGGAATTTACAGCCACCACTTCCTTCTCCTCCAGCCTCTATCTACCCTCTGAGCAGCTGGCATCCAGTGAGGGTGAGGACCCCCCACATGGCCCCTGGTGAGTGGAGAGCCGGGACAGTGAGGCTCAGCCTGTAACTGACAGGCGCCCCGCTCCAAGCGGATCCTGTGACCGTGCTGATAGGACTGGGGGAAGCTGGGCTCTAATTCCTCTGCCCCTTCATCATCGTCTATGCAGAGCGTCGCCGTGCGCAGGCAGCATGAAATATTCAAAAGAGCTCTATTATCGAATTAACTATTTATCGATTTATAATTCAAAAGATGCATGCCCAGCTGTTAACAAAGATTCCAAACTGACTTTCGCTTCCTGGAGCCACCAAGTGCCGCCAGTCCCCGGGGATGTCTCTCTGCAGGCTCTCACCCTGGTGCAGAGCGGGGAGGCACTCGGGGTGACCTGGGGGACACAGGTACACTGCAGCCCCTGCCAGTCGCCAACACCAGCCCACAGGGGTCCAAGACGCCTCCGGTCCCATTCCACTGGCTTCCAGCTCTCCTAGGCTGGCTCCACCGGCAGCAAGGACGTCTCTGTCCATCGCCGTCGGCTCAGGGCAGGTGCAGAGCCGAGGTCTGAGCTAAGCTGAGCACGGGGACAGCGTCTGGAGCTGTGCTGTGACTGAGCTTGTAATCGGCTTGCACAGCGTCTCCTTCCGGGCTCACTGACGCTGAAGAGCTGCGCTTTTTCCCATTAGACTTTGTTATTTAGAGCAGTTTTAGGCTCACTGCAAAGTTGTGTGGGAGGCAGCGTCCCCATGTGAGCATACACACCCCCATCAGCCACCTCCCGCAGCAGGTGCACCCACCACCGTGGGGGGCTCTGCACAGACACGCCTTACCCCTCACCCAGAGTGCCACGGGCTCGGCCTCCCCGCGGTGCATCCGTGGGAGTAGGCAGGCGTGTGACGGAAGGATCCACCGCTGTGGGGTCCTGCGGAGGGGCCCACGTCCCGGAGACCTCCCGCGCATGCCCCACCTGTGTTCCCTCCCTCCCCCCGGGCCCAGGCGCCCTCCGGTCTTCCGTCTTCCTGCCACCGCCATAGTTCTGCCTTCTCCAGAATGCCCTTGAGCTGGAATCTCACAGCTTGCAGCCTGTTCACACCAGCTCTTTTCACTGCAGAATATGCATTTTAGTTTCGAGGTAGGTATTTTTACTGTGCGCATTTTACAGACTTGGGCAGGAAAAGCAGCTCAGCAAAGGTCACACACCAGGGTTCAGGTGGGCCTGGGATGGAAACCCTGCTCCAGAACGCTCCGCTGTCCAGAGGCCCCTGAGGGACGCTGGCTGGAACTGCACACAAGCGGTCCTGGGGGACTGGGACAAGGCCTGGCCGGACACAGCTCTGCCCCCGAGCAGTTGGGACTGAGGCTGCAGCTCTCAGAGCTGAGGTCTGGCCCCCGCATCAGGCACAGGTAGCAGCCAGTGGAGCCCCACCCTCGCTCCCGGGAGCTGCAGAACGCGGTCAGGATTGCTCCGAGCTGAAGGCATGCACTATAAATAATCACTGTTTTAAGACTCCCACGTCGAGTCCCTAATGGCATTACGAGGGCAAGAGGATTAAGCCCAGGAAGATAATTACTAGAACATCAGACTCCAAACTGTAATCACACCTGTTAAAAATGACACTCGAGGGAAATCCCCGGAATCTCGGTGCGAGGGGCCTGTCCCCCGGGAGAGAGCTCCTCTGCAGAGATAAACGTCCCCACACGCCGGGCCTCTCCCTCCCCGCAGCCAGGTAAGCCTCTCAAGGGGGAGGGAGTTTGCCCCAAGAGCAGCCCGCAGACGGCACCTGAGTCGGGCCCTCCCGTCCCTGCTGTGGGTTCAGGGGCATGGCCTTTTGAAACAGGAGTGTAATCACCCTCCAGAACCATGCACCAGGCAGGTGCCACTGCCCTGCCCCAACCCACTGAGGGTCCTCTGTGGGCACTGAGGCAGCCTCCTCCATGCCTTGCCAGTGAGCAGCCATCAGGAGGAAAGGGACTGGCCCTGGCCAGTCAGCCAGGCCCTGGGTGGGTAGCAAAGCCCCTGTGAGGGGCACAGCCTGGGAAGGCCTTGTGCAGAGGTGCAGAGGTGCAGACAGGGCAGAGATGCTGGTAGGGGACAGGGTTCTCCAAGCCCCAGCCATGGGGTTCCTTATAATGTCCTGACCACTGGGCCTGGAGGGCTGGGGCACAAACGTCCCCAGTGGCCAGCCAGAGGAGAGGGCCACCCTCTGTGGGGAGCTGGGCCTTTCGGGGAGGTGTCATCCCGGCCCTCCTGCATCTGAGTAGGAGGGAAGATGAGGGGTAAACCCAACCCCCACCACCTCTGATCTGTGAGGGGTAAACTGCCCTGGGAAACCGTGAGGTCAGCGCCCCAGGGATGCAGGGCCAGGTGGAGCCGGAGACCCGTGGGGATGAGGCACCGAGGTGCAGGCCTGGACTCAGTAGCTTCCCCGCCCTCCTGCCCCTGGTGTGGAGCTGCAGGTGCCCGGCTGTGGGTGGCCAGGACGGTGGGCTGCAGCCCTAGCTTGCACCAAATCCCAGTGGACAGTCCCAGATGGCCATCGCAGCTGGAATTCCGGGATGGTGGCGGATGCCATTGCCATGAAACCAGCACTGTGCTTTCCACCAAGGAAAAGCCAGGCAGCAGCTGCCAGGGCAGTGCAGTGACATCGCAGTCCACAGCTCTGTCTCTGCGTGCCATCCTGATTGAGTTCCCTTTGAAGTAACAGCCTTGGGGACCCTGTGGGGACTGCATTTGACTGGACTGTATGTTGCAGTGGCAGCTGCAGAGAGTGGGGCGGGCCGACTTCCGCTGCCCCGAGAACTCGCTGGGAGGCGGACTCGCTCCAGCTGCAGTCAGAGAAGCAGAGACCTGCGCCGGTGGCCCTGAAATCATCTCATTTCTTTTAGCCTCAGGGATGACTTCCCTGAAAATGAACCTACATGTAATTGAGCAGACGTTGGAAATCGAGTGCCCTCGTGATGTGTCAAGGCTCTTCAGGGGACATGGACGTTCTTTGGGAAGGGCCGGGGCCTTGGACCTCGGGGCGGGGACACGGGAGCTCCCTTGCCAGAGGAGAGTCCAGCGCCTGGGTCTGGGAATTCAGGCGTCACTCCTGGGAGACCTACGACAGCCTCGACGGGCGCTTGCTCTGCTGCATGGAGGTCGCTCTGCTGTTCCTGCTCGCCTTGAGAGCCAGACGCACCCCCAGTGTCCTCGGTGCCCACGAGGAGTCAGCGCATGCTCTAGGGACGGGAACACCTGGCCCAGGAGAGGGGGGCTTGGAGGCCAAAAGGCATGTCAAGCCTGGCTGCACACATTTTGGGCAAATCACGTGAGGGGTGGTGTCTAGGGTCTCCTGCCAGCGATCAGATGCAAGGCTGATCCGAGCTAATCCCTGCTAGGGGTTCACCGAACAGAGACTGTGGGCTTGCTGGGTCGGCTGAAGGAGCCGGCACTCAGCTAGGCTGGCTGGTCCGTGACAGACTGGGACTCACAGCGACTAAGTCACGTTTATTGTGACACCAGCACAGCCCTGACCCAATGGAGAAGAGGCCACCAGAGGCTCGGGAGGAGCCAGTGGGGCCCATTGATCGTGGGCCCCTCACTCCACATTGCACCCAGGAGAGGCCCGGGCATACCTTTCCCTCGGCTTAGAGAGTAAATCCGTCTGTGACACAGCCTGGCCTCTTGCAAGCTCCACTGTGGCTGACTCCAGAGTCCGGGGCAAGGCAGGGAGAGACCTCTCCTTGGATTTGTTTCCAGGGGATGCGAAGACGAATCACTGTGGCCCAGGGGCCTCAAGCAACACACAGTTACTCTCTCACACTCATGAAAGCAGGAAGCCCAAAGCCAGCATCGCTGGGCAGGGATCGGGGCTCTCCCTCCAGAGGCTCCAGTGCAGAATCCTTCCCGGCCGCTCCCCGCTCCTGGGGGCTTCGACACACCTGTGCTCGTGGCCACCTAGCTCCGGTCAAGATCTTCCAGTCACCACCCCATCCCGCATGGCCGTCTGCTCGGGGTGTGGCCACACCACCTCTGCGGCTCCCTGATGAGGACACCGAGATGGAATTTAGGGCCCTCCAGGGTCGTCGACACATCCCCCCAGTCCCTCAGCCCTGCACGGGCTTCCTCGGGGCTCCAGGGCTTAGCAGGGGACATCGTGGCGTGCGGTGAGGTAGAGTCACTTATAGCTGACCGCACTCCCCAGGAAGGGTCCCGGGGTCTAGTGGGAATGGCAGGTTAGGGAGTGGCAGTGGCCAGGCAGGGTCTCACTGCTGCTGACCCGCTGAGGACAAGAGCCGTCACGGGCGGTGGAGACGGCGAGATCATTGGGAGATTCAGCTCGGCATGTGCTCTCACTGTGGCTCATTGATCAGGGTCTCTGGGATGGATCCATGGAAGGCCTGGTGGAGTGTCACTCGACCTACGGGACACCTCCTCCATGTCTGCTCATCAGAAGCCTCACTTGTGGCATCACCACCAGGAGTCCCAGCAGCTTGCCCAGCTTCTGCACCCGCCAGGTGGTGTTCCCCAGGTGCAGGGGCCTTCAGGAAGGTCCCGTACACACTCACGAGCTCAGCTGCCTCCCCTGTACCAGCCCCAGCCAGGTCTGCAGCAGGCAGTGCTTGACAGCGGGGCTCCAGCCGGGCCG
Organism: Saguinus oedipus; assembly: GCA_031835075.1. Taxonomy (NCBI): domain Eukaryota; kingdom Metazoa; phylum Chordata; class Mammalia; order Primates; family Cebidae; genus Saguinus; species Saguinus oedipus. Next base: position 40,573,783 of record CM063175.1, on the reverse strand, counting down.
GCCGGGAGCAGGCTGAGTCCATGCTGCTTCCTGCTCAGGGGACCCTGGGCCTGTGCAGCCTGAAGTCCAGAGGAAAGCAACGCCTGGGTGTTGGCCACATCCACTTTCGCGTGAGCTCCGTGGCCTGAGCCACATCCACTTTCGTGTGAGCTCCGTGGCCTGAGCCACATCCACTTTCTCGTGAGCTCCGTGGCCTGAGCCACATCCACTTTTGCGTGAGCTCCGTGGCCTGAGTCACATCCACAGTCCCGAATGCACGGTTGGACCAGACACAGCGGCCAGTGGGAGGATCCCCAACCCACAGAATGATACCTGTTGGAGTGGGGAGAGACAGCAGATGCCCCTGGAGCTTCTCTCTACCCCAGTGAGGAAAGCCAGAGTGAGTGCCCTGTGAGGAAGCTGAGGCTGGGCCCGGAGCTGCAGGCACGGGGATTCTGGCCACTGCGGCCAGTGTGGGAGCCAGACCAAAGTGACCCTGGACCAGGGCTGCTCCACCTCAACACCCTGGACTTGGGGGCTGAACCAGGTCTGCTCCACCTCAACACCCTGGACCTGGGGGCTGGACCAGAGCTGCTCCACCTCAACACCTTGGACCTGGGGGCTGGATGACCCTTTGTGGTGGAGCTGACCTGGTCACAGGGTGTTCGCAGCTTCCTGGGGCCTCCCCTCCTGGAAGCCCATGGCAACCCCCCAGTGTGATAAGGAAAAGTGTCTGCAGACACTGCCCCATGTCCCTCGGTGGGGCCTCCCTCTCCCTGGCTGAGAACCACTGCTGGGGATTATTCTGGACTTCACCTAGGGGACCAGCCGCTGATGCTTGTTCAACCATGGAATCTCCACTGGGAGGAGAGGAGTGAGTCCCCTGGGAGAAGGCACAGGACTGGCCGCCGGGAACATGGCTCCCTGGGATCCAGGGGCACAATACGAGCTTCACCTGGCACAGATGACAGTTTACCTCCACAGCCCTGCCTGGGGCCCGCTTCACCCTCCTGATCACCACGCCCACGCCCTCTACCGGGATCTTGCTCACCTGGAGGTCCCGGGGCCACGGCACTGGTCTCCTGCTGGTGACATCAGGTCAATTGTTCCTGACGGTCAGAAAGCGGCAAGCATCTTGTCTGACTTCACAGAACACACATGCGCCAGACGCCAGGAAGAACCCCATGAACATGTAGGGGCCCAACACGTGGGTGAGGGTCCTGCCTCCCTGCCCTGACATCACTGTGCCACCTGCTGCCTGCGCCTGGAAAGAGAAACAGGGTTTGGAGGTCTCCTGGGACCTCGGCCCGTGAGCTGCTTTGGCCTCCGAGACGTCAGAGGTCTTCATGGCTGATAGGGCGGCCGTGTGGAACCTCAGAGAAGCTACCGGGGGAAGAAGGAGGTACAGATACGCAAGCCTGAGAGCAGGGCTGTCCCTGAGGCCCCCTGCTCTCTCACTGAGAAAAGCCCAGATCCAGTGACCCAGTGACCCACCACAAACAACTGTGGCCAAGCTGAGCGCTCCTCATCAGCCTGGCACTGTCTGAGCCAGCAACCCGTGGCCCCGAGAGACGGCCCATGAGGGCTGAGGGAGGCAGGCACCAGAGGAGGGTCGAGGGGCCACTGCCCCGCACCCTGCTTCACGCACGCCTCCTCCTCAGCCCACACAGTACAGCTTCGCCCACCTTGGACCAAACGCAAAAACTCAGGCCTGGTTCACAGCTGGTCCTGAAGTGCTTTCTGTCGCTGCTGGAAGTCGGCTGTGGCAGCATCGTGGCTCTGACCCAGAAACCCAAGGAGGGAGCGGGAGGGAAGCCATGGAGGAGGCCAAGCTCCCGGCCACGTCTGTTGTCCACTTTTTCCCGATGGAGATGCAGGCAGAGGCGTAGATAGTGGTCGCCCAGCTCTGCAGACGCGTTGATGGCCCCAGCACAACCCGCACCTGGAAACAGGGATCTGGAGGCCAGTAGGCAGGGCGGCTGAGGGCAGGGTGTGCGGATGGGCCTCGGGGAGGGCACGGTATGGCACATGTGCCCAAGGCCAGTAGGCAGGGCGGCTGAGGGCAGGGTGTGCGGATGGGCCTCGGGGAGTGCACGGTATGGCACATGTGCCCAAGGCCAGTAGGCAGGGCGGCTGAGGGCAGGGTGTGCGGATGGCCCTTGGGGAGGGCACGGTATGGCACATGTGCCTAAGGCACTCATGAGGGTGCCAAGGCCTACCGCTGCAGGGGATGCTGCCAAATCCAGGCAGAGCCACACTCTGGGGAGGGCCCTGGTCCTCTCTCTGGGGCCTGCTGCCCCATGCTTGCTCAGGGGCCCACCCAAGGTGGCCAGGATGGCAGGGATGGAGGTTGTCATGGGTTGAATTTGTTCCCCAAAAAGATATGTTCATGTCACAACCCCCAGTGCCTGTGAACGGGACCTTATCTGGAAATAGGGTGGTTTTATTTTTTTTGGTTGGGGGACAGAGTCTTGCTCTGATGCCCAGGATGAGTGCAGTGGCACGATCTCAGCTCACCGCAACCTCTGCTTCCTGGGTTCAAGCAGTTCTCCTGCCTCAGCCTCCTGAGTAGCTGGGATTATAGGCACCCACCACCACACTGGGCTAATTTTTGTATTTTTAGTAGAGACGGGGTTTCACCTTGTTGGCCGGGCTGGTCTCAAACTCCTGACCTCGAGTGATCCTTCCACTTCAGCCTCCCAAAGTGCCGGGATTACAGGTGTGAGCCGCGGTGCCCAGCCTGGGAATAGGGTCTCTGCAGATCTGACAAAGTGAAGCTGAGGCCCATGGGATGGTTTCCAAGTCAGTAGAGCTGGGGAAACGCTGCGTGGAGACAGACACATGGGCAGAAGGGCCTGCGGTGGCAGAGGCGGAGGTCGGGTGACACCGCACAGGCCAGGGAAGCCGGTGAGGAGCCACCGGGGACTGGGAGGGCCTTCGGAGGGAGGTGGCCCTGCCCATGTCTTGACTTTGGACTTCTGGCCTCCAGACCGGAGACATTCCTGCAGTTCTAAGCCACATGGTTTGTGGCACTTTGTGGTAGCAGCCCACGCCTGAGAGACCGTGCATGGCTCAGCAACGTGGTCTCACCCGGACAAGGTGAACCTGGCCACCAGCACAGCGTGGGATCTGCACACCCCTCGTGCCCAAGCAGAAACCACCACTGGGGCCCTGGTGGCAGCTTTTCCCTGGACTTTGTGCCACCCACTCACAGGTGCCTGACTGATAACCTCTGGCCCCTGACATCAGGGGGCACCATGGAGGGGCATTGGGGGGGTCCTCCCTGGGCTGGACTTGTCCCTGCTCCGATGACTCCACCCCGTGCACCTGCCTCCTGCCTCTCTTGCCATCACAGTGCTCAGCTCTGTTCTGCCTCTGGCCGAGGAAGTCAACTCACAGAACCTCTCGGCAATGGCCCCCAGCCTTGCAAATATTTGTTCCCCTGCATTCCCCACCCCCCGCTGGCCTATCGAAGACTCAGGTAGGGTGCCCACTGGCCAAGCACTCCCTGAAAGGCTGGGCTCTGTCTTCAGGTGTGATTTGTTTTAAACAAGCCACGCTGCCATTCTGCAGCCAACATACCCAGGTCCCAACATCAGTTGGATGCAGAAGGGGCTCCTGTCACTCACACCTGCTGACCCACTCCTGGGACATTGACTTCCTGTCCCTAGGACTTTGGACTCTGCTGGTATAGCCGTCTTGGTCCTCAGCAGAATGCTTCCACTGGTGACACAAAGGTGGGTCCACAGAGCTGGAAGTCAGTGTGGGCACCGGGCTGCCGGGCTCTGCATGCTCGGAATGCACGGGTAAGCCACATGCTCAAGTGCCAGCCAGGGTGACGAAGCCCCTGCTGAGGGAGACCCTGGGCTGCAACTGCAGTGGAGGAGAATGAGCAGCAGCCCAGGGCATCTCCAGGCACGACTGGGCACTGCCATGAGGAACTGTGAAAATAGGCTGCAGCCACCAATACACAGAAGTAAAGTGACGAGCAGGGCCACCGAGGACTCAGCACCTTTGGTGACAGTAACTCAGATTCCCCCACCCGGGAGCAAACCTTGACCAGCTGAGAGGCTGCGGGGTACAAATGAAGCAGGGAAGGGGCGTAAAAGAAGGACATTCCCATAAGCATGGTTTGCAGTATGTGACAGCTGCAGAAACTAAGACCACAGCAATCTATACATGTGTATCCTTACACAGTGTGTGTGCGTGTGCATGATTGTACATGTGTGCTTACATGTGTGTGCATGCCTTTGAATGTATGTGCATGTGTGTTTACATATGTGTGCATGAGTGTTCACGTGTGTGCACGTGTGCTTACATGTGTGCATATATGCACGTGTGTGCATGGATTTGTATGTGTAAATGTACTTACATGTGTGCTTGCATGTGTGTATGTGTGTTTGCATGTGTGTGCATGTTTGAATGTGTGCATGTGTACGTGTGTGCATATATATACATGTGATTATATGTGTATGTGCATGTGTATCTGTGTTTGCATGTGTGTGCATGTCTGCATGTGTGTGCATATGTTTGCATGCCTGCATGTACCTGTGTTCACATGTGCATGTCTGTGTGCATGTGTGTTTGCATGTGTGCATGTCTGTGTTTCAAGCCCCCGCATCCGTGGCACTTAGTGGTGGTGGCCCTGGGATGCCCTCACTGCATCCATGCCAGGCTGAGCACAGCCCAGGAAGGTGGGCAGCACTGCCACACTCCGTGGTTTCAGGCTGGCTGAAGTCGCCAGGTATGGCCCCAGCATTCACTGCCAAGTGTACCCTCACTGCTGGTGCACAGGCGCCCCAGGAGGGAGGTCAGGGTGGGGGAGGCAGCCTCTGGAGGACAGAGAAGGCAGATTCACCAGCCCCACTGACCAAGGTTAGGTCCCAGGAGCCAGCACCTTGAGGCAGCCAGCATACACTTATGGGAAGTACCCCTGTGAGGTCAGCGCCCACATCACTCAGCCGGCACACACCCCGACGAGACGCCCTCCGGAGAGTGGCCTCACCCAGGCTGGGGTCCTCCCCACCAGGCTAGAGCAGCAGAGAGGTCTCCAGCCAAGTGAGGACCCTTGGCCTGGGGAGACCTGGGCCCCTCTGGAAAGAAGGTCCCTTCCACAGAGGCCACACTCCTTCCACATCAGGAAACAACCCAGGCTGGGCCCTGGGGTCCCATTGCTACCTGGGTCCCCTGAGCAAGTTTTTCACCTCCTGACGCCTGAAAGGGACAGACATTGAGAAACCCACCGGTTGTTCCATTGATAAGGGTGTCACTGAGAGAAGAGAGGCTGTCCTGTGTGGCACCGGCGGTGAGCCAAGGTCCAGGCAAGCCCTGGGTGGCGCATCCGCTGGGGCTGCATTCACAGACCCTGCCAGGGCCAGGCTAGGCTGGGATCCAGGGGCCACCACCCTCCCTTCCCATGGCCAGTGCTGGGCCAAGACCCAGGGCATGGTGGGACTGGAGTCTCCCGCTGAGCCCTAGACCACCAAGAGCCAGGGACAGCAGCAGGAAGGGGTCCTCGCTGCCTCAGAGGGAGAGTCGAAGTCAGGCAGGTCCCGGCCCCAGCCCAGGCCTTGCCACAGTGACCTCGCCATGGAGACTCCCACTGCAGCGAGCCTCCCAGAACGGGGTCCGCCTGGGTCAGGGCAGGGGTCTCTGGGTGGTGGAAAGTTTGGAGAGAGAGCCGTCAAAATCATGGGCTGACACCCAGGCCACCCCCAGACCAGCAGAGTGAACGGCCGCTGAGCCCACGAGATCCCTAGGTGCACAGGGTGCACGTGTGTACATGCAGGAGCATCATGTGCAAACGTGTGCACGTGTGCAGGCAGGCATGTGGGTATGTGTGTCACATATGTTGTGTGCATGAGTGTGGCTTTCTGTGTGTCCATGGGTCATGTCTGTGCATCTGTGTGTGGGTGTACCTGTGCACGTGTGTGTGCCTACTGAGGTGTGTGGTATGCGTGCTTTGTATGCATCGGTGCATATGTGTGTATCTGCATGTGTGCACTGCCATTTGCCGTATGTCACATGTCACCTGCATGTGTGTGTGGGTACAGATCTGTGTGTCTGTACATGTGTGTGGGCACATGTCTGTGTGTCTGTGCATGTGCATGTGGGTACATATCTGTGTGTGCATGCATGTGTGGGTACACGTCTGCATGCGTGTGTGGGTACATGCATGTGTGTGCATGCACATGTGGGTACACATCTGCATGTCCATGCATGTGTGTGTGGGTACACATCTGCATGTCTATGCATGTGTGTGTGGGTACACGTCTGTATGTACATGCATGTGTGTGGGTACACATCTGTGTGTCTATGTATACATGTTTGGATACACATCTGTGTGTGCATGTGCATGTGGGTACATGTCTGTGCATGTGTGTGTGGGTACAAGTCTGTGTTTCTGTGCATGCATGTGTGGGTACATTTCTGTCTCTGCATGCCTGTGTGGGTACACATCTGTGTGTCTATGCATGTGTGTGTGGGTTCACGTCTTTGTGTGCATGTGTGTGTGGGTACTGTCTGTCTCTGCATGCCTGTGTGGGTACACTTCTGTGTGTCTGTGCATGCATGTGTGGGTACATGTCTGTGTGTGCATGTGTGTGTGGGTATATGTCTGTGTGTCTCTGTATGCCTGTGTGGGTACATGTCTGTGTGTGCATGTGTGTGTGGGTACATGTCTGTGTGTCTCTGCATGCCTGTGTGGGTACACTTCTGTGTGTCTGTGCATGCGTGTGTGGGTATTTTTGTGTGCATGTGTGTGTGGGTACATGTCTGTCTGTGTCTCATGTGTGGGTACATGTCTATGTGTGCATGTGTGTGTGGGTATTTGTGTGTGCATGTGTGGGTGGGTACATGTCTGTCTGTGCATGCATGTGTGGGTACATGTCTGTGTGTGCATGTGTGTGTGGGTACATGTCTGTGTGTCTCTGCATGCCTGTGTGGGTACACTTCTGTGTGTCTGTGCATGCGTGTGTGGGTATTTTTGTGTGCATGCATGTGTGGGTACATGTCTGTCTGTGTCTCATGTGTGGGTACATGTCTGTGTGTGCATGTGTGTGTGGGTATTTGTGTGTGCATGTGTGGGTGGGTACATGTCTGTCTGTGCATGCATGTGTGGGTACATGTCTGTGTGTGCATGTGTGTGTGGGTATTTGTGTGTGTATGTGTGGGTGGGTACATGTCTGTCTGTGCATGCGTGTGTGGGTACATGTCTGTCTGTGAGGTGTAACTCTCAGATGAGAAAGGAGAGGTTCTCCTGCTCTCCCTCCTGCAGGAAACTGACCCACAGCAGGTTGTTCCCCTGAGCATAGGCCTGGGGTTCCCTGACAGGGTGGGGACCTAGCCCTCCAGGTCCCTAGGCAAACCTCACTGTCTCCAGGAGTCCAGGCCCTGGAGCCAGTGGGATGAAGTGGGTGGGGTGGGACAGGCTGTGTCCTTTCCTCTCTCCTCTGCCCCTCGGCCGAGGGAGATGATCAAGGTTGCTGGCAGGAGCTGCCTGTGCTCCGAATCGCCCCATGCCCCCCATGCCTCCCACAGAAACTGCTGATGGCCATGCCCCCAATGCCTCCCCCAGAAATTGCTGATGACCAGATGACACCCCAAAGATGAGAACTGTTGAGGCCAGGTAGCAAAGCTGCTGGATAGGGAGGCTACTGCTCTTCACAGGAACTTCCTCAGTGACCATGGGCAAGGCCAGCCTCCCCCATCTGTGCCTCAGTTTCCCCTCTTTAAAAGAAGGATGGGCCAGATTGTCCCAGCCCTTCTGAAGTGAAGATCCATGTCTCATGTGTCCCCGTGGCCAAAACACATCAGCGGCCAGCAGGGCAGAGGAGCAGTTCCCCAGCGAGGGGACTCTGAGGGCAGGACCCCTGCAGGTGGTGTGTGGGAGACGCGGATGAGGACACGTCCACCTCCGGCCAAACCCCCATGCCTCGAGCCTGGGGTCTGCACGGGACGGGGCCCGGCTGCCCGCCTGCGCTGAGGGGTCCCCTCCCCACCCCTCCTGGAGCGGTGCGGTCTCTCCACTTTCTTGGGCTGCGCTCTCTGCCTAATTACCCGTAACCTTCTGTTCGAAGAGTGCTGTCCTTGACTGATAGAAACCAGTAACTTTGAAAGCAAACTGGGTCTTAATTTTCCTTGACAGCCCTGCTTGAAGCATGCGGGCCGAGCTGGGGTTTAATTAAATGCACATTCGTATTCCAAACAAATTAAGTACAATTAAGGACTCTGAGTTATGGGTATCTATCACTCCGTGATGTTTTTGTAAAAATTACCCCATCAAGATCAAAGGCGGAGGATCCCTGCCTTAATTGCTTCATTAGGGCGCCGTGCACCAGGCTTCGAGAGCGCCGGCCCTCGTGTCTCTTTGGGAATTACTCAAACGACGGCCCTCACGGTAATTGCTTCCATATTTCTCTCCCGGAGACGTTCCGGGCTCCACGGATCAAATGCAATGGCTTCAGGAACCCGGCTCGGCTCGGGTCCCCTCGGCAGTGGCCGAGGCGTTTTTTATGGCGCCTGCCCTGAGGCCCCACTGGGCTGGCTAGTGGGTGGGCTGCCCCTGGCCCCGCCCACACTTGGCCTCTGAGCCAGGGCAGCTGGTGGCCCAGGGAGGGGGACCCGGGCCAGCTCACAGGTCCACAAGACAAGCGACCCCGCCACGCCAGCCCTCTGTCGGCTGAGAGCCACCCTGCGGTCCTCTGCATGGCCCAGCCTTGCCCTCCTCACTTCTTGCTTTAAGCTGAGCAGTGGGTGAGGCACCCCCACCCTAAGTCCTAGATCTGTGGGAAAAGCCACTTGCAAATGGCTTTGGGGGCTGAGACCGCGCAGGGGCAGGGGCTGTGGCTGGCTTTGGTTCTGAGCCCCCGACGCAGCCGGGCCAGGTGCAGAGCCTCCCAGTCCCCAGGGCTCTGCCAGCCCTGACCGCATGCCCTCAGACCCTCCCCTGGAACCCACTGGGAAGGCGCCTGCCCTGCTCAGCTCTGGAGCAGAACGGAAATGCAGCTCCTGCCCCGTGGCCCTTCTGGGAACGGGTGCAGAATGGCAGCCACCAGGGCCTCTCCTCCTGGGCCCAGGTCCCCCTGGCTTCTCCCGGAAGGGGTCAGAGCCACAGCTGCCGGGGCTCTCGTCCCGGGCCCAGCTCCTCCCATCCCTGAGTGGAAGAAGAGCGGCCGGAACGGAGTCACCAGGGATTCAAGCGGCGTGCTGGATGAAACAGAGCCGCAGGCCGCGGGATCTAGAACATCTCTACCCCAAAAAGGAGTCCTTGTCGATCTGGAGCTCAGGCTTTCCTGGGCTTGCACTTTGCTTGGCTTAATGTGGCCACCACCGGGAGAAGAGGGAGAACCTGCTCTCACAGAGGCTCTCCCTCTCCACAGATGCCCCAGGGTGAGAGGGCGCTGGCACCCAGCCCTGGGGGCCCTGCCTCCTGTCTGGCCCCGGGGCTGGGCCCATGAGCCTCCTCAGGCACTCTGCCTCAACAGCCATGCCTCCTGTGGCTTCCAGTTTGTGGAGGGGGTGGGGGGATCCCTTGGGCCCCATGTGGAGGCCGCCTCCGCCAGGGTGTGGTGGCCGCCCCATGTGGGTTGAATAATGTCCCCCAAAACTGTGCTGGAGTCCTCACCCTCGGGACCTGTGGATGCAGCCTCACCACGTCACGCAGACATAACCGGTTCAGGTGAGGTTGTGCTACAGCAGGGTGGGCATAGATCCCATGGCCGGTGTCCTTATGGGAAGAAAGCAGGCACAGAGACCCCGCAGAGGAAGGCAGCCACGGCCAAGAGCTGCCTGAAGCCGCCAGAACCCGGAAGAGGCAGGAGGGGAGTCCCCCAGAGCCTCGGAGGGAGCGTGGCCCCAGCACCCAGACTGTGGGCTTCCAGCCCCCAGACCGCGAGGGACCAATGCGGATTCTTTTAAGCTGCAACAACTCAATCTGTGTTATTTTAAACCACAATAACTCAATGCGTGTTATTTTAAGCCTCAATGCTTGTCTTTGTTGTAGCATCAACGGGAACTCATCGGCACCCCTTGGAGGAAGAGGCTCAGCGGGATGCCGGGCGCGCCCCTCGGCCTCCAGCCTCCGGGAGGGTGAGGGTGGGCGGGGCCCCTGCTCAGCCTGTGCCCTCCAGGGCTGGCCGTCCCATTGGGTCTTTGCTGGTAACGACACATTTCAGATGCCAGACAGCAGCTTCACTGCGGCCATCCTCTGCCCCAGCCCCGCCACAGGTTCGGCCTGCCCTTCCCGTGGGACCCACAGGCAAGAAGCCAGGACCCCAGCCCCTGGCCTGACCCATTCTGTGGCAGACACTCCCTGCCAGGGCAGCAGCTATGCATGGGTCCTGACCTCCAAATGGGCCATCACAGTTGCCCTCTGACCGGTACGAGTGTGGGGAGCACTCCCCAGTGTGAGGGGTCCCTGTGCCCAGAGCCACGAGTGCTGCCCAGAGAGTGGAGGCAGAGAAGGGAAGAGAGACAGGGGCTTAGCGACCCCCTGGAGTGGAGCGGGCTGCATGGCAGGGCCTCACCTGGCAGAACGGGGCCGGTGCCCCCCAGCCCCAGCCGTGAGGCTCCCCATCCCCCAGGCCCAAGCGCCTCCTGTCCCCTTACTGCTGGGCTCTGCTGGTGGGGCTGTACTTCTCTCTAGGACAGCACGTCACACCCACGTGGTTCTGTGACCCTCATTCCTCTCTGGGCACCCCCTCTGGACCTGGCACCCGCTTTGGTCCCAAACTCTAGGAGTCTTCAGTCTCATAAAAAGGGAGGGCCCTACTCACTTCGGGGCCAAAGACTCAGGCAAGGAGGACATGGTGCCTGATCAGCACCCCCACTTCGCCAATGGGGAAACTGAGGCAATGAGTGGGGTCGGGGGAGGGTGGCCCCAGGTCTGGCAGGGGACTGAGGGCTCCTAGAAGCCTGCCCTGCACACCCACCTCCCAGCTTGGTCCCTCCCAGACTGCCCAGTTCCCTTCTGTGCCGGGGGTGACCGCTCTCCAGGAGAGCTCCACGCAGGACCCAGGGGCTGTACAGGACTCCCCAGGCCCTCCCGAGACAGCTCAGGGTGTGTCACTGGGAAAGGAAACGTCACAGTCCCTTGGCGTCTTCACGGGGCAGGGGCTCGAGGGCAGATTCCGGCCAGTGGACGCTGCCTGGGCCAGAAGAGCGGACGCTTCTCAAGAGTGTCAGGGCAGATCAGAGATCCAAGATGGCTGATCGCTGACAGCTCGGGATTGTAGCTCCCAGTGAAAGCTCGGAAAACGTGAGGACACCACATTTTCAGAGGAATTTTCATCTCCCGCGGACCAGAAGATTTCCAGTGGAGGAGCCCCGCGGGTCGCCAGCGCGACTTCTGTGGCCGGCGCAGCGGTTTTGTCGTCGCCTCTGCGCGGCAGCTCTTCGTGCACAGTGAGCGGGACTGGTTCCCCTACTGACTGGCGTTTGGAGCTCCGGGAAGGCAGAGCCGCTTGTTGCGGACTCAAGAAGGAAGCCAGACCGGAGATTCCCAGGCAGAAGAGCACCATCAGTCTTATCGCTGCTGTTTTGGCCGGCGCAGAGGGTTGCTCGGATTCCAGCACTGGGAATCAATAAATTGTACGTCCTCTCAGGAACTTAATCAGAAAGGCGCTAATTGTAAAGACATCAGATGGATAAATTCACAATAAAGGGAAAAAAACAGCCTAAAAAGGCCGAGAAAACCGCAAGTCAGAACCCCTCTCCCTCTACAGGGGATAGTAATTCCTCATCAGCAACGGAACAAGCCCTAATGGAAGAGGACTGTGTTCCAGTATCTGAAGGAGGCTTTAGAAGGTGGATGGTAAAAAACTTCTGGGAATTGAAACAACTTGTTCTAAACCAATGTAAAGAAACTAAGAACTTTGAAAAAAGGTTAGATGAAATGTTAAAAAGAATGGACAATATAGAGAGGAATATAAATGAACTAATGGAGTTGAAAAATACAACAGGAGAACTTAGTGAAATATGCACAAGTTTGAATAGCCAAATTGATCAAGCAGAAGAAAGGATATCAGAGGTCGAAGACCGACTTAATGAAATGGAACGAGAAGACAAGAATAGAGAAAAAAGGATAAAAAGGAATGAGCAAAGTCTCCAAGAATTATGGGACTATGTGAAAAGACCTAATCTACGTTTGATAGGTGTACCTGAATGTGATGGAGAGAATGAATCCCAGCTGGAAAATACTCTTTAGCATATTATCCAGGAGAATTTTCCCAATCTAGCAAAGCAGGATACCATCCAACCTCAGGTAATACAGAGAACACCACAAAGATATTCCTCAAGAAGAGCAACCCCAAGACACATAATCATTAGATTCACCGGGGTTGAAACGAAGGAGAAAATACTAAGGGCAGCCAGAGAGAAAGGTCAGGTTACCCACAAAGGGAAGCCTATCAGACTTACAGCAGATCTCTCAGCAGAAACCTGCAAGCCAGAAGAGAGTAGGGGCCGACATTTAACATCCTCAAAGAACAGAACTTTCAGCCCAGAATTTCATATCCTGCCAAACTAAGCTTCACAATTGAAGGAAAAATAAAATCTTTTATGAACAAGCAAGTACTCAGAGATTTTATTACCACCAGGCCTGCTTTACAAAAACTTCTGAAAGAAGCATTACACATAGAAAGGAACAACCAGTATTAGCCTTTCTAAAAATATACCAAAAAGTAAAGAGCATCAACTTAAAGAAGAATTTACATCAACAAATGGATAAAATAGCCAGTTAACATCAAATGGCAGTAATCCTAAATTTAAATCAACTAAATCCCCCAATCAAAAGATACAGCCAAAACCCAACGGTATGCTACATCCAGACCCATTTAACATGCAAGGATACACAAAGACTCAAAACAAAGGGTTGGAGAAAGATTTACCAACCAAATGGAGAGCAAAAATAAATAAATAAACAAAAAGGAGTTGCAATTCATGCATTTGATAAAACAGATTTCAAACCAACAAAGATAGAGTGGTGTAAGGATCAATGCATCCTAACACCCAGATACATAAGACCCATAAAGAGATTCAGACTCAACGGAACAGAAAATTAATAAGGATATCCAGAATCTGAACTCAGATCAGTAACAAGTAAACTTAATAAGCACTTGTAGAGCTCTCCACTTTTGATAAATAAAATATACATTCTCCATTTTAAATACACAATATAATGATCGGCCATTATTAATACCCATTTATAGAATAAAGCAATATTCCTGTTCTCTCTCCCTCTTTTTCTTCCTCTCTTTTCCTTTCCAAAAAAAAAAAAAGAGTGTCAGGGCAGAGCCCAGAATGGGACTCTCGGCCCAGGACTGAGCTCAAGGGGCAGAGCAGGCAAGAAGTCGGGGTCTCCAGAGGCGTCCAGGCCCCAGAAAGCGAGTCCACCAGAGGTCCCCGGAGGCCCAGGGAGGTCCGACCCAAGTCCCTCCCCCGCCTGCTGGAGCTTGCAGAGGGAGGCCCCTGACCCTGCAGGGCAGTTCCGGGCAGGAGTATTTTTGGGCAGGAGCATTCCTGGGCAGGGTATTTCCAGGGATAGGGGCATTTCGGAGGGATGGGGGCATTTCCAGGTGTGGCACTTCTGGGGGGACATTTCTGGGGGGTAGGGGGCACTTCTGGGGGGGCATTTCCAGGCTCAGGTGGTCACCCACCCTGCAGCTCCCAGCCTGCCCACCTGGGAGGCCATTTCCTCTCCACTCTGCAGGGAGCAGATGTTTGGACGGGGCCTCCCAAATTTGTCTGTGGAGCCCCGGGGGTTGCAGGGCTGGCGATCCCCCCAGCAGCAGAGCCACTGCTGCCTCTCTCCTTCCTCAGCTGACCCGGACGGAGGCCTGAGGCGGGCGGGGGGCTCCCGTCCCTTCTGGCATAACGACGAGGCAGGTGCCCTTAGTGGCTACATGGTGGGGCTCAGGCAGGAAAGGCTGAGAGGGTCCAGCTGCTGTGTCAAAGTCACCCAGTGAGCGAGGGCTGGGCTGGGATTCGAGCTGGACAGTGGTGGAGCCAGGCAGCCTGGGACCCTGCTGGGCTCCCTTCTCACTGCAGGGGCCAGAGGAGCAGGTGCCACACCTGCCCTGCCTGTGGCATATGCCTAGCTCCCAGAGCCCAGCACCCTGGCCCCCAGGGCTCCGGACCACCAGCCCTAAGTAGGAATCAAAACAAGCTCCGAGGTGGGGGTGAGGAAGCACCGAGGGGGGTGAGGAAGTGCCGAGGGGGGCAGGTGAGGAAGCGCCTAGGGGGCAGGTGAGGAAGCACCGAGGAGGGTGAGGAAGCATCCATGGCTGGGCTCTGAAGATTCCACCGGAAGCCAGAAGTCCCCAAGACCCCAACCACGGCTCCCACCCAACCACGCCATTCCCATGAAGGCCAAGGGCTGAGGCAGGGTGGTCCGGGTGCCTGACCAGACCCTCTGTCTACCGCACCTGGGACCACCTGGGCCCTGGAACAGTCTGAGGGGCAGTGGTCAGGGCCCCCAGCCCATCACTCTGGGATGAGAGCCTTGGGGGTCCCTGGCTGATGCTGCTGGCTCAGGCCTCTCCTCCCAACGCCCGCCCTCCCTCTGGAAGCAGTGGGCACCCCCACCAGGAAGGAGGCGAGAAATGGAAGACTTCCCCTTCATAGCAAAATTCCTCACACACGGGGTCTCCCCACCACCACTTCTGGGGGGGGCATTTCCAGGTGGGGCAGTTCTGGACTCGAGGGAGGTCCAGAACTGCCCCACCTGGAAATGCCCCCCCCAGAAGTGCCCCCCACCACCCAGAAATGTCCCCCCAGAAGTGCCACACCTGGAAATGCCCCCATCCCTCCGAAATGCCCCTATCCCTGGAAATACCCTGCCCAGGAATGCTCCTGCCCGGAACTGCCCTGCAGGGTCAGGGGCCTCCCTCTGCAAGCTCCAGGCCATTCTCTGTCTGCTGCCTGTCACCCCCACCAAGCATGGGACACAGGCCCTGGCTGCCCACAGCTTGGCCTCCACCCTTGGCCCCCACCTTCCTCAGCCCCTGGCCACCCCTTCCTGGACCTCTTGTCAGTCCTGATGTCCCTGGCCTCTTCGAGTGGGGACCACAGGTCCCAGACCCAGAGCCTCCTCTGTCCCCACCTGGAGCTCCCCAGGCTGGCTCCAAAGCCCACCACAGGCTGGTGACCCCCGGCGTCCTTGGCCAGTCTGTCCCCAGGAGCCCCAGCGGCCGCCCTGGGTGAACCAGCAGGGACAGAGACAGAAGGAACACCAGTGCCCGAATGAAAGCCCCAAGCCACCATCCCCCACTCCATGGATGAAGCTCCTGCTGTGTCCTTAGGGCCCTGGGAGCCCGGGGTGTCCATCCCCATGGCCATTCCCAACCCTGCCCCCACCCTCTGGCCACGCTTCCCCCACAACAGCACTGGCGGCTGCCTCCCAGATCCTTGAAGTGTCTCCCAAAACCTGATGTCTGGGGCTGCTCCTAGGAGTGGCAGACCCATCCAAAGGTAACCCCAAGTCACCCCGCTGCATGACCACCTGCCCCTGTATCATGCTCTTCCGGCACCCGGCCAGTATTGTACGATACAGGTGGAGGGAGGCACTGCCTCACTCACACGTTAGGATGGTGCATCTGGGAAGGCCAGAGTGGCAGAGTCTCCTGTGGCCTGGAGGAAGGAAGCTGCCCAACAGAGAGGTCCCCCCAGGGCAGAGGACATGGGGGGGCGGGGGCAGGAACAGAGAGACCCCCAGGGCAGAGGACATGGGGGGCGGGGGCAGGAACAGAGAAACCCCCAGGGCAGAGGACATGGGGGGCCAGGGGCAGGGCAGAAGACAGCAGGTAAGGCAGGGCAAGGGACGGTGCTGGTGGGGCGGGGGGAGGAGGGCATAAGACAGTGGGGGGCGGCCATGGCAGAGGACATCTGGGGGCCGGGGGCCAGGGCAGAGGCCGTTGGTTGTCCACAGGGCAGAGGATGGCAGGGACTCCAGGGCAGAGGACAGCAGCCACCCTTAGGTTCTGAGAGTGGCTCCAGGTTCACAGCCCCGAGAACATGGGACCTCAGTCCCATAGCCACAAGGAAATAGTTCTGTCAGCTGCCAGGATATGCCTGGAAGTGGGTACCTCCCTAGCGAACTCTGAAGATGGGAACGGAGCCCAGTTCCAGGCCAGGGAGCCCGTGCAGTGATGAGTGGGCGTCTGCCATGATGAGTGGGCGTCTGCCGTGATGAGTGGGCGTCTGCCGTGATGAGTGGGCATCTGCCGTGATGAGTGGGCGTCTGCCATCTGACTGCATGGCAGTGTGGTGGTGCCATGACAGCGTAGATCACAACACACCGCACCTCAGGATGCAGGACCAGACAGGGGCCGGCGTTTGTGGGGGAACTGTGGTTCAGCAAAATTAAACAGGTTTCCTTCCCCTGCCTCTACACTGGGCATGTGGCCTGTCACCTTCCAGGGGGCCAGAGCAGCCACCTCTGCTCACCCGACCTGCCGCTCTCAAGGGTCCAGCACAGGACCGCTGGCCAAGCCACCCTGGAGGGTGAAGACCCCGGTGCAAGATGCCCAGGCAGCCACACCCGCCCCTCCAGGCCCTTCCCACTTCCCAGCCCTGCTGCTTGCAGACACCCACAAAGGACACTCTTCTCCCGCTCCTCTCAAATGCCCCCCAAATGCCGCCTGGTCTCCGAAGGCTTCTCTGGCCTGCCCAGAAAGGGGAACCCTCTGCCCTGGGCCCTGTGCCTCCTTCACATGCCGAAGTGCCCTCAGCTCCCCCTCAGCTGTAGGGCGCGGGACGCCCAGATCACAGGCACCTGGTGCCAGCACAGACTGTGTGCAGTGGCATCACTCCACACATGCCTGGCAGTGTGCACGTGTGGGCCGGGGCCAGCAGGGCTGGAGGGCACCTTCTCCCTCTCCCTCCCCCTCCACACCTGTCACCCAGTGCTGGGCTGGCTGGGCTGTGGCACAGACAGTGGGGACAAGCTATCCACCAGCTTCTGAAACCCCACTAGGGAGCCGGCCTCAGCCAGCCCAAGGGAGCAGGCAGGACTCTCCTGGGGGCGTCTCCCTCCTGAGGAGCATGCAGGGGATGGGGTCACTGAGGACCTCCCCGGGCCACAGAAGCAAGCTCCACAGAGAGGCCAAACCGGCTCCCCTCTCACACAGGGGACCCTGCCCTCCACACTGCCCTCTCCAAGCCGGAACTGGAGCCGGGGATTAGGGGAGGGGCTGTCCAGACGCTTCCTCTGGCCCAGAGCTGCACCCACATTGTATAGGGCACCTGGTGTGGCCCCGGGCATGGGTGTGGGCACTCCTGGGAGTGTGGGATCATGGCTCACCCCGGATGCAGGGGCAAGGGGTAAGGGGCTCCTGAATGGGGGGTGCACTGTCTGGTGTGAGGGTGGAGAACAGGTCTCATCTGGGAAACAGACCACAGCGGGAAGAGTCGGAGCTAGAAATTCTGTGCTGAGAGCCTCTCCTTCCTCTCTCTCCCCTCCCCACCCCCATCCTCAGCCCACAGCACGCAGGGTCCCACACCAGTGTTGCATGAGCCAGGAAAGTTGTGGCTGGCTGGCAGCAGAGGTGCTGGGTGGGGTCTGCGGGGCCAGCATGGCGGAAACGGGGCACAGGGTGCCTCTTGGGCAGATATTTCGGAAGATGATGGGCAGGGCCGGGAGGCATCTGGTGCTGCCGCAGGTCCTGGGCTTGGGAGCGGAGCCGTCCTTGGCGGGGAGGGACGAAGGGGAGCGGACGGGCTGGGTCGGTGTTGGCCACACAGAAAATGAGTCCCTGTAACGGCCATGATTGTGTCAGGAAAAGTCCAGAGGTCTCAGGAAGCTCTGGCCGGAGACGCATCCTGCCCACAGTGATGCTGAAACGGTAGCTCTGCCGGGGCGCTGGGAGGCTGGAGCATGGGGGCCTAACCCAGGAGTCCAGGCAGCCCGGGCAGCTGGGCCCAGCCTGCCCCTGAGACAGCCACAGAGTCCATCTCTACCCAGATGCCCAAATGCCCCTGCCCAGGCAGCACCCTCTCACCCCCAGCTCACAGACACAGCAGCCCCCAGCCTCAGCTCCCAGGAAGGGCAGGGGCTGTGGGTGACACTCTGGCGGGAGGCAGGCCCCTGCGTGTTGAAACGTACATCCCTCCCCATGCCCACAAAGACGCCCCGCCTCCGCCAGCAGAATAATGAGATCAAAGACCACTGGGGCAGGGGTGGGGATGCAGGTCGTTACCATGGTGATGTATTAGTTGGTTCACTCACCCCCTGCATGGTTCAGCCAAGATTTAAAGAGTGGTCACCGTTCGTGCGTGTGTATCAGTAATGGATTCACAGAGCACTCTCCCAGCAGCCACCGCCAGCACACCTGACCCTGCAGCCTCCATCCAGGCCAAGCTCATGGCTCTTGTCCCTGGAGTCCTGTCCCCAGCCTGGTACTGCCATGCTCAGCTCAGAAGGGTACCGGGGGAGAAGCCTGCCATGCCTCCTGGGCCTGGCTGACATCCTCCAGGAGTACACACGCCATCTTCAGCATCCTGGCATGGGCAGAGAATAGGCCATTTCTCCACTCCGGCCATCAGACGGATTCCCGTTCCTTATGCACTTTCTATTAAAAACTAGGAGACCCCTCCCACACTGTGTGCATTGGACAGAGTCCCCCAGATTCAGGCCCATCCAGACCTCAGAATGAAGCCATATTGGGGAATGCAATTGGTTAAGGAACTGGAGATGAAATCGTCCTGGGTTTACGGTGGGCCGTAATCAAGACTGGTATCCCTGAAGGAGAGGGGAGGACACATAGACACCCACGTACACACATTCACACATGTACACACACACACACACACAACACAGTCACACTCACATTCACACACACACATGCACATTCACACGGTGGGCTGTAATCAAGACTAGTATCCCTGAAGGAGAGGGGAGGACACATAGACACCCACGTACACACATTCACACATGTACACACACACACACACACAACACAGTCACACTCACATTCACACACACACATGCACATTCACACGGTGGGCTGTAATCAAGACTAGTATCCCTGAAGGAGAGGGGAGGACACATAGACACCCACGTACACACATTCACACATGTACACACACACACACAACACAGTCACACTCACATACACACACACACACACACACGCACGCACATTCACACGGTGGGCTGTAATCAAGACTGGTGTCCCTGAAGGAGAGGGGAGGACACATAGACACCCACGCACACACATTCACACATGTACACACACACACACAACACAGTCACACTCACATACACACACACACACACACGCACGCACATTCACACGGTGGGCTGTAATCAAGACTGGTGTCCCTGAAGGAGAGGGGAGGACACATAGACACCCACGCACACACATTCACACATGTACACACACACACAACACAGTCACACTCACACACACACACACACACATGCGCATTCACACGGTGGGCTGTAATCAAGACTGGTGTCCCTGAGAGGGGAGGACACAGACACCCACGTACACACACACACACTCACACACAACACAGTCACGCTCACACACACACACATGCACATTCACACGGTGGGCTGTAATCAAGACTGGTGTCCCTGAAGGAGAGGGGAGGACACATAGACACCCACGCACACACATTCACACATGTACACACACACACACAACACAGTCACACTCACACACACACACACACACACATGCACATTCACACGGTGGGCTGTAATCAAGACTGGTGTCCCTGAGAGGGGAGGACACAGACACCCACGTACACACACACACACTCACACACAACACAGTCACACTCACACACACACACATGCACATTCACACGGTGGGCTGTAATCAAGACTGGTGTCCCTGAAGGAGAGGGGAGGACGTATAGACACCCACATACACACATTCACACATGTACACACACACACAAAACACAGTCACACTCACACACACACACACACACACATGCGCATTCACACGGTGGGCTGTAATCAAGACTGGTGTCCCTGAGAGGGGAGGACACAGACACCCACGTACACACACACACACTCACACACAACACAGTCACGCTCACACATTCACACACTAGTCACACTCAAACACATGCACACACATTCACGCTCAAACACACACATTCACACAACACACACACACATGCACATTTACACGGTGGGCTGTAATCAAGACTGGCGTGCCTGAAGGAGAGGGGAGGACACATAGACACCCACGTACACACACACACAACACACACACACAACAGTCACACTCACATTCACACACACACACACACACATGCACATTCACACGGTGGGTTGTAATCAAGACTGGCGTCCCTGAAGGAGAGGGGATGACACAACACCCACGTACACACATACACACACACAGTCACGCTCAAATACACGTTCACACACATGCTCAAACACACATTCACACACAACACAGTCACACTCAAACATTCACATACACTCACATTCACACTCACACATTCACACACAACACTCACAACACACCCTCACACACACACAACACAGTCACACATTCACACACACACATGCACATTCACACAGTGGGCTGTAATCAAGACTGGCGTGCCTGAAGGAGAGGGGAGGACGCATAGACACCCACGCACACACACACAACACAGTCACGCTCAAACACACATTCACACACACACACATGCTCAAACACACATTCACACACAACACAGTCACACTCACGTTCACACACACACACATGCACATTCACACGGTGGGCTGTCATCAAGACTGTCATCCCTAAAGGAGAGGGGAGGACACATAGACACCCATGTACACACACACACAACACAGTCACACTCACACATTCACACACACATTCATGCTCAAACACATTGACACAGTCACACTCAAACACATTCACACACATGCTCAAACACATTCACACAACAGTCACACTCACATTCACACACACATTCATGCTCACATTCAGTCACACTCAAACACATTCACACACACATTCATGCTCACACACAGTCACACACTCAAACACATTCATGCTCACACACATTCACACATTCACACTCAAACATTCAAACACACATTCATGCTCACACACAGTCACACTCAAACACACATTCACACACTCACACATTCATGCTCACACACAGTCACACTCAAACACATTCACACACATTCATGCTCACATTCAGTCACACTCACATTCACACACACATTCATGCTCACACAGTCACACTCACACATATTCACACACTCACACATTCATGCTCACACACAGTCACACTCAAACACATTCACACACACATTCATGCTCACACATACATTCAGTCACACTCAAACACATTCACACACATACACATACTCATGCACATTCATGCTCATGTACATTCACACTCAGACACACACATTCATGCTCAAACACATTCA
Source organism: Saguinus oedipus (assembly GCA_031835075.1). NCBI lineage: Eukaryota > Metazoa > Chordata > Mammalia > Primates > Cebidae > Saguinus > Saguinus oedipus. The sequence continues at coordinate 40,552,407 of CM063175.1, read as the reverse complement.
CACACACTCATGCACATTCATGCTGTCACATTCACACACACACACATTCACGCTCAAACACATTCACACACAAGTCACACACATGCACACATATACACCCACATGCACATTCACGCTCACGTACATTCACACATTCACTCACACGCATTCACGCTCAAACACATTCACACACAACACAGTCACACATTCACTCACACACACATGCACATTCACAGTCACACACATTCACACACACATTCACACACCACACAGTCACACTCATTCACACACATACACACACTCATGAGGACAGAGACACACCGGGAGAAGGCCCCATGAAGGAGGCAGGGGTGGGGGCAATTCGGCCACCAGCCAAGGGCCGCCTGAGACCACCAGGCACTGGAAGGGGCCAGGACAGCCGTCTCCTCGAGACGTCGTGGGGAGTGTGGTCCTGCCAACACCTGTCTCCGACCCCCGCCCTCCAGACCTGGAGAGGGTGGATGTCTGTTGTTCTGAGCCTCTGGTCTGTGGTCCTTTGTCCCTGTGGCAGCCAGAAGCTGAACAACTGGGATGGGGACACGGCTCCAGGTTCCCCGTGCAGCCGCGCTACTGACTTGGCTCTGCCTCTGCCCTGGGAATTCCCTCTAACATGAGCACCTTCCCCGATCCCTTCCCACCACAGGCCTCGTGGCAGACCTGACCTGCAGTTACAGAGGAGTCAGCAAGACCCACAGAAACACTTTCACCAAAGTCGTGTGCCCTGTGTGGAAAAGCATGGGTCCACTCCCTCCCGTTGCTTGGGCCCAGGGCCACCCTTTCACTAAACACCAGCTTGCTGCTATGCCTCCTGGGAGGTCCCCAGGTGAAGATGGCCCAGCCTGAACGGAGGCATCAGGATCCGGAGACCACTCGTGCCTGCCGGCGTGTTGATTTCCGTCCTGGAGATGCAGGAGGAGATGGACAGGGAAAGGGCACGGTCAGTGTCTGAGACGGGGACACACACACGACAGCATCATTTTCCACCTGGGCAGAGAGCATTTGGGAGGGGAGGACAACGTTGTCTCTTTGAGAACTCATGTCCCATCTGCCAGCTGAAGGCACAGCAGGCAGGCGTGGTGGGATTTAGCTGGATGGGAGCCGGGTAGGTGGTGAGAAAGGGGCCCGAATGTCAGCTTCCACAGCCGCCCTGCTTCTGGGAGCCTGGCCCAGGGCTCGGGGAGTCAGGCTGCCGTCCGTGAAGGCCAAGCGCTGTTTCTTTTTCCTGCAGGTGAGGTGAAGCGGGCGCCTCTCGAGCCTGCGACACCTTCCCTTTGTCCTTTCCCTCCGTCAGGGACATTGATTGCAAGTGAACAGCCAGGAATCTAAGCTTGACCGCTATTCGTTTTCCATCGTCGTATCTTCTCAACCTTGAAACTACTTTCTGCTTTGAAAATTATCTGGCATCTGAAAAAAGCCACTTTGGAGGACACATGCCGGCCACAGTGCCCGAGAGCAGGGGCCAGGAGAAAATGAGAGTCTGGGCCCGCCGGTGCCGCTGGCAGGGAGGTGGGCAGGGTTCCTCCCGGGCGCTCTCACGCCGCCCCTTCTCAAAAGCCCATAGTAGCTCTGGCTGCCCCCCCCACCAGGGGCTGGGTCCCCAGCTTCACTGCTCCACTAGGAAGCATTTCCAGCAGGCGCTGACCTCTGGACCCAGACGTGGACTCACACCCATAGACAGACACAGACCCAGAACCACGAGGGAGGTGTGGGTCTGGGGAGAGATTAGGAGGTGCTTGAGGTCAACACGAGGTCAACAGGAATACCCCGGGTGGGTGTCCACAGTGGGCGCCGAGGGCCAGCACATGCACGTGTGGAATACCCAGGCACTCACACGTGTTCTCACAAATGAACGTCACACACAAGCACAGCCACACACACACATCCACGCATATACAGGGCTCCCCGGGCACACACCCTCAGGGACACACCTGTGCACACACAAACACACACACGCACAGTCCCAGCACTAAGGCCTGGACAGGGCCTGGCAGACAGCGCCCCCATTACAGACCACAGCGTGAAGGAAAAGGCTTGCAGAGGAGCCGGCATCGGCCGGGCCCGGGCACCCCCTGCAGTGGAGGCTAAGAGGGGCAGCTGAGCGTCACCTCGGCTGAAGCCGGGCCCTGCAGGTCAGCAGCCCCCACTGTGCCAGGAGCCTGCTCTTCCCAGGATCAGTCCTTCCCCAACCACAGGCCCTGCTCACAAGGCTGGCCATGAGGACCCCCACCCCACCCCTCAAGCAGGGGGCTCTGCCATCTGGGCCAGCCTGGCCCCTGCCCAAGAGGGCCCTTCGAGCGCTCTGTAGATGGGTGAGGCCCTGACAACAACCCAGGGGGCAGCACACACTGGCTGCACCCAGCACCAATCCAGCCCACCATACCCAGCGCCCACCCCCAGCCCACCGCACCAGCGCCCACCCCCAGCCCACGGCATCCAGCACCAACCCCCAGCCCACCATACCCAGCACCAACCCCCAGCTCAGCGCACCCAGTGCCAACCCCTAGCCCACCGTACCAAGCGCCCGCCCCCAGCCCACCGCACCCAGCGCCAACCCCCAGCCCACAGCATCCAGCACCAACCCCCAGCCCACCATACCCAGCGCACCCCAGCCCAAAGCTCAGGGCTCTGTGCTGTGGCCCCGGCCCGGGTGTCAGGAGACAGGCTGTAGCCAGGTGGATCACCCATGAAAACACATGAAGGGTTGCAGGACAGCCAGGCATGGCCGCTCCCCTAAGGGCCAGGGACACCGGAAAAGGGGGGTGGGTGGGGGTGCAGCTGTGTGCCCCCCAAGCAGCCAGGGCAGGGTCCCAGCAGGGCCGGCAGCCTCAGCCCCACGGGCGGCTGCCACATCCGCCTGGCCGAGCACAGGCTGGCGGCCCACTTGCTATTTTGAGGCGACGGGCGGGAGCCACTCAGTGTCACCGGGAGCCGGGAGGGGGGAGGAGGGCAGAACCTTCAGAACTAATGTCAATTTTCTGCATCAAATATTTTGATAATTAAACAAAGCTGATCAAGAGAGGCAAGCAGCGAGGCTCCGGAGCTCAGGAAGCAGAGCCCATTAAATAGAGGGGCCAGAAAGCGCCCGGGGCGGCAGCCTCAGATTAATGACTCGGCGGTAATAGATTTTCCCAGCTCAGCCGCACGGGGCAGCGGGGGCAGGGCACGCGGAGCCGGCCTGGAGACGCAGTTAAAGGAGCAGGGACGGTAAATCAAGGTGCCCACGCAGATGGTGGGGCTGGCCTCGGCTGAGACCCACCCACCCATGTCTGACCCCAGGCCACTGCTCCCCGGGTGAAGAAGAGCTAAGGTCCAGGTGCTCCGGATGCCCCTCGGACCAGCAGGAGGGGTGCTTCTGGCACAAGGGGCCACGCAGAAAGGCAGAGGGGACCCGTCCCGCCCTCTGACCTCTGTCCTGTGGCCGCACGTCTGACACATGTCTGGGTCCTGGGGTGAGGACCCGTGCCCCGGAGGGTACCCTCTGTGCTGCCCAGAGGAGGGTCAGGTTGATGGGGCCAGCCGGATTCATGCCCCAGACCTCACCCACCTGACGCCCGCTCACATCCCCACGGCCATGAAGTATGGAAAGCAGATGAAGGAGGTTCCAGTCCAGCAGAGGCTGATAGGATCACTCTGCAGGGATGGGTTCGATGTGGGATATTTTCCAGGGCTGGGGGCAACGCAGGGTAATGAGACCCAGGGCTCTGGAGGCCCTGTGCTACCCCCGTGCCTGTGGCTGACTGGGGAGGGCTGGGATGCACTTCTGGGGGCAGCGCCCATGGGACCTGGTGCTACGGGGAAGCAGGACCTTGCGGGAGGAGGCCCTGACCATTCAGGGAGGCTCCACCACGCCCCCGACAGACTCTTGGGCCCGTCTGTGAGATGAGAGTGTGGGAGCTGCCATCACATGGTCCTCCAAGAAGCAGCGCAGCCGTCCCTGGAAAGAGCTGGCCGGGGTCCAGGACCTCCTGAGTGCGGGTTTCCCGGGCTCCCCCAGCCTTCGAGGTCTGAGGCACACAGGGAGTGGGGGTGCATACACCCTTCTTTCTGGCTGTCATTCAACAAATGCATACTGGGGGCTGTGGCGGGCCGGGCTCAGGAAGGCAGTGGCAGCCTAGGAGGGTGATGTTCCCAGAGGAGCTGGGGGGCCATCTGTGTCGGCACAGCAAGTGCTGTGCAGCCGGCAGCCCCCTGAGAGGGGCCATTGTGTCCCCAGGGGCGCAATCACGGCCTGTGTGCCACCTGCTGGTCTACACCACCCTGGCAGCAAAAAAGCGTAGAAGGCACTTGCCAAGCCGTGCTGACCGCAGCCACCCAAGGCCATCAGTCACCTCCTGATGTCCCTCCTGCGGGGCCTGGCCTGAGCACAGCTCCTGGGTAGAGAGGCCTCCTGGAGCTCACGGCGGGGCGTGAGCTTGAGTCCTTCACCCAAGCCCAGTCCTGGGGCCCAGGAGGTCCGAACCTGGGAGGACTCTGAGCTCTCTCAGCCACCCCGCTTCTCATGCCCAGAGGACCCCCAGCAGTGGGACTGGTCAGAAGGAGCCTGGGACACCTGGGGCTCTCAGCTGCCCTGTGGGTCCTTTCCCACTTCACGTCCCAGTGTGGAAGGGGAGGTTCCTGGGTGTCCTTCCAAGGCCACGGAGGGTAACACAGGGCTTAGTCCTGGGTTGGCTTGGCCCCTGACGCCCAGTCCCTGCCTAGCCCCCAAGCCCATGGAGGTAGGTCGGGCCAAGGGTCCTCCCCCAAGCCCAGCAGCCCCATGGGCTGCGGCCCCGAAACCCGGTGCCCTCCCCACCCGTCCAGACAGGCATGCAGGTGCCACCACCCCACCCAGGTTCCCGCAGCTGAAATCACCCTGTCTCTTCTGCTTCACACGGTTGGGGAGCTGAACCTTTTCACAACTGCCTGGCCACCCTCTGAATACAGCTTTTTCTTCGTAGGGACGTAGGTTTTTGTGATTAGAATCATGCATCCTGAGCACGCCTGCCTTTAACCCCCACACACTGGCCGGAGCCTGGACGGGCAAGAGTGCGGTTTCCAGACCAGAGAGGCTGGCAGGGAGGGCAGGGTGGTGCCGGCTTCGGGTGCCAGGCCTCCCTGTGCTGTCATGTGCACAGTATGTGCTAATGTGTGTGCTTGCAGTGTGCATGTGTGCACGTGTATGCCTGCCACGTGTGTGTCCATGCAGGTGTGTATATGTGTGTGTATGAGTATGTGTGAGTGTGTGAATGAGTATGAATGTGTATTAGTGCAAGTGTGTGGATGTGTGTAAATGAATGAGTGTATGTGTATATGAGCGTGTGTGTGTATGAGCATGTGTGTGAGCATGTATGAACATGTGTATATGAGCATTTGAGTGTGTCAGTTTGTGTGTGTCAGTGTATGAGCATGTGTGTGTATGAGCATGTGTGTGAGCATGTATGAACATGTGTATACGAGCATTTGAGTGTGTCAGTTTGTGTGTGTCAGTGTGTATGAGCGTGTGTGTATGAGCGTGTGCACGAGTGTATGAGTGTGTGTATAAGCGTGTGAATGTGTGTGTACCTGTGAATGTGTGTGTTCTCCATCCAGGTGGTCCAGGAGCCCGGGACCTGTGGGTCCTCACACGTGTGGGCACCCTGCCCAGCACCACACACTCAGGAATCGGTGCTTCGGGAGCCCAGGTCGGGTAGAGAGAAGGCCACATGGCCGCTGAGGCAGTGGCCTCCCCCACAGTCATTTGTGCACTCAGCAAACACTTGTCTGGCACCTGCCGTGTCCCAGTCCCCATCCCTGCCCCCACTGGGTTCCCACTCTAGTGTCTCGTCAGCAGGGCGGGGGCGTGGTCCCTACCAAGTGCCCCAGGGTGACCATCCAGCTCACAGGGCAGGATCCGAGCTCGTGGCCCAGCGTCCCTGCCCACCACGAGCCCCATCTCCAGCATTTCCTGCCTTAGCCTTAGAGCCGCTCCCTCTGCTTGGCCACCCTTCCCTGCCTGGCCCACCAGCAACATCCACCCTGCTCTCCCAGAACCTGCAGAGGCCACAGCTACAGGTGGCACCCCCACCCCCAGACCCTCTGTTCCTGCTGCCCTGGGAGCTGCACCATAGCCCCCACATGGTGGGTGCTGCCGCCCCACACCCACCCAGCAGGTATTCAACCCCACGCCACTGAGATCCAGGCCTGGGCCCCAAGCACCTGCTGGCCCCACAGCCCCACCGCCCCTCCCTGAGCCTCCACTCCTCATCTGCCCAGAGGGCGGGAAACACCGGGGTGGGGTCCTGGCTGTGAAGCGGGAGCTGTCTGTCTCCAGTCCACAGCGGGTTCTCCCACCCCCGGGTCCTGCAGGGTGCAGAGGCCAGAGCAGGGTCCCTGGAAGCCCCCTGGGCACAGCATCGCCTCAGCCCCGGGCAGCCTGGCTCAGCCCTGTTCCCAGAGCAGATGGTGCCCCTCCGGGTTTGATTCTCCAGGAAGTGACTCTGTGCAGCCTCACACGGTGGTTGCTGGGATTGTGCTCGGTGAGGAGCCCGGAAACTTCCTTGAGAGGGCCCCGGGTTAGGGACCGCCTGTAGCACCCACACAGAGCGGCCGACACAGTTGCACATCCGGCCAGCGTCCACCGTCCCCAGCTGAGCAGGGCACGAACGAGCAGCCCAGGGGATCTTCTCACGTGGGCCTCCCCACGGCATGCCAGGATTCGGGGCCCCCTCCCGGCCCTCGGCGGGTGCCACTGTGGGACCAGGACCCTGACATGTCTGCTTCTCCATCCAGGTGGTCCAGGAGCCCGGGGCTCACGGTGACCCCACCCTGAAGGCCCCGGGGCTCTGAAGGAAGTGTGGCTGATGGCATCCAGGCAGGGGCTCAGGGGGCAGCTGGGCAGGAAGGGGTCAGGGAAACAGCAGGGAGAGGACAACAAGAAAGCCGGGCTCCCAGCCGAGCCCCACCCCAGTGGGGGCCAGTCAGGACTCCCGTGGCCAAAAATAACTTGGGCCAGAGGAACGAGAAAGGGGGTATCTTGGATAAAGGGCAGGGAGCCTCCCGCCCCTGCCCACCGGAAACTCAGGGCCCCAGCTGTTCCCTGAGCCAGGCGCCCATGTCCCCAGCTGAGCCGCATCCTGGCCCTGAGTCCAGGCTGTCCCCTGGAGACCCCGTGCCCCCACTAGCCCGGGCCTGGGTGACCCCGAGTCCACCGAGGCACGGCCCCAGCCGCACCGGGGAACCTGACTGGCAGCTCTCCCCCGCACACTCTGGAGGCTTCCTGCCGTGGCCCAGAGCCCTGCTCAGGGTCAGCAGCGGCCTGGGGGTCCGCCCCTCGGGGACCTGCATGCAGGGGCCGCAGCGTGGCGTCGGGATCGGCCGCCAGGGCCAGCAGGGCCCATCAATCACGAGGGTGGCCACTGCCCGCTCGGTCACTGTAACTACAGGGCGGCTCGGGCGGCCCCTATTCTATTGGCTGTGACGGCTCAGATAAATCTGGCCCAGCCAATCCACTGTGGGCGGCAGGCGCAGCGAAGGCGGGTGGCCAATCCAGGCGCCTGCTGTCTGGAAGCCCCGCGGCGGGGGGGGGGCGGCGGGGAGGCCGTGACCTTGTGGTCACCCTCGCTGAAGAGGCCCAGAGGCTAGGAGCCGGGCACAGAGTGGGCAGCAGAGGCTCGTGCCGGCCAGTGGAGGGGGGCTGGGCCCACAGCTGTGGGACCCTGGACCAAGCGCTCCCACGGGGGCCCATGCACACAACCCACACGCCAGGCCGTGGCCAGACAGGAAGCGCTTGCCCCTCAGCCCAGCACCCCGGGACAGCCCCTCCGCGAGTCACGGTGCGGCAGGGTCACTGAGGCACCCTTGAAAATCTGGAACCCTCCTTGAAAGATGGGCCCAGGGATGGCTGAGCAAGTGAAAGGGCCTAAACTGGGAACCCGGCTCTGTTCAACAGCTGAGGTCAAGGGAGAGAGGACCCCGAGGGACTCCAGGGAGCCCCTGAGCAGGGCCAGGTCCATGCCCTCTCCTGTGGCATTGCGGCCCCCACCCTAGGACCAGCAACCCCAGCCTGGACAGCCCCTGCAGCTCTCCCCTCCCTGGTGGGAACCCTCAATTTCAGGACTGGTGAGCTTTAAGCCCTTCCTCCAGCAAGGAGAGTGCCACCCCTCCACTGGCAGTGGCTGGCACAGAGTGGATGGGACAGGCGGTGGGCACCTGGCTCCCTCCCCCGGCCCCAGGACCCCAACCTTTCCATCCACCGAGAGGCTGAGCCGCATCCCTTTCCATCTGCGCCCGATCCCGTCCACTCTCGACACCCACCCCCATCCTTGATAGATAATGGTTTAATAAGCGATCTGTTTTTTATTTAAAGGGTCGGCAGTAAAACCCAGATCACATTTCTCACTTGGTGGGTTAAAAAACCGCTTACGCTCATTTCTGCAATGTAAAGCGACACTATATCAAATCAAACATTTCCAGATGTGCCCAGCTTGTGCGGAGGTGCGGGCGGCCCCCGGCAGGCAGGCCAGCGAGCAGGAAAGGCAGGCCGGGCACTGGAAAGCAGGCCGGAGACACCACCTACTGGCCGGCCAGGCGGCACCCGGCTCGGCTCCCTCTGCGGGTGCTTTAGATTCCTGCAGGGTGCGAGGGTCTGAGGACAGGATGCTTCCCATTCGTGCGGCCAGGATCGGGTCGGGGGCAGGGCACCCAGGCCAGCCCCGCCACTCTGCCCAGGCTCTTCTGGGCCTGCTCTGCCTCCCAGCGGCCACCCCTGCCCACGGCAGCTGGAGGAGTACGGGAGAGCCCCGAGAGAGAGGGGGCTGCACCGAGCACAGGCACAGTGTCTGAGACCCACTGGAAGGCCCAGGAATCAGGACGAACCGAGAGAGGCTGGTGGGGCTCCTGAGCCTCCTCAGACCCTCCTCAGACCCTCCTCATCCCGGCACATGCCGGGAAGCGGGAGTGGGTTTGTGACAACTTCCTGTGGATGGGACCCCAGGTCTCCAGGAGCCCCTTGCCTTCCAGACCACAGCAGGCTAGGCCACCGGGTGGCTCCATCAAATGGAAAAAGGAAGCAGGGTCTCGGGTCCTGCAAAGCCCCCAAAAGCTGCAGCCACGAGAGACGCCGGCCCATACGCCGTCCGGCCACGCAGAGCTCACAGGCGCTGGCGTGAGGAGACCTGCTGGAGCATGTTGGGGTGGAGAGTTCATGAAAGCCCGTCCTCTGAGGGCTCCTGGACCCACCCGGGCCGTCTCTGGGGTGGGGAGCCTTGGAAGCACATTAGCTGGCAATGGCCCTAAAACATGCCCCACAGTATGTGGTTTTCACTCCAAATTAAAGCCAAGGCCAACTTTCAATTTCAAGATAGAGCTGTAAACTCTTGGGGTGTACAGAGGGCTGCCCGACCCGAGAGGAGCCAGGCTCTGTCAACAGAGGTCCTTGGAAGCAAATTTGGGGATTTGGTCTAAAGCCTGTGGAATTACCTTTTGTGAGACCTGCCATGTGTCTGTGTGGGTCACAGTAGGGGCTGGGTGACAGGAGCCCGTGAGCCCCACCCTGCCCCTCCTTCTAGGGGATCTTCACCCCAGACATAGCACCCCAGAGCCTAGCGTCTGCCCCACTCTTTGCACCATGATGAGGAGCAGAGGGAGGGAAACTGAGGACGGACAGGAGCCAGCTGGCCTGGGAGGGGCCATCCTGCCTGGGTGGCCCAGCCAGAGACAGTCGGGCAGAGCCAGCTGGATGCACCCTCCCCCAGCCTTCCTGCAAGGCCAGCGCTTCCCCTCCGCCCTGCAAACAGGAGAGACAGAGAGTCCTCAGGGGTATCTGAAATGCCAGACCTCCCCCTCCCCGTTCTCTAATGTTGTGTCTGCAGGACAGGGACGTCTGCCAGCCGATGCCTGCAGCCCGATGGTCACTCCAAGCCCGGCTGGCGGAGCTGAAACCATGGCATCACCCAACAGAGACCTAGGGGCTCTGGGTCTCTGCCCCGCCCGGCACCTACATGGCTCACATGCCCACAGGGGCTATATCATGCAGACTCTGACCTGGGGGCTGACCATCCTCCCCCAGCCCCTCTGAATTTTGCCCACCAGGGTAGAGAAGTGTCCGGCCACCTTACATCAGCTTTTACATTTCCCAGTGAAAGGAAATTACACTGGAGAGGGAAATGCTGGACTCTGCTCTTGAGGGAAATGTCGCCTCTTCCAAGAAGTCTCACTGGCTTAACAACCCATCAAGCCTGGCTCCTCCCTCCCTGCTTCTTTGATTCCCTTCAGGACCTCACCGCCGTCACCAGCCCTCCCTAATCCTGGCACAGATTGTGCCTCCACCGGAGGGTGTGGGGCCGAGGCCGACAGGTGGGTGGGTCGTTCTCTGTGCGAAAGCTCTGTTTGCGTTTCAATAACAGCACTGGGGAAAACGTGCTGCTGCCTCTGTCCGGAAAGGAGAGGAAGGCTCCGTTTAAGGAGCATCAGGGTGCCCCATGTCCGCACACACTCCCTGATCCCACCCCAGCTCAGAGCCACTGCTGCCCCACCCAAGCCACTCAGGGAGGCCGGAGGATGCTGTGATGGGCCCGCCTGCCCTGCTTCTGGCTCTGAGACTTCAGCAAACCCACGGGCTGTGGCCACCTTGCTTTTTCCACATTTCGTGTTTTCTGCAGGCTTTTCCCTGCCCTGCAGCCACCCGGGCCTGACCTTCTGGCACCGCCTCCAGCTAGACTTTCCAGGGCAGGCCGGACAGACACCGGTGCCTCCCTGCACCTCTGCGTCCTTGTCTGAGACTATAGGGTGAGGAGGGAGAGCCCCTGCCCAGAGCCCCTGTGGGATTAAATGGGGAGAAGCAGGTGCGGGGCCACTGCGGGCACCCAAAGGGAGCTGTTCTTGTCACTGTCATCACCATCATTGCTGTGGTCATGGTTTTGCCCATTAGCTGCCCATGAGCCATCGCAGTCTCACCTCTGTCCCCAGGGGCTGCCTGTCCTGGGCCTGGGCAGAAACTGGGGAACCTGAGGAGTGGCTGCCTCTGTCCTCCAGGCCTGGGCAGCCTCGAAGGGCAAGTGGAAGGGCTTGACTCTCACCCAGGGGAGAACTTGGCAGTCCCCCCGAGGATCCTTGCAGGGACTCAGAGAGAAGGAGGGTCAGGTGGAGACTTGGGGTCTTCAGGGAGGGCTTCCTGGAGGGGGCGGAACTGGAAGAGAGGGCAGAGATGGAACCCACCCGGCCCTGGGACAGAGGTGTCTTAAGCATCACCTCAGGGCACCTCCAGGAGAGCAGGGACAGACAGAGAAGGGTAGGGGAAGAGAGAGAGACTCCGACCCGGGGACAGCAGCACAGGCCTCCTGGACGAAGCAGTGGCAGCTGCTAAGGAATCCGGGCTCAGGGAATTGCGGGGAAGGAGGGGTCTCCTGAACCAATACCCAGGACAGCGCCACCGCCTGGAAGTCTCGTTCCTTACTTTCACTTTTTTTTTTTTTTTTTTTGAGACAGTCTTGCTCTGTCACCCAGGCTGGAGTGCAGTGGTGCTATCTCAGCTCACTGCAACTTCCACCTCCCGGGTTCAGGCGATTCTCCTGCCTCACCCTCCTGAGTAGCTGGGACTACAGGGGCACCCACCACGCCCGGCTAATGTTTGTATTTTTAGTAGAGACGGGGATTCACCATGTTGGTCAGGCTGGTCTCGAACTCCTGACCTCATGATCCACCAACCTTGGACTCCCAAAGTGCTGAGATTACAGGTGTGAGCCACTGTGCCTGGCAGTTTCACTTTATCTTGTAAATGAAGCTGCAGTTTAGGGCTTCACGTTTGTTAGGCAAAAAAAAAAAAAAAAAATCTGGCCAGGAGCAGTGGCTCACGCCTTTAATCCCAGCACTTTGGGAGGCCAAAGCTGGTGAATCACCTGAGGTCAGGAGTTCGAGATCAGCTTGACCAACATGGTGAAACCCGGTTTCTACTAAACCTACTAAAAATTAGCCAGGCGTGGTGGTTTGCACCTGTAATCCCAGCTACTCAGGAGGCTAAGGCAAGAGAATCACTTCAACCCTGGAGGCAGAGGTTGCAGTGAGCCGATATTGCACGGCTACATTCCAGCCCGGGTGACAGAGGAAAACTCTGTCTCAAAAAAATAAATCCTCAGGTTGGCAGGCCGGGGAGAGCTTGCAGCTATAATAAACGGAGCTTGTACTAACAGGGTGTGTGTGGCTGAGTTTGAGGGGGAAGAGGTGCCTTTTCCTAGGGTCTGAGGAGCATCTGGAGAAGCAGAGGGTCAGCCCGGGTGCCCAGGAGCCAGGGAACAGGCGCGGACGGGACAGACTTGGCTGACCCTTCCCCACCAGCCGTGCTGCTCTCGGGGCCTGAGGAGGAAGGGCCCTCTGCACGCTGTCTGCCCGGCTGAAGGTGAACATTTTGATCAGGCTGCCCCTCCCACACCCTCACCAGAGGGACGAGCTGCAATTAGGAAAGTGGGAGCAGTGGCCAGCACCCCTCAACCCAGACAGAGAGAGGCTGGGCCCCAAAGGAAGTCATGCTGAAGACACAGGCCCTGGTCCCTGACTTAGAGCTCAGGGGCCAGGATGCATCTCAGAGGTGCCTGGGCAGTGCCAGCTTCACCAGAGGCCTCACGGTGAGGACCCACTGGACAATGTTCCGCCGTCACTCCACCTCTGCCTGACTCCCTGGTCCTCCTCCCCAGAAGGACCCGGGACACACAAGAAGAAAGTGGGCTCCCCAGGTGTTTCCGCCAGTCCTCCCAGGCTCCTCCAAGCTGCGCAGAGCAGCCAGATAGTGACCAAACCGAGGGACTCACTCCGGAAAAGCACATTCAGGAGGAAGCTTCTGAGAGCTGCTGTGGCGGCCCAGCCCTGACCAGCCAAGCTGCCCGGCTGGTACCCAAAGCCCTCAGGGACCTTGTTTGTCAGGGATGAGTCAAAGAGTGGCAAATTGAGGGCTGTTTTTCATATCAGCTCACCTCCCAGTTCTCTTTACCACCCCTTCGAAGGAATGTTCTAACAGTCCCTTCCAGCCTTGGAGCATTTAGTTTAGTGGGAAGAAAATATGAGGCTGTGAGAGATGGAAAGCCAAGAGTGGGAAGCCAAGTGCAAAAGAGGAAGTGTACCCCAAAATGCTTCCAGGCCAGACCTCAGCCTGAGCTTTCCTCCGTGCTGGGAGGGAGTACAGCCAGAGGAGCTGCACCATGAGGAGGAAGGATAGCTGGGCCATCCAAGTCTGCACCATGAGGAGGAATGATAGCTGGGCCTTCCAAGGCTGCACCATGAGGAGGAAGGATAGCTGGGCCATCCAAGGCTGCACCACGAGGAGGAAGGATAGCTGGGCCATCCAAGGCTGCACCACGAGGAGGAAGGATAGCTGGTCTAGGGCTGGGCTGGGGCTGGCCCAGCACCCTGAGATGAAACTCAGTCTGAATTTGCCCTTCCTGTCTGAGTTCACCTCCCCACTGGGCCGTGGAGGGGAAAGCAACCCTGGGCCAGGTGCCTGCCTTTGAGCCCAGCCCTGACGTTGTTGGCTAGCAGGGTGACCCTGGCCCCACCACCTATCTTTGTGAAGTCTCAGTTTCCTTGTTTAGCTTCCACTTCACAAACTTTGTTCTCACCAAATCCTTGCCCCAGGACTTTGGCTCAGGGCAAAATAAGCCATCGCTAGAGGAGGCTGCTGGGCTCCACTTTGTTAGAGCTCTCTGGGGCTCCCCACCATGGGGTCCCTATTGGGGTTTCCAGCCAGACCCTGGCAGTGGGGCTATTTGACCCCTCAAGGTTCTGCAATAACCCCAGAAGGCTGGAATTCCCAGACCCCCAGGGAGTCTGGGGAGACCCAGTCTCCAGGCGGGGTGCTAAGACAGGCTCTGGTGAATAGGATGACCCCATACTCAGGGTGGCCTGACCTACTGCCACCTCCCCACTGGATGCTGGGCTCAGAGCTCTAGGACTTCTGGATAGGGCTGGGTCGGGGAGATGGTGATGACACCAGGCAGTGCCCACTCACCCCAGCCTGACACACACCCCAGGGGGCCTGTTCACTTCCAGGCAAAGGGCCGTCCTCTCCTCCACATGCCCCTGCCCCGCCTGGCCAAGAGAGACCCAGCTCCCCTCCCACCCTATCTAACTCCCCCATCTGTCTCCACCCTTTTAACAAGGCACCCACAGCCCTCAGGGGAGAGTGTGAGACGTGAAATCATCCAGTGGCCACACAGGGCCTGGTGCCTACATGGGAATGACAGTGGGGGGGATCAAACTCAGCCATGGGGATAAGGGAAGGCTTCCTGGAAGAAGATCCATTTAAGTGGAGGTGAAAGAGCTGGCCAGGTGCAGCCAGGGAGAAGGACAGTCAGCATCCGGAAGACCCAAATACCCAAAGAGCGCTGGCCCCGGGGGCTCCACTGCGTGGAGATGCAGGGGGTTGGGCCAGGCCTGCTGCCTCCCAGCAAGTGAGGGCAGGAGCCTGCCTTCCCCTTCTATGGGATTCACAGGAAGGATGTCCCACAAGGGTACAGCCGGAGCCCGGTGCATGGTGGGTGCACAGAGGGTGCAGCCAGAGCCCGGTGCATAGTGGATGCACAGAGGGTACAGCCGGAGCCCGGTGCATAGTGGGTGCACAGAGGGTAGAGCCGGAGCCTGGTGCATAGTGGGTGCACAGAGGCTACTTGTTGAAATGAAGCAGTGAACGCTCCTCACCAGAGAGCCTGGGGCTTCGCACACGCTAAGGAGGCCCTGAGGAGGCTCTGGGTCCCCATCTGCCCGGCCCTATTCCCAAGGCCCTTCCGCCCCCTCTTCCCTCTGGGGTCCGCACACTGGCAGGGCAGGGGCCAGCTCTCCTCCTGGGGCCTGAGGGAGGGACCCCCACTTCCCCTCATGGGCCAGACCTGGATATAAATCTCAAGCACAAGGAGAAAACCCCACACCCCACAGCTCCTCAGAGCCCCCACCTGACTGAGGACCCTCGCCTGGTGCAAGGGCCTCGGGGCAGGGGTCGCAGGCTGCCTGCTCCTGCAGGGAGAGCTGGATGGTTCTGGGCCACGCTGACAAGGGGAGGGGCACAGCAGGTGACATCCCAGCTGGTAGCTCCCTCCTCAACCCCTGTGCAATGGGGATAGCTGTGTCCTTGTCCATCCTTGGGCCTTCGGGGAGCACTGGAGCTTGGGTCGCTGCAGGGAATCACCCCACCCCCAGGTAGTGAGCCGGTTTAGGGCCAGAGGGAGCCCAGGGCTCCAGGGCACTGTGGGCCCACATCCCCTGAGTGGGAGCTCTTGAGTTCCTGCCTGTGCGTGGCTGGGATCCAGGAGCCAGAGACTAGCCGCGGCCAAGCCTGGCCCTCGGGGAACTGACCACTCGGGGAGCCGACCACTTGGGGATCGATCTCTCAGGGCTCTGACCACCCTGGAGCGGGGCGGAGGGTGAGTTGCCCTGAGAAGACGGATCAGGTCCAGGCCCTTCCTCTTCCCTCCGGGTGCCCCCGCTCCGGCCTCATGGCCTCACTGGCCTGTCACCACAGCCCCCACTGTCCCCATTCCATCTCTGCTCTTCCAGGACCTTGTCCCGGCTCTGCAACATCCCCTCTTTCTCCACAGCCTTCAGGGCTCCCTTGGGCACTGGACCAGAGCCCCGCTCCACCACCTGCAGCCAGGCGCCCCACGGACCAGCCCTGTGGCCTGTGCTCTCCCTGCCAGAGGCCCCCAGCCTCTGAGTTCACAGGGTCCCCCACCTCTACAGCTCCCAAACAGCAATGTTTCCCAGCTTCCTGCCTTCTTGCACCCTAAGCCCTGCCCGGGTTACCCCCCTTCCTCAACCACTCGAGAGAAGCCCCAGCCGCTGGCTCTAACCCCTTACCCCGCCCTCACATTGCCTCCACTCCTGGCTGACTGAGGCAGTGACAGCAGCTCCAGCCCTCGTCTGACCCCAGGAGTCAGGTGGCTTCGTGGACAGCTCTAGGGTCCATGACTGCCCAGCCACCCTGTGCACAAAGGCTCAGAGGAAGAGGCCATAGACGAGGGACTCTCAGCCGCAGGCACACCACGCCCTCCTCCCCCTTGTGGGAAGGACACCCTCCACTCCCCCCCACACACACACAGGGCGATGCCCCTCCTTCGAAGGGGCTGGCCCCTGCTCCTGGGTATCAGGACAGCCTGGGTGGAAGTCCAGCTGGCACGGTCGGCCCAGGGAGGGGCACCGGGCAGGGCCTTTGCTGATGGCCACCCTGAACACCAGGCTTCCTCCGTCAAAATATTTGTAGCATTTGCTGTTTTAAAAACCCTGAGGTAGGAGAGTGCACTAATCTTTAAAAAGGTTAATTTATTCATAGAAATTTTGACAGAGACATATGGCCCGGTGAGGCCATGGCCCTTCCTGGGCGGGGGGGGCGGGGGAGTGCACAAGAGAAGAGCTGGCGCTGCAGACCGCAGACCGGCGACAGCGTCCCCCCAGGGCTGGCCCACCCTCCCGCTGACCCTGCTGCCGGCCCACCCAGCCCAACCTCTCCCATCTCCCCTCCCCTCGCCGCCCTGCCCATCATAAAATGGCTCTCTCACATTCTTGGGTGGGAAAAGGCAGAGGCCCCTGAACCCCTGACCTCTATTCAATGCCCAGGCGGGCAGCATCCATAGGTGGCGTGGGGGCTGCAGGCCGGGATGGTGGAGGCCTCGCTCTCCTTCCTTCCTGGGATCTGAGAGGAGCTGAGACGCTCCTGTCTCCAAATCAGCCCCCAGGGCCCGGGGCTGCAGGCCCTACTCTGGTGTGAGCACTGACCCCTCAGCTTCACCCAGGGCGTGAGGAAGCGGAGGCCACCTTCCTCCTGGCCAGGCTGCGGCTCAGGGCAGCGAGGGGCTGGAGGGAGGCCAGCAGACCCCACAGGCAAGCTGGCCCCCTCACCCTGCAGGTGACCAACAGTAGCAGAGCACCCACCCATCAGGCAGGGCAGAGGGACCAGCGACTCTAGAGTTTGTGTGTTTTTAACACTTCAGGGCAAAGAAAATGTCCCGGGGGCACTTTGGATGGTCTAAAAGCTAACCGCCTGTCATCCCAGTGCCCTAAGCATGACCTTGACGGCCTCACTGACGCTCTTCCTCCCTGCTGGACTTTCAGGGAAGAGCTGGCCTGGTCTATGTCCCCAGGCTCTGTGAGCACCAGACCCTCATGGCTTCACCTCCCTCCAGCCTCAGAGCTCTGGCCACCCCAGCCACCCACACTCAGGACTGGCTCCACCCCAGTGTCTTTGCACAGGCTCCCCTCTGCCCAGGACTTCTGACCAGACCTCTCATGGAGGCTCAGCCTCAGGATTCCAGCCTCAGCACAAACATGACCTCTTCCAGGAAGCCGTCCTGACTCCCCATGGACATCCTCGATCCGGGACCCTGTATGCCAGCTTTTTCTCCAATCTCACTCATCTTTTGCCAGTCTGTGGGTAGCCTGGCCAGGCAGCTCCCATGCAGCTGGAAGAGGGGCTCTCCTTGGTGGCCGCACCCTCAGGTCAGGACGGGCGAGTGACCCCAGGTCCAGGTCTTTCCTTTCTGCAAAATGGGTCCATGGCTCTGCCTGGGTCAGCCCTAAGCACAAGGGAGGTTGAGCAGACGGCATGTGATGTCCTGGGGTCGCTGTGGCCCTCCTCGCTCCCCCTGCCCAGGTAAGGCCAGGACCCCTGTGTCGGCACCAGGCCCCCTCCGGCCGCTCACCCTAGGGCCCCGCCCAGCCTGTGGGCACCTACCCCACACCCCGAGTCCACAGCCCGAGTCTCAAAGGCCCTGAGTCCCGAAGGCCGTGGGTGCTGCCCAACCGCCATCGAGCCCAGCCTGCCCCGTTCCCCAGCTTGGAAACCTCTCTGCTGTCCTTGAAAGGCAGGGCGGCGGCCGCGGGATATGGGAGACAGATGCGCTCTCCTGGGCCACGGTAAACAGGCGGCGAGGGGCGGGGATTGGGTTACGCCGGTGAAATATCGTAAAATAAATAGAAGGACGGTTGGTGTACTTCAGGTAAATTAGCCTGATTCAAGCTGTCAGCTTGAGGGAGTCTAAATAAACACAGCTTGCCGCCTCTTCCCGGCGTAGGAAGGGGCGAGGACGCCGGCTGGGCAGGGCTGCTGAGCTAATCCATCAACCTGCGAGCCGGCAGGGGGCCTCAGCCAAGAGGACCGGGGTGCTCCCAGCCCCACCACGGAGGGGCCTCGCTCGGCCAGAGGCACCCCCTGGCCTGTGGCTTGTGTCCCTGAGCCACTGTTTCCTCTGCGTGGGGCCTCCCACCTGTCTCTCTGGGTGCCAGGCTGCAGGGTGGGAATGGGCGTGAGTGAGCTCTGGGTATCGGGGCCCCTGCAGGTCTGGGAGGGTGTGCAGCCAGCTCGCAGGGCCCCTCCATGTCACTGTGTGGAGGGATAGGGTGCAGACGCTCGGAGGCTGCCCAGCTGGGGTGGGGGTCTCAGGAAGTGCCTCACCTTCCAAAGCCCAGGTTTCCTATGCAGCGAAACGCAGGTCCCTCTGCATCCCATGCAAGCATGGCCCGGCTTGCAGGGAGCTCTGGATGCCAGTGGAGGCTACCCCAAGTCCGGCGCGATGATCACTGCTTCAGAACCAGCCGCCTCCTGCACAGCACCAGACGGCAGGACTGAGGCCCTGGCAGGAGGGACAGGACGAGGCCTTTGGACGGTCACCTACCTCACCACCCAGGGCTCCTGGGCAGCCAGATTCGGGGGACTCGCCTTCCTACAGCAGCGTCTCCAGGCCAACCTGGTCCAGGGTCTCAGACTCAGAGCTGCTGGGCTAACCCCAGGGCCTGCGCCCTGAGCGAGGCCTCAGAACCTCCGTCTCCCCAGCAGGTTCCCTCCCTCCCTCCCTCCCTCCCTCCCTCCCTCCATCTCTGGGTCTCTCTCATCCTTGCTCCTCTTCAGAGCACAGTTGCGCCTCCACCTCCCTTGCCTGGGCAGCGCAGCCAGCATGAGGCAGGCACAGCTGGCTTGAAGGCTTGGCTGGCACCGGCCCCGGGTCCTGGGCCACCCCTTGTCCTTGGGGCCTTGGCTCTCTCATGGCTTGAGCTGGGCTGTGAGAAATCCTCCCGTGACCGCTTCTGTAGACACAGCTGCCCACCAGTGCTGGGGAGACAAGTCCAGGGTCCCTGTTCTTCCTGGTCCTCAGTCAGGGACCCCTCAACCCTGCCAGCCCAGAGCCTCTCAGAAGGGCGCTGCGAGACCCCTGCCTGTGTGACAGGTGGGCCCAGGAGCATTTGTCCTCTGGACACAGCCCCAAGGGGGTCTGAACCACATGACGCCCCTGAACCCTCTCCTGGGAGCTGGATCCGGCTCTGCCTCCAGGAGCCCCGGCCAGAGGTGTGGGCAGAGGAGCCTTTGTGGGGGTCTCGACTCATGGAGACCACTGACCCGGCTGGGGTCTGTTACTCCAGCCAGGCTTCCTGGGAGGTCCACACTCCTCCCCCCATGTCCTCCCCACAGTCTCAAGGGGCTCTGAGCTTCGAGGGGAGTGGCATCAGAGTGGGTGCATGGAGGGTCTGTCCAGTCAGGCACTGGCATCCCCCCAAGAGAGGGTGTGACGGGGCACACGTCAGCCCTGGCGCCAGCCCCACCCTGCAGGCCCCCCATCAGAGCCACTGCTGGAGCCCCCACCCAAGCTGCCTGGGGACCCCTCACCACAGCAGCTTACAGGCTGGGTGGGTGCTGGGTCTCCCCATACCACGCTCTCTGGCCTTTTGAAACAGTGCCCTTGACCAGAGGCGCTTGCTGCTCTGAGAGCTGGTGGCTCCCCCAGGGTGAGGGGCAATGAGGAGGCTGCCAGCCATGCTGTGGCCCCTGCCCCCACTGACCCACTCACTGCCAGCCGCCTGCAGCCAGCCCAGGAGGCAATGTCACCCGAGGTTAATGCCAAACCCAACAAGACCGTCAGCTCCTGAGGTCGGGAGCTTGGAATTCCAGGTTCTCCTGGCCAGGCACTTTCTGGGGAGGGATTTTCAGACACCCCCGCGGCCTTGACCTTGGTGCGCTGGGAGGCTGTGGGCAGGGGCTCCCCCAGGCCCTCTGCCGCTTGCCGGGAGCCCGCTGACTAACGATATTTGAACGTGCAGAGTGGTCCCAGCTCACCTCACATGCACCCCCCACAACCTTCCTTAGGTCCCGGGAGCCGGCACGCAGGGCCAGGGAAGCCTAGCAAGACTGGGGGGGCTGGGCCAGGGGGGCAGCACTGGAGGTGCTTGGGGCAGGCGGGAGGAAGCGGTTTGATCTCCGGGATGGAAGTTTGTTGATATACATTTCCTTTCCTGGAGAAGCTGCCATCCGTCTTAATTCAGGGAAGCAGGCTGGAGTCAGCCGCCCCCAGAGCCAACCCCGCCCTCAGAGAGTTGGGGGTGGGGGGTCAGAAAGAGACCCCCAGGGCTTCGCCCACCTGAGTGGAGCCCAGCTAAGCTGTCCAGGGGCCGCCCCACTGGCGCCAAGTCATCACCGTGGCCCCGGACCTGCAGCTGCTAACGCTGTGCCCTGCAAAGCCAGCCTTTTCTTCTCAGACCCCTGCAGGGACGGGGGCCCCTGGCTGCGGCCTGAGTGTGGTGTGGCCTTCCTCCACCCCACCCGGCCTGAGGGGACCCTGCCTCCGCAGCTGGGCCTGGCTTCCCCAGGGTCCCCTCCCCAAAGGCTGTGGGGCTGAAGGAAGCAGGGTCCTCGCTCAGGAATGCCTCACGGTGCCTCCTTGTGGGATGTGGGGTTTGGGGTGAATGTGGCCGGGCTGGGGCCTCCACTTGCCCCCTTGACCAACACCCCTGCCATGGCCAGCACTCTCCCCGTGGCCACCAACCCCCTGTGGGCAGCACCCCCCCCCCAAGGCCAGCACCCCCCCGGCCAGCAGCCCCGGCTCAGACGCACTCTGTCCTCTCCTGCCCTCCCTGGAGCAGCGACTGAGGTCCCTTGGGTGGAGTTTCTGACCTCTCTGCTGCTTTCGAGTCCTCATTTCTGAGCAATACTGAGGGCCATGGAGAGGCCAGGAGGTTGGAGCTGCCCAGGTGTGTATCTGGGCGGGGCTCCTGAAGATGGGGGCCCCTCACGTGGTTGGAAGTCAGCATCTCGGGCTCACCTTAAAACTCTCAGCATCTCGGGCTGGGTGAGCGCTCACTGGGGGTCCCAAGAAGAGGTCGGCTGAGTGTCGGTTCCCAGCTCCCAGGGGTCAGCTTGTTGTTCCCCCAGGGAAGTGCTGAGGGCTTTACCTCCAGAGGCTTCTGGGACCCAGCAGCCCCTTTATTGGTGATCCCCTCTTGTGACCCAAAAAGGCTCAGTGGGTCCCAGTCTGGCACAAAGCCACCCCGAGAGCCTTGGTCTCCCCGCTCCTGGGAAGTACCTTGTGGGGCTGTGGATGGAGGCAGGTCCATATTACCCATCCAGGAAGCACAGCAGATGTGAGGAGATGGGCGGGAGCCCTGTCCAGCAACAGCCATCACCACGGACAATTAGTTATCAGCGCACTCTGAGCTGTCCAGCCAGAGGGGGAATCGGGTACTGATTGCCACTATCGCTAACAAATTGATCACCTCCTACGCGCCGGTCTGCGAGTCTGCAGCTCAGAGCCCAACGCACTATTGTTTCAGCCCCCAGCAAGCAGAATCTCCCACACCCTGATCGGCCCCACCTGGAGGCTCACACCAAATGACAGATGACACAGGCTTCTGGTCCAGCTCATTGGAGGCGGGGCCTCGGCCCTCCTGTGTGCCAATGCTGGCCAGGCACTGGGGTCCGAGGGGTCACTCAGACGTCCCTAGGTGTGTGAATCCAGAGGCACTTGGGACCCTCACTTCGCCTCATAAAGAAGTCAACACCATCGCCCTTCAGAGACTGGGCTGCATTCACAGTTGGGTCACTGCCAGCCTTGGAGGCCAGATGGAGTCTGTTTGCAGCGGCCACTGGAGCCTGGGAGCAGGTCTGTCCGCAGGCTGGGGCGTCCCGCCCCTGCAGCCCCGTGCACAGATGCCAGCGGCATCCTGGCTCCATGCTGCAGGTCTGGGCACCTCCCAAGCAAGGAGCTCCTCCTGGGAGCTGCAGGTGGGAGGTTCCCCTTCCTGGATCTGAGGTTTTAATTGGGAAAAACTGTCCGAGCATCAAGGAGTGTCTGGTTTGGCACAGGTGGGTTTTCACCTGGGGCCACTCTCTCTGCCGCCCTCCCCAGCTTCAACCAGATGGGCTTTTCTCAGGAGAGTAATACACCAGGGGCAGCCAGGGGGTCCGAGGACAGGGCCTGCCTGCCGGGCAGAGATGCTGGCCTCTGGTTGACCAGGTGAGCTGCTCCCTTGCAGAGGCTGTGCCAGGGGCTCTGGAGTGGCCCAGGACTGGGTGGACCAGGCTCGCCGCAACGCCACCAAAGCAGGGAGGAGGCTTGTCTGACCCTAGAACCTCCCTTCCACCAGCTCCCTGCAGGGATAGGGCAGTTCCTAATTTGGCCCCACTCTGGCCATGCTGACTTTAGGGAAAAGCCAGGTGTGTTTGGCTCAAGAAGGGCCCCCCAGACGCAGAGCCCCCGGCAAGCCCCCCCAGACGCAGAGCCCCCAGCAAGCGCCCCCAGACGCAGAGCCTCCAGCAGCCCCCCCAGACGCAGAGCCCCCGGCAAGCAGCAGTCTCTGCCCTGGGAAGGAGGCCGCTGGGGCCTGGGAGAGGCTCCCAAAAGGTCGGGGCTTTCTCAAGGCCCAAGGCACTGCCCGTGAGTGCAAGGCTGGGACCACCGGGCGGGTCTCTGGAAACTTCCCTCAGAGGAGACTCTGCTTAGGACTGAAGGACCCCCCAGGTGAGCATTCCCCATGCTCCCCCCAGTGAGTCCTGCCCAAGGCATGGGCTCTCACTGCAGCTCCTGTGCCTCCCACCAGCCCCCCATGCCCCAATGACCACTCCTCAATGAAACACAGAACTGGCCACACCAAAGCAGGGAGGAGGCTTGTCTGACCCCAGAGGCCCCCTTCTGCTGGCTCCCTGGGGAGACGGGGCCCTGGGCCCAGCCACTAAGTTGACCTGCTCCTGAGTATCCTGGAGGGGTGAAAAGCTGCCCAGGGGAAAGCACGCCGCCCCCAGGTCTTCAGGCCAGAGGGGAACAGCACAGCGTCAGAGGGAAGCCAGGTTTGCTGACCGCCCAGGGATGGGGAGGAACTCGGCTGTCCAGGTGTCCCCAGCACTGGGAACCCCCGGGGACTTGCTGCCGTGTTTGGTTTTAATTTTAAGATCAGTGAGGAAGAAGCAAAACCCACAGAACACAGTGTTTGGCCACCAACAAGGGGAGGATGGTGGCCTCTCCCGGGACGTCACTGAGAGTCTGGCCCACCTCGGTGGCATGCCTGTGGGGAGGCTGAGCCGGGCACCCGGCCTGGTGGGGCTCAGTGGGAACAAATGGATGCCGATGGCAAGAGCCCTTCTGCCACCTCCTCCCGACTGTCCCTCCTGACCGCCGGGAAGAATTCCGGGAGAGCCCCAAGCAGCGGTTTCAGCGGAGGGCAT
This sequence comes from Saguinus oedipus, assembly GCA_031835075.1. Lineage (NCBI taxonomy): Eukaryota > Metazoa > Chordata > Mammalia > Primates > Cebidae > Saguinus > Saguinus oedipus. The sequence goes on along the minus strand of CM063175.1, from coordinate 40,528,976 downwards.
CCTGCTAGCCCGGGGGGTGCCCTCTGTGTGTGGCACGGTCAGCCCCTCGGCCCCTGGCTATGGCTGGGCAGAGAGCGGGGAGCAGTCCGCTGCCTTTTGGAGGCCCAAAGACCCCCATCTCTGCTATGTGGGTGCGAGTCAGAGAGGCATGGCCACCCCTTCTTAGGGGCATTCCTGGGCCAGGCAGTGCGGATGGCAGAAACCGGCCTGCTGGAGGTCCCAGTGGCAGAGGTGGGAAGAGCCATTCGCGCTGAGCTGGTTACCGCCACACAGGGCCTGAGGAATCTTCGTCACCCCTGCTCAGGGCCTGGCACACAGGACCCCGTGCTCTGCCGACCCCAACCCATGTACCCCCCTAGTGTCTCGGGCCCTGCTCTGTCCACCTGACAGATGAGGGGGTGCAGGCAGAGACCTCCAGTGGCTGTCCCAGGTCATCCTGAACCAGGACCCTTCTTGAGGCCCCTGACTCTGGGCCATCCCCCACCCTGTCCTCTGGGTCTCCACCATCCCTGACTCCAAGGGCACCAACCGTGACTCCAGAGGCGGCTGAGTCCAGAGGCGGGTGAGTCCACAGGCAGCTGCCCCTCCACAGGGAACTTCCAGGCCACAGCCTCTAAAGTCAAGGTTTTCACAGGAAAACTGTCCTCCAAGCCATGAGGCCAGAGCCAGGGGTCAGGGGTGGCTTCATGACTGCAGCAGGCAGCCTGTCTCGGGACTCCCTGAGCCATCCCATCTGTGACGCGGGTGGAACAGCACCCACCTGAGGACGCAGCCACAGCTCTCGGGCCTGGCTAAGGTGGAGTCGGCCAAAGTGACTACAGACACTTCCTCCCTCACTCCCCCTCCTTCCTCCCTCCTTCCTTCCTTCTTTTCCCTTCCTTCCTCCCCTCCTTTCTTCCTTCCTTTCATTCCCTTCTTTCCTTCCTCCTTTCTTCCTTCTCCATCCTCCCTTCTTTTTTCATCCTTCATCTCTCCTTCCTCCCTGCTTCCTTCTTCCTCCTTGACTCCCTTCCTTTCCTCCTTTCTTCCCTCCTCCCTTCCTTCCTCTCCCTCCCTCCCTCCCTCCCTTCTTTCCTTCCTTCCTCTTTTCCTCCCTCCTTCCCCTCCCTCCCTTCCTTTTACCATTTACTGATGCCAACATGAACATGTGGGTATTTATGCATCCCTGGTGCCTTTTGTGGCTCACCTTGTTCCAGCTGCAGCCCCCGGGGGCCCTCCAGGGCAACGACGGCTGCGTTCCTCGGCCATCCCCACCCCATCGATTTGTTCCTCATCCCTCCTTATCTCCTGGCACCACAGGAGGCCCCAGACTCAGCTCGAATTTTCCCCAAGCAGCGCTAGAGCCCCCCTTCTCCACAGATCTCTGGCCCCTTCACTAGGGACAGTATCAAACGGGATCCGGGTGCTGGGTGTGTGCCTGGCCACAGGGGTGTCCCTGCTGGGCCTCTCAGCAGATATGGTGATGTAAAACATGGGTGCATGCCCACCCGGATGTGCATACGTGTGTACACCACCCTGCATACCGACAGGTCAGCATGCGTGTGTACACAAACATCCCAACATGTGTCTGCGTGGGCTGGTATAACACATACACCCACAATAGCACATATACACAGCATGTGTCCGTGTCTCCCTGTGCATGTGTGTGCAGGTACATGTGGACACCAAGCCGTGTAGGCAGCTCACAGGTCCATAGTTGCCAGGTTGATTTTTAACAGGGCTATGGGAGAGACGTGGTCACGCCCTGAGGGAGTTGGGGACAAAGGCACAGATCTGGGGGCTCAGTGGGTGCTGATGGAGGCGAGAGAGACGCTTGGGGTCAGGGAGCCAGTGGGGATGTTGCAGGTGGGGGTTTAAACTGAACCCCAGGGACGGGTGGGGTGAGAGAGGCCGGCGTGATGGGCGATTCTGCAGGGCAGGCCAGGCAGGACCTGGAGAGAACCCGTTTGTAGAACTAGAGGAGTGGGGCCCGGTGGGGAGGGGGCGAACACGCCAGGCACAGACACAACCTGTGTCCCCCTCCGCGTTTCCTGCCACTTGATACAGAAACTGGTGAACGCCAGGGAGCGCGCAGGGCAGAGGGCATGCAGCCTGCCCCAGCGAAGTCTCCACCCATGGCCGAGGGTGTGGGCAGAGGGAGCCTGGGTGGGGGCAGGAGGACCATCTTCGGGAGGAGGCCGAGTCCTGGAGAAGCCACCAGCCCGGGTTTGTCTGATGTGTTTCCCGTGTCCAGCCTGGGATTGTGGGCTTTTTTAAAAAAATCCCAGAAAGAAGGGTTATGGGAATTCTCTATACTAAAGCTTTATTGCTTCTCTGTTCATCTAAAATTATTCCAAAATAAAGTTTAGTTAAAAATCACTTTGATGCAGTAGGCACTCAAAATCTCGACACTCACTGAGGTCCCAGTGGCTCCCCAGGCTCCCCCTCAAGTTTCAGGGCACCCACTGTGTGCAGGATGCTGGGTGCTCTCGGGAACCAAGGCCCAGATATGCATGAGACCAGAACCCCAGGGACTGAGGCAGCCCCCGATCCACAGAGGACACCAGGCTCCAGCTAGTGAGTGGCCCTGGTGAAGCCCAGGACCGTGAGGACCTCCTGTCCTTACCTCAGCCACCCCAGACCCACGATGTCACCAGCACGGCCTCCCCTGCCCCGATACAAAGGGGCCCTTGGCTGTGGGTGGGTCCCTGAAAAGCAAGGGCCCCACCCAAGCCCAGGGTGAGGGTCGAAGTGACCTCCAGGGGCCCAGCGCTGAGCTCAGCCCTGAGCCCCAAGCAAGGAGGCGCCCCTTGGTGGGAAGCACGATGCGAAGGGAAATGATTGGCCCCATTGCCAGTGAACCCCGCTAATGACCGTCTAGCACGTCTGTGACTTTACCAGCAAAACTCCGCCTGCCAATCCCCACGAGCTGGGTCCTTGATTAATGCTAATGGCTTTTCTCACCAGCTGTGAAAATGCATTTTCCATAATTTAGCTGTCATTACAGGGGAAGGATTGATAAAACACATCCACATACCTCGGGCTTGGAGGGCCCGGAGGAAAGCAGGAGGCCAGGAGGCAGCTGGTTCTGCCTGTGAAATGCGGGCACAGGTGCCCAGCCACACCCAGTCAACCCCGCCCTCATGCACAGCTCCACGGCAGGGCACAGACCTTCCGGGGCCCGGGTGCAGGACAAGACAGTGGCCCCCAGCAGGGACCAGCCCTCCTGCCTCTCCTGGGTACAGGACCACTGGGCAGCATCTGCTGGGCAGCTCCAGACCCCACCTCGACGCGCCCACCTCACAGATGAGGAACTTGAGGCCAGAGGACCCAGCAGCTCCTGCAGCTCAGCCGCAGCTGGGGAGCTGAGCAGGAAGTCAGGCTGCTGTGTCGGCTCCACACAGCTCTGTGTCCCCACCTCCCACGGGTGTGGGCTGGGGGTCTCACTGCCCTACCTTCCGAGGAAGTGGACAGAGAAGAAGGCAGGTTCTGAGACGGAGGGACCTCGACCCACAGCCCAGTCTCAGCAGAAGGAAGAAAAGAAGGAGAGAAGGGGAGACGAAAGGAAGGAGGGACTGGCCTCTGCATGAGGTCTGAGGACTGTGGCCCCAGCCGCAGCCCTGGTGTTGAAGCTACTCCTGACCTCTCGGGGTGAGGCCACCTGCCCCCGCCACGGAAACACCCAACCTGCAGACATTTTCATTCACAGATTTTGTTTAAGGAAACTATTCTCAAAGTCGCGGAGGCCAGAGTCCAGGAAGGAGGGAAGGAGGGAGGGAAGACACAGGCCTGGCCCCAGGAGGGGGTCGGGGGGACACCAGACCTATCATTTGAGAGCCCCTTTGAAGATCCCAGCAAAGCAGAGGTCACGCGCTGCGCAGGCACTGCAGTCTGGGTCCCGCCATGGCCCTTGGCCAAGAATGGGGACCCAAGTGGCCGGGCCAGTGGCCGTCAAGGGCAGCCCACTGGCCGTCCCCCGCCCCCAGTCCCCACTCTCCCCTGACCTCCAGGCACGGCCCGGGCAGGGCCCCCCCAAAGTGGTTTCAAGCACAAATGAGTATCTGAAGAGTGCATCGGGGCGGGGTGAGCAGGGAAGACGGAGCAGAGCCAGCGTCGAATCGATTAGCGAGCGTTTCCCGAGCTCCGCCGCGCTCTGCCTTCCATTAGCGGGTCCGCGTCCCGCTGCAGGCCCAGAGCCGCGACGCGGAAACGTTCTCCTCGTTTTCATCTTCACCGAGCTGGCCTTTCGCCTCCAGTCCGTCTAATTGAAACTAATCTTCGTGGGCAAGGCCTGTCTCTCCTCCTAATCCTCCTCCGAGGAAGTTCACATGGTCCCAATTACAGCCTCACCGGCCCCTTCATTCCCGGCCTCGCCCGCCTCTGCCAGCCTCGGGTTCTGAAAGTCTGCATTATTAACTCCATGCTTGCGAGTTCCCGCCTGTCACGGGCCGAGAGATGCTATCGCGGCTGCCCAGGGATAAGGTTACCGCGAAGGCATTTTGTGGATTACGTTTCGCACGAGGCGACAGAGGGCAAGATAGCGCAGAACCCGTGAGCTCCCCGGGAGGAGGGGGAGCCGGGGGAGGGTTGGCCCGGGCCCAGCTCCCCAGCCTGCAACCTGTAGGGTGGAGCGTTGAGGAGGATTCTGGAAGCTTCCTGGAGGGGCAGAGAGGAAGAGTGGGGGAGTGGGGCCTCCCCAAGGAGCACAGCACCCGCTGCGGAGCCCACCTGGCTCCCCCAGCCCCTCATGGGAGGCTGCCAAGAGGGAGACGGGGTCCCTGGAGCCAGGCTCCACATTACAAGCCGAACGGAAATCCCACATTTCCAGGCTGCCGAGAACGTCAAGTTTCCCTGCTCCGGGCTGGAATCCCACGCCGCCATGTGGGCACGCAGTGACCGTGGCTGATCGGACCTCAGATGGCAGCAGGGATGTCTCTCATTAAACTTTTTAAAAAGAGAAACTGCAATAATGATCACTTAATGAAAGCAGTTGCATAAAGAAAATTCCCCACTTCCAGGATGACAGAAGGGAAACAACACAATGGGCCTCTGGCAGGGCCCTTGGGGAGGGAACAGGGCGTGGGAGACGAGCCCCCAAGGCCCCCCAAACTGACTCCGAGCAGAGTGTCAGAGGTGGTAAAACTTGGCCGCGGTAAGGATAGGAGGCCCTCGTGGTCCTGCTGCCCACCGGGGCTGCTTTCTAGGCATGTGGCTGGAGCCTGGTGTCCTCAGTGAGCCGGGGGCTGCCTCAGTCCCTGGGGTCCCGACCTCGTGTGTGTCTGGGCCTGGATTCCCGAGACCACCCGATGCCCTGCACACGGTGGTGCTCCAAGATGCGGGGAAGAGCCTGGGGAGCTGTCAGGACTCCCCTCGCGTTTAGACTGGTGCCTACTGTCTGCCCATCACCCTGCAGGGCCTGGGGCAAGGCTCTGCCATTCTTGACCCTCATGTGTGGCTTGCAGACTGAGCCGGGGACTTAAAGCTGGAGGTGCATCAATCCTCATCCACCTCCCCCACCTGTGCACTCTGCCTGGCACCCCCGGTTCGTTCAGAAGAGCTCACAGAGCAGAAAGAACTCCACACAAGAAACTCCACCCAACTGAAACCCCATGGAGTGGGACCCCCATGCTCTCCTGGAAGCCCCTCACACCTCTGTCCACTGGGGCAGGGCACAGAGAGCTGGCTTCCAGGCTAAGCTATGAAACCGTGTGCAGAGCTGCCCTTGTGACTAGGACACCCAGGCCGAGGTGACGGCATGTCAGGATGCTGCCCCTCCTCCTCAGTCTGCGTCTCCCAGTGCCCACTGTGTTGTCCAGCTGGATCCCGGACCCTTGAGCTGGCTTCACGGTTCTTTCCCCTCCAATAGTGTCTCCTACATGGAGGCCCATGGGGCTTACCCCGACAGCCAGCACCAAGCCTGGCTTTCTCTCCGGCATCATGGAGCTGGAACTCCCATCTGGACCAGGTGAGGACAAGGTAAAGGAACCCCGTGGCCCTGGCCAGCCCGGGGCCTGGGGCAAGATGTGCGCTGTGCCCCCGTCAGAGACCTCTCCCCTCCCCATCACCCGCCAGACCACCTTCCAGCTGTCTAGTCTCTGCTGCAGGCCTGCCTCCTCTGGGCAGTGTCTGGGGGCCCCCGGCAGGAGCTGGTGCTGGTCCCAGGTCCCAGGAGTCAGCTGCATGCATGTGAGTCTCACCTTCGGATAGGAGTGAACCCCTAACCCAGGACCAGACGCCCCACACAGGCCATGTCTGCAGCACCCAGATCACTGCACAGAGCTGGACATGGCAGACACCGGCCACTGCCACAGCCAGATCACTGCACAGAGCTGGACATGGTGGACACCGGCCACCGCCACAGCCAGGTCACTGCACAGAGCTGGACATGGCGGACACTGGCCACCACCACAGCCAGGTCACTGCACAGAGCTGGACATGGCGGACACTGGCCACTGCCACAGCCAGATCACTGCACAGAGCTGGACATGGCGGACACCGGCCACCACCACAGCCAGGTCACTGCACAGAGCTGGACATGGCAGACACCGGCCACTGCCACAGCCAGATCACTGCACAGAGCTGGACATGGCAGGCGCCGGCCACCGCCACAGCCAGATCACTGCACAGAGCTGGACATGGCGGACACCGGCCACCACCACAGCCAGGTCACTGCACAGAGCTGGACATGGCGGACACCGGCCACCACCACAGCCAGGTCACTGCACAGAGCTGGACATGGCGGACACCGGCCACCGCCACAGCCAGGTCACTGCACAGAGCTGGACATGGCAGACACCAGCCGCCACCACAGCCAGATCACTGCACAGAGCTGGACATGGCAGACACCAGCCGCCACCACAGCCAGATCACTGCACAGAGTTGGACATGGCAGACGCCGGCCACCGCCACAGCTCAGTGCTCCTTCCTGGCCGGGAGGGGCATGCAGGGAAGGCCAAGTGAAGATGAGCAGGAGGCCACAGAGATCATGGTTGAGGCAGGAAAGGAGAGAGAGGAAAGGAAAGTCACAGCAGCTCTGTAGTGTACATGTGTTGTACACAATAATGATACGCAATTTTTATTTGCCAGCTTAGAAGTTAAAACAAACTTTTTTGACTTGCTCTGTCACCCAGTCTGGAGTGCGGTGGTGTGATTTTGGCTCACTGCAGCCTTGAACTCGCAGGCTCAAGCGATCCTCCCACCACAGCTCCCTGAGGAGCTGAGACCACAGTGTGCACCACGACACTCCGCTAATTTTTGTAGAGATGGGGTCTCATTGTGTTGCCCAGGCCGGTCTCAAACTCCTGGGCTCAAGCGATCTTCTGCCTCAGACTCCTGAAGTGCTGGGATTAAAAGCATGAGCCACCATGCCCGGCCTAAAGCATTTCTTTACAGGAGAGAAAAAGGAAATCAAAATGATGGACAACGCCAAGTGCTGACCAGGTTGTGGAGAGACGAAGTCAGCACCCCACGCACAGCGATTTCGGGAAAGAATTGGGCAGGTTCGTTTCAGGTTAAACCTACATTTACACCAGTGGATCCAACATTCCACGACTGCGTATTTACCCGAGAGGTGAAAACAGGTGTCCACCAAAACAGCTGTATGTGAATCTTCAAAGCAACAGTTTTCCAGCCCTACACTGGTAATCACCCAAACGACATCAAAAGGCTAACGGACAAATGGCCTGCAGTTCACGGTACAGCAGATACATGCAACACATACAAGGTGGGTGTATACAGTGGATGAGATGTGTGGTGTCTCATGGACACAATGTGGGTGTATACAGTGGATGAGATGTGTGGGTGTCTCATGGACACAATGTAGGTGTATACAGTGGATGAGATGTGTGGTGTCTCATGGACACAATGTGGGTGTATACAGTGGATGAGGTGTGTGGGTCTCTCATGGACACAATGTGGGTGTATACAGTGGATGAGATGTGTGGGTCTCTCATGGACACAATGTGGGTGTATACAGTGGATGAGATATGTCGGTCTCTCATGGACACAATGTGGGTGTATACAGTGGATGAGATGTGTGGTGTCTCATGGACACAATGTGGGTGTATACAGTGGATGAGATGTGTGGGTGTCTCATGGACACAATGTGGGTGTATACAGTGGATGAGATGTGTGGTGTCTCATGGACACAATGTGGGTGTATACAGTGGATAAGATGTGTGGTGTCTCATGGACACAATGTGGGTGTATACAGTGGATGAGGTGTGTGGGTCTCTCATGGACACAATGTGGGTGTATACAGTGGATAAGATGTGTGGTGTCTCATGGACACAATGTGGGTGTATACAGTGGATGAGATGTGTGGGTCTCTCATGGACACAATGTGGGTGTATACAGTGGATGAGATGTGTCGGTCTCTCATGGACACAATGTGGGTGTATACAGTGGATAAGACGTGTGGGTCTCTCATGGACACAATGTGGGTGTATACAGTGGATAAGATGTGTGGGTCTCTCATGGACACAATGTGGGTGTATACAGTGGATGAGATGTGTGGTGTCTCATGGACACAATGTGGGTGTATACAGTGGATAAGATGTGTGGGTCTCTCATGGACACAATGTGGGTGTATACAGTGGATGAGATGTGTGGGTGTCTCATGGACACAATGTGGGTGTATACAGTGGATGAGATGTGTGGTCTCTCATGGACACAATGTGGGTGTATACAGTAGATAAGATGTGTGGTGTCTCATGGACACAATGTGGGTGTATACAGTGGATGAGATGTGTAGGTCTCTCATGGATACAATGTGGGTGTATACAGTGGATGAGATGTGTGGTCTCTCATGGACACAATGTGGGTGTATACAGTGGATGAGATGTGTGGGTCTCTCATGGACACAATGTGGGTGTATACAGTGGATGAGATGTGTGGGTGTCTCATGGATACAATGTGGGTGTATACAGTGGATGAGATGTGTGGTGTCTCATGGACACAATGTGTGTGTACACAGTGGATGAGATGTGTGGTCTCTCATGGACACAATGTGGGTGTATACAGTGGATGAGATGTGTGGGTGTCTCATGGACACAATGTGGGTGTATACAGTGGATGAGATGTGTGGTGTCTCATGGACACAATGTGGGTGTATACAGTGGATGAGATGTGTGGTCTCTCATGGACACAATGTGGGTGTATACAGTGGATGAGATGTGTGGGTGTCTCATGGACACAATGTGGGTGTATACAGTGGATGAGATGTGTGGGTCTCTCATGGATACAATGTGGGTGTATATAGTGGATGAGATGTGTGGTGTCTCATGGACACAATGTGGGTGTATACAGTGGATGAGATGTGTGGTGTCTCATGGACACAATGTGGGTGTATACAGTGGATGAGATGTGTGGTGTCTCATGGACACAATGTAGGTGTATACAGTGGATGAGATGTGTGGTCTCTCATGGACACAATGTGGGTGTATACAGTAGATGAGATGTGTGGTGTCTCATGGACACAATGTGGGTGTATACAGTGGATGAGATGTGTGGTCTCTCATGGACACAATGTGGGTGTATACAGTGGATGAGATGTGTGGGTCTCTCATGGATACAATGTGGGTATATACAGTGGATGAGATGTGTGTGTGTCTCATGGACACAATGAGGGTGTATACAGTGGATAAGATGTGTGGGTGTCTATGTAAATTATTCCTCAAGCAAGTTACCTACATTTTTTAAATTTAACAGCTGAAGTGAAACCATCTGAGTCCTGGCCTCCACCTGGTGAGCTCACATAACAAGCTCTCAGCCTCCAAGGACTTCGGGGACTAGGACCTTGTCCTCAGATTCCTCATAGAAGTTGAGCACCCAGAGCTGCCCCTTCCAGGTCCCCCCACTCCCCAGTCACTGGCCCCATGGAGACTCCCTATCTGGGTTCTTCCTCTGTAGTGTTCAAACAGGCCTGTGAGCAAGTGACCCATCCCTACCCGTGTCCTCAGCCCTGCTGGAGCAGCTCAGCCCTGAGGAGAGGGGAGGGCTAGCTGCATGGGTGGAGAGGCCTGCATGGGTGCAGATGGCCGTGTGGGTGGTGATGCCCCTGCAGCCTGAGACTTGAGGCAGAGGTGACAGCAGGATGGCATCCTGGCACAGTGATGGCATCCTGGCACAGTGGCAGCCCCTGGGCGATCTCGGCCTCACCCCTGTGTGGCAGACAAGGACTCGCCGCTGCTGTCTCCTGATGAGAATTTCAAGCCTCACCCACGGCTGCCGTAGGCAGAGGGGCTCGTTCCCCCACCTCTGGGACATTGCCCAGCCACCTTGGAGTCTGCCCCAAGCTCTTTGCCGGCTAGAGGGGTGAAGAACAGACTGTGGAGCCCGCAGCCACAGAATAAGCCGGGAGATAAAGGGGTAAACAAGAAAAGCCGTTCGCTTGCACTTGTCAAGAAGGAAATGAGCTGAATGTGGTTGGGATTCACCAAGGGCAGGAAAAGCAGCTCCGTGGTGGCAGCGTGAGGCCGACTCCCAAAGCACAGGAAGGTGCTGGCCAGGCACAGGCACTCCTTCCCTCTGCAGTACTGGGGACAGGAGTGGGCCATTTAGAACGTGCCCAGAGGCAAGCAGACAAGACTGGGCGGGCCCTCCACCCCTCCCCATGTGCTGAGCTGGCACGCTTTACCCAGCACCGAGGGAGTCTCCAGGATCCAGGACTTTCCATGTGAAAACCAGGATGGTCCTAAGCAAACTGGGCTGAGCTGGTCACGCTGGGGTTTCTCCAGTTTGAAAGGGCCTTTGGGTGCAAAGAAAGAAAAGTGAATTCTGCCGAGACGGCTCAAGCGCCCACCCATCCCTTTCCCCCTGGATGGAGATTCTCTTGCGTCTCACTCTGCCATGTGTGGCCACCTTTTACGGTTGGCTAATGGGATCATCAGGGATTGGGACGGGTGAGAAAAGACTGGTTGACGGACTTCGTGGTTCCTTCATTCAATATGTAAATGTTGTAAGCGCCGACTGTGTGCTGCATGCCATCCTCGGCACTGAGATGAAACACACAGGGGCCTGGCCATCTCAGGAGGAGGGCAGTGGTGTGGCCCAGGAGGTAAGACCACAGCAAGGCTGGGGTGATGGCTCTGCCAGGGGCGTCTTCCCAGGTAAACCTGAAGATGCCCATCAGTGCCCGCTTCTGACTTCTATTATTTTTGAGAAGAGTGACCAGTCACAAAGGTTTGAAGAGCCAGCATGTCCAGGGAGTGTCCATTTTTGCACATGGCTAAGAATTTTCCCTCCAGGACATGGTACCATCTGAGCATCACACCATGGGCTCATGACCTCTCTTTCAAAAATATCTTCCCTGGAAGTTCTAATCAGAGCAATTAGACAAGAGAAATAAATAAAAAGACATCAGAATTGGAAAGGAAGAAGTTAAATTATCCTTATTTGCAGACCACGTGATCATATGTATATATCCCTAACAATACTACCAAAAAACTATTGCATCAAATAAATAAATTCAGTAAAGTTGCAGGATACAAAACCAACGTGCAAAAATCCGTAGTGTTTCTATACACTTAACAACAAACTACGGAACAAAGAAATAAAAAACAGTCCCATGTGTAATAGTTACAAAAAATTAAAATAATTAGGAATAAATTTAGCCAAGGAGATGAAAGACATGTACACTGAAAACTATAAAACATTGATGAAAGAAATTGAAGAAGAAACACATAAATGGAAAGGTAACCAATATTCACAGATTAGAAGAATTCATATTGTTAAAATGTCCATATACCCAAAGAGATCTACAGGATCAATGCCATCCCTATCAAAATTCCAATGGCATTTTTCACCAATTTAGGGAAAACAACCCAAAAATATGTGTGGAACCACAAAAGACCCAGCATAGCCAAAGCAATTTGAACAAAAAAAAACAAAGCTGGAGGCACCACACGGCCTGACTTCAACATATACTGCAAGGCTACAGTAAGCAAAACAGCATGGCACTGGCATATAAATAGACACATCAACTGATGGAACAGGATAGAGAGTCCAGAAATAAATCCACACATTTAAGGTCACTTGAAAAAGCTAAGAACACACCATGGGTAAAGGAAGTTCAGCCTCCTCAACAAACGGTGTTGGAGGAACTGAGTATCCACAGGCAGAAGAATGAGATTACACCCTTACCTCTCACCATGTACTAAAGATCTGAATCTGTAGAAGTACTAGAAGAAAACACAGAAATCTCTGTGACTCTGGTCAAGGCAGAGAGTTTTTGGATAGGATCCCAAACGCACAGGTAACAAAAGAGCAAAGGACTTGCTGTGGCCGCAGCATGTGTCCCCTCCAAAATGCATGTTGAAATGTAATTGCCTTTGTAGCAGTATTGAGATGTGGTACTGTCAAGAGGTGATACTGCCTCGTGGGAGGGATGGGGCCTTATAAGTGGGCGTGTTCATTCCCTCTTGTCTTCTCTTGCTCCCTCGCCTTCCACTGTGTGATGACGAAGCAGGGAGGCCTTGCATGATGCCAGCCTCCTGATCTGGGACTCCCCAGTCTCCCAAACCGTGAGCCCACAAATTTCCGTGCAATCCGCAGAACAGCATGACAGCAGCAGAATGATTTCAATTCGCGTTTCTCTGATTGACATCAGGAACCTTTTCTCATAACCCTGTTGGTCATATGCGTGCCTTTGTTTGAGAAATGTGTCTTCAGGCCATGTCTCTGTTCACTTCGTGCAGCTGTAACAGAATGGCAGGAGCCGGATACACACTTCTCAAAAGAAGACATACAAATGGCCAACAGGCACGTGAACAAATGTTCATCATGATCATCTGAGAAATGCAAACTAAAACCACAGGAAGACACCACCTGTTACCAGTAAGAATGGCTGTTATCTAAAAGATGAAATACCTCAAGTGTTGGTAAGGATGCAGACAAGAGAAAACCTGACACTGCTGGCAGAAAGGTACGTTAGCGCGGCCACGGTGCAAAACTGTGCGGCGGTTCTACGGGGTATGAATCCGAAGGACATGGAATCAGTGTGTCAAAGAGATGTCCACTCGCCCATGTACACTGGCCACAAAAGTCAAACTATGGAATCAACCCATGTGTCCGTGAAGGGCTGACTGAACAACAAAGTGTGATGCACACATGAAAACACACACACAGATACAAGCACACACCCATACACGTGCACACACACAAAAACACACAGACACACATGCCAGCACACGCCCACACACATGCACACACACATGCACAAGAATGCACACACGTACACACATGCAAACACATGGGCACGCACACATGTCCACACACACGCACATATGCACACACAGACACACATACAATGGCCTTGAAAGAGGAGGAGATTCCCCCGTTTGTGATGACATGGAGTGTCTGCCCCCTCCTCTGGTTCTGCATGGGGAGCTATGGTGCATGGCAGAGGACAGCATCCTGGGGGCCTGGGAGCCACTGGAGACCCTGCTGAGGAGACCCCTGGATCTCATCGGACTGAGACAGGGACAGGAGAGGAGGCTGTGTGCTCAGTCGCAGCTGCTAAGGCTCCTTCTGTGCCCCCACCCACCCCGCCCTGCCTGATGCAGTGATGGTGGAGAGGAAACGGGCTGTGAGAGCAGACACCAGATGCCGCCCGTTCCCCCACCCTCGCTCCAAACGGTTCTGGAGAATGTGGGCATCCCCAGCTCAGGCTGCAAAGAAAAGAAATCCCCCGTGTAGACTGAAAACCACCTTCCCTGCTGGGGCTCTCTCTGGGGATTCCATTTCAGCTGTGTTCTCCAGGCCTCAGACTCCTGATGGGCCCTGATTAAGGCCAGTTCTGGACTCTAAAGATCCCGTGTGGTGGACACTGTGGCCGAGACTGACTGAGGAGTGAGGACTGAGGCTGTGCCATGGGAGGCAGGGAAGGGGGAGGCCGAGCTGGCTGCCGGGCTTGGGGGAGGTGGGAGCGGGGTGGAGGTTGCTGGTTCTCATCCAGGACAGCTGCCTCTGGCTGGGGATGGGTCGGGTCCTCTGTCTTGTCACTCTATCCCCATGACATTGCTCATTTCCTTTCACACCATGGTCCTCAGAGACAGGGGAGGCATCCGGTGTTCTGCAGGGTAGCTCTGCATATTCGGACACAAGAGGACCTAGAATTGTGAAGAAACCCCTCGAGGACTTTCCCTGAGGCTCACATGGGTGGAGAGCCTGTGCTACAGACCTTGTAGATATTTAATTCCCACAGCAGCCACCAGGTGGGGATTAGCATCTTCCCATTTCTTAGAGCTGAGAAAACGGAGGAGGTCAGCTGAGCCACCCGGTTAGTCTGAACTGGAGCTGTGATTTGGACTGAGGCCTCCAGAACCCTGTGTCATTCCCACAGTGGGCAACTCACCATGTGAGACGTGACCCTCACGAGCGCCAGTGAACCATCAGACTAGGGAGATAGGGGCCGAAGAACTCATAAGCCCCACCTGGGTTTCAGGAGGCTCTCAAGGCGTTTCTCCATGCTCTGTTGCAGAATCGACATGAACTTTTAAAACATACCCGTGATTTGTTAACTTATTTCTTGTTTTTTTTCTTTTTAAGACGGAGTCTTGCTCTTTTGCCCAGGCTGGAGTGCAATGGTGCAATCTTGGATCGCTGCAACCTCCACCTCCCAGATTCAAGCAATTCTCCTGCCTCAGCTTCCTAAGTAGCTGCAATTACAGGTGCGCACCACCGTGCCCCGCTGATTTTTGTTTTTGTAGCAGAGACAGGGTTTCCCCATGTTGGCCAGCGGGTCTCAAACTCCTCACCTCAAGTGATCCGCCCCCCTCGGCCTCCCAAAGTGCTGCGACTACAGGCATAAGCCACTGTGCCCAACCTAACTTATTTCTTACACAGTTGCACAGGGAAAAGATCAAGTTTTGGCTGTTGATCCATTTGCACCACAGTTCAATTTTGTCAAGAAATAAGCCTGTTTCAACTCAGTATTGAAGTAACTTCAATTGTATAACACATTATGGTGCATCTGACCTTCCATTATGATAGAGTGGATTCTAGCAGACCAATCCTCCAGCAAACACAACTGGAGACTCTCTACACACAAAGCCACAGCACCAGCGAAGCAGCGGGGACACGAGACCAGCTGGCATCCCGGAGAAAAGGGGAGGTGGGGAAGAAAGTCCGAGAGCCGGTTCTGTGGTTGGAGTGGCAAGGGTTTCTGCACTGACAATGCGAGCTGACGGCAGCAGAGGGCATCCCGGCAGCACCACCCCCAAGCTCACGGCGCCGTGTTCAGAGCCTGCCAAGCAAGCAGTTCCCTGGTAAACACCAAGGGCTTTCCGCCAGGATGACTCAGCAACTCCTCCCAGGAGCAAGAGCAGCCTGGAGAGAGGCCAGGCCTCAGAAGAGCCAAACCCAGTAGAATCAGCTCAGTCCTTAGTTGGACAATGGAGATCTGGCCTCATTGCAGCCACCTGCCGGGAACCAAAGAAAGTCTCTTCTAAGGAGATAAACAGCCCAGAGGGCTACAGAGTTTTCTAAACAATGTCTAGAATTTTCTTTTTAACATTATAGGGGTGGTGAGCTGAGTGGTGGCCCCCAAAAAGATACATCCACCTCACAAGCACTGGAACCTGTGAATATGACCTTACTTGGAAAAAAGGGTCTTTGCAGATGTGATCAAGTCAAGAATCTTGGGAGAAGGAGCTTATCCTGGATTCTCCGGGTAGGTCCTAAAGGCAGTCCTACATATCTTCCATAAGAACAGACTAGACTAAGAAGCACAGGAGGAGACAGGCACACAGAGAAGTGGGGAAGGAAATGTGGGCACAGAAGCAGGGACGGAAGCAATGCAGTCACTTCATCCATGAAGGAATTCCTCAAGCCACAGCAGTGGAAAGATGCAAGGAAGGGTCCTCCCTGGAGGCGCTGGTGAGAGTGCAGCCCGGCTCACACCTTGGCTGGGGACTTCTGGTCTCCAAAACTGAGACATTAAAATCCTGTTGTTTTAAACCACTCGGTTTGTGGTAGTTTGTTATGGCAGCCACGGGAAACTAATACACCAGGTAAGTCAAGAGAAGAACAGCAAAGCAGACGATAGAAGTAGACCCACAGGTGATCCTGCTGTTGGAGTTAGAGACAGACTTAACAAAAGTGCTCTTAAGAAAATAGAGAATTTCACCAGAAAATTGACATCTACAAAAAAAAAAATACATGGAAATTCTAGAACTAAAAAATCCCTCTAAGGGAAAAATAATATGACAATGGACTTCTCAACAGAAATGACAGAAGGTAATGGCATGTCATAAAGTGCTGGGGAAAAGTGTGTTAAAATTATGCCAACTTAGAATTCTAATACAAGGGAGAATAACTTCAAAAACAAAGGCCAACGGTTTCTTTAAAGGTTAAACATAGCCCTACATATGACCCAGCAATCCCACTCTTCATTATGTACCCAAAAGAAAGAAAAACACACACCTGCACCAAACTTTGTATTAAAAACGTTCATAGCAGCATTATACACAAAAGCAAAAGAGAGGACACAATTCAAGACACCACCAACTGTTGCATATGGTGGAATATTATAAAGCCATGAGAAAGTACAGATTCATGCTGTCACATGGCTGCGCCTCAACAGCATTATGCCCAGTGATGGAAGCCAGGCACAAGGAACACATATGACAGGATCCCATTGATAGAAAATGTCCAAAAAGTCAAATAGAGAGAGACACGGAGCAGATCCGTGGCTGGCTAGGGCTGGGAGAGGAATTGAGGAGTGACCATAAACAGCCTTGTTTCTTTTTAGGGTGCTGGAAACCTAAGCTTAGGTAGTGGAGACAGCCATGCAACTCTGAAAATACTAGAATTCATTGACTTGTGCACATAAGACATGAATGTTATCACCTGTCAATTACATCTCAATAAAGCTGGTTTAAAAAAGAGAAGGCAAAAAAATTTTGCAGACAAGTAAAAACTGAGAGAACTGAGGTAGCAGCAACACACATGCACACACAAATACACACACACAAATACACACACACAAATACACACACACAAATACACACACACAAATACACACACACAAATAAATATTAAAGAGAATTCTCCTGCAGAACAAAAATGATCCCAGGCTGTGGAAAGGAAATTTAGGAGAAAAGTAAGTGCACAGGAATAGTAACTAGATAGGTAAACATCAATGAATCTCAGCTACATGATAAATGATGTCTTATAGGGTTTTAAATATACATAGAACCAGCATACACCCAGCAGTCACACAACAGGTAGCAGCATAAAATGGAGTTAAAATATTGCAAGTGTGACTGTTTTCTTTTTTAAAAGATTTGGATTCTCTAACCTGAGAGTTTTCTTGTCATGCAACCCACTGAGCATGCAGTTATCACCTGGCCTTCTTCCCAGCACCCTGTGGGAACTGGAGCACAGGGAACCTTCCCAGAAACTCTGATAGTCTAGCTACTGCTATTTCTATGTGTAATAAACTGCCCGTTTCTGACCCAGGGGGAAATTAATTAATTAATTAAAATGAAATATTCTAAGGTACTTACCTAGTCTTGGAAGTGACAGAAGTAGGCAATGATGGTAGAGTGTAATAAATCAAGGACGTGTGTTTTTAATCTTTTTTGAGGGAAAAGACTAAGAAGAGAATAACATATAGGATATTTAACAAGGTAACAGGAGGAAGAAATAACACAAGGGAAAACAGGAGAAAAGTGGATCAAAAACCAGACGAACCCAATAGATAACAAGTCGGATGGTAGATGTAAGCCACAAATATCAGTAATTACATTAAACGTAAAAGTACTAAATATTCCAATTAAAAGATAAGGATGGTCAGACTATATTTTTTAACACCACTTACATGCTGCTTGTGACACACTTTAATTAGAAGGACACAAAAATCAAAATAAAGGGATGGGAAAGTCGGGGCCTTGTAAATAATAACGAAAAGGAAGCTGATGCTGTGCTGACCGGCAAGGCAGACCTCCAGGCAAGAAGCCCCACTCAGGATCACCAGACAGCACACACAGGTTAAAACGGTTACTCCATCAGGAAAACGTAACTTTTAAAATTCACATGCACTCAGTAATATACGTTGAAAACATAAAGGGCGGGAATTGAGAAGGGAGAAATGAACAAAATTATCATCATAGTGAGAAAATGTTCACCTGCTTCAGCCTGTAACGGATGCAACAGACAGCAGGTGAGTGAGGATATACTAACTGGCAGTTTGAAAACGTGACATTAAATACGACCTGATGATGGATTGTCTTAGTCCCTGTGGCTGCAGTAACAAAGGGCCCTGGATCGGGTGGCTTGCATACAACGGAAATCTCTTTCTCACCCTTCTGGAGACAAAGTCTGAGATGAGGGCGTAGCATCGTCGGGTTCTGGTGAGGGCCCTCTTCTGGGATGTAGGTGGCTGATCTCCTTTGTATCCTCACAAGTGAGCTCTCTGGGGTCCCTTTTATAAGGCACTGATTTCATTCTCAAGGGCTCCACCATCATGACCTAATCAATTCCTAAATCTCCACCTCCTCATATTGTCATCTTGGAGGTTAGGATTTCAGCAGCTGAGTTCAGGGAAATACACTGAGTTCATTGTACAGATACACAACACTCTCCCCAAAACTGCAGAAGACATGCTCTTTTCAAGTAGCTGAGGAAGAGTAACCAAAATTTATCACATTTGGGAACAGAAATCAGGCTGGGACAAATGTCAAAGGCAGGGCCAGGACGAGGGTGAGTCCCGTGAGTTCCCCAAGGCCCAAAATATAAAGGGATGCTCAGACCCGGATTCACTCAAGCAGAGGAGTGGGAGGGACCACGGGAGAACTCAGCAAGAAAAAGATGAGTAGAGAGCAGGGAAATTCACGACAATAAAACAAACTATCAGAAAACGAGAGAAGGGAGCTTCCTTACTCCGACCAGGAGCACCTGCAAAAGGCCTAGAGTGCATACTCTACCTAACGGTGAAATCATGGAAGGTTCCCCACGAGATTGGCAACAAGACAAAGACGGCAGCTCCCCTGCGCGGTGCACGCCGAGGTCCTCACCAGTGTGATCACAGCCAGGAAAGGAAATGAGGGGCATTTGATTGGAAAGGAAGAAACAAAACTTTCATTATATGTAGACAACATGGTTTTATAGGTAGAATATCATAAGGACTCCACAGATAAACCATCGGAATGATGAAGGAAACTCAGTGTGGCCACCGGATGCAAGGTCAGTACACGAGAAACAATGGTGTTTGCCGAGGCTGGGGTTGTGCTCACCCCACTGCAAGAAACAAGACAGACTTCCCTCCCGACGCTCCGAAAAGTTGATTTGGATGTCAATACTGATGATGCCTTGCATACACACACACACACACACACACACACACACACACACACATAAACATGCACACACAAACACATAAACATACATGCACACACATATAAACACACACAAATACACATATATAAACACTCAGGAACACACACACACACAAACACAAACACACATAAACATGCACACACAAACACACATAAACATATGCACACACATATAAACACACACAAATACACATATATAAACACTCAGGAACACACACACACACAAACACAAACACACATAAACATGCACACACAAACACACATAAACATATGCACACACATATAAACACACACAAATACACATATATAAACACTCAGGAACACACACACACACAAACACAAACACACATAAACATGCACACACAAACACACATAAACATATGCACACACATATAAACACACACAAATACACATATATAAACACTCAGGAACACACACACACACACATAAACATGCACACACAAACACACATAAACATACATGCACACACATATAAACACACAGAAATACACATATATAAACACTCAGGAACACACACACACCCCAAGAGGGTATGCAAGGCTTACTAATCACACAATGGGGCTTTCTGGAGAGAGTGAAGCTAACGCCCAAGTTTGTCTGAAAATGGCTTGAGGGAGCTAGGAGAGGAGGTGGACTCAGCTTTCCCAAAAGTCTCAGAGGTCCCAGAGGTCAGGGATGGGCTGGGGTGAGGGTTGCCATGGGCAGGTGGGGGGAGTCGGGGACAAGGGTTTGAACTTTCCGCCAGCACCACCAGAGGGGGACCCAGGCCTTCTCATCAGCTCACAGGAAGGTGGGGCAGAAGGGGAGGGGAGAGGTGAGGCTTCACGACCATCTGCAGGAAAACCTCAAAAATGGAGTCAGAAGCTTTACTGTTTCAGCGGATTGTGCTAATTGTGTTTAGAAAGGAAAATAACCAAGAGGTAAAATGATACTGAGGCAGGAGACTGGGGTCTGGAGGCAGGGAACCTCAGGCGGGTTCGGCCGACTTCCCGGAGCTGAATTGAAAGGAAAACCCCACCTCTCCACACCCGAGTAACAAAACCGTCAGAGGCTACTCCCTTCGCAAACCCTCCGGCTCCACTGTGTTGCAGCTGAGAAATGGAAAGTGCCTCTGATTGGTCGCGTCCGGCAACCAACCAGACTGCTCCCTTCCAGTAAGCAATCGGACCGTTAAAGGGCTGCTCACTCTTCTTTGCACAGGCAGGTCGTGGGCCCCACATACAGTGCAGCGAGTAACCAAAGAGAAACCTCCAGAGGCTGTTTAGACTCCAGAACATTCTGTAGCCAGTGCCCTGCAGCTGCTGGCTGAGCCCCTCTCACTCTGTGGAGCGTACTTGGGTTTCAGTAAGTCTGGGTCTTCCTTGCTTTATTCTCTCACTTTGTGCATTTTGTCCAACTCTTTGTTCAAAATGCCAAGACCCTGGACGACTCGTCGTCAAGACCGTCAGCCGGTAACAGTGTCATTTACAATGACACAAAAAATCAAATACCCGAGAATACATTTAAAATGTGCAAAATCTCTTACAGAAAACTGCAAAACATTATTTTACAGAAGTAATGGAGGCCTCCAGTGGAGGAACCAGGCTCATTCACGAATCAAAGGTGCGACAGCGGAAAGATGTCAGTCATCTCCGTGTTCACTGCCTGGTGATTCCGTGCAACGCTCATTTGAAAATCCCTACAGGTTTCTGACCGGGCGCGGTGGCTCATGCCAGTAACCCCAGCACCTTGGGAGGCCGAGGTGGGTGGATCACGAGGTCAAGAGATCAAGACCATCCTGGCCAACATGGTGAAACCCCGTCTCTACTAACAATACAAAATAATTAGCCAGACGTGGTGGCACATGCCTGTAATCCCAGCTACTTGGGAGGCTGAGACAGGAGAATCGCTTCAACCCAGGAGGCAGAGGTTGCGGTGAGCCGAGAATGCCCCATTGCACTCCAGCCTGGGCCACAGGAGTGAAACTCTGTCTCAAAAAAAAAGGAAAAGAAAAGAAAATCCCTACAGGTTTTCATTGGTGGAAGGTAACCACTCTGTTAAAGTGTACAGGAAATGAAAAGGTCGGGACTGGGCCAGGAGTGTTTGCTCACACCTGCAGTCTCAGCACTTTGGGAGGCCAAGGCAGGTGGATCACTTGAGGTCAGGAGTTCAAGACCAGCCCAGCCAATATGGCAAAACCCCGTCTCTACAAAACATACAAAAATTAGCCAGGTGTGGTAGTGCACGCCTGTAATCCCACTTACTGGGGAGGCTGAGACAGGAGAATCACTTCAACCTAGGCAGCGGAGGTTGCAGTGAGCCAAGATTGCGCCACTGCGTGTCAGCCTGGGCAACAGACCGAGACTCCATTTTCAATTAAATAAGAAAGAAAGAAAGAAAGAAAAGGTCAGGACAAACCAAGACATGCATACAGGAGAAGAGCCACACGGGAGGACCTGCTCCACCAGAGGCTGAGGGCCGAAGAGGAAGGCACAATACTTCAACACGTGTGGTGTCGGCTCACAAACACACCCGTGAAGCAGGCCCACGACAAATGGTGACCTGGTGGCCAGTGAAGGTGGGGGCAGGATGGTCATTTCAAGAAATGGTGCTGGATCGCTTGGGTGTTGGTCCCTATGTCACGGCATTCCTAAATATCGGTTCCTGGGATGCTACAGATTCTAAACATGCAGATAAAACGATAAAACCGGCCGGGTGCGGTGGCTCAAGCCTGTAATCCCAGCACTTTGGGAGGCCGAGGTGGGTGGATCACGAGGTCAAGAGATCGAGACCATCCTGGTCAACATGGTGAAACCCCGTCTCTACTAAAAATGCAAAAAATTAGCTGGGCATGGTGGCGCGTGCCTGTAATCCCAGCTACTCAGGAGGCTGAGGCAGGAGAATTGCCTGAACCCAGGAGGCGGAGGTTGCGGTGAGCCGAGATCGCGCCATTGCACTCCAGCCTGGGGAACAAGAGCAAAACTCCGCCTCAAAAAAAAAAAAAAACGATAAAACCTCTAGAAGACGACATGGGCAGAACGTTGGACAACTTCGGGATAGGCAAAGATTGTTTAAGCCCAGACCTTGTGGCACAATTAAGAAAGTAAAAGGGGCAAACCACAGACCTCGGCGAAATACTCGTAACAAGTGTGTGGTAAAGGACTCGCTTCCTGGATATATACCCGATTTCTACCAGTCAGTAAGAAAGAAAGGCAACCCAAGAATCAAAAAACAGGTAAAAAAAAGTCTCTGACAGGCATTTTGCAAAAGTTATCCCATAAGCATTTGACCAAAAAAAAGTGCTACATGTCGGCCGGGTGCAGTGACTCAAGCCTGTAATCCCAGCACTTTGGGAGCCTGAGGCAGGCGGATCACAAGGTCGAGACCAGCCTGGCCAATATGGTGAAACCTCGTCTCTACAAAAATTACAAAAAGTAATCGGGTGTGGTGGCACGTGCCTTTAGTCCCAGCTACTTGGGAGGCTGAGGCAGGAGAATCACTTGAACCCGGGAGGCAGAGGTTGCAGTGAGCCGAGATCATGCCTCTGCACTCCAGCCTGGGCCACAGAGCAAGACACCATCTCAAAAAAAAAAAAGTGCTAAATGTCAATCCTCATTAGGGAAATGCACATTAAAACCACCAGCCACCCACACACCTATGAGAGGCATGTTCCAGACTGACATGGGCAAAGGTTGGTGAGGGACAGAGCACCAGAACTCCCACCCCACTTGCAGGGAGAGAAAGTGGTGAGACTCTGGAACACTGGTATCCATCCTTACCACAGCCGAATCTCCACGTAGCTTACGGTCCAGCAATTCTGCACCTAGCCAAGTACTCCGTGGAAATGTGCACACACGTTCACCAGCAGACATATCGCAGCATTCACAGTGGTTAGCAATATTGCCAAGGTCGGCACGACCTGCTAACAGGAGGACGGGCAAGAGGCTGTAGCATCGTCACAACGCGGGATGCTGCATATTGGAGGTGACAGATCACAGCTCCGCATGTCACGGAGTCATCACAGCATCGTAATGCTGAGGGAAAGAAGCCAGACAGAAAGGAGGGCACATGGTGTGATTCTATTTACGTGAAATTCAGAGAGCCACGTGCTCCGGGAGTGGACGTGGCTGCCCTGCTTCCCGGCCGGCAGGGTGATTCCTCAAGTGTGTTCAGCCACAGTGCTGCAGTTTCCCTCACAAGCTTCAGTTAAAACAGAGCTCCCCCAGTGTGGGTTCCTGACCTCCTAGGAAGCTTCGTCTGTGTTAACAGCCACTGCCCACCACTCGCATCACTAACTGAGCCACACCTCCTGTCCAACCAGCCGTGGCACCATGGCATTCAATTCTCACAGAAGCAGGACCCTACTGCGCACGTGAGGGATCTAGGCTGCGCGCTCCTCATGAGCGTCTAATGCCTGTGATCAGCCACTGTCCCTCATCACCCCCAGACGGGACCGTCAACTAGACGGTCCAGCTGATTCTACAGGATTCTACATGACCGCGTGTTGTTGGATCATTTAATTACATACTACAATCAGAATACAAGTAAACTGCAGCATAAATGCCACGCGCTGGAACCATCCCAAACCACCCACCCCCGTATCCATAGAAAACTTGTCTTCCGCAAAACCAGTCCCCGGGCCCAAAAGGTTGGAGGCCACTGAATGAAAAGGTTCACTAGCAAAGGTGGAAGAGGATGCCGTTCCATTTCTGATGGGATCAGCTGCAGGTTATTCAATGTCCTCAGCAAAACCCTCCAGTCGGGCATAGCCGTGACGGAAATCCGATTTTTTCACGTGACCAGGGTCAGAAAAAAATACCCGTGTCTCATCCCCTCACGTCACACAGATTGCACGGGGCAGCCCAGGTGTGGAAGAGCTGAATGTGCCATCTTTTTGAGCAGCGGGCCCAGAAGATAAATACCCTTAACCGCAGCGTGGCGGTGTGTCGCTTTTCCAGACCTGGCTCCCCCTCTGCCGTGGCGGGAGGGACAGTGCCGGCCTCTCGCCTCTGTGAATAAATGCCTGCGCTAACTGCATTCCAGATCCTCCTGCTCTGCGTGGCAGAGCCCTTCCCCAGGGCACAGTGATCGTCCCCAGAAGAGGTCAAGTAAATGAAACTTCCCTTCTTCTGTCACCGATTTCTGGAGACAACAGGACAAAGGGGTTTGAAGCACTCCCGAGCCACCTACGGCCAGGCACTAATTCACATCTGCTCCTAGCGGATTCTAAGCACGGACTCAACCTCCCCGCCGAGGGAGGTGCCGGGACTCCTCCGCTAACACCGGCTCCGTGCTGAGCGCCTCTGCGCTGTCCTTGGCCGTTACCTTTGTGGTCTGTCCAGGACCTTCTCAGCAGCCACGCAGCACACCAGTCCTGTGCTATACTGAGCGGAGAGTTTTCATCACTTCTCTACCTTTCACAACAAAATTCTTCCACTTGAACCTAAAAAGCATTTTGCAGTTGTTCCGGGTGGGGGAAATGGTTTTACCCGGAGGTCGCTGAGCCTTTTAAAAAAAGATGCAAACACTTCGAGGGGTCCCTGCCCGTATTTGATGAAGTTTCCCAGCAGACAGTGCCCCCCCCAACCCGGGGGTCAGGGAGACGGATCTCAGCCCTGCAGGCCTCACAGCCCGTCTGCAGCCCTTCAGAAGAAAACAATTATTATTTGCATAATGGGATTTCTACAGAAATCATAATTAATCTTAAATTTCACATTAGTGAATATATCTGAACCAAACTGCTTCGGAAACCACCAGGCCACCTGAAGACCACTTGAAAGTGGCAGGAGCCCGCCAGGGGTCCGGGACTGTCCTTCAGGAGACCCTGTCTGAGGCAGAGAGAGAAGGGCTGAAGGGTGCTGGGGGAGGGGTGCGGCTGGCAGTGGTGGGGGAGGGGGCAGGAGAGGCCACCAGGACCAGCAGGTTTCCTGGACTACGTGGGTTTTATTAGCAGGGAATAGGGTAGCAGAACTGGGCGGGGGTGAGTGGCTGCTGTGTGGGAGGGGAACCACCCAGCCAGGTGTGGGGCCACCGCTGAGCCACTCTTGTTTGGACGATAGCCTGGAACCTGCCCCTGCTCAGTGCCTTAAACCCGAAGGTGAGATTTAAAGGGACTGGGGGAATCGAGAGCGTTCTCAATGGCGGCCACTTGATTTTTTTCCAGATGACGTCACGGGTTCCTGGGGGCTCTAGCTTGCAAGCCTAATGACTCCCAGGGGCTGGCCCCTCCCACTCCACCATATGGTCCCTGCGTCAGCCCCACCAACCAGGCACGTGTTCAGGACCTGGCCTGGAAACCTGGGTCCAAGCCCACCACCCTGGCTGTCAGAACCTGGGATCCCCGGGGGCCTCATGCCCCAACCACACAGCCTGGCTAGGCCCAGCTTCTAGAAGGCACCAGACGGTGAACTGCAGGGTGGGCGGAAGGCACTGGCTGCCAGGGCCAGGTCCACCCTGGTTTGGGGCAAGGGCAGTGCACAGAGCCCCCATTCTCCTCTCTGCCCTCCCCCACAGAACGGTGGAGACACATCGAGATTTCCAGGGAGGTCTCCTTGTGCCTGCTCCGGCTTCCTGCATGGCTGCACCTCCTGGCAAAGCCTCTATGTCCATGGCTTCCTGCCAGGGCCCCCACTGCAAACTCCTGCTCTATAAACACCTTGCAGCCCCGGACCCCGACTCCCTCCAGCTCCCAGACCCCCACCCGCCTCCCCCCCCACTCTCTGTACCCACAAACCCCCGCTCCGGGTGCCCACTGTGCTGGGCACGCTCGATGCCCAGAGGGGAGTTTGGGGGAAGCATGCATAGACCTGGCCCAGGGCCTGCCCAGGAAAAGCCAAGGCAGGGATGGCAATAACCATCCTGCTGACTGGACACGATGACTGCAGAAATGGCTCCGCCACCAAGCCTGGTGTCCTTATCTCCAGCAGGGAGGAAACGTGTCTCCTTCACAGGCTGCGGGGGAGTGGCGGAGACGCCACTGCAGTGAGGCGTTTTTCCTGATACTTTCCCCAGGGCTGGGGAGGCATTCTCAGGGGTGTGGTCAGTCAGCCAGACTGGGCCACAGGGCAGCATTCTAGCACTTCTCTGAGGCCACTTCAACAGCAAAATCACCAACAAGAACTGCACAAAGCAAGAAACGTAGCACTAAATAGACGTCAAAAAAGAGGCCTGCCTGGCACTCTGTACATCCCAGTGACCTTGGGGCACAGGGAGGATTGATTTCAGGACCACAAATACCTTTCATTACGTAGGCAAATTTCTAAATGTAGAATCAGTGAATGAAAAAAAATCCTGAATTGTACACTTTGATGGGTGATTGGTGCCTTACACCTCAAACACAATGTGGGACACCACACAGCTCTGCCCTGAGAGAGGGCATCCCAACACACGTGCAGCGAGAAAGGAGACATCTGGGGGCCCCACTGCACCGCTGCTCACCCCGGCTCACCGCTCACCCCGGCACATCCTCACCCCGGCACATCCTCACCCCCGCACACCGCTCACCCCGGCACATCCTCACCCCCGCACACCGCTCACCCCGGCACATCCTCACCCCCGCACACCGCTCACCCCGGCGCATCCTCACCCCCGCACACTGCTCACCCCGCGCACCGCTCACCCCGGCACATCCTCACCCCCGCACACCGCTCACCCCGCGCACCGCTCACCCCAGCACATCCTCACCCCCGCACACCGCTCACCCCGGCACATCCTCACCCCCGCACACCGCTCACCCCGGCGCATCCTCACCCCCGCACACTGCTCACCCCGCGCACCGCTCACCCCAGCACATCCTCACCCCCGCACACCGCTCACCCCGGCACATCCTCACCCCCGCACACCGCTCACCCCAGCACATCCTCACCCCGCACACCGCTCACCCCGCGCACCGCTCACCCCGGCACATCCTCACCCCCTCACACCGCTCACCCCGCACACCGCTCACCCCAGCACATCCTCACCCCCGCACACTGCTCACCCCGCGCACCGCTCACCCCGGCACATCCTCACCCCCACACACCGCTCACCCTGGTACATCCTCACCCCCACACACGGCTCACCGCTCACCCCGGCTCACCGCTCACCCCGCACACCGCTCACCCCGGCTCACCGCTCACCCCGCACACCGCTCACCCCCACACACCGCTCACCCCGGCTCACCGCTCACCCTAGTACACTGCTCACCCCCACACATCCTGGGGCCAGGCAGGGTGACCCAGCAGGAGCCACTGCTTCTCCATCGCACCCCCTCTGTCCACTCCACACCATTGTTCCCTTCACATGACTCTCACAGTGAGGACGGGCTTCGTAGGACAGGCTTGGCAAGGGGAGCTCCCAAGCACAGTTGGAGGGAGACATGCGGTGGAGTTGCATGGGGGGAGGAGAGGCTTCGATGCCCAGGATGGCCCTAGTTTGCCCCCACTGTCCTAGCCAACGACCAGCTCTCCCACACTCTCAAAAGCACCCAAGTCTCAGCAAACGATTCTCTGGCAATCCTGCGGCAGGGCAGCTGGTCACAGTCGGCATGGCTGCAGCACCGTGCTAGGGGCACAGAGGATGGAGATGCGACTCTCCCTTTCTCAGGAGGGGCTTTAGCTAGAGGGGCTTCAGCCAAAACATGGACCCCGTTTTCTTCCCTGCTGGAGTCAGAGCAGCCAGGCCTGGTCCTCAGGAGGCAGCAGCACCCGGCCTGCCATCTGAGAGATGGCTGTGTGGATTGTCTGACATCTGCTGTGAGTTCAGGGGAGCTCAGGTGCTGCCCGGGAAGGATGGAATGGGAGACCCCAGTGGTGCAGCTCCCCCCAACTCCACCCCCACCCCCTGCACTGCAGCACCCCGGGCGCCTGGCCTGGATGGGAAGACATTACAGACAGTCACCAGGGACCATCCTCCGCCCACACTCCTTCCCGGCCTCAAGTGGCTCCATCAGGGAGAGCATGTTTTATTAACATCGGATATTAAAGTTTAATACTGTGATTGCAGGGGAAAAATGGGGCTTCACCTTCGAGGAGTATTAGCAGATTCCAAAGAGAGCCTGTGCGCGGGAGGGACATTTGTCAGGGCTGTGAGGACGGGCGCCCCAGCCATCACGTCCTTGGTGAGCTCTCCACGCTGCTGGCAGTGGCCACGGGTGGGTGTGGCGACCCCCCTCCCATGCTCCTGAAGGGTCAGCTCCCACCCCAGGCATCTGGAGCCACCAGGGGAGAAAGTGTAGGTGAGCAGGGGCACCAGGACTCTCAGGAGGGGCTCCGGACTCTGCATCCTGCACCTCCGGGTGTGGCTGAGACAAAGGCCAACCCCTCACTGGCCCGTCATTCTGTACAGGGAGCTCTGTGGGCCCCTCTGGGGCCTTTCCTGAGCCCCCAGCCTGCAGCATGGACCCCTGGCCCCGGTTCGTCCTTGCAGTCCCCTCAGACTCCTCTCACACCTGCATGCCTGTGATGGACAAAGGGTAAGGGGCCACCCCCTCTGCTCAGAAGCCCAGGACCAGCAGGGCGGGGTGGGTGAGGAGCTGTGGTGCAGGCTCTAGAAAGGGGGCAGGGGTCACTGGGGTTCCTCTCTCACTCCTTACAATCCCTGCATCTGGCAGTTGGGGTGTGAGCCCCAGGCCCAGGCTGGAGGCCCAGCAGCTGCTCAGACCTGGCCCCTAGGCTCCTCCCCCACTCACCTCCCACACACCAGCTGCCCTGCCCCCCCCACGCCCCTCCTCCCCACTGGCAAATTGACGGCCGCCTCCGCCTCCCCTGGCCCCACCTGCCTGACTATTCTCGTTCCTCCAGCTGGCTGCACTGGGCCTGGCCTCTCTTGGACTTTGGGCCTACCCCTATACCGCTCACCCCAGCTCACCGCTCACCCTGGCACATCCTCACCCTGGTACACTGCTCACCCCCGCACATCCTGGGGCCAGGCAGGGTGACCCAGCAGGAGCCACTGCTCCCCCTCTGTCCACTCCACACCATCGTTCCCTTCACATGGCACCCCCATACACCCTCCTTCTGCACCCTGTGCTGACCGATCCACGTTTATGGGGGTGATGAAATCAGTGAACACGTCTAGGAAGCTGCGGTTGGTAACACAAAGGACTGGCGACCAGGCGTCAGGTCCTGGGGGGGCCGCAGCTACACCCGTCAGCTCATGAAGGGACCTTAGTCCTTCCGGGTGACCGTAACGGAATGCCACAGGCTGTGTAATTTACACAGAACTGAAATGTCTGTCTCAGCATTCTGGAGGCTGGGAAGTCCAAGACCGAGCTTTGGTGTCTGCTGAGAGCTGCAGCCTGCAGAGGGAGACACACTCACACCGGGACGGGTGTGTGAGCTCATGGAACTCTACGGACTCCCGGTCCTGAAAGGAGGAGTCCTTGTGGCCCAATCACCTCTTAATGCCATCACACTGGCCACTGAGTTTTGACACCTGATTTTAGAGGGAATGTAATCAAACCAGAGCAGATGGCAAGGGCTGGGCAGGCTAAGAAAGGACTCAGTGGCTGACGGGGAATGCCTGCCTCTCGAGCCCACCCTCCCATCCCCATGCACGTGGCAGACATCACTAATCAATTGCCACACTCACTGCTGCGCAGACCCAGCTGGACCCTCCCCAGCACCGGCCAGGCAGCCACGCCAGTTGGTGAGAGCGGGTGTCCCAGAGGGAGTGCAGCCAGACGTCTGCCTTTTATGTGGGACACGGAGGACGTGGGAGAGCAAGCAAAGTTCCTCAGTGTCTCCTCAGAAAGGAAACAAGACTGGCAGCTCTCACGGTGGTGGTACCCGGGCACCCACCCCGGGTCTCAGGGTCCAGCATGGCACTGGGTACACAGCAAGTGCTCCCTACGTGCCTGTGGGTGGCCATGCCCAGCTCTGAGTGTGGCGCCTTCCTGAAGCCCCTGCTTCCTGTGAGGCAGACCCCACAGCCTTGGGAAGACCTTGAAGGCCCCCCTCTCACACTCCGCCCATCCCAGCCTCTCAGGTCCCAGGTCCAAGGAGAGCACGGACGGGTGGCTGCATCTGAGGCCCCTCCAGTGCCTCCCCAGAGGTTACACCACCTCAGGGGACAGGAGCAGCTCTGTCCTCGGAGCTCTGGAGCCTGGCGGGTGCAGGCTGGAGAGGAAGAGCTGTCCGTGGGGACCCAGCCCTGGGAGGCTCCACAGACGGGAAACATGATCCGTGGCCACCAGGCCCTTCCTGGGAAGAACTGAGTGTTAAGAGGAGCAGAAGCCATGAGGGGGACAGACCTCCCAGCAACGCAGCCCCCTGGGGAGTGGCCCCAACTCACCCGGAGGCCACAGCCTAGCGGACAGGTGGAGACCACACGGGGCCTC
Organism: Saguinus oedipus; assembly: GCA_031835075.1. NCBI lineage: Eukaryota > Metazoa > Chordata > Mammalia > Primates > Cebidae > Saguinus > Saguinus oedipus. The sequence goes on along the minus strand of CM063175.1, from coordinate 40,498,343 downwards.
TAGCCCCAGGTTAGCCCCCAACCTGCCCCCAGCCCCTCCCAGCAGAGCTGAGGAGGCCCGGAGAGACCAGGCCCCAAGGTAGGAGTCCTGGCAGGGTGTCAGAGCTCAGGGCTGCGGAGAGGGCTGCGGAGGGTGCGCCTGGCACCAGGCTCTGAGGAGTCTGGAGGGCACAGTGCCCAGGGGCTGCCATGCTGAGAAAGGCACCCACAGGTGGCAATGAGGCAGCGCCAGCAGGAGAGACTTTGGTTGGCGCTGTGGTGATGGCTGTGGTCTTGGCAGGTTGGCGGTGGGAGCACAGGTGGCACCTGGTGCTTAGGGCACCTGCACCCTCTCCTACACTGGGGCTCTGGGGATGGCAGCGGGGTTGGGGGGCGGGGCAGGCAGGGGTGGGGCGGGGCAGGGCAGGGGCAGGGCAGGCAGGGGCGGAGAGGGGGCAGGGCAGGCAGGGGCGGGGTAAGTGGGGGTAGCACGGGACAGATGGGGGTGGGGCAGGTGGGGGCGGGGCAGGGCAGGCAGGGGCAGGGCAGGCAGGGGCAGGGCAGGGCAAGGCAGGGAGCCTGGCCTCTCAGGGAGACCTCGTGCATTCTGAATTGTGCTTTTTAAAAATAATTCCATTACAAATCAATATCCTCACACTTGTCTGACCGCATACATCTGCCACCCCAGAAATGCCGTCTGTCCCCCAGAACTGAGTAAGAAGGGAGGGCGTTGGTGTCGCCGAGATGCTGGGATCTTCTTTCTGCATCAGAGAATTGTGGCCAACACACGAGGAAGTGACCAGAATTTCCCGGTCACCTGCCCCGTGCAACGTACCCACCTGCCGGAGGTGGACTTTTAAATTTAAATAAATTAAGACAAATAAAACGTAAAGTTCGGGTCCCCACTCACACTAACTATGCCTCAAGTGCTCAGGAGTCTCCCGTGGCCCATGGACACAGGACGTGTCGGCCAGTGCAGGCAGCTCCAAGGATGGCGCTGGCACCCACAGCCCGCCCTCCCTCTCCCAGGGCTCCATGGAGCACACAGAGGGGACTCAACGAGGACGTGCGGGACCAGGGCCTCAGGCACAGACTTGGGCTTGGCCATCTTCATAGGCACTTACTCTGTCCCTGGCTTCCTGCAAGGAGGGGGCTTTAGCTGCGTGAGGGACTTTGGCACTCCCATGGCTGAGGCACCCCCAGAGCTCAGCTGGCTCAGTGCAGGTTTGGGGGTGAGGCTGGTCAGGGAGGGCTTCCTGGAAGAAGTGGAGCCTTGGGCAGTGGGGAGGGCCGTTATTTGATGAGTGAGCAGAGAGGGCGGTGGAGGGAGGCACCTGGCCAGACACAGCAGCGGGGACCTTGGAGGTGGGAGCTCTCCAGGGGGAACAGGAAGACGTTGGCCGGAGTGCACAGACCCCCAGGACATGGAGTCACACAGCTGTCCTGACAGCCACTTCCCAGGTCATCATCCTGTCCGTGACTCTGATGAGCAGAAACTCTTTCCAGAGGGAGTTCTGGGCCCCAGGAAGGAGGAAGGGCCCCGGGCAGCCTAGGCCTGGGCAGAGACCAGCCCCACAGAGCCTGGCGGTCTTGAGGTCCCTTCCTCCGCCCTCAGACAGGGTCCTCACCACCGGAGCCGCCCCTCGTCTCCCCTGAGCCAACAATGCCCTAAACAGAGTCCACTCCTTGTGTTGTGTTTTTATTTAATTTTGCAACCAGCACACTCTTTTATCATCCAAAACCGTGAAAGTAAATTAAGAAGAAATGGGTTTCTTTCAATTAGGCTCTGCGTTGCTTTGAGTAACGGCCTATAATTCTATTTAATGAAAAAATAAAATCATTATTCCACTCTCCCCTGCCCTGTCACAGACCCACAGACGGGCTCCATTAGTGTGCACCGTAGATTTATTTAATTAGAAAAATATTTTGTTTTCTCTGATTCTTTGGGAAAAGAAAAGGGAAGAAAAAAAATCCTCCAGGCACAGAATTAATCAAATCTGTTACCTGATAGTTAACGGGTTCTGCACTCCCGCATCTCCCGGTCCCACAGTTACTCCCACCCTTGATTTGGACCCAAACTCAATCACACGCCACCAGCAGGCCACCACCGCACCTCCCTGGCCGCGTCAGGCAAACTCCGATGCCAAGACCCTCGCTGCCAGGTGGAGGGACCCTCGCGGCACGCACATGGGGGAAGTGGGCCAAATTCTTCCTTCGCCACAAAGCATCAGCCCCCCCGGCCCTGTGTGATGGGCAGGAAGCTGAAGCCAGGGACACACGTGCGGCTCGTTAAGCAGAGCCGGGGACCGTGCCCACCTCGCTCCCAAACCCGGCACAGGACTCCCACCCCAAGGCCTCTGCTGCTTCCCAGGGCCCGGGGGTGGCAGAGAGGGTGTCGGAGAGAGGCGAGCTGGCTTCACAAAAGAGGCTGTCTCCCAGGGACAAAGAGGCTCCCTCTGGGACCAAGCTAAGGTCTGGGAGGCAGGCCCTACAGACGCCTCGTGTGACCTCTGGTGGCCCTGCTGTGAGCTCAGGGTCCCCCAACTGTCCAGCAGGAGCATGCCACCTGTGGTGCGTGTGGCATGGGGACAGATGGACTCAGCATGGACTCTGGGGCTTTGGGGCCACCCTGGGCCCTATTCTTCCTGTCACACCTTCTTTCTCTTCTTTCTCTCCCTTCCCGCCCCATCCTCCCTTCCTTCCTCTTTCCCTCTCTCTCCTTCCATCTCCCCCTCCTCCCATCCTCCCTTCTTCCTCTCTCTCCTTCTCTCCTTCCATCTCCCCCTCCTCCCATCCTCCCTTCCTTCCTCTCTCTCCTTCTCTCCTTCCATCTCCCCCTCCTCCCATCCTCCCTTCCTTCCTCTCTCTCCTTCTCTCCTTCCATCTCCCCCTCCTCCCATCCTCCCTTCCTTCCTCTCTCTCCTTCTCTCCTTCCATCTCCCCCTCCTCCCATCCTCCCTTCCTTCCTCTCTCTCATTCTCTCCTTCCATCTCCCCCTCCTCCCATCCTCCCTTCTTCCTCTTTCCCTCTCTCTCCTTCTCTCCTTCCATCTCCCCCTCCTCCCATCCTCCCTTCTTCCTCTTTCCCTCCTTCTCTCCCTCCATCTCCCCCCTCCCATCCTCCCTTCCTTCCTCTCTCTCCTTCTCTCCTTCCATCTCCCCCTCCTCCCATCCTCCCTTCCTTTCTCTCTCTCCTTCTCTCCCTCCATCTCCCCCTCCTCCCGTCCTCCCTTCTTCCTTTCCCTCTCTCCTTCCATGTCCCCCTCCTCCCATCCTCCCTTCTTCCTCTCTCTCATTCTCTCCTTCCATGTCCCCCTCCTCCCATCCTCCCTTCTTCCTCTTTCCCTCCTTCTCTCCCTCCATCTCCCCCTCCTCCCATCCTCCCTTCCTTCCTCTTTCCCTCTCTCTCATTCTCTCCTTCCATGTCCCCCTCCTCCCATCCTCCCTTCTTCCTCTTTCCCTCTCTCTCCTTCCATCTCCCTCTCCTCCCATCCTCCCTTCTTCCTCTTTCCCTCTCTCTCCTTCTCTCCTTCCATCTCCCCCTCCTCCCATCCTCCCTCCCTCTCTCCTTCTCTCCCTCCATCTCCCCCTCCTCCCATCCTCCCTTCTTCCTCTTTCCCTCTCTCTCCTTCCATCTCCCCCTCCTCCCATCCTCCCTTCCTTCCTCTTTCCCTCTCTCTCCTTCTCTCCTTCCATCTCCCCCTCCTCCCATCCTCCCTCCCTCTCTCTCATTCTCTCCTTCCATCTCCCCCTCCTCCCATCCTCCCTTCCTTCCTCTTTCCCTCTCTCTCCTTCTCTCCTTCCATCTCCCCCTCCTCCCATCCTCCCTCCCTCTCTCTCATTCTCTCCTTCCATCTCCCCCTCCTCCCATCCTCCCTTCCTTCCTCTTTCCCTCTCTCTCCTTCTCTCCTTCCATCTCCCCCTCCTCCCATTCTCCCTCCCTCTCTCTCATTCTCTCCTTCCATCTCCCCCTCCTCCCATCCTCCCTTCCTTCCTCTTTCCCTCTCTCTCATTCTCTCCTTCCATCTCCCCCTCCTCCCATCCTCCCTTCCTTCCTCTTTCCCTCTCTCTCCTTCTCTCCCTCCATCTCCCCCTCCTCCCATCCTCCCTTCTTCCTCTCTCTCATTCTCTCTCTCCATCTCCCTCTCCTCCCATCCTCCCTTCCTGCCTCTCTCCTTCTCTCCCTCCATCTCCCTCTCCTCCCATCCTCCCTTCCTTCCTCTTTCCCTCTCTCTCCTTCTCTCCCTCCATCTCCCCCTCCTCCCATCCTCCCTTCTTCCTCTCTCTCCTTCTCTCCCTCCATCTCCCTCTCCTCCCATCCTCCCTTCCTTCCTCTTTCCCTCTCTCTCCTTCTCTCCCTCCATCTCCCCCTCCTCCCATCCTCCCTTCTTCCTCTCTCTCCTTCTCTCCCTCCATCTCCCCCTCCTCCCATCCTCCCTTCTTCCTCTCTCTCATTCTCTCTCTCCATCTCCCTCTCCTCCCATCCTCCCTTCCTCCCTCTCTCCTTCTCTCCCTCCATCTCCCTCTCCTCCCATCCTCCCTTCCTTCCTCTTTCCCTCTCTCTCCTTCTCTCCCTCCATCTCCCCCTCCTCCCATCCTCCCTTCTTCCTCTCTCTCCTTCTCTCCCTCCATCTCCCTCTCCTCCCATCCTCCCTTCCTTCCTCTTTCCCTCTCTCTCCTTCTCTCCCTCCATCTCCCCCTCCTCCCATCCTCCCTTCTTCCTCTCTCTCCTTCTCTCCCTCCATCTCCCTCTCCTCCCATCCTCCCTTCCTTCCTCTTTCCCTCTCTCTCCTTCTCTCCCTCCATCTCCCCCTCCTCCCATCCTCCCTTCCTTCCTCTCTCTCCTTCTCTCCTTCCATCTCCCCCTCCTCCCATCCTCCCTTCTTCCTCTCTCTCCTTCTCTCCTTCCATCTCCCCCTCCTCCCATCCTCCCTTCCTTCCTCTCTCTCCTTCTCTCCTTCCATCTCCCCCTCCTCCCATCCTCCCTTCTTCCTCTCTCTCCTTCTCTCCTTCCATCTCCCCCTCCTCCCATCCTCCCTTCCTTCCTCTCTCTCCTTCTCTCCTTCCATCTCCCCCTCCTCCCATCCTCCCTTCCTTCCTCTCTCTCATTCTCTCCTTCCATCTCCCCCTCCTCCCATCCTCCCTTCTTCCTCTTTCCCTCTCTCTCCTTCTCTCCTTCCATCTCCCCCTCCTCCCATCCTCCCTTCTTCCTCTTTCCCTCCTTCTCTCCCTCCATCTCCCCCCTCCCATCCTCCCTTCCTTCCTCTCTCTCCTTCTCTCCTTCCATCTCCCCCTCCTCCCATCCTCCCTTCCTTTCTCTCTCTCCTTCTCTCCCTCCATCTCCCCCTCCTCCCGTCCTCCCTTCTTCCTTTCCCTCTCTCCTTCCATGTCCCCCTCCTCCCATCCTCCCTTCTTCCTCTCTCTCATTCTCTCCTTCCATCTCCCTCTCCTCCCATCCTCCCTTCTTCCTCTTTCCCTCCTTCTCTCCCTCCATCTCCCCCTCCTCCCATCCTCCCTTCCTTCCTCTTTCCCTCTCTCTCCTTCTCTCCTTCCATCTCCCCCTCCTCCCATCCTCCCATCCTCCCTTCCTTTCTCTCTCTCCTTCTCTCCTTCCATCTCCCCCTCCTCCCATCCTCCCTTCTTCCTCTTTCCCTCTCTCTCCTTCCATCTCCCCCTCCTCCCATCCTCCCTTCCTTCCTCTTTCCCTCTCTCTCCTTCTCTCCTTCCATCTCCCCCTCCTCCCATCCTCCCTCCCTCTCTCTCATTCTCTCCTTCCATCTCCCCCTCCTCCCATCCTCCCTTCCTTCCTCTTTCCCTCTCTCTCCTTCTCTCCTTCCATCTCCCCCTCCTCCCATTCTCCCTCCCTCTCTCTCATTCTCTCCTTCCATCTCCCCCTCCTCCCATCCTCCCTTCCTTCCTCTTTCCCTCTCTCTCATTCTCTCCTTCCATCTCCCCCTCCTCCCATCCTCCCTTCCTTCCTCTTTCCCTCTCTCTCCTTCTCTCCCTCCATCTCCCCCTCCTCCCATCCTCCCTTCTTCCTCTCTCTCATTCTCTCTCTCCATCTCCCTCTCCTCCCATCCTCCCTTCCTCCCTCTCTCCTTCTCTCCCTCCATCTCCCTCTCCTCCCATCCTCCCTTCCTTCCTCTTTCCCTCTCTCTCCTTCTCTCCCTCCATCTCCCCCTCCTCCCATCCTCCCTTCTTCCTCTCTCTCCTTCTCTCCCTCCATCTCCCTCTCCTCCCATCCTCCCTTCCTTCCTCTTTCCCTCTCTCTCCTTCTCTCCCTCCATCTCCCTCTCCTCCCATCCTCCCTTCCTTCCTCTTTCCCTCTCTCTCCTTCTCTCCCTCCATCTCCCCCTCCTCCCATCCTCCCTTCTTCCTCTCTCTCATTCTCTCCCTCCATCTCCCTCTCCTCCCATCCTCCCTTCCTCCCTCTCTCCTTCTCTCCCTCCATCTCCCTCTCCTCCCATCCTCCCTTCCTTCCTCTTTCCCTCTCTCTCCTTCTCTCCCTCCATCTCCCCCTCCTCCCATCCTCCCTTCTTCCTCTCTCTCCTTCTCTCCCTCCATCTCCCTCTCCTCCCATCCTCCCTTCCTTCCTCTTTCCCTCTCTCTCCTTCTCTCCCTCCATCTCCCCCTCCTCCCATCCTCCCTTCTTCCTCTCTCTCATTCTCTCTCTCCATCTCCCTCTCCTCCCATCCTCCCTTCCTCCCTCTCTCCTTCTCTCCCTCCATCTCCCTCTCCTCCCATCCTCCCTTCCTTCCTCTTTCCCTCTCTCTCCTTCTCTCCCTCCATCTCCCCCTCCTCCCATCCTCCCTTCTTCCTCTCTCTCCTTCTCTCCCTCCATCTCCCTCTCCTCCCATCCTCCCTTCCTTCCTCTTTCCCTCTCTCTCCTTCTCTCCCTCCATCTCCCCCTCCTCCCATCCTCCCTTCTTCCTCTTCCTTTCTTCTTTCTCTCTGGACCCTGCGGGACCTTGTCAGTAGAAACAGCCCGTGGTTATGAGCAGAAACTCACGTTCTCTGAGGACCTTTGGGGTTCCCGTTTGGGATGCAGAAGGAAGGAACCCCCAGAAGAGCCACAAGCAGGTTTCCCAGCCTGTGTTTCGTGGGATGGGACGCCTGCGGGGCTCTCCTGACAAGGGCTCCCAGCCAGCTGAGCTTGGGGTGGGGTCGGGGAACCCTGCAGATAGAGCTGCCAGAAACTCCAGGCCGTCCACTGACCCTGGAATCCTAGGTCAACATCCAGTCATTTCTCAGCACAAGTATGCCCCAAATCGTGCACGGGGTGTACTTACACTCGGAAGGACATGCTGATCTGGGATTCGAATGTCCCTGGGAATCCTGTATCTCTGTGTGCTCTAACTGGCCATTCCTGGGGTAGACTTTGGCCTCCTGGGAGACCCCAGCGCTGCCCCTTGCCCTCTGAGGCTCTGAGAAGTGCTCGCTGCACCCCTTCCTCTCACTGCCAGAGGCTTCTCCTGCAGCTGGTGTCTTCACCACTCGGAGGTGGGCCAGTCACCATCTCAGCCCGCCAGCGGGTGTGCGAGCTCCGGGCCAGGGGACTTTTCCTTCTCAGGGATCTCAACTCGGCAAGATGGGAGCCCTGGGGCCGGCCTTCCATGGCTCCAGCATGTCCTCAACTAAGCCTGGCCCGGCCGCCTCCCACCAGGCACCGCGCGTGGCCCAGCGGTTGATGGGTCCAGGTCCCCAGCAGACAGATGTACCGCAGAGGGAGGTCACAAGACTCGGCCGAGCTGCAGCCAGGCACCTGGACCTCATTGCCCCAAAGCCAATCCCAGCCAGATGGGAGCCGGGCACAAAGCTGACACGTTGGCCATGGCAGCGCCCGCCTGGGTGAGCCTGTGGGCTCTGAAACGGCCACCGCCTCCCTCCATAAACCTCACCGTTGGAAGCCGGCACCTCAACTCAGGCGGGTGTGGACCAACCCTGGTCCGCCCCACACAGCTCCTGCAGGACCTCGACGACCCAGGGGACAGGGGTCTCCCGGACTGACCTGAGCTGGACATCTGTCAGGCCAGGCCACCCCACCCAGGTCACAGCCAGCGACGTCACGGACTCCGCCCAGGGCCAACAGCTCTTGGGCTAGGTGGGGATCAGAATAATTTTTCCTACCAATTGTGGATGTTCAGGTAGGAAGACGGTCTAGTTCGGGCATCTGTCCCCAGGCACACCTGTGTTGAACTGCCATTCTCCAGGGCAGGGCGGGCCTGGTGGCCGTGGCTGGATCCCAGGTGTGGGAGGTGGCTGAATCATGGGCGTGTCCTCCAGGGCAGGGCGGGCCTGGTGGCGGTGGCTGGATCCCAGGTGTGGGAGGTGGCTGAATCATGGGCGTGTCCTCCAGGGCAGGGCGGGCCTGGTGGCGGTGGCTGGATCCCAGGTGTGGGAGGTGGCTGAATCATGGGCGTGTCCTTCACGCGCAGTTCTCACCATCCCTTCGGCGTTGGTCTTACAAGCGAGTTCTCAGCAGATGTGGTCGTTTGAATGTGTTGGCACCTCCCCACTCTGCCTCCTGCTCCCGCTTTGCCTTCCGCCATGACTGGAAACATCCTGAGGCCTCCCCAGAAGCAGAAGCCACTATGCTTCCAGCAGAGGCTGCGGAACCCTGAGCCAATTACACCTTTCTCAGCCTCAGGTATTTCTTTACAGCAATTCGAGGATGCGCTGATACAGACGGGGGAGGGGTGGTGCTGAGGAGGGGGCTGGCTCTAAAATGTGTGCTGGGCAGAGGCCGCCAGGAGGGCCAGGTCCTGGACACGGCAAGACCCCACATGAGGACAGGCGCACACAGCTGCTCCCGGCAGGTGCGATCCAGAACGCTCTCTACGGCCAGAGCCTGGCCAGTGTCTGGCTGAGTTGACGCCACCCCCAGCCTCCTGACCACTGGTGCCTTCCTCAAACAGCCCCCAAGACTCCGAAGTGGCACTGGGTGGAGTCCACCCCACTCCACTGGGTATCGTGTGAAATTCTCAAACTCAGCTGGGCGGCGTGGACCTGCCTGCCATGTTCCGCCCACACTCAGCAGCCCCTGCTGGCACAGGAGTGGGGACATTCTCCACCTGGGGCCCAGGGCTTTGGGGGCGGGGGTCCAGGGGCGGGGACCTAACTGAGGAAAAACGGCTCCTAAGAAACAGCGTTTGAGAGAATCTGACCTCGACCCAGCTGTCTCTGCCCTCGGCCTGGCCGTGTGGGAAACTGCAGGATTTCCTCATTACACCTTAACAAACACACCGCCCACGCGCCACCAGTGGGAGAGCCACAGACGAGGGGTTCCCCTGAAAGCTGAGCCCCCCGTTAGGGCTGAACTGTGGTAGGAGAGCCACAGACCAGGGAGTTCCCCTGAAAGCTGAGCCCCCCGTTAGGGCTGAACTGTGGTAGGAGAGCCACAGACCAGGGAGTTCCCCTGAAAGCTGAGCCCCCCGTTAGGGCTGAACTGTGGTAGGAGAGCCACAGACGAGGGGTTCCCCTGAAAGCTGAGCCCCCCGTTAGGGCTGAACTGTGGTAGGAGAGCCACAGACCAGGGAGTTCCCCTGAAAGCTGAGCCCCCCGTTAGGGCTGAACTGTGGTAGGAGAGCCACAGACGAGGGGTTCCCCTGAAAGCTGAGCCCCCCGTTAGGGCTGAACTGTGGTAGGAGAGCCACAGACGAGGGGTTCCCCTGAAAGCTGAGCCCCCCGTTAGGGCTGAACTGTGGTAGGAGAGCCACAGACCAGGGAGTTCTCCTGAAAGCTGAGCCCCCTCCCTCCTTTAGGGCTGAACCATGGCCCTGCGTTAAAAAGGTGGCTTGGGCAAAAGGACGTCATACGGGTGGGTCCTAATCCAGGTGTCCTTACAGGAGGAGGCGAGGACAGACACACGGAGGGCAGCCCCTGTGAGGACATGGAGAGGCTGGGGAGGCGCCAGCCCTGATCCTGGACTTCCAGCCTGCAGGGCCAAGGGGAGCCCTGTGTCGTGTAAGCCCCCAGCCTGCGGTTTCCTGCTGTGGAAGTCCCCGCAGACCAACCCCACTCCATTGCTTTGTGGCTTGAAACAAACAGCAATGTTTGCAAGCTCTGTCCCCAGATAACAGTCAGGGGCTGTGCTGAGCATGGACGGCGTCCTGAGGCAGAGCTCTGAGGGTAGCGCCGGCTTCAGGGGGGTCGCACCGCAGCTTGACTGGGATCTTCTCCGTCCGGGAGCACCGCCTGCTCAGGGCACGGGGGCCGGACACTCCCTCCTGTCCTGGGGCCACCTCCCAGCCTCCGTCCACTCTGAGTCCCCAGACAGGAGAATGGGCTGCAGCGATCGGCCCGTGGGTCACAGGAGCAGGGGACCAGCCCCTCCCCCAGGCACGATTCAACGCTTGTCAGGTGGAACGCAGGCCCCCGTGAGGACGCGAAGAGGGGAAGCTTCTGCCAGAAGTACTGGTGAGACTCGTTCAGGGGTCAGAGCAGGACCCCTCTGCCCTCCGCAGCCCAACATGGCTGGAAGCTGGATGGGGGCTGCCAACCTGGACTCCAGACCACAACCCCCGTGGCCGCAGGCCCTGCAGCCTGAGCACCTCCTGCCCACCGGCCCTGTCTCCTCACGGCCTGGAGAAGCCCGGGGTGGCTGCGCCCTCCAGCACCCACCAAGCCCAAGCCCAGTGTGTGGGCCAGGAGGATGCTCAGCGCAGGCCCAACTCCAAGGGTGCGGGCCAGGCCTCCGCCACCCCCTTTCCACCCCAGGTCCAGCACCCTGCGGCCTGAGCCCCTCCCCAGCCTCCCCCTGACTCGCGCCCATACAGGAGAAGGGGTTCCGGCATGAACAGCCCAGCTGTGCACGGCGTGCGGCTGCCCTCTGCTGGTGCCCACAAGCAGTAACCGCGGGAGAAGGCCAAGCAGCCACCGCCCCACTGTGGACTCTGGGCACCCCAAGATGCCACCAAGAGGGGCAGGGCCAGGACTCAGGAGCAGTGAGCTCTGGAGGGGCCCCTGATCCCTCCCCCCACAGCCTAGGCAGAGGCATCGCTAGCCCCATTGCATCGAGAAGAAAACTGAGGCACGGCCAGGAGACGGCTGTCCAGAGATGGAGCTGCTCAGCCCGCACGTGCCCACCTTGAGGTGCCCGCCTCTCACGACCGCCTCTCTCCAGAGGGCGCCTCTCAGCCTGGACGGGGGGCCACACGAGCATCAGCGCCCTCCCCCACTCTTGCCCAGCTGGAGACACTGAGACCTAGAGCCTCAGGCCCCAGGTCCCGCGGCCCCGGTGGAGGGCTCGTCCTCCCACAGGCCAGTGGTCTGGGAGCTGCCTCGGGCAGGGACGCTCTGGAGGGAGGCCTGGAGGCAGGCGTCTGGGGCAGGGGAGGTAGAGGGCTGAGCAGGGCCTCGGCTGGTGGGGCTGGGACCGCCCTTGGACCCGAAAAGACCTCTTCCCCAAAGCGGCTAGGAGGTGGGCTGTGCGCTTCAGTGGGTGTAGGCTCTGTCTGCAAGAAACGTGAGTGTGAGGACCGGTGGCTTCAGGGGCATCACCCTAGAAGCTGGTTCCGCCGGGCCCATCCACCCATGATCCCTTCCCTGGGGGCCGCATCTGAGCACGTGCAGCAGTGGGGCTCGGCAGAGTCAGGTGATCTGTGCTCAGGGCCTGACTCCACCTCCACCCAAGCCTGCAGACTCTTTCCCAGCCTGCCATTCCCAGAAGCCACAAGAGGCCTGGCACTGGCCATGAGACCCCCCTTGACCCCCTGAGTCCTGGTTGTGCTGGTCTGGAGCTGAATGCCAAGCCTGGCTTGGAGGTTCTGACTTCTGTGGCCCACCCTGGTGCCACCCCCAGCTGCAGCCCCTCCAGGATGCCAGGGTTCCGCAGGCGGCCAGCAGAACTTGCCAGCCAATGTAGCTGAATGGCTTCTGGCTCCAGAGACAGGAGCTGGTGATCTTGGCGGGAAAAACATCAGGGCCAACTGTTTATCTGTCCTGATGGCAATAGCTGGGCCATTTCTGTCCCCTGAACCATCACTCCTGGAGCGTCCGTGCAGCTGGACACTGGCCAGAGTGCCTGCAGGACGCAGATCCAGGGCTGGGCTCACCTCCACCCCTCACCAGAGGCCTGGTTGCTAAGAATACAGGGCCACCACCCCACAGGCCTCTTGGTCTAGCACTTTGGCCCCCTGCCTCTAAGCTCCCAGTACCCTAGAGCTCCCACCTGCTGGCTCCCTGGCCCCCAGCCCCTCAACCCCTGGTCCCCCAAGACCCTGGACTCCTGGCCTGACACTTCAGACAGGGTAGGAGCATGGAGGACGCTAGGCCAGGCCCACTCCTCACAGCTAGGACTCCTAGGACAGCCTATGGGAGTGAGTCTTTGGGCCTCTAGCTGATTTGGAGTCACTCGGGAGAAACTGAAGCCCTGGAGGTGAAGGCAGGCCCTGGAGCCGGTGCAGGTCAGGGATAATTCGGGGTGATCAGTCAGAGGTTTTCTCGCTTCACTGCTCTCCTGTCCTCCTGGGAAGGAGATCGTCATGCTCCCACTTTCAAACCTGGGGAATCAGTCATGGGGCGGCAAAGGGACAGGGAAGTAGTGCAGTCAGTCCTGGACGCAGACGCACTGACTCCTGAGCGCCGTGGGCATGGGCTTGGGCACTGCACCCAGGGAAAAGGCGGAGGTGGGTGGGGCAGGGGAGCTGAGTCCCAAGAACAGCAAGGCCAGACGCAGAAGGAGGGAAGAGCTGCTGTTTCTGGAACAGAAAGGAGGGGTTGCATCTAACTTGGGGTTCACAGGGCATCCCCAGAAAACACAGCTGTGTGGCAGAGCCAGGCAAGTGTGCCCACCAGGTGTGCTTCTATGTATGATGGTAGGTGTAGGGGTGTGCAGATGTGTGCATGCAGGTGTGTAGCTGTTCGGGTGTTGCATGCAGGCATGTGTGTGCAAATGTGTGTGGATGTGCATGTGCGTTCATACAGGTGTGTGTGTGCCAATGTGTGGAGTGAGCACGTATGTGCAGCAGGTGTGTGCAGGTGTGTGTGCAAGTGTGTGCATGCAGGTGTGTGTGCAGGTGGGTATATGCAGATGTGTGCGTGTAAGTGGGTGCGTAGAGTTGTATGTGCAGGTGTGTGCATGCAGGCATATGTGCAGTTGGGTGTGTGCAGGTGTATGCACACCAGTGGGTACATAGAGGTGTGTGTTCAGATGGGTGTGTGTGGGTGTGTGCATGCAGGTGTGTGTGCAGGTGTATGTGTGCAGGTGTGTAGGTGGGTGTATGCAAGTGTGTGCATGTGCAGGTGGGTGTGTGCAGGTGGGTGCATGCAAGTATGTGGGGTGTACACATATGTGCATGCAGGTGTGTGTGCGGGTGTGTGGGGGTGTTCGGGTGTGTGGGGTGTGCAAGGAATGTGTGTGCAGTTGTGTGGGGGTGTGCAGGTATGTGAATACAAGTGTAGCTTTCAGGCATGTGCATACAGGTATGTGTAGATGTGTGTGGGTGTGCATGTGTGTGCATGCAGGTGTGTGTGGTGTGGGGTGTTCAGGTGTATGTGTGCAGGTGTGTGTGCAGGTGTGTGTGGGTGTAGAGATGTGTGCGTGCAGGGAATGTGTGTGCAGTTGTGTGGGGGTGTGCAGGTATGTGAATAGAAGTGTAGCTTTCAGGCATGTGCATACAGGCATGGGCAGATGTGTGTGCATGCAGGTGTGTGCATGCAGGTGTGTGTGGGTGCAGAGGTGTGTGCATGTAGCTGTGTGCATGCAGGTGTGGGTGTGGGTGTAGAGGTGTGTGCATGTAGCTGTGTGTGTGCAGGTGTGTGTGGGTGTAGAGGTGTGTGCATGTAGCTGTGTGTGTGCAGGTGCCTGCATGCAGGTGTGCGTAGGAAGAGAGGCTGCAATGGCCAGACCACAGAACGTTAGCACTGGTCACGTGACCCTGCACAAATTCTTGGACTTCTCTGTGCCTGTTTCCTTATTTTAAAATGAGAATAGGGCAGATCCGGGTTTGTAGGTGTAGAGCTTTTCAATTTGGGAGCCCACTTTAAGAGAAAGGATATAAAATTAGGCGTAGTGCCTTGAAGAGGCCCAGGCAAATGAGGACCCCGAAGTTAGCCTTCTAATGAATCTGTCCAAATGGGGAAATGGTAGTCCCCCTTGGCAAGTGCCTCAAGATCAGAGGCGCTGCAGGACAGGACTGTGGGATCACCTGCCTAGGACTGGTGCTGTACAGGTGTTGGGTTTCACTAGCGGGCTGGGGTATACACATGCATATGTACACCCATGCACGCATGCACACTCACGTGTCTAACATACCCAAGGCTCATATGCACATGTATGTATATGCACATATGCTTGTGTACGTGTGTGTTGCACTCTTCCACACACGTGGGCACATACATGCATGTATATGTGTGTGTGTGCTCACACCTGGGCACATGAACAGATGTACCTCTGTGCACAGGCACGCACACACAGACTCATGAGCATGGCATATATACACTTTCATGCTTACACGCTCACATGCAGGCACAAGCACACAGATGTGCACACACACGCACACATGCAGAAAGGGCCTTTGTGTTTCTGGTGTCTTGAGAAAGTTTGGGGCTTCCTGGCAAGGAGAACATGAAAAGAACACTTGAAGCCGGAGCTCAGGGAGGGCTCAAGAGCTGGGGTGGGGGAGGAGAGGGCCAGCAGAGCAGGGTCTATTTCCCCTGCACCCCCTGCAGAGCAGGCAGCAGGGAGAGCCTGGGGTGCACCCGGTTCCCATAGTGGTTAGTTGTGGTGGTCCCACCCACCAACACCAGAAGCGGGGACCCAGGCTGACACCCCTAGTCCAGTGGGAGCAGGGGCGGGAGGAGCATGGGTTCCAGCCCAGGGCCCTCAGCCAGCTCTGAGCCCTCGAGGGCCTGGTGGCTTCTACAAAATCCGTGGAGGGATGGGGAGCCCGGAAAAGATGGACACTGAACCCCTCACCAGCCAAGGGAGGACGATGAGGTGGGTGTGTTTGAGATGATTCAGCACACACCGGTGTCATGGGGTCAAGGTCAAATCCACCACAGCAACCCCAGCCAGACCCAAGGCCTCCGTGGGCACTGTGGGCCTTGTCCCGGGGTGTGGGAAGGTGCAGGAAGGGCTTGGCAGGGGAGCAGCACCCTCAGAACAGGGGATCCTGCTGACTGACAGACAAAGAACGCAGGGCACAGCCCAGGCAAGGCGGTCCACTTCCAAGGGCACCTGTGTCCTGGCATGCCTCAATACCATGCTGCCTAGAAGAACTGAGGTCCTAGAGCGTTTACTGGAATACTGCTGTGATTTCAGAATTTTTAAGAAATCAAAATCCAATCCTTTATATCATGAGACCAGGATCAATAATTCAATTACTCAATTTATTCAGAAAGACGAACCCCTGCAGAGCCTGGAAGCCTGGGGGTTCCCATCCGCAGGAGCCGGAACAAGCGCCGGGCACAGCAGTGATTCCAGCTTCTTCCGAAACAGTGAAATGTGCGCCCAGTGGAAGGGGGGTTGATACGGTAATAAATGCATCGGAATGTCCATGTGGACAGCGGAAGCCTCGGGATGAAGACAGCAGGAGACGCCCTCTGAACGATGATAGTTTGATGCCAAGAGGGAGAGAGAAGTATCTTAAGAATATTCAATTTTCCTGCTTAGAATAAAGAAAGTTCAGCTGGCTGTGCACACTCATTTCATTTTACATAAACATGCTCTTGGAGGCCGAAACAAATCTTACTGATTTTCAATGTGAAAATAAAGTATAAGAACTGTTCTTGGAGTTATGTCTAAACAGAACTGACATCAGAATCGTCTGAATCATCGGAATCATCTATTTCGGAAAAATGGGATTCATCCAATGACTCTTTGGCCAACGACTCTTTCGACGGGGAATCACGCATGGGAATGCCACGGTGTTTTCAGCGATCGGGAATCACACATGGGAATGCCACGGTGTTTTCAGCGATCGGAAATTACGACATTCTGTAAATGGAAATGCCACTACTGGAAACAGAATAATACAAACAGAATTTTGTTTCCAAAGTCGATATTCTAGAGCGATGCAAAAAATAATTATAAAAGTGAGATATTTTGTGGTAAAGCTGTCTCAGTAAACGCTGCAGCCGTGAGCACTGCTGGTGGGTATTCTCAGGGCAAACTGGAAGAGGGTTAAAAGAATGTCTCAAAGTCCAAAAAGCAGCGGCACCTCGGAGGGGCTGAATCTCCATCCTTCCCGCGGTGGCATCGTTTGCAAGGTGGGGTGGCTACTTTTCCTGCAGGAGATGCGGGCTGACCCCACCTGCTTTGAGTCCGGGCTGACCACTGCAATCCGTGAATGTGGCAACTGACAAAGTCACAGCAGCCCCGGGGCTTCCCCCGTGCAGAGGAGGCTTGAGGAGCCTGAGCACACAGCCAGCGCAGCCTCAGCCGTGGAGGGAGCCAGTCTGGACCTGCAGCGTCACCCTGCTCCATCCTTTGCTGACCAAAAAACACGGGAACAATGATTGACACGGATTGTTCCAAGCCAGTGACTGTTGGGTGATTTGTTAAGCAGTGATCACTGACTGATATCTACCACCCACACTGCCGTGCAGTGGCACAGTCATGGCTCACGGCAGCCTTGACCTCCCAGGCTCAAGCAGTCCTCCCTATCAGCCTCCTGATTAGCTGGGACTACAGGTGCATGCCGCCACTCCTGAATATTTTTTGTATTTTTTGTGAAGACAAGGTTTCTTCAGTTTGCCCAGGCTGGTCTTGCACTCCTGGGCTCAAGCAATCCGCCCGCCTCAACCTCTGAAAGTGCTAGGACTACAGATGGGAGCCACCGCAGGCAGCGCTCCAGCTTTCCCCTTATTACGTGATGTTTAATTTTTTATAACACACTTTGCTTTCATTCATTTACCTGCTAAAACCTTCCTTTAGAATAGTAAATGTTTGATGTCTTTAGTTTTATAAACATTTATTTTTGGCTAATGTCACATATTTAAGAACTTTGCATCTCAAACGTGGCAAATATTTAGTTTATTTGATTTTTTAAATGAGATTTGATACTTTAAAAACAACATGCTTTTCCAATATCATGAGAATAGGTAGCAGAAGAACAGCCACCACGGCCACAGCCTAGGCGACACTCAAAAATGGGACAAATCCCAGGTCAGCGCTGCCTGACCCAGACCCTGGGGTCCTCGTCCTCCTGCCCAGCATGGGCGGTGCTGGCTGTGCCCTGGTGCTGGTGCCAGGGCCAGGATTACAGGGACTGAGCTGTGTGATTAGGTGCATTCGCAGATGACCTCTGGGCAGAGGCTGCAGCTCCAAACGGGAGGTACAGGGACAGACCAGACTCACCCTTCAGGCCGGGGGGAAGCCAGGGAGTAACCAGGCTCCAGGTGGAGACCCCTGCCTCCTTCCACCGGGGTCCTCCGCCCAGGCTGGTCCTCCTGCTCCCTGTCCCCAAGCCCCAGCTGCCACCCCACAGGGGTCTTAAAAAGTCAAAAAAAAAAAACAGTTCTTCCTAAGTTCCTGAGTTGCGAACAGAAATCTTACTATTATTTTATTTTATTTTTAAATTGCAATGATCATTGTCAGGCCAGGTACAGTGGCTCACGCCTGTGATCCCAGCACTTTGGGTGGCCAAGGCAGGTGGAGTGCTTGAGCCCAGGGGTTTGAGATCAGCCTGGGCAACGTGGCAAAACCCCATCTCCACAACAAAATACAAGAATTAGCCGGGTGTGGTGCTGAGCGGCTGTGGTCCCAGCTACTCAGGAGGCTGAGGCGGGGGTAGCAGGGAGCCCCCATGGTGCCACTGCACTCCAGCCTGGGCGACAGAGTAAGACCCTATCTCAAAAAAATAAAAAGTTATTAATTAAAATGCAATCATTGTTAATGGGGGAATAGCTAAAGTCCTTTAAACATTTTAGATCCTTATACCTAGAATACAGTTCAATTTTTTTAAATATATATTTTATTGCATTTTAGGTTTTGGGGTACATGTGAAGAACATGTAAGATTGTTGCATAGGTACATACATGGCAGTGTGGCTTGCTGCCTTCCTCCCCATCACCTATATCTGGCATTTCTCCCCATGTTATCCCTCCCCAACTCCCCACCCCCCGCTGTCCCTCCCCTAGTTCCCCATAACAGACCCCAGTGTGTGATGCTCCCCTCCCTGTGTCCATGTGTTCTCATTGTTCAACACCCACCTGAGTGAGAACATGCGGTGTTTGATTTTCTGTTCTTGTGTCAGTTTGCTGAAAATGATGGTTTCCAGGTTCATCCATGTCCCTACAAAGGACACGAACTCATCATTTTTTATGGCTGCATAGTACTCCATGGTGTGCATGTGCCACATTTCCCTGTCCAGTCTATCATCGATGGGCATTTGGGTTGGTTCCAGGTCTTTGCTATTGTAAACGGTGCTGCAGTGAACATTCGATACAGTTCAGTTTTTTTAAGTACTTCCGTCACCTCATAAAAAAACCTTCTCAGGTCCTTATTAAAGACCTCTTCGAATTTTAGTGAATTAAACTGATAAACATAAAAGAATCTTTAAATTCCCTTAAAATTCCAAAACTGTTTATATGCTTAGTAAAGTTCTCCCAGGGACAGGGGCAACGGCTCCCCAGGCAGATGATGGCGTGGGTCCAAGCTGCCTTTCTCACAGTCCACACGGTGAGGCTCTTCCTAACCACTGTGAAATGGCTCCAGAACCCATCGGGGTTGGTCTCACGGTCCAAACCAGTGAGTTTAGATCCAGTCATCTCTCAGTGCCCCAGAGGAGTCTGCCACCCTGGCACCAAACTGATATGAATCAAGACTAGATGAGCCCAGCAAAGCCCAGCAGACCACAGTCAACCAGAGGTCCTCGTAGAATGTGATCCATAAACAGTCATCATAAGCCACCAAGATACAGGGCATATCAGTGAGATTTCACACTGCCGTGAAGAAATACCTGAGACTGGGTAATTTACGAAGGAATTAGGTTTAATTGACTCAGAGTTCCCCATGGCTGGGGAGGCCTCAGGAGATTTGCAGTCATGGCCGAAGGGGAAGCAAACACGTCCTTCTGCACATGGCGGCAGGAAGGAGAAGTGCAGAGCGGAGTGGGGGAAAAGCCCCTTATAAAACCATCAGATCTTGAGAACTCAGTCACCACCACGAGAACAGCATGGGGGGAACTGCCCCCATGATCTCATCACCTCCCACGACGTTCCTCCCATGTGGGGGTTACAATTCAAGATGAGATCTGGGTGGGGACACAGAGCCAGACAATATCACAACGCTTGTCTGTGATGTTTGCTGCAGCAAACGCTGGCAGATGTCCTTTTGCTGCCTCTCTTAAAACCTAAAAATGTCTTCTCACCTGCAGCCCCTCTGCACTCCGACTGAGTCCTTTGAACTCGGATTCTTTCCCTCTGCCTTTGTAGGATAGGACAACTCGCTTGGGTAACCAAGTGACTTCCGAGTGAATTCTGCCTGTCTCTCTCTGCTTGGAATCATGCTACACACAGCTCTCCAAAATATGTAGGGGTAATCACGTCAGTCACTAGGCACGCAATTCCAGAACTTCACGGCACCCCACCTGGGTGTGAGAACAGCACCTCCCCACCTGGCTCTGTGACATGGGCATGGGTTCTCTGGGGGAGGGGAGTGCCTCCTGGGTAAAGGCATTTGGGCGAGGCTCTGTGCTAGAGTCCCATTCAGGGACATCACAACACATTAGCCTAGTAAAGGCTCTCAGAAGACCTGCTGTGGAGAAACACATTTCATTGTATTTGACCCTGTGTTTCCGCAGACACGTCACGCTACAGAGCGGACTTCCCAGACTCTGGCGAAGGGTCTGTTCCCTACCCTACCTTGCCAGGCCTCCGCATGGGCAGATCTTTCCTCCGCTGACCCCGCTCAGCCACCTCCCTTGCTTCAGCGGATGGCATGGGAGTGACTGTGCTGTCTGCCAGTGGGAGTGAGTGTCTCTGCTGTGGCTTGGCTGTGCTCTTCTTGCCCCTGCCCTCACTCTCAGAGACAGCTGGCAGGCCCCATGGAAGGTGACCAAGGAGTGAACCGTTGTAAGCCACCAAGACAGTTATCTCATTTGTTACAGCAGCAAAAGCTGACCTATACAGGAAAACTCACAACCAGAAGTGGAGGTGTGGCCACAGCACCAGCCGCAGCCTTGTGCCACTGGCTTCAGTGGCGCAAAAACCCGCATGAGGCTGGGAGCTCCACAAAGTAGTCACGAAGTTTAGGCATCAGCTAGAGCCTGGACCACCATCCCTCCTGCTAGAGCCTGGAAAATCACCCCTCCTGCTAAAGCCTGGACCAACAACCCTCCTGCTAGAGCCTGAGCCACCATCCCTCCTGCTAGAGCCTGGACCAACATCCCTCCTGCTAGAGCCTGGACCAACATCCCTCCTGCTAGAGCCTGAGCCACCATCCCTCCTGCTAGAGCCTGGACCACCATCCCTCCTGCTAGAGCCTGGACCACCATCCCTCCTGCTAGAGCCTGGACCAACATCCCTCCTGCTAGAGCCTGGACCAACATCCCTCCTGCTAGAGCCTGGACCAACATCCCTCCTGCTAGAGCCTGAGCCACCGTCCCTCCTGCTAGAGCCTGGACCACCATCCCTCCTGCTAGAGCCTGGACCACCATCCCTCCTGCTAGAGCCTGGACCAACATCCCTCCTGCTAGAGCCTGGACCAACATCCCTCCTGCTAGAGCCTGGACCAACATCCCTCCTGCTAGAGCCTGAGCCACCGTCCCTCCTGCTAGAGCCTGGACCACCATCCCTCCTGCTAGAGCCTGGACCACCATCCCTCCTGCTAGAGCCTGGACCAACATCCCTCCTGCTAGAGCCTGAGCCACCGTCCCTCCTGCTAGAGCCTGGACCAACATCCCTCCTGCTAGAGCCTGGACCAACATCCCTCCTGCTAGAGCCTGAGCCACCATCCCTCCTGCTAGAGCCTGGACCAATATCCCTCCTGCTAGAGCCTGAGCCACCATCCCTCCTGCTACAATCTGAGCCACCGTCCCTCCTGCTAGAGCCTGGACCACCGTCCCTCCTGCTAGAGCCTGGACCACCGTCCCTCCTGCTAGAGCCTGGACCACCGTCCCTCCTGCTAGAGCCTGGACCACCATCCCTCCTGCTAGAGCCTGGACCACCATCCCTCCTGCTAGAGCCTGGACCACCGTCCCTCCTGCTAGAGCCTGGACCAACATCCCTCCTGCTAGAGCCTGAGCCACCATCCCTCCTGCTAGAGCCTGAGCCACCATCCCTCCTGCTAGAGCCTGGACCACCGTCCCTCCTGCTAGAGCCTGGACCACCGTCCCTCCTGCTAGAGCCTGGACCACCGTCCCTCCTGCTAGAGCCTGGACCACCGTCCCTCCTGCTAGAGCCTGGACCACCGTCCCTCCTGCTAGAGCCTGGACCACTGTCCCTCCTGCTAGAGCCTGGACCAACATCCCTCCTGCTAGAGCCTGGACCAACATCCCTCCTGCTAGAGCCTGGACCAACATCCCTCCTGCTAGAGCCTGGACCAACATCCCTCCTGCTAGAGCCTGGACCACCATCCCTCCTGCTAGAGCCTGAGCCACCATCCCTCCTGCTAGAGCCTGGACCAACATCCCTCCTGCTAGAGCCTGAGCCACCATCCCTCCTGCTAGAGCCTGGACCAATATCCCTCCTGCTAGAGCCTGAGCCACCATCCCTCCTGCTACAATCTGAGCCACCGTCCCTCCTGCTAGAGCCTGGACCACCGTCCCTCCTGCTAGAGCCTGGACCACCGTCCCTCCTGCTAGAGCCTGGACCACCGTCCCTCCTGCTAGAGCCTGGACCACCATCCCTCCTGCTAGAGCCTGAGCCACCATCCCTCCTGCTAGAGCCTGGACCACCATCCCTCCTGCTAGAGCCTGGACCAACATCCCTCCTGCTAGAGCCTGGACCAACATCCCTCCTGCTAGAGCCTGAGCCACCATCCCTCCTGCTAGAGCCTGAGCCACCATCCCTCCTGCTAGAGCCTGGACCAACATCCCTCCTGCTAGAGCCTGGACCACCGTCCCTCCTGCTAGAGCCTGGACCAACATCCCTCCTGCTAGAGCCTGGACCAACATCCCTCCTGCTAGAGCCTGAGCCACCATCCCTCCTGCTAGAGCCTGGACCAATATCCCTCCTGCTAGAGCCTGGACCACCGTCCCTCCTGCTAGAGCCTGGACCACCATCCCTCCTGCTAGAGCCTGAGCCACCATCCCTCCTGCTAGAGCCTGGACCACCATCCCTCCTGCTAGAGCCTGGACCAACATCCCTCCTGCTAGAGCCTGGACCAACATCCCTCCTGCTACAGTCTGAGCCACCATCCCTCCTGCTAGAACCTAAGCCATCATTCTGCCTGCTGGAGCCTGGGTCTGATTTTCGGCCAGGTCTGCCCTGCCGCTTTAGGGGAGGTTTCTAAGAATCTCATCAAGTCCCACAGAGCCCCCAGTGGGCCCCTCGTGCCTCCTCAGGCGGGAACCCCAAAACAGTGACTTTCTCTCAAGGCTTGTGCTGCGGAAAGCAGAAGGCAGCACTCCTACCGTCCTCATCAGCACCACCACCCTCACGTGGTACAATGGACACTGTCCCTGAGTGTCCCGGGTCTCACCTCCACCCTCACCGCAGCCCAGTCAGCCCAGCGAAGCCAGGACACTGCGGAGCTGCCTGTCAGGGTCCTCGCCTGCCCCACTTTTCACCAGCACCAGGGCCCGGGTGCGGGAGGGGCAGCCTCGTCTGATTTCATCAACCTCACACTAGTTCACGTGTCTAAGTGCACAGGATCTCCTGGAGTGAGTGACCCAACTCCAAAATCACACCCTAAGGGGCTGCTTTCCGAGACCACCTTGATCGGGGCTCCCCAGAAACCAAGCACAGCCTAATGAGCGAGGGCTTGGGGCCATTATCCTAACAGGAAGAACGATCCCAGGAGCAGTGTGACCGACGGAGAGATGGAAGCCACAGGAGGTGGCTTCGAGGAAGATGAGTCACCAGGTGTCCCCCGCACATGGCCCAGGGAACCCCACGCAGCGATCTGTGCCCAGGACCTTTTGTGCAGCAGAAAAGGAGAGGCACTCACACTCTCCGCTCCCCCGGGCTCCTGGGCACTGACTGCCCTGCAGACTCTGGGCACCGCCCTGCAACTTCGTCCTCAGGGACCCAGGCAGGAGGCAAGAGATAGCCCTACTGTGTCAGATGCTGCTGTCCGAAGTCACTCAGGGCCCACCTCAAACGGAGAGAAGGGCAGGTGAGGCTCAGAGGGTCTAAGACAGAGCGTGGCGGGCTTCTCAGGCGGCAGCTAGCCGGCCAGGTATCTGGTTTCAGGATGCCAGCGTCGGACGTCATGGGCGCAGGGCTGGCCCGGTGTCTGCATGCTGTCCTCCCGTGGCTGCTTTTGTGCTACCACGGCTGAGTGGAAGGCAAACTTTGCGATCTGAGCCCTTTTCAAAAGACATCTTCAGCCCCCACTTTGGGGTGATTCACGGCCAGCCTTGCCCCCGCTCCGCAGTGCTGGGGAGGTGCTGCACGTTGGGCTGATTGAGGCGCTGCGGAGCGGGTGGTCGACGGGCTGAATCCTGCCCCGGCAGCCGGCACTCTCACCAGGGAGACACGCAGGACAACGCCCGATGCCAGGCAAGAGTCTGTGGGAAAGGACGGGACGGAGGTTGGATGGTGCAGTCAGGGTGGACCCCGCCTGTGCAGGGCTGTTTGTGATGCGAAGGCCCTGGGGCAGGAACTGCCTGGCGTGTCCAGGGGCAGCAGGGAGGCTTCAGCCTCAGGGCCCGGGGCTCAGCAGCTGCGAGGGCTGCAGGCCTGGGGTAGGTTCCCATCTCTCCGTGCCTGGGCTTGCTGAAATGGTGCCGGTTCTCACCCCCACAGGGCTGCTCTGAAGGTGGGGGAGGGTGGGTCACACACGTCTGGTTGGGTAAACGGCATCTCTCGGGAGAAGCAAAGCCCCTGTTGATGGAGAGGCTCAGGGCCCAGGAGAGGGAGCGGGCACAAAAGCAGACGACCTGGGCTTTGGGATGGGAAACAACGGGCTACTGGGTGCTCTTCTCAGTCGGCCTCATCCGGCCCCGCTCCAGCCCGTGGGGTCCAGCAGTCACAAGAATCCCACTAAGGCAGCTTCGCGCCAGTCCCCATCCTGGATGTGGGATCACTCTGCCTTGAGCAAGAATCTGTGAAGTCGGTTTAGCACCAATCTCCCCTTTGTAATTTTCCAGCCATCCACCAAGCCCCTACCCGGCTCCCGGGCTGTGAAACCCACTTGTCCTGGCATCTGGGATGGAACCGTCTCTCTCCCCTATGCAATAGTCTTGAATAAAGTCTTCCTTGCCAAGGGTCAGAATAAATTTTCTTTACCAGGGCCCCCCCTTTCCTGGTCACACCAACCCAAGCCCCAAGGAGGAGAGGCGGGGCCAGCCTGAGGTCATCGGCCATCACCTCCTAACAACACCCTGCTTACGGGCGGCCCGGAGACCACCAAGGCCACCCCACCCCACCCCCACCTCGCGGGAGGGGCAGCCTCGCCTGAATTCATTAATCTCACACTGGTTCATGTGTCAAAGTGTACAGGATCTCTTGTAAAAATGATCCGGCTGCTAATTAGGCTGTTTATAACTTGTTTCCCTGGTCGCTAATGATAATTAACATGCAAATTAGCTCAGGGAGGGGAGGCTCTGGGGCCCCCGGTTCATTACCACGTTAATTACTGTTTGCATAGTTAAGTATCACAGATATAAATGGCGGCATTTAGTGTAACGGGCAAGACGATAATTATACCAATGGCATTTTGAAAAGTCATTTCGCTGTGTTATTTTTCTGCGTGATTAATGACTCCGGGTTGCCTGGTTAATAAAGTTCGTTAGTTCACACCAGCACCGGCTGTGTACACAACCGGCCCCCAGCTCCCGCCCCACACTCGTCAATCTCGCCCCAGGGCCTGTTGGTTGGGAAGTTTCCGGGAAAGGAAAAGACAAAGGAGAACATGGAGCTTCCCAGGCTTCTCCGCGGGTGGAAGCGGAACCCTGCCCTGCCCAGCTGGGTCCGGGAGGCCTGTGACGCTCGGCCGACCTGTCCCCGGGAAGCCGGGCTCTCCCCTGCCCAGTGTAACGCAGAGGTTGGAGAAGACGCTTTTGTTCAGCCTCCCTCCCTCGTTCCTTCCTTCACTCCTTCCCTTACTTCTCTTCTACCTGTACCTGCCAGGCACCTGCTGGGGGTGGCACCCCCTGCCCTCTTCACCCACACACCAAAGAGGAAATGCCACCGATGCAAACAGGAGTGTGGGTGGCAGAGGGGCGGGGCCAGGGAGCAGCAGTGGGCCTGCATGAGGTGGGGAAGTCGGTCAAGGTCTGCTGAAGGAAGGACCGAGTCCAGACCTCCAGGCTGTGGGGGCAGCAGCCAGCAGTGCAAAGGCCCTGGGGCAGGAACAGGCTGTGGGGAACAGGATGGGGTCCAGCCCAGGAAGGGGTCAGCGTGGCTGGGCTGAGTGGCCAGGCAAGGGTGCAGATCCCGAGTGTGGGAGCAGACGGGACCACGGTGGGCAGCCTGGAGTGGGAGCCTCGCAGGGGTGAGAGATGAGAAGCCATCATGCCCAGGGTATGCCTCGGCGGGGAAGCTGGAGGCCTGCGGATGGGCAGGTGTGGGTGTGAGGACAGACGAGGTCTGGGAGGGGCTGTGGGGTTGTGGCCCCTTCCTTGACCTGGCCCTTCCCCTGGGGCTGCGTGGTCAGAGTCACTGCAGGCCATGCAGGATGCTGCGTGGCTGAGTGTCCCCTCCGGCCTCAGAAACCAGGCACATGGTTTGGCAAAGCCCCTCCCTACCCAGAGTGCCAGCCCTGAGAGAGCCTCTTCCTCCAGTGTCCCCCAAAGGCACTCTGCAGTCCACGGCTGAGCTGTGGGTCCACGAGAACCCCCTGAGCCTCCACGGTGCCAGGATGTGAATATGGCAAACCTGCTCCTCCGTAAAGCAGGCACCTAGCCCTCGGCCTCACCCACAGCAGCCCCAGAACGCAAAGGGGCCCTCAGAAGCCACCCCTGCCTCTGAGATGGCAACAGTGGAAGCAGCTGGCAGGTGGGGGCAGGAAGATGGAGGCTCCTCCCTCCACTGCATTATTTATCAAGGATGGAACAGGAGCCCCAGGGAATGAGAGGAGCCGGCTCAGGGGTGGAGATGGGCCCTGCCCCGCCTGCCGGCTGCCAGGCCTGCAAGAAGCTTAACTCGAGAGGGAGGGCAGGGAGCAGAGAGGCCTCCCCGACCTCCGCCAGGGAGAGCTGTGCACTTCTCCACCTGGCTGTCCACCTGCAGGTCCTGCCTGTGTGGCCCAAGGTCAAGAGGTGAAAATTTCGTCTTGTGATGGCCATGTCCCCCGGCCCCACCCTGGTCCCCTGAAGCTGCCCAGGTCTCCTGGACGATACCCCAGGTAAACACCGGGGCCGGAGGGACTCCCCTGAGCTAAAGTGCTCCAAGTCATGGGGGAGGATCCTAAGCCCCGATAGCCAGGGCTCTGAGGGGCTCACATACCTGGGAGGGCAATCTGGGTTTCGTGGGATAGAGGTGCCCCTTGGGTGGGGTGGGCACTTAGCCAGGGAAATGACCAGGTCAGTAGAGCAGGGGAGCACCCCAAGAGATCCCAGGGCCAGGGCCACCCTTTTGGGGTTTGGGGTGCAGCCTTGAGCTGTTGCTAAGGCTTCCCCTCTCTAACCGGGGCTGGCTTAGCCAAATTCATCTCCCTCCCCAGGTGAGTGCCTACCAGGGAAGAGGCACAGGTGGGTGGGGAGGCTGCAGCCCTGGGGAAGCTGCGAGGAGGCCGTGCCTTGCAGAAGGGCATGCAGGCCTGGCTGGGCCCTGGGCCTGGGCTGTGGGGACCCCCTGCTTTGTGATATGATGGTCAGGGGACAAGGCCCTGACCCCACCACCCAGAGGTCACCAAGGCCCCAGATCCTTGCCGCCCACGCTGGCAGCCCCCAGTGGCAGGAGCGTGTGGTTCTCCCTCCCAGCTGGGGAGGATCAGCCTCAGCCTGCCAGTACTGGCGGGGTCTCCAGGGTCCTGCAGGAAGGGGCTTGGCAGCAGCAGCAGCTCACAGCTGGTCCTGCCTCCCAGTTGCCCGCCTGACCTTGGAGGGCACTCGGATGTCTGGAGGACAGGGGTTCTGCTGACTAGGGGGAATGAAGCGCACCTGTTTGCGTAAAGACCACGCCCCCTGGATTCCTCCTCCCGTCCCTCTCAGGGAGCCTCTGAGGCGGCCCTGGGAAGGGTTCCTGAAGATTTTCTTGCCTGATGGGCACACCCGTGCCCGCTCTGGGGGAGCAGAAGAGGAGCTCCAGACAGGCGGGAGAGCCCAGCCCGGGGCGGGCGCCTCGCTGCTCTGTGGCATCTGCAGAAAGGGCAGAGTAAGTGCCGCCTGCAGCAGTGCCTGTGCCAGCAGCCCATGGGCAGCCCTGTGAGCCAGAGCTGTGAGGTCAGCCAGCTCCACCAAGTCAACTGCTCTCACTGCTGGCTTCTCTGCTGTGCTCCTGCTCAAGCAGAACATTCTGGAGATGGCCCAGAGCTCCTCCCAGAGGGTGGCCACTTTAGCCCAGGCCTTCGGTGTGACTGGGATGGGTCCTGCCAGCGGTGGGCCCTCTGGAGGGCGTCTCTGGTGGGGACAGTGTGCTCCTGCTCAGCCCCGGCATGGGCAGCCAGGCCCTTTCACTTCTGCAAGTCTGAGTGCAGGGGGTGAGGGGGACTTTGCTAGGGGCTGACGCAGTGTCCTGCCCCTCCTCCCACCTAGCCAGGTCTGACCACGTAAACTGAGGCAGCCAAGCAGGCTCAGAGCAAGAGGAGCGGCCCCCAGGGTGTTGGGAGCAGCTCCTGAGTGCTTTTCAGGGGTCTAAGGACAAGTGGTTGTTGCGGGTGGGGGCCGATTCCTGTGGGTGGGGGCCGATTCCTGTGGGTGGGGGCCGATTCTGTGTGGAGCTGCTCTGTCCTGGCACCCAGGGTGTCAGTGCAAGCCCGTCCAGTCAGGGCCAAACGCTTCCGTCACCCTCAAAGCCTGTTTCCCCCGAAGTGTCAGATGAGCCAGCTCCCCACACTGCCGGTCCCCAATGGTCTGGAGCAGGACAGTGTGCGGAGGGCAAATGAGCAGCATGCCCTCTGCTAGCCTTGAGTTGGAAATGGGGGAAATCCTTTTGACTCACATACTAAAGCGACACGAACTCGAACACAAGACCCCGAAACTGCCAGGCACCGGCCTCGGCCTCCCTGCCCAGCTCCGCCGCCAGCTTTCTTCTGTGGCCGAATAAGAACCGAGGATGAGAAGTGGGGGATGGCCTGGAGGAGGCCCTGGGGCTACCTGCGTCCAGGTGTGCTGCCCTCAGGCAGGGGCTGTGAGAGACGGCCACGCTCATCCAGCGGTGCCCGTGGGCCCAGGGCAGGGCACCGTGTGCAGGGCAAAGACGCAGGGGGCCTGTCAGCGCTGCTGTGATCACAACTGTCGCGCAGATCTGCCACCTCTGCGCCCCAGGCCTTCCGCAGCCCTGGTGACAGCCCCACTCCATTACAGCTCCCGCCTAATTAGGGCAATTAAAATGAAAGTAATCAACACGGAATAATGGGAAATCTCTTAATAAACCCCCCCCGCCCCGTCGCGTCTCCCACACAGGCCCTGGGCCATGGTGAGTCAGGGAGCTGAAGAACTAGGCCAGGCAGCCCCAGCCCTGCTGACCCCCCTGCCCTGTACCCTCAGACTTGACCCTGACTGCTCTGCCTACACTGCAGGGGCTCCACACCCTCCCCAAAGGGCGGGGCGGGGCCAGGGGCGGGACCGAGGCCTGGTCACTTCCGGCCACAGTAGGGCGCTGCAGGACAGCCAGGAGGCCTGCAGGTGTTGACACTCTCCCGGGAAACGCAGGCTGTGCCTTCCCCAACCCGCACGAAGCGGTCTCAGGAGACCCACCCAGGCCTGAGTCACCCAGCCGGCCACATCCCCGTCCCCCACCACCCACAAGGGAACCTGGGTCCACAGGGCACGACCGGCTCAGCCTCCGAGCTGCGGGCCAGTGTGAGTGTGTCTGTGGGTCCGAGAGGGGTTGCTGGGGCTGCGTGTTTCACGAGGGAAGAAAGGGCCACTCAGAGCTAGTTCTTCAGGTCAGGAGGCCTCGGGACGGGGAAGAGGGGAGTACCAGGGGCTGTCCCTGGAACCTCAACCTCAGAACTGAAACCCCCATGGGCCATGGTGGCTCCCCCGACCCAAGGGCCTGGCAGGCGCACTGGGCATCCCTGTCGAATGGCCCAAGTGTGAGAGAGTGAGCAGGGTGTGGCCCCGAGTCCAGCTGAGAGGGCAGTCTGCACTGACGGGGGTGCGCCTTCCTGAGGGGCTCAGGGTTGGGAGGGGCCAAGGGTGGGACTGGCTCTGACCCCTCAGGCCACTGTAACCCTCCCACCATGGGCACTCAGGGGTCAGAAATTCTGAGAGGGCATGAGCTGGGCGGGGCCACTGTCCCATTCCTCAGCAGAGGAGTAGGCTGAGGCCCCAGATGTGAACAGTGAGAGGCGGCCCCAGCCCAGGACCCCCCAGTTTTCACCCGTGGGGTCTGCACTGAGCCTGGGGGCTCAGTGGGAAGGGGCGGAGGTGGCTTGAGGCTGGGCACGGGTAGCCACAGGGAGGTGAACTGGCCGCCCTCTGAGTACTCACGATGCTCCCTCACCCCCAGGTACGGTGAGGGCTGGACATGGGCCCGTCGGGGACCCAGGCATGATGTCGGCCCAGGAGCTGGTGGCCTGCCTCTGCCGGGAGGGGGAGCAGCACCTGGCGCTGGGGGAGCCACCCCTGGCCACCGCTTTCTACCTGGCTGCCTTCAGCTGCCACGCCCCCTCAGCTGTGCGGAGTGTGCGCACTGCCCTGGCCCAGGCTCGCGGGGAGGCGGTGCTGGCCACCCTGGAGTCCTGGTGCCGCGGAGACAGCCAGATCCCCGCCATCCACTGGGACGGCATGGCAGTGGTCTCCCTGACGGGGTCGCTGGCCTCCGCCTTCCTGGGCGCCCTTTGCCCGGACCACCCAGCAGCTGTCCTGCACTTGCTGGCTGGTCTCCTGGCCCGCGGGCGCCACCAGGAGGTGGTACAGCGCTGCAGTGCCCTGCTGGACTCTCACTCCCAGCAAGTCCTGGAGCTGCGGCTGACGCGCGCCCTGGCCTGGGTCCTGTCCGGGGCGCAGGCTGAAGACGGTGTGGCCGCCTACCTCCAGGCCTTCGCCTCCAGCGCCCACAGGACAGTGGCTTTCATTCGCGCCCACCAGCAGCCCTACCTCCCCGTGCTGCTCAGCGCCCTCCAAGACTACCTATCGGGGAATCTGGGGGCTGGGCACAGTGCCAGCCAGCAGGAGACCAGTGGCCAGCGACTCCTGGCAGCTCTGGACCCCAGGGGCACCCGGAGTGACACCCTGTCCCCTGAAGCTCTGCTCCACAGTGGCAGGTATGAGGACTGCCTGGCGGCCTGCAGCCGGACCCTGGAGGCCCACCCCACCGGCAGCGGACCCCAAGGTAGGAGAACGGTGTGGCCCTGCATAGCGAGGGTGAAATCTGCCCCACCACCCCTCCCCACGTGGTTATGTCCTGCCGTGATGGGGTGAGGCTGGGCTGGGGCTGGGGCACCTGGGTGACAAGAAAGTCAGGCCCTGCCCCTTTGGTGCACCCAAAGACGCAAACAAAATGCACCCTTTAAGAAATGGGGCATGCAAGGTACTGCTCCAGCCGGCGATCAGGGAAAGCTTCTCAGAGGAGGAGTCACTCAGGCTGAGACTGAGGGTTCCAGGCAGCAGAAGCAAATGTGCCCATTCCTGTAGGGAGCAGAAGCTTGCACTGTCCCTGCCACTGCGGAGGCCAGGCTGGCTGTCGGAGGGAAGGGGAAGGGGATGGGCTGCTGAAGACAGCGGCCATGGGACTCCATCCTCCTGGCCTCCCAAGGCCCTTGGATGTCACCCTCAGCGCAGTGAGGCTAAGCTGTGGAGCCAGGTGCTCTGAGCCACATTGTTTTACATTTATTTACTTATTTATTTATTTTTGAGACAAAGTTTTGCTCTTGCTGCCCAGGCTGGAGTACAGTGGCGCGATCTCAGCTCACTGAAACCTCCACCTCCCAGTTTCAAGAGATTCTCCTGCCTCAGCCTCCCAAGTAGCTGGGATTACATGCACCTGCCACCACGTCCAGCTAATTTTTGTACTTTTAGTAGAGATGGGGTTTTACCATGTTGACCAGGCTGTCCTCAAACTCCTGACCTCAGGGGATCCCCCCACCTTAGCCCACTAAGTGCTGGGATTAGTGGCCTCTGAGCTGCGTTTTTAAACCTTCCTCTGGCTGTCACGTGTAGAACGTGCCACAGGACACAGAGTAAGGACAGGACCTGCTGCGAGGCTGGGGGACTGGAAGGCTGGGAGGCTGGGAGGCTGGGGGAATGGGAGGCTGGGAGGCTGGGAGGCTGGGAGGCTGGGAGGCTGGGGGGCTGGGGGACTGGGAGGCCGGGAGGCCGGGGGGCCGGGGGGCCGGGGGGCTGGGAGGCTGGGGGGAGGCCGGAGGGCTGGGAGGCTGGGAGGCCGGAGGGCTGGGAGGCTGGGGGGCTGGGGGGCTGGGAGGCTGGGGGGCTGAGGGTCTGGGAGGCTGGAGGGCTGGGAGGCTGGGAGGCTGGAGGGCTGGGAGGCTGGGGGGCTGGGAGGCTGGGAGGCTGGGGGGCTGGGTGGCTGGGGGGCCGGGGAGGCTGGGGGGCACGGGGGCCGGGAGGGTGGGGGGCTGGGGGGCCGGGGGGCTGGGGGGCTGGGGTGCTAGGGGGCTGGGAGGCTGGGAGGCTGGGAGACTGAGGGGCTAAAAGGTTTGGAGGCTGGGTGGCTGAGAGGCTGGGAGGCCGGGAGGCTGGGAGGCTGGGAGGCCGGGAGGCTGGGGGACTGAGGGGCTAAAAGGTTTGGAGGCTGGGGGGCTGAGAGGCTGGGAGGCTGGGGGGCTGAGGGGCTAAAAGGTTTGGAGGCTGGGCGGCTGAGAGGCTGGGAGGCCGGGAGGCTGGGACAGTGGTTCAGGAGAGAGATGACAGAATTCAGATGAGGGAGAAAGAGCTGCAGAGAAAGCATAGGTCTGAGAGTTGGAAGTGGCCAGACTATGGGTAGATTTGATGGTAGAGGGAGGCATAGAAAAGGGGGGTCAGGAATGTTTTCTAAGAGTTCATCCTGAGCCACTGAACTGCGGAGGGAAGCGTAGATGGGAAAAGGGGTGTTGGAGGTAGATTCCCCCAGATTGAGACACTGCTCCTCCTGGGTCCCTTCACTGGCTCCTCCTTCTGGAGGAGCACCCAGGACCACAGCGCAGCCTCCCACCAGCACCCTCCAGGGAGGCCACTGGAAGCTCGTCCGTGTCTGCTGTGGCTCTGGTGTGTATGGGGATGCCTGCCCTAAGTATTGTGCATCCACTAAACCCAGGTCAAGGGAGTCCCCATATCGCCACCACCAGCACAAGCATGGCTTACGACAAGAAGTGAACAAATGAATTTTCCTATAACAGACTTTTTACAAATGTGGTTTCCTGCAACAAACGACCTTCCATCTGGAGGTTACCTTCCAAACTGCTTGGGAACATCGCACAGACCAGTGGTTCCATTTGTGCGGCTGTGACAGATGCCACGGGCTGGGTGCTCCGTAACGAGGAGAAATGGATGAGCTCCCGTTCTGGAGGCTGGAAGTCCAAGGCCAAACCCCAGTAGGCTTGCAGATTCGGATTCCGAGCTGGCACCTTGCATGCTTGCATCCTCACTTGGCAGAAGGCAGAAGAGCAAAGAGGCGAAAGGGGCCGAATGTGCGTTGATCCCACCCACAAGGGCAGAGTCCTCCTGGCCTAATCACCTTCAAAGCTCCCACCTGTCAATACCGTCACAATGGCGGTTAGACTTCAGCATGAGTTTTGGAGGGGACAGATATTCAAACCGTAGCAAAACCCTCTGTAATTTGGGAAATTTCCCTTTTTAGTAAGTAGACACGCAGGGACACATCCATCCTGTGTGAGGACAAGATACAGAATAAATGCCACTTGCTCTCAGGCAGCTGCTAAGTATGCATCCAGGTACCACAGCTCCCGGAATGCTTGACTCCTAAGGGACTGGCAGCCACTTCCAACTTGTTCAAGTTCTTCATTAAGAGCTGCTGGGAGCCGGGCACGGTGGCTCACGCCTGTAATCCCAGCACTTTGGGAGGCCGAGGCAGGTGGATCACGAGCTCAAGAGATTGAGACCATCCTGGCCAACATGGTGAAACCCCGTCTCTACTAAAAATACAAAAAATTAGCTGGGCACGGTGGCTGGTGCCTGTAATCCCAGCTACTCGGGAGGCTGAGGCCGGAGAATTGCCTGAACCCAGGAGGCGGAGGTTGTGGTGAGCCAAGATCGCACCATTGCACTCCAGCCTGGGTAACAAGAGCGAAACTCCGTCTCAAAAAACAAACAAAAGAGCTGCTGGGAAAGGTGGGAAAGCACGGCCACGATTCCCGTGTTCCTCCCAGCAAGAGCCAGGGTCTGTTCTCCGTACAGAATCCCGCATGGCCTTGTGCTTTGCTAGGACCAGTAGCAAATGGTAGAAGTGATGGCTTCTGGAGCTCAAGCCTCAGAGGACCCACAGCTTCTGCCTTCACCTTGGAATGATCCCAGGGCCGTGTAAGGAGGCTGGAATCATGACCAGTGAGGAAACAGACAGAGGCTCAGCCGACAGCCATCACCAAGGCCCCAGACACGTGTGAAGCCACCTTAGATTCTCTCATCCAGTAAAATCACTGCATGGCTGCAGCCACGAGTGACCCCAGGCGAGACCAACAGAACTGTCCAGCTTAGCCCAGCCCAAACTGAAGGATAATTATGGCCAAATATAAATGGTTGGATTTTCCTTCTTGAGACAGGGTCTCACTCTGTCTCCCAGCCTGGAGTGCAGTGCTGCAATCATGGCTCACTGCAGCCTCAATCTCCCAGGCTCAAGCGATCCTCCTGCCTCAGCCTCCCAAGTAGCTGGGACTATAGGTACATGCCACCACAGTTGGCTAATTTACTTATGTATTTTTTTGTGGAGATGGGATGTCGCTATGTTTCCCAGTCTTAATTGTTGTTTTAAGCCACTTAATTTTATAATGGATGCTTACACAGCAATAGTTAGCTGAAATGATTGCTGACTAGGTCAAAACATCCGTTTTCGATGCATGTTTCAGCCAAAATCTGGCCAAATATTATAACATGGGACTTAAAATGTTATGTTTCCATAAGTTTATAATTCACCACATTAATTAGTGGAATAAGGAAGAACATATTATCATTGCAGTAGATTCAGAAAAAATGTTTTATAATATTTAACATTCCCAGAATTTTAGCAATCAAGAAACAGAACTAAACTTACTTAATTGAAAAAGATAATATCTGTCCAAAACCTACCATAAATATCATACTTGATGGTGACAATTCAGAAGCCTTCCATTTAAAATCAATAACTAGGAGGCTGTGCACTCTCCCAGTTACTCATCATTGGGCTAGAGATCCTAGCCAATGCAATAAGATAAGAAAACAAGACAGAACCTGTAAGACCAGAAAGGAAGCCACACTCTTGTCATTATTCCAGGCAGTATGACAAGCTATGTATACAGAAACTGCAAAAGAAGCAAGAAAAATGTTTTAAACATAGCAGCAAAATTTAACTAGATATGCAAACGTTGTTTATAAATACCAGCAACAAATAGGTGCTCTGTGGCTTTAAAATATACCGTTTACCACAGCAACAGAAAAATGACTAAGTTCAAAGAGTCACATGACTTTATGGAAAAAGTATAAAACTTTATTAAAAGATAATAAAGAATATCTGCAGCCATGCCTCAGTGGCTCACGCCTATAATCCCAGCCTTTGGGAGGCTGAAACAGGAGGATCCCTTGAGCTCAGAAGTCTGAGACCAGTCTGGGCAACATAGTGGGACGTGGTCTCTACAAAAAATTTTAAAAATACAAAAAAAAAAAATTATCCAGGCATGTGGTGCATACCTGTGATCCCAGCCACTTAGGAGGCTGAGGTGGGAGGATCTCTTGAGCTTGGGAGATGAAGGCTGCACTGAGCTATAATCCCAGCACTGCACTCCAGCCCGGGCAACAGCAAGACCCTGTATCAAAAAAGAAAGACTATATATGTCAATGGAGAGATATTCACTATCCACAGAAGAAAAAGGAGGAAGAGGAGGAGGGGAAGGGAGAGGTAGGGGAGTGGAGAGGTGAGACGGAGAAGGAGAAGCAGGACTTGGAGAAAGAAGAGGTGTCGGTAGGAGGATTTGCTCTGCCAGTTAATACAAAGGTATACTAATCAATATAGAAGTTTACTGACTTCAGGGACAGATGGAAAGACCAATAAAATGAATTAAAGAGCTCAGAAGCGGACCCGCATCTATCTAAAACTTAACGGGCGACAGAATGAATGTAGCAAATCTATAGGGAAGGAAAAGGAGCATTATTCAATGGAGGGTACTGATTTCCTACCTCCCACCTGAGAAAAAGTGACTTTACAGTTTCTAAAAGAAAATATCTGAGAATGTCATCAAGATTTCTACATACAGGTGGGAGTCCTAAGATACAAAACAGGAATCAATAAAGAAAAATTTGGCACATCTGATTAAATTTTAAAACCTCTATTTTGCCCCGAACTATGGAAACTGAAAGGATAGCCCACAAAAAGAGAAAAATGCTTGCAAAATAAACGACGAGCAAATAAATTAGTATGCAGAGTATTTGAAGAACTCCTACATATCAATAAGAAAAAAAAAAATTCAATACAAGACTTGGCAAAGCATTCCCCAAAAGAGGAAACACAGATGGCTAATAAAACACGTGAACAATGTTCAGCAGCATTGTAACGAGAGAAATGCAAAATTAAAACAATGAGAAACCATTTTCCACCCACCAGATTGGAGAAGAAGTTTAATAAGTGAACCTCGCTAGTCATCAGGAAAATGGAAATTAAAACGATAATGTGATAGCATTTACATTCCCCACCAGCTAGTCAAACACTTCCTATCTAACAATAGATCTGGCCTCGAGTCATCGTGGAATAGCTTGCCTACCTGTCCCACAGATGGCAATTATAAAAGTTGGACAAAATATACAAAGTGACCATTTGAAGGCATGGGTTAGTAACCACACCAGCAGTTGACCCTTGAACAATGGTGGTGTGTGAGGTGACACGTGCACCCCCGAAGCTCTTTGCCTAAGGGGGTTCCTCAATCTGTGAGTCGTGGTTCAGCAGATGCTGAAGTTCTCGTAGCTTGAGGTATCATAGGACAGTTCGGAGCTGAGAAAAGTGAATGGAAAGTTAGACAAGAAATCCTGAAAAGGAGGGAGCCACAGAGGGGGTGTGGCCCCACATCTGTGTGTTAAATACACTTAAATCTTCAGCCCACTGAACTGCACATACAGGGGAAAGGCTAGGTGGGCTGCAAGAGCAGCCACTGGAAGCTGCAAAAACCAAATGGAGACTTTGGTGCTGCTCACCAAAAAGCAACAGAATTTGGAGTTTAAACCCAGCCAACTTCACTGCCACTAAAACAAAACTCAGCCCTCTTCAGAGGAACGTAACTGAATCCAGAGTCTCTACAAAGTGTCCATCGTGCCTGCTGTGCAGGAAGAAGCTACTCTTCAGGCAAAGAGACGGGAAAATAAAATGTGAGCTACAGTTGGGAGAAAAAGAAATCCCCAGAAACTGACTTCAGCATGATCCACATGCTGGAATTAGCAGACTAAGGAATGAAAAGGACCGTGTAAATATATTCAAGGACTAAAGGAAAATACAGTCCTAATGACTGAACTGATGTGGAATCTTCCTAGATAAATGGAAAGTACAGAAAGGAACAGGCTGGGCATGGTTTTTCATAAAAAGGAGTCTCGGCACTTTGGGAGGCTGAGGTGGGAGGATCACTTAAGCCCAGGAGTTCAAGACCACCCTGGGTGACAAAGTAAGACTCCATCTCTACAAAAAATTCAAAAGTTAGCTGGGTATAGTGGTGCATGCCTGTGGTCCCAGCTACACAGGAGACTGAGCCCGGGAGGTCAAGGTTACAGTGAGCCATGTTTGCACCAATGCACTCCAGCCTGAATGACAAAAAAAAAAAAAAAAATCTAGAGTTGAAAAGTGCAGTAATTGAAATGAAAATATGAGAGACAACAGAAGGGTCGGTGAACTTCAGGACAGAATCGAAATTACTCCATATGAAGAACAGAAGAAAAATGAACTGAGGCTGGGTGACCTGCAGGCAATATCAAGAGGTCTGGTGTGTAACTGGAATCTCAGAAAGAGAGGAGAGACCACCCTTTCACGTGGGAAAGTAAACAGCCCCCCATCACCCCCAGGCCCCAAGTGTTCTCCCTAGTTGCAGCTCCTGGGACCCATGAGCTACTTCCGCAAAGATCAGTGTTCAAGGGTCAGTAACTGACAGGAAAGGCTCAAATGTCTTTTACTTTGACCACCAGGACTAGGCAGGGTGACCTGTGGCTGCTTGCCTGGCTGGCCTCCAGGCCCGAGACACCTTCTGTGCTGGACCCTGCGCTTACCTCAACAGCAGCAGGGCAGGGACAGCAGCGGCTTTGCTTCCGCACCTGTGTGGTATTTTGCCCTCTCCAGGATCCTGTTTGAATGCAATGGATTGTTGCTCTTGTAGCTATTACATGGGGTTACAAGGAAAAGCTGTTGGAAAATTCTGAAGGACTCGGTGCAAAAAGCACTGGAGCAGAGGCTGGGAGATCTGGGATGCACCCTGAGAACCTCCCTCCCCTGCAGCACTTTCAAAACCCGTAAAAATAAGGGTGGGGCCATGACCTGAAGCTCCGCCCATCACCCAGTGATCCCCGACTCTCTCAGTGGCCTGTGAGCCCTGCCTGGGGTCCTTTTTGGGATGTGGCGGCTCCACTTCCTTTACAGATCAGAAAGCCCCATTCGCGTTTGCTCAGACATGAACTGTAACAAGGGCGTGGGGGCAGGTGTGCAACGAGGATCCTGGGGGAGTTGAGATGGAAATGCTGCTGCCCCTGACCCCACTGACCCCCAGGATGCGCCAGGCCCCCTCCAGGCACTGGATGTGGGTGAATCCGTTTAATCCTTCCTGCGTGTGGATCATTATAACCCAGTATAGTGCAGACCAGGGAACAGACGCATGAGATTCCGTAAATGCTAGGTCCACCCTCAGTAAGTGCCAGCGCTGGGTCCCCACGTGGCCCAAAGAAGGCAAGAAACGAAGTGCCCAGGAGTCAATGGTCACTGCAAAGGTCATAGAGTCAGAGCCTCAGCTCTGCCGGGGGAGTGGAGAGGCACTGATTCCCAGAAAAGGAAACTCAATCCTAAAACCCATTATTTAAAAGTCAGGCACGGGGAAAGGCGTTGTTACTACATTTGGTTTGCCCTGAGCGGTAGGAGTGACTCCGAGCCCACCCTGAGAACAGTGGGCTGCCAGTGTCGCTGGCAGGCAGGGCAGCGGGCCCCTCGCCACTTGCCCAGCAC
Organism: Saguinus oedipus; assembly: GCA_031835075.1. Taxonomy (NCBI): domain Eukaryota; kingdom Metazoa; phylum Chordata; class Mammalia; order Primates; family Cebidae; genus Saguinus; species Saguinus oedipus. Next base: position 40,459,879 of record CM063175.1, on the reverse strand, counting down.
GGTTCTCACCCTGCTCCGTCACTAATGGGTCTCGGGCCTCCTGCTAACTCGTGTCCCAGCAGTGCCATGCCCAGGGCCACCCGGAGACTGGAGGAAGACGCCAGGGGCAGGAGGACTCACGGACCCTGGAGGCCAAGGCCTGGGCCTGGTGGGGGCCTGCAGGTGGCACCCCCGGGAAGCCGGCCGCCCGGGGGGAACCCACACCTCTGCTTCTCTCCGCAGGTGAGCACCGGGCCACCCTGCTGGTCACCCGCGCGGCCTCCGCCTTCTTCCTGGACGGCCGGGCCCAGGACGTGCTTCACGACCTGCAGGAGGCATTCCGCGAAAGCCCTTCTGCGGCGCGCAGGCAGTTCCAGGCCGTGTTCTCCGCCCGGGACCAGGAACGCGTCCGGGCTCAGGCGCAGGAGGCCGCAGACTTGGGTTTCGCCCGCTTCCAGGAAGCCGTGCGGAACCATCCCGAGCTCCGCGAGGACGCGGGCCGGGAGCTGCTGGCCCCGGTGATCCGCGCGCTCCGCGTCCTGCTTCGCCTGGCGCCTGCCGGGGCGCAACCCGCGCTGGGAATCCGCCTCGCCGAGTGCCTGCTGCTGGCTGGGGACGCGGCGAGCTCCAGGGCGCTGTGCGAGCGCCTGCTGCAGCTCCCGCGCCCCGAGGACCCTGCTGGGGACCATGCGGGGGACTGCGCGCCCCTCCTGGCCCTGCGCGGCTTCTGCGCGCTACACACCGGAGACTCGCGGCGCGCCTTGGAGGACTTCCAGGCGGTGGTGGAGCAGGGCGCGCCGCACCTGGGTGGCTGCGTGCGCGCGCTTTGTGGCCGCGGGCTGCTGCGGGTGCTGGCAGGCAGCGCGTTCCTGGGTACACTGGACTATGTCACCGCCTGCAGGCTGCGGCCCGAGGACGCGCTGCTGGCCACCAAGGCCTTGGTGCCCTGGAACCAGCGGGGGCTGCTGCTGGCCGTGCTGCGCGAGGAGGCGCGCGGGATGCTGCAGCAATCGCCGCGCCTCGGGCCGTCCAGGGCTCAGGGTCGCCGCCAGAGGGAGGCCGTGGAGACCCGCAGCCCCGCCGCGCAGGAGGGGTGAGGACCCGCCCGGCGGGCGCACTGGGGCTGCCATTTCTTGTTGGTCTCTTTCGAGGCAGCGAGGGATGCGTTTCCTCCTGTTTTGCAGGGGAATAAACGGAGGCAGAGTAGCGATGACCTCCTGGGCACCCGAGGCAGGGCCAGCTCCTCGCGTCCATGTAGGGGCCGCAGTCCCCAAATGCAAAAGGAACATTTGAACCGCGGCCCACACTTCCTTCCAGGCCTTTCGTTTCGTGCATGTAAATAGCTCGACAGCCTGAGTCTGGCGGGACACGCGGTTCCTGCGCTTTTTCTACGCAGTAGGTCAGGGCAACTCCCTTCGTGGCTAAATGTGGTTCAGGCAGCACCGCCCCGACCTGCACCCCGGCCGCGACTCCTGCCAGCAGCCTGGGGACTGTGTGTGTGTGTGTGTGTGTGTGTGTGTGTGTGTGTGTGTGTGTGTGTGTGTGTGTGTGTTTTCTGAGATGGAGCCTCGCTCTGTCCCCCAGGCTGGAGTGCAGTGGTGCGATCTTGCTCACTGCCACCTCCTCCTCCTGGGTTCAAGCCATTCTACTGGCTCAGTGTCCCAAGCAGCTGGGATCACAGGCGCCTACCACCACGCCCAGCTAATTTTTGTGTTTCTAGGACGGGGTTTCACCACGTTGGCCAGGATGGTCTGGAAGTCCTGACCCCAAGTGATCCTCCTGCCAGGGCCTCCCAAAGTGCAGGGATTTGTAGCCCCCAGCCGGTCTTTGTTCTTGGCGGTGCCGATGTGGGTCATGTCCTGTCTCCAGGAAGTCCTGTCCTGAGGATGGAGACAGGCGCACAGTTCCTGAGTCAGGGAGCGGCCACTTAGGATCCTTGACTTCAGGAGCTGCCATCCACCTCATCCAAACAATCTGGCCCAGCCCATCCCCCCCCACCCCTGATGCCCATTTTGCAAATTCTTTTTTAAATTTTACTTTAGGTTCTGGGGTACGTGTGCAGGTCGTGCAGGGTTGTTGCACAGGTGTATACATAACCAGGTGGTTTGCTGCCTCTATTCCCCTTTGACTATATCCGGCATTTCTCCCCATTTTATCCCTCCCCACCCTCCCCCAATTTTGCAAATTCTTTGCCAGCGCAAAGCCCAGCAGGTGACCCCCAGCTGCTCTGACTTCACCCCCTAACTGCTGGGAAGTGGCAGGAGGGGATTCAGGAAAGTTAGAAGCACTGAGACTGGGGTTCTTGGGGGGCATCATTGATGTCAGCCTCCACCCCAAGGCGTGTGTGTGCACATGCATGCACACACACACACACCACACACAATAGACATGACACACACACATCACACACACCACACTAGACAACACAACACACACAACACAACACACACAGCACACACACACCCCATACATACACCACACACAACACACAACACACACACACCATACAGACCACACAGAACATATATCACACACACCACACACACCACAGACACACCACACGCACACCAGACACACCACATACAACACAAAAAATACACAACACAAAAAAACATATACAACACACACACCATACACAACACACACACACAGTTCCGGTGCCTCCCGGGTGTTTAATTTGCGTGGCTTCGGTTCGCCGGTGGTGAGGAACTTTGATTATGTGCTGGCATTTATATTTGTTCTCTGGGAATTGTCAAATTTGAGGCTCTGGCCCCACTTCCAGTGAGCATTCATTAACATTCCCATGTGGACACAGGAGCATGCCACGCGCAGCTGTGTGTTCTCTTGTTCTGCCCAGCCTGGGTGCATGGAGATGGGATTTCTCCACATCCCCATCACCTGGGCAGGTGGAGGGACTGTCAAAAGGGGCAGCCCCCTGAGCCGCTCTCCACACAGGGACGCCCGCGGAGTGCACCAGCTGGCCACACTGCTGATGGAGCTGGATGCAGAGGACGAGGCCTCTCGCCTCCTGGCGGCTGATGCCCTGTACCGCCTGGGCCGCCTGGAGGAGGCGCACAAGGCCCTGCTGGTGGCCCTTTCCCGGAGGCCCCAGGCGGCCCCCGTGCTGGCTCGGCTGGGCCTGCTGCAACTGAGAAGGGGCTTCTTCTATGACGCCAACCAGGTGAGGAGGCCCGAGGGGTCACAGGGGACAGGTAGAAACAGGCCCAGCTGGGAGGAGGGCAGGGGCCTGTGGCCCTGGCTTTGGAGCAGATGGACGGCACTCAGCCCCAGCTCTGCACCCCAGAGTCCAGGCTTTGGAGCAGGTGATGCATTCACCCCAGGTCTGCACCTGCTGCAGGCCCTCGCCTCTCTGACCTTCGGTCTCCTCATCTGGGTCCTGTCCCATGGGATGTCTGGGAACTTGGCTGGGGCAGGTCCCCGGGGCCATCAGCTCCCGGCCATACGTAGCTGCTCTGTCCTACGTGCTTCCACTGTGGTTACAAAGCAGGAGGCCAGGAACCCGCCACAGGCCGAGCTTCTTCCAAGTCTCCCACATTGACCAGGCTTGGACGCAACCCTGCCTTGGGGTGGGTAGCACAGGGGCCCTTCCCGCCTGCCTCCAAGACCCCCTGCTCCCAGAAAACACAGACCCTCACCTGCCTTGGGCTATCCCAGATTCCTGTTTGAACGGGGGTCTAAAGGTTACACTCTGGTGGGATTCAGGCCTTGGGGTCTGGGGTGAGGACCCTGTCGCGTCTTCCTCCCCAGGGACCTGGTCTGGGTCCTGATCTCCTTGCCCTGCCCAGGTTCCAATGCCCTGAACCTGCATCCTCTTGCTCTGCTTGGTGAAACTTTGTGCCCACCAGCGGCCAGCAGGGGGCAGCATAGGGCATCCTTCAGATGGAGCCGCGGAGAGGGGAGTTTAGGGGGTGGAGATCCCGCCTTACCCGGAGACCTGGTCCTGCTTGGCCGTCCTGGGCTTTTGCTTGCACTCCCTGGTGCCCCCTGACACTTCATGACCTGAAAGCTCCTTCCTCTGCTTCTCATTTGGACCTTGCTCCAATGTGCCCACTGGAGCGGGGTCTCCACCTCCATGGGACGGAGGAGACCTAGACTCGGGAACCCAGAGAGCCCCAGCCCACCAACGCCATGCAGCAGTCGGGAGCGGCTCAGGGGTCCCCATCCCTGCCTCGCCTCTGCACCAAGCTGGGGACACACAGTCCCTGCCCGCTGTGGGACCCCCACCTATGGGGAGACAGAATACCCCCAAAGGCTCAAATGGCCACGGCTGCAACACAGGCCCAGCCTCTTCGTGCTCAGAGGCAGAAGCCCCCAGGCTCACGGACACAGCCAAGGCTGCTGGAGGCAGCGAGGTGGGAGTGGGGGATATCCCGGTTACAGCACAGGGCAGAGAGGATGCGCTGAGGAATCGCCCGGGCCGTTGGCACTGGGCGAGCCCTGGGGCAGCAAGGAGGGGGCCAGGGGCGTTGGCACCAGGTGGACCCGAGGGCAGTGAGGGTGGGGGGGGGTAGCGGGTACATCGGTATGGAGGGTGTCCAGGGCATTGGTGCCCAGGGCACGGGCAGTGACTGTGGCGCCCCTGCAGCTGGTGAAGAAGCTGGTCCAGTCTGGTGACACCGCCTGCCTCCAGCCCGCCCTGGATGTCTTCTGCCTCGAGGACCGGCAGCTGCTTCAAGGCCACTGCCACGCCAGGGCCCTGGCTATCCTGCGGGCACGGCCAGTCGGGGCTGACGGCAGGGCCCACACAAGGGAAGCCATCGCCTACCTCTCTCTGGCCATCTTTGCCGCAGGTAGGAGCTGCCCACGTGCCCTTAGGACCTAGTCCTGTGCCAGGCATGAGGGTCATGGGGAACCTCTGCCGTGCTGGAAGGCGGGGACACGCACACTCCCCAGGTACAGGAGCCTCAGGAACACCCACAGGGTGGACAGGGCAGGGACCACTCCCTGAGGGCATCTCACCATCAAGGTGGGTGCACCAAGGCCTGAGACCGGGCTCTGAGGCCTGGGCCTGAGCTGGGAACTGAGCTGTGCCCAGCACCCCCATCCCTGAAGGTACAAGGGCCCCCTTCCCAGCTAATGACAGGGAGGCAAGGTCCCTGATCCCCTCAGCCCTTCCTAGAAATAGTGACTGAGGCTCTGCCTGTGCACTCTTGGCCTCCCCACCCTGGGATACCAAGCACAGCAGTGCTGCCTGCTTCCCGGAGTCAGGGCTGCTGGGCAGGGGGCACAGGCACCTGGAAGGAAGGGGAGGTTCCCCAGGACTCGCAGGGATCTCCCGGGGTGCAGGGAGCATGAGGATCTGGGCCTAGATCAGGCTGCTGTGGAATCTGGCTGTGCACCTGGTGAGCACCCTCGCTCTCCTCTCTCAGAGTGGGGCGGCAGAGTAGTCCACGTGGGGTTGGAGTGGGGATTCGGTGAGCTCATTCGGGGACAGTGCCTGACGCAGAGCACATGCCCTGCATGCATCGGCGGGAAAGTATCCAGCCCAGCATGTTGTCCCATGTCCATTACCAGACAGACACCCAGAGGGGCGAGGTAAGGACAGCCTCTTTGGGGAGGGGTCTCATGCCTGGAATCCAGGGGGCTCCTCCCAGGCTGCCCCACATCCAAGCCCCCACCCTCCTGCTGCTGCCACTCCAGGCCCCGTTCCAGGACCCCGAACCCCTCCTTGCCCAGCCTCAGAGGCAGCTGCAGTGCCCCCTCCTCTCGGCAGCCCCCCAGCTGTCCGCAGTCCTGGCTGGACTCCTCTTGCCCTGTAGCCCATGCTCCCAAGTCCACCTCGACTATCTCGGTGTGTCTTGGGGCCCAGTGCCCTGGAGTTCCCCAAGGTGGGCCCTGAAGCTCATGCACCCTCTGTCTTCCCCAGGATGGGCAGGAGGGACACTGGGGGAGGGGCCCAGCACAGTCTCGTCCTGACCCCATGCCCTCTTCCTGCAGGAAGTGAGGCAAGTGAGTCCCTCCTTGCCCGAGCCCGATGCTATGGGTTCCTGGGCCAGAAGAAGACGGCCATGTTCGACTTCAATGCAGTGCTGCGGGCTGAGCCAGGGAACGTGCAGGCGCTGTGCGGACGGGCATTGGTGCACCTGGCCCTGGACCAGCTGCAGGTGCCGCCCCACTCCCCACCTGGGCCTGGGCAGGCAGGGGTGGGGGACCCAGGGTGCTGCCTTCCTCTACCCCACGGAAACAGGGAGCCAGGTAAGCCGTCCTGAACAGTGAGATGCCCACTGAAACTTGTGCTCCCATCCCCACCTGTACTGAGGCTCATGGGAGCCTGGTCCCCACAAACCCAGTTTCTGGGAGTCCTGCCCTTTCTTCCTCCCAGCCTCAGTCTGCATGGATAGACATGCAAGCCTTCGGAGGTACTAGGAGTCCTCCCCAGCTTCAATAACGCTCAGTGCATGCAGAGGTCCCTCTGGGGTGTTGGCCAGGAGGTGTGCCGTCAGCTACATTGGTGGGGCTGCCTGGCCCCTGTGTTGAGAGGGGTTTGGAGGACATGCACAGAGGGAGTAGCTGCTGGCCTTGGTCAGCCATGTCTGCCACAGACAGGTGCAGGGGTGCAGCCCCTGGACCCTGATCGGAGCTTCATGTACCTGCTCTGAAGTTCAGTATCTATGCATTTAAGACTTTCTTCTGCAGAAACTGCTCCAACTTTAAAGTTGGGAGAGGGGCACTGGCAAGTAGACAGATCCAACTCAGCTGGGGGAGGCCTGTGTGCTGGAAGATGGTTTCTGTTCTGTTTGTTTATGAGCATTTCTTTCTTGCAACTGCACTGAATTCCATGTTGTCTGACTCTGAGGGACTCACACTGGACCTGTGTGCTCAGCCCAGGCCTGTTGCCCTGAGCACTGTCTCTGTGGAGCCCAAAAAAGTCTGGTCCAGGTCGAGCTAAGCAACCGCAGCCAAATAACTTCACCTCCCCAGGCCTCAGTTTCCTCCACTGTAAAAAGAGGAGGGGGCTAAACAACCAATGAATTACAGAAGAAATCACAAAAGAAGTTAAACAATGCTTAGAGATGAGTGAAAAGGAAAACAACACACCCCACATCATAAGACACAGGGAAAGCAATGCTGAGGGGGAAATGTATAGCTGTAAATGCTTCCATTAATAAACAAGAAAGATCTCAAGTCAGCAACCTAATTTTATAACTTAAGAAACTAGAAAAAGAACAAATGAACAGAAAGAAAAAGAAGAAGAAAGAGAAAAAAGGAAGGAAGAAAGGAAAGAAGAGGAGGGAGGGAGGGATATAGAAAGGAAAGAAGGAAGGGAAGGAGGGGAGGAAGGGAGGGAGGGGAGGAAGGGAGGGAGGGGAGGAAGGGAGGGAGAAAGGAGATTACAGCAAAGATCAACAAAACAGAGGAGGATAGAGGAAATCAATGAAAACAAATGTTGGTTCCTTGAAAAGACAAAATTTGACAAACCTTTTGCCAGTTGGACTAAGAAAGAGAAAATTCAAATCATTGAAACCAGAAATGAAAATGAAGTCATTATTACCAATTCTACAGAAATAAAAATAATTATAAGATAGTAATAGGACCAATTGTAAGTCAGCAAATCAGCTAACCTAGATGAAGTGGACAAATCCCTAGAAACATAAAACCTACCAAGACTAAATCATGAAGAAATACAAGGTCTGAATAGACCTATAACTAGTAAAAAGATTGAGTCAGTAATCAACAATCTCCCAACAAAGGCCAGGACCTGATGGCGTCATTGGCGAATTCTACCAAACATTTAAAGAACTAACACCAATCCTCAATCCTCAAACTTTTCCAAAAGGTTAAAGGGGAAGGAACACCTCCTCATTCATTCTTTGAGACCAGCATTACCCTGCTACCATAGCCAAAGACACTAAAAGAACCTACAGACCATTATCCCGTATGAATATTGAGGCGAAAATCCTCAACAAAATACTAACAAAACAAATTCAGCAATTGTGAAAAGGATGACACACCATGACCAAGTGAGATTTATTGCTAGAATGCAAGGATGGTTCAACATACAAATGTCAATTAATGTAATATACCATATTAACAGAATGAAGAGGAAAAAACGATCATGTCGACTGGAAAGCATAACATTCAACACCCTTTTATGATAAGAATACTCAACAAACTAAGAATAGAAGGAAACTGCCTCAATATAAAACGCATATACACAAAACCCACAGCAAACATCATACTCACTGGTGGAAAAGAAGAGCTTCTCTAAGATCAGGAATAAGACAAGGATGATTGCTTTTGCACGTCTCTTCAACACTACACTGGAAGTTAGAGCCAGATAACTAGGCAAGAAAAAAAATACCAATCATCCAAATTTGAAAAGAAATAAAATTATCTCTGTTCACAGATCTTATATGTAGAAATCCCTACACACACACACACACACACGAACTGTTAGAACAAATAAATGAATTCAGCAAAGTAGGATACAAAGGCAACAGAAAAATCAGTTGCATTTTTATACATTAATAATGAACAATCCAAAATGGAAATTAATAAAATACAGTCATCTCTTGGTAGCCACGTGTGACCGGTTCCAGGACAACCCTCAGATACTAAAATCCCCACATACTCAAGCCCTGTGGAACCTCCAACCCCTAAATACAAAAAGTTGGCCCTCTGTATACATGGATTTCACATTCCAAGAATTGATCTGCATTTATTTGGCTGTGGATTCAGAACCCACCAATACAAAAGACCGACTGTATTTATCGAAAAAAAATCACATATTTAACAGACCCACATAGTTTTAACCCATGTTGTTAAGGGTCAACTGTAATTACATCTACAATAGTGTCAAAAAGAATAAAATACTTAGAAATTAACCAATGAGGTGAAAACTACAAAACATTGCTGAAAGAAATTAAAGAATATGTAAATAAATAGAAATAGTCCATGTTCATGGATTGGAAGACTTCATATTGGTAAGAAGTCAGTATTATTCAAAGTGATCTACAGATTGAATGCAATCCCTGTCAACATTTCAATAATGTTTTTTACAGAAATGAAAAAGCTAAAATGTAAAATTCCTATAGACTCTTAGGGGACTGCAAACAGCCATAACAATCCTGAAAAAGAACCAACAAGCTAGCAGACTCACACTTCCTCATTTTAAAACTTACTACAAAGCTACAGTGATCAAAACAGTGTGGTACTGGCATAAAAACAGACACAGAGACCAATGGAACAGAATAGAGAGTCCAAAAATGAACCCTCCCATATATGGTCAAATGATTTGACCAAGACCATTAAATGGGGGAGGGACAGTCTTTTCCACAAATGTTGCAGGGAAAACTATGCAAAAGAATGAAATTGGACTCTTTCCTAATACCACATACAAAAATTAATTCAAAATAGATCAAAAAATCTGAAACTATAAATGTCTTAGAAGTAAACATGGTTGGGAGAAGCTTCACAGTGTTGGATTTGGTCATGACTTCTGGGTCACAACACCAAACACACAGGCAGCAAAAGAAAAAATAAAGTTGGATTTCATGAAAATTACATCTTTTATGCCCCAAAGGACACTATTACAACAGAGGAAAAAGGCAACTGACAGGATAGAAGAAAACCACAATATTTGAAAAGTCACAGATAAGGAATCAATATTCAGAATCCACAAAGCTCAACAACAATAAAGCCAAAACCCAATTCAAAAATGAGCAAAGGACTTAAGTGGACATTTCCCTAAAAAAGATACACACGGACAAGGAGCACATGAAAAGATGCTGGACCTCACCAATCATCAGGGAGCACAGATCAGAACAACAGTGACACACCTCATTCCCGTCGGGATGGCTCACCAATCATCAGGGAGCACAGATCAGAACAACAGTGACACACCTCATTCCCGTCGGGATGGCTCACCAATCATCGGGGAGCACAGATCAGAACAACAGTGACACACCTCATTCCCGTCGGGATGGCTCACCAATCATCGGGGAGCACAGATCAGAACAACAGTGACACACCTCATTCCCGTCGGGATGGCTCACCAATCATCGGGAGCACAGATCAGAACAACAGTGACACACCTCATTCCCGTCGGGATGGCTCACCAATCATCGGGGAGCACAGATCAGAACAACAGTGACACACCTCATTCCCGTCGGGATGGCTCACCAATCATCGGGAGCACAGATCAGAACAACAGTGACACACCTCATTCCCGTCGGGATGGCTCACCAATCATCGGGAGCACAGATCAGAACAACAGTGACACACCTCATTCCCGTCGGGATGGCTCACCAATCATCGGGGAGCACAGATCAGAACAACAGTGACACACCTCATTCCTGTCGGGATGGCTACTGTAAAGTTTTGTTTGTTTGTTTGCTTTTTGGGGTGGAGTCTCGCTCTATTGCCCAGGCTGGAGTGCAGTGGCATGATCTTGGCTCACTGCAACCTCTGCCTCCCGGGTTCAAGCAATTCTCCTGCCTCAGCCTAGATTGCAGGTGCGCACCACCACGCCCGGCTAGTGTTTTGTATTTTTAGTAGAGACAGGGTTTCACCATGCTGGCCAGCATGGTCTCAGTCTCCTGACCTCAGGTGATCAGCCCACCTCAGCCTCCCAGAGTGCTGGGATTACAGGTGTGAACCACCGCACCTGGCCATAAAATTTTTTAAAACGAAAATAACAAGTGTTGGTGGGGATGTGAAGAAACTGGAACCTTCTGCACTGTTGGTGGGGAGGTAACATGGTGCAGCACTCTGGAAAAGGGGATGGCCATGTCCCAACAAGTTAAAAAGAACTGCCGTATGACCGAGCAGTTCCACATCTGGGTCTGTACCCAAAAGAAATGGAAGCGGGGTCTTTCAGAGACATTGTACACCCGTGTTCATAGATGGCAGCCTTGCTCACAAGAGCCTGGATGAGGAAGGCACCCAGGGTCCACTGATGGATGGGCGGATGAGCACAATGGGGTCCATCCATACAATGGGGAAGTATTCAGCCTTAAAAAGGAAGGAAATTCCAGTACACTCTATGACGTGGATGAACCTCGAGCACATTGTCTCAGTGAAATAAGCGGCCACCATTAAAGGACAAACACTATGATTCCACTTCTATGAGGTCCCTGGAGTCACTGAATCACAGCGCCAGGAAGTAGGATGCTGGGTCCCTGGGGTTGGGGGAGGTGAATGGAGAGCGTTTATCGGGGAGAGGGTTTCAGTTTGGGAAATGAGCTGGTTCTGGAAAGGGATGGTGGTGATGGCTGCATTACACATGTATATGACGCCACCCAACTGCACACATCAAAACAATTAAGATGGTAAGTTTTACGTTATGTATATTTTACCACAATAAAAACAAGTTGGAGAAAGAGCAGGGTGGGTGCTGCCCCTCCTGGGGATCAGAGGAGGCCCCTGGGGATGTGCTCAGGTGCTGCCTGCCTCTCTCCTTCCTGTCTCCCGCACAGCGCTCCCATCAACCTCCGGTGAATGCAGGTGGGGCAGAAAAGGAGTTGTGGCTGAAGACTGGTTCCTTTAGCCTGTAAACACACAGGACACAAGGAATGTCCCCTGTGAGACCACTGGTCACCCTCCTGGGTACTGACCTGAGCTGTCTACACAATAGGATGCAGGGCAGGGGCGGGAGGGGTCCACTCCCAGGTTCATGACAAGAGGTTGTCACAAGAGAGACGTGCCCCCAGGCAGCCCCAGCCCAGAGGCCCTGCCCTTTCTTGCCGGAGGCTGTCAGAGACAAGAGTATTCCCAGCCAAGAGCAGTGTTGAAATGGGCTGTCTGCCGGATGCTTCACTGGGTGAAAGCACAGCACAGAGGCCATGTGCCTGCCAGGGCATCTGATTTGCCTACAGGCCGGAGTGCTAGGAAGCAGGGAAAAGCAATCCTAGAGGCCAGGGGACGAGCGTCCCCAGAAGCCATGCTCGCTGCTGCAGGGAAGGCTGCCGGACTGGGGCACCAAGTTCCCCACAAGCCCGCTGGCAGGCCTGACTTCTGTGCCAGCCTGGGTCCCAGGGCGGGAGACGTGCATCTGGACAGGCATCGGTAGCTGGCAGGGACACGCCCACTTAACAGCTGGATGTGGCCACCAGGGATCCTTGGAAACCTGCCCACCAGTGTCAGCACCTCCTCCAAGGGGTACCACCGGGTTCTGCCCATTCTGCCCACTCTGTCCAGGGCCGCAGGACCAGAGATAGGGAAAGTCAGCCAGGGGGCCAGCAAACGGGAGTGACAGCAGGAGCCGGAGCCCCTCGCTCCATCATGCCTGGGATCTTCCACCTCCAGGATGTGAGCTGATGCCGCACCCCTCACGTGCCCTCTGCCTCTTCACCCTGAGGAGGCACGGCATGGATGTGGGGCTGTGAGCTTGGAATCAGCGCTGGGCTCAGCAGCAGCCTCTCCTCCTGGCCAACCCTGTCCCATCTCTGAGCCTTGCAATCACCACAGGTAACATACAGAGGTGCTTCTTCCAGCACTGAAAGGACAGCGCATATTCCAGGAATTCAAATGCTCACCTTGGGGCAGGGCTTGTCCACGCTGTCAGAGGCTCCCATGGGGGTCTAGGATGCTGTGCCAGGCTATCAGATGCTCATCTGGGGGTGGAGGGTGCTTTCCTAGGCTGTCAGATGCTCACCTGAGGGTGTGGGCTGCTGTTCCAGCCCATCAGATGCTCACCTGGGAGTGTGGGCTGCTGTTCCAGCCAGTCAGATGCTCAACTGAGGGTGGGGTGCTTTTTCAGGCTGTCAGATGCTCACCTGGGGTTAGAGAATGCTGTCCCAGGCTGTCCGATGCTGACCTGAGGTTGTAGGCTGCTGTTTAAAACTGTCAGATGCTCACCTGGATGTGTGGAGTGCCATTGCAGACTGTCTGATATTCACCTGGAAGTGTGGGGTGGTTTCCAGGCCATCAGATGCTTGCCTTTAGGTGTGTGTTGCCATTCCAAGCTGTCAGCTGCTTACCTGTGGGTGGGTTGCTGTTCCAGGCAGTCAGATGCTTACCTGGGAGTGTGGGGTGCCATAAAGGTGGTCAGATTTTCACCTGGGGGTGTCGGGTGCTGTTTATGCTATCAATTGAACACCTACATGGGAGTGTGGGGTCCTGTTCCATGTTATCAGATGCTTACCTGGGGTTGGAGAATGCTGTTCCAGGCTGTCACACACTCACCTGAGGGTTCTGGTATTGTTTCATGCTGTAAGACACTCACCTGAGAATATTGGATGCTGTTCCGGGCTATAAGACACTCTCCTGAGGGTGGAGGGTGCTGGTCCAGCCTGTCACACTCACTTGAGGGTGTCGGTGCTGTTTCAGCCTGTAAGACACTCACCTGAGGGTGTTGGGGCTGTTCTGGGCTGTAAGACACTCACCTGAGGGTGTTGGGTGCTGTTCCGGGCTGTAAGACATTCACCTGAGGGTGTTGGGTGCTGTTCCGGGCTGTAAGACACTCACCTGAGGGTATTGGATGCTGTTCCAGGCTGTAAGATACTCACCTAATGGTGTTGGGTGCTCCTCGAGGCTGTAAGACACTCACCTAATGGTGTTGGGTGCTCCTCGAGGCTGTAAGACACTCACCTGAGGGTGGTGGGTGCTGTTCCAGGCTGTAAGACACTCACCTGAGGGTGATGATTCTGTTCCAGGCTGTCACACACTCATTTGAGGGTGTCTCCGCAATTTAAGGCTGTAAAACAATCACCTGAGGTTGTAGGGTGCTGTTCCAGGCAGTAAGACACTCACCTGGGGGTACTGAGTGCTGTTCCAGACTGTAAGACACTCACCTAAGGGTGGTGGGTGCTGGTTGACCCTGTAAGACAGTCACCTGAGAGTGCTGGGTGCTGTTCCTGGATGTAAGATACTCACCTGGGGGTACTGAGTGCTGTTCCAGGCTGTCACACACTCACCTGAGGGTATTGGATGCTGTTCTAGGCTGTAAGATACTCACCTGAGGGTGTTGAATGCTGTTCCAGGCTGTAAGACACTCACCTGAGGGTGTTCCGTGCTGTTCCAGGTTGTAAGACACTCACCTGAGGGTGTTGGGTGCTGTTCCAGGTTGTCACACACTCACCTGAGGGTGCTGGATACTGTTCCAGGCTGTAAGATACTCACCTGAGGGTGTTGGGTGATGTTCCGGGCTGTAAGACACTCACCTAAGGGTGTTGGGTGCTGTTCCAGGCTGTAAGACACTCACCTGAGTCTATTCAATGCTGTTCTAGGCTGTAAGATACTCACCTGAGGGTATTGGATGCTCTTCCAGGCTGTAAGATACTCACCTGAGGGTATTGGATGCTGTTCCAGGCTGTAAGATACTCACTTGAGGGTGTTGGGTGCTGTTCCAGGCTGCGAGACACTCACCTGAGGGTGCTGGATACTGTTCCAGGCTATCCCACACTCACCTGAGGGTATTGGATGCTGTTACAGACTGTAAGATACTCACCTGAGGGTGTTGGGTGCTGTTCCAGGATGTAAGACACTCACCTGAGTGTATTGGGTGCTGTTTCACCTGAGTGTGTTGGGTGCTGTTCCAGGCTGTAAGACACTCACCTGAGTGTGTTGGGTGCTGTTCCAGGCTATCACACACTCACCTGAGTGTATTGGATGCTGTTCCAGGCTGTCACACACTCACCTGAGGGTGTTGGGTGCTGTTCCAGGCTGTAAGACACTCATTTAATGGTGTTGGGTGCTGCTCCAGGCTGTAAGATACTCACCTGAGGGAATTAGATGAGGTTCCAGGCTGTAAGACACTCACCTGAGGGTATACGGGGCTGTTCCAGGCTGTAAGACACTCACCTGAGGGTGTTGGGTGCTGTTCCAGGCTGTAAGATACTCACCTGAGGGTGTTAGGTGCTATTCCAGGCTGTAAGATACTCAGCTGAGGGTATTGGATGCTGCTCCAGGCTGTAAGATACTCATGTGAGGGTGTTGCATGCTATTCCAGGCTGTCACACCCTCACCAGATGGTGTCAGTGCTGTTGCAGGCTTTAAGACACTCACCTGAGGGTGTTGGGTGCTGTTGCAGGCTTTAAGACACTCACCTGAGGGTGTTGGGTGCTGTTGCAGACTGTAAGATACTCATTTGAGGGTGTTGGGTGCTATTCCAGGCTGTCACACACTCACCAGATGGTGTAGGTGCTGTTGCAGGCTTTAAGACACTCACCTGAGTATGTTGGGTGCTGTTCCAGGCTGTAAGACACTCACCTAAGGGTGTTGGGTGCTGTTCTAGGCTGTAAGATACTCACCTGAGGGTGTTGGGTGCTGTTCCAGGCTATCCCACAGTCACCTGAGGGTAGTGGGTGCTGTTCCAGGCTATAAGATACTCACCTGAGTGTGTTCAGTGCTGTTTCAGGCTGTAAGATACTCACCTGAGGGTGTTGGGTGCTGTTCCAGGCTGTAAGATACTCACCTGAGGGTGTTGGGTGCTGTTCCAGGCTGCGAGCACTCACCTGAGGGTGTTGGGTGCTGTTCCAGGCTGTCACACACTCACCTGAGGGTACTCGATGCTGTTCCAGGCTGTAAGATACTCACCTGAGGGTGTTGGGTGCTGTTCCAGGCTGTAAGAGACTCACCTGAGTGTGTTCAGTGCTGTTCCAGGCTGTAAGATACTCACCTGAGGGTATTGGATGCTGTTCCAGGCTGTAAGACACTCACCTGAGGGTGTTGGGTGCTGTTCCAGGCTGTAAGAGACTCACCTGAGTGTGTTCAGTGCTGTTCCAGGCTGTAAGATACTCACCTGAGGGTGTTGGGTGCTGTTCCAGGCTGTAAGATACTCACCTGAGTGTATTGGATGCTGTTCCAGGCTGTAAGATACTCAGGTCAGGGTGTTGGGTGCTGTTCCGGGATGTAAGACACTCACCTGAGGGTGTTGGGTGCTGTTCCAGGCTGTAAGATACTCACCTGAGGGTATTGGATGCTGTTCCAGGCTGTAAGATACTCACCTGAGGGTATTGGATGCTGTTCCAGGCTGTAAGATACTCACCTGAGGGTATTGGATGCTGTTCCAGGCTATAAGACACTCACCTGAGGGTGTTGGGTGCTGTTCCAGGCTGTAAGAGACTCACCTGAGTGTGTTCAGTGCTGTTCCAGGCTGTAAGATACTCACCTGAGGGTATTGGATGCTGTTCCAGGCTGTAAGACACTCACCTGAGGGTGTTGGGTGCTGTTCCAGGCTGTAAGATACTCACCTGAGGGTATTGGATGCTGTTCCAGGCTGTAAGATACTCACCTGAGGGTATTGGATGCTCTTACGGACTGTAAAACACTCACCTGAGGGTGTTGGATGCTGTTCTAGGCTGTAAGATACTCACCTGAGGGTGATGGGTGCTGTTCCAAGCTTTAAGATACTCAACTGAGGGTATTGGATGCTGTTTCAGGCTGTAAGATACTCACCTGAGGGTACTGGATGCTGTTCCAGGCTGTAAGATACTCACCTGAGGGTACTGGATGCTGTTCCAGGCTGTAAGATACTTACCTGAGGGTATTAGATACGATTCCAGGCTGTAAGATACTCACCTGAGGGTATTGGATGCTCTTCTGGACTGTAAGATACTCACCAGAGGGTGTTGGATGCTGTTCCAGGCTGTCACACACTCACCTGAGGGTGTTGGGTGCTGTTCCAGGCTGTAAGATACTCACCTGAGGGTGTTGGATGCTGTTCCAGGCTGTCACACACTCACCTGAGGGTGTTGGATGCTGTTCCAGGCTGTAAGACACTCACCTGAGGGTGTTGGGTGCTGTTCCAGGCTGTCACACACTCACCTGAGGGTGTTGGGTGCTGTTCCAGGCTGTAAGACACTCAGCTGAGGCTGTTGGGTGCTATTCCAGGGTGTCACAGACTCATTTGAGTATATTAGATGCTGTTCCAGGCTGTAGGATACTCACCTGAGGGTGTTGGGTGCTGTTCCAGGCTGTCCCACACTCACCTGAGTGTACTGGATGCTGTTCCAGGATGTAAGATACTCACCTGAGGGTGTTGGGTGCTGTTCCAGGCTGTCACACACTCACCTGAGAGTGTTGGGTGCTGTTCCAGGCTGTAAGACACTCAGCTGAGGCTGTTGGGTGCTACTCCAGGGTGTCACAGACTCATCTGAGTATATTAGATGCTTTCCAGGCTGTAGGATACTCACCTGAGGGTGTTGGGTGCTGTTCCAGGCTGTCCCACACTCATCTGAGTGTAATGGATGCTGTTTCAGGATGTAAGATACTCACCTGAGGGTGTTGGGTGCTGTTCCAGGCTGTAAGATACTCACCTGAGGGTGTTGGATGCTGTTCCAGGCTGTAATATACTCAACTGAGGGTGTATTGAATGCTGTTCCAGGCTATCACACACTTATCTCAGGGTGTTGGGTGCTGTTCCAGGATGTACGATACTCACCTGAGGGTGTTGGGTGCTGTTCCAGGCTGTAAGACACTCACCTGAGGGTGTTGGGTGCTGTTCCAGGATGTAAGACACTCACCAGAGGGTGTATTGAATGCTGTTCCAGGCTGTAAGACACTCACCTGAGGGTGTTGGGTGCTGTTCCAGGCTGGAAGATACTCACCTGAGGGTGTTGGGTGCTGTTCCAGGCTGTAAGATACTCACCTGAGTGTACTGGATGCTGTTCCAGGCTGTAAGATACTCACCTGATGGTATTGGATGCTGTTCCAGGCTGTAAGATACTCACCTGAGGGTATTGGATGCTGTTCCAGGATGTAAGATACTCACCTGAGGGTGTTGGGTGCTGTTCCAGGCTGTAAGACACTCACCTGAGGGTGTATTGGATGCTGTTCCAAGCTGTAAGATACTCACCTGAGGGTGTTGGGTGCTGTTCCAGGCTGTAAGACACTCACCTGAGGGTGTTGGGTTCTGTTCCAGGCTGTAAGACACTCACCTGAGGGTACTGGGTGCGGTTCCAGGCTGTAAGATACTCACCTGAGGGTGTTGGGTGCTGTTCCAGGCTGTAAGATACTCATCTGAGTGTATTGGATGCTGTTCCAGGCTGTAAGATACTCACCTGATGGTATTGGATGCTGTTCCAGGCTGTAAGATACTCACCTGAGGGTATTGGATGCTGTTCCAGGCTGTAAGATACTCACCTGAGGGTATTGGATGCTGTTCCAGGATGTAAGATACTCACCTGAGGGTGTTGGGTGCTGTTCCAGGCTGTAAGATACTCACCTGAGGGTGTTGGGTGCTGTTCCAGGCTGTAAGATACTCACCTGAGGGTGTATTGGATGCTGTTCCAGGCTGTAAGATACTCACCTGAGGGTGTTGGGTGCTGTTCCAGGCTGTACGATACTCACGTGAGGGTGTTGGGTGCTGTTCCAGGCTGTAAGATACTCACCTGAGGGTGTTGGGTGCTGTTCCAGGCTGTAAGACACTCACCTGAGGGTACTGGGTGCTGTTCCAGGCTGTAAGATACTCAACTGAGGGTGTTGGGTGCTGTTCCAGGCTGTAAGACACTCACCTGAGGGTGTTGGGTGCTGTTCCAGGATGTAAGATACTCACCTGAGGGTGTTGCGTGCTGTTCCAGGCTGTAAGATACTCACCTGAGGGTGTTGGGTGCTGTTCCAGGCTGTAAGATACTCACCTGAGGGTGTTGGGTGCTGTTCCAGGCTGTAAGATACTCACCTGAGGGTGTTGGGTGCTGTTCCAGGCTGAAAAACACTCACCTGAGGGTGTCGGGTGCTGTTCCAGGCTGTAAGACACTCACCTGAGGGTACTGGGTGCTGTTCCAGGCTGTAAGATACTCACCTGAGGGTGTTGAGTGCTGTTCCAAGCTGTAAGACACTCACCTGAGGGTGTTGGGTGCTGTTCCAGGATGTAAGATACTCACCTGAGGGTATTGTATGCTGTTCCAGGCTGTAAGGTACTCACCTGAGGGTATTAGATGCTGTTCCAGGCTGTAAGATACTCTCCTGAAGGTGCTGGGTGCTGTTCCAGGCTGTAAGATACTCACCAGAGGGTGTTGGGTGCTGTTCCAGGCTGTCATACACTCACCTGAGGGGATTGGATACTGTTCCAGGCTGTAAGATACTCACCTGAGTGTATTGGATGCTGTTCCAGGATGTAAGATACTCACCTGAGGGTGTTGGGTGCTGTTGCAGGCTGTAAGATACTCATCTGAGTGTATTGGACGCTGTTCCAGGCTGTAAGATACTCACCTGAGGGTGTTGGGTGCTGTTCCAGGCTGTAAGACACTCACCTGAGGGTGTATTGGATGCTGTAAGACACTCACCTGAGGGTATTGGATGCTGTTCCAGGCTGTAAGATACTCACCTGAGGGTGTATTGAATGCTGTTCCAGGCTATCACACACTCATCTCAGGGTGTTGGGTGCTGTACCAGGATGTAAGATACTCACCTGAGGGTGTTGGGTGCTGTTCCAGGCTGTAAGATACTCACCTGAGGGTGTTGGGTGTTGTTCCAGGCTGTCACACACTCACCTGAGGGTGTTGGGTGCTGTTGCAGGCTTTAAGACACTCACCTGAGTGTGTTGGGTGCTGTTCCGGGCTGTAGGATACTCACCTGAGGGTGTTGGGTGCTGTTCTGGGCTGTAAGATACTCACCTGAGGGTGTTGGGTGCTGTTCCAGGCTGTAAGATACTCACCTGAGGGTGTTGGGTGCTGTTCCAGGCTGTAAGATACTCACCTGAGGGTGTTGGGTGCTGTTCCACGCTGTTACACACTCACCTGAGGGTGTTGGGTGCTGTTCCAGGCTGTAAGACATTCAGCTGAGGCTGTTGGGTGCTATTCCAGGGTGTCACAGACTCATTTGAGTATATTAGATGCTGTTCCAGCCTGTAGGATACTCACCTGAGGGTGTTGGGTGCTGTTCCAGGCTGTCCCACACTCACCTGAGTGTATTGGATGCTGTTGCAGGATGTAAGATACTCACCTGAGGGTGTTGGGTGCTGTTCCACGCTGTCACACACTCACCTGAGGGTGTTGGGTGCTGTTCCAGACTGTAAGACACTCACCTGAGGGTGTTGGATGCTGTTCCAGGCTGTAAGACACTCACCTGAGGGTATTGGATGCTCTTCCGGACTGTAAGACACTCACCTGAGGGTGTTGGATGCTGTTCTGGGCTGTAAGATACCCACCTGAGGGTGTTGGGTGCTGTTCCAGGCTGTAAGATACTCACCTGAGGGTGTTGGGTGCTGTTCCACGCTGTTACACACTCACCTGAGGGTGTTGGGTGCTGTTCCAGGCTGTAAGACATTCAGCTGAGGCTGTTGGGTGCTATTCCAGGGTGTCACAGACTCATTTGAGTATATTAGATGCTGTTCCAGCCTGTAGGATACTCACCTGAGGATGTTGGGTGCTGTTCCAGGCTGTCCCACACTCACCTGAGTGTATTGGATGCTGTTGCAGGATGTAAGATACTCACCTGAGGGTGTTGGGTGCTGTTCCACGCTGTCACACACTCACCTGAGGGTGTTGGGTGCTGTTCCAGACTGTAAGACACTCACCTGAGGGTGTTGGATGCTGTTCCAGGCTGTAAGACACTCACTTGAGGGTATTGGATGCTCTTCCGGACTGTAAGACACTCACCTGAGGGTGTTGGATGCTGTTCTGGGCTGTAAGATACCCACCTGAGGGTGTTGGGTGCTGTTCCAGGCTGTAAGATACTCACCTGAGGGTGTTGGGTGCTGTTCCAGGCTGTAAGATACTCACCTGAGGGTGTTGGTTGCTGTTCCAGGCTGTAATATACTCACCTGAGGGTGTATTGAATGCTGTTCCAGGCTATCACACACTCATCTCAGGGTGTTGGGTGCTTTCCAGGATGTAAGATACTCACCTGAGGGTGTTGGGTGCTGTTCCAGGCTGGAAGACACTCACCTGAGGGTGTTGGGTGCTGTTCCAGGCTGTAAGACACTCACCTGAGGGTGTTGGGTGCTGTTCCAGGCTGTAAGGTACTCACCTGAGGGTGTTGGGTGCTGTTCCAGGCTGTAAGACACTCACCTGAGGGAGTTGGGTGCTGTTCCAGGCTGTAAGGTACTCACCTGAGGGTGTTGGGTGCTGTTCCAGGCTGTAAGATACTCACCTGAGGGTATTGGGTGCTGTTCCAGGCTGTAAGGTACTCACCTGAGGGTATTAGATGCTGTTCCAGGCTGTAAGATACTCACCTGAAGGTGTTGGGTGCTGTTCCAGGCTGTAAGATACTCACCTGAGGGTGTTGGGTGCTGTTCCAGGCTGTCATACACTCACCTGAGGGGATTGGGTGCTGTTTCAGGCTGTAAGACACTCACCTGACGGTGTTGGGTGCTGTTCCAGGCTGTAAGATACTCACCTGAGGGTGTTGGGTGCTGCTCCAGGCTGTAAGATACTCACCTGAGGGAATTAGATGCGGTTCCAGGCTGTAAGACACTCACCTGAGGATGTTGGGTGCTGTTGCGGGATGTAAGACACTCACCTGAGGGTATTGGGCGCTGTTCCAGGCTGTAAGATACTCACCTGAGGGTGTTGGGTGCTGTTCCAGGCTGTAAGACACTCACCTGAGGGTGTTGGATGCTGTTCCAGGCTGTAAGACACTCACCTGAGGGTATTGGATGCTCTTCCGGACTGTAAGACACTCACCTGAGGGTGTTGGATGCTGTTCTAAGCTGTAAGATACTCACCTGAGGGTGTTGGGTGCTGTTCCAGGCTTTAAGATACTCAACTGAGGGTATTGGATGCTGTTTCAGGCTGTAAGATACTCACCTGAGGGTATTGGATGCTGTTCCAGGCTGTAAGATACTTACCTGAGGGTATTAGATACGGTTCCAGGCTGTAAGATACTCACTTGAGGGTGTCGGGTGCTGTTCCAGGCTGTAAGACACTCACCTGAGGGGGTTGAATGCTGTTCCAGGCTGTAAGATACTCGCCTGAGGGTGTTGGGTGCTGTTCCAGGCTGTAAGATACTCACCTGAGTGTATTGGATGCTGTTCCAGGCTGGAAGATACTGACCTGGGAGTATTGGATGCTGTTCCAGGCTGTAAGATACTCACCTGATGGTATTGGATGCTCTTCTGGACTCTAAGATACTCACCTGAGAGTGTTGGATGCTGTTCCAGGCTGTCACACACTCACCTCAGGGTGTTGGGTGCTGTTCCAGGCTGTAAGATACTCACCTGAGGGTGTTGGATGCTGTTCCAGGCTGTCACACACTCACCTGAGGGTGTTGGATGCTGTTCCAGGCTGTAAGACACTCACCTGAGGGTGTTGGGTGCTGTTCCAGTCTGTAAGACACTCAGCTGAGGCTGTTGGGTGCTATTCCATGGTGTCACAGACTCATTTGAGTATATTAGATGCTGTTCCAGGCTGTAGGATACTCACCTGATGGTGTTGGGTGCTGTTCCAGGCTGTCCCACACTCACCTGAGTGTACTGGATGCTGTTCCAGGATGTAAGATACTCACCTGAGGGTGTTGGGTGCTGTTCCAGGCTGTCACACACTCACCTGAGGGTGTTGGGTGCTGTTCCAGGCTGTAAGACACTCAGCTGAGGCTGCTGGGTGCTATTCCATGGTGTCACAGACTCATTTGAGTATATTAGATGCTGTTCCAGGCTGTAGGATACTCACCTAAGGGTGTTGGGTGCTGTTCCAGGCTGTCCCACACTCACCTGAGTGTATTGGATGCTGTTCCAGGATGTAAGATACTCACCTGAGGGTGTTGGGTGCTGTTCCAGGCTGTAAGATACTCACCTGAGGGTGTTGGGTGCTGTTCCAGGCTGTAAGATACTCACCTGAGGGTGTTGGATGCTGTTCCAGGCTGTAATATACTCACCTGAGGGTGTATTGAATGCTCTTCCAGGCTATCACACACTCATCTCAGGGTGTTGGGTGCTGTTCCAGGATGTAAGATACTCACCTGAGGGTGTTGGGTGCTGTTCCAGGCTGTAAGATACTCACCTAAGGGTGTTGGGTGTTGTTCCAGGCTGTCACACACTCACCTGAGGGTGTTGGGTGCTGTTCCAGGCTGTAAGATACTCACCTGAGGGTGTTGGGTGCTGTTGCAGGCTTTAAGACACTCACCTGAGTGTGTTGGGTGCTGTTCTGGGCTGTAGGATACTCACCTGAGGATGTTGGGTGCTATCCCAGGCAGTCACGCACTCACCTGAAGGTATGGGATGCTGTTCCAGGCTGTAAGATACTCACCTGAGGGTGTTGGGTGCTGTTCCAGGCTGTAAGATACTCACCTGAGGGTGTTGGGTGCTGTTCCAGGCTGTAAGATACTCACCGGAGGGTGTTGGGTGCTGTTTCAGGCTGTAAGATACTCACCTGAGGGTATTGGGGGCTGTTCCAGGCTGTAAGATACTCACCTGAGGGTGTTGGGTGCTGTTCCACGCTGTAAGACACTCACCTGAGGGTGTATTGGATGCTGTTCCAGGCTATCACACACTCATCTCAGGGTGTTGGGTGCTGTTCCAGGATGTAAGATACTCACCTGAGGGTGTTGGGTGCTGTTCCAGGCTGTAAGACACTCAGCTGAGGCTGCTGGGTGCTATTCCAGGGTGTCACAGACTCATTTGAGTATATTAGATGCTGTTCCAGCCTGTAGGATACTCACCTGAGGGTGTTGGGTGCTGTTCCAGGCTGTAAGATACTCACCTGAGGGTGTTGGGTGCTGTTCCAGGCTGTAAGATACTCACCTGAGGGTGTTGGATGCTGTTCCAGGCTGTAATATACTCACCTGAGGGTGTATTGAATGCTGTTCCAGGCTATCACACACTCATCTCAGGGTGTTGGGTGCTGTTCCAGGATGTAAGATACTCACCTGAGGGTGTTGGGTGCTGTTCCAGGCTGTAAGATACTCACCTGAGTGTACTGGATGCTGTTCCAGGCTGTAAGATACTCACCTGAGGGTTTTGGGTGCTGTTCCAGGCTGTAAGATACTCACCTGAGGGTGTTGGGTGCTGTTCCAGGCTGTAAGATACTCACCTGAGGGTGTTGGGTGCTGTTCCAGGCTGTAAGATACTCACCTGAGGGTGTTGGATGCTGTTCTATGCTGTAAGATACTCACCTGAGGGTACTGGATACTGTTCCAGGCTGTAAGATACTCACCTGAGGGTGTTGGGTGCTGTTCCAGGCTGTAAGACACTCACCTGAGGGTGTATTGGATGCTGTTCCAAGCTGTAAGATACTCACCTGAGGGTGTTGGGTGCTGTTCCAGGCTGTTAGACACTCACCGGAGGGTGTTCGGTGCTGTTCCAGGCTGTAAGACCCTCACCTGAGGGTACTGGGTGCTGTTCCAGGCTGTAAGATACTCACCTGAGGGTGTTGGGTGCTGTTCCAGGCTGTAAGACACTCACCTGAGGGTGTTGGATGCTGTTCCAGGATGTAAGATACTCACCTGAGGGTGTTGGGTGCTGTTCCAGGCTGTAAGATACTCATCTGAGTGTACTGGATGCTGTTCCAGGCTGTAAGATACTCACCTGAGGGTGTTGGGTGCTGTTGCAGGCTTTAAGACACTCACCTGAGTGTGTTGGGTGCTGTTCCGGGCTGTAGGATACTCACCTGAGGGTGTTGGGTGCTGTTCCGGGCTGTAAGATACTCACCTGAGGGTGTTGGGTGCTGTTCCAGGCTGTAAGATACTCACCTGAGGGTGTTGGGTGCTGTTCCAGGCTGTCACACACTCACCTGAGGGTGTTGGGTGCTGTTCCAGGCTGTAAGACACTCAGCTGAGGCTGTTGGGTGCTATTCCAGGGTGTCACAGGCTCATTTGAGTATATTAGATGCTGTTCCAGGCTGTAGGATACTCACCTAAGGGTGTTGGGTGCTGTTCCAGGCTGTCCCACACTCACCTGAGTGTATTGGATGCTGTTCCGGGATGTAAGATACTCACCTGAGGGTGTTGGGTGCTGTTCCAGGCTGTAAGATACTCACCTGAGGGTGTTGCGTGGTGTTCCAGGGTGTAAGATACTCACCTGAGGGTGTTGGATGCTGTTCCAGGCTGTAATATACTCACCTGAGGGTGTATTGAATGCTGTTCCCGGCTATCACACACTCATCTCAGGGTGTTGGGTGCTGTTCCAGGATGTAAGACACTCACCTGAGGGTGTTGGGTGCTGTTCCAGGCTGTAAGACACTCACCTGAGGGTGTTGGGTGCTGTTCCATGCTGTAAGATACTCACCTGAGGGTGTTGGGTGCTGTTCCAGGCTGTAAGATACTCACCTGAGGGTATTGGATGCTGTTCCAGGCTGTAAGATACTCACCTGAGGGTGTTGGGTGCTGTTCCAGGCTGTAAGATACTCACCTGAAGGTGTTGGGTGCTGTTCCAGGCTGTAAGATACTCACCTGAGGGTGTTGGATGCTGTTCCAGGCTGTAAGATACTCACCTTAGGGTGTTGGGTGCTGTTTCAGGCTGTAACACACTCACCTGAGGGTGTTGGGTGCTGTTCCAGGCTGTAAGATACTCACCTGAGGGTGTTGGGTGCTGTTCCAGGCTGTAAGATACTCACCTGAGGGTGTTGCGTGGTGTTCCAGGCTGTAAGATACTCACCTGAGGGTGTTGGATGCTGTTCCAGGCTGTAATATACTCACCTGAGGGTGTATTGAATGCTGTTCCAGGCTATCACACACTCATCTCAGGGTGTTGGGTGCTGTTCCAGGATGTAAGATACTCACCTGAGGGTGTTGGGTGCTGTTCCAGGCTTTAAGACACTCACTTGAGGGTGTTGGGTCCTGTTCCAGGATGTAAGACACTCACCTGAGGGTGTATTGGATGCTGTTCCAAGCTGTAAGATACTCACCTGAGGGTGTTAGCTGCTGTTCCAGGCTGTAAGATACTCACCTGAGGGTATTAGATGCTCTTCCAGGCTGTAAGATACTCACCTGAGGGTTTTGGGTGCTGTTCCAGGCTGTAAGATACTCACCTGAGGGTGTTGGATGCTGTTCCTGGCTGTAAGATACTCACCTGAGGGTGTTGGGTGCTGTTCCAGGCTGTAAGATACTCACCTGAGGGTGTTGGGTGCTGTTCCAGGCTGTAAGATACTCACCTCAGGGTGTTGGATGCTGTTCCAGGCTGTAAGATACTCACCTGAGGGTGTTGGGTGCTGTTCCAGGCTGTAAGACACTCACCTGAGGGTGTTGGGTGCTGTTCCAGGATGTAAGATACTCACCTGAGGGTGTATTGGATGCTGTTCCAGGCTGTAAGACACTCACCTGAGTGTGTTCGTTGCTGTTCCAGGCTGTAAGACACTTACCTAAGAGTATCAGTGATGGCAGGAGGCTGCAGCGACGAGGAAGCGGGAAGGGGCAGGAAGCCGGGTGTTCAGACCCTGTAGGACCCCAAGGAGAAGACCAGGAAATGAGAAAGACGGAGCCAGCCCTCCTGTTCTACCCTCTGCCCAGTCTCTCCACCTAGTCTGACTCTGCATCCGCCCCGCCCTCCCTCCTTGCAGGAAGCCCTGGAGGACTTCGTCTCTGCTCTGAAGCTTGGCCCCGAGACAGTGGTCCCCCAGCTCTGCTCTCTGAAGGAAGAAGCCCGGGCCCTCATCACGCAGGGCCTCTACTCCCGCTGCCGGGCTCTTCTGAGCCAGCTGCCGGACCCTGGGGCCCCTCTCGAGGACAGGGACTCCCAAGGCCTCCTTGCTGTGGGAGAGGCGCTGATCAGAATCGATGCACAGCAACCGCACTGGCACCTCCTCCTCGCAGACATTCTCATGGCACGGGGTATGTGGCAGTCCCAGAGTGGGGAACACAGGGTCTGGGCTTCCATCCCCGCTCCGCTGACCTCTGTATCCTTTTCTGTAAAATGGGAGAAAGAGACCTGGACCACAACTGCTTCTGAGGTCCCTTCCAGCCCAATCCCATGACCTCTGGCCCTGCCCCCTGTGAGGCCTGGTGCGTAAAGAGCTCTCCGCTGCTTTACCCAGCTGGCTCTTTGCTAGCACAGAGAAACTGAGGGGTGATCCTTGTCCATAAAAGGCCTCAGATACTTCACCCCCTCATTCATTCACGAACCTCCAGCCATTGTTTCCCGGGTGCCCACGGGATGTCAGGCCCTGTTCCAGGAGGAACTGTTGTAAGCCCCATGTGCCAACATGTAGGTTTTTCCCGCAGGTTTCTACATCCCCTGGTCATGTGGAAACCTTTCTCCACTAATTCCAAAGGGAGCTCTCTCTGCAATCTGCATTTGCCCCCCAAGGGCTTTGGGGGCCCCGGGCCTGCTCCCTCCATGCCACTCTGCTCCAGTAGGCCCAGAGTTTGCCTCTAGTTGCCTGGGAGAGAAAGCAGCCCCTTCTAGTGTCCATGGTGAGGGGCTCAGCATCATGGAGTGGGGTCAGCGGTGAGTCCATGTGATCTGCCTGGAATCACGGTGCACTTCTGCTCCCAGCTCCTTCTGGGGCTGAAGCGAGTCTCACCTCTCTCGCACCCCTGCTCCCGGCTCCTTCTTCCTGGGGCTGAGCCGTCATCAGCTCCCCCAAGCCAGCGTAGGGCAGGGAAGGAGCAGCCAGCGAGTCTCACCTCTCTTGCACCTCTGCCCCACTCCACTCACTGACTGTGACCCTGAATCCCTGACAGGCAGCTACAAGGAGGCTGGCACCCACCTGCAAAACACCCTGCACTCTGCCCCAGCGTCAGAGGCAGTCCGGGCCCGGCTGGGCCTGCTCTGGCTCAAGAAGGGAGATGTGCCAGGGGCTGCACGGGACCTGCAGGGCCTGGCCGAGGCGGATGCCCCTGACCTCAGCTGCCTACTGCGTCTCCTGGAGGCCTCGGAGTGGCAGAGCCTTGCCCAGGTGCGCAAAAGAACCCCACACATCTCCCACCCCAACCTTCCCCAGCACACAGTCCTGAGACCCCCGGGCCCACCGCTCCAGCAGCCCTCTTCACTCTGCAGTTGGGTTGATTTTAGTTGGGTTTGGCGTGGGATGAGGGGCACCCAGTTCTGGCCCAGGAACACCGTCTCTGACCACCTTAGCCCTACAATCCCACCGACCTCTCAGGCTCTTTATATGGGGTGTATAAGCCACAGGTGACTTGAGTGCAAGAGAGGGAAGAGGAGCCTGTCCTCAGGGCCAGACTGAGCCAGCCAGGGGCACTTGCCTGGCAGGAAGCCCACCCCAAGCCCAGTGCAGGTGAGGAGAAGGCAGGCTGGGAGGCCAAGAGCACAGCAGGCTTTGGGGTCCCAGGGACTCAGAACCACACCCAGGTGGGGCCTGGGCAGGATTTCACCTCATAATGCTTCCTGACACCAGCGGGTTCTAGCACTCGGGGGCCACGTAGAAAAACAGAAACCACACTAGGAAGAACAGAGGGATCTCATGGAGGAGTCGGGCTACACCAGCGTGAGGGGCAGTTGGGTGATGCGGGGGGAGAGCAGCCGCCCTGCGCTGAGGGGCAAGGCTGAGGTCGGGTTATCCGGACCTAGAGGAGGAGGCCGGGCTGGGGGTGTCAGAGCTCCCAGGAGGGACTGGGGATTTCGGGGGCTGCGCTGCGGTCAGGTGCGGAGGAGGGCCAGGCGGGGGCGGGAAGCCTGGTTGGAGCCATGGTCCCAGAGCCCAGAAGAGGCGGCTGGACGCGGTCTCCTGAGCGGGGTCACCGAGCCCGGAGGCGGGGCTGGGCGGGGTCTCCCAGGCCGCAGACTGGGACTGGGCGGCGGCGCCTGCCGGCGGCTTCCGGCGGAGGCAAGAATCTGTGGGACGCGGACGGTTGCCTGGAGACAGAGGCAGAGCGGAAGTGGGCCGGAAGTGGCTTCGCCCCGCTTCCTGCTCCCCGCCCCGCTCAGGTCGCCTTTCCCGGGTGGCATTGCGCCTGCGCGGTCCGCGACCCTTCCCAGCGCGCTGGATCAGCGTCCCCTGGGGTCTGATCGAACGTCCTCTCCCGCCGGGGCGGCCCGTGGGCCCAAAAGTGCGGGGCCTGCGCGGACCGAGGCTTCGCGACCACCCCGGACCGTGGGCTGCGCGTCAGGGTCAGTCGACTCGGCAGAGAAAGGGGCGGTCCCTCGGGCCGCGCAGCAGGCGGGGGACAGGGGTTCGAGCCCCTGCCCCGCTTGGTGCCGCTCATAGCTGGCAGAAGAGACCACACTGCCCGCGGGAGCCCAGCAGCAAAGCCGGGACCCTGGAACCCCCTGGCTCCTCGCACGGACCCCTGGCATAGGCCTGGGCTTCGTTCGCCCCTTGCGGCCGCGCCCGGCAGGGTCCTGACTGCGCTGCGCCGCCAGCGGGGAGGGACCGTCGAGGACTGCCCGGCTGCTGGAAGAGAAAAGCTGGGCCAGCGAGAAAGGCGGGGCCTGCACCGTGCCGCGTTCCGCAGGCAGTGGGGAGCCCTTGCAGGTCCTTGAGCAGAGGAGGAACCCAGTGAGGCAGGCAGATTTCTGGTCGTGGTTGACTCTGTGAAGAAACTGGGTCAGAGATGAGACGATTGAGTCTGGGCGGGCTTAGGAAAGTGCCTGGGAGGCGTTGGGGGACGGCCAGGCCTGGCCACCAGCAGGCCACATCGGATGCTATACCCTCCGTCCAGCAGCCCCAGGGAGAGGGACCAGGGTGCATGTGCTCGGAGACTGGGCAAGGGCCATGTCTGCCACTGTCTTGAAGCCTGGGGCAGCCTTCAGAAGCTGGGCAGAGTGGAGGGGCTGGGCAGCAGCCCTGTCAGCCTGTTGGAGAGGTGGCTTGGCGGAGAGGGGCGGAGGCAGGAGGCCTCTGCTGTCACCAGGCTAGGGAAGCTGGGCCCAGCAGGTGGGGCCGTGAGAGAGGGAAATCCACGTGTCTGACCTGAGGCCCAGGGAGGGGGGCAGTGGGCAAGGATGCCAGGCCTCGAGCTGCTGCTGGGCCTCCAAGGGTCTGAACAGCACTTTACAGCTTCCAGGGCAGTGCGAATTACAGGGATGGGTCCTCTGCCATGCCCGCCCCCCGCCTCCTGCCCTTGCCTGTGGTCAGCCAGCCCCTCCAGAAGCAGTGGGCAGCTCCCGTGCAGCCCCAGGGGCCCGCCCTCCCCAGGGAGCAGGCAGAGGCTGGCTGTGCAGGGAGCTCTGCAGGGCAGGGGCCGCCGGGCTTTTAGGGCTGACCCCGCACTCAGCCTTTCTCTGTGTCCCCCATGCAGGCTGCAGCCCAGGAAGCCAGCACCCTCCTGGACAGAGGGCAACCCGGGCAGGCGCTGGGCTACTGCTCACTGTCTGTCCTGGCCGGTGGCAGCAGTGCGTGTCACCTGCGTCTGCGGGCCACCTGCCTGGCCGAGCTGCGGGAGTTTGGCCGGGCCCTCAGGGACCTGGACTGTGTGCTACAGGAGGCTGCAGGGGATGGTGACCTCCCAAGGAGGGCAGAGGACTTCTGCTGCCAGGGCCGCCTGCTGCTCAGCCTGGGGGATGAGGCAGGGGCTGCAGGGGCCTTTGCCCAGGCCCTGAAGTTGGCACCCACCTTGGCCCAGAACAGCCTGTGTGAGCAGCCAGGCCGGGGCCCCACTGCACACATGTTCCTCCTCCTCGGCCAGTGCTGCCTGGAGGAGCAGCGTCATGCGGAGGCCTGGACAGCAGCCGAGAGCGGCCTCCTGGTGGACCCCAACCACCGTGGCCTGAAGAGGCTGAAGGCCAAAATCCGGAGGGAGGCATCCTCAGGCTGTTGGCTCCAGTGACAGGGCTCGACCCTCTCCCAGCCCTGATCACGGGACCACCCTAGCACTTGCACCCGATGTCCAGGCCCTGGAGTGCACCCAGCTCCCCAAATTGGAGAGGTACCCACCCTGCCCTCCCCACAACCCCTTCTTGGCCTTATCCCATTCCCCTTCCCAGCCCTCCCCACTGCAGGGTCCAGCCCCACAGGGTCTCGTGGGTGTTCTTTTGTGTGTGGAGATGACAGATCACAGAAAAGAAAGACACAAGACACAGAGATAATAATTGAGCTGGGCCGGGGTCCACTGCTACCAAGGCGCAGAGTCCAGCAGAGGCCCCAATGCCTGGACACGCTGATATTTATTGTCTACAAGGCAGGGAGGCAGGGCCAGAGAGTGACTCACCCTACATGATTGGTAGGGGCCAAGCAAATCACCTACTGATAATATGGGGTGGAGGGGGGACATGGGTCCAGTACAAGGGGCCCCTCCCTCTCAGGCAGCCACTGCAAGGAGGGGAGGCACATACGTCAGTATCTTTCTATGCACTTATCAGAGAGATCAAAGGCTTTTAGGATTCCTGTATTCTTACTTCTAAGAATTTACAAGGGAGCATCGGGTGGGCAAGTGGACGAGGATGGTGACCATCAGCACACACTGCGGAGAGGTGTGTAAGTCCCCGGATGTCTGTGGGTCAGCCTGGCTAGTGTCAGACCTTCCTCGAGAGCCGGATGGAGCAGAGTGTTCTCTGAACTCCCCAGTGAAAGGGAACCCCTCCCCCCCGCCATGGCCTGCAAAGCAACAGGTGCCTCCCCAGGCTCTGGCGTTACTGCAAGGCTTGCCTGCTAAGTAACGGGCGTCTTACCTGGCGCTACCGCAAGGCATTTACTCCCGCCTCCTGATCACTTCTCACAACGTCCCTTCAGTTCCCAATTACATTTCACCCGATTATTTCTGTACTATAAGGCTAAAAATGTTCCTCCACTGCAATACTAAAGTGAAGCTCAATAACCTTTGCAATGGAATAAGACTGAGCGTATAATTCATTTTGTGATTGTATCTAAGCCTAATTGGTGTCCTTGCTGTAAGTAATCATTTCTTATGCTATAACTAAGTAATCAGTAAACCTATTTGGTATAATTGCTATAAATAAGTAATCATTTGTTACACTGGCACAGATTGTGCCTCAGTCTCTTGCCATGGCACCTGGGCAACTTTCTTCCCACACCCCGCTTCCCCACATCCCACTTCCCAGCCCCCAGCCCCAGCATGAGTCAGGGTTGGGCAGCCAGCCTCACACCTTTCTGCCTTGGGAAGGAGGGGACAGCTTCCTACTTGCATTAAGGGAGCATCCTGGAAGCTTCACAGTCCTACCACTAGCAACCCTGCCCCTGAAGTTGGGCGCCCGCACCTGGGGCTCAGACCTTGAAGAAGCAGGCCCAGGTCTTGTCCATGGCCTGGGGTCCTACAGGTTGGACAGGATCGATGCCAGACCCCTGGGGCTCTTAGGGAGGTGGTACCAGCCCCAGAAGTCCCTCCTTGGGTGTGAAGCTGCCTTTTGCTCAGACCCCAGCCTGAGTCTTGCACCAGCCTCCAGTAGAGCCTGGGCCCTCCCCATTGACAGAGCTGCCAAATGGGCCCAGCCAGCCCATATCCCAAGCTGACCATTCAGGGTGCTTTCATGGGGGTCCCTTGGGGGTGCCCTCCCCCCCCACCTTCCCTGTTCCCCAGCCTCCTCACCTGGGACGTCCTGTCTGTCCATGCAAGGCAGGGCAGATGCCAGCCCCGCTGAGGCTCTTCCAGGGCCTCGGGACCTCTTTTCTCTGTCCCCAGGGGCTGCCCCCTCTGCCACTGGCTCACCTGGAGGGTCTCTCTCATCAGCCTTTGCCTAGCCTGGCTTCTTGCTGTGCTCTGAGTGTCTGTGTCCCCCCAAACCTCATGTGTTGAGGGTGATGGTATCAGAAGCGGGGCCTTTGGGAAGGTAATCAGAGTGGAACCTCATGAGTGGAATTCGTGTCCTTATAAAAGAGACCCCAGCCTGCTCCTGAGCCCCTCCGCCATGTGGAGACACAGCGAGAAGCCGTCTGTGAGCCAGGAGGGACCCTCACCAAAGAGCAAGCTGGCGCCTTCGTCTTGGGCTTCCAGCCTCCAAAACTGAGAGAAATAAACGTCTGTTGATGAACCACCTGTCTCTTCCATTCTGTTGGGGCAGCCCAGACAGACAAAGACATGCCATTTCCCCGGCCGGCCACCTCCGCTCTGACACTGGCCCTGAGCACAGGGGGTGAGTCTCAGTTCCCCTTATCCCATCCCTGCTGGGGTCCAGCCCTGGCTTTGCCTGAGGGAGCTGCTCCAGGACTCAGCAGAAACCCACAATCAGCAGCCCCTCAGCGTGCTCCGTGCTGGGTGGGGATCCCTTCAGGTGCACGCGCTCAGCAGGGTTCCAGGAAGACGTGGATGCGCTTGTCCCTGAGGCCTGAGTGCGGCACCTGGAGGGGCATGTCCACAGCTGTTCTGGCTGCTTCCCTGAGCAGTCCCCCACCTGCCTCTTCCTCAGTGCTCAGCTGGAGGTGGAGAGAAATCAAGCCTAGACTGAAGGAATTCTGCCCTTGCCTTGCACAATTCCTGCCTCGACATGACACTAGGGACGTTCTGGCATCTCCCCTTCAGTAACCGTAGACCGCCAGCAAATCCAGATTTCATTCAGCCAAGTAAACTGGTAGAGTCATTTTCAGCCGCTAATGTGAGCCGGTGCATTAAATTCAGAATCTCTAGTCAGTAACCCGTATCAATAACGCCAAGCCGTCCAGCTGTGTTAATACACTGCCTCCATCCCATGTGGTTCCCGGGAATCGGCGTGTGAATTCGAGGCATCTCACAGGCATTTGGTGTGAAAATGGTTTCCTCCTGAGTCAGGCTTTGTACTTGACCCTTCCCCTCCCTGGGAACAGGGTGAGGTTCTAGAGGCCAGGGGTGGCTCTGGCGTTCATGAGAATGAGCGTCATTTCTTATCACAGGGTTTTCCAGTGAAAAATAAAAAATAAATAAAGGCTACTCTCAGACTCCAGAGGACAAGCTGCTTCCCCTGGAAGGAGAGGCTCAAAGAACCAAGACGTTCACAGTTCCCAGCTTGATCTGAGCCCAAAAGGACACCCCCATTCCAGGCTTCAGCGTCCAGTTCCTTCCCACTCAGTGCCCAGGTCTTCGCGGCGAGGCGTGAATGTGAGGCACACTGCAGTCACACACTCAGAATCAAACTGTGCGTCCGAGTTTCAGCAGCAGCAGCAGCAGCCCCGAGCCTCTAAGGAACAAGGGACTCTTCTGTGGCCATGGCAGTCCTGCCGCTCCCGCTGTGACTTAAGCTAAGTTTAGAGACGGGAACGTGCGGCTCCTTCCTGCTAGTGCTGCTGGACACCCAGGGGACCCCTGCAGCCCTCACGGTGGTGGCCCTCCTCGTGGCTGCAACAGCCTCCCGCAGCAGCACCTGGGCTCCCAAGGCCCTCAATTCTGCTGGTGCCTCGTGGCCAGCACAGGGAACAGCTCGGTTAACCGAGAAGCTCCCGTACGCTGTGGGCAAAGAGCCTCCCCTTCCCCCTGGCCAGGAGCTCGGGCCTGCAGCCCAGCATGAGCAACCACCACACTAACCTAACCCCCAGACCTCGCCTTTCGATGGTGACGGGAAACAGACGAATCCTAGGCAGACAGGCGTGTTCCCAGCGAAACTCCACGTCCACACCAAAGACAGTTTAAAGCCTGAAAGCCAATTTGTAAGTAAAGTTTCGATGCCACAAAAGAAACAGCACTCACGGGTATGTCCTCTCAGCAAGGCAGTTTACTTCTATAGAAGGGCGCAGGGCGCGGGGACGGAGCAACGGTGGCTGCCACACACTTGGACAAGCGGGGAGGGGTACTTACGCCCGACGGGGGGTCATTCCTACGGCCGTGGCATCCCCTATTGGCTAGGGTTAGACCGCACAAACTAATCCGATTGGCTATTTTGAAAAGAGCAGGGGTCCAAGCTGGAGTGGCAGGGTGGGTGTTTAGGCAGGAAGGACGGTGACAGGCGTGTCAGGCAGCAGGTAGCCCAGGTGATGATTCAGGATGGAGCCGGGGCGGGGGGAGCAGATGTGAACATTCAGTTTGGAGAAGGTTGTTTACTGGAGTTACAAGGAAGTTAAACTTTCAAAGAGAGATTTAAGGACTAAGAGAGCTGAACATACTGACACGCTGATCCTCTGAAGAGAAACGGGGCTCACCGTAACACCAAGCTACAAATGCTCAGACCAGACTGAGAACCTGTCCCGCACCGAGCCACTTTCCTCCGACTGACCCGCCGTTCCCAGTTCACATGGCCCCACCCCTTCCTAACTGGTTTTCTGCACCGTCGTGCCCACCTTGAGTGGGGCTTTTGGTTAAGACTTTTTCTGCACATGCTCCCCCATTCTGAGCCCGTAAAAGTCACAGACCCGGCTACACTGGGAGAGAAAGCAGCACTGTGGGGTCCAGCCCTGCTGGGTCCCGAGGGAATTCTCTACGGGTGCAGAGACAAGACACCATAGAAATAAAGACAGATGCACCGAGGTCGAGAGAAAAAGAGCTGGGCGTGGGGGAACACCACCACCACTACGCAGAGACCTGTAGTGGCCCCAGTGCCTGGACATTCTGGCTTTTACTGGGTACAGAACAGGGGGGCAGGGTAAGTAGGGTGAGTCCTCCACAGTTACTGACAGGGTCAAGCAAATCACATGTCTAAGGAACAAGGGGCCCAGGGCTTGCAAGGAGCCGAAGTCGGGAGCAGGGGCATGCGTCAGCTCTTTACGTTATGCCATCGAGTAAGAACAAAGACTTTAAGAACTATTCGACTTCTTACTGTCTACAAAAGGGGAACCGGGCGCAAAAGCAGGGAGTGAAAGCAGACAGAGATGGTAACCACAGACACAGCACCACACAGAGACGGTGAAGCCCCGGGTGGCTGCGGTCGGGCTGACTAACAGCAGCCCTTCCACGAGAGCCAGGGGGAGTGGAGTGTTCTGCAACTCGCCGGAGGACAGGGATGTTCCTTTCCAAGGTCTGCTGAGCGGCGGTTGCCTCCCCAAGCACTGTCACTGAGGCAGAGATTTTAGGTGTGTGACAGGGCTGACCTTCAGCATTCAACAGGTTATCTCCGCTAGGCACCACCAGTCGATGTTTGACAGGTATCAATGCTCCTGCCTCGTGCCACATTCCATAGTGTCCCCATCAGTCCCTGACCACAGCAACTCAAAGTTCCTAGATAATCATGGATGAAGTCCAAGAAGGCTTTAATCAAGCCTTAATGGTAATAAGATTAGATTAACATCTAATCACTCACGCTACTTACTCCTCACTACACTCTTCTTTCTATTTTGCATTTATTAAGCAGGAAACTGCCGAGGCTTCAGTCTCGTGCTTCGGCACTTACGGGACTTTCCACCCATCACCTGAGTTCAGGTGAGGGACCACCCCGACATCGCCTCTCTGCTGAGAGCTGTTCCATCACTCAGTAAAATTCTTCTCTGCCCTCCTCACCCTTCGATTGCCAGTGTCTCCTCATTCTTCCTGGACACGGGACAAGAACTTGGGAACCACTGTTCATGGATACAAACTGTAACACACGCAGGCTGGGGCACACCCAGCCCAGCCACAAGCTGAGCTGGTGCATAAGCCAGGTGTGGCCCAGGCAGGCTGCATGGTCGAGCGAGGACCTGGCGGGGGCATCACCAGCCAGAGGTAACTGGCTGGCAAAGTGACCAAAGAGGTAGGTCTGTCTTCTGTGTCACTTTGAGGGTCTGTCTCTGGGTACCCCTCTAAGTACAAGTTTATGTGTCACTTGGGGTCTACTTGTGAGACAGAAGCCACGATGGTGATTCTGAATGTGCAGCATGAATTCAGTGTGCAGAATTGTTCACTAGCTCTGGGTAAAAACAGCTCTAGGGAATGATGGAAGCTGCAACCACAAAATTCAGACAAGTGACCTGGCCAGGGCACCGGTGACAACCGTCATCTGCCACACGGCCTCTCAGCTCAGGTGGCCACACGCCTCTGCACCTGCCCCATTCCTCTCCCGGGTGAATCTCGACCACACCTTTGCCTGGCACTATGTCCACATTCGCTTGCATTTAACTCTGCAATAAATCTACAAAAAAATAATAATAATAAATAAGAAAAAAAAAACGTTTTTAGGAGAGAGAGTGAAAGGAAAATAAATCTTGAGGCCCAAAAAATCACCAAGCCAAAGGGAAAGACCGAGCTGAGAACTGCTTAAGGCAACGCTCCCTCCCTTGCTATTCAAAGTCGTTCCCCTGCTCACTGCCTGCCTGCATATCTGACTGCCTGCTTTGGAAAGGCTAATCAGAAACTCAGAAGAATGTAACTTCATCTTACACCTGTTGATTGATGACTCGGGTCTCCCTAACGTACAAAACCGAGCTGTGCTCTGACCACCTTGGGCACAAGTCCCCAGAACCTCCCGAGGCTGTGTCACAGGCGGACATCCTTAATTTTGGCAAAATAAACTTCCTAAATTGACTGAGACCTGTCAGATTTTTGGAGTTGACAGGTGAGGGAGCAGAGGCTCCAGCTACTGGGGATGGGCTGGTGGCTCAATGACACAGATTTTGGGGCAGCAGAGCCACCAGGCCCCTTCCCTCCTGTCCTGGATTCCCCAGGGCCTGACTTCAGGAGGTGGCTGGCAAGGAAGGTGGGGGATCCCAGAGGCCTGGCTGTCATCCCAGCACCCTGCGTGCCTCAGAAACATCGGTGACCTTTCTCCAACCTGTACATCTTCTCTAAGTGGGGCACCTCATGCCTCCCCAGAGTGTAGCTGGGCAGACCTCGGGGAGAGGTTCTGCTCCCACTGGGCATGGCTGGGCTGCAGCAGAGCACAGGACCTGCCACCAGTAGCCCAGCCCAAGAGTGTGAGGCAGTCACAGGCAGGTGTCTGCAGGGCCTGAGGACAGCCCCCACAGCAGTGTGGACAGAGGCTAGTGCCCTCAAGGCACACCCTGGCCCCAGGGCTGCTACAGGAAGAACTTCGACAAGCCCCGTCCCACCTGCTTCCTTAAACCCCTGAGCTGGGGCTGCTCCCCAGATCTCCACATCCCACAGCTACGCCAAGAGCAAGACAGCCAGGCAACACCCACTTTCCCCCAACCCCCCGGACAGGATTAATGTCTACCTCTGAGGTGCTGAGCTCTGGCTATGTGAGTGTCTGGGGGGACGATGTGGGTGTTTGCGGGGCATGGTCTGTGCCGGTGTCTAGGGGGACCTCCTTTCCCAGTCTGTCTTGGCTGGCAGGTGCCAGGACAGGACCTGAGCCTCCTGCTCTCACCTAGAAGCAGGAAGAACCGGGGGATAAGGGATCCCAAGTTTAGCAGCCCAGGTCACCAGGTGGCCTTGGGTCAAGGTGGGGGCTGCTGGGCTGGGCCAGGCTTGGGTTCAGGAAGGAGGAGCCTGCACAGGGCCGGCCTTGCAGGGTCCGGAGTCCAGGGAGCCCCTGCTGAGAGTCGGCCAGACTCCTGAGTCCGTTTCTCCCTCTGCGGCTTTGTACCTTGGAGACAAGGGACACTGTGACATCCAGAAAGGGCCTGCTGGCACCAGGGCTGTCAGGCAAGTGGGTTCGGAAGGGCTCTGGCCAGGCTGGACCCTGGCCCACTCCCAGCTCCCCAGAAAGGGCGGCCCCAGCTGCTTGCTTGGCTCCCCTTGACCTTGTTTCCATGTGGGCCAGCAGCCCAGGGAGCCTCTGGGCTAGACTGCAGCTCCTGGGCGGGTTGCTGGGCGCTAGGGCAGGAGCTGCCAGGAGAGCCAGCGGGCCCCAGGGGGCACCTTCCCGGG
This sequence comes from Saguinus oedipus, assembly GCA_031835075.1. Lineage (NCBI taxonomy): Eukaryota > Metazoa > Chordata > Mammalia > Primates > Cebidae > Saguinus > Saguinus oedipus. The sequence continues at coordinate 40,421,572 of CM063175.1, read as the reverse complement.
CTCAGGGGAGTGTCTGGGATGGGATCCCAGCCTGACTGCAGCTTGAAGCCTTTCTCCCCAGGCCTGGCCAGACTAAAGGGCTAGGGACAAAGCTTCCAGCAGCACCAGCTGGGAGATCCCGCCAGGAAGGCCGCAAGGGGAGTTTGCCGTGGGACCCCTGGCTCTGTGGCCCAGCCCCACCCAGGTACCCTGACGCATACCAGGGCCTGGGCAGGAGGACTCGTTCTGCAGATTCTGAAACAGAAGCTGGGAACCTCCTCAGGCCTGGAGAACCAGAAAGGGCCTGCTCTGCCTGGAACCCCCATCTGCAAGCAGGGCTGGGTGCGGGGCTCACGCTCTGATCACTGGGGACCCCTCCCAGGCCACAAAGCTCTTCTTGCCAGCTCCTCTGTAGCTTGAGGTCTGAACCTCATGAATTTTCCACACAAAGGGAGGCAGCCAAGCCCAGGCTGGTATCTCTGCATGGGAAATGCCCTGGCAGCTGGCGCCCACCCCCATCAGGACCGCCCCCATCAGGACCACCCCTTTCCCTTGCAGGCTTCCAGGCAAGGCCCCCAGAACCCAAAATCCTCCTTGGAGATTGAAGGGAAAGAACACCCAGGGTGGGGCCTTTGCAACCCTCTCACTGGGTGGTCAGGGCAGAGCAGAGGGTGTGGAGGGGGAGAAGGGCCTGGCCTTCCTCCCAGCAGCCCCTGGGGCCCCTTTGGACTGACAGATCAAAAGACAAAAGCAAGGGAGGAGGGAGGCTTGGGAGGCAGGGCCCAGAAGCCCTGAGTAGGGCACCCATGAGGCAGGGCAGGCCGGTGCCAGGAAGCTGCCCTCTGCCCCTCCCCCCATCCACGGCCTCAGCGGAACCTGATTGTGAGGAGTCACACCTCCAGGAAGCCCACGCCTGCATCACAAAGGAGGCCTGGAAACCTGCAGGCAGTCTCAACCCAGCCACAAGCCACTGCCCTCCCATCCCAGTCCCTGGAAATCCACCCGCTTGGTCCAGCTCACCCCAACTCCAAGCCAACGGGACCCAGTCTCCAGGTACCTGCCTGCAGGCAGCGGCACTCCTGAGTGAGCAAAGGTGGGTTGTGCTGAAGGAGGGTGCCCAGCCTTGAAACCCTCTCTGAGCACCCAGCCCCTCTCACAAGGCCAGGGGGACATCCTGCATGTGCCAGGCAGGCAGCCCCCTCTGGCATATGGTTTCCTTTACCCAAAAGACCCGCCGTCCCCCATCCTTAGTAACCTGGAGAGGCCACGAGTGTCCCCAGGCAGCCGCAGGGCCTTCGCCTCAGTGGACACTCCACATCTGCCCCAGGGCCCTCGGCTCAATTTGAAGGTGTTTATTTCGTGTGTGCCTTTGGGGCACATGGAGACACTGGTGGATGCCTGCAGGACAGAATGAACTCAGAATGCATAGCAGCTTCATTAATTCCCATCAAAGTAAGAGTACGTGGGCTTCCACGTACTCTTGGACAAGGTTCAGACTTGTCCAAATGATTGATTCACTCATTCATCATTCATTCATTCATTCATTCAGACACCCGATGGAGGCTGACTGAGGTCTCTGCGGTGGGGGTGCCAGCCTAGGTGAGGCAGCCCCACAGAGGGAGCCCCCGCCCCCACGGAGCTGATATTCCCAGGGGGCAACAGAAGCAGAGAGATGTGGAGGCAGAGCCAGGAGTCCCTAGAGAGACAGAGCAGGGGAGGGGCTGAGGCTCCCCAAGTTGAACCCGAGGCTGGGCCAGGGAGAGCCCCACTGGGAAGGGGACCTTAGCAGGAATCCAGGGACCAGCGGGGGAGACCGACCCCTCGTGGGAGGTGGTGGAGCCTGGAACAGGGGGTGAGCGCAGGAGGGAGAAAAGGTCCAAGTGGGATGGACTTGGAGGCTGAGGGCCAGAGCAGGACGTGGAGGCAGGCAAGGGACGCAGGTGACTCCCAAGTTCAGCTTCAGTCACCGGCAGGACAGGGTTGTCAAGGGGCACAGGAGAGGCCGTCAAAGGAAGCATCTGAGAGTGTGCCAACACATGAATGCCACCGTTTGCAGGGCCAGGGACTGAAAGAGGTGGCCAAGGGGACAGGAAGGGAGCAGAGAGGGGACAGGAGGAGAGGAGTGAGGCCCAGGTCCTTGTCCCCACTCCTCACACAGCCAGAGGTCAGGGAGCCCTGGAGGAGTCGCCAAAATGAGCTGGTAGTGCCACCTCTGCAGGGTGATGCCCAGACAGGTTAAGGGACATCTAGAACCCAGGCAAGGCCACTGTGGGGGGCGGGGGTGGGCGGTGAGGCAGAAGCACATTTAGCCTGGGTGCCGGCAGTCTCAGCAGCCAGTCCCTGACCCGCCTACAGGCAAGGCTGCACCTGGCTTCCTTTTGCTGCTGCCAAATTATCCACACGGCCTGGTACTGATCTAGGCCTGGAGCTCAGCACAGCAGGTGACTGTGTGTGACGACTGAAAGTGCTAGAGCCCAAAGCACCCAGCGGCTTCCCCAGAGCCAGACAGCTTCCCAGCAGGGCTGAGTGCCAGCGAGGGATGTTCACACACATGCATGTGCTCCCATATGTGCACACACACAGGCACACACCAGAGCACACGCACACACGTGCACACCCACAGTCACACATGGACACATGCACACACACGTGCACACCCACAGTCACACACATGGACACATGCACACACACAGGCACACACCAGAACACATGCACACACATGCACACCCACAGTCACACACATGGACACAGTCACACACAGACATGTGCACCCATAAGCACACCAGAGCACACACACACGTGCACACCCAGTCACACACATGCACACACAGGCACACACCAGAGGACATGCACACAAGTGCACACCCACACACACACATGCACACAGGCACACACGAGCACACGCACACACCGTCACACATATGCACACAAGCACACACGTGCACACACAGGCACACAGCAGAGCACACGCACACGCACGCAGTCACATATATGCACACGTGCACACAAACAGGCACACACCAGAGCACACGCATACCTGCACAGTCACATATATACACACGTGCACACCCATTGTCACACACATGCACATGCCAGAGCACACAAATGCACACCTACAATCACACATGCAGACTCAAGAGCACACACACGTGCACACCCATCACACATGCACATGTACACTCAGTCACACACGTGCACACACTCATTTACACGCGTGCACACACTCATTTGCACACGTGTGCACACTCCTGTTCACACTCACATGCATACATGCTCATCGGAGCATGCAGCCTTGGGAGCCTTCTGAGTCCGTGTGCTGTGCCCCCAGCCCTGCCTGCCCAGCTCCCTGTCCCGCCTAGAGCAGCGGCCTGTCCCCAGCCTCGTGTGTCTTCCGGTGCCGCCCACCGCTCAACTAGCTCCAGGAGGGGTCCCCTCCATATCACAAGGTCAGGGGACGATGAGAGCTGCACCGCAGCCAGGCGGCTGCCAGGGCTGAGCCTCAAGGCTGCCTGACCCTGCAGGTCCCTTCCTGGCCTACGGAGTCACTGCCCGTGGGGGTACTGGCTCTTCTAGTCTCACCGGTCCCTGGTTGCTGGGCTCCAACAGGAAGGGTGAGCCCAAGTGGCCTCCCGAACAGCGCCCCTGACCCAGCATCCAGGCCCGCAGCTCCAGGACCCCCAGCATGAAGAGCCCAGGCCGGGGAGTCCCTTGACTGCTCAAGAGCTGAGCCTCCTGGGTCCAACTTGAGACCCCAAGCTGGGAGCATCTGTCCTAGAATCTTCATGCACTCAGAGACTCCGGCCCAGGGTGGTGTGGCAAGTCCCGGGACCCAGTGCCCAGGGTCGGGGTTGTGGGCTTGGAGAGGGAGACGGGAACAGCGTGCTGCGAAGGCACCCAGCGCCTACTCCCAGCCAGCATCTGGCCCTTGCGGCCTCGGCCTGGGCCGCAGGCTCCTCCGCCCTCCCTGCTCTCCCGTCCAGAGCCCTGCTGATGGGGAAGTCCGAGAGCCCCCTGGGGATGGTGGAGAGCGCGGGCCGCGCGCGGCAGAAGCGCCCGGGCTTCCTGGAGAGGGGGCTGCTGCTGCTGCTGCTGCTGGTGACCGCTGCCCTGGTGGCCTTGGGCGTCCTCTACGCAGACCGCAGAGGTGAGTGCCGGTGCCGCCCCCCGCCCGTCCCCGCCCGTCCCCGCCCGTCCCCGCGCCCGCTTTTCGCGCTCGCCCCGCTGCACCTGCTGCCGGATCCGCCTGCCCCCGTCGGAGCCCACCCGTCAGGTCTGCGCGGGGCACCCAGAGGCTCCCGGGCCGAGCTGCGGACTCAGAGGCTGCGGGACGGGCACTAACCTGCGGGGAGCCCGCAGCCCCCTCCGGAAAGCTCTGCCCGGGCTCGGACTGGCGCGCTCTGCTTCTGCGGCTCCGCCTCCGCCTTCGCCTCGCGGAGCTCCCGGGAGGGCGCAGACCCGGCCCCCACCCCTCTGCCCGCCCTCTCCCCGCCTAGCCGCGCAGCCTCGTGTCCCTCCCGCCGGCCGGACGCACCTGGCGCCTCCCTCCCCGCTGCCATCCTGCGGAGAGATCCGAGGGGCCTCCCGCCCCCGCCCCGCTCAGACCGGGTCAGGTCAGGGGAGGGGCCGGGCTGGGGTCCCATGGAGACAGAGGCGTGGCCAGGGCTGCACGAGGGGACCTCGGGCCGTCCTAGGAACAGCGACCCCCCACCCCTCCCTCGCTCTCCCTTCTCGAGTGAGGGGCTCCCAGGCACCCGCAGACCTGGCCACCTTCCAGCCGCCCCGGCTAGCCCCTCCGCAGGCCCAGCCCTAGTCCCTCCGAGCCTGGGCAGCGCCCGCATCTGGAGCAACGCTCACCCCCGGGGCAGGTGCAGGGTGCTCCGACCCGGGCAGGCAGGGACTCAGAGCTCACAGGGGACCGCGCACCCCCAGATCTCACAACAGGGAGCCCAGCCTATGTGACTAGAACGCCCCTCATGTCTGGAGCCCTCCGCACGGCCTGGACCGCCCATCCATCCCCGAGGGAGGCTGCCTCTGTGGAGCAGAAGTGGGTGCTGCGGTCCAGATGTGGAGAGGTCCCCGCGCGGGGCTGCCTGTCAGGGCCCGTGTGCAGTGTGGCTGCTGCCCAGGCCGCAGTCCCTGGCCCTCCACAGTCTCCACCTGGGAGACAGGGGCGCCCTGCTACCTCCATGGGCGGTGGGCAATGGGGGAGGGAAAGGCTGGCTCACCCTAAGGAGTGCAGAACCCAGGGAAGCCCCGTTCAGACCCTGCTGGGCTCAAAACACCTGCTTTCCAGGCTTTCATAAAACAGAGCTGACCCCCCCATCACACACACACCCAGCTGTGGGCTAGGAGGGAGTCCCTCTCTTCTTCTGGGCCATGCCAAGAGGCCTGAGCCCACCCCTCCTGGAGAGACCCTCCCTGCCCAGCCTGGAGTGCCTGAGAGTGCCCCTTGGTGCCATGGAGCTCAGCAAAGTCTGCCTCCGCCCACTCCAAAGCTGAAACCGGCCATGGACCCCCTCCCTCCAGGGCGGCAGAGTCCTCTATTCCCCATCAAGACCCCTGTGCCCCGCCCCAGGAATGACCCCACAGCTGACCTCGGCTTCAGTCGAGGATTATTTGTGGAAGCTTTTCTAAGCAGTTATTATCATTTATTTCTATGGGCGGTGAAAATATTACATATTTTCTCATTTCCATTAAGACTTTTTCGTTGACTCGAAAGTCATTTAGAAATTTTTAAATCTCGAGACATGAGTTTTTAGTTACCTTTTTAAAATTATTGATTCCTCACTTAATTGTGTTGTCAGAAACCAAGGTCTGCACCATTATTTATGTGGTTCTTTGGTATTTGCTGCGCTGCGGAACAGGCTCCGTCACTAAATGCCGGTGGCAGCCACCGGATCAGTCAAGGCTTCTATGTATTTGCCTTTTTCTCCGTCTCTTGATCTAAAAAGAATGAAAGACTTTGAAAGATCAAGAGAATGATTTCCCGAAATAATGTATCGACATGTACGTGTTAAAATCTTGCACTAAAGAATCACCCATTCTGGTAGTTATATCAAATCTTCACTAATTGACCTATTTAAGGCTGTATTGCTATGTGAATGCAAATTTAGGTGTGAATTATAAAATTAGCTTCATCCATGTAATAAATATTCTATTTAGATGCACCTACGAAGTTAATATACCTTTCACCGCATGCAATCGTGCAGTCACCATTTCTGTTTTAACAAGTCCTTTTGCCTTAAATTCTACTGAGTCTGACGTGCGTACTGGCTGCTCAACAGCCTTTGCTTTGCCTATTTTTCCCACTCTTTTTCTCTTAAACGTGTCAAGTCCTTAGCGTTAGACGTGGTTCTTGCTGTGGCCTGTGGCTGGACTTGGGGCTTGTCTTTCAGTCAGAGGACTTGCCAGCTGGCTAAGCCATCTACCGTGTTCTTTTGTGCTCCTCATGCTTTTCTCCCCTGTTCTCACCTTGTCTGGGATCAGCCCATCATTGTTTCCTCTATTTTCCCTCAATTCACTTAGAAGATGTTTATTTCTACCTTTTTGACAGTTATCTTAGATTCTTGTTTTAGTTATTTATTTTTAAAGTTATAGATAAACCTTCTTTCATAAAATGAATGTTTTTACAAAAACAGCAGTGAGAAATACAGTCTCACGTCCATCCTAGAATTCTACTCCTCTGAAGCAACTGTATTCATTTTCTAGTACAGGGTGGCGAATTATGGCCCCCGGGCCAAATCTGGCCCCCTTGCTTGTTTTTGCAGATAAAGCTTTATTGGAACAGCCGTGCTCATTCATTTATGCATGATCTATGGCTACTTTCCTTCTAGAACAGCAAAGTGGAACAGGTGAGACGGAGCATATGTGTGGCCCTCAAAGCCTCAAATATTTACATCTGGCCCTTTACACAAAGTCCAGCCCCCAGAGCGGAGTACCCGTCATGTGTCTAAACCTCATCTGTGAACACTTCTTTTTATCATGCAGTTTAGATCACGAGGCGGCATTACCAGATTGTGGTTAACACCCAGGCTCATAGTTTTTGACCCCTCAAAGAGGTCCATCCACATACCTCTTCCCCATATGTCTTTGTCACCAATTTTCCAATCATACTTCTTCCAAGTCCCTGACCATCCAGCCAAACCTTTGGCTCCAGCCCAGGCATCGGCGTGTGATCACACACGTGGCCACTTCTCCTTCCACGCAGCCCAGGCATCGGCGTTTGATCGCACACCTGGCCACTTCTCCTTCCACGCAGCCCAGGCATCGGCGTGTGATCGAACACGTGGCCACTTCTCCTTCCACGCAGCCCAGGCATTGGCGTGTGATCGCACACGTGGCCACTTCTCCTTCCACGCAGCCCAGGCATCGGCGTGTGATCGAACACGTGGCCACTTCTCCTTCCACGCAGCCCAGGCATCGGCGTGTGATCGAACACGTGGCCACCTCTCCTTCCACGCAGCCCAGGCATCGGCGTGTGATCGCACACGTGGCCACCTCTCCTTCCACGCAGCCCAGGCATCGGTGTGTGATCGCACACGTGGCCACTTCTCCTTCCACGCAGCCCATGCATCGGTGTGTGATCACACACGTGGCCACTTCTCCTTCCACGCAGCCCAGGCATCGGCGTGTGATCACACGCCTGGCCACTTCTCCTTCCACGGAACATGCGCAACCAGGTGCCCTGCTCAACATTCTGCCCACTGGGACAATTTCCCTTCACTGCTGTCCTTCAGGGATGTCCCGGAAAGGGGCTGTGGTGCCACAGCTGTCCACTTTTGGGCGGTGCCTGCCTGTTGTGCAGAACTATCTGTGAACCAGGCCCTCATCTCTCTTCCTCTGTCAACTGATCATAGGGAATGCCCCATGAGTCCATCGGTGCAGGCTGGGGGAGAGAAGGCAGGTGGCAGGAGTGGAGACCATGGGCATTTTTGAGCCACTTCGTCGTGTAACTGACTTGTACCTTCAGGACCTGCTCAAGCCTAATCACCTGTATACCACTTACCTGTGATGGTGGAATGCTGCTGTGCACAACCCACTCTATGGCTGCGTGGTCAGAAAGCACACAGTTCATGGCAGGCAGTTCAGGCCACACGGTGACTTAATGACTCAGAGTCAGATGTTCTGTTTCCACCAAAGCCCAGTAACAGGCTGAGAGCTGCCTCTCAAAAAGGGAGTAGTCATCTGCAGAAGACGCTGGGGCCTTGCTCCAGAATCCTAGAGGCCTCCTCTGTGATTTACCTCCGAGGGCCACCAAAGGCTCCACACAGCATCCCTGTCTGCTGCTGACACCTCAGGCACCACTGGATCTGCTGGGTCATGTGCCCAGGTGGCAGAGCAGCTGACACAGCAGCCTGGACCTGCTGCACAGCCTCTGTCCTGGACCCCACTCACACCTGGCAGCCTTTTGGGTCACTGGATAAATGGGCTGGAGTAACACACCCAGGGGAGGAATGTGTTGCCTCCAAAATCCAAATGGGCCCATCAGGCCTGAGATACATAGTCTCAGATGAGACTTTGGACTTGGAAGTTTGAGTTAGTGCTGGAAGGAGTGAAGCCTTTGGGGGACTGTTGGGAAGGCGCGATTGGTCTTGCGATGTGAGGAGGACGTGAGGTTTGGGAGGGGCCGGGGCAGAACGATGCGTTCCGGCTCTGTGTCCCCACCCACATTTCCTGTCCGTCTGTAATCCCCATGTGCCACGGGAGAGGCCGGGTGGGAGGTGCTGGATCGTGGGGTGGACTTCCCTCTTGCCGCTCCCGTGATAGTGAGTGAGTTCTCACGAGATCCGGTTGTGTGAAAGTGAGCACACCTCCTCCTCCGCGTGTCTCCCCCCACTCCACCACGGCGAGACGCGCCTGCATCCCCTTTGCCTTCTGCTGTGACTGTAAGCTTCCTGAGGACTCAGCCACGCTTCCAGCACGGCCTGCAGAGCTGTGAGTCGGTGAAACCCCTTTGCTTATCAATTGCCCAGTCTCGGTAGTTCCTTATAGCAGTGTGAGGACGGACGCCTGCAAACAGAGGCGGAGACAAGCGGTGTTCGCACGGGGCCTGGGGCTCGCTGGTCGGACCTGGAGCCCCGGCTTCGTTGTTCACACTCTGCGTTATCGGCAGGACCATCCCGATACAGCTGGAGGAGGCGCGGACACACTTCTCTGCAGACTTCGGTATTTGTCGAAACCTAAAGCAGGTTGACCGAGTCAACAGGAGTGTCCTGAACAGTGTTTAAACGTTTACATTTGGCGTATGGGGCTTTTTAAAATGGTAGAGGCAGGAGGGTTTCCTAAAACACAGAGTTAGGCGCCCTCCTCTTCCGTCAGTGCCTGAGTGGGAGGGGTTGGGCTCCCCTCAGTAGGGTTATGCTGGGGGTTCTTTTGCTGTTGCTACTCTCAGCACAGACGCACGTTTCCGCAGCAGTGAGCTCCTGTTCCCTGTGCTTAGAGAAGTCAGCCTAGGGACCAGATGGTCCTCTTCTCCTCCCTGCCCCAGCCTTGGCCCTCGGCAGCCTGGATGCCAGTGACACAGAGGCGTCCCCTCCATACCTGGGTCCGTCTACCAGTGCTGGGTCGCTGTTGCTGTTGCTGGCCAGCACTAGCTCATGCTGGAGGTGGGGGCTCTCTGGTGTCCTGGCCCAGTCTCAGGCTTAGGCAGGCCTGGGGTACCTGGGGGAGGATCCCCCTCCTGGCATCCCTACCCCACTCCCATGTCAACCAAGCTTCCCCCTGTGCCTGAGGTGCCCACCTCTCCTGTGGCTGCAGAAGGCCACGGCTTGATGACAGTCTAGGATTCTGGGCCCACAGGATTTCCTGTCCTTCCACGAGCAGAGGTTTTACTCCTGACCCTCCTACAGAGCAGGTGATTTGCCTGGTCCCTGGGGGTGAGAGAGGTTCCACCTACCTCAGTGGTTTAAAGCTTTTGCTCCCTCCCAGGTGTGCATAGTTTCATGCCTTAGCAAAGCAGGTCCCTGCCTGCATCCCTAGGCCACCAAGGGAGGCTCTCCCCAGCCTTCTGAGTCCTGCCCCAGGGTCTCTCACAGGTGCCTGGGAAGCACCATGGGCAGAGCTTGGGGTAAGTGAAAAACTCCCTGTGGTGAGAGCTTCTGGCTACTCCAGACTCATGTGCCAGCCGCACTTGGCCTGTGAGGATGTGTGAGCAGTTTCAGCCGCTTCTTCTGATTCACTTGGCACGTCTCATGCTCGGGTCTTGGCCAAGGTGAAGAACTGACGGCCCCGCCTTTCCTCAGAGGGCTTGTCACTCTGAAGTTCGTTTCCCTTATTGTCTTTGGCCTCAGGTCTTGGATGGGCTCCAAAATGTTGTGCTTTTATTTTTAGTAGAGACGGGGTTTCACCATGTTGGTCAGGCCGGTCTCGAACTCCTGACCTCAGGTGATCCATCCACCTTGGCTTCCCAAAGTGCTGGGATTGCAGACGTGAGCCACCGCGCCTGGCCAGGAACTTGGTTTCTAGCTTGCTTTTTACCTACTGCAGATCAGCCACGTTATTATTTAACACACTCAATGTTTAAAGTCAGATATCCCCATATTCTCATGAATTCCATTATGCATCTTTCTTCTTACCTCTGGCAGTTCTTATTAATAGTTTTTCTTCTTTCTGAAAACACACACTTTGGAGTCTCGTACTCAAAGTGCAGGTCCACAGACCAGTGGTGTCAGCCATCGCCTGGGAGCTGGTTAGAATTTCAGAAACTCAAGGCCCAGCCAGGGCTGTAGGACCAGCATCTAAGTTTAGCAAGACCCTGGGTGATTCATCTGCACATGAGCGTTTGGGAAGCACTGGTCTCAAACAGGGTTGACCAAATTTGCTTGATAATTACAATAACCTGGGGAAATTGTTTACAAATCCAGATGTTGGGTCCTGCCTCAGTTTGCCTGGGCTGCAGTCACAAAATGCTTAGGTGGCTTTAAAACGGAAATGTATTTTCTCACAGTTCTGGAGGCTGTGAAGTCCAAGATCTAGATGCCAACTGAATCAGATGCTCTGGTCAACAAAAACAGTCAAACTCTGTAAAATATTTGAAGAGATTTATTCTGAGCCAAATAGCATGGCTCTTGACACAGCCCCCAGAGACCCTGAGAACACACAGCCAGGTGGTTAGATGACAGTTTGGTTTTATACACTTGAGGGAGATCTAAGACATCAATCAATACGTGTAAGACGGACACTGGTTCGTCCGGAAAGGGTGGGAGAACTCCAGGTAGGGGTTTCCAGGGCACAGGTAGATTCCAAGGTTTTCTGGTTGCAGCTGGCTGGAGAGTTTACCTGAAGACTTGGAACCAATTGAAGGGAATGTCGGTTAAAACAAGGGATTGTGGAGCCCACAGTCCTTATTATTCAGGTGAAATTCCAGGTGCAGGCTTCAGAGAAAGTAGTCTGTGGTTCTTATCAGACCTGGTCATAAGACTCTCAGGCCTAAGGTCTCTGGTTTCGTTTGCTTTTTGAGACAGTCTCACTCTGTCACTCAGGCTGGAGTGCAGTGGTGCAATCACAGCTCACTGCAGCCTTGACCTCCTGGGCTCAAGTGATCCTCCCATCTCAGCTGTCCATGCAGCTGGGGCCACAGGCGTGCACCACCACACCTGGCTACTTTTTTCTATTTTTTGTAGAGCTGCGTCTCACTGTGTTGCCCAGGCTGGTCTCAAACTCCCTGGGTTCAAGCAGTCCTCCCACCTCAGTCTCCCAAACTGCTGGGATCATAGGTGTGAGCCACCGTGCCTGGCAAGTGTCTGTTTTAAGGTGAATACTGGTCAGCTGTCCCTGAATTCCAAAGGGAGGGGCTGAATTAGTTTTTCAGGTTAACTTTGGAATGCCCTTGGCTGAGGGGAGGGTCCATCAGCTGCTTGGGAGGTATAGTTTACTTCTGGTTTACACTCTTTTCCCACAGGCCACACACTTCTTTAAATTTTATTTTATTGTTTAAAAATGTGTTTCCACTTCAACACGCTGGTCTACCAAATGGCCACCTTGTTGCTGAATCCTTGCATGGTAGAGAGAGACAGTGAGCTCCTGAATTTCTCCCTCTTCCTGCGAAGGCACCAGCCTTGCTGGATTATGTCGCCCCACCAGCCCTGCCTGTTGAGCTGGTATTCAGACCTCCTCACAGGCCCTGTCTCCAAACAGTCACATGAGGGGTTAGGGCTTTAAACATGAGGTCAGTCCATAACTGGCCCCAAACAGAGTCAGGCCTGGGAATCTTGAATGGCCCCCAAACAGAGTGAGCAGGAATCTTGTAGGGTAAGACCTCTGAATCCCACACACAATCGAGGCCTTTCTTGTGACCAGACAAGCTGGGGGAGCCTTACTGGAAAATCATCTATCAGCAGTCAACTCTTAGCTCCTGTCTATGTGAAAACAACTTCATTCAGCACTCAGCCTTCAGCGATGGTTTAATTGGTTAAGTGAGTCTGGGCCGTTACTTTCTCTCAGTATCTTGAAGGTTTAGCTTCCACGCCTTATGACTCCCCTTGCTGCTGTTCGGAAATCTGCTGTCAGTCTAACTATCACTCCACTGTGGGGTGAACGACCTTTCCTCCCTGAATTTTTGCCACGAGTTGTCTAGCTGTGAAATCATTTGCATTTATTCTGCTGTGGATTTGTTGTGATTCCCGAAGCTGAGCACCGATAACGTTTATTGATTTTAGAAAACTACCCATTGTCTTCCTAGATGTTCTGTCTCCCACGTGATCTCTTTTCTCTCCTTGTACATTTTCCGCTGCACGTCCACTCCGTTTTCCCCCACCGTCCTCCTGCCTTTCCACTTGCCTTCATCATTTCCACCTCTGACTCTGTCCTGCATTCCAGGTCAGTTCTTTAGAGCTGCATTTCATTCCACTAAGTCTCCTGGTTTGTTACATCTGCTGCTCAATTCGGCCTTTTGGGTTTGTAGCA